>CP124716.1:47615000-50115000 GCA_031232105.1 Capsicum rhomboideum | reverse complement strand
GTCTTTGGCATATATTTTAGTATTGTATAGTAGTTTAGGATAAGGCAGGGCCTATCTCAACCTAGACCAAGTTTATCGATCATATAGAGGCTTTGTAGACTAATGTATAAAGTGCAGTTATGTTTTGTCTCGTAACAGTTGTCGCCCCAATGGAAAATTCATGTATATATGGATTGGTTCTATCTATGTTGGTCTTTTATTGCTATAGCTTATATACATTTGTCAAAGCTTCATTAATATCATAGTTATTCGTATGGACAGTAAGACTATAAGTTGGTTCTCTCGAGTCATTAGGGCGTCGGGTGCCTGTCCATCTCAATGGGATTTGAGGTGTGATACTAGAGGGACTCAATTCAGTTGGATGATAGGTTGACCTTTCTAGAGGAGCTAGTTTCCATTCTAGCCAGAGATGCCAGATAGTTGCGCTCCATGAGATTCTGGTGGTAAAGGTTCAATAGAGATACCATCTAGTTGATAAGGCTTCTTAGGAGACTGAGCATGATATGCGTACTCATTAGTATCACCTATTCGATCCATCAAGTACTTCTTAGCTCTTAACATTTGCAGATGAAAGTACTTTAAATAGTGGATGTTGTAATGATCCTCCAGGTCATTTTTCTCTTTTTCATGCATTTTCTATATTTAGAGCTTTCCTATAGCTGTCCCAAGTGATATATGACATACTGGAACTGACAGTTCAGTTTTGAGGCAGTTTGTTTTAATTTTATAGTAATTTCCCTATTTTGGAGTTTCTAAAGTTGAAAAAATGATCTTGGACCAAAACATCAAGTAAACAGCCTCGAATAGCAATTCTGATAGTTTTGTTAGCTCCGTAATGTGGATTTTAGGTTTGGGGACCTTTGTTCTGGGTCCCAAGGCTTATGGGATCGTTTGGTCTATTGGGTCGGTAAGGTGATCACTTTTTGATCATTTAACTCGTAAGTTCCCAGTCTAATCTCGATTAAATTCCTTATTCTATTTTTGAATTTTTGGCGTTATTTTGAGGGTTTTTTGGCATGAACAGGGAGATGATGGTGCTCAATTCATAAGCACAAGCTCATTGATCCTTGAGGGACGTTGTTACGGTTAATTTTTGAATTTTTTAAGCAGGCCCCACGGATGATTTTTAGCATGATTTCTGACCCAGAGTGTAATTTGGCAATATGGGTATCGTTATTCTTATCTTGACACCTAGATTACTATTTTGTTAGTGTGGCAGTGGTTGGAGGCTTCTCGAAAGGGAAAGCTCCAATTTAGTAGGTTTTGAGTGCTTTTGGAGGCGTCCAAGTAGGCTAGGCTAACCTTTCTTTAGACTTTGATCTTTTATGGTATTGGTATGGTATTTTTCTAATTATTAATGGGTTATTATGCCTTGTATGGTCGCTTAGGAAATTCCTAATTATTTTAGTTGTTTAGGGGGGTTTAGGATGAATTTCAGCCTTGAATACCTTAAGCTGCTATTTGCTTCTCCTTTAAGACTTGACTTTGCATACTTAGGGCCTTGGGTTTGGTTTTAGATGTTGTAACACCTCGTACATTTCTGAACATATTTGACTACTTTAACATTTATGGAATTATTTAACTTAAGATAGTTGGTGTATTACCCACTAAATTTATCGGGCTGAATTAATTTTATGTTTATGGACCTAATTGAGGCCCAAAATTAAGTAAAAATACATGGGCCCAAAAAAGGAGATGATCCATTTAAAAATGGACCAAGTTTACTTGGACTTTTTGACCAAATAATTGGCTAAGGATGACCAAAGGAGAGGCTATTTGGAGGGCCTTTATAAGGCTGAAATTCAGCTTATTTTCCACACATTTCACTTGCCAAAAATCAGATTTTCAATCAAATATTTTTTCCTCTCTCAAACCCTAGCCACCCTAATTTTCTCTAAGGATTTTTGGACAAATCTTCCACTTGCAAGCCTTGGTAAGTGTTTACCCTTATAGATTAATATATTATATGCATAAGAGGTTGTGTATATCATGTTGGTTATGTTTAAAAAGTGTTGAGCAGTCCACTTTATTTGTAGCAGTCCACTTTTGCTAAATCGGTAAAGGATTTGCCTTCTATGTGGTTTAAACTTGAAAGGGGACTTAAGATCTTGAAGGAATTGAATTAGATGGATGAAATTTTAGTATATTTAAGTGTGGTACTGTACCTAATTCGTTACTCCTTGTGTATGACTTGTAGAAATGTTTATACGTAATTGTGCATGGAACGTTTGGCGTAGTGAAAGGAGAATACTTTCTTGTTATGTTAAAGTGAATTCTGAAACTGTGTGGACTGTTTTTGGTATTTTTGGTGTTGTGGGGCAGTAAATTTTATTTTAGGAGGGTGAAGTGAAGTTATATGGTAGTAGAAAGGAAGGTGGAATGATATACCATGTGATTGGGATATTGGATAGTTTTTACTTCCCGTTAAGTTACCAATTACCGTCTTGCAACTGGTAATGTAACTAGGTTTTAATGTTAGCTTCCTTACGTACTTGTGTTGTAGTCACGTGTTGGAAAGATAAGGTATGTAAGGTTATTCTTTTCCGTATCCTTTGGCCGCACCTATTGTTCACATTGTTACCAAACTTGTTTCCACTCCGAAATATTTTAAAGTATCTCATTTCAGGTTTGTTAGCAGTTGTTATTTGCGTGTCTCTTATTTGTTGACTTTTGCTCCAAAGGTCCAATAATGTTATGACCACCGATGTAACAATCTCACAGAAATTAAAGAAATGAAGTAATGCATATTTGGTTGAGTACGGGTGGTAGCTTTGGGGATGAAAGCCTAGCTCGAGCCGATCCCCGATGGATTATTTGATACAGGGGGTAGCTCTGGGGGCGAAAGCCTAGCTCGAGCCAAACCTGATTTATTGATTTATGGGTGGTAGATCTGGGGGCATAAGCCTAGCTCGAGCCAATCCCAATGTTATTCATCACTGATCAGTTGGTCCCGGGCATTGTATGATGTATATTGATATAAAGGTAAAGGGAAAGAAATGAATGTAACGTACATGGTTCCACATATGCAGTACGGTGGTATATCAGTGTTATTTATTCACTTGTATTTGATTCCATTGAGTTCCTATATTTCATACAGTTACTTATAGCCTTACATACTCAGTACATTCTTTAGTGCTGACGTCCCTTGGGGGACCTACCTTACCTGGTGCAGGCACAGGAGCTAGTAGACCTTCACAGTATGGTTTGGGTCATTTGAAGGCTATTGGTGAGCTCTAGGTTGATTAGGGGCTTTTCAAGTCATTTGTATATATTTTTGGTACTGTGTAGTCGTTGTATAAGGCGGGGAATTGTCACGACCTTAGTCATGGCTATATATCTTTTAGAGGCTTTGTAGACCTTGTAAAGTCAAACGTAGAAGTGTCTTACCTTTTAGACGTTGTGGTCCCAATGGCCAAGTCTCGTATTTGTTTTGAACATCTTTACATGACTTCTGTTGTCAATATATATTACCTGCACGTGGCAGAATTTTTGTTCATTCAATGGCATGCATATGAATGTACTCGATCATAGGTTGGTTCTCTCGGGCCTTTACGGCTACATGTACCTTTCCTCCCCAATGATATTTGAGGCGTGACAAAAGTGGTATCAGAGCGGGTTGTCCTAGGGTGTCTACAAAGCCGTGTCTGAGTAGAGTCTTATTTATAGATGTGTTGTGCACCACATCTATACGTAGGAGGCTACGAGACATTTAGGAGTTGTTTCTTTTCTATATTTCCTAGATCGTGCAATAGAGACAAAGTTGTAGGCGGAGTCATATTTAACCACTGAATTTGTTTTATGTTATTTTGGTTTCCTCAGTATCGCAAAATGTTGTTTACAAGAAGAAACAAGGGTAAAAGTAAGAAGCTAGAAAGGATTGCCGTAGAAGGAACCAGTTAATCAACACCTAAACAAGCTAATCAAGATGAGGCTGAAGACGAGTTTGCATCGCGGGCTTCTTCTACTCTTCCACCTCCCGGAGAGCCAGGAAGGAGAGGAGTATCCCCAGAACCACCTGTTAATGCTACTGAGAAGGATTTAAGGAATGCGGTGCAAATGTTGACACGTATAATTGCTGCACAAAATCAAGGAAAAGTTGGTCCAACTACAAGTAATAACGGTGAGGATATGGCAGCTAGTCGGCGGACACAGGATTTTCTTAAATTATACCCCCCCACAGTCACTGAGTTAGATCTTAATGAAGACCCACAAGATTTCATGGACCAAATTCAAAGGGCTTTAGATGTTATGCATGTATCTGGAATTGAAACAGTTGAGCTTGCAGCATATAGATTAAAAGGAGAGGCTATATTCTGGTATAAAGATTGGAAACGATCTAGGGGTATCGGTGCACTTCCAGCTAGTTGGGAAGAATTCAAAGCGACATTCCTTGATCATTACCTTCCATATGAGATCTGAGAGGCTCGTGCAAACCATTTCTTAAATCTTCGTCAAGGAAATATGAGCGTTGTAGACACGTGATTTTTGACCCTCCCCAAGCTTTAACCTATTTTAGCTTTAAATATTTATTATATGTCTAATCTTTGTTCTAGCTTTTATTTTATTTTTAGTAGGTTTTCTTTGAAAATTTGTGAAAAGATGTCAAAAAAAAAAATAGTCACATTTTAGTATAAGTTTTATTTTTACTTTCCAAAATAAAAAAAAATATTTCTAAAAAATATGTTTTCTTTAATTTAGGTTTTAATAAATAAGCTAGTAATCTTAATATTCTCTTAATTTTTATTTTAGTCTAGTTATAAATTTTTCTTGTATCTTCTTAGTATAAAAATTAATTAGTTAATATTTTTATTATTATTATTTTTATTTTTCAGAAAAAAGAAAAAATCCCACTAATCCTAACTCCCTCACCCCACCCCACCCCAACCTACACACCCCATGAAACTCTAACTCCCTGACATCTCTCACCACTCAGTTCTCTCAACTTACAAACTCCCTCCCTCACGTGCCGCTTAGTCTGCACGACACACACACTCCACACTTCACAATTCACGCACACATGCACTATATATATCTGCACACACATGCACTAAAGGAGGCAGAGAATACACACATAGAACACAAGGAACGGAAAAAAAAAAAAAGAGAGAACACTGGGAGAAAAAAAAAAGGCACGGACAGAGAACAAAAAGAAAAAGACTGGGGCAAAAACAAAAAGAAAAGATAGAAAAAAAAAACGGAAAGAGAAGAAGAGAAAAGCAAAAACACTTTGAAAAAAAATAGAGTAAGGTAGAGGGAGAAGACGTACATGAAAAAAAAAAAAGCGTGAACAAGAAACCAAGTTGGTACGTAGTTTGGGGTTTTGTTCGCGGTTTCGGGTTCGTGGCTCCTAAAATTAGAAGATGGTAGCGACTTTTGTCGTGAATTATTTTTCGCAAGAGGTAACGCTCAATCTTTCTTCGTAATAATGTAACATTGTAATTATGCAAGACTTGATTCCAATGTTATGAAGTTTTCTCAAATTTCATATGTGTTTAACCTATTACTAATATTTATAGCATGTGTATGTTCATAATTTTTTTTTTGGTTATGTTAAATTATGAGTAAAGGGATATAACATATGATATTTCTTGCATGCATTAAGGTCTATTTCTTTCCTGATTTAGTGTTCATTCGTGAATTACATAAATGTATGTTGTCTGAGTTCTATTGAACTAATTTGATAATGTGTTCGCATATAGTATCATCTGTACGTATGCTAATTGAATAAACTAGAATGATATTGATTAGGATTAAAACAAATGATAGGAAATATAAGTTTATTAAGTTAATAGACCATGAGTTCATAAGCGAAAATAGATTAAAAAGTTCCAAGGCGCTTAAGTTGGTATGATTCAGAACTGACTGCATCTTTGTTTTTTAGATAATGGATTTAAATTTTTTGACTTCTTGTTTTGTTCTTATTTTAATTGGGTCTTTGGTAGAATGCGTAGGTCATTAAAATATATTAGGAAAACACTAGGATACGTAGAACTCCAGACAAGTTAAGATGTGTTTAAAAATTTTTTTTCGAGTAAGAATGTAGTTACGCATCTGGTTTAAGACTAATTATTAAAAATTTAATATTAGAAATGAGCGAATCATGGCCTATAAACACAATTTATCCAAAAATATTTTAAGTATAAGTTGATAAAAGCGACCGTGCTAGAACCACGGGATTTGAGGGATGCCTAAGACCTTCCCCTCGGTCAATAGAATTCCTTACTCGGATTTCTAGTTCGCAGACCAATATTAAAGAGCCAACTTCCTTTTGATTAGGGATTTGAAAAGGTGACTTGGAACACCATAACTCTATTCCAAGTGGCGACTCTGTAAATAAAATAATATTTATTCAATACCGTCACTTTAATTGGAAAAATCCTTCGACCCGAACCAAACGAAAAAGGGGTGTGACATCTCTGGCGACTGTGCTGGGGACTAACCAGAATTCGAGCTTTTGATATTGACTTGTACTTATTTTAACTATTTGAATATTGTGTTTGTTGGCTTAATATGCTACTTACTGCTCATTTATTGTTTTAATATTGTTGAGTTGTACTATAAATTATCTTCTCTCGCGGACCCCTTCTGAGTCTCTGAAATATAGGGTAGAAGGAATGCAAAGTATGCATCCTACTTTCTTTTTTGAGATAAAGTCAGAGTGTCCTGGCACCTGGTGAAGGATTATTAGTCACACATGTTAGGCGGGGTTTGGATCAACAACGAAGGTGGAATAGCTCTGCTACCGAACAAGTTGCCCCTCCCTGGCTCGAGTGTCTGCTCGGGTAAGCCAGTCTAGACACTTATCTCCATCAGGTTAAACCTAGTAGAACTGAAACTCAGATGTGACTATCCCTATAGGCTCCGCTTTATCTGCGTCATATGCATTTGACTTAGCGGGACTAGACACAGGGGCCGGGGCCGTCTAGGACAGATGTCCGTCTTTATATGACCAACATGTGCATCCTATATGTTCTTTGACATTTATTTGGAAGGCTCATTTGATTGTTGACCGACTTTAGGCAACTTAGTGAAACAAAAGATAGTAACTTTTTCTCCAACTTTTATAACAGTTTCTTAGAAAAAAAAAAAGAAATTTTTGGGAATTAAAATATATATATATATATATATATATATATATATAACAAAAAAAAAATTATGGTCTTTACGAACTACGCACACCTGATTCTCACCCAAATGAGATACGTAGGCAGCCTTTTCTGGTTCGGTGATCCTAAAGAAAAAAAAATCAAACAAAAAGTTTTTCACTTTATTTTAAAAATTCAAAAAAAAAATCCTTATTCAAAATATTTAAAAAAAAAAAAAAATTGTTACCTTTTATTTGAAATTTCACGAACTACGCACACCTGATTCTCACCCTAATGAGATACGTAGGCAACCCTTATCGGGTTCGGTGATCCTAAAAAAAAAAAAAAAAAAAAGTTTTATCTTTATTTAAAAATTCAACAAAAAAATCCTTAAAAAAAAATTCAACAAAAAAACAACAACAAAGTTTGTTACCTTTTATCTGAAATTTTCTGAATTACGTCTGACCTGATTCTTGTTTCAACAAGATACGTAGGCAACTCTTCTTTTGAGTTCGGTCCCACTTAAAATATATATATATATGTAAAATAATAATCTATTGATTTTATTGGTACCAACATACTTAGAAATGTGCATGAGAAAAGAATAAATGTTAAATTACTCGGCATAATGGATGGGCCAACTTTACTGTGAACCATAATTTCTTTTGGTACCTCTTGATTATGCTAAAGTGACACTTGAGAAATTCTCACTCAAAATCAAGGTTAGAATAAATCTAAACTCATTGTTTCATGTGTATTGTGTGGTGAGCTTTAGATCAAAAATTCAATGACATAGCTTCGTTGATCTAGAACTTGGCCCGAATGTTTGTTGAGGCGAAATTTTGAGGAACACTTGACTTGAGAAAGGATTGTAGGCTTTTTTTGCTCCGATTGTGCCTTTGAAGCCTACCAAATGAAATTTAATCCATAGAATCCCTCTTTTGAGCCCAAAGCCTTTTTATTGGACAACCAAATTTTAGCCTATATCTTTTTCAGTGCATAAATGCACTTACCCCCCTTTTAGCCCTGTCTTCTTGAGCGCACTAGTAAAGATCTAAGTTGAATGAAAAAACAAAAAGATAGAAATGTGAAGGTTCAAGGAAAAATGTAAGACCAGAAGAAAAAAGCAAGAGGGAAAAAAAAAAAAAAAAAAAAAAACTCAACAAAAAGTGAGGTGAAAAGTCAAAGAAAACGAGAAGAAGCATCAAAGAAAATGAAGAAAAAGTGTGAAAATGCAAAATATTGAGCGCATAGTGCATAGTGCAATGCTTAAGGAAGGAATAATCACTCTATCCCAAACGAATATCCTACCCATCCCCTAAGCTTATATTACAAGCCAATGACAAGTCCTACTTGATCTCATTTTTAGTGTTCTCATATTAGTGGATACTTACATGACGGCCAAGCATATGGTATCTCTGTTGCATGCATTGAATATCTTTCTGAGTGTGAGTGGCTTGACAATGTCCTAAGATTTTAATTGATTCTTTTGTGAGTAAATTAGGACTCTATTTTTGGTAAGGACATTTGAAACATCAGGATAGAAATAATTCTAAACCTTTGATTAAGGTAAGGTGAACGTATCTTGTCAATACTTAAGTATGTTTGAGGTACCATTTGAAATTATAGGAGTTACTTCTAAGTTGATCCCGAGTTTGTCCGAAAGTAACTGGTGATGATTCCTATGCATAATACTGATTGTTGGTACCAACTGAAGTCAAAAGATGTTTTGTGTGAACTATGTTTGACCTGATTCTTGCTATGGCAGGATACGTAGGCAGTCCTATAATGGGATTCGGTCTCACCAAAAAAAAAAAAAAGTCTAGGACATTTTATTTTTTAAAAAAAAAAAAAAAATCACAGTTTCCCAATATCAAAACAGGGGAAAAATTTTTATTTATTTTTTTTCTCTTTTTTCTTTTTCTAAAACTAAATAAATAAATAAATAAAAAATCCTCTTTTCTTCTTGCGTTCTCAGGGAACGAACCGTATCCTAATGATATTTTTAGGGAACAAACACCCTGGTTGCACTGTCACCTTAGGGATCAAACACCTTATGGGTATGTTAGGAAACAAACACTTTATCTCTTTTCAACCTAGGGGACAAACATCTTAGTTGCATTTTGACTATAGAGAATAATACCTTAGAGGTGTTTTAGAGAACAAACACCCTAGTTGCATTTTTAGAATCGAATATCCCTATGATCGTTCATTTCACGGGACCACACATCCTATTTGCATATCTTTCTTGTATTTTATTTTCTTTGGCATAAGTATTTTGCATCGTACAAGTTATTCACAAAAATAATTTCTGGTGCAAACCGAAAAAAAGTTGTTCGTGTTATTTTTCTTTAAGAACTTAATTGTAGCAGGACCCTCCTGAAAAATGGGATTAGTAGGACCCTCCTGAAAAATGGGATCAACAGGACCCTCCTGGAAAATGGGATTTTGCTTTTTGCTCAGGACCCTTCTAAAAAAATGGGACTAGCAGGACCCTCCTGACAAAATGGGATTAGCAGGACCCTCCTGGAAAATGAATTTTTACTTTTCTGTTTAGGACCCTCCTGGAAAATGGGACTTTAATTTTCAACTCAGGGCCCTCCTAGAAAATGGGATTTAGTTTAGCAGGACCCTCCTAGAAAATGGGACTTTAGTTTCTGTTCAGGACCCTCCTGGATGATGGGACTTTACATTTCAACTCAGGACCCTCCTAGATAATGGGACTTTATATTTCAGTTCAGGACCCTCCTGGAAAATGGGACTTTACCTTTCTGCTCAGACCCTCCTGAAAAATGGGATCAACAGGATCCTCCTGAAAAAATGGGATTTGATTTTCTACTCAGGACCCTCCTGAATAATGGGACTTTAATTTTCTGTTCAGGACCCGCCTGAAAAATGGGACTTTATATTTCAGTTCAGGACCTTCCTGGAAAATGGGACCTTACTTTCGGCTCAGGACCCTCCTGGAAAATGAGACTTTACTTTTCTGCTCAGGACCCTCCTGAAAAATGGGATTTGATTTTCTGCTCAGGACCCTCCTGAATAATGGGACTTTAATTTTCTGTTCAGGAGCCGCCTGAATAATGGGACTTTAATTTTCTGTTCAGGACCCGCCTGAAAAATGGGACTTTAATTTTTTGTTCAGGACCCTCCTGAAAAATGGGACTTTACATTTCAGCTCAGAACCTTCCTGAATAATGGGACTTTAATTTTTTTCTCAGGACCCTCCTGGAAAATGGGACTTTAATTTTCAGCTCAGGACCCTCCTGAATAATGGGACTTAATTTTCTGTTCAGGACCCGCCTGAAAAATGGGACTTTATAATTTTTTCAGGACCCGCCTGAAAAATGAGACTTTAATTTTCAGTTCAGGGCCCTTCTGGAAAATGGGACTTTACTTTCTGCTCAGGACCCTCCTGGATAATGGGACTTTATATTTCAGTTCAGGAACCTTATGAAAAATGGGACTTTACCTTTCTGCTCAGGACCCTCCTGGAAAATGGGATCAACAGGACCCTCCTGAAAATTGGGACTTTACTTTCTACTTAGGACCCTCCTGGAAAATGGGATTAGCAGGACCCTCCTGGATAATGGGACTTTACTTTTCAGCTCAGGACCCTCCTTAAAAAAAAATGGGATTTAGTTATAGCAGGACCCCCCTGAAAATGAAATTTAGTCGCTTTTCGTTCTTCTCCTAGGATGACATTTCCTAGTCTGAGACATTTGTTTTTCATTCGTCTCCTAGGATAACCATTTCCTAGTAGTAGACATTTATTTTTCATTTGTCTCCTAGGATAAACATTTTCTAGTAGTAGACATTTATTATTTCGCATTCGTCTCCTAGGATAAGCATTTTCTAGTAGTAGACATTTATTTTTCATTTGTCTCCTAGGATAAACATTTCCTAGTAGTAGACATTTATTTTTCATTTGTCTCCTAGGATAAACATTTCCTAGTAGTAGACATCATTTTGCATTCGTCTCCTAGGATAAACATTTCCTAGTAGTAGACATTTATTTTTCATTCATCTCCTAGGATAAACATTTTCTAGTAGTAGACATTTGTTTTTCGTTCGTCTCCTAGGATAAACATTTCCTAGTAGTAGACATTTATTTTTCATTCGTCTCTTAGGATAAATATTTCCTAGTAGCAGACAATTATTTTGCATTCGTCTCCTAGGATAAACATTTCCTAGGAGCAGATAATTATTTCGCATTCGTCTCCTAGGATAAATATTTTCTAGTCGAAGACAGTTATTTTCATTTTTGTCCTAGGATATAAATTTCCTGGTCTGAGTTTATTTATAAAGTTTACAATTGCTAATAACTCACAAAAATTTTCAGTGAAAACTGGGGCAAAAAATTTTGTTTGTTTCTTTTGTTTATGATGTCTTGCAGGGTTTTCCGGGTAGAATATGATCTTGATGTCGGAATACACAGTCCCAACTCTTACCAGACGTTCAACCTCAATGACAATCAGAATTAACTTTGAAATGCATGTAGCGGCCCGGCATCCTGACGTCAGTTTATATTCAACTAGTGGTCAAGAAAACAAGCATTCAAGAACTATCTATGACTATTAGTTGAAAGAGCGTCTAAGACTCAATCTAAGTTTCAAGTTCAAGTCTCAAACCTCAATTTCAAGATCAAGGTACCCACCAAATGAGGGTGAGACTGTAACTGAAGATCCAAATGGGAGAACTACAGGAAGACTCAAGACAAGTAGAGTAGATAAGATATTGTATCTTTTCACTTTTTATTTTTTATTTTTATGTAAATGACAGGAGTCGCGAACCGGAACCTCGAAAGGACCTAACTCAACTCTCCATCTCAGTATGTTTCACCTCCCTTCTTAGCCTTGAACTACACGTGACCTGATTCCCTTATAACCCGAGATATGTAGGCTTTCCAAAACCAGGACTAGGTCACATCTTTTCCTTCTTTTTCTTTTCATTTTAAATAACAGTCGAATCAAAACTTGTCTCGTTGTCTACTTCTTTGTCTGAAAACTCTTCGTGTTCTCAGACAAAGAGGGGCAAATATAGACACGTGATTTTTGACCCTCCCCGAGCTTTAACCTATTTTAGCTTTAAATATTTATTATATGTCTAATCTTTGTTCTAGCTTTTATTTTATTTTTAGTAGGTTTTCTTTGAAAATTTGTGAAAAGATGTCAAAAAAAAAAATAGTCACATTTTAGTATAAGTTTTATTTTTACTTTCCTAAATAAAAGAAAATTTTTCTAAAAAATATGTTTTCTTTAATTTAGGTTTTAATAAATAAGCTAGTAATCTTAATATTCTCTTAATTTTTATTTTAGTCTAGTTATAAATTTTTCTTGTATCTTCTTAGTATAAAAATTAATTAGTTAATATTTTTATTATTTTTATTTTTATTTTTCAGAAAAAAGAAAAAATCCCACTAATCCTAACTCCCTCCCCCCCCCAACCTACACACCCCATGAAACTCTAACTCCCTGACATCTCTCACCACTCAGTTCTCTCAACTTACAAACTCCCTCCCTCGCGTGCCCCTTGATCTGCACGACACACACACTCCACACTTCACAACTCACGCACACATGTACTATATATATCTGCACACACATGCACTAAAGGAGGCAGAGAATACACACATAGAACACAAGGAATGGGAAAAAAAAAAGAGAGAACACTGGGAGAGAAAAAAAAAGGCACGGACAGAGAACAAAAAGAAAAAGACTGGGGCAAAAACAAAAAGAAAAGATAGAAAAAAAAAACAGAAAGAGAAGAAGAGAAAAGCAAAAACACTTTGAAAAAAAAAAAGAGTAAGGCAGAGGGAGAAGACGTACACGAAAAAAAAAACAGAGAGTGAACAAGAAACCAAGTTGATACGTAGTTTGGGATTTTGTTTGTGGTTTCGGGTTCGTGGCTCCTAAAATTAGTAGATGGTAGCGACTTTTGTCGTGAATTATTTTTCGCAAGAGGTAACCCTCAATCTTTCTTCGTAATAATGTAACATTGTAATTATGCGAGACTTGATTCCAATGTTATGAAGTTTGCTCAAATTTCATATGTGTTTAACCTATTACTAATATTTATAGCATGTGTATGTTCATAATTTTTTTTTTGGTTATGTTAAATTATGAGTAAAGGGATATAACATATGATATTTCTTGCATGCATTAAGGTCTATTTCTTTCCTGATTTAGTGTTCATTCGTGAATTACATAAATGTATGTTGTCTGAGTTCTATTGAACTAATTTGATAATGTGTTAGCATATAGTATCATCTGTACGTATGCTAATTGAATAAATTAGAATGATATTGATTAGGATTAAAACAAATGATAGGAAATATAAGTTTATTAAGTTAATAGACCATGAGTTCATAAGCGAAAATAGATTAAAAAGTTCCAAGGCGTTTAGGTTGGTATGATTCAGAACTGACTGCATCTTTGTTTTCTAGATAATGGATTAAAAAATTTTGACTTCTTGTTTTGTTCTTATTTTAATTGGGTCTTTGGTAGAATGCGTAGGTCAGTAAAATATATTAGGAAAACACTAGGATACGTAGAACTCCAGACAAGTTAAGATGTGTTTAAAATTTTTGTTTCGAATAAGAATGTAGTTACACATCTGGTTTAAGACTAATTATTAAAAATTTAATATTAGAAATGAGCGAATCATGGCCTATAAACACAATTTATCCAAAAATATTTTAAGTATAAGTTGATAAAAGCAACCGTGCTAGAACCACGGGATTCGAGGGATGCCTAACACCTTCCCACGGTCAATAGAATTCCTTACTCGGATTTCTAGTTCGCAGACCAATATTAAAGAGTCAACTTCCTTTTGATTAGGGATTCGAAAAGGTGACTTGGAACACCATAACTCAATTCCAAGTGGCGACTCTGTAAATAAAATAATATTTATTCAATACCGTCACTTTAATTGGAAAAATCCTTCGACCCGAACCAAACGAAAAAGGGGTGTGACAAGCATCAGAGAGTACAGTCTTCGGTTTAACTCTTTGGCCAGGCACGCTCCTAATGTAGTGGCTACTATGGACAATAGAGTTTATCGGTATGTGGATAGATTGGATCCATATTTGGTTAGGGATTGTAATATTGCTGCTTTGAATAGAGACATGGATATAGCCAGGATACAAGCTTTTGCACAGAAGATGGAGGATCAGAGGCAAAGGAGAAGAACGCAAGAATTTGAAAGAGGACCGTCAAAGAGGGCTAAACCTATGGGACAGTTCATGGTGTCTCAAGGAGAATTTAGGCCTCGGGTTTTTAATAGACCACCTAGACCATCATTTTCTTATTCTACAGCAGGTACTCCATCCCAATTTCGAGGGTATAGAGGCAGTCAAGTCGGGCAAAGTTGTGGGATTCAAGGTTCACAGACAGCAGGGTATCAAGAACAAGGAAGAATGAGACAATCAAGGTTTTCTCATCAGCCGTGTCAGCACTGCAAAAAGCTTCATTTAGGTGCATATCGGCTTGGGACAGATGTTTGTTTCTGGTGTGGTATGTCGGGGCACATAATGAGAGAGTGCCCACGGAGGGGCACGGGTAGTATGGCGCGACCTACTGGATCAGCCGTTGCATCATCCTCGTCAGGTGTACAGCCTACTGGGCATGGTAGAGGTGTTCGAGGAGCAGCTAATTCTTGTGGAGTCCAAAACCATACCTATGCTTTGGCAGATCGGCAGAATTTGGAGGCTTCTCCTGATATGGTTACAGGTACATTATATGTCCATTCACATAATGTATATGCATTGATTGATCCGGGCTCTACCCTATCATATGTCACTCCATTGATTGCTAAAAAATTTGAAAGAACACCAAAATTACTAGTCAAGCCATTTGAAGTATCTACACCAGTTGGTGAATCTATTATAGCTAAAAGAGTCTTTCGTAATTGCATAGTAACTGTTTGTGATCACAATACGTTGATTGATCTTATAGAGTTGGAAATGGTAGATTTTGATGTTATAATGGGTATGGATTAGTTGGATTCTTGTTTTGCCACGGTAGATTGCCGAGCTAAGAGGGTACATTTCCATTTTCCACAAAGATCGTCCTTAAATGGAGGGGTAATGTTGGAGCATCGAGAGGTAAATTTATTTCTTATCTTAAGGCAAAGAAAATGATATCTAAAGGGTACACATTTCATCTAGTAAGAGTGCAAGATACCGATGCGAAGCCACCAACTCTTCAATCGGTTTCGGTGGTAAATGAATTCCTTAATGTATTTCCTGAAGATCTTCCAGGTTTGCCTCCAGAATAGGAAGTAGAATTTGGTATTGATGTGATTCTAGTTACTCAGCCTATCTCTATTCCTCCGTATAGAATGGCCCCGGTAGAGTTACAGGAATTGAAGGAGCAATTAAAAGACTTGCTGGACAAGGGATTCATAAGGCCTAGTATATCCCCGTGGGGTGTACCAGTGTTATATGTACAAAAGAAAGATGGCACGTTGAGAATGTGCATTGATTATCGGCAACTGAATAAGGTAACAGTCAAGAACAAATATCCCCTCCCAGAATTGACGATTTGTTTGATCAATTACAGGGTGTCAAATGCTTCTCAAAGATTGACTTGAGATCGGGTTATTATCAAGTAAGGGTTAGAGAAAAAGATATACCTAAGACAGCTTTTCGAACACGGTATGGTCATTATGAGTTTTTAGTTATGTCATTTGGGTTAACAAATGCACCGACAGTTTTTATGGATTTGATGAATAGGGTGTTCAAGCCATTCTTAAATGTGTTCGTGACAGTGTTTATAGATGATATTTTGGTTTATTCAAGATCAAAAGAAGACCATGCTAATCATTTACGGCAGGTGTTACAGATTCTTCGTGATCGTAAGTTATATGCAAAGTTCTCTAAATGTCAATCTTGGTTACAATCTGTAGCATTCTTGGGTCATATTGTGTCGGATGAAGGAATAAGGGTCGATACTTAAAAGATAGAAGCTATGAAGAACTGGCCAAGTCCTACAACGCCTACAGAGATTGGTAGTTTCCTTAGGTTGGCAGGTTATTATAGAAAGTTTGTTAAAGGATTTTCTTCTATTGCTGCACCTTTAACAAATCTAACACATAAGGAAACCAAGTTTCAGTGTAATGATGCATGTGAGAAGAGTTTCCAAGATCTGAAGGATAAGTTGACTTTTGCACCTGTATTGGTACTTCCAGAAGGCACAAAAGGGTATGAGGTATATTGTGATGCTTCAAAAGTCGGCTTAGGGTGTGTATTAATGCAGCACGGTAATGTAATAGCTTATGCCTCGAGACAGTTGCGACCACATGAGAGAAATTATCCAACACATGATCTTGAGCTAGCAGCGGTAGTATTTTCTTTAAAGATATGGCGCCACTACTTGTATAGGGTTCATGTTAACATATATACCGACCATAAGAGCTTGCAATATACATTTAAGCAGAAGGACCTAAATCTGAGACAGCGAAGGTGGGTTGAACTATTAAAAGATTATGACGTTGATATTTTATATCATCCGGGGAAGCAAATGTGGTAGCTGATGCATTAAGCCGCAAAGCAATAGGAAGCACTGATGGCCAGCTCATGAAAAAGCAAGGTATAGTCAAGGATCTACATCAACTAGCCAGCTTGGGGGTTTGCCTTCTTGAATCTCCAGACGGAGGGGATATTGTACAAAATGCGGCAGAATCTTCATTAGTAGATGAGGTAAAAGAGAAGTAGTATGCGGCTCTTATTTTATTACAGCTTAAGGAGAATGTGCAACAAGGTTTGACAAAGTCATTTGATCTTACGCAAGAGGGAGTGCTTCAGTGCCAAAGTAGATTGTGTGTACCTGATGTAGATGAGCTAAGGAGACGGATTATGACAGAGACACATCATTCATGGAATTCTGTTCATCCGGGAGCCACCAAAATGTATCATGATTTGAAAGAAATGTATTGGTGGGGTAATATGAAGAAGAACATTGCAGAATTCGTAGCCCAATGTCTAAATTGTCAACAAGTAAAAGTAGAGCATCAGAAGCCTGGAGGTTATATGTAATGTATAAATCTTCCAATCTGGAAGTGGGACATGATCAACATGGATTTCATTACAGGTTAACCTCATACACTTCGAAAATTTGATTCCATATGGGTGATAGTTGACAGACTTATCAAATCAGCACACTTTCTACCCGTTAAGACTACTTACTCAGCTGAAGAGTATGCGAGATTGTATATTAAAGAGATAGTTCGATTGCACGAAATTCCAATCTCTATTATATCGGACAAGGGAGCTCAATTTACTACAAATTTTTGGAAGTCTTTTCAGAGGAGTTTGGGTACACAAGTGAATTTAAGTACAGCTTTTCACCCTCAGATGGATGGACAGGCAGAGCATACCATACAAACACTTGAAGATATGCTACGAGCTTGCGTGTTGGACTTTAAAGGTAGTTGGGATGATCATTTATCTCTTATTGAATTCATCTACAATAATAGCTATCATTCAAGTATCAAGATGGTTCCTTATGGAGCCTTATACGGGAGAAAATGTAGGTCATCAATTGGATGGTTTGAAGCAGGTGAAACTGCCTTATTTGGGCCAGATCTTCTTCATCAAGCTATGGAGAAGGTTAAGGTGATACAACAGCGGCTACAAATGGCCCAAAGTCGGCACAAGTCATATACCGATGTTAGGAGAAGGGGGCTAGAATTTGCCATAGGTGATTGGGTATTCTTGAAAGTGTCGCCAATGAAAGGGGTAATGAGATTTGGGAAGAAGGAAAAGCTGAGTCCACGTTATATAGGGACATATAAGATTATCCAAAGATTTGGTCAAGTTGCGTATGAATTAGAACTACCCCAAGAACTCTCCACGGTTCATCCAGTGTTTCATGTTTCAATGTTTCGTAAGTGCATAGGTGATCCATCTCATATTGCTCCCACTGAAGATGTACAAGTTATAGAAGATCTCACCTATAAAGAAGTACCTATTACTATTCTGGATCGACAAGTTAAGAGGTTAAGAAATAAAGAAGTAGCTTCTGTAAAAGTGCTTTGGAAAAATCAGCAAGTAGAAGAAATCACATGGGAAGTCGAGGAAATGATGAAGTCTAAGTACCCGCATTTATTTCAAACTGAAGACAAAGTTCAAGATGTGGAATTGGAGCAATAAAAAGTAAGTATATATAAGTATTATGTCTCTGTGATAGTATGAAGAATGAACTTAGACTTGAACTTGTTTAGATTGGATAATCTTACTAACATTCGAGGACGAATGTTCCTAAGGGGGGAAGGATTTAACACCCCGTACATTTCCGAACTTATTTGACTACTTTAACATTTATGGAATTATTTAACTTAAGATAGTTGGTGTATTACCCACTAAATTTATTGGGTTGAATTAATATTATGTTTATGGACCTAATTGAGGCCCAAAATTAAGTAAAAATACATAGTCCCAAAAAGGGAGATGATCCATTTAAAAATGGACCAAGTTTACTTGGACTTTTTGACCAAATAATTGGCTAAGGATGGACAAAGTAGAGTCTGTTTGGAGAGCCTTTATAAGGCTGAAATTCAGCTTATTTTCCATACATTTCACTTGCCAAAAATCAAATTTTCAATCAAACATTTTTTCCTCTCTCAAACCTAGCCACCCTAATTTTCTCTAAGGATTTTTGGACAAATCTACCACTTCCAAACCTTGGTAAGTATTTAACCTTATAGATTAATATATTATATGCATAAGAGTTTGTGTATATCATATTGGTTATATTTAAAAAGTGTTGAGCAGTCCACTTTATTTGTAGCAGTCTACTTTTGCTAAATCGGTAAAGGATTTGCCTTCTATGTGGTTTAAAATTGAAAGGGGACATAAGGTATTGAAGGAATTGAATTATATGGATGAAATTTCAGTATATTTAAGTGTGTTTCTGTACCTAATTTGTTACTCCTTGTGTATGACTTGTGGAAATATTTTTACGTAATTGTGCATGGAATGTTTGGCGTAGTGAAAGGAGAATACTTTCTTGTTATGTTAAAGTGAATTCTGAAACTGTGCGGACTGTTTTGGTATTATTTGTGTTGTGGGGAAGTAAATTGTATTGTAGGAGGGTGTAATAAAGTTATATGGCAGTAGAAAGGAAGGTGAAATGATATACCAAGTGTTTGGGATGTTGGACAGTTTTTACTTCTCGTTAAGTTACTAATTACCGTCTTGCAACTGGTAATGTAACTAGCTTTTAATGTTAGCTTTGTTACGTACTTGTGTTGTAGAGTAACTCTTTAAGGAAGAGCTGAATTATTGTAGTCATATGTTGGAAAGATAAGGTATGTAAGGTTACTCTTTTCCGTATCCTTTGGCTGCACCTATTGTTCACATCATTACCAAACTTGTTTCCACTCCGAAACATTTTAAAGTATCTCATTTCAGGATTGTTAGCAATTGTTATTTACGTGTCTCTTATTTGTTGAGTTTTGTTCCAAAGCTCCAATAATGTTATGACCACCGATGTAACAATCTCACAAAATTAAAGAAATGAAGTAATGCATATTTGGTTGAGTACGGGTGGTAGCTCTTAGGGTGAAAGCCTAGCTCAAGCCGATCCCGATGGATTATTGGATACAGGGGGTAGCTCTGGGGCCAAAAGCTTAGCTCAAGCTGAACCTGATTTATTGATTTATGGGTGGTAGCTCTGGGGGCATAAGCCTAGCTCGAGCCGATCCCAAAGTTATTTACCACTGATCAGTTGGTCCCAGGCATTGTATGATGTATATTGATATAAAGGTAAAAGGAAATAAATGAATGTAATGTACATGGTTCCACATATGCAGTACGGTGGTATATCAGTATTATTTATTCACTTGTATTTGATTCCATTGAGTTCCTATATTTCATACAGTATCTTATATCCTAACATACTCAGTACATTCTTTCGTACTAACGTCCCTTGGGGTACCTACCTTACCTGCTGCAGGCACAGGAGCTAGTAGACCTTCACAGTAGGGTTTGGGTCATTTGCAGGCTATTGGTGAGCTCTAGGTTGATTCGGGGCTTTCCGAGTCATTTGTATATATTTTTGGTACTGTGTAGTCATTTTATAAGGTGGGGACTTGTCCCGACCTTAGTCATGGTTATATATATTTTAGAGGCTTTGTAGACCTTGTAAAGTTAAACGTAGAAGTTTCTTACCCAACGGCACGTGGCAAAATTTTTATTCATTTAATGGCATGCATATGAATGTACTCGATCATAGGTTGGTTCTCTCGGGCATTTACGGCTACTGGTGCCTGTTCGCCCCAATGGGATTTGAGGCGTGATAGATGCCTTAGTCTAGGTTCAGGTAGTTGCTTGCCTTAGGATGGTTTTTCGTGTTAGTAGTTGGCTTGATCGCTCCTTTTTAAGATAAGGAACCTTAAGATAGTGCCCTTTTCCATTGTATATAACTATAAAACACTTAGGTGGTCTAGTTATTAGAATTAGATCAGTTTGCTCGCTATATTATGG
Organism: Capsicum rhomboideum; assembly: GCA_031232105.1. NCBI lineage: Eukaryota > Viridiplantae > Streptophyta > Magnoliopsida > Solanales > Solanaceae > Capsicum > Capsicum rhomboideum. The sequence continues at coordinate 50,094,429 of CP124716.1, read as the reverse complement.
TTGTTGACTTGGTATCCCTATAATTTTAGCATTTTTGGCCTTAAACCACTATTTTTAACTTATTAAATGGAATTCGGTCTTCTAAAATGGGAAAAATAACAAGTTAGACTTGGTTTGAGTATGAGCTTTAGATTGTTGACTCGTATTGTATATTTATTAGTTTTGGTTTAATTCCGACACCTGGTTTACTGATTATTACCTATTAGACTTAGTTTAAGTCCGACATTTATTATTTTGGAACTATGGTTATAAATCCAGTTCGAGACTGGTATGATGTAGGGTTTTGGTTGGAGGAGGAATATACGGTACGCTTATTGCACATCTTGGCTCATATTTACATTTCTTACTATTACACCTGGTTTTATAATAATAGTATTCCTTGTCTACACCTTTCATGCTTATAGGGCTCGGTTGGATTTTGTTTTTATTGTGTGTACCTTTTGGGCTTATGAGGGTTAGTTAGGTCACAACTAGGCATTTATTTTTTCTCTAGAGTTATTTACGTATGATTCTCGTATTTTCTTAGCATAGCTAGTAAGAGCAAGCTAGACAAGTTGCTCTTAGGGAAGTAGATAGAGATAATCGAGCTATGCAAGAAGCAGCACAATATCTGGTTGATGCTGAAGAAAAACAAAGAAGACAGAGGGCACACCAAACACCTCAAAGACCACATATGCCAGTTTATGATGATCCTGACGAAGAAGTTGTGGCTTATTTTGAGCCGATTAAGACTGGTGCCATTATTCCACCAGAGTTACCTTAGGGCACAAAGTTTGACATTACAAGTGCCATGATCCACCTGCTTAACTTGAAAGGTGTATTCGTGGGTCTTCCTACAAATGATCCAAACATGCATGTGATGAACTTTGTGGGGGGTTGCACTTTTTATAATTTTCCTGGAGTGGACCAAGAGGCTATTCGTTAAGATTGTTTCCGTTCTCTTTAACAGGAGAAGCGACTTTGTGGCTGGCTGAATTAGGGTTCCATTACTACTTGGCAAGAGCTGAGAAATCAATTTCTAGAAAGATTTTTTCCACCATACAAGATGCTACAATTGAACGATGAGATTAATAACTTCAGACAACTACATTCTGAAGCACTTTACGAAACATGGATGAGGTTTAAGAAGAAGCTTCAGAATGTACCAAATCATAGGATGAGTGGTAGGAGTCTACTTGAAATCTTCTACAGGGCTTTGAACGCAAATACTAAGGTTGTAGCAGATACTATCACTGGAGGAGCATTTATGAATCTGAGGTGGGAACGAGCTTCAGAGATCTTGGATCATATTACTAAGACTAACCGAGGATGACACACTCGGGAGGTAGAGACACAGATTAGTACATACACTATTGGAGCATCAGCAACACAACAGGTTTTGGATGAATCTGTAGCTCAAGAGGTTGCACAACTGAGAACAAAAATTGATTTACTAGCCAAACAGATCGCGGCTAGAGATGCGGAGAAGGTACATACTGTAAGTGCACAGGGTAAAGCATCTAAGCATGATGATTATGAATCTGATGAGGAAGCTAAATACTTGGATCGAGAAGTGGCAGGTTTCCTTGCCTAGAGTTCCAAGAATCTTCATGGGGTTTAGGTAGTGAGGATTTGATGAATTTCGTATTTGGTAGTTAGGAACTAAAGAATTTTGGATTTGGTGTATGAGAATTTATTGGATGTTTGAAAATAGGGTTTATGGTAGGATTTGGAATTGAGAAGGTTTGATTTGGATTTGAAGTTGGGTTGGATTTGAAGGGTATACTGAAATATATATGGAGTTGGGTCGGGTAGGGTCGGATCTTGGGTTGATTGGATTTACTGCTTTTCACGGCAACCCACGTCACGTGGGTCCCCTGAAGTGGGTCGGGTTCTGAAGCTGTCAATTAATCTCTGCTTTTCACGACACCACCCATTTGACGTGGGTAGACCTATGTCACGTGGGTCACCGACGTAGGTGGAGTTCAGCAAGCATATAATTTTCTCTGACTTCTACGATACCAACCCACATTACGTGGATGAACTTACGTTGCGTGAAATAGTATCGTGGGTTGTATTGAATATATTCAATTTCAATATTGTAAGTTCCAGGTAACTTATCCTCTAATGATCAGATCACAACCAACTTAGATGCTGGGTTGCCTTCCAAGCAGCGCCTGATTAACGTCGCGACATGACTTGGCTAGGTTGGTTACTCAGACTTCACCAACCAGCCGATAGGTTGACATAGAAACTGGGCAGATGAAATTCAGGTTAAATAATGAATAAGTGACTTTTAATATTTGTTGTTCCATGAAGCAATCGAAATATATGCGGGTAATTTTTATAATTGATACACTTGATAAAAGTGTCATAGTCGTTACAATTGAAGAAATATTGGGGGTAGAAGCTCTTACAGCTGTGGTTATGAATTTTGACAATGATAGTATTGAGGATTACGATAAGATGGTAGGAGCACTTGCTGGTAGGGGATCCTACACTTATGCTCCGAAGAAACTTGATCTCGATTTAAAGAATAGGATGACCCCATCGGCTTGCCCTATGAGGAGCCTCCAGTCTTAGAGGCTCTTCCTTCTCACCTTTACTATGCATTTTTGGGAACCAATAACACCTTGCCTGTAATCATTTCTGCTGAGTTAGCAGGATGGAAGGTAAAAGCTCTGGTTTCGATATTTAAGAAATTTAAAAGGGCCATTGGTTGGTCCATTGCTGCTATTATAGGGATTCCACCTGGCATTTGCACTCATAAGATCTAGCTTGTTCCTGAGTGTATACCAAGCATTGATCACCAACGTCGTTTGAACCCACCTATGCAGGAAGTTGTGAAGAAAGAGATCATTAAGTGGTTAGATGCAGGCGTAGTTTAACCTATTGCTGATAGCAAGTGGGTAAGCCTAGTGCAGTGTGTACCAAAGTAGGGAGGAATCACTGTGGTTCCAAATGATAAAAATGAATTAATCCCAATGAGGCCAGTAACTGGATGGAGAGTTTGTATGGATTATCAGAAGCTAAATTCTTGGATCAAGAAAGACCATTTTTCTATACCCTTCATAGACCAGATGTTAGATCTCCTTGCTGGTAGAGGATGGTATTATTTCCTCGACGGTTATTCGGGTTATAATCAGATTTTCATCGCTCTTGAAGACCAATAGAAGACCACTTTCACTTGTCCATATGGGACATTTGCATTCAAGAGGATGCTTTTTGGATTATGTAATGCACTGGCAACTTTTCAACGTTGCATGATGTCCATTTTTTCTGACATAGTGGAAGACACTATTGAGGTATTTATGGATGATTTTTCAGTTTTAGGAGACTCTTTTAATGATTGCTTGGCTCACCTTACTAAGGTATTGCAAAGATGCGAGGAGTGCAACTTGGTGCTAAATTGGGAAAAATGTCACTTTATGGTAAAAGAAGGTATTGTGTTGGGGCATCGAATCTCAAAGAAGGGTATCAAAGTAGACAAAGCAAAGATTGAGGTTATTGAAAAATTACCCTCACCTATTTCTGTGAAAGGGATTCGAAGTTTTTTAGGTCATGCTGGCTTTTATAGAAGATTCATCAAGGATTTCTCTAAGATTGCACATCCATTATGCAAACTTTTGGAGAAAGAGGTAAAGTTCGTGTTTGATGAGGCATGCCTAAAAGCCTTCGAGTGTCTAAAAGGGAAATTGACTTCATCCCCCATTATTGTCTCACCAGACTAGAAGATGCCATTTGAGGTTATGTATGATGCTAGTGGAGTAGCTTTGGATGCAGTCCTTGGCCAAATATATGAAAAGATTTTACATCCAATTTACTACGCTAGCAAAGCACTTAATCCAGCTCAAAAAAAACTACAACGTGACTGAACAAGAGTTGTTGGTAGTGGTCTTCGCTTTCAAGAAATTTCGTTCTTACTTGATTGGCACAAAGGTAATTGTGTATATAGACCGTGCAGCACTTTGGTATCTTATGTCAAAAAAGGATGCTAAGCCAAGATTGATTCGGTTCTCTCATTTATTGTTTAATATTCCCACCACTTCTAGATCCAAGTATTTAGCTTCCTCATCAGATTCATAATCATCATGCTTAGATATTTTTCCCTGTGTACGTACGGCAAGTACCTTCTCCACATCTCTAGCCTTAATCTTTTTGGCTAGCAAACCAATTTCTGTTCTCAGTTATGCAACCTCTTGAGCTACAGATTCATCCAAAGCCCGTTGTGTTGCTGATGCTCCAATAGTGTATGTACCAATCTGTGTCTCTGCCTCTCGAATATTCCATCCTCGGTTAGTCTTAGTAATACGATCCAAGATCTCTGAAGCTCGTTCCTACCTCAGACTCATAAATATTCTTCCAGTGATAGTATCTGCTACAGCCTTAGTATTTGTGTTCAAAGCCCTGTAGAAGATTTCAAGTAGACTCCTACCACTCATCCTATGATTTGGCACATTCTGAAGCTTCTTCTTGAACCTCAGCCATGTTTCGTAAAGTGCTTCAGAATGTAGTTGTCTGAAGTTATAAATCTCATCGTTCAACTGTAGCATCTTGGATGGTGGAAAAAATCTTTCCAGAAATTGATTTCTCAGCTCTGGCCAAGTAGTAATGGAACCTCGTGGTAATTCAGCCAGCTACAAAGTCGTTTCTCCTGTTAAAGAGAACGAAAACAATCTTAAAAAATAGCCTCTTGATCCACTCCAGGCAAATTATAAGAAGTGCAAGCCCCCACAAAGTTCATCACATGCATGTTTGGATCATCTGTAGGAAGACCCGCGAATACACCTTTCAAGTTAAGCAGGTGGATCATGGCACTTGTAATGTCAAACTTTGTGCCTTAAGGTAACTCTGGTGGAATAATGGCACCAGTCTCAATCGGCTCGAAATAAGCCACATCTTCTTCTTCAGGATCATCATAAACTGGCATATGTGGTATTTGAGTTGTTTGGTGTGCCCTCAGTCTTCTTTGTCTTTCTTCAACATCAGCCAGACGTTATGCTGCTTCTTGCATAGCTCGATTACCTCCATCTGCTTGCCTAAGAGCAGCTTGTCTAGCTTGCTCTTCCCGTGTTAATCGAGCAGTAGTTTGGTCCGCTGTTTCATGACCAACTGGCTAAATTGGTTGGTTATGAATATCTCCCGCGGCTACAGGATCCTAAACTCCGTCGGTATTTACCATTCTTCGATTAGCTCTTAGAGTTCTTTCTATTTCAGGATCAAGTGGAATCAGGGGATTGCCTTGACTCCTAGTATTGGGCATACACCGGCGTGTGCCCTTAAAAGTATAATGAAATAAAACCAATCAACTCCAACAAGCAAAATACTCAACTCCATAACCATAGTTCCCCGGCAACGGCTCCAAAATTTGATGTCGCCCAAAATATACCTGCAGACTAGTATAATGCGGTCGTTGTATCAAATATAGAACCCAACTAGGTTGGGGTCGATCCCACAGGGAATAGGACGAAATTATGTAGAATGCTAGTCTGAGTAGTTGGCAAATACGTGAAACTAGAGGGTTTCTGTGAATAAATGGTTAACAATAACAATTGCTGGTTTTTGGATTTGTAAACAATATGAGAAATACACTAGGACTGTGATCCCCAATGATTCCTTAACTTCACCAGTTATTTGTGCTTGACAAAACTGTCCCACTGTGTTGCATGCAAAATCTAACAAGATATGTTCATCTAAATGTCTCTCGACCTTGGTTAGACGAATTTCACTCTTCTCCTTTCTGTCTCCGAGTGTCATATTACTAACCCTTGTCCTAGATCTCATATAACTATCCCTACTACGACTCAAGTTATTAGATGAAGGTTGATAGCTTCAAATCTCTGTTGTTATTCCATTTTCCCAATGTTTACCTCTCTCTTGAGCAAGTCTAGAATACAGGCGAGTATCTAACATTTGCAACGGTTAGAAGATCAATTATAACGAAGGTAATAACAATACATGCATTCACAACGGTTCAGAATTTGCTTCGCACTTAACCTGTTTCTTTAATTCCTCATGGTTCACACAACCCTAGTTAATGGGTTTAGCTACTCATTATTGAAAGAACACAAGAAGAATTCAAAGATGAAAACATAATTGTAAACTCACGATAATGAAGAAAACTCTGAAATCTCAATATTAATAGAAATCCTAGAACTGGTAATCCAAGATTACAAAACCAATAATGCGTCAAAATACTAGAAATATGTCTCAAAATAATGTACTGTCTAACTCCTGAATATAGGACGATACAAGGGTATTTATAGATACAAGATGAATCTTATCCTAAACAAAATAGGAAAACAGAGTCGACAACTTTCCATGGTATCGTAGAACCAAGTCACGCCACGTAAGTCAGTTCCATGGAAATCAGGCAACATTGGACATCTCTGATGTTGACTCACGACACCCACCCATGTCACGTGGGTGGACTCACGGCACGTGAGTCGTGTCATGAGTCACTTCTCTGGTGCAGAACCTGGTTCTTTCATCTTCAGATACTCCGTTTTCAAGCATGATTCTTCCTTCTTGATCATTTTACTTCCAAAACCTATTCTCCTGCAATATAGAACAGAAAACACATCATATCCACCAAAAATACCCAAGTTATTGTATATTTTCTTAGTTTCAAGCATCGAAAGTGTCATGTGATCATGGCACATCACTAGTTATATCCTTTATGACCCTATTTTATTACCTCTTAGTATAGATTCACACTTGAATTTGTTTTTCCTTTAATTGAGCTCAATCTGACTATGGTGCCTACTGAGTATCCCGTGTTTTGGTACTCATACTAAACTTCTGCATCTTTTTCCTTAATACAGATCCTAGTATAAATCATTACTGTTGATACCGACCTCAAGTGGAGCTGCTGATCAAAGATTAAGATGAGCTTTTAGTGTGCGGGGCTGATCCATCTCTTTTAGTTCTAGTATTAGTCTTATTTGTATCTTTAGAGACTACTTTGTATATTTTTGTACTTGTCTAGGGTTGGACTTGAATATGTTTTGATGCAAAATAGAAGGTGGTAGCGTATGCCTCCAGGCAACTCAAGGATCATGAGAAGAATTATCCAACTCATGACTTGGAGTTGGCATTACTAGTGTTTTCTTTGAAAATTTGGAGAAATTATTTATATGGAGTACATGTTGATGTTTTCACCGAACATAGAAGTCTTCAATATGTGTTCAGTCAGAAGGAGTTAAAGCTTCGCCAGAGGAGATGGTTAGAAGTGTTGAAATATGATTGTAGATGCTCTTAGTAGATTTTTTATGGGTAGTGTAGCCCATGTTATACATGAGAAAAAGGAGTTGGTTAAAGAAGTGCATAGACTGGCCCAGTTAGGGCTTCGTTTACTTAATATAGATGATGGTGGTGTGATGATACTAAATGGTTCAGAATCATCTCTAGTGGAGAAGGTGAAGGAAAATAGTGTAATGATCATGTACTAAGTCAGTTACTCAATGCATTCCATCAGTAAAAGGTGGAGGTTTTCTCCCAAAGGAGAGATGGTTCACTTTGCTATCAGGGCCGCTTATGTGTTTCTAATGCTGATAGGTTGAGAGATTGAATGTTAACGGAGGCTCATAGTTCCAAGTATATGATCCATCCAGGTGCCACTAAGATGTAAGACCTGTGGGAAGTCTGTTGGTAGAATAGTATGAAGAGAGACATAACAGATTTTGTGGCTAAATGTCCCAACTATCAACAAGTGAATTGAGCATCAAAGGCTGGGAGGCATGCTTCAGCATATTAGCATACCCACTTAGAAGTGGGAGGTTATCAATATGGATTTTATTATGTGGCTTCCTCGAACTAGGTGTCAGCATGATTTGATGTGGGTTATCATGGACTAAATGACTAAGTCAACTTACTTTTTGCTAGTTAAAACCTCAAATACAGCTGACGATTATTCCAAACTACATATCTGTGAGTTAGTTAATCTTTATGGGGTTCCTTTATCCATTATCTCAGATTGAGGTACTCAGTTCACCTCTCAATTTCAGAATCATTTCAGATGGGTCTAGGTACAAAAGTGAACCTTAGTACCACATTCCATCCCCAGAAAGATGGTCAAGCTGAGCGTACTATCCAAGCTCTATAGGACATGTGAGTGCGTATGTGATTGATTTCAAGGGGAATTGGAATGATCACTTACCTCTAATTGAGTTAGCATATAATAGCAATTACCATTCTAGTATCCAGATGGCACCATTTGAGGCTTTATATAGGCATACATCCAGGTCTCCTATTGGGTGGTTTAAGGTTGGTGAGGCTACTTTAATTGGGCCAGATCTGTTCTTGAAGCTATGGAAAAATTTCAGTTAATTCAGAAAAGACTGAAAATAGCTCAAAGCCATCAGAAGTCGTAAGCAGATGTGAGGAGGAGATAACTAAAGTTTATTGTGTATGATTGGGTGTTCTTGAATGTATCGCCCATGAAAGGGGTGATGAGGTTTGGGAAGAAAGGGAATCTCAGTCCCTGGTACATTGGCCCTTATACAATTTTTAGGTGCATTGGATATGTTGCCTATAAGTTAGATCTTCCAACAGAGTTAGCGGTAGTTCATCCAGTCTTCCATATGTCTATGTTAAAGAAGTGCATTGGAGATCCATCCTTGGTTGTACCTATGGATACTATTGAAATGAAAGATAGTTTATCATATGAGGAGGTTCTAATTGAGATCCTTGATTGTCAGGTTCAAACGTTAAGGAATAATGAAATTGCTTTAGTAAAGGTGTTATGGAGGAACCAGTTAGTTGAGGGAGCAACTTGAGAAGCAGAAGCACACATGATGAACAAATACCCTCATTTGTTCACTCATAACATTGAGTCAGTATGATGTATAAATTTTCCTCCTAGCAATATTCCATCAGTTTCAAATTCTAATTTAGTCTCATGAAATTCCATGCATACTTATATGCTTATTATGCAGTAGTTGAGCCAATACTTCTAGTATAATTTAGTTTCAATGACATTACATGAGTAGTCTCTAATTCAACATCATGTTCCTTAGTCTATCCCGTTAAATTCAGTCTCAGTATTCATTCAAGGACGAATGATCTAAAGGGGAAGATATTGTAACATCCCCAAAGTTCATATATGTCCATAGTAGATTTCTATGTGTTTTGGGGTCATGAGAAGTCCCTAACTTGTAGTTGAATTGAAAACTCCTCTCCCGACCAAATTCTAGTGTGAGATTCTTTTTGAGTCAACTTAAAATGATCATAACTCCTTGAATATGAAGAGTTTTGCAACTCAAGACTAACCAAATTAAAGGTCTTTGAGTCTTCTTTCCAATGTTGTCAACCGTTTGTCAAACCAATATCGGAGTAAAATGTTATGCTTATTTTACCAGAGGGTATCCGTCTACCATAGAGTGAAGACCGAAGTGAAGACCCGTCAAGTTGGCCATCACTTGGGTGACAACCCGTCAAGTAGGGTCTTCAAACCTATCCCGTAAGCTCAAAAAATTTCCCAAAAGTGACGGTATGGTATACGGGACGTCAGGGGGTTGATGAGACGTCACCTAAACCGTCAGACGGGATTTTTCTTCACTTTTTAATGGTTTTTTTAGGGGTATTTTTGTCCTTCCCTTATCCCAAAACCTCTCCCCACGACTTTAAACACCTAATAAATGTTGTTTCCTCAACACTTATGAAATTTTCATTGTTCATACTCCTCTAAACACTCAAGAAAATAAAATAAAGGTTTTTTCTCAAACTTCAACTTCCAAGGCTCCAAATTCATGCTTTACTTCAAGAAATCAACAAGATCAGGTATGTGGGGATTCAACAAGGACTTCCTTACATCTTTATATTCCTAAATTTAGTTTCTAAACATGGTATTTCCAAATTTGAATCCTAGGGTTTATACCCACTTTGTGATTTTGGTTTCATGCTACGGTTTTCATGTTTTGTATGATTATTATAGTTTTCAAACTGTATAAACCCCTAGTATATGAGTTTCAAGCATGAACTTTAGCTATTTTTATATGAACTTACCTAAACTTCAATGAGTTAGCATATTCTACATGATTTCAACATGACATGAGCTATTTGACATGACTCGACCTTATAGTCATAGACTTAGCATGAAAATTAAGGAATTTTACATGTTGACATGAGACAGATGTTGAAGCATGATTGATTTTCAGACTTATAAATTGATTTATGCTTACTTCATGATAGATTACTATAGTATGAGCAATATGACATGATTTAGGAGTAGTATTTAGCACCGAGGGAATGTGGGTTCAGATAAAACCCAAATTTCTAAACTACGTGCCATCATAGGTTATCAAGAGGATCTTCGCTAGTTGAGATTGTCCCCCCTTTATCCAATAATTGGTCCATGAGTGAATTCACGCCAAACCATTATTCTTCACCCCTGGAAAGGCATTGAACACCTTCCTAACAAGGGTTACAAGTTGGGCTCCATGTTGCTTAAATTGGGCATATCGGTTATGAGAATCTCCCACAGAAAATCAGTTCGTTACTTAAAGTGTATATGACTCACCAGTTTAATCAGTTATAATTCTTTATACTTTATATCTATGTTTTACTACCTCAACTTATTATCGAACATAAAGTGAGTCATTATATATTTTTCATATATATGTTTAACTCCTCACATAAGCTACTTCAGTTGTATATATATTGCATGCCTTCCCCATATACTCGGTACATTCCATAGTACTGACCACATACTCTTTTGTGTTGCATCCTATCATGATGTAGGTTTTGGTGTTCGCCCTCAAACTCATGATTAGTTGTGATCGCCAGTGCCTACTCCAATCCAGTTGGTGAGTCCTCATGTTCCGAGGACTTAGTGATGTTTTCATATTTTAGTTCAACAGTTCAGCTTTAAGCTCAGTTCAGACTATTATGATTTCGGGTCAGCTGGGGGTTGTCCCAGCTGCTCTTCGATATGCTAGAGGCTTTTCTAGAGTTAGTGGTATTTTCAATTATTTTTCAGTTATATTAACGGATTTTAGACTTGATACATCATATTCATATTTTTTTAAAATAAATAATAGCATTCATTCATGACTTTAGTTTGCATATGATTTAGTGCTGAGCTAGATGCCACGGGTTAGCTTTGGGGCTACTTGTAGTCCTAAGCACCGTGTGACGCCAGGGTGGTAGTCCCGGGGCGTTATATTACCCAATGAAGAAATCTCAAAAATTTCCTTTTGAATCTCCCAAAAAACGTGTTACAAAACTTCAAAAATTGAATTATAGGGTTTATGACCGAAGATAGAATTTTTAAACCACTGACATCAATCCTACTTCATGAACGCAAGACCTCCATCACGTCTGGGAAGCTACCCGGCCTAGACCCATCACTTTCGCGACTATCCAATCGCGTTTGTGGAGAATAATCCTTGACCCGGCCCAATCCAACTCGACCCCTTCTTCGTGAACATGGGCCACCTATTGCGTTTGCGATGACCAGGTTCATATGTTTTTCGTGAACACGAGGGGAGCTGCACGAATGCAAAGAACAAAGTGCACCTGCACCGGAAACCAGTTGACCTCAAGAGGAAATTTCCAAAAAATCTCCGAACAGACCCTCAAAACATATTTGAAACCCCCACAAACACAAACCAACCATGCAACTAGCCTTAAATCGACATTCCGGACTCAATAGAATCGTCGGATTTACCAATGGAGATTGTTATCAACAGATGTTGACCAAAGTCAACTCTAGGCTAACACTTTTCAACATCTCGTCTAAATGCTCAAAATCAAACCTAAAGCCCTGGGACCCAAACCAACAGCCCTATTAACCCATAATATGACATCTCGAAGCTAATGGAACTGATAGAATTCTCATACGACGTCTAAAACTTCAAATATTGATCAAAGTCAACCGTTCCAACTTCAATGCCTCTCCAAATAAAAAACCAACATAATCTCAATTGATCACCTGGGGAACCATGCCACCCACTCTTGCGGATCACAAATACCACGATACAACTACGAAAAAGTATAAAGCAATTAAAACACATAAAAATTTAAAATTTAAAATGAAGTTTTATCACACCCTCTTCCTAGGTGCCTTGAATTCCTTCTCTACTTGAGGATGCTTCTTATTTTTCCAGCAATTCTTAGATCCATGGAAAAATCTGACACATTCATTACATAACTTAGGCCTCCCATCATAAGAGACAGGTTGCTAAATGACTCCAAAAGTTGCATCAAATATCAATGTTGTCTGGAAGGGATTTAGAGATATCAGTTATAATAAGGACACGGATATATGATATCCTATCTATTTCTATTGTAAACTTATCAGTATATAGGTGTTTGCCCACCACACTAGCCATTTTGTTGAGGGCTTCAGTAGATCAGACGTAATCCACAGAAAGCTCAGAGAATTTGGCCCAAAGAAGAATAGTGAAGATACAATCCGGATTAAAGGCAAAACTGATCTCCCAATTCTTCTGAATAAATTTTGTTATGGAAGGTATAAGGTCATGCTTGCAGTACCGAATCACACTCTGCTACAGAGCTAAACCAAAAGATATAATAGCCTTCATAATGCGGATAAATTTGAAATTTTTGTACAAAATTCCACATGGTTGACACATAGGCATCCATGGCCCGTTAATAGGGTGTATCACCCGGGACACATCTTGGTCTTTAAATTTATATAGTTATTTACAATTATTATTAATTTATTAGAATTTGATGATTAATTTTCAAGTACCGATAAATTATACAAATTCAAAACGTTGAGGAAATAGATAACTTTAATAGTGTTGGGATCTAAATAGTATCTTAATATTGAAATGCATATTCAGATTCAAATCTCGTATCATAATTTATCTATCTATACTTAATCTATACTATCTTTAAAGTGGAAAGTCCTTAAGTCAATTATTAAATTACTAAAATACCCTTCTAATTTAACTTTAAAGCCTATTAAAAATAAAAAAATCTATTCAAGAAATATACGCCTACCACAAAACAGATGTAATCCTGCAAAAATCAGACACAACTCTTCGCTCTTATAATAAACTCCTACGAAGCGGTGCATGCTTCCTAAAAGACGCCTCCCTCCAAATCAAATATCTATTTCGGATGTCATTTTATTTTGTTGATTGCATGAAATTGCCGCACTCGCTATTACGTGCAAAAGGGAATAAAGGACTCAATGGTACTCCATCTCAAAATTCTAAACTATTTGATTTTTCCTGTGCTTGTATGATTAAATACTTTTTATCAGTTATTTAATGTAAGATTTTGGGTATTCTCTTCCTTCTTCAAGTACTTTCCGTGAACTCTTTCATTGTATCCTAATAAGCTCTTTTGGGCCCTCTCTGTATTATAATGTGTATAAAAATAAGTCTAATTGAGGAATAATTGCAAGTTAAAATATTTGCACTTTTAACATTTTGATAGAAATAGAAGTAGCATTTTACATTATTACTATTATGCGTCATCTGTTTAGATAAATAATGATTCATTATTCTCATAAATCTTGATATCAATTCTCAATATTAATATCTATATAATATAACCAAGTCTTATTGGTTGATTGTAGCTAGAAGCACATAGTTATAATTGGTCGGAGAGTATACCTTTAGACTTTATTTATCAAAGATATTAAAGTTAGGTGACAAGATTGTCTTTTGATACTAGACGGTAATAGTTGTGCCAGCACGGGCCCAATAAAAATTAAAATTATTAATATATTTTTATCAAAACAACAATGTTAGGAGTATTATATTTTAATCAAATATTGAATGGGTTATTTTGCATGTAAAAGAAATAATGAATTATTACACGATAATTATTGAGTAGTGAAATATGTTTACCTCTCACAAAGATAAAATTTTATTAAGTGTTTTCTTCGGTTCCTTTTTACTTGATTCATATTGACTTGACATAAATCTTAAAAAAATATTTATCAAGAATTTATTTTATTAAATTCACATTGTTAGACTATTAGTATTTTATAAAGTTACTTAATGATCGATAAGAATAATTAGAAGAAAATAATAAATTTTTCTTAATTTACTAAATGAATAAGTAAAAAAATTATTTTTAATATAAAAACCAAGTCAAAAGAAATTTATAACTTTTATATACTTGAAATATTTAATTATTATTAATTAATATGAATTATCATCTTATCAAATCACTTAATTATCTTTAAATAGTTAAATATAAATCAGGGTATAGATATTACTCACTCTGTCCTAATTTATGTGGCTTCCTTTCCGTTTTAGTCCGTTCTAAATAGAATATCACTGTACTATAATTAATAACAATTTAATTTTAAAATTCTCTTTTTATCCTTAACGAAATGATTTATAGTCATATAAATATATAAGGATTGTTTTAAGCGCCAAATTTTAAAAGTTTTCATTTTCTTTTAAAATATTTTACCAAATTAAACAATGTCACACAAATTAAGATGGAAAAAGATAAGTATTTACCTTTCACATTCATAACAGAAATATAGAAGAAAATTGTTTACCCTTCACCAAATCCTAATGGGAACTATATGGAAGAAACTAAAGTAGACTATGAGATCATCATTAGTAGCTTAGTGGCCTTGAGCAAAGGTCTACGTGTCAAATTAGATGTTCAATTGGTCCCACATATCCAATGACATTTCAATGTTAGGCAAAATATGTAATTTAAGAGGATAGAAAGGACTTTTCTTGAAGTTGTTGATACGGTCCAAATAAAACATAACAGAAAACAACCTTCTCAAGCAAACTGATCTCGTAAAATATTTGCAAGGACCATAATACCCTCAAACTTATTACTTTATACCTACAAGCTAACAGGTTGAAACCAATGCTTCAATATATAGATATTTAAATTTGAAATTCATAACTAAATCAAATGCTTTTTGAATATGTATACATATTAAAAATTACAAATTAATTTCTGTATATATAATTATGTACAACGAAGTATCAAATACACACTACATCAAAAAAGATTTTTATCATCAATTAATTAACGATAATAGCTTAATTCTAAATTATATTTTTAGAGGCAATTATAGTGGACAATTATATTTTGACACTTTTTGTAAATGTCCCTAAAGTCTATAGCGATACAATGATAATTAACTAAGGGGAAAGGACAGAAACAACCACTCTACTAAAACTAATGCCATGAAATAGTCAGGAAATTTTAATCCCAACTTCTAGCCATTAGCTGGCAATGGAACATCTCCTTGCTTTTTTTGTTGTTGTTGTTGTGGCGTCTTTTTTTTCTTCTTTTGCCTGTTGCTTCTTCATCTTTTTTTCCTTCTTTGTTTTTAAGAAACAACTGATTCCCTAATATTTTTAAAATTCTATAAAGCAAAACAATTAAATAAAAATTTGTAGCTTTCTATTTTTTAATTTTAACAATCAAATACAAATTAATTGCTATTCTTTTTTTATCAATCAAATACAAAAAAAAATATTTTTATTGATTATATAAAAAAAAATTATACAACAATGATACATATGAATATTTTATACAATAATGATACAGTTTTTATGCACATCTTATACAGATATATATATTCATACAACAAAGATACAATTTATATATGCATCTTACACATATACATATTTTATACAACAATAAAACAATTTCTATACATATATATATTGATACAGTCCTAATATCATATTGATACAGTCCTTATACCATATTGATACAACTCATATACCATATTAATACAGTCTTTATACCACACTCATTGCTCTCTCTCTCTCTCTCTCTCTATCTATCTATCTATCTATCTATCTATCTATCTATCTATCTATATATATATATATATATATATATATATATATTTTATATACATTCATATTTTATACAACAATAATACAGTTTCTATACATATCGTATATATAATTTTGATACAACAACTATACAATTTTTATGAGTCTGGAGCTGAAAGGGCTCATTTTTGGAGCAAAAATGTCAAAGGGGACAATGAATGTTGGAAAAAACTAAATGGGACAAAACGTCCGTGGCCCAGCAATTTAGAAGTCGCTGGTGGACCAGTGACTTGTAAGTCGCTGGTGGACCAGTGACTTGTAAGTCGCTGGACCCACAACCACTTACAAGTCGCTGGCCCACCAGTGACTTCCTTTAATTTTTTATTTATTCGCAGTCTTTCTCTATACTTCTTCTCCATTTCTTCTCCATATTTGAGTTAAACCTTTCTTTGTTTCTTCTCTGTGTTTGAGTTAAACCTTTCTCTTTCAATTCCTTGTTTTATTGAATAAGTTATAGAAGTTATCTTTTCGTTGTATAAAAGATGAATGGGGATTCAGTAAGAGTAAATTTATATTAGGGTTTTCATGTTTTATATAAAGCCGGCTCTGTAAGATATAGTCGACCGTCTGTAGTTATGCAAGTGTATCCATTATCTCTTAAATATGAGCGATTGCAACTTCTACTAAGGAAAAAAAATGGATATAAGTAATTGATGATATAGTGGTTAGTCAAGTTATTTATATCATTTGAGTTCATGTCAAATCCTCCAACTGTTTGTTGTTGGACTATACTCCTTGAAGAACGAACGTTCAAATTCGGTAAATATATAGTATCACAGAGATCAAACTCATTGTCGGTGGGTTCTTGAACAATAGGACAATGTTCAATTGACACATACATATCAAGACTCGTTAATTTAATGCGATTATAAAAAATTTCAACAGTATGGAGAAATAAAGACAAAGAATCATCATTCCAAACACAGACTCACTGTACGTTATAACTCAATTAGTTGTAAATGACGTTGGACATCGTCCGGTGATAACCACCATGTCTTCTGAATTACTTATACCCATTTTGTTCCTTAGTAGATGTTGCAATCGCTCATATTTAAGAGATGATGGATACACTTGCACCACTACAGGCGGTCGACTATATCTTACAGAACCGATTTCATATAAAACATGACCAACCAATATAAATTTACTCTTGCTGAATCCTCATTCATCTTTTATACAACAAAAAGATAATTTCTATAACTTGTTGAATAAAACAAGGAATTGAAAGAGAAAGGTTTAACTCAAACAAAACACGGAGAAGAAACCTATATAGAGAAAGGCTGGGAATAAATAAAAAATTAAAGGAAGTCGTTGGTGGGCCAGCGACTTGTAAGTCGTTGTGGGTCCAGCGACTTACAAGTCATTGGCTCACCAACGACTTCTAAATTGCTGGGCCACAGGCGTTTTGTCCCATTTGGTTTTTTCCAACATTCATTGTCCCCTTTGGTATTTTTGCTCTAAAAATGAGCCCTTTCAGCTCCGAACTCCAATTTTTATACATATTCTATACAATAATTATACAATTTTTATACATTTGCATTTGATTATTTATAAAAAAAAAAAAAAAAAACTTTTTGGCCCAAAAAAATGTAAAAAAAAATTAAAAAAAATCTGAACTATCTTTTAAAATGGGCCGAAATGGCCCAAAATTAGAAATGGCCAGCCCATGGAATTTAAAAAGGCCAATTGGCCATTGGTTGGAAATAATTTGGAGCAGTGGCACATTAATGGGATAACTTTGAAATGACCACTTTCAATGGAAATAGTTTTTCAAAGTGGTCATGTAGTGTCCTTTCCCCATTAACTGATGCCGGTAAAAACTTTAGCAATATTTGTTAAAGTGCATATATATTGCTGCTAAAAGTCTTTTTTTTGTTGTAGTAACATGTGCAACACATGTATCGAGAATTGTAGTAACATGTGCAACACACGTATCGAGAAACTAGTAATATAAAAAAGTTGGAAGCTCTAGACCAAAATGTTAAAGAGATAAAAATACTCCTTTATGTTGATGAAACCTTATACCTTTTTAAAACTAAATTATTCATCAATTTTAGGGCCTGTTCGGACATGATTTTAAATCGGGTTGATTTGAAGTTGAAATTTGTTTGGAATTGCAATTTTGATTTTTAAAATTGTATTTTTTTTTCCTCATAAACACGAAAACTCCATAATTTGTAAAAACTATTAAAATTTCTTCAACTCCTATACAATCTTACTAAACATAGTTCATAAACAAGGTACTAAAATATTGTAAGCCGTAGCATTAATAAATCACATATCTTCATTTTCCTATTATAAGTAAATATTAACAATTACATATTATTACAAACTTTCAAATACAGATAATTTTACAACGATTCGTTGGTCTACTAAATCAACAATAGTATTAACTAGCTATTATTTAATAAAATATTTTCTACATGGTACAGACAATTACTTATGTTGAGCATGAGTCTTTTTTGTATAATTTGAAATTGTAGATCATTTTTGATAAAATATAAACTTATGAGTCAAACTTTATCTTTAACAAAAAAAAAAATTGAAATCGCAATTTGAAATTCCAAATCTTACTCTTTGGAGAATTCGGAATTCAAAATTATGATTTGACATTGAAATTAAAATTTTGTGCAGATTTCATAAACAAACACTGATTTAAAATTAAAACTAATCAATCGTATGGCCAAACGTCAACTTAACGTGAAAAGCATAAGCCACAAAATTTGTGTTAGCAATTTTAGTGGTTACATGGGAATTCTCAAATGCCTAATGACAGTATCGGTTTGAAGTAAACTTCAATATTAATCAAAACTCTTATACATGTGTCACGTTATCCAACCAAAGAACTGCTCCCTCCTCTTCATCCGTTTTTCCTTGTTCCATATACTAAAAATAGTTGTTCAACTTTACTTGTCTAGTTTAGAAAATCAAGAGATATTTTTTCATTTTGAATCTATTTTATAATTGTTATTATATATTATTCATTTCTCAATATTTAAATGACTTATAATTAATAGGTGAGGTATAGTAAATTATCCTTTTATTAATTATTTCTTAAAAGGTGTGCCAAGTCAAACATAAACAAATAAAAATAGACAGAAAGAGTACATTTCTATGTTGAACAATATATTTAAAAATATCTTTTTCAAATTCAATAAGCAATATATAATCGCCAAGTGTGTTAAATCCAAACTTAAAAAATCACATTCTTAACGTAAAAAAAGGAGGATTCAATTTTAATTGACGATTTTTCGAAAATAATATTTCACTTCAAGGATATATGATTTCCCCCCACTAGGTATGGTTTAAATAGACGATGATGAATTTGATAGGTGTTGGGTTCAAGTATATTATTTTGATGATTGACAAAGCGGTGGAACACGTACATGAAACAGGTCGTTGCTACACATTCCTGGATCCAGATTCCAACTTGTATAAGGACTTTCTGAAATAAAGGAAGACGCAAGACCATGAATTCTGTATAAAGCATGTCCAGGAGAAGAGTCCAGAAATGTACAGACTCAAGCATCTAAGCAAGATGGGAGTCCTTGTCAAGAAAGAGTTCTTATGGACTGGGTCAAAACATATCCAGGACAAAAGTCCACAAATGTACAGGATCAAGCATCCAAGTAAGATGAGAGTGTTCTTGTCAAACAAGAGTTATTAGCGGACTAATAGATTTTGATGATTGACAAAGTGATGAAATAGGTACATGGAATATGTTGCTATAACCTGTTCCATCAGGCAGACTCCCATTTGCAGTAGAATGAAGAAGTCTCAAAAAGAAAAGATCTCAAAAACTATACAAAGCACAAAGAAGATAGAAATCTACATGTGATAAGGAGTCTACACATGGATAGACCAAGAGAGTCCAAGAAAGATGGGAGTTCTTGTGGAGTTAGAAGGCTACTTAGCTGAAAAGAATAAAGAAGAGTTATAAATACACAAGTCCTTCCATAATGAAGAATTACGTGTTTATACTGAGAGAAAAGGGGAGAACACAAGAAAATAAACAAGAATAATATTTGTGAGAGTTCTGCCTAAATATCGTAGTGCAGCCTAATAGAGTGAACTAGATTGAAGAATTTGTTTCTAATTAAGGTTACTAAGGTTTAGTAATGATGTATTAGTAATGTTTATTGTGTTGTGACTTTCCTACTTTCTTAGATCCAGTGTGTTATAAACTGGTTTAGAATTTTATGTTCAAGTTGGGGATCGACTCGAAGATGAGGGAACATAAACCATGGGAGAGTTTTGTGTTAGAAATTAGAGTTAGTTCCTAGGTTGTAATTATTTTGTAATCTGAATTTCAAGTCAGGGAACTTGAAGTGGGATTCAACAGTCTGGGGAGATTGTTGAATATTAGAGATTAGAGTTAGTTTCTTCAATTTGGTCAAAAGTCGTTGCTCATAGTATTTAGTGAAATTGGGGTTAAATCCTGTAGAGGTACAGGTCGTGGCTTTTTACACCTCTATGAGCCAGATATTTTCCATGTAAAAATGCGGTGTCACTTTCTTTACTGCTTTCATAATCTGTGAAAAAAACCACGTTAGGCAACCTGTGTCATTTGTAGGTGAAAACCAGGAATAACTCATGAGAAGTTATTAGGACATGTAGACTTATCAAGAGAAAATATTGTTGCTTTATCTTTTTAAAACTGCTAAACCTTGAACAATAAGCTTGCACTCCCAACTTATTTAATTTCCTCAAAAGAAATACACAAAAGGGTCTAAAATGCCCTTCATCTATTGAAAATGGTACGAAAATGCCCTCCATCCACCTTTGGGCTCTATAATGCCCCTCACATCTACCTTTGGGCTCCAAAATGCTCTTCACGTCCACCTTTGGGTTACAAAATACCCTTTATTTAATAATTTCAATATTAAATTAAAAAAAAAGGTTTCATTAATGAGGTGTCAACTTTGTATTGGTCCTCATTTAATTAATTAAAATAATAAATAACTCATTTTCTCTTTTACTCTTTTTCCCATTGTTTTCGTGTTTGATTTAGTGAATAATTATTATACTTATTCTTGATTAATATATTTTTGTTAAAAATTGCACATGGATATTTTTTTTGTTGCATTTTTTTTTTGTATGATTTCGAATTTGAATTTGATTTCGTATCTTGCTGTGGAAAATATACACCAAAATATTTGAATATTATTATCTAAGTTTTTGTCTAATTTGATTGTTTCTTGATCTCAATGAGGATTTGGGTTCTATGGATCATATTCAATTTCTCTGAATGCGTGAAAAAGAGTTTCAAACTAGATTGAGGAATTGAATTATTGGATTACATGAAGAAATTCTTGATCTTTGATAGATTGTGTGTAATTAGCTTTATGAGTTTTACATTTTAGGATGAAGAATTTAGTTTTGAGGCGTATGGAACTGGAAGTATTGCAGCTATGGAAAAACAATTTCATTGAAAATATTTCAATGGATTTAGGCAAAACCCGTAAGTTAAAGACCCTTGATATAAGTACCAATAAATTAACTAGAAATTTGTCTCCAAATATGAGTACCGACAATAATTTGTAGACATTGATCACTCTCGGAAGCTACTTGTTTGGCCCAATCCCAGAATCTTTGGGTAAGTGTCAATCACTTAGTAGGATTAGAATGTGAGAAGATTATCTAAATAGGTCGATTCCAAAAGGGTTATTAAGTTTGCCGAACCTTATACAAGTAGAACTTCAGGATAATCTGAATCGGGTCTATTAGTTTTTGGGTGGGGTTTTTAGTTTTTTAATTAATTAAATAGGGGCCAATGGGAAGTTGACACATCATTAATGAAACCCTTTTTTTAAATTTAATATTGGAGTTGTTAAATAAAGGCCATTTTAAAATCCAAAGGTGGATGTGAAGGGCATTTTAGAGCCCAAAGGTGGATGAAGGACATTTTTGTACCATTTTCCATAGGTGAAGGACATTTTAGGCCCTTTTACGAAAGAAATATAAAGGTCATAAAAGTCAGAAGTATTTTTGCAAGTTATGTGAACACTAGTCAATACATTGTCTTACTCTATTTGGCTTCTAAAACAACAACATCAACAACAATAACAATAACATACCCAGTGTATTCCCACAGAGTGGGGTCTGGGGAGGATAAAGTGTACGTAGTCCATACAACTACCTCCGAAGAAGTAGAGAGGCTATTTTCGACAGACCCCCTGCTCAGGACAGAAAAATAGTGTATAAAGATGTAATAAAACATAAAACAAGATGAAATAACACACACATAAAGAAAAATAGAAACAAAACACCAAAAGAGTAGTACTATACAAGATCTAACCGAAAGCACCCAAACCCCACAAACAAAGAACTCCAAGATACGTATCAAGCACTGCGACTACTAGCCTGGCTACAACCAAGTAATCTATCTACTAGTTAGGCCTCACTCCAATGAACTAGCCCTCTACCCTAATCCGCGTCCTCCACACCTTCCTATCAGGGTCATGTCCTCTGTAAGCTGTAACTGCTCTATGTTATGTCTAATCACCTCCCTCAAATACTTTTTCAGCCTACCTCTACCCTACCTGAAACCATCCATATTCAACCTTTAACACCTCCGAACTGGGGCATCCGTTCCCTCCTTATTACATGCCCAAACCATCTCAACCTCCCTTCCTGCATCTTGTCTTCCATCGAAACAACTCCCACCTTCTTTCGAATAGTCTTATTTCTAACCTTTTCTCCCTTAGTAAGTCCACACATCCAATGCAACATCCATATTTTTTCCACCTTCAACTTTTAGATGTGGGAGTTCTTGACTTGCCAACACTCCGCTCCATACAGCATGGCTGGTCAGACTGCCACTCTATAGAACTTGCCTTTAAGCTTATGAGGCACTTTCTTATCACACAGAACTACAGAGGCGAGCCTCCATTTTATACACCCTACCCTAATATAGTGTGTGACATCCTCATCAATCTTTCCATTCCCCTAAGTCATAGAACCAAGATACTTAAAACTATCCCCCTTTCGAATAGCCTGAGAATCCAGCTTTCACTACCATTTCATCCTCATGCGTCAAATCACTGAACTTGCACTCCAAGTATTTCATCTTGGTCTTGCTCAACCTGAACCCTTTAGACTCCAGGGTTTGTATCCAAATCTCTAATTTATCATTAACACCTTTCCGAGTCTCATCAATCAGAACTACATCATCCGCAAATAACATACACCAAAGCGCCTCTCCTTGAATACGCCGCGTCAAAATATTTATCACCAAGGTGAATAAAAATAGACTAAGAGTTGATCTTTGATGCAATCCTTTTAAAACCAAAAAATGCTCTGAATCTCCTCCCACCATCCTCACACGAGTCTTCTCTCTATCGTACATGTCCTTAATCGATATGATGTATGCCACGGAGACACCCCTAGCCTCCAAGCACCTCCAAAGAACCTCCTTAAGGACTTTGTCGTACGCCTTATCTAGATCGATGAATACTATATGTAAGTCCATCTTCCTCTCCCTATACTGCTCCACTAATCTCCTTACGAGTTAAATTGCCTCTGTCGTCGAGCGACCTGGCATAAATCCAAACTGGTTCTTAGAAATAGACGCTATCTTCCTCAACTTCAGCTCGACCACCCTCTCCCATACCTTCATAGTGTGACCTAACAACTTAATACCCCTATAGTTGCTGCAACTTTGGATGTCACCCTTGTTCTTGTATAACGGAATCATCAACTCCATTTCCAAGCCTCAGGCATCTTTACTGTCCTAAAAATACCGTTAAACAACTCGATCAACCACCCTAAACCTGCCCCGCCAGTGCTCTTCCAAAAATCCATCGGGATCTCGTCAGGTCCAGTCGCCCTACCCCTACACATCCTACGAATAGCCTCCTTGACCTCCTCAACCTTTATACGTCTACAATAACCGTAATCGCGACATCCCTCTGAGTGCTCCAAGTCCCCTAACACAATGTCCTTGTCCCCCTCGACATTCAAGAGTCTATGAAAATAAGACTGCCACCTCATCTTAATGAGGACGTCCTCCGTCAATGCTCTATCATCCTCCCCTTTGATGCACTTCACTTGGTCAAGGTCACAGGTCTTCCGCTCCCTAGCCTTGGAATACCTATACAACTTTTTTTCCCTGTCTTTCTCTTCTAATCCTGCATATAAGCTTTCAAACACTGTTGTTTTAGCCGCCGTAACAGCTAACTTAGCCTCCTTCCTAGCTAACTGATACTCCTCCCAATTCAATCGTTTCTCCTCTTCATCCTTACTCTCAACCAACTTAGCATACACCACCTTCTTCATCTCCATCTTCCTTTTAACTTCTCCGTTTCACCACCAGTCCCCCCGGTGCTGGCTGGATCGGCCCCTCGAGACACCCAACACCTCTCTCGAAGTCTCCTTGATGCAACTGGTAGCCCTTTCCCACATACTAACCACGTCCCCGCTACTATCCCACACACCTCTCGCCGCCAATTTATCTCCCATCTCCAGAGCACTGACCGGAGTCAAGCTACTCCACTTAATTCTGGGTCGATCCTTCCCAGCTTTTTCTACCCTTCTTGATATCCAAGTCCATCACCAGAAGCTTATGTTGGGTGGAAAGATTCTCACTACGAAAGACCTTACAATCCTTACACAACTCTCTATCGCCCTTCCTAAGTAGTAAAAAGTCAATCTGAGTCTAAAAAAAATAATATAATCATTTACTGAAATACAATAAGGCATCCGAGGAATTCTGCGGAAGGAGATTTTTTTTAGTTAGCTAAATATATTGGATCCCATTCACTATTTTCAAGAACTTATTTGTTTTATTTAACTATTATTCTGTAGCTTAAACACATTTTTTAAATAATAAATATATGCAATTATTAATTGTTTCACTCATCGATGGGTACACGTGTGTACCCAAAGACTAGTACAAATAAACAGGGCATAGGACTCATACAAAGACGGAGACACTTTATTTTCATAATGAAACAAAATGATGACGGAATAGGAACCATTCAAAAAATTATGAAACATGATTTACATATATACATTGTGTGTGTATCTATATCTTGTATCAGATTCAACAAAATAAAAGGGATATAAAAAAAATGAGGAAAAAAGAAAGAAGAAATATTTGACACTAGCATATATATGAGAATGGTTCCTAAAAGTTTCACCAAAATCGATTTTCTTATACAAATAAAAAAATGTTGGATTTGTTGTATGTAATGTGGTA
Source organism: Capsicum rhomboideum (assembly GCA_031232105.1). Classification (NCBI taxonomy): domain Eukaryota; kingdom Viridiplantae; phylum Streptophyta; class Magnoliopsida; order Solanales; family Solanaceae; genus Capsicum; species Capsicum rhomboideum. Next base: position 50,069,445 of record CP124716.1, on the reverse strand, counting down.
CAGTTTTTGTTTGTTATTTTCTCATTTCAACAATAAATAACATAGGAAAGAGATAAGTGAGAAGAAGAATGTAAAAGTGGTTGTAGAAGCTGATGAAATATTGTGAGCACCCACTGTATATACATTTCCAGAGGTTTCATCTTTGACCTTAATGATCGAAGAGCCTGAAAATCAACCAGCAAAACCATGAACATTGCATGCACTGATGATTCTAACATGAATTTCTCAAATATCTTTTATCCTTTTTTGAATACTTTGTTCAGCAAATAAAATTTATTCAGTACACTAGAGAAGAAATAAAAAATTCATCCAAAAGTGTGAAGCTATGTGTACTCACAGTCATATTGAGTCCAACCAATGGTCTTTTTTTCAAGATCATACAAAATAAGCTTGTTTGATAAAAGAATATCTGCATAAAAAATCTCACAAGTTATGCCACCAGCATGTCTATCAATTATAACAAGATGCACATTTGACACATAATTCCTGTACAGCTGAGCTGTCACTACTTTTACAAAACAAGGGAGGAATACTTACAATTATAATTACAAAAGAATAAAATGCTAATAATGAAATTTATAATTGAATTTAACTTTTTTCCCAGGTCTGGAAAGGATATCTATGGCTACTAAACTTCCTTGCAACATTACTCTTCAAAGGCTACATCATTTATCTCAAGCAAATTCAAATGAAAAAAATATTGACCCAAGTAATGTGTCTAAAACAAGGTTAAGTTTCATTAAATTCTGTAACATAGTCAAAATTATTAGTAATATTCTTTTCTTCTTATATTAGCAAAGTTAAACTTGTAAGATTACTTGAGTAGTTATTGATGTGATGCAAAACAAAACTATGTAATTTCACTATTATTCACCTCACATTTGTTTTCTTTTTAGAATCGTTTGAGCTTAAATGTTAAGAATTACACTTGTGTTTCATGTTTTGTTTATGTAGGAGTCTCTTGAAGTATTTGAATCTTAAACAAGGAAAAAAAAGAGCACCAAAAAATCAAAAGGAACCAAGGAATGACCAACGTTGCAACGCGTCACAAAATTAGTGAAAATGGGCCAAAGAAGTGAAGCCTTGTGCCACTATTGCAAAGTAAGAAGTGGCGCGGAATTGGAGTGTTGGTACTGGCGCAAGTGGGGACTTCACTTAACCTAAGTTTTATTAGTTTTTGAAGTTCTAAGGATTTTTAAATTCTATAAATACCCACATCACACGTTTTCTATGATATACATCTGATTTGGGGAAGCCAAAGGTTAGGGCAAAGCTTAAGAACAAGGTCTAGTTTTATTTTCTTATTTTATTTTTGATTTTTTGTTTGTAAATTCATGAGTAGCTAAACTTCTTAATTTCTAGGAGTGTGGTTGAACATAAAAGTTTTGGCTTGAATATCATATTATCTATTTCAATTTCTATTTATTGAGTTGCTTATTTCTTCTTGATTTCAATAGTGATTTGCTTGATCACCTTACAAATACTATCTAGGCCTTCTTTGTTGGACTTGAAAGGAAATGACAAGTGCAAAAAGAGAAAATAGGGCTAGTTCATGAACCTTATAGGGAAAGGGAATTGATTTATCACTGAGGATAGAAATATACCATGTGACCTAGCTTAGTTGATACAGAAGACATCTTCAAGCACTTCACTATTATACGACGGACATAGAAATATAGGCGTTAGGGATACCCGAGTAGGCTTAGAGTTATTGGAAAAATGCTCAATATAACTAATATTAACCTGCAACTAGTAACATAGGAAATCAAATTAGGTGTATGATTGGATAACTCAACTGGATTGTCAAAATACCACAACCCTAGATCTTTTTCCTCATCTGAATCACAACACACAAATTCTATGGTTTACTTACAATTGATATTTTTTTCCTCATTAAAACTCAAACACTCTCTATTACTTGTCACCTATTGAATAGTTAAAATAAGAATTCAAAATAGAACTTTAATTTGTCAAATTTTTGTGGGTACGATGTCTGAACTTACATCCTTTATTACTTATACGATCACGTATACTTGCCTGTGTAAAAGGACGCAACAAGTTTTTGACACCGTTGCTGGAGATTTGATTTGAAATTGATACTATTTTGAGTTTTTATTGAATTATTCAAATTTCATTTTTATTTGCTGTTTTTGTTTCTTTCAGGGTAAAGGTTAGTTCATGTTAAACACCTGGAGTTAAGGCAATCCCTTGATTCCCATTGACCACGAGCTTGAACACACTCTCAGAGGGTTGAGAACGATGGGTGATAACATGGACAACCAAAATGCCCCGAATAATGTGATATATAAGGTTGCAGTCTAGCCCACTCCTACACCACATGTTCTAGTGTTAAAGTTCAGAGGTCAAATCAATAAAATGCCTCTAAAGCTATTGTGAAGTCAAATATCACCAGAAACTTTGAGCATAAAAAGGGCACGGTGCAACTAGTGTAGGACACTTGTCAATATGAGGGTAAACCTTATGAAGACCCACAAAAACACCTGCAAGAGTTTAACTGAATTGAGTGACAACTTTCACTACCAAAATATTTTAGATAAATATTTGAAGTTGACATATTTTCCCGTCTCACTTTTTTAGGAATCCAAGCAATGGTTGTAGAATGAACCGATAGGATCTATCACGCCGTGGGATGCTTTGTCAGAAATTTTTCTCAATAGTTTTTTCTCATCTAGAAGAACAAAAGAGCTCATATGTAGGATTTGTCAGAAAGATGTTGAATCCCTTCCCTAAGCTTAGGAGGGATACAAGGGATACTTGAGAGATTGCCCATACCACCAGCAGCCCAAGGAGATTATCGGACATAATTTTATTGAAGGATTGAGGAGACTCTAAGTTTTTATTAGATGTTACCGCTCAAAGTAAAATTTTATCCAAGAGATATGATGAAATAGAGGCATTGCTCAATCTTATGTCTCTAGGTCACCGAGACTATTTAGAGCCCAATAGTGTATTCACTTCTTCGCAGAAAATGCCTAGTAAGCTAATACTGGATTATGTGTCAGCCATTTAGATTGATATTGGGAAGCTGTATGGATTAATAAAACAGAGTTTACTATCTCTAAGAGTTGGTCAAGTGCAATAGGTACAACAAGTTTAGGCAGTTGCATTGTTTTATGAAATGTATGGTAAAAACCATGCTTACTCTAGATGCCCTTTGAGGGACATGTCCAAATATGTGAAATACTTGAGAGATGTGGTGGATGGAAGGAGAAAACATGTAGAGTTTGAAAAGATTGGACTCACTAAAGAGTGTAGTTCGAGGGTATTTAGCAATCTCCTTAAAAAGGTCAAAGACCCTAGGAGTTTCACTCTCCCCATACAAATTGGTGAAGATAAGGTTAGGCATTCATTGTGTGATCCTGAGGCAAGTATAAACTTGATGCCTCTATCTGTATTTTAGAAACTTGGTTTGGGAGAAACACACCCTATTATTATCACTCTACAGCTACCAGACCGCTCGTGCGTGCAACCCAAATGAGTAATTGAGGATATGCTCATCAAGTTGGATAAGTTTATAATTTCTGCTGACTTTATTATTTTGGATTTTGAAGCAGGTGAGCAGGTACCTATAATTTTGGAACGCCTATTCTTAGCCACCGGTAGAGCCTTGAAAGTTGAGAGAAAATGGGAGATTAAGATAAGGATCCATGATAAGGAAGTGACATTTAAAGTGTATAAGTCACTTCTACTCCTTCACACTATAGAAACTTGTGTATGATCACAGAGGTTGTCAATGATAAGTGTGGGCTAGAAGAGTATGGGCCTAAAAAAGTTGATGATCTGAAGACTGACACCAAATTGTCTTGGGTGTAGCAAGGAGACTTGCTCAAGTTGTTGAAGAAGCATGATCATGTATTCGAATGGATAATTATGACTCAAAAAGGAATTTGAAGACAAAAAAGAGTGAATGATAATTGTGATCCTCCTAGAGTGAAGAAGAAGCAAAAGTTGCATAATATGGGGAGGAAGAGATTGAGAGAGTTGGGTTGACTTGTGACCTGCGTCGTGCCACAACGGTAAATTAGGTGCTTCTTGAGAGGCAACCCAAGTTGTAATAATTTAGTAATTTTATTTTTTTATAGTGTCACTTTGTGTTTTTGTTTTGTGCAGATTTGGAGACTGAGTACCCAAATTTAGAAGATAAGAGGTATGGATAAAGCATAAGTATGGGGTCATCCACCCTTTAATGGAAAGATTGAAAAAAGACATGCTGCTAGCTAGTCTCTAGAGGGCCTTAGGGAGAATCTCTAACCGTCCGTTTTATCTTGTTTATAGCTTTGGCGGAAAAAGAACTACCTTAAGTGTGGGGTGAGATATCTTCCAACTTTTGTTAAGGTTGAAGTATGCTATAGATTTTGGGTTTTTTTTAGTTGCTTACTTTAGTTGAAAAAATTGATGAAAAAATAAAAAAGTCTAAAAGCACAAAAAGATTTTTCGTTTGTCATAAAGTATGCTAAAGGTTTTATTGAATAGCTTTCTTAAGTTGAAAGATTCTATTAAAAAAATGAAAAAGTTTAAAAACACAAAAAGATTTTTCGTTTGTCATTTTTTTTTTTTTTTTTTTAGCTTTTTGGTTGTGTGTAGAGCATAGTTTTCCACCCCTTGGTTTTTCTTTTCAGTTCTTTTTTATGGGGGGTGGGGGATGGGGCAAGTCCTATGAACCGACTATCCTTTTTATTTTTAGAATATTTTTAGTTTAGTTCTTAGGTAGAATGAGTTTTCCTGAAGATGAATGGTTGACGACAGTCTTGAGGGAAAAATTAGTCATTAGGAGTTAGAAAGTCCTTATGACCAATTGAATACGAGAGGCTCTTGTTAGGTGCTACATTTGACTTAATTATGCAAGTTGATCTTAAATATGAAAGCATGCTATGAAAAACTGACTTCTTTTGAGACATCTAGTCTCTTTTACTTAACTCTTATATGATTTTAGCTTAAATTTGAACTCCAGTTGTCGGCTTGATTGAGAGTCTCTATGGATCCATCTTGAGTTGAACATATTCCATGTGTATTAGGTATTTTGTGATATTCCATGCTTTCATAGTGATGTATAGAAGTTACCTGATGTGTTTGCAAAGCGAGATGAAGAATATTGAGTTTAGGAGATGATATAGACATTTCTTTGATTAGCCACGTTTTTATCCTTTACTTTACCTACCCACAATGGACAATTCTAGTTAGACCCATTGAGCCTTTGGCTTATTCTTTGGTATCCACATATGAAGCTTAATCCTCTTCTTTCAATTGACTTTAATTTGATCCAAAACTCCTACACACTTTAATTGAAAAAAAAAGAAGTTAAAAGGACTGATAATTGAAAAAGGGAGAGCTGAAGTGGGAAGCCCGTAGAAAGACTAAGGGTGCAAAAACAAAATTCATTTACCTTAGTAGGGAGTAGAGAAAGTACAAAGAGAAAGAAAAAAGACGAAAAATGTTTGATAACTGAGCACTCCTTACTAGTGGTATGTAAACTTGCTTAAAGAAATTGAAAAACAAAGAAGGTCTATGGATGAGAAAAGAAGAAGAAGGAAATTAGTTGATTGAGGAGGGTACTTGGTGAAAAATTGTGATGTATCTAAGTGCTAGAGAAGATAGTCACTATTAATTGCCAAAATAGTTTCTACTTGTCCCTTCACCTACGTTACAACCTGAAAAGTCCTACTTAATCTTAATTTTAATGTTCTTATAATAGTGGAGTGGTATAATAAGGACAAGTTTATAGTTCATCATATGTTGCATGTGAACATTTTTGTTAGAGTGAGCGTAATTCTATTCTTATATCCATGTATGTGATATTGTATAATTGCTAGTGAAGATGGGCAACTCTCTTGTTGTGAGCGCACATGATTGATGAAAGATAGGTGAAGTGTTTCATCTATTGGTTAGGTAACTTGCATGAGTTTTCTAATATCGTAGAGTCAGTTCTTGAGGCTAGGAAGTCTTGGAGTAGTTATTCATGAGGTTTTAACTGTGTTGAATGATTGATGTATGTGTAATAAGAACTTGTCGTTTATGGTAGTCGTTGTAGTCTTAGCTTAAGTAATCTTGTTTCAATTAGTGTAAGTCATAATAGAGTACTCATGAGTGTATAGCTTACTCGAGGACGAGCAAGGTTTTAAGAGTGGGGTGTTGATGTGAGGAAAAAACCCATGTGATTTCACTATCATTCGCCTCACTTTGTTCTCTTTTTAGTATCTTTAAGCTTAAATGTTATGAATTACACTTGTGTTTCATATTTTGTTTATGTAGGAGTGTCTTGAGGTATTTGAAGCTTACATAAGAAGAAAATGAGCATCAAGGAACCAAGGAAGGATGAACGTCAAAATGCATTGCAAAATGAGTGAAAAAGGGCCAAGGAATGGAAGCCTTGGGCCACTGCTGCAAATGCTGGCAGTGACGCGAGCAGTGACTTCTCCTAACCCAATTTGGATTCGTTTTTGAAGTTCTAAGGGTACTAAACTCTATAAACACCCCTCTTTCATATTTTTTATGATACACATTTGATTTAGGGTAGCCAAAGGCTAGGGCAAAGCTCAAGAACAAGGTTTAGTTTTATTTTCGTTATTTGCCTTGTAAACTCATGAAATCTCTTCTTCCAAATAAATTCATGTGTAGCTAAACCTCTTAATTCTAGGATTGTGGTTGAACATGAAAGTTGTGGCTTGAATATCATATTATCTATTTCAAGCATTTATTGAGTTGCTTATTTCTTCTTGATTACAATTATTCGTTTGTTGATCACCTTACGAATACTATTTAGGGCTTGTTTGTTGGACTTGAAAAGGGAAACGACAAGTATAAAAAGAGAAATAGGTCTAGCTCATGAACCTTATAGGGAAAGAAAATTGATTCATTACTGAGGATAGAAATATACCTAGTGACCTAGCTTAGTTGATACAGGCGACATCTTCATGCACTTCACTTTTAACCGACGACCATAGAAATATAGGCGTTAGGGATAGTCGAGTAGGATTAGAGTTGTTGGAAAACACTCAATAAAGCTAAAATTAACCTGCAACTAGTAACTTGGGAAATCAAATTAGGTGTATGATTGGATAGCTCAACTGGATTGTCAAAATACCACAACCCTAGATCTTTTTCTTCAACTTAATCACAATATACGAATTCTCCGACTTATTTACAATTGTTATATTTTTCCTTATTAAAACTCAAACACTCTCGATTACTTGTTACCTGCTGAATAGTTAAAATAAGAATTTAAAGTAGAACTTCAATTTGTCAAATCCTTGTGGGTACGATATATGGACTACATCCTTTATTACTTGTATGACTACGTACACTTGCGTGTGCGAAGTTATCGGGTCAAAGTAGGAGCGGAGTAAAGTGATACCTCCTAACAGATAAGTATCATCGTCATCCTTTATTCCCTGGGTTGCCTCCTGCCAACCGATACACCATTCATTGTCCTGCAAAATTGAACCAGAGGAGATAACGATTAATGTCATCTAAGCTACAAGAAAATACCCTTGCAGACTAATAGCAAAACTTGTCAACATTCATTTAGGACCTACCCCATCCTAGTTTTGGTACAGAAAGCACAAAACAAATAAGATAGAAATAAATCGTCAAGTAAGAAAAATCACAGTGGTTAGACAAATACATGCAGAAAATGAATGTAGTAAGAAAAATTCATACCGTTTAGAGAAACACATGCAGATATATACTGCTGAAGGTCAACACAATAAATGATTCAAGTGTGCATTTATTGCATCGCGGTATTTTGTTTATTATGCTCATGGTTATATCCTTATTTTTAAAGTATATAATGGGTGTACATGTAAACCCAAGCAATCGAGTAGAATCAATATAATCCGTTCCTGACCTCTTTCTCTCTCTCTCTATTGGATTACATTACTTTTTACCTATATCCAAAAAAAAAAATGAAGAAAAAAAGACAATCACATGTTCTTGTTTTTGTAAATGTGTGTATTACTTTTTACCTATATCCAAAAAAAATGAAGAAAAAAGTTAATCACATGTTCTTGTTTTTGTAAATATGTGTGTGGAGAGAGAGAGAGAGAGAGAGAGAGAGAGAGAGAGAGAGAGAGAATGCATAGTTAGATTACTTACTTTAAATTGGAAAAGATAATCATGGGGATAGGCTGTCAAAGAAAGATTTCCCATAAACTTAAATGTTACAGCTGGGAAACCGTCATCAACACTGCACCAGAAGATTAGACAAAAATTAGTTTGATCAAAGTGGAAATAATTTTGAAACTGACGTCGCTTATTAGAACCTTACTTTCCGCGGTACATAAAGCAGTCGTAAATCCCGTCAAGATGATGAGTCTTCAACTCTGGTTGCTTTTCCATAAGCTATAGGAGCAGAGAATAAAAAAATGCAAGCAGTAAGGGAGAAAGAACCATGTATCCATACATAGTTTCTATAAGCAACCTCAGATAAATAAATGTATTTAGCAGTTTCTAGTTTGCTGAGTTTACCTTGTTCATGAGAGCATTATAATCCTTGCTTGGAAGATATACTAAGGTTGTTCCGCTATCAATTATTGCTCTTTTACTGGAATTTGACTCAAATATGGAAGTTGGAATGTTTAGAACTTCACCTCCGACCTCAATATCCTTGAGAGATATAGTATAATGTGGCCTACAGAGGAGAGAAGCATTTCAGATGTGCTACTGCTTGTGTAACTAAGAATAAAAACAATTCTCCTTTTCTTGTCCAAGTAAATATATATACAACTCTCGTTGCTCTTTTAACCACCCACTTGCAGCAATTGCCACCTTTGATAGTATCTCCATTAGATGTGAATAACAGTCAAATCACATTTACAATGTCCCCTTCCCTTATCTCCATCTATGACCAAGGAACATACATACTCCATTATCCTAAAACTTGCATGGAATAGGTTCACGCTTTGGTCAAGTTCCTCTTTAGAAAGGTCGCACTTTGAGAGCATGACTACTACATTACTGCACTGTAGTGCAAAGGAACTCCTCCAACAGTTAAACATATTTAAATAAAAGTTTTAGCACATAATTTATCTGAGAGTTATTGATCAAACAGAGGACTGAGGAGCATATACTGTGAACATTGAACGATGGGAAAGAGAAAAATTAGGACTAATGAACATTTTGGGTTTTGCTATTCTTGAAAAGAACTTTGATCACCAAATAATCATATGTGAGGCAAAGGTAGCGGAGTGATATTCAGTGGAATGTGCAGAAATGGAAAAAAAAAAAATTGAGTTGCACAACAATGTTGGCTACGAATTATTTTTCTGTCTACATGTCTTACTTAGTAAAAGTACATACCGATTTGCGAGTAATGGGACTGAGTTTACTTTTGGCACAACTACTTGTCCAATAGCAAATATACCGCCTCCATTAGCTCCGTCGAGGCAATGTGCAAACATTTTTTTCACGGTTCCAGAAGCAGCTAACTGTGAGATGACGGACATGTTTGCTGATCCAAAACCAATTAACCCGTCAACTGCATTACTAGATGTACCAAGCTCTCCAGATTGTTTAGACGCGCACCTATCTTGGATCAAAAACAAGTCACAAGATAAACTATTTGTGTAGCGGGGGAATTCCAGCATATATAAGAAAACAGGAGGACATACCCAAATGTTATGTTTCCCTGGAGGGATGATGTTTTATAGTCTCCGGACACTTGATCTAAATTAATGTTATCCTTTACAAAGTATCCTCCAGTTGAGCTTCCATCTCCATAAGTAACCGAAAATACACAGGGCTTTCCCACCTTGCACTCTGAGCTTTTTTCTTCGAACATAGCAGCGCAAACATCTTGCTCACAGGTAATAGATTTCCCACTTGTTGACGCTTGTAAGTCATATTGTGTCATCTCTATCTATTATTCAAGAAAAAGTTCAAATACCTATTTAACATACATTATACGTTCTGAAAGCCAAATATATTGGAAGAATTAAGGATCACACCCACACACACATATATATGTATGTATATATATATACCCCGAGTTTGCTTTTTGTAGCACAATTGTTACAGCCTGCACAGTTTACCCAAAAAAGGTCACTTCCTGTATCGACCTGAACATGATAGTCCTTGACAGGTGTCCCAATTGAAAGCTTAGTGAAATACAGCCTGCATTCCCGTATTGTATGACAAGAATAAATAATCACAAGAAAAAAATGCATACAAGATTCAACGATTTTATTCTTTTCAATACAAACAAAGCATTTTTGTTTTCCAACATGAAGAAAGTAGTGACAGATATAAAATGATGCATTCCCCTATCAAGTGAAAAAAAAGGAACTAACGCTGCACCGGTGGGACTGCTGTTGCCACCCAATTGGAAGTCGGCTGCGGCGAGCATTCTGCCATGACGACGGACGTCGTGGGCTTTGAGCTCCTTCAAAACAGACCTTCCACGCCCACCAAATTTGTGCTCCACATTGAACACCACATTTCCCCCCACCACATGACCCAACAAAACCAACAAAAGAATCAAGTACCCGTTTCTCCTCAGATCCATTATCTTCACGATTATATACAAATGCTAAAACTGCGTACCTCTTTTGTTTTCTATAGTCTGTGTATGCTTTTGTATAAAATGTATGAATGAATGCTTCTGCATAAAATGTATGAATGAATCTTTAGAGCGAAGGGATTAATTAATTTTTTCTTGTTAGTGTATTTTCTTATTCTTTTGTGGGTGGGGGTGGGTTGAATGAGGGAAGGGGAAAGACCAAAGGGAAAATGGAAGGCGGGGGAGGGAAAAACAAACGAGAGACACAGAGAGAAATCAACAAGGAAATGATAAGTGGAGTCTTCAAATACCTCATAGTTTCCGTAAATCTTTCTTGGAAATTTTCAAATGCCTTCTCTCTCTCTATACTTTATACCAATACCATCTCCTTCTCTCTCCCTACAAATATGTATACGCATCGCTCGGGCTGCATGGGGATTTGTTGTCATGTAGTGCGCTTTTTTTTTTTTTTTTTTTTAACAAAAATAAAAAATAAAAAAATAAAGTCAATTCCACATGTACACCAGTGTTTTAAAAGAAGAGAGCAAGGTGTAAGCCTCGGGGCATGAAACATAAACCCTACAGATCTTTAATTTTTAATACTCCCTTCGTTTAAGAAAGAATGACCTAGTTTGACTTGACACGGAGTTTAAGAAAATAAAGAAGACTTTTGAATCTTGTGGTCTTAAATTAAAGTTATGACAAATGTACCAAAATGCCCTTGAATCTTGTGGTCTTAAACATGTCGTGTGGAAAGTTGGAATTAAAGTGTTGCCAAAAAAGGAAAGGGTCATTCTTTTTGAAACGGACTAAAAGGAAAGTAGCTCATTCTTTTTTAAACGGAGGGAGTATATAATATAGTAAAAATAGTATAATAACATAAAAATTATACAAAAAATACATTAATATTTTTTTAAGAATTTAAACATGGTTAAAAAAGCATAGAGAAAACAAAACTTTTAACATCATTTTGACAAGTAGAAATAATGTAATGATATAAAAATTATTATGAAATACAAATCAACTCTAACATCTTAACTTTCAAACAATAAAAGAATCACAATTTCTTAAAATATATGATTATCACACTATGCAATTTATCTCCCTAAAAGAAATAATCAACAAATTGTTAGTATTATAATTAAAACATCACTCTTTCAAGAGTAAGAATAAAATACTTTCAAATAACAAAATAATAAAATATAATAATTTTGAGATATAGGACAAAAACATAAAGACAAATGACAAGTAAAGATGTAAAATTCGGATATGTATTTTAGACAGAAATATTAAGTGATATTCATCTTCACGACGTTCTCAAATAGTAAATAGGCTAGTTACTCTCAATTTCTTATTTCTATAGATGAAAAAAACTACTAAACATCATTCATTTAGTAAATAATTATGAGAATCAATAATGTTGGCTAAGAAATTTGTACAGTTCGTGTAAGAACTATTAGGTTAGTCCCGAGCGATAGCCGTTAGGCGTGTTTAGGGCGTACAGTTGGGAGATTAGAACATAAGCCTCACAGAACTAAACCCCACACATGAGCCTCGAGACGTTTTGTCAGTGCCCACCCGAAACGAATCCTAAAACTGTCTTTTAAAACTCTGATGTACATTCACATGTGGTCATAGGATGTTTGACATTGACTCCGATCTCGTTAATTAGCATTCAAACAATTTGCATAGGAATAAGGCAGTCATTTCTTATTTCTCTCTTCTTTACAAAGGTTTCACAAGTTTATTTATCCTGAATTTTATCTACTAAGATGAAGAGCCAGAGTAATTACCAGAAAACCTCCTAATAATTCTTGTTCTTCTCAAAAGTTCATATGATTTTATCGGGGGCAACTCAAACACATTAGTGTCCTAACAAAAAAATTAAAATACGAGGCTTTGAACTCAAATATATATATATATATATTTATTTATTTGAAATCTATTTTTCTAGCTTTTTGAGATCCAAAGTCATTAAAATTTTTTAAGAAATGGTTTCTTCTAATAATATTGTTTTTCAATTGATAACATAGCCAATTCACTTAATCTTTCTTGAGACATTATTGATCTTAAATAAGATTTTATCATTCTGATTGAGAAAAATCTTCTTTTTGTTGAGAAGACTATTACAAAATTGTTTTATATTATTCTACAAGTAATATAAGCATTTCAAAAAGAATCAAATCTTTTAATTCGATTGAATAGCTCAAATTAATAGAGAAGAGATTAAGGAAGAATAAAGAGAGAGAAAAATAAAATCTAAGAAAAAAAGGGGTTAAAAAAAGTGGCAACTTGAAAAACTTAACAAAAATTACACATTTTAATCTATCTTGTAAGCTAGTCAACTACCTATTTTATTTCTCATCTAAAGAGATTTCTTCTCTTTTACTTGAAAAAACATACAATTTATAAATAGTACTATTTTTTTTTTAAAACCAACTAATTCAATTATTGCTAGAAAATGAGGCCCCAAAAATTCGGGGCCTAAGGCAACAACCTAAATTCTAAAGCTTAACAGCTAGCCCTGGATTGTACACTACTAAGGAACATCAAATAAGAAATATTTAGAGCAGAACCTCAAAGATTTAGCAAAAGACATCAGTATATCACCATTATATATTGTCCCTTGCAATTTGTAACACTTCGAATTTTCGGGCTAAAATTTGAATCGTTTTATGTTAGCATATAGATCCGAACGCGATGAATTTTATTTGTACCTAGGTGTTATACACTACAAGAAAATTCCTAATTGCCAACAAATTTTACTAACAACTCAACTTCGTTAGTAAATTAGCAACTGATTACTAACAAATTTGTAACCGAATTATTTTTCTGACTTTAATAACGTATTTTTAACGGATTACCAACGAAAATGTTACTAACTAAATATTTCAGTTGGTAAATATGGCTGGAAAAAATGGCGCCTAACTTAGTAACTTCCTTCTAACGGATTACCAACTGAAATATTACTAACACACATCTTTTGTTGGTAGTATTACTAATGGAGTATATATCAGTTTGTAAATATGACAAAAAAATAGAGTATATTTTATTAACAGATTATTAATGAACTACCAACCAACCATTTACCAATGACAAGATTTGTTGTTAATTTTACCAACCACTTCGAAATATGTTGGTAAATTACTAACAAATTGTTATTTGTTGGTAAACTTGCCAACAAATACTCAATAGGTTGGAAAATTTCACCAACCAATAAAGATTGTATTTTGTAAATTACTAACGTAATATAAACAGTTGTAGTATATCAACCGATTATTAATCTCTTGTAAGATTTACCAACATATTCATCTTTAGTTGGTAATATTCACTACACACCAAAAATGATCTTTAGCGACAATTAATTAACGACAATAGCTTAATTGCCGCTAAATATGTAGTTTTAGTGGCATTTACCATTGACAATTACATTTTAGCACTTTTTGTAAAATCCCCTAAAACCTATAGCGAAATTGGATCCAATGGCAATAAACTAATGCCGGTAAAAACTTTAGCACTCTTTGTTAAAGTGCATATTTATTGCCACTAAAGGTTGTTTTTTTGTATAGTGATTGCATACGGATGCTAAATCAGTTAGTAATTCTTACAAATTGAGATAAAATCTTTTGGTAAATTACTAATTTGTCAACTAACGTTGGAATAGTTGGTAAATTTACCAACCGAGAGATTAAATTGGTTGGTAAATTTAACAATGAATACAATTTAGGGCCTGTTTGGAAAGCCACCCTGGTAATTGAATTTGGTGTAATTGGGTGTAATTACACTGTCTGTCATGTTTGGTTGACCAGGTAATTACTTGGTCAACAGGTAATTGAGTGTAATTGATAGGGGGTAATTACACTCTCCAATTCACAGAGGGAAGCTGTGAATTGCTGGTAATTACATGGTGTAATTACAAACTGATTACTTTTTAATTTCTTTTTTTTATTTCTATTTTATTTTTTTTGTTTTAATTTATTTTAAATTTCTATTATTTTAAATTCTTTCTAGATTTATTATTCTAATATTTTTTAAAAAATATTTTTTATTTTATATTATTTATATTTCATTTCCTTCTCATTTCCCAACCTTTACTTCTTGTGATCCCATACATTTTTTCGTATTATCTATTTTTTTATTTTATGCTTATTTTTTTCATTTAGCATAATTTAGTTAGTATTCTAAATATTAAATTAAGTAGAATTCATTGTTGAATAAGGTTATAGACTTAGGTTTTTCTTTTCTTTTGAATCATATTTTTCACATTGCAAGCCATTCATTTTTAGTTAGAATTGATAGATTATCTTTTTGCTAAATGTTTTAATAATTTTATGACATTATATTTATAATATTAATCCTTTTGTCAAACATGCATTTCATGATGTTCTTAAAAATCATGCACTTTCTGTTTTTATGATTAGTTTAATTAAAATATACTAGTTTGAAAAATATAAATCCATTATATTTTATAAGAACATATGTTTATTAATTAATATATTTCAAAAGACAATATATATATATAACATTTAATTTAATATCATTTATAAAGACACTTATTTGTCTAATATAAATCTTTAGTTTTTGATAATTAACTTTTATTTTAAAAATTGAATATAGCCATGTAATTACACTTGTGCAACCAAACAACACACTTGTAATTACACTGTGACAAACTCATTATCTTAGACTTGTTTCGCATTGTTTTGTTCAAGTTATGATTTATAGAAGAACTACTATTTTTATTTTGTTTCCGTGCTCTTTTAGATTTTTAAAGCTATTAATCTATATCTATCTATATCTATATCTATACTATATTAAAAGTGTGAAGGGCCTCAGAAATGTTGTTTGAACTTTTTGCCCTTCATTAAAAGATTCCGCTTTAGACAAAATCTTTTTTTGTTTTCACTTTTTCCTCCAATTCAAAGTATGATTTGTATTAGGACTCCCATGCTATAACCAAGTAATGAGTCCTACGACTATCGATTTTTTTTTTTGTCAAAAATAGTTATATTATTACCAAAAATAATGGAACTCTTATATATGGAGTTTATGATTTGTATTAGGACTCCCATGCTATAACCAAGTAATGAGTCCTACGACTATCGGATTTTATTTTTGCCAAAAATAGTTATATTATTACCAAAAATAATGTAACTCTTATATATGGAGTTCCATTAACACATCCACCGATATTGTCGTAGGAACATGTTAAACCTTATAACCTTTTTATTTAGTTTTTCTTCTTTTTTTTCTAGACACAAGACTATTGTAACACCCCGTACATTTTCGACCCTACTTTAATTGATTGGTGACCTAGGGTGTGCTTATACACCTTAGCTTCAAGAGCACTAAGTGCGTATGTTGCAATGGTTTTGGACGGAACATTTGATATCGTACTAGTCAATGTGATTGGACTCTTGAAGGAAGAGTTAGGAACTTATTCAAACATTTTAGGAGTGATAAGTGAGGCTTGAAGGTATTCTAAACAAAGGGTTTTAAAGCTAAGAGGTAAGCTAAAGATTAGAACTTGAAGTATCTAACCAAATCCGCAAAGAAAAGTCGAAGAAAAGAAAATTGGTGAAATTTTTGGGCCAGGCGTGCCCAGGGGCGTGCCAGGATGCTCTGGGCTGAAATTTTCATCCCATAGGCAGTAAGGGGGCGCGCCAGGCAGCGCAGCGTGCCAGGCATCCCCTGCGCACCTTTCAAATGCTGAAATTTTCTAAGTCTTTAGGGCATCCGGGGCCGTGCCGGGGTGCTTTTCGCCCAATTTCTTTTGCGATTATTAGTCAATAAAGATGACTTTTGACTTATTATTTAAGTATTCCATATTGGTAGGACTACGCTTGGGCGTTGTTGACATCTAAATAACGTTTTTACCCTTTTATGTCAAAGTGAGCCATGATTGGCTAGAATTTCCTATTTGGAGATTGAGGCTACAAATATGAGTCTCGTGAGTCAAATATGGTCGTGACACTTACGAAATTATTCAAACATGATATATATGATGAATTACACCTTAAATTTGGTGGGCTAAGTTGACATGTGTTATTGGGCTCACTTTAAAGCCCAAAGTGGAAATTAGAATTAAAGATATGGCCCAATGGGTCAAATGACCCATTCTCCCTTGACCAATCAAATATTGACCCAAAGTGGCTAAAGATAACCATT
Source organism: Capsicum rhomboideum (assembly GCA_031232105.1). NCBI lineage: Eukaryota > Viridiplantae > Streptophyta > Magnoliopsida > Solanales > Solanaceae > Capsicum > Capsicum rhomboideum. The sequence continues at coordinate 50,052,764 of CP124716.1, read as the reverse complement.
GAATGAAGGCTATATAAGGCCAAAAATCAGATTTTTAGTCACAAAATCTCTCATGACATTTCTAGAATTTTCTGCCCATTTCCAAACCCCAAAACAATCAACTCTTGGGCGAGATCATCATCTTCCAAGCTTGGGTAAGTGATTATTCTTGTACTTTAACATATTATATGCATGAGAGACTATGTGGATCATGTTGGTTATGCTTGCAAGGTGTTGAATAGTGCACTTTGGCTTTTTGCTAAAAGATGTGCATCCTTGTGAATTAAACTTGAAAAAGGACTTGATGTTTTGATGAAAGTGAATGGTGTGGATGATATCTCAACATGTATGGTGTTGTTATGTACATAACTTGTTATTTTACTATATGGGTAAATTGTGGAATTTTGATTATAAAATGTATTGGAGTGACTTGAAGGGTTCATTGTGATGTGATGTTAATGAGAACATGTAAAGGAGGAACTTGGTGTGAAAGCTATGCGTTTATGATGTATTGGTCAATGTATGGAATATTATGGTATTCTTGGTATGATAATTCTATGAATGGTATTGTAAAGGGTGAAATAATGTTATAGGGCACTCATGTAGCTCATGGTCGTCTTATACACTTGAAATGTAGCTTGTGGTTAATGTTGATTCCGTTATGTACTTGTGTTGTAGAGTGAAACGTAAAGAGGGAGATGAATTGTTGTATTCACATATTGGCTTGTGTATTCATATTGGGAAGATAAGGTATGTAAGGTTACTTTTTTTGTATCCTTCTGCAGCATATTGTCCATGATGACATGGTACTTGTTTCATTCCGAAATGTCCAAAGGTATTTCATTTCAAGTTGCCATATCAGATTCCTTATAGGGTCAATGGTGATTCACAGGATTCATAATCATTGGCTAATGTTTCAAAGTTCCAATAATGTTTATTTACATTTCTCTTGCTCATTGGTTATTGTTCCAAAACTTCCAACAATGTTTTGGCTACCAAAGTATCAATATCTCATAAGCCAAGGGTATCCTATTTCCAGGTATCAATTATGGTTTATCACATGATCCTTATGCATTGATCAATTGTCATTCATATGTATCATGTTCATTGACTAATGTCCCATAGTTCCAATAGTGTTTACACACATGTCGTTTATTCATGGATTATTATTCCAATGGTTCCAATAAGGTTATGTTTCCAACAATTTTATGTTCCAAAGTTCAAGAAATGTTATGACTATCAAAGTATCAATCTCAAGAGTAAAGAATGAAGTAATGCATATGCGGTTAATGATTGAGTATGGGTGGCAGCTTTGGGGGCGAAAAGCCTAGCTCAAGCCGTTTTCAAAATTATTGGATCAGGGGGCAGTCCTAGAGGCATAAGCCTAGCTCGGACCGATCCTGACAGGGGGTAGCTCTAGAGGCATAAGCCTAGCTCGAGCCGAACCTGATATGTTAGTTGATGGGTGGCAGCTCTAGAGGTAATAACCTAGCTCGAGACGATCCCGATGTATTGATTTATGGGTGGTAGCTCTAGAGGCATAATCCTAGCTCGAGCCGATCCCAACATAACATTATGTTGTATTAAGACCCACTGATCAGTTGGGGCCCGGGTATAGTATAGCACAAACAAAGATGAATAAGCACAGAAGTAAAGAAGCAAAGAAAGTAATGAAAGCAATATACATGGTTTCCAATATACAGAATGGTGACTTATCCATTGGTTATTATTTTGTAATTGAGTTCATTGAAATGTTGATATCTCTTACAGTTTCATATGGCCTTATATACTCAGTACATTCTTCGTACTGACCCCCTTGGGGGAACTTATTTTACTTGCTACAGGCGCAGGTGCTAGTAGACCTCCTCAGTAGGCTACGAGATATCCACAGATCATTGGTGAGCTCTAGTTGGTTCGGGGCTTTTCGAGTCACATGTGTACATTGGTTTTGGCTTTGGCATTGTATATATGTTGTATAAAGCGGGGACTTGTCCCGATTGTAGGTTGGTTAAGTATATGTATTTGTAGAGTCTTTATAGACGTATGTGGGAATGTGAATGTAAGAGATGTATGATCATTTTGACTTGATGTCCCTAACGGCCAAGTTTCATATATAACATGTTTCCCATGACTTCCGCATAGCTACATGAGACATAATGATGTTCATACGAGGATATGCATACGAATGTACATGAGCAAATATTGGTTCTCTCAGGCCATATCGGCTTCGGGGGACAGTCCGTTCCGAATGGGATTTGGGGCGTGACAAAAGTGGTATCAGATTAGGTCGTCCTAAGGGTGTCTACAAAGCCGTGTCTGAGTAGAGTCTTGCTTATGGATGTGTTGCGCGCCACATTTATAAGTAGGAGGCTACGGGCATTTAGGAGTTGTTTCTGGTCTTCATTCCTAGATCGTGCAATAGAGCCAAAGTTGTAGGTGGACGCATTTGTACGCATTGACACTGGTTTTTTTTTGCATAGTCAAATGCTGATTATCAGACAAGATAAAGGCAAAGGAAAGCAGGTTGATATGCCTGCCGAAGAAGATATGAGTAAATCACCACCTGACCAAGCTAGTCAAGGTGGGGCTGACATGGAATTTGCAATACGGGTTTCTCTTAGCCAGAAGGTAGAGAAGTATCCGCAGAACCACCTATAAATGCCACTGAACGGGATTTAAGAAATGTAGTGCATATGTTGACTCAGATAGTTGTTGTATAATGTCACGGGCGAGATTGCCCAATGACGAGTAATGATGGTTCAGCTAGGGCAGCTAGTCATCGAACATAGGATTTTTTAAAATTAAACCCTCCCACGTTCACTGGGTCGGATCTGAATAAAGATCCACAGGACTTTATAGACCAAATCAGAAGGGCTCTAGATGTTATGCATGTGACTGGTGTATTGATGTACTTCCGGCTAGTTGGGAGGAATTTAAAACGGCATTCCTTGACCAGTACCTCCCATATGAGGTCCAAAAAGCTCATGAGGACCAAGTGTTAAATCTTTGCCAAAGGACTATGAGTGTCAGAAAGTACAGTCTTCGATTTAATTTTTGGCTAGTTATGCTCCAAATGAGGTAAATGCTCCAAATGTGGTAGCTATTATGGCCGATAGAGTGTATCGGTATGTGGACAGATGGATTGTACTATTGCGGCCTTGAAAAGAGATATAGATATAGCCAGAATAGAGTCTTTTTGTACAAATAATGGAGGATCAGAGGCAACAGAAAAGGACAAAAATATCTGAAGAAAGGTCGTCAAAGAGGGCTATACCTATGGGACAGTTCATGGCGTCCCGAGGAAAATTTAGGTCTCGTGTGTTTAACAGACCGCTTAGACCATTATTTCCTTAGTCTATAGTAAATGTTCTACCTCGATCCCAAGGGTTTAGAGACAATAGGTTTGGACAAGTGAGATTCAGGATTCATGGGCAATGGGGTATCAAGCACAGGAACGTAGAAAGTAGGAACCAACCGAAGTCTCCTCGTCAGCCGTGTTAGTGCTGTGGAAGTTATCATCTAGGTGAATATCGGTTGGGGCCAAATATTTGTTATTGGTGTGGTATGTCGGGCCACAAAATGAGACTTCTCCTGATGTAGCTACAGGTACTGTATACGTATTGATTGACCCATAGAGCATATGTTATTTCATTAATTGCTGAAAATTTAAAAGAACACCGGAATTACTAGTTATGTCACATGAATTCTATACATCAGTTGGTGAATCTATTATAGTTAAAAGAGTATATCATAAGTGCATAGTAATGGTTTGTGGTCATGAGACACAGGTTGATCTTATTGAGCTGGAAATAGTGGGTTTTAATGTTATAAAGGGATTGTGCCATAGTAGATTACCGAAATAAGAAGTTATATTGTTGTTATACCCAAAAAAATGATTTTGAATGGCCAGGGAAATGTGGGGGCACTGTCACGCCCCAAATCCGATCGAGACATGATTGGCACCCGTAGTCGAAAAGGCCCGAGAGAACCAACCTTTGCCTATGTTCAACCATATGCATGCCATAAGAAACCCATAAGCACATAACAACTATAGAGATCAACAAGGGAATTCATGGAACTTGATATATATATACATATGTGAAACTGGGCCGTTGAGGCCACCGAGGCAAGTACGACATATCCCTTTTACATTTATACACCCACACCTGTCTACAAAAGCCTCTAACAAAGCATTGACCAAAGTGAACTAAAAGTCGGGACAAGTCCCCGCTTTATACAACATGTACATCACCAAAACATATGTACACTCTGACTCGGAGAAGCCCCGAATTAGCTGGAGCTCACCAATGGTCTGCGACGACTGGCAACCTACTGAGGAGGCCTACTAGTACCTGCGCCTGCAGCAAGTAAGGTAAATTCCCCGAGAGGGGTCAGTACGAAATAAGTACTGAGTATGCAAGGCTCAGATGAAACTGTACAATACATGAATATTTTAATGAACTAAAAACATATGAATAATCAATGTGAATAAGTCACCATTTGGTATTTTGGGAAACCATGTGGATTGCTTTCATTACTTTCTTTGCTTTCTTTATCTCAATGCTCAATGATAACAATGTACCCGGGCCCCTACTGATCAGTGGGTCTTTTCATATCATAACATCATATTGGGATCGAGTCGAGCTAGGCTTATGCCCCTAGACTTGCCACCCATAAATTAATACATCGGGATCGAGTCGAGCTAGGCTTACGCCCCTAGACTTGCCACCCATAAATCAATACATCGGGATCGAGTCAAGCTAGGCTTACGCCCCTAGACTTGCCACCCATAAATCCATATCTCGGGATCGAGTTGAGCTAGGCTTACGCCCCTAGACTTGCCACCCATACTTGATCATTGACCACATTTGCATTACTTTGATCTTTACTTTGAGATTGATACTTGGATAGTGATAACATTACTTTGGAACTTTGGAACATAACATTATTGAAAACTTTGAATCATTAACCAATGAGTGAGAGACATGTGAATAAACATCATGAGAACTATAACATTACTAGCACCATGATACCATTGGAACCATAGGACAATAATCCATGAACAAGAGACACAAGTAGGCACTATTGGAATATTGGAACGTAACTTTATTTGAGCTTTCGGAACATTAACCATGAATATGAGACATGAGATTCACAAATGATCCATGAGTAGAAAATATATGACAATGACTAGTGATATACGGATATCGGATACCTTAGCACATTTCGGGATAGGACTAGTGACATGTCAATGTGAACACTATTTGCCGCAGAAAGATACGGACAAAGTAACCTTACATACCTTGGATTCGCAATACGAATATACAACCTTAGATGCGTATACAATAATCCTGCTCCTTCTTTATGTGTCACTCTACAACATAAATACATAACGAAATTCACATTAATCACCAATTACTTTACAAATGCATACCATGTCAATGAGTTACATGTTTGCCTTTAAACATGTCATTTCCCCTCGACAAAACCATTGATCATACTATTATTCTAAAAATTCCATAATATTCCCTACATTGACCAATACATGATAATTGATACATTTCACCACAATACTTCTCCTTTACACTTTCTCATCCATAACGCATCACAAATAATCCATCAAAGTACCTTAATACAACTCATAACACATATCGGCCAAAATCCCATAATTTCCACTTTTAGACAAGAACAAGTTTTATACCAAAAATAACACCATACATGTTCATATTTTGTCCATACCATGCTTTTTCATCAAAGGCACAAGGCCTAATTCAAGTTCAAATTACCAAGATGACACATCTTTCACCAAAGGCAAAAATACACTATTCACCACCTTGCCAACACATCTACCATAATATACATAATCTTCCATGCATATAATATGTTAATTCATGTGAATATATACTTACCAAGGCTTGGAATATGTTGATCTTGTCCAAGGAGTCCAAAGGAATATGTTGCTTTAGGGTTTGAAGCTTAAAGAAATATGTGAGAAAATATCACAAAGGCATGAGAGTTTTTAGACAATAAAATCTGATATTGGGGCCTTTATATAGACCCCAAGTCATCCTTAGCCACACTTGGCATTACATGATATGTTTAATTGGTCAATTAGTGGAAGAATGGGTCATTTCCTCTTTGGGCCAGTCTTTTAATCCCATTTTGGGCCTATCTTTGGGCCCAATAACTCATATCCATGTAACCCATCCAATTTCATGTATTATTCACCATATATCTCATGTTTACATAATTCCATAATGTCACGACAATATTCTCTTACGAGATTCTCATTCGTCGCCTTAATCGTAAAAATTGGAATTCTAGTCGCCCTTGGCTTCATTGGACATTTTGGATCACTATTCACATTTCATGATTTGATCATGTAGGAGTATGTAGGAGTGTATTGAAGTGTTTGAATCTTTAACCATGCTCAAATAACTCCAAAGAACCAAAAGAAACCATCTAGAAATCGTCGTAGAATTGCATTACGAAACGACTCCGGAAAGGCACAATTGTTGTGCCTTGCGCCACTGCTGAAAAACAAGGCAGTGGCGCAAGAATCCACTACCCTCTGAACTTCTTGGCTGCAGGTGGCTTGCGCCACACCCCTTAAACAGGGTAGTGGCGCAAGGTTCAGCATTTTGCTGAAATTTCGGCCACTTATCCAATGTTTACGTATCGTCCAATCCCTTATCAAAACACTACAAAATACTTACTTAGTGATATTAACCCTCAAGTAAACATGACTTAAAGTCACTAAGTGAGTTTAGAAAAGTATGGGGTGTTACAGGCACCAAGAGGAAAATTTATCCCCCATCTTAAAGCAACGAAAAGGATACTCTAAGGGATACATATGTCACTTAGTAAGAGTGAAAGATACTGATGTGATGCCACCACTCTTCAATCAGCTCTAGTGGTAAATTGTCACGCCCTGAGTCCCAACGAGGCATGATTGGCACCCGAAGCCAACATGACCCGAGAGAACCAATCTTTGCTTATGAACACTCGCATGCATCTCCTCATATGGACCTTATGAAACACCATGCAACTATGCAAAAGTCATGGCTATGGAAACGGATATGGAAACATATGCCATATATATATATATATATCAACTTGGCCGTTGGGGCCAACAAACCAAAATGAGCATACATATCTTACATTCTGTTCCCACATAAGTCTACAAAAGCCTCTAGCTGAAATACCTGAATATGCAAACCTAGAGTTGGGACAACACCCCGCTTTATACTCATATACAATACCAAAATAAATGTACATGGCAACTCAGAAAGCCCCAAACCAAGTGGAGCTCACCAAAAGTCGGCAAAAGATCCGCGACCTACAATGGAGGCCTACTAGTACCTGCGCCTGCAGCAAGTAAGGTAAATCCCCCGAGAGGGGTCAGTACGGAGAATGTACTGAGTATGTAAGGCCATATGAAACTTGTCATAAATACATCAATAGAATCAAAATGTAATAGGATAGGCAACATGACCAACTCATCGATTGCATATGTGGAACAGTGTAGCTTACATAAATTAAGTTCTTCTCTTTATGATTTATTCCTCATTGCTCATATCATAACGTACTCGGGCCCCAACTGATCAGTGGGTCTTAACATCACATCATGTGATGTTGGGATCGGGTCGAGCTAGGCTTATGCCCCTAGACCTGCCACCCATAAATAAATACATCGGGATCGAGTCGAGCTAGGCTTATGCCCCTAGACTTGCCACCCATAAATCAACACATCGGGATCGAGTCGAACTAGGCTTATGCCCCTATACTTGCCACCCATAAATCATTACATCGGGATCGAGTTGAGCTAGGCTTATGCCCCTAGACTTGCCACCCATAAATCAACACATCGGGATCGAGTCGAGCTAGGCTTATGCCCCTAGACTTGCCACCCATAAATCAACACATCGGGATCGAGTCGAGCTAGGATTATGCCCCTAGACTTGCCACCCATAAATCAACACATTGGGATCGAGTCAAGCTAGGTTTATGCCCCTAGACTTGCCACCCATAAATCAACACATCGGGATCGAGTCGAGCTAGGCTTATGCCCCTAGACTTGCCACCCATAAATCATAACCATCAACAAATGTGTATTACTTTCTTTCTTACTTTCGATTGATGATACTTGCGAGGAATTGATTCATCCTATTATGAAAGAGTGATACAATCAGTGATGAGAGATTAACGTATGTACATAGCCACAACATTATTGGAAACTCAAGAACACAACATGATTGGGACTTTTGGAACATGTCCATAATTATGTAACCCATGAACAACAATAACTCATGAATTAGGAGTATAGGACTTAACAATAGATAACATTATTGAAATCAGTAGACACAAGTCAATGAGCAAGAGGTATGTGTATAGCCACTATTGGCACTTTGGAACATAACCTTTTTGGGCTTTTGGAACATTGACTAATGAATAAGAGACATACAATTCCCCAGTGATCAATGAGTAGGGAATATGTGATAATAACCATTTCTAACCGGATATAGAATACCTTAGTACATTTTGGGAGAGTACTAGCATAATGCCAAAGTGAATACGACATACCTCAAAAAGATACAAACAAAGTAACCTTACATACCTTGTATTCTCAATACCAACACACACTATTAAATGCGCATACAATCGTTCCGCTCCTTCCTTATGTTCCACTCTACAACACAAATACACAACGGAGCCAACATTAACCACCAACTACTTAATGCATATACTAAGTAAAATTCTCATGTTTGCCTTTAAACATGCCATGTCCCGCTTGACACAACCATTCATGAAAGTATTATTCCAAAAAGCCCACAATATTCCCAACATTGACCAACACATGATAACCAATAGCATGTCATTCCAAGTTCATACTTTCCACTCTCCATTATCACAACATCATAATTGTGCCATCAATTTCCTTCAATACACCTCACAACAACAAATCGGCCAAAATCCCATAATTTACACTTATATGAAAATAACATGGTTAAAAACAAAATAAAACCATACATGTTCATATTTTATCCATACCATGCTCTTTCATTAAGACATCAAGTCTCTTTTCACTTTCAAATCACAAAGATGACACATCTTCCACCAAAGGCAAAACTACACCATTCACCCCTTGCCAACATAACTATCAAGATATACATAATCTATCATGCATATAATATGTTAATACATGAGACTAAATACTTACCAAGGCTTGGAATAGGATGATCTTGCTTCAAGAGTTGCCTTTGAGCTTCTAGGGTTTAAGAGAAAATATGTTGAAAAATAGACCAAAAGGCATGAGCTTCCAAATGACCAAAAAATCAGATTTTTGGTCCCTTTTATCAGAATTTATGTCCATCCTTATCCACTTCTAAATCATTAAATGCTTGTTCTATAAGGTCTTGAAAGAATGGGTCATTTGACCCATTTTGGGCCATGCATTCTTTTCATTTTTGGGTCCTTTTTGGGCCCAATTCACTTAACCCAGTAAAATCAATAATTTCTCGTATTAAAGTCATCTAATACATGTTACAACAATATTACCACTCATGTTATTCATATCCGTAGCCTCGATCCCAAGAACAAGCGATTCTAGTCACGTATGGCCTATTTTGCCCAAAAGGGTAAAATCGTCATTTTGACACCAAATTCGTTCTCGAGTAATTTTATCATGCCAATATAATATTTTACTCATTTCATATATGTTGTAGAAGATACGTGGAAAAAATCGGCTCGGTACGTTTTTGGATACCCTTGGGACTTAGAAATTTCCAACTTTCGAAAAAGTGGAAAACCCAAGGTGGAACGCCCAACTTACTGCGTATGGGCTAAAAATTTTAGCCCAGAGTGGCGTGGCACGGTCCCAAATTCTCCCCTCCTTAAAATTTTTCACAGATTTCATTTTTCGACTTTTCTTCGCTGGTTCGGTTAGATACTTCAAGTCCTATCCTTTAACTTACTTCTTAACCTTAATACACTTTGTTTTGAGGTCCTATTAGCCTCATTGTGAACCCCACAAAGCACAATGACAATTTCAAAACACCATCTATGCAAGCTTAATCACATATCAAGAGCCAAATTCAATTATCTCGCCCATAACATTACCAAATGCATACTTATAGCTCTCGAGACCTAAGTACATATTATTTAATGTCTTCAAGTAGGGTTAGGAACGTACGGGGTGTTACATTCTTCCCCCCTTAGGAACATTCGTCCTCGAATGTTAACAATATCGTCTCATGTACACCCCATGCATCTCTCTCTTAGCATATATACTTATGCATACTTCCTTGTTATTGTTCTAACTCTATACCTTGAACTTTCTCCCGCGGGTACTTTGACTTCTTGATTTCTTTGGCTCCCTATGTGATTCGATTTCTCCACCGTCTCTTTACCAAATCTATTCTTATTTTTCCTTTATTTATATGGCAATATATATATCCCTTCATAAGGGACATCCCGCATAGCTTGTCCATGTAAAAAACTAATGAACCTCAGCATATGACGTGTGTTAGCCTGTAGTTACTGTTTTACCATCTTAACCTTCTCCGTAGCGTAGTGAACAAAATCTAGCCCTAAATAAGGCAATTCCACTCGGTTTAACTCGCCCAATTGACGATTTACACTTTCTTATGTATAAACCCTCGCAGATACCATGATGATACTTGCACAATACCTATCATGATAAGCACATTCAATAAAGGGTAAATGATCATCCCAGCTACCGTTTGAGTCTCTCGCACAGACTCGTAGTATAAGGTCAAATGTTTGGATAGTCTACTCTCTTTGTCCGTTCATATGAGGGTGAAAAGTTACACTCAAATTCACGTATGTGACAACTTCCAAAACTATGTAGTAAATTGAGCATTTCAGAACTCCATATAGTTGTACTTCCTCTTTAATAACTAACCTCGCATATTCGTCAACCATGTAAGTGGTCTTGAAAGGCAACATGTGTTATGTAGGTAAACCTGTCAGCTAGCTCTCATGTGGAATCAAAATTCCCAAAACCCATGTTAACCATGTCTTATTGTAACCTGGACAACATATACATGGCATATAACCTCCAGGTTTTCTGATGCTCTGCTATTACCTATTGATAATTCGGTCAAGGAGTTACACTTGCTTGTTCTTTTTTCTTTATATTTCCTCGCCAATGTATTCTTACCAAACCATGGTACGTTTTTGTTTCTCTCCCAATGACAATAGAATTCTGTGAATGATGTGCTTCGGTTCTACTTCCTTTCCCTCGTGCGTAAGGTCAAATCTCATCGACCCTTGTGGTACGTTCTTTTTGTCGAATCAAACATAGGATTCGCATGTTGCTTTTCCTTCACCTCAAATTTGAGTCCCTCTGTTTAAAGTATATGCAAGCTCCTATGATCAATAGTCGTATCTCAATATGAACCTTAAGTAGTAGTGTCATATTTTCATATCTCATATTTGTCAAATAACTACCACACCTGTTACCTCAAGATCATGTGTGATATAGTTTCTCTCATATGGCCACAACTTTCGTGAGGCATACGCTGCTATCCTATCATACTGCATTAACACACATCCCAGGTCAACCCTAGAAGCATCACAATACATTGCAGAACCTTTGTGCCTTCGAGAAATAGAAAACTGGTGTAGAAGCCAATTTACCTTCTAACTCTTTGAAACTTGTCTCATATGCATCACGCCGCTGACACTGAGTTTCTTTATATATTAGCGCTGATAAGGGCCCAGGGATAGAAGAAACTCCTTTAGTCATACTCTTCGATCACCAACCAACCCAAAGAAACGAAGAATCTTTGTACGCATCACAGGCCTTAGCCAATTTTTGTTTTTCACTGTTTCTATCTTTAGCGTATCGACCTTCATTCTGTCATCCTATACAATGTAACCCTAAAACGCTATGGATTTTATCCAAAATTCATACTTGGAGAACTTTGCATTCCACTGACGATCCCATCTTGTAACACCTGCCGTACATAATTGACATGGTCCTCTCGTGATCTTGATTAAACCAGAATATCAACCATGAACACAGTTACAAATACATCGAACAATAGTTTTCACACCCTATTCATCTGCTCCAGAACAGCAGCTGGTACATTTGTGAGTCCCAATGACACAACTTAAGAACCATTACAGTCAGAACGTGGTCGCAAGTCTGTCTTGGGTACATCTTTATTTCTAACTCTGACTTGGTGATAACCCGAGCCCAAGTTACTTTTGTTTTCGAGACATTTGGTGCAAGAACGAGTGAATACAATCCTTTTGATAAAAGGAACAACACACTTGGCACCCTGTAACTGATCAACCAATCGTCAATTCTTAGGAGGGGATATTTGTTCTTAATCGGTACTTTACGCAACTGCTAATAGTCAATGCACGTTCTCAAGTCCCATTTTATTTTTTTTCCCACATTCACATAGATGCGCTTTCTTAATTGCTCCGTTTCATTCCTATAGCGTTACTGGGGCCATGGTATATAGAGGAAGAGAGATAAGCAGAGGGTCTGAAATCACGTCAATATTAAGCTCTACTTCCTGTTTTGGGGGGAAGCCTGGAAATTCATCAGGCATATATATCAAGAAAGTCATTTGACCATCGAAATCTATTGAGGACTTGGTGGTTTCACATCAATCGCTCACTCTCGGATTAACTGGCATACATACCCCTTGGCTATCAATTTCGTCACTTTACAATAGACAGTAAAATGTTTCCTTGGTGCCCCCACATTGCTCTTCCACTCAGGAACATGTTCGTATGGATAGTGAAAATATACCTTGGCAAGTCACCGTGGTATAACAAGAAACCAACTAATCCATTCCCATGATCACATGAACATCCACCGTTTTCAATTCATAAGATTAGCCAATGTATTATACCCCACGTCATTACCACATAATCATGACGCATTTCTTTTAGCCACAATAATTTCCCCTTTTGGTGTAGAGTTGTTTCAAATGGATGAACTAAAACTTCTACTATCCTTTCACAAAGTTTCTTCTTCTTTTTTTTTTTTCAATAATCAATGGAATAACATAGGATAGGGTAAATCCCCAAATCAATCAATGTAAATACGTTAGGAAATAAAAACACATCATATACCTGCTGCATCATCAGGAGAAGCCTCAAATTTCTGCCGAACCACCATGGCGTAGGTACTGCCCTGGATATTACTAGAACTAGCTTCTACTCTAGCACCCTTGGCATTACTAGCAGCTTGTGCACCTCTACCTAGAGGAGGCACATATGATGTCGATGCGAAGGTTGGTCCCGTGGGTCGTGCCATGCCACCTGTGTTCCTTCGTGGACACCCCCTTGCCAAATGCCCTGGCATGCCGCAATAATAGCAAACATTCTGTCCAAACCGACATTCACCTGCATGAAACCTCCCGCAGCGCTGGCACAACCGACGATGAAACCTCGGGCGATTCATACTGTCTTGTGCTTGGTACCCCACTGTACGTAAACCCTGAATCTCACCTCCTTGCCCTAACTGGTTGCTTCTAAACCCTTAGAATAGAGGAGGAGTAATTGTGGTGGTATGGGGAAATGATGGCCTAAGTGGTTTGTGAAAAGTCCTATGCCCAAATCCTCCTTGGGACGTCATGTTTTGTCCCATGGGTTTAGCCTTCTTTGGCGATCTTTCTTCCACTTCTTTCATCCTCTCTCTCTGCCTCTGTCCCCCCTTCTGCTGCATAAAAGCTTGTCTTTGACCTTGTGCAGCAACTACACGGGTCAATATTTGCACTACACTCATCAAGTCCTTCTCAATGGTATTGTCGAGCAGTCTCGAAGATACTACTCTCTTTCCCAGCTCTTCTGGAGCTGGAAAAGTAGGAGAAACCCGTGATGCAAATTCGGTATCAGCACCACCTTGACTAGCTGAGTCAGGTGGTGATCTACTCGCTCCTTCCTCGGAAAGCATGTCAACTTGCTTACCCTTTCATGTATCTCTTCTTGCCATTGACAGTTTCTATATCACAGAAAACCAATTGCCATGGTCAGATATAATCTAACTTACAACATTGGCTCTACTGCACGATCTAGGAATAAAGAAAAGAAACAACATCCTAAATGTCCCGTAGCCTCCTACTTATAAATGTGGTGCACAACACATTGATAAGTAAGACTCTACTCAGACACGGCTTTGTAGACACCCTTAGATGGAACTGCTCTGATACCACTTTTGTCACTCCCCGAGTCCCAACGAGGCGTGATTGGCACCCGAAGCCGACATGGCCCGAGAGAACCAATCTTTGCTTATGAACACTCGCATGCATTTCCTCATATGGACCTTATGAAACCCCATGCAACTATGGAAAAGTCATGGATATGGAAACGGATATGGAAACATATGCCATATATATATATATATATATATATATATATATATATATATATATATATCAACTTCGCCGTCGAGGACAACAAACCAAAATGAGCATACATATCTTACATTCTGTTCCCACATAAGTCTTTAAAAGCCTCTAGCTGAAATACATGACTATGCAAACCTAGAGTCGGGACAACACCCCGCTCTATACTCATATACAATACCAAAATAAATGTACATGGCAACTCAGAAAGCCCCGAACCAAGTGGAGCTCACCAAAAGTCGGCAAAAGATCCGCGACCTATAGTGGAGGCCTACTAGTACCTGCACCTGTAGCAAGTAAGGTAAATTCCCCGAGAGGGGTCAGTACGGAGAATGTACTGAGTATGTAAGGCCATATGAAACTTGTCATAAATACATCAATAGAATCAAAATAAAATAGGATAGGCAACATGACCAACTCATCGATTGCATATGTGGAACAGTGTAGCTTACATAAATTAAGTTCTTCTCTTTATGATTTATTCCTCATTGCTCATATCATAACGTACCCGAGCCCCGACTGATCAGTGGGTCTTAACATCACATCATGTGATGTTGAGATAGGGTCGAGCTAGGCTTATGCCCCTAGACCTGCCACCCATAAATAAATACATCGGGATCGAGTCGAGCTAGGCTTATGCCCCTAGACTTACCACCCATAAATCAACACATCCGGATCGAGTCGAGCTAGGCTTATGCCCCTATACTTGCCACCCATAAATCATTACATCAGGATCGAGTCGAGCTAGGCTTATGCCCCTAGACTTGCCACCCATAAATCAACACATCGGGATTGAGTCGAGCTAGGCTTATGCCCCTAGACTTGCCACCCATAAATCATAACCATCAACAAATGTGTATTACTTTCTTTCTTACTTTCGATTGATGATACTTGCGAGGAATTGATTCATCCTCTTATGAAAGAGTGATACAATCAGTGATGGGAGATTAACGTATGTACATAGCCACAACATTATTGGAAACTCAAGAACACAACATGATTGGGACTTTTGGAACATGTCCATAATTATGTAACCCATGAACAATAATAACTCATGAATGAGGAGTATAGGACTCAACAATAGATAAAATTATTGAAATCAGTAGACACAAGTCAATGAGCAAGAGGTATGTGTATAGCCACTATTGGCACATTGGAACATAACCTTTTTGGGCTTTTGGAACATTGACTAATGAATATGAGACATACAATTCCCCAGTGATCAATGAGTAGGGAATATGTGATAATAACCATTTCTAACCGGATATAGAATACCTTAGCACATTTCGGGAGAGGACTAGCATAATGCCAAAGTGAATACGACGTACCTCAAAAAGATACGAACAAAGTAACCTTACATACCTTGTATTCTCATTACCAACACACAATATTAAATGCGCATACAATCGTTCCTCTCCTTCCTTATGTTCCACTCTACAACACAAATACACAACGGAGCCAACATTAACCACCAACTACTTAATGCATATACTAAGTAAAATTCTCATGTTTGCCTTTAAACATGCCATGTCCCGCTTGACACAACCATTCATGAAAGTATTATTCCAAAAAGCCCACAATATTCCCAACATTGACCAACACATGATAACCAATAGCATGTCATGACAAGTTCACACTTTCCACTCTTCATTATCACAACATCATAATTGTGCCATCAATTTCCTTCAATACACCTCACAACAACAAATCGGCCAAAATCCCATAATTTACACTTATATGAAAATAACATGGTTAAAAACAAAATCACACCATACATTTTCATATTTTATCCATACCATGCTCTTTCATTAAGACATCAAGTCTCTTTTCACTTTCAAATCACAAAGATGACACATCTTCCACCAAAGGCAAAACTACACCATCCACCCCTTGCCAACATAACTATCAAGATATACATAATATATCATGCATATAATATGTTAATACATGAGACTAAATACTTACCAAGGCTTGGAATAGGATGATCTTGCTTCAAGAGTTGCCTTTGAGCTTCTAGGGTTTAAGAGAAAATATGTTGAAAAATAGACCAAAAGGCATGAGCTTCCAAATGACCAAAAAATCAGATTTTTGGTCCCTTTTATCAGAATTTATGTCCATCCTTATCCACTTCTAAATCATTAAATGCTTGTTCTATAAGGTCTTGAAAGAATGGGTCATTTGACCCATTTTGGGCCATGCATTCTTTTCATTTTTGGGTCCTTTTTGGGCCCAATTCACTTAACCCAGTAAAATCAATAATTTCTCGTATTAAAGTCATCTAATACATGTTACAACAATATTCCCACTCATGTTATTCATATCCGTAGCCTCGATCCCAAGAACAAGCGATTCTAGCCACGTATGACCTATTTTGCCCAAAAGGGTAAAATCGTCATTTTGACACCAAATGCATTCTCGAGTAATTTTATCATGCCAATATAATATTTTACTCATTTCATATGTGTTGTAGAAGAGACGTGGAAAAAATCATCTCGGTACGTCCCCGGATACCCTTGGGACTTAGAAATTTCCAACTTTCGAAAAAGTGGAAAACCCAAGGTGGCACGCCCTGCCTCTGGGCTAAAAATTTTAGCCCAGAGCGGCGTGGCACGGTCCCAAACGTGCCCCTAAAATTTTTTTGAAAATTTCATACACTTTAACTTCTTAACCTTAATACACTTTGTTTTGAGGTCCTCTTAGCCTCATTGTGAACCCCACAAATGCACAATGACAATTGCAAAACACCATCTATGCAAGCTTAATCACATAACATGATCCAAATTCAATTATCTCGCCCATAACATTACCAAATGCATACTTATAGCTCTCGATACCTAAGTACATATTATTTAATGTCGTCAAGTAGGGTTAGGAACATACGGGGTGTTACATAAATGAATTCCTCGATTTATGAGCTGGTATTAATGTGATGTCAGGTACTCAGCCTATTTTTATTTCTTCATATAGCATGGCCCCAGTAAAGTTACGAGAATGAAATGAGATATTAAAAGACATGATGAACAAGGGATTCATAAGACCTAGTACGACCCCTTGGGGTGCATCAGTGTTCATAGTACAAAAAAAAAGATGGCATATGGAGAATGTGTGTTTACTATCAGCAATCGAATAAGATGACAATGAAGAATACATGTCTTCTCCCCGGAGTTTATGACTTATTTGATCGGTTATAGGGTGCCAAATTCTTCCTAGAGATTGACTTAAGGTCAGGAGATCATCAAGTAAGGGTTAGAGAAAATAAAGATACCCAAAACAGAGGTATGGTTGTTATGAATTCATAGTTATGCCATTTGGGATAACAAATGCACCAGCTGCATTGAGAGGTTTGATAATTAGGGTGTTTAAGCCATCGCTAAGCGTATTCGTGATAATGTTTTAGATGTCATACTAGATTACTCAAGTGCACAAAAGGATCATGCTAATCACTTGTCACAGGTGTTACGGATTCTTCATGACCGTAAGATATATGAAAGTTCTTTAAATACAAGTGTAGTCACAATCCTTATCGTCCTTAGGGCACATTGTTTAGAATGAAGGAATAAGGGTTAATATACACAAAAGAAGTGGCCAAGGCTTACGACGCCTACGAAAATTCGTAGCTTCCTGGAGTTGGCCAGTTATTACAGAAGAATTGCTAAAAAAGACTTTCTGCCATTATCCTTACCAAAGCTAACACACAAAATAACTAAGTTTCAGCGAAATGATGTATGTGAGAAAAGTTGGCAAGAGTTGAAAGATAAATTGATTCCTACACCTATACTAGTACCTCCCAAAGGCACATAAGAGTATGCAGTGTATTGTGATGTTTTAACAAGTTGGTGTGGGATGTGTATACATGCAGCACGACGATGTGATAGCGTATGCCTTAAGACAATTGCGTCCACATAAGAGAAATTATCCCACATATGATTTTAAGTTAACAATTGTGACAATTGCTTGTAACAAATGGCACCACTACTTGTATAAAACTTCAGATGAAAGAATTATAGTGCCAAATGTGGCAGAATTTTCCTTGGTATCTGAGATGAAGGAAAAGCAATATGTAAATCCTATTTTTAGTTCAATTGAAAAAGAATGCATGGCAAAGTTCGACAAAGGTATTTGAGCAAACACAAGGGGGAGTACTTTAACGCCAATGTAGATTGTGTGTATCGGTATAGACGAGTTAAGGAAATGAATTATGACAGAAGAATATCGTTCACGGTATTTTATTCATTCGAAAGCAACCAAAATGTACCATGGTTTAGCAGAGATGTCTTGGTAAGGATTACATGAAAAGCACATTGTAGAACTTGTAGCTCAATGTCCAAGCGGTCACTGATTAACAAGTATGGTATAAAAAATCTGTATGTTTTATGCAATGTATTACCCTTCCAGTTTGGAAGTGGAACATGAATAACATGGATTTAATCATAGGTTTGCCTCGTACACTACGAAGGTTGATTCCATATAGGTAATAGTTGACAGGATTACCGAGTCAGCATATTTTCTACCAGTTAGGACCACCGATACAACTGAACATTATGCAAAGTTGTATGTTAGAGAGATAGTATGATTACATGGGATTCCACTCACTATTATATCAAACAGAAGAGCTCACTTTATTGCACAGTGCTGGAAGTCTTTTCAGTAAAGCATGGGTACACAGATGGATGTACGTACGGCTTGTCATCCTCAGATGGATGGACAAGTAGAACTTATTATATGAACATTTGAAGATATGCCACGGGTTTGTACATTGGACTTTAAAGGTAGTTGGGATGAACACCTATCGTTTATTGAAATTGCTTACAATAAAAGTATCAAAAGGCACCTTACGAAGCTTTAAATGAAAGAAAATATAGATCATCAATTGGATGGGTTACAACTGATGAAATTTGCTTTATGCGACTCAGATTTTGTTCATCAAGCTATAGAGGAAGTAAAGGTGATATAACAGCAGCTACAAATGGCCCAAAGTCACTACAAATCATATGCCGATATTAGAAGAAGGGAATTAAAATGTGCCATAGGTGATTAGTTATTTTCGACAGTGTCATCAATGGAAATTTTTTTTAATGAGATTCGGAAAGAAAGAGAAGTTGTCCAAAAGATTTGGGAAAATTGCGCATCTATTAGCACTAGTCCAAGAACTCTTCACAGTTCATTTAGCATTTTATATTCGATGCTTTGAAAGTGTATGGGAGATTATCCCATATTGTTGCCAGTGGAAATGTACAAATTACAGAGGATCTCACATGTGAAAAGGTACTTATTGTTACCTATTGTTATTCTAGATCAATAAGTGAAAGAATTAAGAGATACAGAAGTAGCTTCCGTAAAGGCACTATTGGAGAAATTAGCACGTAGAAGAAATCACAAGGGAAATCGAAGAACTAATGAAATCTAAAGTACTTGCAATTGTTGTACATGGAAGAAAAAGTTCAAGATATGGAATTGAAGTCATAATATGTAAGTCTTTATAAGTTTTATGTGTGTATATGATAATGTGAAGGATTCACTTCGACTTAAGTTGTTACAGTGAGACAATGTTACTAACATTCGAGGACAAATGTTTCTAAGGGGTGGGTGGGTGGGAGAATGTAACACCCCGTACATTTCCTCACCTACTTTGATTGATTGGTGACCTAGGGTGTGCTTATACACCTTAGCTTCGAGAGCACTACGTGTGTGTGTTGCAATGGTTTTGGACGGAACATTTGATTTCGTACTAGTCAATGTGATTGGACTCTTGAAAGAAGAGTTAGGAACTTATTCAAACATTTTAGGAGTGATAAGTGAGGATTGAAGGTCTTCTAAACAAAGGGTTTTAAAGCTAAGAGGTAAGCTAAAGATTAGAACTTGAAGTATCTAACCAAATCCGCAAAGAAAAGTCGAAGAAAAGAAAATTGGTGAAATTTTTGGGCCAGGCGTGCCCAGGGGCGTGCCAGGCTGCTCTGGGCTGAAATTTTTTAAGCCCAGAGGCAGTAAGGGGGCGCGCCAGGCAGCGTGCTAGGCCTCCCCTGCGCACCTTTCAAATGCTGAAATATTTCCAAGTCTTTAGGGCGTTCGGGGCCATGTCGGGGTGCTTTTCGCCCGATTTCTTTTGCGATTATTAGTCAATAAGGATGAATTTTGACTTATTATTTAAGTATTCCATATTGTTAGGACTACTCTTGGGCGTTGTTGACATCTAAATTACGTTTTTACCCTTTTAGGTCAAAGTGAGCCATGATTGGCTAGAATTTCCTATTTGTAGATTGAGCCTACAAATATGAGTCTCGTGAGTCAAATATGGTCGTGAAACTCACGAAATTATTCAAACATGAGATATATGATGAATTACACCTTGAATTTGGTGGGCTAAGTTGACATGTGTTATTGGGCTCACTTTAAAGTCCAAAGTGGAAATTAGAATTAAAGATATGGCCCAATGGGTCAAATGACCCATTCTCCCTTGACCAATCAAATATTGATCCAAAGTGGATAAATATAACCATTGAATGAAGGCTATATAAGGCCAAAAATCAGATTTTTAGTCACAAAATCTTTCATGACATTTCTAGAATTTTCTCCCCATTTCCAAACCCCAAAGCAATCAACTCTTGGGCAAGATCATCATCTTCCAAGCTTGGTTAAGTGATTATTCTTGTACTTTAACATATTATATGCATGAGATACTATGTGGATCATGTTGGTTATGCTTGCAAGGTGTTGAATAGTGCACTTTGGCTCTTTGCTAAAAGATGTGCATCCTTGTGAATTAAACTTGAAAAAGGACTTGATGTTTTGATGAAAGTGAATGATGTGGATGATATCTCAAAATGTATGGTGTTGTTATGTCCATAACTTGTTATTTTTCTATATGGGTAAATTGTGGAATTTTGGTTATAAAATGTATTGGAGTGACTTGAAGGGTTCATTGTGATGTGATGTTAATGAGAACAGTTAAAGGAGGAACTTGGTGTGAAAAGCTATGCGTTTATGATGTATTGGTCAATGTATGGAATATTGTGGTATTATTGGTATGATAATGCCATGAATGGTATTGTAAAGGGTGAAATAATGTTATAGGGCACTCATGTAGCTCATGGTCGTCTTATACACTTGGAATGTAGCTTGTGGTTAATGTTGGTTCCGTTATGTACTTGTGTTGTAGAGTGAAACGTAAAGAGGGAGATGAATTGTTGTATTCACATATTGGCTTGTGTATTCATATTGGGAAGATAAGGTATGTAAGGTTACTCTTTTTGTATCCTTCTGCTGCATATTGTCCATGATGACATGGTACTTGTTTCATTCCGAAATGTCCAAAGGTATTTTATTTCAAGTTGCCATATCAGATTCCTTATAGGGTAAATGGTGATTCACATGGTTCATAGTCATTGGCTAATGTTTCAAAGTTCCAATAATGTTTATTTACATGTCTCTTGCTCATTGGTTATTGTTCCAAAGCTTCCAACAATGTTTTGGCTACCAAAGTATCAATCTCTCATAAGCCAAGGGTATCCTATTTTCGGGTATCAATTATGGTTCATCACATGATCCTTATTCATTGATCAATTGTCATTCACATGTATCATGTTCATTGACTAATGTCTCATTGTTCCAATAGTGTTTACACACATGTCGTTTATTCATGGATTATTATTCCAATGGTTCCAATAAGGTTTTGTTTCCAACAATGTTATGTTCCAATGTTATGACTATCAAAGTATCAATCTCAAGAGTAAAGAATGAAGTAATGCATATGTGGTTAATGATTGAGTATGGGTGGTAGCTTTGGGGGCGAAAAGCCTAGCTCAAGCTGATCCCGAAATTATTTGATCAGAGGGCAGTCCTAGATGCATAAGCCTAGCTCGGACCGATCCTAACAGGGGGTAGCTCTACAAGTATAAGCCTAGCTCGAGCCGAACCTGATATGTTAGTTGATGGGTGGCAGCTCTAGAGTTAATAACCTTGCTCGCCGATCCCGATGTATTGATTTATGGGTGGTAGCTCTAGAGGCATAAGCCTAGCTCGAGCCTATCCCAACATAACGTTATGTTATGTTAAGACCCACTGATCAGTTGGGGCCCGGGTACAGTATAGCACAGGCAAAGATGAATAAGCACAGAAGTAAAGAAGCAAAGAAAGTAATGAAAGCAATATACATGGTTTCCAATGTACAGAATGGTGACTTATCCATTGGTTATTATTTTGTAATTGAGTTCATTGAAATGTTGATATCTCTTATAGTTTCATATGGACTTACATACTCAGTACATTCTTCGTACTGACCCCCTAGGGGGAACTTATTTTACTTGCTACAGGCGCAAGTGCTAGTAGACCTCCTCAGTAGGCTACGAGATATCCACAGATCATTGGTGAGCTCCAGTTGGTTTGGGGCTTTCCGAGTCACATGTGTACATTGGTTTTGGCTTTGGAATTATATATATGTTGTATAAAGCGGGGGCTTGTCCCGATTGTAGGTTGGTTAAGTATATGTATCTGTAGAGGCTTTGTAGACGTATGTGGGAATGTGAATGTAAGAGATGTATGATCATTTTGACTTGATGGCCCTAACGGCCAAGTTTCATATATAACATATTTCCCATGACTTTTGCATAGTTGCATGAGACATAATGATGTTCATACGAGGATATGCATACGAATGTACATGAGCAAAGATTGATTCTCTCGGGCCATATCGGCTACGGGTGCCAGTCCGTTCCGAATGGGATTCGGGGTGTGACAACTATCTAATCCCTAGGTTAAAATTTACATTGATGGATCCTTTATCATGTGTTATCTTTTACATCTTTAAGGCTTAAAGTTTTGTTT
The DNA here is from genome assembly GCA_031232105.1 of Capsicum rhomboideum. Lineage (NCBI taxonomy): Eukaryota > Viridiplantae > Streptophyta > Magnoliopsida > Solanales > Solanaceae > Capsicum > Capsicum rhomboideum. Next base: position 50,029,575 of record CP124716.1, on the reverse strand, counting down.
TGTTTGCTTCTAATCTATAGGGAGCGGTTGTCCAGCGAGCCTGTAACCATTTATTCATCGGAAAGTTCCATTTTGCTTTTAGTGTGTTTTATTGCCCTCTCAATCTCACTGAAGTAACGAATGGGAATTCAACAATTTCCGTTACATAAAGCAAGAAGCTCCTGTAACACTAAATTTCCATTCCTTAAATAACAATCCTGCTCTTTCTTCCTCCTTTCTCCAGAAGCAAAGGAAAAACGTGTTTTCCTTGTGAGTCCCCTGAAGAAAGCCATTTTTTCTTCCCAATCGCTTGTGCTCATTTTGAAGTATTTCTCTTTCTGACACATGCCTTGCGCCTTCTCACAGTATTTTGCCTCATAATAATAACTTTGTATTGCAGATTACTTTATTGATTAATTTTGTGTTTTGTTTGCTTCTAGGATTATTAAGCTTGATCAAGAATAATGATAGGTAAATTTCTTTCTCTTTCTTTGTCTCTTACACACACTTGAGACTTTCATGGTAAACATGTGTCACACCCCAAATCCCATTGAGGCGGACTGGCACCCAAAGCCGATATGGCCCGAGAGAACCAATCTTTGCTCACGAACATTCGTATGCATAACCTCGTATGAACCTTATTATATCTCATGCAACTATGCGGAAGTCATGGAAAACTTATACAATATAGGAAACTTGGCCGTTAGGGCGGGCCATCAAGTCAAACAAAACATACATGTCTTACATTCACTTTCCCACATATGTCTACAACGCCTCTAACCGATACATAAACATAAAAACCTATAGTCGGGACAAGTCCCCGCTTTATACAATAATTACAATACCGAAACAATGTACACATGTAACTCGGAAAGCCCCGAATTAGCTGGAGCTCACCAATGATCCGCGGATGACTCGTAGCCTATTATGGAGGTCTATTAACACTTGTGCCTGCAACAAATAAAGTAAGTTCCCCAAAAGGGGTTAGTATGAAGAATGTACTGAGTATGCAAAGCTATAAGAAACTTCATGAAACTTAAACACCTCAATGAACTTGATTTCAAGAGAATAGTCAATGTGGATAAATCATCCTTCAGTATATGTGGAAATAGGTACGTTACTTTCATTATTCCATTTGCCTTTAAGTCCATTACCATTAATGGTTAGAACCGTCAATAGATAATTGTCAATAATGTATAACCGTTAGTATGCAATCGTCAACATGCAATACAACCGTCAATATGCAATGCAACCGTCAATATGCAACCGTCAATATGCAACTGTCAATATATATATATAGCAGGTTCGGCCCTTAGGGCTACCTCCTGTCAGGTTCGGCATCAAGTTAGGCTTCTGCCCTACTGAGCTTCCCCCCTGCCATCACTCGAAAATCAGTGAAGCAGGTTCGGCATCAAGTTTGGCTTTTGCTTCACTGAGCTTTCCTCCTGATCCAACAATATCAGGATCATCTTGAGTTAGGCTTACGCCCCAAAGAAGCTATCACCCGTACTCAATAAGTATAAAGAAAATATAAAGTAACCATAAGGAAAATATAAAGTAACCATAAGGAAAATATAAAGTAACCATAAAGAAAATATAAAGTAACCATGGGGGAATTCCTTCTTTCATTACTTCTTATTACTTCTCCCTTTTACTTTTATGAGATTGATACATTGGAGATCATAACCTTATTGGAAACACATAACTGCATTACTTCGGTCTTTTACGTTCATGAGATTGATACTTTTGAAGTTGTAACATTATTGGAAACTTTGGAACATAACATTATTGGAGCTTGGAATCATGTTCATAATTATGTGAGGCATGAATGACAATAGATCAATACTAAGACATAGATGATAACATGAATTGAGATGCCTTAGGACATTTCGGAATTGAGTAAGTACCATGACAAGGTGAATACTATATGCTGCAGAAGGATACGGAAAGAGTAAAATTACATACCTTGTCGTCTCACTACGAATACACAAGCCTATTTGGGGATACAAGGGTCCAGTTTTCTCCTTTATGTTTCACTCTACAACACAAGTATGTAACGGCGTACGTTAACAATCAACTCTGTTACGTATGTATAAGTGTCACAATGAGTTACGTGACTGCTATATAGCATCATTTTGTCCTTTACAGTACATTCCATTACATTATCATACCAACAACACCATAACATTCCACACATTGACCAAAATATGGCACATTAATAGCATTTCACATCACACTTACCCTTATGCTTTCTCATTAGCATTTCGTCACAATGTCTCCTATCAACTTGCCTCATAACAATATATAAACAACAATCAATACTTAATACAGTCCAACATACCTCCATATGATACTTTAAATTCATTAAAACGACATCACAAGTTGCTAATTATATCCATAAAGGGTATAGGGGCCTTCAGGGGTCAAAGGGGGGCAAAAACATGCAAAATGGGGTTCTGGAAGTGACCTGCGAAGCCACCTACGCCCGCAGGTGGATGAACGGCATCCGTAAGTGCCATTTGGAAGTATCCAGGGGCATCTGCATTGGCACCTGCGCCCGCAGATGCCTCACCTGCGAGGGCGGGTGCCCCTTTTCGGCCAAATTGGTCTCTTTTTGGGTATTTTCATGCAATGAATGGTCCATGATCATATCTAAACTTATTTTAACATATTTTTTTATCATATTACCTGCCAACAACCATCCATGGTTTCACAACACACAAAAACATCACCAAAAGCTCACTTTCCTTTCAATACGCCACCAAATCCGTAACCAAATTTACAACAACAATTCCAAACTGTATGCAAGAGTAAAACAAGGTAAGACTATATTCACATATCACATGTAAATATTGAATCCATCAAGTTCATTTCCTTCAACATCACTAGTCCATGTTCAAGTTTACAAGATAAAACCATCCTCCGATTTAGCAAACATGCAATATTACACACATAGTGAATTCTCAATACATCACCAACATCATATATGCACCATATCATGCACATAATATATTAAACCATGAGAATAAATACTTACCAATGCTTGAAAAGAGTTGATCTTGGCCAAAGGGATGAAGGCCTAGGGTTTGTGTGTGTAGAGAGAAATTTTGGGAAATTTCTAGAAAAAGCATGAGAGTTCAAAATGAGTTAAAATATGATTTTTGGCTCTATTTATAGCCCCTTACTAATGATACTTATCCACACACTTAGTGGTTTACTTGGTCAATGAAAGAGCAATAAAAGCATGGGTCAAATTTCCATTTGGGCCATGTCTTCTTATTAATATGGGGCTCCATTTGGGCCCAATAACTTAAGCCCACACATTTTAATGCATAAATCATCAAAGATCTCATGTTTCATTATTTCCATAAATGTTACGGGAATTAATTAGACTCAGAAACTTACGGGGTGTTACAATATGAATACTAGGTTTTGAATTTCATGTGATTCATTCATCACATGAATTTTTTCCTTCTACCTTCCCTTCTTCCTCAACGAAATCATGTACTCCTTCCGTCTCAAATTAGTTAGCATGTTTACTAAAAATATTTGTCTCAAAATAGTTGGCATGTTTAAAAGATCGAGATAATTAACTATTTTTTTTCCAACTAAGAGTTTTCCAAAACTTATACATGCCAACTATTTTGAGATGAGAGAGTACTATTTTGCTAGCTACATAACATACATTTGACAGTAGCAGTTTAAACCAATTAATATCCTATCCCGATTAGAATAGTAATTAACTAATTGTACCTTTTGAGCTGGAGCAAAGAAAATTTTCATAGTTATTATTAATCATATTTTGTTGGACATTTCAATCCTACCATATTAAAGTTTGTGTAATTGTAAAAAGTTTGTCAATGACTAGAGCGAAATTAATTATGAGTTAATTAGTTATATAAATAATCCTTTGTGAGAAAAGATAAAAAACTAACTAATTAAATACAAGATATAATAAAATAATTTATAGATAAACAAATTATAAAATATGACCTAAATAATGCAGCCAAGCCTCCAAGGTACGTACAATTGATTTTAAGGAAAACAAGAAGAGAAGAATCTAAAAGAACATATGAATTATGGTTTAAGAATAAAAACAAGAAGAAAAAACAGCTTTAAACGGTAGTTGCTTTAAATTATGGTTTTATTTCTGTAGCTTTGCTTCTCCTTTTGGCATATGCTTGTGAGTTGTGACCATGGTAGGATCATCCATTTTTAGTGAAGCTTTTAGTTATAAAACTTTGAATTTAAAGAGAAGTTGGTTTAAAGTTATGGTTTTTTTTAGAGGCGTGGAGAAGGACGAAAAAGGGGTGTAAGTTTTTGTACATTTTGATGAGTAAGAGAAATGGTGTAGGGTTTGGGGTGATGGTGGGGATTTGCAATTATTTGACATCATTTAAGTTAAATATGGATAAATATTTATCCGCACTCGGTGTATACACCCAACTAATAAATAGATGATATTTGTCATACTAGTTAGTATAAATATATAAAATGAAACTTTACCTTCGAATCACTATTCAGTTGGTAATATGGCTAATACATTACCCGACTAATTACTAACATATTTTTTGGTTTCTATAATTACTAATCATTCACTAACGTAAGTTACAAAAATACATAGCCATGTTTACGAATGAATTCACAATTGTTGGTAATTTACCAACAAAATACCAACATAATTTTTTCTCTAATTAAAATTGCTAACCGATTGCCAATGTACGGTAGAGAATTTACCATCGAACTTAGAAACTAAGTTGTTATCCATCAAACAATTGCTAACAGATTACCAACAGTGTTTTAGTTTTATTACTATATTTGCCAATAGACTACCAACGAAATTGAATAATAAAGAATCAAATTTACTAACTCCATTTCTCTTTGTTACTAAACATACCAATGATATACCAACCAAAAATTGGTTAGTGAATTTACCAACGGAAATTTGGGGCCATATTTCGACAATTACCAACAAAATCTCTGTGTATTTACCAACAAATTTTTAGTTGGTAATTTGCCAACTAATAGAAATGGGTTGGTAAAATTTACCGACAAGCCTTTTAGCGACTAATTAATATCAGTTGGTATTCGGTTGGTAACACAATTTGCCAACTGATTTAATCACTCTACCAACGAATATTTTTGTTGGCAATTTGGGTTTTTCTTGTAGTGTTAAAGGTCGAGCCTTACATTTAGGAAGTGTATTGATGTGAATTAAGGTCGCAAGAAACCTCTGGCACTAGGTTGAGTTGAAAGTTTCTCTACCGATTTAGTTTTCATATAAGTTTATACTTAGGGTCAACTTTAAACAAGTATTTCTCCTAGAATATGAAGAGTTATGTGACCCATTACCCACTAAATTAAAGGTTTTCTAGTCTTCCCAATGCCACTGACCACTCGTCAAGCCGAGTTTCGAGTAAAATGTTATGTGCATTTTACCGGACATCTGAGGCTGGCACACTGAGAGACGAAGTGCACCAACCCCAAAACTCCAGAATGCCTAAAATTGGGAAGACTTGCATACTGATGAGTATGGTGCGTCAGCCTTGTTCTTAGACTAAAAATTTCATTTTTTTCCTTTTCACAATCTTCGAAGGGTGTTTTTGTCCTTTCCTTAATTCCTAACCCAACCCACGACTATTAACTACCCCTATAGCGTAATACACCCAGATTTCATCACTTATAATATAATTTATCTCCTTCCTTTCCCCCAAACTTCAAAGTAAATCTTCAAAAGGAATTCAAGCAAGGTTCTTTCCCAAATCTCTATTCAAGTTTTTCTTCTTCTCCAAGGTATGAAATACTGTCCGAATTCACTTAGTTCTTAATATTGTATCTCTCTGATGTTCGGATGAGTATCATGTTGACCTATGGTTAGATAAAAACCCTTGTGAATCATTGTCTCTTAAATTCTTCAAGTAAATTTGATGATGAGTACTCTGCCCATTCTTTTCTTCCATGCTTGACTTAGTGGTATGTTTCCATGGCTCTTTCTACATGTACTTATGAAATTATGGACCCTATGAACTTTGTTAAGTCCCTTGAATCTTATGAAAATCATAGTTTAATGACCTTGGTGGAATTCAATGAGCCCTATGAACCCCAAATTGTGAAATTGGTTTTTGTATAAAGTATTTATATGAAATTCCTTATTCATAAAAGCCCTAATTCTATAATTTCAAGTGAAGTATTTTAACCTATTTTTCATGAATTTTTCAAGTACTATGACATTATCTAATGACATGAATATCTCCATAATATCCATAAGACTTCTCTATGTTATGAACTTGCAAGTATAGCATAACTGTACCAATCTTATATGAATGTTTTAATGGATGGTTGTTGGTTGAATATTAATATAACATGGGCTTAAGAGAATTAGATGGTTAAATGAGAAGGTGTGAGTCGGAAGGGGCTCACTACCTGAAACTATGTTTGACAACGTAGGTAAGGTTCATTATGTAAATTTGGATAACTTCTCATGTTCTCCAAATGAGGATGATTTGGCATGCCTTACAATGTTATATATATGGGATATTAATTCATGTGACAAACATGGATTGGTGCTCAGTCAATCGGGTGTTGATCTGACTGTAACACCCCGTACATTTTCAAACCTAATTGATTACCGTAAAATTTATAGAATTATTTAAACTTAAGATGGGTGGTGTATTACCCACTAATTTTAGTGGGATGAATTAGTCTTGTGATTATGGGCTCAAATGAGGCCCAAAATTAAGCAAAATACATGGCCCAAAGATGGAAAATGATCCATTCCACCTTTGACCAAGTAAACATATCATTTATGACCAAGTGTTTGGCTAAGGATGATTATGAGGGACTATATAAGGCAAACCAATCATATTTTATTCACCAAAACACACTTGCCAAATTCTAGAATTTTCCACAAGATATTTTCTTCTCTCAAACCCTAAGCAACTATCCCTTTGGATAAGATCATCTCTTTGAAAGCTTGGGTAAGTGTTTACTCTCATGGTTTAATATATTATATTCATAATATGGTGTGTAAATCATGTTGGTTATGTTGAAAAAGTGTTGAGCAGTCCACTAAGTGTAAAATAGTCAACTTTTGCTTAATCGGTAAAGGGTTTTGCCTTCTAAACTTGAAAGTGGACTTGTGGTATTTAAGGAAATGAATTTGATGGATTAAATGTCAACATGTATGATGTGTTTATGTCCCTAACTCTCTTTCTCTTTGTGTATGACTTGTGGAATTGTTGTTATGTAATTGTGCATGAAATTGGTGGTGTATTGAAAGAAAGATATAGTCTTGTGATGTTCATGTGCGTTGTGAAACCATGATTGTTCGTTGGCATCAAATATAACCTAAAATATGAAAAGATAAGCTTACTTATGTCCATGTACCATTTACTACCGAGATAGACCCAAAAGAGACCCATTTTGGCTGAATCGGGCATCCGCCTTTGCGGATGGGGCACTTGCGGGAGTAGATGGCAACACAGGTGGCCCTGGACAAGGACAAATGGGTACCTGCAACTGTACCTCACTCACCTGCGGGCGCATGTGGCTTCGCAGGTCCCTCCAGAAGTCCGTTTCGATTGTTTTTACTTCTCTTTGACTCCCCAAGGCCCCTATACCCTTCTTGGATGCAATCATCAACTTATGGTACCCTTTGAATGGCTCTAAGGGGGTCGTTCAGAGGCATTTTGAATTGTATCAATTGTGGATTGTTGTTAATGTGTTATTGTGAAAGGTATTTAAGTGACTTGATGGAGTAAATGTGACCTGGTGTTGAAGGGGAAGTGTAAAGTATAAACTTGGGGTGAAATGCTATCAATTTGTGATATCTAGGTTGATGTGTGGAATGTTTTTGTGTTGTTGGTATGGTGATGCAGTAAACTATATTGTAGGAAGGTGAAATAACATTATATGGCAGTCATGTAGCTCATTGTCATCTTATGCACTTGTAATATAGTTGGTTGTTAACGTGAGCTCCATTATGTACTTGTGTTGTAGAGTAACACGTAAGGAAGGAGCTAAATTGTTGTATTCACATATTGGATTGTGTATTCGTATTTGGAAGATAAGGTATGTAAGGTTTCTCTTTTCGTATTCTTTGGCAGCTCTTATTGATCTCATTGTACCGAACTTGTTTCTACTCCGAAATGTTCTAAAATATCTCATTTCAGGTTTGTTAGCAAATGTTATTCATATGTCTCTTATTCATTGAATGATGTTCCAAAGCTCCAATAATGTTATAACCACTAATGTATCAATATCACAAAAGTAAAAGAATGAAGTAATGCATATTGTTGTTTGATGTTTTATGGTTTGTTGCTGAGTTCGGGTGGCAGCTTTAGGGGAGAAAGCCTAGCTCAAGCCGATACCGAGAGTATTGGATCAGAGGGCATCTTTAGGGGAAAGAGCCTAGCTCAAGCCGAACCTAACAGGGGGCCGCCCAAAGGGGTGAAAACCTAGCTCGGGCCGAACCTGATTTATTGATTAATGGGTGGCAGCTCAAAGGGGCATAAGCCTAGATCGAGCCAATCCCAATGTTATGTTATGTTATATTATGTTATATTATGACCCACTAATTAGTTGGGGCCCGGGTACGATAAATGAATGAATGAATGAATGATAATGATAATGAACGTAAAAGCAAAGAAAGTAATGAAATCAATGTACATGGTTCCACACATACAGAACGGTGGTTTATCCATATTGACTATTCACTTGTATTTGGTTCCATTGAAGTTTTTATATTTCATGCAATTTCTTATAGCCTTACATGCTCATTACATTCTTTCGTACTGACGTCCCTTGGGGGACTTACCTTACTTGCTGTAGTCATAGGAGCTAGTAGACCTCCACAGTAGGATACGAGTCATTTGCAGACTGTTGGTGAGCTCCAGGTTGATTCGGGGATTTTCGAGTCACATGTGTACATTGTTTTGGTACTGTGTCAAGGTTGTATAAAGCGGGGACTTGTCCCGATTTTAGGCTTGGGTCTATATCTGTTAGAGGCTTTGTAGACGTTGTGGGACAAATGAAGGAATGTACGCTTTTGAAGTGATGGCCCTAACGGCCAAGTTTCATATATATATGAATATCTTTCCATAGCTTCGGTCTTTGACATCTTGTATCTGTCTGACAGAATGTGGTTCATTTAGCGACGTGCGTATGAATGAAGGTTGGTTCTCTCGGACCTTAACGGCTTCGGGTACCAGTCCGCCCCAAGAGGATTTGAGGTATGACAAGAGTGGTATCAGAGCGGGTCATCCTAGGGTGTATACAAAGCCGTGTCTGAGTAGAATATTGTTTATGGATGTGTGGTGAACCACATTTATAAGTAGGAGGCTAGGGGACACTTAGGAGTTGTTTTTTTTCTTCATTTCTTAGATCGTGCATTAGAGCCAATGTTGTAGGTAGAATCATATCTGATCATTGAAATTGATTTTCTTTTTTATAGTAAAATATTGGTTACAAGATGAGGTAGGGGAAAAGGTAAGAAGGTAGACATGCTTGCCGGAGAAGGAACTAGTAAATCACCACCTAACTAAGCTAGTCAAGATGGGGATGCAACTGAGTTTGCATCGCGGGCTTCTTCTCTTCTCCCATTTCCAGGGGGACCGCAAAGTAGAAAAGTACCCCCAGAACCACCTGTGAATGCTACTGACCAGGATATACGGAATGAGGTGCACATGTTGACTCAGATAGTCGCTGCACAACATCAAGGACAAGTTGGTCCAGCTTTTGCACAGCAGATGAAGGATCAAAGGCACAAGAGAGGGGCGCAAGAATTTGAAAGAGGCCTGTCAAAGAGGGCTAGACCTATGGGACAGTTGATGGCATCTCAAGGAGAATGTAGGGATTGGGTTTTTAATCGACGGCCTAGACCATCATTTTCGTACCCTACGGCAGGTACTCCATCCCAAATTTGAGGGTTTAGAGGTATCCACGTGGGGCAAAGGAGTGGAATTCGAGGTTCACAGACAATAGGATTTTCTCGTCATCTGTGTCAGCACTGCGGGAAGCTTCATTAGGTAAATGCCGATTTGAGATGAATAATTTCTTTTGGTGCGGTATGTCGGGGCACAAGATGAGAGAGTGTCTACAAAAGGGCACGAGTAGTATGGCTCGACCTATGGGACCAACTGTTGCATCATCATCATCAGTTCCTTCCTTAGGCCGAGGTGTATAGCCTACTGGTTGTGGTAGGGGTGACAGAGGAGCAGCCAGTTCTAGTGGAGTCCAGAACCGTACCTATGCTCTAGCGGATCGGCAGAATTTGGAGGTTTCTCCTGATGTAGTGACAGGTACATTATCCGTCTTTTCACACAATGTATATGCATTGATTTATTTGGGTTCTACCTTATCATATGTCACTCCATTGATTGTTGAAAAATTTGAAAGAACACCAGAATTACTAGTCAAGCCATTTGAAGTATCTACACCAGTTGGTGAATCTATTGTAGCTAAAAGAGTATATCGTAATTGTATAATAATTGTTTGTGATCATGATACGTTGACTAATCTTATTGAGCTGGAAATGGTGGATTTTGATGTTATAATGGGTATGGATTAGTTGGCTTCTTGTTATGCCATGGTAGATTGCCGAGCTAAGAAGGTACATTTCTATTTTCTACAAAAGACCATCCTTGAATGGAGGGGTAATGTTGGAGCACCGAGAGGTAAATTTATTTCCTATCTTAAGGCAAGGAAAATGATATCCAAAGGGTACATATGCAATCTAGTAAAAGTGCAAGATGCCGATGTGAATCCACCAACTCTTCGATCGGTTCCAGTGGTAAATGAATTCCTTGATATATTTCTTGAAGATCTTCTAGGTTTGCCTCCAGAACGGGAAGTAGAGTTTGGTATTGATGTGATGCCAGACACTCAACCTATCTCTATTCCAACGTAAAGAATGGCCCCACCAGAGTTATGGGAATTGAAGGAGTAATTAAAAGACTTGCTGGAAAAAGGGATTTATAAGGCCTAGTATGTCCCCTTAGGGTACACCAGTGCTATTTGTATGAAAGAAAGATGGCACATTGAGAACGTGTATTAATTATCGACAACTGAATAAGGTAATAGTCAAGAATAAATATCCTCTCCCCATAATTGATGATTTGTTTGGCCAATTACAGGGTGCCAAATGCTTCTCAAAGATTGACCTGAGATCGGGTTATCATCAGGTAAGGGTTAGAGAAAAAAAGATATACCCAAGACAGCTTTCTGAACACGGTATGGAAATTATGAAATTTTAGTTATGTCATTTGGACTAACAAATGCACCAACAGTTTTTATGGATTTGACGAATAAGGTGTTCAAACCATTTTTAGATGTGTTCGTGACAGTATTTATAGATGACATTATGGTTTATTCAAGATCACAAGAGGATCATGCTAATCACTTACGACAGGTGTTACAGATTCTTCGTGACCGTAAGTTATATGCAAATTTCTCTAAGTGTAATTTTGGTTAAAATTTGTAGCATTATTGGGTCATATTGTGTCAGATGAAGGACTAAGGGTTGTTATGCAAAAGATAGAAGTGGTGAAGAATTGGCCAAGGCCTACGACGCCTACAGAGATTCGTAGTTTTCTTGGGTTGGCAGGTTATTATAGAAGATTTGTTGAAGGGTTTTTTTCTATCTCTACACCTTTAACAAAGCTAACACACAAGGCAACCAAATTTCAGTGGAATGATGCATGTGAGAAAAGTTTCCAAGAGCTGAAGGATAAGTTGACTTCTACACCTGTATTGGTACTTCCAGAAGGCACAACAGGGTATGCGGTATATTGTGATGCTTCAGGAGTTGGCCTAGGATGAGTATTGATGCAGCACGGTAATGTAATAGCTTATGCCTCACGACAATTGCGACCATATAAGAGAAATTATCCAACATATGATCTCGAGCTGACAGCTATGATATTTGCTTTAAAGATATGGCGCCACTATTTATATGGGGTTCATGTTGATATATATACCGATCATAAGAGTTTGCAATATATCTTTAAGCAAAAGGACTTAAATCTGAGGTAGAGGAGGTGGCTTGAACTGTTAAAAGATTATGATGTCGATATCTTATATCATCCGAGAAAAGCAAATATGGTAGCCGATGCATTAAACCGTGAAGAAGTAGGAAGCACTAATGGCCAGTTGACAGAAAAAGCAAGGTATAGTCAAGGATTTACATCAAAAGGAGAATGTACAATAAAGTTTGACGAAGGTATTTGATCTTACGCAAGAGGGAGTGCTTTAGTGCCAAAGTAGATTGTGTGTACTGGATGCAGATGAGCTAAGGAGACAAATTATGACAGAGGCACATTATTCACGGTATTTTATTCATCCGGGAGCCATCAAAATGTATCATGATTTGAGAGAAATGTATTGGTGGGGTAACATGAAGAACATTGCAGAATTTGTAGCCCACTGTCCAAATTGTCAACAAGTAAAAGTAGAGCATCAGAAGCCTGGAGGTTATATGCAATGTATAAATCTTCCAGTTTGGAAGTGGGACATGATTAACATGGATTTCATCACAGGTTTTCCTCGTACACTTTGGAAATTTGATTCCATATGGGTAATAGTTGACAGGCTTACCAAGTTAGCGCATTTCCTACCGGTCAAGACCACCTATACAACTGAAGATTATGCACGGTTATATGTTAAGGAGATAGTGCGACTACAAGGAATTCCAATCTCTATTATATCAGAAAGGGGAGCTCAGTTTACTGCACACTTCTGGAAATCTTTTCAAAAGAGTTTGGGAACCCAAGTGAATTTAAGTACGACTTTTCATCCTCAGACGGATGGACACGCAGAACGTACTATACAAATACTTGAAGATATGCTACGAGCTTGCACATTGGACTTTAAAGGTATTTGGGATAATCATCTACCTCTTATTGAATTTGCCTACAATAATAGCTATCATTCAAGTATCAAGATGGCACCTTACGAAGCTTTATATGGAAGAAATTGTAGATCACCAATTGGATGGTTTGAAGCAGGTGAAACTGCCTTATTTGGGCCAGATCTTGTTCATCAAGCTATGGAGAAAGTTAAGATGATACAAAAACGGCTACAAACAGCCCAAAGTCGACACAAGTCATATGCCGATGTTAGAAGAAGGGGGTTAGACTTTTCCATAGGTGATTGGGTATTCTTGAAAGTATCACCAATGAAAGGGGTAATGAGATTTGGAAAGAAAGGAAAGTTGAGTCCATGTTATATAGGACCATATAAGGTTATCCGAAGATTTGGTCAAGTTTCGTATGAATTAGCACAACCCCAAGAACTCTCCACACATTCATCCAGTGTTTCATGTTTCAATGCTTCGAAAGTGCATAGGAGATCCATCTCGTATTGCTCCCATTGAAGATGTAAAAGTTATGAAAGATCTCACATATGAGGAATTACCTATTAATATTCTGGATCGACAAGTGAAGAGGTTATGAAATAAAGAAATAGCTTCCGTGAAAGTGCTTTGGAGAAATCAACAAGTAGAAGAAATCACATGGGAAGCCGAGGAAATGATGAAGTCTAAGTACCCGCATTTGTTTCAAACGGAAGAACAAGTTCAAGATGCGGAATTGGAGAAATAACAAGTAAGTATCTATAAGCATTATGTGTATATGATGACATGAAGACTGAACTTAGCCTTGACTTTGTGTAAATTGGATAATGTTACTAACATTCAAGGACGAATGTTCCTAAGGGGGGGGGGGGAAAGATGTAACACCCCGTATATTTTAGAACCTAATTGATTACCGTAACATTTATGGAATTATTTAAACTTGAGATAGGTGGTGTATTACCCACTAATTTTAGTGGGCTGAATTAGTCTTGTGATAATGGGCTCAAATGAGGCCCAAAATTAAGCAAAAGACATGGCCCAAAGATGGAAAATGATCCATTCCACCTTTAACCAAGTAAAAATATCATTTATGACCAAGTATTTGGCTAAGGATGATTATGAGGGACTATATAAGGCAAACAAATCAGATTTTAGTCACCAAAATACACTTGCCAAATTCTAGAATTTTCCACAAGATATTTTCTTCTCTCAAATCCTAAGCAACTATCCCTTTGGACAAGATCATCTCTTTGAAAGCTTGGGTAAGTGTTTAATCTCATGGTTTAATATATTATATGCATAAGATAGTGTGTAAATCATGTTGGTTATGTTGACAAAGTGTTGAGCAGTCCACTAGGTGTAAAACAGTCTACTTTTGCCTAATCGGTAAAGGGTTTTGCCTTCTAACTCTCTTTCTCTTTGTGTATGACTTGTGGAATTGTTGTTATGTAATTGTGCATGGAATTGGTGGTGTATTGAAAGGAAGATATAGTCTTATGATGTTCATGTGCATTGTGAAACCATGATTGTTCATTGGCATCAAATATAACCTTAAATATGAAAAGATAAGCTTAATTATGGCCATGGACCATTTACTACAGAGATAGACCCAAAAGAGATCCATTTTGGCCAAACTGGGCATCCGCCTTCGCGGATGGGGCACCTGCGGGCGCAGGTGGCAACACAGGTGGCCCTGGACAAGGCCAAATGGTCACCTGAGACCGAAAATCACCCACCTGCGGGAATAGGTGGCTTCGCAGGTCCCTCCAGAAGTCCGTTTCGATTGTTTTTGCTTCTCTTTGACCCCCAAGGCCCTTATACCCTTCTTGGATGCAATCATCAACTTATGGTACCCTTTGAATGGCTCTAAGGGGGTCGTTCGGAGGCATTTTGAATTGTCTCAATTGTGTATTGTTGTTAATGTGTTATTATGAAAGGTATTTAAGTGACTTGATGGAGTAAATGTGACGTGGTGTTGAAGGGAAAGTGTAAAGTATAAACTTGGGGTGAAATGCTATCGGTTTGCGATATCTAGGCTGATGTGTGGAATGTTTTGGTGTTGTTGGTATGGTGATGCAGTAAATTGTATTGTAGGAAGGTGAAATGACGTTATATGGCAGTCATGTAGCTCATTGTCGTCTTATGCACTTGTAATGTAGGTTGTTGTTAACGTGAGCTCCGTTATGTACTTGTGTTGTAGAGTAACACGTAAGGAAGGAGCTAACTTATTGTATTCAGATATTGGATTGTGTATTCGTATTGGGAAGATAAGGTATGTAAGGTTTCTCTTTTCCCTATTCTTTGGCAGCTCCTATTGATCTCATTGTACCGAACTTGTTTCTACTCCAAAATGTTCTAAAGTATCTCATTTCAGGTTTGTTAGAAAATGTTATTCATATGTCTCTTATTCATTGACTGATGTTCCAAAGCTCTAATAATGTTATAACTACCAATGTATCAATCTCACAAAAGTAAAGGAATGAAGTAATGCATATAGTTGTTTGATGTTTTATGGTTTGTTGTTGAGTCCGGGTGGTAGCTTTAGGGGCGAAAGCCTAGCTCAAGCCGATCCCGAGAGTATTGGATCAGGGAGAAGCTTTAGGGGCAAAAGCCTAACTCAAGCCGAACCTGACAGGGGGCAACCCTAAAGGGTGAAAACCTAGCTCGGGCCGAACCTGATTTATTGATTTATTATCGGCAGCTCAAAGGGGCATAAGCCTATCTCTAGCTGATCCCAATGTTATGTTATGTTATGTTATATTATGACCCACTAATCATTTGAGGCCCGGGCACGATGAATGAATGAATGAATGAATGATAATGATAATGAACGTAAAAGCAAAGAAAGTAATGAAATCAATGTACATGGTTCCACACATACAGAACGGTGGTTTATCCATATTGACTATTCACTTGTATTTGGTTCCATTGAAGTTTTTATGTTTCATGCAATTTCTTATAGCCTTACATACTCAGTACATTCTTTAGTACTGATGTCCCTTGGGGGACTTACCTTACTTGCTACAGTCACAGGAGCTAGTAGACCTCCACAGTAGGATACGGGTTATCTGCAGACTGTTGGTGATCTCCAGGTTGATTTGGGCCTTTACGAGTCACATGTGTACACTGTTTTGGTACTGTGTAAAGATTGTATAAAGTGGGGACTTGTCCCGACTTTAGGCTTGGGTCTATATCTGTTAGAGGCTTTGTAGACGTTGTGGGACAAATGAAGGAATGTATGCTTTTGACGTGATGGTCCTAATGACCAATTTTCATATCTATATGAATATCTTTCCATAACGTCCGTCTTTGACATCTTGTATCTATCTGACAGAATGTGGTTCATTTAGCGACGTGCGTATGAAGGAATGTTGGTTCTCTCAGGCCTTAACGACTTCGGGTGTCAGTCCGCCCCAATGGGATTTGAGGTATGACACTGACCCACATAGTTCATGGTGTATTATGTGTTGATGTTGGTTATACCATCTAGTTCAACAATTAATTTATAATGCTAATGGGTATCCTGCCTTTATAGTTGATGATTCATCTCTATGATATTTCACGTCCTTTTGTTATAAGTTTATTGTTTCAGTTTAATATATGTATAGCATGTCATGTCCTCTCTTCCCCAATTTTGCTGCCACTGTATCATTTTATGATACATATTCAAGGACGCATGCACATGGCTCAGCGCATCGCCAGAT
Source organism: Capsicum rhomboideum (assembly GCA_031232105.1). NCBI lineage: Eukaryota > Viridiplantae > Streptophyta > Magnoliopsida > Solanales > Solanaceae > Capsicum > Capsicum rhomboideum. The sequence continues at coordinate 50,013,045 of CP124716.1, read as the reverse complement.
CTATCCAGTTCAACTATTGGTGAGCCCCAACTTTTCTTAGAGGCCCAATTTAGTATCTTGAGTTCTATTATGTTATTAAGGTATGCCAAGGCCTTGTCTTGGTAGACATTCATTTTTTTTTTCTTATAGGATTCATAGATAAATGTAGTTGTCAGACAAAAAGGAATCAACAATGGAAAATTGGAGCTACCAACCTTCACTTAAGTGTTTGAGTCGCGGACGTGGGAAATCTAATCTAGAATCAAGGATAAGGGTTAGATTGTAAAACTCTTGGATAGGTAAATAGGGATAGTCATCTAATAGGGGCGAACCAGCCGTTTAGGTGAATTTAACTTATCAATTTTTCATGTTAAGTATTGGGATAGATCATCAGTATGGAGAACCTATAGAGTTGTGAAAATATGAGGAATACAGTCCTAGTATCTCACCATTATTCATTACAACTCAAACCACTTTCACAAATTGTTACATGGTTACAAACCGACTTTGAAGATCACATCAAACACCACTTTTTTTCATGACCCAAACCCGTCGCGAGTAACACCCATACTAACCCTCCAGTGGGAGAACCATTTAGCCCAACTACTCAACCCAACACTTAGTCAACTATCAACATAAACTAGTTACTTCATTAAATAATCTAATATATAGAAATACTTCTAATAGCAATATCAAATGCAGAATTAAACGAAAGTCTAAGAATCCCCTAGAATCTCAAAGTCATTGTACCAAATCCACTACAAATGTCAATAAAAGGATTCAAGCCACAATGATTGAAAATATCCTAGTCCATGCAATCTTCTAATAGATCAACCATGAGACGGGGATGCAATATGCTCTAAAGCTAAGTTGGGTTTCAACTACATTAAATTGTCACCTACCTCAATCCATAATTGTACCACTCTATTGAACTTGAGCAGTGCCTTTCCCTGTAATTTTTGCTTCGTTGTGGCTTCAAATAATAACGTGTTCACAATTTAGATAATGACCTAGTATATTCAAGGATAACAACCTAATACCATAACCCCAAGGTCAAATTCATGATAATTCCTCCCATTCTAGGATTTTCAATCATCATTCCACCTTAATTCTACCAATAACATGGATTTAATGGTGAATTCTTAGCATGCAATAGTAAATTAACTTTTTTGAACCAAAGCCCAAAGGTTTTCTACTCAATTCACCCACTTGCACCAGAAAAATCACCTAGGTCAAGTTAAATCCTTCCCAAAATCTATAAAGTAGTGATTCTAAGGATTAATAATCCAAAAAACTAGTTAATGGAAGGGATTAACTTACCTTTACAAAGGAAAACAATGGAATTTAGGTGGAATTCGCCCAAAATCACCTCTTCCAGGCCTTAGACGAATATGAAATGAAATAACATTTTTGGGGTATTTTCTACATTAATCACCACATATTCTGCTATAGTGGCCCTATCTTGCTATAGCGACCTTGCTATAGCAGGACCCGCCCGCTATGGTGGGATTGACCAAAGTTGTCTCTTCCTATAGCGGCACAGTGGTAGCGGCCTGCCACCCACTATAGTAGGGTAGGTGATGCAGAAGCTCAGTATTTCTCCCAGTTTTGCCATTTTTGCAACACACCCTCAAATTTAGACATTACAAACCAACCCTTTTACGTAAAATTTGATATCGGGAGTTCTACTCTCCCGAATTCACTTCCAAAAATTCCAAAGGATTCCTTATCATCTTAGATATCATAAAATCAACTCAAAATATATATCCTTTGGATAATACATTCTCAGATTACCCTAGACCATACCATGCTTGGATTTTGTCTAAGACTAGCCTAGCCTAAAATTTCTCACTGTCAATTTGGGGAAAACCTTAACCCAATTTTAGCATGCTAGACTTACCTATAATGACAGAAAGGGTCGTTACAGGAACACCAGTCATTTAGGTGAACCTAACTTATCAATTCTGCATGCTAAGCATCGAGATAGATCACCAGTACGGAGAACCTATAGAGTTATGAAATCATGGGGAACACAGTCCTAGTAGCTCACCTTTATTGATTAAAACTCAAATCACTTGAACAAATTGTTACTTGGTTACAAACTATTATTGATGATTACATCAATAACCCCCCTTTTCGAAAATAACTGATTGATATATTAAATAACCACATCGACCGAGAGCATAGCAATATTCCCTGTGGGATCGACCCCAACCTTGGTTGGGTTCTATATTTGATTCAACAACTGCTTTATACTTTATTGTGAGGTTTAATTTGGGCGACATCAAATACCTATGAAAGGATCCACACAATAACATAACAACATCTAATTAAATCTTTATTACATTAATTCCATATTTTGATGTAACACCCCGTACCTTTCCAACCCTACTTGCCAACCTTGAACCATGTTTACCTTAGTTTTGAGATCAATAAGTACGTATTTTGTATTGTAATTGATAAAATATTTGATATTATGCTGGTAAATATGATTAGACCTTTGTAGGAGGAGTTTGTGAATTTTTAGAGCAATTGTGGGGTGAAAAGTGAGGCTTAAAGGACTTCCAAGAAAAGGATCTTAAATATAGGAGGCAAGCTAAAGATTTGAACTTGAAGAATCCAACCAAATCCACCAAGAAAAGTCAAAATAAAAATTTAAGTGGGGGGGGGCGCCCAGGGGAGTGCCAGGCCGCTTTTGGCTGAAATTTTTATGCCATGGACAGAAGAGGGGCGCGCCAGGAAGCGTACCAGGCCGCTCATGCTCACCCTTTCAAGTGATGAAATTTGGCTAAGTCCCAAGGGCGCCTAGGGGCGTCCCGGGGTGCTTTTTACCAAATTTCTTCTCCGACCATTAGTCTATAAATAGGATGCTTGGGTTATTGAATCATTATTCAATCTTAGTAGGACTAATCTTGGGCGAGTTTGGCATCCAAGTTGGGGTTAATTCTTCTTCATAATTATTTTTATCAAATTATGTTGAATTAAGCCATGAGTGGCTAAAATCACTTATTCTCGGGGGTTGAGGCGTAGGAACATGAATCTCGTGAGTTGAATAGTGTATTCACATTTATGGAATTCTTTAAACATGACATAGATTGTGGATCATGCATTTAATTTTGTGGGCTAAATTAACATGTGTTAATGGGCTCAATTTGAGGCCCAAAATGAAGCCAAAAGACATGGCCCAAATGGGGCAAATGACCCATTCTTGTGTTGACTAAGTAAACAAGGCATTTAATGCCCAAGAATTGGAAAATGATGACTTGAGGGGCTATATAAAGGCATAAAAAAATATATTTTTATTCCACAAAGCACACTTGCCATTCTAGACATTTCCAAGATTTTCCTTTTAGCTCTCAAGACCCTAAGCCATCTCTTTGGACAAGATAATCATTTTGGAAGCTTGGGTAAGTATTTAATCTTATGGTTTAAAATATTATGTGCATGAGATATTGTGTAGATCATGATGGTTATGTCTAAAAGTGTTGAGTAGTGGACTTTTTCTTTTTGCTAAAAGATGTGTCATCCATGTGACTTGAACTTGAAAGGAGACTTAAGGTTTGGATGGAAGTGAATGGTGTGGATGAAATATCAACATGTATTATGTGGTTATTTTCCTTAACTTCTTTTTTTCTATATGTATAACTTGTGGTAGTGTTGTTATGAAATGTATTGAGGTGACTTGATGGAATAATTGTGACGTAGTGTTAGTGAGGAAACGTAAAGGATAAACTTGGTATGAAGTGCTATTGATTTATGATGTCTTGGTCAATGTGTGGAATGTTGTGGTATTTTTGGTATGACAATGCCGTGAAGTGTATTGTAAAGGGGGAAATTACGTTATAAGGCAATCATGTAACTCATTGTCGTCTTATGCACTTGTAAGGTAGTTGGTTGTTAACGTAAGCTCCGTTATGTACTTGTGTTGTAAAGTAAAATGTAAGGAAAGAGCTGGACTATTGTATTCATATATAGGACTGTGTATTCATATTGGTAAGATAAGGTATGTAAGGTTACTCTTTCCATATCCTTCTGCAGCACGTATTGTTCACATTGACATTGTACTTGTTCCATTCCGAAATGTTCTAAGGTATCTCATTTCAAGTTGTCATCTATTGTTATTCACATGTTCCTTATTCATTGATCAATTGTTATTCATGTGTTACATAATTGTGGACATGGTTTCAAAGTTCCAATAATGTTATGTTCCAAAGTTCCAATAGTGTTTCAACCACTAATATATCAACCTCACACAAGTAAACGTATCAATCTCTCACAAGTAAGGAATGAAGTAAGGTATATATATCTATTATGGCCCACCAATGAGGTGGATGATTGTTGATATAATATATTATATTATATTATAGCCCACCGATGAGGTGGATGGTTGTTGATGCAATACATTATATTATGTTATGGCCCGCCGATAAGGTTGATGATTGTACTATAACCCACTCATCAGTTGGATGAATGATATATGGCCCACTGATCAGCTGGATGAATGATAATGAGAATGATCGTAAACGCAAAGAAAGTATATCACTTGAATGAAAGTATATATGAATGTTGTTATATGAGTGATAATGATAAGAATGAATGATCGAATAATGAAAACAATGAAAATATTGTACATGGTTCCAAATACATACAAAACGATGATTTATCCATATTGACTATTCTCTTATATTTGATTCCATTGAAGTACTTATGTCTCATGTCGTTTCATATAGCCTTACATACTTAGTACATTTTTCGTACTGATGTCCCTTGGGGGACTTACCTTACTTGTTGCACGCACGGGTGCTAGTAAACCTCCACAGTAGGTTGCGGGTCATTTGCAGATCATTGGTGAGCTCCAGTTGGTTCGGGGCTTTTCGAGTCATATGTGTGCTTTGGTTTTGGTACTATGTAAATGTTGTATAAAGCGGGGACTTGTCCCGACTGTAGGGTGGTTATGTACATGTATCTGTTAGAGGCTTTGTAGATGTATGTGGGAAGATGAATATAAGAGATGTATGTCCATTTTGACTTGATGGCCCTAACGGCCAAGTTTCATATATAGCATATGTTTGCCATGACTTCCGCCATTGGTATCTAGTTACGTGAGATAAAATGATATTCATACAGAGACGTGTATAGGAATGTACATGAGTAAATATTAGTTCTCTCAGGCCTCAACGGCTTTGGGTGCCAGTCCGCCCCCTTGAACTCGGGGTGTGATGAAAGTGGTATCAGAGCAGGTCATTCTAAGGGTGTCTACAAAGCCGTGCCTATGTAGAGTCTTGCTTATGGATGTGTTGCGCGCCACATTTATAAGTAGGAGGCTACGGGAAATTTAGGAGTTGTTTCTTTTCTTCATTTCTAGATCGTGCAATAGGGCCAATGTTGTAGGTGGAGTTTTATCTGACCATTGTACTTGGTTTTCTTTGATATAGTAAAATACCGATGACAAGACGAGGTAGGGGCAAAGGTAAGCAGGTAGATATGTTTGCCGGGGAAGGCACGAGTAAATCATCCTCTGACCAAGCTAGTCAAGGTGGGGCTGACACTGAAATTGCATCGCGGTCTTCTTCTACTTTTCCAGCTCTGGAAGAGCCAAGAGGTAAAGAAGTACCCATAAAACTGCCTATAAATGCCACTGAGCAAGATTTAAGAAATGCAATACATATGTTGACTCAGATAGTTACTGTACAAACTCAGGGATGAGCTGGTCCAACAACAAGTGAGGATGACGCGGCTAGAGTAGCTAGTCGGCGCACACAAGATTTTCTGAAATTAGACCCTCCCACGTTCACTGAGTCAAATCTGAATGAAGACCCACAGGACTTCGTGGACCAAATCAAAAGGGCTCTAGATGTTATGAATGTGACTGGTATAGAAATAGTGGAACTTGCACCATATAGACTAAAAGGCGAGGCTATATTATGGTACGAAGATTGAAAAGGATCTAGGGGTATAGGTGCACTCCCAACTAGTTGGGAGGAATTCAAAACGACATTTCTTGATCACTATCTCCCCTATGAGATCCGAGAGGCTCATGTGGATCACTTTTTAAATCTTCATCAAGGAAATATGAGCGTCAGAGAGTACAGTCTCCGGTTTAATTCTTTGGCTATGTATGCTCCCAATGTAGTAGCCACTATGGCCAACAGAGTTCATCGGTACGTGGATAGATTGGATCCATACTTGGTCTGGGATTGTACCATTGTTGCGTTAAATAGAGATATGGATATAGCTAGAATACAAGCCTTTGCACAGAATATGGAGGATCAGAGGCAAAGAAGAAGGACACAAGAAGTTGAAGGAGGGCTGTCTAAAAGGGCTAGATCTACGGGACAGGTTATGGCATCCCAAGGAGAATATAGGCCTCGGGTTTTGCCTAGACCGCCTGGATCATCATTCTCTTACCTTACAACAGGTACTCCATCTCAATTTAGAGGGTTTCGAGGCGGTCAAGCTGGGCAAAGTAGTGGGACTCAGGGTTCACAGACAGTGGGGTATCGAGAACAAGAAAGTGTGAGCCAATCGAGGTCTTTTCATCTGCTGTGTCAGCGCTGCGGGAAGTTTCATTCAAGTGAATGCTGGTTTGAAACAAATGTTTGCTTTTGGTGTAGTAAGTCAGGACACATGATAAGAGAGTGCCCACAGAGGGCCATGGGTAGTATGACACGACCTACGGGATCAGCCGTTGCGTTATCATCGTCAGGTGTACAACCTGCTGGTCATGGCAGAGATGCTAGAGGAGCATCTAGTTCTAGTGGAATTTAGGACCGTACCTATGCCGTAGCGGATCGACAGAAATTGGAGGCTTCTCCTGATGTAGTGACAGGTATATTATCTGTCTTTTCACATAATATATTTGCATTGCTTGATCTGGGTTCTACCCTATCATATGTTACTCCATTGATTATGGAAAAAAATGTGAAGGAACACCAGAATTACTAGTTAAGCCATTTTGACGCATCTACACTAGTTGGTAAATCTATTGTAGTTAAAAGAGTATAGCATAATTGTATCGTAACTGTTTGTGGTTATGATACACGGGTTGACTTCTTATTAGTCCATAGTAGATTGCCGAGCTAAGAAGTTACATTTTCATTTTTCCACAAAGAATGTTCTTGAAATGAAGGGTAATGTGGGAGAACCGAGAGGTAAAGTTATTTATCATCTTAAGGCAAAAAAAAATGATACCCAAAGGGGAACATATGTCACTTAGTAAGAGTGAAAGATACTGATGTGGAGCCACCAACTCTCCAATCGGTTCTGATGGTAAATGAAATACTTGACGCATTCCCTGCAGATTTTCCAGGTTTACCTCTAGGACGGAAAGTAGTGTTAGTATTGGGGTAATCCCAGGTACCCAGTTTATCTCTATTCCTCCATATAAAATGGTCCTGGCATAATTATGGGAAGAAACAGAGCAATTCAAAGATTTTATGGAAAGGGATTCATAAGGCCTAGTAGATCCCTATGGGGTGCACCAGTGTTAATTGTACCAAAAAAAAAAGATGGCCCATTGAGAATGTGTATTGACTATCGGCAACGGAATAAGGTGACGATTAAGAATAAAAATTCCCTCCCCAGAATTGATGATTTATTTGAGCAGTTATAAGGTGCTAAATGTTTTTTCAAAGATTGACCTGAGATCGGGATATCACCAGGTAAGGGTTAGAGAAAAAGACATACCCAAGATAGCTTTTTGAACACGGTATGGTCACTATGAATTTTTTTGTTATGTCCTTTGGACTAACAAATGCACCAACTGTTTTCATGGAATTGATGAATAGGGTGTTTAAGCCATTTCTATATGTATTCGTGACCATGTTCATAGATGTTATTTTGGTTTACTCAAGATCACAAGAGGACCATGCTAATCACTTACGACAGGTGTTACAGATTCTTCAGGATCATAAGTTGTATGCAAAGTTCTCTAAATGTGAATTTTGGTTAAAATCCGTAGCATTCTTGGGTCACATTGTGTCAGATGAAGGAATAAGGGTTGATACTCAAAAGATTGAAGCAGTGAAAAAATTGGCCAAGACCTACGATGCCTACAGAGATTTGTAGTTTTCTTGGATTGTTTGTTTATTATCGAAGGTTTGTGGAAGGGTTTTCTTCTATTGCTGCACCTTTAACAAAGCTAACACACAAGGTAATCAAGTTTCAGTGGAATGATGCATGTGAGAGAAGTTTCCAAGAGTTGAAAGATAAATTAACTTCCACACCTGTATTAGTACGTTTCGAAGATACAAAAGGGTATGCAATATATTGTGATGTTTCAAGGGTCGGCTTAGGATGTGTATTTATGCAACACGGTCATGTAATAGCCTATGCCTTAAGACAATTGCATCCACATGGAAGGAATTATCCAACACATGATCTTGAGTTAGCGGTCGTAATATTTGATTTAAAATATGGCGCCACTATTTGTATAGGGTTCACGTGGATATATATACTGATCATGACAGTTTACAGTATATTTTTTTTAAGCAAAAGAACCCACACTGAAGATAGTGAAGGTGATTGGAATTACTAAAAGAAGATGATAGTGATATCCTATACCATCCGGGAAACTTCAGATGAAAGAATTATAGTGTAAAGGGCGGCAGAGTCTTCACTTGTAGTTAAGAGAAGGAAAATCAATATGCAAATCCTATTTTAGTTCAGTGAAAAAGAATGTACAATAAAGTTCGACAAAGGTATTTGAACTTACGCAAGGGGGAGTACTTCAATGCCAAGGTAGATTTTGTTTACCGGATATAGATAAGCTAAGTAAATGAATTATGACAGAAGCACATCATTCACGGTATTCTATTCATTTGGGAGCAACCAAAATGTACCATGGTTTGGAAGAGATGTATTAGTGAGGCAATATAAAGAAGAAGAACATTTCAGACTTTGTATCTCATTGTCCAAATTGTCAACAGGTAAAAGTAGAGCATCAAAAACCTGGAGGTTATAAGAAATATAGGAATCTTCCAGTTTGGAAGAGTTTCATCACAAGTTTGCCTCATACATTTTGGAAATTTGATTCCATGTGGATGATAGTTGACAGACTTACTAAGTAGCACACTTTTTACCTGTCAAGACCACTTGTACAGCTGGAACTTATGCAAGGTTGTATGTTAAAGAGATAGTGCGATTACATGGGATTCCAATTTCTATTATATCAGACAGATGGGCAAGCAGAACATACTATTCAACACTTGAAGATATGCTATGAGCTTATACAGGTGATGGGGTATTTGTGAAAGAGACACCTATTGCCATTCTGGATCGACAAGTGAAGAGGATAAAGAATAAAGAAATAACTTCCGTGAAAGTACTTTACAGTAGCAACTAGAAGAACTCATATGGGAAGCCGCAGAAATGATGAAGTCGAGATACCCGTATTTGTTTCAAAAGGAAGAAAAAGTTCAAGGTGCAGAATTGGAGCAATAACAAGTAAGTATCTATAAGCATTATGTGTATATGTATATATGTTAACATAAAGGTGCATTTGTTGTACATGAGAAGATGTTATTAACATTCAAGGATGAATGTTTATAAGGGGGGAAGGATGTAAAACCCCGTACCTTTTTGACCCTACTTGCCAACCTTGAACCATGTTTACCTTTGTTTTGACAGCAATAAGTACGTATTTTGTATTGTAATTGATGGAACATTTGATATTGTGCTAGTAAATGTGATTAGACCTTTGTAGGAGGAGTTTGTGACTTTTAGAGCAATTGTGGGGTGAAAAGTGAGTCTTAAAGGACTTCCAAGCAAAGGATCTTAAAGATAGGAGGCAAGCTAAAGATTTGAACTTGAAGAATCCAACCAAATCCGCCAAGAAAAGTCGAAATTGGAATTTAAGTGTGGGGCGCGCCCAGGGGTGTGCCAGGCTACTTTTGGCTTAAATTTTTATACCATGGACAGCAGAGGTGCGCGCCAGGCAGCGTGCCAGTCCGCTCATGCTCACCCTTTCAAGTGCTGAAATTTTGCTAAGTCCCAGGGGCGTGTCGGGGTGCTTTCTGCCAAATTTCTTCATCGACCATTAGTCTATAAATAGGACTCTTTGGTTATTGGATCATTATTCCATCTTAGTAGGAATACTCTTGGGCAAGTTTGGCATCCAAGTTGGGGTTAATTCTTCTTCATAATTATTTTTATCAAATTATGTTGAATTAAGCCATGAATGGCTAAAATCGCTTATTCTCGGGGGTTGAGGCGTAGGAACATGAATCTCGTGAGTTGAATAGTGTCTTAAAATTTATGGAATTCTTTAAACATGAGATAGATTGCAGATCATGCATTGAATTTGGTGGGCTAAATTAACATGTGTTAATGGGCTCAATTTGAGGCCCAAACTGAAGCCAAAAGACATGGCCCAAATGGGGCAAATGACCCATTCTTGTGTTGACTAAGTAAACAAGGCATTTAATGCCCAAGAATTGGATAAGGATGACTTGAGGGGATATATAAAGGCACAAAAAATCAGATTTTTATTCCACAAAGCACACATGCCATTCTAGATATTTCCAAGATTTTCCTTTTAGCTCTCAAAACCCTAAGCCATCTCTTTGGACAAGATCATCATTTTGCAAGCTTGAGTAAGTATTTAATCTTATGGTTTAATATATTATGTGCATGAGAGATTGTGTAGATCATGATGGTTATGTCTAAAAGTGTTGAGTAGCGCACTTTTTCTTTTTGCTAAAAGATGTGTCATCCATGTGACTTGAACTTGAAAGGAGACTTGAGGTTTGGATGGAAGTGAATGGTGTGGATGAAATATCAACATGTATGATGTGGTTATGTTCCTTAACTTTTTTTTGTCTATATTTATAACTTGTGGGAGTGTTGTTATGAAACGTATTGAGGTGACTTGATGGAATAATTGTGACGTAGTGTTAATGAGGAAGCGTAAAGGATAAACTTGGTATGAAGTGCTATTGGTTTATGATGTCTTGGTCAATGTATGGAATGTTGTGGTATTGTTGGTATGACAATGCCATGAAGTGTATTGTAAAGGGGGAAATGACGTTATAAGGCAATCATGTAACTCATTGTCGTCTTATGCACTTGTAACGTAGTTGGTTGTTAACATAAGCTCCGTTATGTACTTGTGTTGTAGAGTAAAATGTAAGGAAGGAGCTGGACTATTGTATTCACATATAGGACTGTGTATTCTTATTGGTAAGATAAGGTATGTAAGGTTACTCTTTCCGTATCCTTCTGCAGCACGTATTGTTCACATTGACATTGTACTTGTTCCATTCTGAAATGTTCTAAGGTATCTCATTTCAGGTTGTCATCTATTGTTATTCACATGTTCCTTATTCATTGATCAATTGTTATTCATGTGTTACATAATTGTGGACATGGTTCCAAAGTTCCAATAATGTTATGTTCCAATAGTGTTTCAACCACTAATATATCAACCTCACACAAGTAAAGTATTAATCTCTCACAAGTAAGGAATGAAGTAAGGTATATATATCCATTATGGCCCACCGATGAGGTGGATGGTTTTTGATATAATACATTATATTATATTATGGCCCACCGATAATATGGATGATTGTTGATGCAATACATTATATTATGTTATAGACCTCCGATAAGGTAGATGATTGTACTATAGCCCACTGATCAGCTGGATGAATGATATATGGCCCACTGATCAGCTGGATGAATGATAATGAGAATGATCGTAAAAGCAAAGAAAGTATATCACTTGAATGAAAGTATATATGAATGTTGTTATATGAGTGATAATGATAAGAATGAATGATCGAATAATGAAAAAAACAAAAGTAATGTACATGGTTCCAAACACATACAGAACGGTGGTTTATCCATATTGACTATTCTCTTATATTTGATTCCATTGAAGTACTTATGTCTCATGCCGTTTCATATAGCCTTACATACTCAGTACATTCTTCGTACTGATGTCCCTTGGGGGACTTACCTTACTTGCGGCAGGCATAGGTGTTAGTAAACATCCACAGTAGGTTGCAGGTCATTTGCAGATTATTGGTGAGCTTTAGTTGGTTCGGGTCTTTCCGAGTCACATGTGTCCTTTGGTTTTTGTACTATGTAAATATTGTATAAAACGGTCACTTGTCCCAACTGTAGGGTGGTTATGTACATGTATCTGTTAGAGGCTTTTTAGATGTATGTGGGAAGATGAATATAAGAGATGTATGTCCATTTTGACTTGATGGCCCTAACGGCCAAGGTTCATATATAGCATATGTTTGCCAAGACTTCCTCCATTGGTATCTAGTTACATGAGATAAAATGATATTCATACAGAGACATGCATATGAAAGTACATGAGTAAAGATTGGTTCTCTCGGGCCTCAACGGCTTCGGGTGCCAGTCTGCCCCGTTGGAACTCGGGGTGTGACATTTTATCATCTAAACTCCACGCCCTCAGGCCTAAGCTTGATTTCTCCCATCAAATCTATATTATAAATATGATTTCTAACCACAGTCTACTACTTATAAACCATAACTTACGTGGGTGCCAAGCTGCTGCAATAAGTAAGCCATACCATAAATGTTCTTCCTTTTTCTTCACGTTTACAAATGCTAAATCATCTAATAACCAACAAGTATAAAAGTAATTAATCAATTACTCTTCAAACAAATACTTTGGGAATTCAAACCCACTAGTTCTACCCTTATTCAAGGTCTACAACATTATCTAAGGGTTGATTAATCATTAACTAGTTATATCATACTCAACCCATCTCCATTAATGGTTTTAAAGCTAAAGATCCCATCTTTATTGAATTTGAGGTCCCCAACTACCAAAATTCATGTTTTAGAAAATAAATTTGTGCTAGGAATCGTTAGTTCACAATCTAAAAGTAATTCTAGGTGATATTACTGCACCCATAGGTTTTCCCCAAAATTTCATGAACTTAGAGTCCTAACCCTGAGTTCCACCATTAAAGATTGTTCTAATGATACTAAGATGCTATTTGATTGAAAGACAAAGAGGATGACGGAAGAACTTACTTCAACAAAGAATTTTCACCCTAGCCCTTGGATAATCGCCCCTCTAGGGCTTTGGAATGAAGTTTTTGAGTTCTGGAACTGAAACTCATTAAAAATAGACATATATAATGCCCGAACCCCATTACATCTGCCCAGATCACACTATAACATCCCCTCTATAACAACCTGATCCCGTTATCACAGCCTTAACTTTTCAGCACGGACAATCTTCAGTATAATAGTCATAACTTTTTAGCCAGATGTCAGATTAATAAATGGTTAGTGGCTTTGGAAAGAAGAGTCAAAAATATTTTATTTGGAGGGTATTGGGACCCATAATTCTTTATACTCTAGGAGGAGTGATCATTTGAAATGACCCTATTTTAAACTTAGATAAAAACTCAATCTGTAAGGACACTTCCCACTTAACTTTGTACTAGGGGTATTGTATGATCTTAATTTATATCTAATGCAATCCCATACTAAATAATTGACCTAATTTGAAGAATGAGGTTATTATGCCTTTACCCCATATATTTTTAATGACAACAAAATGGGTCATTACATTAGATACCAATTTGCCATTCATTCATCTCCGAATGGATATTGGATGAAGAGAAGCACGAGGTCGAAATTGGAGAGTCAATTCCTTCAGGGTTTCTTATATTGTACCCTTACTTACCCACTCAGTATTGTTTATCAACTAAACCACATTTTATACTCAGCCTCCCTATTATGGCTTTTCAAGACAAGAAAATGCGGAGCCAAACATTTATACACAAATTAGTTATTTTGTTTCACAACGATTTAAGAACGAAACCTTGAGAGTTCCTGATGAGATAACATCTAAACTCAGAGAAAATTGAAAATTTACTGTATCGATCCCGCTATAGTATCCCGATTCTTGCTAGAGCAGGATCTGCCCACTATAGCAGAGCAGACTAAAATGGACTTTCGTTATAGTGGAAAGATTCCTGCTATAGTGGGACCGTGGTAGCGGCCTGGTTCCTGCTATTGCAGGGTAGGTTAGATAGAACTCGAGATTGTTCCTAGTTTTGCCATTTTCACAACACAATACTCATATTTTGACATTACGATCTAATCCTTTTACACCAAATGCTATATATGGAGTTCTACAAACCCAAATTATGTTCTGAAAGTTTCTATGGGCTACTATGTCTCCCACCTAACATGATATCACATTAAATTCATCAAACACTATATCTTAAGATACCAAATATCTCTAAACCACACAATACAAGATTTTCATTGGAATTCACCCTTGCTTGAAATTTTATCAACTCTCATCCTAGGGAAAACTCTACCCGACCACTTGCACCCTAACCAATTCTATAATGAACACAACACCTTTGCCTGAGCAGCAACACCTTTCTGGGAATTCTTCACTAAAACCTTTGCTTGACCAACTTGATTGACACCTTCTACCTTTTTCACATAATTAGCAACCTCATTAAAGGTCTTCCCACTAGATGTCATATAAACAGATAATACCTGCAAGTCAGTGTTCAGGCCCTTCACAAACAATCGAATCCTCTCATCCTCTGTACTAAGTAACTGAGTAGCTTAATGTAACAAGTCATGAAACTTGGCCTCATAGGCCGCAATAGACATATTGCCTTGCTCAAGGGCCAGAAACTCATCCTTTTTGCTATTATGAAGAGTATGGGGTACATACTTCCCTAAAAATAGGGTATGAAATTAAGCCCATGTCAATGGAGGTAAAGCTAGTGACTGACACTCCACATACTCCCTCCACCAATTCCTTGAATCACCTTATAGCTAAAAGTTAACAAACTCAACACTATGCTATTCAACGATACCCATTTTATGCAGTCTTTCATAACAATCAACAATGAACTCAAATGCATCCTCAATCTCAGAGCAATAAAAGTAGGAGGTTTCATCTTCAGGAACTTAGTTAGCATGTCATGTTCAGTCCCAGTCATGACAGAACCTAACACCGAGCGAGGGAAAATCTCAGTCTCCAAGATCTCACCCATTCTAGGAGTAGCTGTAGCAGTTGGTTGAATACATAGAAATTAATAAGCAGGGGTAGCACCAGTACCAGCCAACCCACTCAGGAAAGAAAGTGTTTGCTGAATCATCTGAGAAGACATCAGGGGATGAGCTACACCCCCAACTTATGCCACTTCCTCTTGCTCTACAACATCCTAATTCATAGCTTAAACCTCCTTATAATGATCCTATGGTTGGGGAGGTGTCGTTGACCTTTGAAGGGCCTGATTAGATTTTGCCCGAGCTCCATCCTTGGCGGGTGTTGCTCTCCCTCTTCCCTTTCCCCTACCTATTCATCATCCCTGAACATCCAGTTCTAAAGCTGGAGCTGCAACTCTTGTTCTGTTTGCTCTAGTGTTCACCATATGCAGATAAAAGAATGAAGAAGGTACGATACCAATTTGGATCACCAAATACCAATTTAAATCAAGTTATAGCACAAAAGAAGAAAGAAAATGATAGTTTCCTAAAGTTTTATAGCCTCTCGAAGAAATATACGGGCATCTCTGTACCATTCCACAAGACTCTGCTGGACTTATTTTAGTACCACAAGATCAATGAACATAGGGTTCAGATACCAACTTTGTCACAACCTAAACCCATTGTGAGTGGCACCCACACTAACCCTACGATGGGAGAACCATCTAACCAAACTAACTTAACCCAACACTTAGCCGAAAATTAGGCAACTAGCTATTTTTCATTAAGCAAAACAATATCTTAAATATTCTAAATAAAATACCAATGCAGAATTAAATGAATACTTAAACAATCCCATAGAATCTAAAATTCATTGTACCAAAACACTACAGATGTCAATGAAACTGGTTCAACCAAAAAACATAAGAAACATCTAAGTCTGAATTAACTGGACAGGAACAAAGTAAAGAACTCATAGCAACCTGGAAGATGTAGCTCACCCTTGAGTTCAAATGTTATCCGCTTTACAACTGAGGTCTTGAAATAGTGGCTAGAAGATGCCTTGTATTCAAAAAAAAGAAGAGCACGTATAGTATCAGTACATAAGAAACAATGGTATACTGGTAGGGTCATCAACCAATACAAAATGAGAAATGTAAATAAGCAACCATAACTTAGTAACACAAGTACAACCTGTAATACCCCGTACATTTTCAACCCTACTTGACAACCTTGAACCATGTTTACCCTAGGTTCGAGAGCCATAAGTATGTATTTTGTATTGTTATGGATAGAATATTTGATAGTGTGCTATTACATGTGATGAAACCCTTGTAGGAGGTGTTTGTGACTTTGTGAAGCATTTGTGGGGTGAAAGGTGAGGCTTGGAGGACTTCCAAGCAAAGGATATTAAGGTTAGGAGGTAAGCAAAAGACTTGAACTTGAAGGATCTAACCAAATCCGCAAAGAAAAGTCGAAGAAAGGAAGAAAATCACATTTTTAGTGTAGGGCGCGCCCAGGGGCGTGCCAGGACACTTCTGGCCAAAATATTTTTGGCACAAGCAGCACTGGGGCGGGCCAGGTAGCGTACCAGGCCACCTATGCCAGAATTTTTTCCGGCATAGGCAGCATTGGGGCGCGCCAGGCGGCGTGTCGGGTTGCTTTTTGCCAAAATTTTTCTCAGACTATTATTCTATATATAAGACTTTTGAGTCATGGTATCATCACTCCATATTAGTAGGACTACTCTTGAGTGAGTTCAGAATCTGAGTTGGGGTTAATTCTTCGTCACAAGTATTTTATCAAATTATGTTCAATTAAGCCATGAGTGGCTAGAATTTCTTATTCTGAGATTGAGGCTACGAACATGAATCTCGTGAGTTGAATATTGTTGTAACATTTATGAAATTATTTAAACATGACATAATTGGAGTATTACACATTGAAAAGTTAATATATGTAAATGGGCTCAATTTGAGGCCCAAAGTGAAGCCAAAATGCAAGGCCCAAAGAAGAAAATGACCCATTCTTGTGTTGACTATAGAGACATGGCATTAAATGCCCAAAGAATTGGCTAAGGATGACTTGAGAGGCTATATAAGAGAAGGAAAAATCATATTTTTATTCATACAAACACACATGCTTTTGGTTGCGGATCATTTTCAAGTCTTTGGTGAGCTCCAGTTGGTTCGGGGCTTTCCGAGTTGCTATGTACATTTGCTTTGGTATTGTATATGTGTATAGAGCGGGGTGTTGTCCCGACTCTAGGTTGGTTATGGTTATGTATCTGTAGAGGCTTTGTAGACGGATGTGGGAAGACGAATGTAAGAGATGTATGTCCATTTTGACTTGACGGCCCCAACGACCAAGTTTCATAGATAGCATATGTTTCCATGACTTCCGCCATTGGTATTTTATATTTTATAAGTTACATTAGATAGAATGCTACTTAAAGCGACATGCATATGAATGTACATGAGCAAAGATTGGTTCTCTTGGGCCTCAACGGCTTCGGGGTGCCAGTCCGCCCCGTTGGAATTCGGGGCGTGACACAACCATGAACACCTACTATGTAACTCTACCTCAAAATTATGAAATTTAACCTTATTGAACAACATCATAGAGTTCAGTCAAGTACAAGTCAAATCAGACAACATCTCAAGTCAAACCATGACTACCAACAAGAACCCAAGTCCACTAACTAAGACTCAATCACGATATGCTACACCTTGTCGCAAATACATAAGTATAAAAGAGATATGTCAATTATTTCAAACTTAGCCCAGACCCTCAAGGATCCATTTAAACAACAATAATGGTTATAATCATAAATCCCGATTCATTCAAGAAGCCAATTATAACAGGTCAACATATAAGCCTGATTCACTCAAAGAACCAAATATAACAAGTCAACACATAAGCCTGGTTCACCCAAGGAACCAAATATGACAAGTCAACACATAAATCCAGTTTACTCAAGAAACCGTCACACTCACCTATCCCTTGTACACACATGCTAAGGTCTTATGGTCGCCCACTAGCCATGACCTATAGGGGACGAGCTTTTGTCCATGTACCAAATTCCATACATCAAGTGCCTACCAAACTTATACCATCCAATCCCGTGAAGATGTCCAAATTTAATTGGTACATCCCATAATAATCAATATGATATCACAATAATCACAACCACAATGATCATAGTAATCACATGAGTAAATCTAATAAGGTTTTAAAATAAGTTCATTGTATATGATTAACACTTTGAATATCAAATAATTATTCACTTTCCTGGAACATGCATTATATCAAGCATACGAAGAAATAATTATCATGCACACATAAAACAAGTTGGGTTTCAACTAGTTAAACCATCACCTTGAATGAACTTGACATTTTCCCTTTCTTGCAACGTCTGCTTGATTGTGGTCTAAAAACTTCAATACAACATATAATCAACCAAATTACCTATAGTATCAAGGATTATAACCTAATCCTGAAACCCCGAGGCCAAATTCATGATCATTCCCCCCATTCTAGGGTTTTCTATCATGATTCCACCTTAATTATACCAATTTCATGGTTACAATGGTGAATTATAGTCATACAAGATTAATTTAACAACTTTTAACCAAAACCCAAGGGTTTTCTACCCAATTCACCCAATTGCACCAGAAAAACCAGTTAGGTAAAGTTGAATCCTCCCCAAAACCCATAAACTAGTTAGTGGGTGTGATTAACTTACCTTTACGAAGAGTTTTAATGAAAAATAGGTGAAAGTTTCCCTAAATTGCCACAACTATATCTAAAACTAGAATGAAATAAAAATAATATTTTTGGGGTATTTTCTGCATTAATTAGTGCATATCCCATTATAGTGTCCCTATCCCCCTCACTATAGCAGGATTCTCTTGCTATGGAGGGATTAACCAAAGCTGACTCCCGCTAGAGCGGGAAAATTCAGCTATAGCGGACAGTATTAGTGGCTTGCCACCCGCTATAGTGGGGTAAGAGAGGCAAAAAATAAGGATTGCTTCCAATTTTGTCTTTTTTACAACACATACTCAGATTTTGACATCCCAAACCAACCTCTTTACGTCAAGTTTGATAGCAGGAGTTCTATTCACCTGAATTCACTTCTAAAAGATCCTACAAATTCCTTATCGACTTAACTAACACAAAATTACCTTGATTACATAACCTTTAACCAATCCATTATCATATTTATCTAGACCATATCATGCTTGGATTTCATCCAAGACTAGCCTAACCTGAAATTTCTAACTCCCAATTCAGGGACAACCTTAACTCAAACTTTGGCATATTGGACTTACCCATAATGACGAAAAGGTTCGTTACAACATATAATCTATAATTACCTTTTAGGTGAACACAATCAATACATAAAATATTGATATGAGAAAAAGAAAAATATCACAAAAAAGTTGAGCAAGTGTTGTAAGAATAATGTATACCTCATGTGGAAAGTGGAACACTAGGCATTTTCACATGTGGAGCTTTGCTTTTCTACATATTGAGACTTTTGAAATCTTTAAAACATTAGATATAGTTCTTAATTTATAGCTATTAATGTCATCCATATATTTAAGGATGTTGTTTAATATAATAACCTTAAATTTCAATTACGAAGTGGACAATTGTTCCAGAGATAGTTGAATCACATGTTGTAGTAATCAAAAGGTTTACAGGTTCTAATAATTTTATCATTTGACATGACCAGTTCGGCCATTCCAATTTTAATATGGTGCACTGAATTATTGAGAATTCACATGGGCATACTTTGAAGAATTAAAATATTTTTCAATCAAAGGAATTCTCTTGCGCTGCTTATTCTCAAGGAAAGTTGGTTATTAAACCATTAGCAACTACGGTTGAGATTGAATCTCTTACATTTATGGAACATATACAGGGTGATATAAGTGGGATAATTCACCCTCCATGTGGACCTTTCAAATATTATATAGTCTTGATAGATGCATCTACAAGATGGTCACATGTGCGCTTATTATCAAATTGCAATATGACTTTTGCGAGATTGTTAGCTCAAATAATAAGGTTAAAAGCATAATTTTCATATTATGCAATAAAGACAATTCATCTTGATAATGTTGGTGAGTTTATATCTCAACCCTTTAATGATTATTATATGTCCACTGGGATAAAAGTTGAACATTTAGTTGCTCATGTTCATATTCAAAATGCTCTAGCAGATTCATTGATTAAATGCCACCAATTGATAGCTAGGCCAATCTTCATGAGGACAAAACTTCCTATTTCAATATGGGGGCATGTTATTTTGCATGCAACAACACTTGTGAGCATAAGTCCAATCAGCTATCATGAATTCTCCCTATTACAGTTGCCTTTTGTTCAGGAACCAAGCATTTTCCATCTTAGAATTTTTGAGTGAGCGGTATGTGTTCCAATTACTCCACCATAATAAACAAAGTTGGATCCCAAAAGAAGGTAGAAAATATATGTTGGGTATGAATCTCTATCTATTATAAAATATTTGGAACTTATGATTGAAGACCTGTTTACAATAAGGTTTGTTGATTGCCATTTTGATGAATCAACTTACCCAACTACACAACCCAACTAATCGGATCATGCCGAAACCTACTTTAACCTTCCTAGATAAGAGAACCCTTACCAACCATTCAAAATACATGTGGAAGTTATAACAAAATACCATTAATTTCTCCAAAATACTGATAAACTTATTAGAATTTCATTTAAAAATACAATAAGAATAATCCTTTACCCCGATGACCTAGTCTTGACATGTATAAGAGCTTCTAATAAGGTAAAAGACAAAACAAAAGACACAACTCACACCATAGGAATGAAATGAGTAGAAGCTGCTGGAGATCACTATCCACTTCACTTAAGAAACATCAACTAATCCTGCAACAAAAGTATACCCCAAAAAGGGTACAACAAGAGTAGTATCAGTACAACTACACACAATGATAGGCATCATCGGCCGACCGAGGTTAAAGCACATAACATATAATAACATAGCTTAATGTATGTAACCTACATTTCCACTCAACTATACAAAATTTTGATCTCTGGCCTAGGTTAAATATGAGAGCACACAACTCCATCGCCTAGCTAGGACTACAAGGATTAACTACCAAATGATTCTTTAACCTTCACTGTTCCTAAATCATCACTCTCAGACCATTTTTTCATTCAACCCACCAACACTCCAATATCTAATTATCATTTTATTCACATCCTTAATACTTAACCAATTAAGATACATAATCTTTAATGACACAGTTAAGGTTCAATATACCAATATCAAGTAAAACCATTATTATCATATCCACTTACAATTTATAGGAAACAATAGCATATAATTCAAATAATCAACAATAATGTCTACACTTAGACAAATATACACCCAACTAAAAGTCAACACACAAGACTATTTTACAACCAACTCTAGTTTTTCTTTATTTCATAAAATGTTGTCCAATATCGCAATTACAATTCTTATCATGGAAAGGATGATTATAAGACAAGGAAATCATTTCACATGAGAAACCCAAGTTAAAATAGTAAGTTCGAATATCAATTCAACAGTTCACTCAAGGAACCCAACTCAATAATATTAGTAATAGTTCACACAAGGAGCACCCCCCCCCCCATATGTACATATATATATATATATATATATATATATATATATATATATCTCACAATGAGCCCCACAAGGATTCCAAATATCATTATCATTAGTCAGACCACAGAAGGATCCCAAATATCATTATTAAAACTGGACCACATAAGAATTCCAACTATCATTATCATCAACCAGACCATATAAGGATCCCAAATATCATTACCATCAACCGGACCACACAAGTATCCCAATATATACCAAGTAAACCGTACCTCACAAGAATCCAAATATATCAAAACAATAATATAATCTGGTTCACTAAAGGAACAGTCAAACTCTCCAATACCATGTACACACATGCTAAGGGTCTTATATATGCCTATTATCCATGACCTGCAGGGGACGATATCAGTCCATGTACCAAATAACCCAAACAACTTATGTTTTCCCCTTTATCCCAAACCAAGTGTTATACCATCCTTATTCCAATGTCCCTATCCTTATACTCCTTGAAATCCATCAATTTCGTGACAATCAACCTTTACCGGTTCATCTCACAATATCAAATAATACCATAACATGTATAATCATATAATGAGTTGATTCAACCACTTTGCATATCAAAACAAGCCTTTGTTTACCTAATATCATTACAAGTAATCAAAAACCAACTTGTACATACATCCAACAAGTTCAACAATCAATAACATGCATTGCAATAAGTAAACAACTATTCAATTAACATGCATGCATAAATCATCTATGCGTTCAACATAAATAATCATGTAAATCATATAATGGATCAATTTCTATCATCAAACAAGTTTGTAAATATTATCACTTGTACAGCAACACAATCCTTATTCAGAAATACAATGATTTCATTGTTCAACAATATTTGTGATGAGTTTTTAGCAGGTTCAATAGCTTCTCAAGCAAAATTAAGTATTCATATTTACTAGCATGCAGTGTAACCAATGACAAAATATTTAGTTAATACGCTAATTTATAAATAATTAGCCTTAATTCGATTCTCAATAACTATACAACTATGACAATGCTTTAGTATAAACTAATTCTTCATCCAACCACTCAATTATGACTACAATCTATCAATTCAATCAAACTTTTCAACCTATTCACTACCATTCCTGCTCTACTATACTCAGCTTACAACAAAACCTTTCAATTTTGGAGAACACCATAATTACTAGTTACTATTTTTCGCAATATGTAGTCCCATAATCGCACACCAACTCACATGAATTATCACAAATAAAACATAATCCATAAAATAGTCAAAGAATTTCCCAAATATAATAATTATACCAAATTTGATTAAAGTTCACATCATATTCTAATTATGGCTAACCATTCACTGTGCCCGCAGGCCTAACCATGAAATCTCTCGTCAAACTATATTTTATTTATGTAATTTAACCAAGATCTACTACACAATAAATCTAGCCTAACTGGCACCAAGTTGCTGGAACAATTAAGCTATACCACAGATACTCTTCCTTTTTCTTCATGTTTCCGAATGCTAAATCATCTAATAAAAAAGAAATTATAAGAGTAATTAATCAGTGACTCTTCAAACAAATACTTTGGAAATTCAAACCCACTAGTTCTACCCTTATTCACGGTCTACATTATTACCCAAGGGTCAATTTGTAACACCCCGTACCTACCAAACCCTACTTGACGATGTTGAACAATGGATTCTTAAGTGTCGAGAGTCAAAAGTATGTACTTTGTAAGGTTATTGATGAGATAATTGATATTGGGCCTAGTACAGGGGATTAGACCTTTGTAGGAGGTGTAACACCCCATATGTTGTCGAACCTATACGACTACGTTTACATTTATGGAATTAGTAAAACATGAGAGATTTGGTGAATTATGCATTAAATTGTGGGCATTAATAAGTCTTGTACAATTGGGCCATAAGTGAAGCCCAAAATCATAAGGAAGACATGGCCCAACATGGGATTTTGACCCATTCTTCCAATAATTCTCCATTTGACCAATCAAACCTTGAATTTAATGCTAATAAGGGATAAGAGTGACTTGAGGGACTATATAAAGAGATAAAATCAGATTTTTATTGCATTTGAACTCTCATACTTTTCTAGACTTTACCAAATATTTTCTTTTGCCTCTCAAGAACCCTAAGTCATTCCCTTGGCCAAGATCCTCCTTGTACAAGTTTTGGTAAGTGTTTATTATGATGGCTTAGTATATTTTATGCATGATAGGTGGTGTATATTATGTTGGTTTTGTTGGTGGAGTATTGAGAAGTTCACTATGTGTGTAAAGTTACATGTTTGCTAAATCGGAGAATGGTTTTGCCTTGTAAACTTGAACATAGACTTGTGGTCTTGAAGGAAGTGAACATAATGGAGTTAATATTTACATGTGAGATGTGATTATAGTATTTCCTTGTTTTTTCATGGTGTATAATGTTTGGAATTTCTATTATGAAATTGGTTATGGTTTTGGTGATGTATTGACCGTAAAGTATCATTTTGGTGATGTTATTGTGTGTTGTGAGACCATGGCTGATTGTGGGTATTCAATATGATCAAAAATATGTCAAAATAAGTTTGGTTATGATCATTTACCATTCATTGCATAAAAAGACCCCAAAAAGACCATTTCTGACCAAAACGGGCATCCGCCCCTGCAGACGGAGGCACCTGCGGGCGCAGATGCCAACGCAGATGCCTCTGGCTGCTGCCAAAGGGAATTTGTGGATGCAGGTCACTTCCATAACCCCGTTTTGCATGTTTTTGTCTCCCTTTGACCCCCGAAGGCCCCTATACCCTTTATGATATAATTAGCAACTTGTGATGCCGTTTTAATAACTTTAAAGTGTCGTATTGAGGCATGTTGGAATGTAGTAAGTATTTATTGTTGTCAATAAGTTGTTATGAGTCAAATTGACAAGAATAAATGTGGCGTAATGATAATGAGAGAGCATAAAGGGTAAGTGTGGTGTGAAATGCTATTGATGTATGATCTCTTGGTCAATGTGTGTAATGTTATGGTGTTGTTGGTATGATAATGCAGCGGATTGTATTGTAAGGAGTGAAATGATGTTATACGGCAGTTATATAGTTCATTGTCATTTGTACACTTGTATGATAAATAGTTGTTAACGAGAGTTCCATTATGGACTTGCAATGTAGAGTGAAACATAAGGAAGAAGCTGGACTGTTGCGTTCATATATATAGACTTGTGTACTCATACTTGGAAGTAAAGGTATGTAAGGTTACTCTTCTATATCCTTCTGTAGCATATGGTGTTCACATTGTCATAGTACTCATTTGATTCAGAAATGCTCTAAGGTATTCTGTATCCGGTAGTTGACTAGTGTTACTCATATGTCTCCTATTCATCGAGCAGTTGTGAACCACATGTCTCATATTCATTGGCAATGTTCCAAAAGTCCAATAAGGTTGTGTTCCAAAGTTCCAATAGAGGTTATTATTCATGTGACTTGTTCATTGCTTATTGTCTAATGGTTCCAATGGTGTTATGTTTCCAATAAGGCTAGGTTTCCAATAATGTTTATTCACATGTCTCTCACTCATTGATTATTGATCCAAAGCTTCAAATAAAGTTGTGATTATCATTGTATCAGTCTCTCATAAGCAAAGTATCAATCTCTCACAAGTAAAGGTATCAATCTCAAAGTATCAATCTCAAAGTAAAGACAAAGTAATGAATATATGTGGTTAAGGATTGAGTAAGGGTGGCAGCTTTAGGGGCGAAACGCCTAGCTCAAGCCGATACCTAGATTGTTGGATCAGGGGACAGTCCTAAAGGCATAAGCCTAGCTCGGACCGATCCTTACAGGGGGAAGCTCTAGAGGTAATAACCTAGCTTGAGCCGAACCTGATATGTTGGAATGGATGGCATCTCTAGAGGTAATAACCTAGCTCGAGCCGATCCCGAAATATTGATTGATGGGTGGCAGCTCTAGAGGCATAAGTCTAGCTCGAGCCGATCCTAACATAACGTTATGTTATGTAAAGACCCAATGATCAGTTGGGGCTCGGGTACAGTATAGCACAGTCAAAGATGAATAAGCATTGAAGTAAAGAAGCAAAGAAAGTAATGAAAGCAATACACATGGGTCCCAAAGTGCAGAATGTTGACTTATTCATGTTGATTATTCACTTGCATTTGAGTTCATTGAAATATTTATGTATGATACAGTTTTATTTGAGCCTTACATACTCAGTAATTTCTTCGTACTGACCCCTCTTGGGGGATTTACCTTACTTGCTGCAGGCGCAGGTACTAGTAGGCCTCCCCAGTAAGTTGCCAGTCATTGGAGTTCCTTGGTGATCTCCAGTTAGTTTGGGGTTTCTCCGAGTCATAGTTGTACATATGTTTTGGTGTTGTACCTGTTGTATAAACCGGAGACTTGTCCCGACTTTTAGTTTATTTTGGTCAATGCACTTGTTAGAGGTTTTTGTAGACGGATGTGGGTGTTTAAATGTAAAAAGGTACATGTCGTTTTTGAGTTAATGGGCTCAACGACCAAGTTTCACATATGTATTTATGTATATGTCATATGTTCCATGAATTTTCGTTGTTAGCATTATAAGTCCTCACGTGTTAAGAGTGTTTCTGATGGCGTGCATACGAATGAGCATAAGTACAGTTTGGTTCTCTCGGGCCTTATCGGCTACAGGTGCCAATCACGTCTCGATGGGATTCGGGGCGTGATACAATTAACAATAAACTAGTTCTATCATACTCAACCCATCTCCATTAATGGAGTTTTATAGCTATAGGTCCCATCTTTATTGAATTCAAGGTCCGTAACCATCAAACTTCATGCTTTAGAATAACAAATTCATGCTAGGAGTCGTTAACTAACAATTTAGAAGTAATTCTCGATGAAAATACACATACCCATAGGTTTTACCCACAATATCATAAAACTAAGGTTCTAATCCACAATAATTTCACCATAATTCCCCATTCTGATGATTCTAGAAGAAGAACGCATTAATCTATGTTAAAAGCGAGTAAAAATCTTACCTCAACAAGGAATTTCCATCTCAACCTTGAGTAAATTGCCCCTCTAGTGATTTGAAATGAAAATTTTGAGTTGATGACCTAAAATTCAGCAAAAATAGGCTTATACACTGCCCATGTACTACTATAGGGGGCTGAGTCCTAACTTTTCAGCAGGGATAGTTTTTAGTAAAATGGCCATAATATTTTACTCATATTGCGGATTATCGAATGGTCGGTGGTGTTGGAAAGAAGACTCAAAGATATTTAATGTGGTGGGTATTGGTACCCATAACTCTTTATATTCTAGGAGGAGTGCTCGTTTGAAGTTAATCTTAGTTTAAAATTAGACCAAAACTAAATTGGTAAGGACACTTCCAACTTAACTTTGTGCTAGGGGTATTGTATGATCTTAATTCATATCTAATGCTCTCGCATACTAAAGAATTGATCCTAACATCTATGATGAATGAGACTCTTATGCCTTATGCCGCAGATATTTTTAGTAACGATGGAATGAGTTATTACATTAGGTACTAATTTACCAACCGTGCATCCCAAACGGACATTGGTGAAGAGGAGTAAGAGGTCTGTATTAGAAATACAATTCTCTCAGAGTTGTTTATATTGCTCCCTTACTTACCCACTCATGATCGTTAATCAACTAAATCACATTTTGTGCTCGACCTCTCTATCGAGTCTTTCTAAGATAAGAAAATGCAGAGCCAGACATTTACGCACGAATTAGTTATTTCTTTCACAGCAGTCTAAGAACAAAACCTTGAGATTTCTTGACGAGATAACATCTAAAATTGGAGAAAACTGAAAATTCACTGCATTGAGCCCACTATGGCGGCCTGATTCCTTCTATAGAGGGATTCGCATACTATAGCGGAGCTGACCAAAGTTGAATTCCACTATTGAAAAAAATTCCCACTATAGAGGGACCGCGGTGGTGGCCTGCCTCCCTCTACAGTGGGGTATATGGGGCAAAAGTAGCTTCCCATTTTTGCCATTTCTATAACACAATACTCAAATTTTGACATTACAAACTAACCCTTTTTACGCCAACGCTATATCCAAAGTTCTAACAGCTCGAATTCCATTCCAAAAGTTTTTATGGGCTACTATGTCCCTCACCTATCATGATATAACCTTAAATTCATCAAACAGTACACCTTGAAACACCAAATATCTCTAAACCATACAACACCATATTTCTATTGAAACCCTCCCAAGCCTGAGATTTTATCAACTCTCGTCCTAGGGAAAATTCTACCTGGGCACTTACACCCTAACCAATGCTAGTACAAACACAACACGACCAAATACTACACCATGTTTTCCCCTAGGGAAATCTACTTTATGACTCTTTTTGAAACCTCCATGGTCAGCGCATAAAAATAAATCCTCTAGAGTACAAACACCAACCAACACACTACTATGATTTTTATTAACATATAAATTCTCCACCACAACTCATATTAGTCTATTCGACCCTAAATAATCAATCTTTTATAAATAAACCAGCTTATCAGTTATCACCCAAGGACAAACTATACTCATTTAGCCTCACAACTAGCTAGCGGTTAGTCAAAATACCTACTCAACATACCTCAACCACTCAAGGAGTAATAACAACAAAGTATTATCATGAAACAATGAGCGGGATATGAATATGCATAAACACATGTAATAACTCTACTCCTTCAATCAAATCTACACCTAAGGATTAATCATAATCAAGCTCATTTATTTCACCAGCCTTAATAATTTAATTATACCACATTCAAGGGATACTATTAAGAGATAATTATTCCTATTTAATAAGCATATAAGCAATATCAAATCATAATCAGCCAATTACAAGTCATTTTGTAAATCAACACATGAGTGAATAGGTTTACCAATAGACAACTACAATTACCTTATTCATAAATACAAGGGAACCTAGTTTCACCATAATCTCATGATTTTCTCATCAACTACACATTATCATCACAATACAAGTAGTTTACTCAATCAACAATCGAAACCACCAAGTCAAATAAAGTCTGGCATTTAAATATGTATGTCACCTCAAAACAGACAATGCCCACATGAGACATTTAACTTATCAACACATCATATCTTATCAACTACATCATTCAACTTTCATGCCAAGGGCTGCTATATCCACCCTCTCAACTAGCATTGTTTTATTAGTCAATTACGTAATTCAAGTTACAATTGCCAAGCAAGTCACACAACTACAAACATTTATCAAAGAATTCATAAAACACATACCAATACAAAAATTTAGATCTATTTACGTAGTGTTCATGTTATTATCTATCCACACGCCATATTACCAATGACTCGACAAATAATACCTAAGATCACGAAGTAGTAATAAATCAATCAACACCAAGTGATCACAAAAATTAGTTACTTATGCATCAGTGTGACTCTTATCGCTAGATACCAATTGGAATAGGCTAGATTCCAATTGAGAAATCACAATGATACCAATGGTAATTGGCTAAATACCAATTGGGTTTATCAAGGTACCAACTGGAATTGATTAGATACCAATTGAACTTGACCTAGAGGATGATAGATTGAAATAGCACGACATAAAAGAAGAAAGGAAAAAATTCCCAGAATGCCTCATATGACGTCTATACACCAATTCGTAGGACTCTACTCGACATTTACTCTTGTACTTGTGAGATCGATAACCCAGTACTCTGATGCCAATTGTCACGACCCAACTAACTGGATCGTACAGGCACCTACTCTAATCTACCTAGATAGAAGAACCCTTACCACTCATTAAAAAACATGCGAAAGTTATAAAAGAATACCATTAATTTTTTCAAAAAACTAATTAACTTATTACAATTTCATTTAAAGATACCACAAAAACAATCCTTCATCCAGAGGACCTAGTCTTGACATGTACAAGAGCTTCTAATATGGTAAAAGACAAAACAAAAGACATAGCTCCCACCGTAAGAGTGAAATTAGTATAAGCTGATGGAGATCACTATCCATATCACCTAAGAAAAATCAGCTGATCCTACGACCAGACTATACCCCAAAAAGGGTATAGCAATAGTAGTATCAGTACAACCATACGTATTGGTAGGCATCATCGGTCGATCGTGGTTAAAGCATATAACATATAATACACAAATTCATGATAAATCATATGCATATAATGTGATGGTTTAACTTTCCCCAGTCTACAGTTAATATCATTGCTTAATGTAAGTAACTTTTATTTTTCACTCAAATATATTAGCCTTTAGATCTCCGGCCTAGGTCAAATATGGGAGCACACAACTCTACCATCAAGCTAGGACTACAAGGATTAACTACCCAATGATTCTTTAGCCTTCATTTTTCCTAAATCATCACTCTCAAACCATTTATTCATTCAACCCAACAACATTCCAGTATCTAATTAATACTTTATTCACATCCTTAAAACTTAACCAATTAAGCTACATAATTGTCAATTACACAGTTAAGGTTCAATCTACCAATATCAAGTAAAACCATTATTATCATCTCCACTTACCATATTATAGGAAAGAACCATGACATATAATTCAAATAATCAACAACAATGTCTTTACTTAGATAGATATACACCCAACTACAAGTCAACGCAAGACTATTCAACAACCAACTCTAGTTATTCTTTATTTCATGAAGTCTTGTCCAATATCAAAATTACAATTCTCATCATGGTAAGGTAATTATAACACAATTAAATCATTTCATATCAGAAATGCAAGTTAAAATAGCAAGTTGGAATATCAATTCAATAGGTCACTCAAATAACCCAACTCAATAGTATCAGTAATAGTTCACACAAGGAGCACAACATAGGTGTGATATATCACACTGGACCATATAATTATTCCAAGTACCATTATCATTAATTGGATCACATACGAATCCCAAATATCATCATCAAAATAGGATCACACAAGGATCCCAAATATCATTATCATCAACCGAACAACACAAGGATCTCAAATACCATTAGCATCAACCAGACCATACAAGGATCCAAATATATACCAAGTAAATCAAACCTCACAAGGAGCTAAATATATCAAAACAACAATAACACAATTCACTCAAGGATCCATCAAACTCTCCAATACCGTGTACACATATGCTAAGGGTCATATATATGGCCATTAGTCATGACCTGCAGAGGACGAGCCTAGTCCATGTACCAAATAACCTAGACAACTAGTGTCTACCACCTTATCCCAAACCAAGTGTTATACCACCCTTATTCTAATGTCTCCACCCTTATATTCCCTGAAATCCACCAATTTTGTGATGATAACCTTTAGTGGTTCATCTCACAATATCAAATAATACAATGACATATGTAATCACACAATGATATAATTCAACCACACTTATATAATAAAACAATCCCTTTTTATGTAATCTCATTACAGGTGATCAAAAAACAACTTGTATAAACATTCAATAGCATACATTACAACAAGTAGACAAATAGTTAATAAACATATACACATAAATCAACTATGCAGTCAGTATAAATAATCACGTAAACCTTATAATGGATCAAGTTCAATCATCAAACAAGTTTGTAAATATTATCACTTGCATAATAACGCAATCCTTATTCAGAAATAAAACCATTTCATTATTCATAAACATTTGTGATAAGTCATTTAGCAGGTTCAATAGCATCTCAAGCAAAATCAAGTATTCTTATTTACTAGCAGGCATTGCAACCAAATGACCAAACATTTTGTTAACTATGCTAATTTATAGACAATTAGCCTTAATTCTATTATCAATAACCATACAAATATGATAATGCTTTAGTAGAAAGTAATTCAACACCCAACTACTCAATTATGACTACAATCTATCAATTCAACCAAACTTTTCAACATATTCACTACCATTCCTTCTCCACTATAATGTCACGACCTAATTGATGGATCATGCAGACACCTACCCAACTCTACCATAGATAGGAGAACCCTTACTACCCAACCATTCAATTAAGTACAAAAGTTAAAAATAAATTTTTTAATAGAAATAATCCTTTAATCAAAAATAATTTCTAATCCAATTATAGATATTAGCTAATTAAAATATAGAAATAAATTAATAGTGATTCCCTAAAACCTAATCTGACCAATACAAGAGCACTAAGAAATGAACAAGAAGACCTGAAACACAACATCTATGTAAGAGTGAGATGATAGAAGCTTTTGTAGAGTAATCACTATCGAACCTATAGAAACTGCAACTGACCTGCAACATGACTATAATCCCACGTAAAGATATAGTAAGTGTAGTATCAGTACAACCACGCATACTGATAGTTATCATCGACCGACTAGGCTTAGAAAAAAATAACAACAATGAAAAGTAGGGAGGAAATCATAACACCAGTTAAGATTCTGGATAACTATACCCTCCCAATACCCCTCTCTTAGGTTTTTGACATATTACCCTTAGCATCTTTGTGACCTAACAACTATTTAACATTTTTTATATATCTTTTACACCTCTATAAGTTTTCTAACTCTTACCTTTCCTCCTTCACTAACAGCCCTACGGCTCTACCCCAACACGATTATGACTCACTACTCTACCTCTAAATCAAACTGACAAGACTACTTGTCTGAATATCTAGAATACTATAAGGAATAGACTAGATCAAGCAATATCCCACATATATGACACATAACACGAACCAAGTACAGTCATAACCCTTCACCTCAACAGCTATGCATGTATATAATACATCTATTACACTTTGACAGATCCTTACAATAATAGTCACCACAATAAATATGTTTAATGAAATAATGAATGCATGCATATAATGTGTACACACATACTAGAGTCATCAAGGAATCTTAGCTATGACCTACAGAGGATAGCTCAATCCATGTACCAGTACCGATGTGTACCCAATCTAATAATAGTGTCAGTATGACACCCGATCTATATAACTATGTCGGCATGACACCAATCAATATAATAGTGTCGACATGATATTCGATCCATGTATCATATCAATACCATCTCAAAACCATATGTTGAATGCATTATGTAATCAATAGTCACAACTAAATCATGAAGGCTAATCACAACATCCAACTCACTTATAAGCACAGAGTAAATTGATTTCACATTACACTTGATAACTCGCACTCACCTAATCATAACGAACATACCCCCTAGCCATCACCCATGCTTCTGCTAACGACCTTAATCCTGGATACCATGCCTATCTCTCATTTCCTTTCCCCTCTACTTCATCTATATCCATTCCACTATGAACAACTACCCACAAACACTGTATATATGCCTATAACTCTTCTGACTCTTCTCAACTCATTACAACATCTAGACACCTACTATCCACTCTTTTCACTCTCAAATATGAGCTCTATCGGACTTCTATGAACCCACTGAATGCATACTTTGCCCTACCCACATTCAGTACTTTCACAGTTGCCCTAACCCTTTCTCTAACTCATAAATACATCTCTTTTCATCGACCTACCTCAAGCTCATGCAAAAACCTTACCCTTAGACAATTAAAGAAGCAAGAATAGTTGAACAACTTATCATTCAAATCACACATGCATTATTCTAGTTCGGTTATTATTCCATCCAACCAAACTTCATACCTAAAGGCTTAAGGCATAAAATCTCCTGACATTGCTATTGCTATTATGTGTATCTAGACCAAGTCTACTATAATTAAACTATAACCTACCTCATAGATTAATTCCACTACTATGGAGAGTGAAGAGTTATCCCACATGAGCCTTACCCTTTACTAATGCCGAAAACTCTACTAGAAACACTTTGGAATTGCCCTCATAGATCCTGGCCTCCAAATCCTTATCTTTCTAGGTATAAGGTTCACTTAGGATGATTTAGGAGGAGGTGGAAGATATAAGGAGGCTCATCTGAATGAGGGTTTTAATTAACCCTCAGGCTCGCTATAGCCCGACTGCCACTGTGGCGATAAGAGTGTCACTACAGTGGTGTCACTGCAGCAGCGGGTCAGTGGCCTGGCCTAATTTGTTCCAATTTTGTCCTATTTGTGCCACATATTTTTCCCATGAAATAATTCCTATAAGTTTCGGAAAAAGGATTTCTTAGTCAAAATACTTTTCCGATACTATAAGTAACATAATGACGATTTAGGTCGTTATATTAGATATTAATTTACCCATCGTTCATCCGCAAACAGTTACAGAGAGAGGAAAAAGGTTTTTAGAATGATTCTAGGAATCCAACATACACAATAATTTTTGAAAGAAGATTGATCTTTTATTATTATTATTACCCGATAATATCCCACCGAATCTCGATTAATGAAGTTACAATCACTATACCTGATTAGTCCGTGCATTAGAAGTTTTTGAACCTCCTAACATGATGCACCATTATTATTAATTGAGGAATAAAATTAATGATGATATCTTACATAATGAGTCTTTTAAAATACCTCAAACATAGTAAAATATCACAACGATGAAAATTCGAAACAAAATGAAACTTTGCGGAGCCCATCACTATAATGGAAAACCTGTTGCAATAGCGGTGCCGCTGTAACAACAAGACTATCACCGCAGTGGGCTCGATAGTTTTAAATATGGGGAATGTGTTATTTCCCCCACTTTCAACTCTCCAACTCTCAAAAATTCTCTCAAATTTCCTGAGCAAACGTCTTTCCAGCGACACTACTAAGGTAATTCTCATCCCCACTACTTCATTTACATGTTTATCATTGTAGAATCATAAAATTTAGTATAGGAAAGGGTTTTTTTTGGTGGTTTCTTGGTGCAACTCTGAATTTAAATTTTTGAGACTTTCTTGCACTATTTGACAAGTATGCTAGGTTATTTTACGCCCCCAACGCTCCTACAATATTCTAGACATAAGATTAATGATGTTCATGATAGTTTTTAGGCTTGAAAGGGGTGGGAGATCAAGACTCACTCTTTTAATGATTTGGGATTAAATTTGGGTGTTTATCACCACCATTTTAGTGTATAAGATTTTACACATACTCTACCAAACCCGATCTATACTTAGAATTCAAAAATTTGAAGAAAGTTAAAATTCCACAATAGGAGGGGGTCGGGTCTGGTTGGGGATGAAAGTACCGCTGCAGTGGTGGATTTGCCACTGCAGTGGTACCATTACAATGAGTCTCATGCCTCTGCAGTGACAAAAACATCACTATAGCGACGCTGGGCAGTAGCCCCTCCTCGATTTTTGGTTTTCCTATTTTTGAATTATCTTCCCTTCTGTAGCATCACGAATTGATATCTAACACTGTAATTGTGATATTTGCAAGGGATACTATGGATAATCAACCCTCATACCAAAGGTTCCTTAACTCTTCCTAGCATGAGTGTTATGAGAAAGGGCGACTCAATAGGGGTTTTTTTCTTCATGAGAGAGGGTTCATGATAAAGGGCATAGAGGATGAGGCACCTGACTTCTATAACAAGCTGAGGACTTTTGGTTGGATGATGCTGACAGAGGTCGTCTCTACATACAACCTGGATATAGTTTGAATGTTCTATGCCATACTCCCGACTATGGACTGGTCTCTGCCCCTTCCCACTATTCTTATTCGGGGGAAGAATATTTCGATGAATACTGCCACCATCAATGACACCTTGGGGGTTCCAAACCTTTCTAATGTTGCCTTTGAGGATAAGATTATAGAGTCGGACCTGAAGTGGGTAGCATAGACTTTAGTACTGGAGGGTCAGGAGGATAAGGTGAAGTGGACCAGCATCAAAGGGACTAAAAGCACTCCCTTCTCAACGAAGGCTCAGAGATGGCTGCACTTGGCATCTCGGAGGATCCATCCTTCTAGAAATATTACTAATATGACCTTTTACCTAGCTATAGTAGTCTCCTACACCCTCTCGGGGATAGAAATAAATGTGGGGATACAGATTATTGATGAGTGGAAATATTTCTACACTAAGAGAGGGTCTTCTAGGGATATTTTCTTTCCCTCCTTGATAACGGAGCTATTCAAGAGGGTGGAAGTGCCAAAGGAGAACCATGACACACTGGGAAGTGTTATATGGCCTTTAACCCACTGAAGGCTAAGGGCTCACAAAGAGGAAGTAAGAAGAAGAGGAAGATAGGAGAGGTGAGTGAGAGAAGTAGGGTTGAAGGGGTTGAGAAGACTAGAACCCCTCCCACACAGGCCCCTGCATCTCTTGGTGGCTGGGAGGATGACCTTGCTGCTGTTTGGGGTTATTTGGAGCAATCTCAGTTGCCTCCCCTCGGTTTAGCTCCTATAAGTTCCACGATCCCATCAAACTCAGCTCGGGCCTATGTAAAGCTCAAAAAGGATCTAGATGAGGAGATGAAGAAGAGTCGCATGGCCGTATACTGGTGAGGATGTGGAAGGAAGTGCAGTTCATTTCCAATTGCACCACCCCTACTAAGAATCTCCCAAAGCTGATGAAGAAGGACGCAGAGGAGTTCTCTTTTCTTAGCGGGATAGA
The DNA here is from genome assembly GCA_031232105.1 of Capsicum rhomboideum. Taxonomy (NCBI): domain Eukaryota; kingdom Viridiplantae; phylum Streptophyta; class Magnoliopsida; order Solanales; family Solanaceae; genus Capsicum; species Capsicum rhomboideum. The sequence continues at coordinate 49,976,870 of CP124716.1, read as the reverse complement.
AGATGAGGGATTATATGCCTCGAGCCTCAGATATGATAAGGCCACTAGCTAGATTCCCCAGTGCATTTATTATTTTCTAGATTTGGGTTTCCCCTATTTAGGGTATGTATCAAACAATCTTTTTTCTTTATTTCTCGTATTTTTAGGACATCTAATGCTATTGCACCTTAACAAATAATATATTAGCTTGCTATGCATGTTGGAAAAATATTTCAATCCTTAGTTATCGCAAACACGGGGTTATTTTTGCAATGTACGAAAAATCACAAAATAGGGGAAGCCCTTGCAGCTTACTGCCTGGGTGTTGCTGTAGTGACAATTTCACCGCTGCAGCGATGCCGCTATAGCGACAAAAGTGTCACTGCAGCAGTATCGTGGAAGTGGTGAGGAGCCGATACAACAATTTCATAACAGTGATAAATCTATCGCTTCAGTGGTACCTAATAATGACTACGATTTTCAACCATTACCAAGTTATTTCTCACATAATGAGCACTTTATTACCCCTATCCCTCACGCCTTACCAATTTTTAACCATGAATGCTCAAATTCATTATTATAAGTTTATTGTTAATGCAATTTTCGAATCTCTCAACCAATTATGCACAATAAGGTTCCAAAAGACCACTCTTCTTAAGCGATTACTTAACATGATAACTTAGACTGAAAATAGCAAGGTATCTGGGTAATTCATCAGGTCTAGGATTGAGATTAAGGAATACTTTAAATCATGAGAAATCAAGACGTGTCTCAAATCACGGAGATGAAGTTATAGCTTCAATTCATACCCAACCCTTATGATTTTCGGGTTCTTTTTGTAACAACTCATCTCACATCTTTCATAATAACCATGTAACTTAAGAAAAATTAACCCACACACAATAAGACACTATTATAGTCAACAACAATAGTCCACATAATGAATACACGCCACATGATATTATAACACAATGAAATAGTTAAAACCCAAGTATCTTTTTGGCAAACATGGCCAATCACTAAAAGAAGAGCCATGTTCACTTAGAAGCGCTAAAATATACACCATACAATACGTTCAAATATAATTTATGACATTACAATACAAGTCCTACACCTCGTATCAACCTTTATTGGTTAGAATAATACTATTCCAACCTTTCAAATATTACCGAGAAACCAATCGGGACTAATTAATCCCAATTGTGATTGCTGAGATACCAATTGAAATTCGTTAGATACCAATTGGACACTACTCAAGGAGACAATACCGAAATAGTACAATAGGAGAGAAAAAAGTGAGATTGATTCCTAAATGCCTTGTAGCTTTCTAAGGATTTGATGTGGACAACAACACACCAATCCGCAAGACTCTACTCGAAATTTGCCCTTGTACCGAGAGTCCGTCAACCTGCGTTCTAATACAATCTTATCACGACCTAATTCAAGAATCGTGCGAGGACCTACCCAACTCTACCCTAGATAGGATAACCCTTACTACCCAATCATTCAATTAAGTGCGGAAGTTAAACAAAATAATTTTTAATAGAAATAATTCTTTAATCAAAAATAAACTCTTGTTCAACTATATTTATTAATTAATTACAATGCGGAAATAAATTAATCATGATTTCTTAGAACCTAATCTAATCGATACAAGAGCACTAAGCAATGAACAAGAAGACTCAAGAAACAACATCCATGTAAGAGTGAGATGACAGGAGCTACTGCAGAGTAGCCACCATCGTACCTATAGAAACTCCAACTTACCCGCAATATGGCTATACCCCTAGTGGAGATATAGTAAGCGTAGTATCAGTACAACCACACGTACTTGTAGGTATCATCGACCGACCATGGTTAGAAACAAATAACAACAATAGAAAATATAGAGGAAATCATGACACCAGTTAAGATTCTAGATAACTAAACCCTCCCAATGCCCCTCTCTCAGGTGTTTGACATGTTGCTCATAGCATCTCTATAACCTACCTGCCATTTGACATTTTTGTGTATATTTGTCCTTTGACAATTTGGCACCTCCTTAAGTTCCCTAACTCTTACCTTCCCCCTCTTCAGTAACAGTCCTACGACTCTACCCCAATACGATTATGACTCACTACTCCACTTCTAAACCACACTGACAAGACTACTAGTCTGACTATCTACAATACTATAAGGATTAGACCAGATCACCCTATATCCCACATATATGACACATAACATGAACCAAGTACAGTCATAACCCTTCACCTCAATAGATATACAGGCATAGAATACATCAATTACACTTCGGCAGATCCTTACAATAACAGACACCAGAAATTAATATGTTCAATGAAATTATGAATACATGCATGTAAGGTGTACACACATGCTAGAGTCAGCAGGGACTCTCAACTATGACCTATAGGGATGAGCTCAGTCCATGCACCAGTACCAGTATAGTACCTGATCTAATAATAGTGTCGTTGTGACACCTAATCCATATAACTGTGTTAGCATGACATCCGATTCATATAACAATGTCGATGTAATACCCAATCTACATATCATCTGAATACTATCTCAAAATTATATGTTTGATGCATGATGCAGCTAATAATCACAAGTAATTTGTAAAGGCGAATCACAAAATCCAACTCACATATAAGCATAGAAAAATTGATTTCATGTTACACCAGATAACTCACACTCACCCAATCATAACGACCATACCCCCTAGCCATCACCCATGCTACTACTAACGACCTCAATCTCGGATACTATTCCTATCTCTCCCCTCCCCTCCCCTCTACTATGTTTATACCCATCCCACTATGAACAACTACCCATAAACATAGTACACACACATAACTCTTCTGACTCCTCTCGATTCATTACGATATCTAGGCACCTACAGTCAAATCTCTCTATAACGTCATGTCATTATAACAAAATTTCACTATAGCAGCCTGATTTTCTCCGAAACTAATTTTTCTTATTATATTTTAGTTCTCTGTAGCGGCATTCTACCTATAATAGCAATGACATTTATTACAATGGTACACTCTTTGTAAAATTACCTCTCTATAACAGCATACTCGAATATTATGTAATAATATTTTGTTGGAAATATATAATGTACAAAATGAAATATCAAAATATTTAGGGTAATAATCATTAATGTCATGCACACAGTAAATTTCAAGTGCGAGTATCTAATTTAAAGGAAAAAAATTATATTTAAATGGTGTACATCAGTTATTTTATAACTTCACAAGGAAAAGGTTACTAATGTTTGCATTTTTTATATTCATGCTCTTTCTAATTTGGTGTACTTTTGTTTATAACATCTAAATGAGATTCAAATGTTAAATGCTAGTATACATGTATAACAACATCTCTGTACATCATCCATGTAATATTTGGACAAACATTGACACTATAGAGAAGTTTGGACTGTACTATCCATTCCCTTCACTCTTAATCCGAGCTCTACCAAACTCCTATGAACCCACCGAATGCATACTGTCATGACCCAAATTATCGGATCATGAGGGCACCTATTCTAATCCACCTAGATAGGAGAACCCCTTACCACCCTTTAAGAAGAAATGTGGAAGTCTTTAATAAATAACAAAATACCAAACCTTATTATAACTGTTTTTACAAATATTAAATGCGAAAAAAATGAAAACTACCCCTAGGACCTAGTCTAAATAGGTACAAGAGCTTCTACGTAAGAAGGTAATACTGGACACAACTTCTACCATGAATGAGAGGAGTAGAATCTGCTGGAGATAACTATCCATGTCACCTGTGAAACATCAACTGATCCTGCAACTAAACTATACCACAAAAAAGGTATAGCAAGAGTAGTATTGGTACAAATAACACGTACTGGAAGGTATCATCGGCCGACAAGGGTTAGATCACGTAAACACAGTCTAGAAATCACAAAAATAAAACATGACAACTTATATAACAGCTTAATCTACAACACTATTACCTAAGAGTATTCCCATTCTTATTCCTATTGATCATTCATCACCTTCACATCAAGTGTCATCCATCCTAACTCTCACTTTTTTAACCCCAATAGTTATTAATCATGGTAAATAATTAATAATCATCAGATTGTAACAAATACAACTATGAACACACATTATGATAATTACCTAAAGTTTATGACACTTAGCCTTTTTAAGTAACTCTAAATCTTTAGTCAAGAACAAGTCAAGAGACAACAAGTCAAGTCAACTATGACCAAGTCAACAACCCTGACTCTAGCAATTATCCAAGTTAATAAACCATAACTCTAACCGTATTCAAATCAATAAACCATGAATCTAACCATATCCAAGTCAATAAACTATGACTCTAACCATATCTAAGGCAACAAGCCATGACTGTAACCATATCCAAGTCAACAAACCATGACTCTAACAACAAGAATCCAAAAATATACCAGGTAACATCATAATCTGGTTCACTCAAGGAACCCACAACAACAACCATAGTATAACTTGTTCCACTCATAGAACCAATATAAGCAACAATAAAAACAATAATCATATACCCTGTTCACTCAAGGAATCATCACACTCATACATTCCTTGTACATACATGCTAAGGGTCTTATGGTTTCCCACTAGTCATGACCTGCAGGAGATGAGCTCTTATCTATGTACTGCATCGGCGTGGTTCTCGAGCCAACAAATGAATCATATCAACTAATCCCATGAAGATGCCCAAATATTGGTACATCCCACAATAATAACCGATATCACAATAATCACAACCACAATGAGAATAAGTAATCATACTTGTACAGTCAACAAGCCTTTAATATAACCTTATTCATATGATTTAAACCTAGGATATCATTTAACAATTACATTCCATAAGTATTCATTGTAACAATAGACAACCATCCAAATACTTGGTCAACTCGAGTTAATCAATTAATGTAAACAACAATCATACTTTAACACACTAAATCACAAGTAGATATGAATCATTCGTTTCATTAATTATACCATGTACAAAGACCAATCCACGACTTATTCAAGCAAGCATTATCAAGCCATATTCATTAAATCCAACTACTTATTGTAGGAGAGCACATTCAACCCAAAGGAGTCTAAATCCTAGTTCAACATTCATAAGTTCATTCACTAATCCAATCCTCCTTTATTAATATCGAGACTGGGGATTCTCACTATTATCTAACAATCCCTACATTCAAGTCATTACTAGGTTCAATACCTACCCCATTAGCCAATCATTCAACTCTATTCAATTTATAGTCTAGTTCTAGTTATATGCCTGTATACCTTTTACTTCATAACCCTTAGCCTAACTTGACCATAGGCTCTTAAGTTAAGTCACCACCTCCTTATACCATAATCAGTTCTCATCACTAACCTTAAGCAAGATTATTCCATATTCCAACCACACATAACACCAAGTTCACCCTATTATGGTAATTAGGCTAAATAACTAGATTATGAGCTCACATAATCTCATTGTCATCTATATTCATATAATTCACTTTACAATCCACCATAGAGTTATACAAACATAAAACATCCATCAATGATTCGTACGTTAACATACTAACACATAATTAGGCTCTTATTTCATTAAAATGATGTTTTGTCCATCCAAAATCCATGCCCGCAGGTCTAAACATGATTTCCCACATTAAATCTACATTATGGATATGATTACTAACCATAGTCTACTACTCATAAACCATAACCTACCTGGGCGCCAGGCTGCTACAACAAGTAAGCTATATCACGGATGATCCTCCTTCTTCTTCACGTTTCCATAGGCTAATCATCTAACAAAAAATAATTATTAGAGTGATCTTTAATGGTGAAATTCTTGGATATTAGAACCCTAAGTTCATAAGATTTTGGGGAAAACCTATGGGTTAGGGTAATATCACCTAGAATTACTTCTAGATTGTTAACTAATGATTCCTAGAATGAATTAATGGTTCAAAAATAAGAAATTGATAGTTAGGGACCTTGAATTCTTAAAAATGGAATCTGTAGCTTTGAAACTCCATTGATGGAGATGGGTTGAGTATAATAGAACTAGTTAATATTTAATTGACCCTTCGGTAGTGTTTTACACCATGAATAAGGATAGAATTAGTGGGTTGAATTCCCAAAGTAGTTTTTTGAAGAGTAGCTACTTAATTACTTCTATATATGTTTGATTTCTAGATGATTGGACTAATGGAGGCATAAAGGAAAGAAAAGAGAAACTTTGGTGTAGCTTTATTGTTCTAAGATCTTTGGTCGAGGTAGGTTATGGTTTAATATGCAGTAGACTTAGATTAGTTGTGTGTAATAACTATAGTTGATGTGAGATTGTATGTCTGGGTCTACGGGCACTGAGTTTGGATGAATAAAACATGGAATTAATGTAATAATGATGTAATTGTGTGTTGTTATGTTTTGTGTAGATACTTTGATGGGTTTTTATATTTGTATGACTTACTTGATGATTTACAAAGTTTAATATGTGAATATGGGTAACAATAGAAGAAGTAGGAGAACCTGTAGTCTGGAGAACTAGCCTTTAATACCGTAAAAAGGGGTGAATCCGATATTGTGTATGTTTGGAGTATGAGATATTCTTGCTAGGAAATATTTAGGAGGATTGATTGTGATAAGAGGATGTGATGTTATAACTTAAGAAAAAAAAAATCAAGTTTGTCTAAGTGCTAGAAGTTAAAATATTCAAAGGTGTATGACTCTAGCTAGAATTGTAAGTTGAATAGAGCTGAGTGGTTGAATGATTGGCTAAAGGGGATAATATTTTGAACTTAGTGATGACTTAAGTGTAAGGGTTACTAGTTAGTAACTGAATTTACTATTTCCAATATGAATAAAAGAGGGTTATATTATTGAATGGAATATGATGTTGGATTACAGTGTAGCTATCAATCTTGGTGGAATGTGCACTCCTAAAATGGTTACTTGATTGATTGGTCATCGAACATATTTGTGATTGATGATTGGGTTTGATAATGCTCATTTGAATAAGTGATGAATTAGTTTTTGGCATTACTTCTGATTATTAACTACATTTATTTAGTTGTCATTAATTGTAAGTTATATTTTGATGGTTGTTACTTGCATCTGATTTGAATTGGGTATTTTTGATTCACTTTCGGGCATTACTTGTAATTATTGACTGCATCTTACATTTACATTTGATGTTGAGATGATATTGAGATTGATGTTGAGATGATATTGAGAATGATATTGAGATGATATGTACATCTTGCATGCATGCACTCATCATATTTATTTGAATGTATGTATGTGCGTGTGTGTGTATGTGTATATATATATATATATATATATATTGTGGTGAACCTTGTTGAGATACTATGGTTCCTTGAGTGGACAGGTTATGTTGATGGTTGTGATTGTGCAATGTACCAAAGTATGAATATAAGGTACGTCCTCGATTATGTATAAATATTATTCTCCCGTGTATATAGTTAAATGCATGATATATATTATAGTGTCTCTTCTTGAAATTTTTTTGTTGTTATTAATTATCTTAGTAGTTGCAATCTCGATTGTTAATTGTAGTATAATAGGGATCAAGGGTTTTCACGAAAGTGAATTAATAAGAGGGGGAGAGAAGTGTAGAATTATTATAACAAGGTGAGTGCGTAAGAAATGTGGGCTAGATTGATTTATGGAATTGTGTTAGTTAGTCACGCCTGAATGTAAATTAATATTGCTTTAATAAAGGAAGGGCGGTAAGGTTTGAAGGTGAAGTAAGTTAAGTATGTTCAGTTATTAAGCCTGTATGCTTGTCATGATCTCTTCTTGTTTTCTATATGTTATTATATGTTTCTAAACCCGGTCAGCTGATGATATCTACAAGTACGTGTGGTTGTACTAAGTCGACACTTACTATATCTCTTTTTGGGGATATAGTCATGTTGCAGGTCAGTTGGAGTTTCTATAGGTGCATCAGAGATTATTCTTCAGGGATGCTGTGTATTTTGTCGTCTTTAATTTATTTAGTGATCTTATACCTATTTAGGCTAGGTTCTGGGGAATTGTGTAATTTACTTTCGTAATATATTAATGTAATAAATGTGTTTTAAACAGAAGGTTTATTTAATTCTTTAGACTTGAGGCTATTTTAAATGTCTTCCGCAATAATTGAATGGTTGGGTGGTAAGAATTTTCCTATTTAGGCTAGAGTTGGGTAGGTGCTCGCATGATCCGTGATTTAGGTCTTGATAAGATAGTATGAGAACCTAGGTTACTGATTTCCTAGCACAAGAGCAAATGTCTAGTAGAATCCTATCGATTAGTGTGTTAATGTCCACATCAAATCTGTAGGAAGCTATAAGGCATCAAGGAAATCAATCTCACTTTCTTCTCTCCTATCGTGCTATTTTAGTGTTATTTCCCTGAGTTGAGTCCAATTGGTATCTCAAAAATTTAGAACTAGTTGGTCCCAATTGGTAGCTCAAAAATGTTGAAAGGTTGGAATAGTATTATTCTAACCAGTAGAGATTAACAAAAGGCATAGGACTTGTATTCTAATGTTGTGAATTATGTTTTGAATGAGTGATACATGCACCTTTTAGGTGGTTATGTTTTTTTGATGTAGTGAATATTGATGTTTTTAGTGCAGTTGGTAAGCGTTAATCTTTCATTAATTGATCGGTATGCTTAATAGAAAAATACTTGTCTTTTAAATATTTTGATTTGTTATTATAAAATGCTACCTTGTATTCCTTATGTGAATTGTTACCGCATTGACTATATTATTGCTTTACTGTGTGATGGCTGAATTTCTTAAGTGTAAGTGATTATTATGAGTGATTTAAGATGAGTTGTTCAAAAGAATATCCATGAACCATAAAGGACGGGTGTGATTTGAGGTATATCTTGAATTCCGTGATTTGAGGTATATCTTGATTTCAATTTGGTCTTTGATGATATACTAAGGATCCTTGTGTGGTTAAAACCTTTGATGATTATAATTGGAACCCTTGTGTGGTCCCAACCATTGATGATTATAATTGAGATCCTTGTGTGGTCCAATCTTTGATGATTATATCTTGGCCTAAAGTGCTATTGGGTCATCCTTTTGAGAATAATCGAAGTAATGAGTTGACTTGCTAATGATACCTTAATAAGTAATTGGTTAAATGGAAATGGACTTAATTATTTTCACAACCTTGGCGACTTAAACGTAAGATAAGTTGCGTAGTTGGTATCACAAATGCAAGGTAAATTGGCTAGGTATACAGAATTGGTTGTTTCATGTAATATGATAAGTAGAAATGATTATAATGGTTTTACTTGATATTGGTAATTTGAACTTTAACTGTGTGATTGATAATGATGTAACTTTTTTGGTTTAGTGGCTTGAATAATTTTATGAGGGTACAAGTGTTAATGTCCTAAAGGTAGACTAATTGGTTGTACAAAAACCATGGCGGCTATAGATGACTAAAATTGGTTATATTTTAAAGAGGTGAGTAAGGTGATAAGTAGATAATATTCATAGACTTAGTAAGGAGGCCAGGCTACGAGACAGAACTTGTAGTTGGTTTATTATGGTCTAGTATTGCATATATGCTTATGGTATGGAAATGACTATCGGTTAATAGTATCCCTTGAAGGTAGTGTAGTTGAGTTGATAAGGTTAGTGAAATAAATTAGCTTGAGTTTGGTTGATGATATTTAGTGTAGAGTCGATCGAGGGAGTTGGTTAGTATTGCTCCTTGAGTGGTTGAGATATGTTAGAGGTCGAATAGAATAATGTCAATTGTGGTGGAGAATTTATGTGTTAATGAAAACCCATAGTGGTGTGTTTGTGGTGTTATGTTAGTTATAGCATTGGTTGGGGTGTAGGTACCCTACTAAACTTTTGTCACGACCCAAGCCACAGATTGTGCCGGAAACCTACCTAACTCTACCCTAGATAGGAGAACCTTTAACACCCAACCATTCAATTAATGCGGAAGTTTAAACAATCTATAAGTGAATCAAATAACCTAGCCATTTTAATAAGTGAAACAATGCGGAAGATAACTAAAGTGACTCCCCAGAACCTAGCCTAAACTAGTACAAGAGCACTAGACAATGAGTAGAGACATCCATGACACAACATCCATGCAAGATTGAGAGGGCAGGAGCTATTGGAGAATGGTAACTATCACCACTATAGAAACTCCAACTAACCTGCAACATGGCTATATCCCCGGGAGAGACATAGTAAGTGTAGTATCAGTACAAAATACATGTACTGGTAGGTATCATCAGCTGACTAGGGTTAGAAACATATAACAATATATAGAAAACAAGAAAGATCATGGCAAGCTTACAGGTTTGATAATTGAGCATACTTAACTTACTTTGACTTTCAATGTTATCGCCTTTCTTTTGTTAAAGCAAAATAATTTACCTTTAGGGCATGAATAACTAACTACCTTCTATGAATTTATCTAACTCTCAGTTCTTACACACTTACCTTATTACAAAAACTCTATATAATTCTCTTTTTCTTTCCCACTAATTCTCATATTGGACAATGCTTGCTCTCTATTATACTAACATTAATCATTAGGATTGCGTTAACCAAGGCAATTAATAGCATCAACAACTTTTCAAGCAAGGACACTAAAATATATATCAAGTTTGCAAATCTAAACTCAAGAGAGCAATATTTATACATAATTTAGGATGTACCTTATATTCACACTTTGCTATCATGCCAAATCATATCCATCAACATAAGCGGTCCACCCAAGGAACCATAGTATCTCATCAAATAACTAGTCCACACAAGGAACCATGACATATTATAAACATAATTCGGTCCACTCAAGGAACCATCAAACATATATAAATAGAAATGTGCATTCAATGCATATGAATGAAAGTATGAATGCAAGATGTGCGCATCATCTCTTTCTCTTCTCAATCTCATTAACATCATTCTCAACATCATGAACATTGTGATTTCAATGTCAACATCATCATCATCGATGTCATCAACAACATCATGAACATCATAATCTCGGTATTATCATCATTATCATTAACTCATCATCACCAATATGTATGAATATGCAAATGCAGGATACAATCAATAATTATAAGCAATACCTAAAGACGAATTGTAAACACCCAATTGAAATTAGATGCAAACAACAATGATCAAAATAAAAATTACAATTAATGACAACAAGGTAAATAAAGTCAATAATCACGAGTTCATCATTTCACATAACAATGAATGTCCACTAACACATAAAATCACAAGTATGTTCGAAGGCTAATTCACCACTTGCTCAATTGAGCATTATCAAACGCCATCATCAATCACAAATATGTACAAATCAATCAAGTACCCCTTTTAGAAGTGCACATTCCATCAGGACTAATATCTATACTCTAATTTATCATCCTAATTCATTTAACAAGGTTGATCGCTTTTATTCATACTAAATCGTTAAAATCAGTTACTAACTAGTAACCCTTACACTCAAGTTATAACTTAGTTCAAGACACTATCCCCATTAGCCGATTATTCAACAACTCAGCTTTATTCAACTTATAATTGTAGCTAGAGTCATCCACCTTTACACATCTTACTTTCTAGCACTTAGCAAAACTTAACTTTAGGTTCTTAAGTTATATAATCACATCCTCTTACCATAATCAATCCTCCTAACTTTATTCTAAAAGGAATACCTCATACTTCAATTATACCCAATATCAGGTTCACTATTTTTAAGATATTAAAGACTAGCTCTATAGATTAAAAGATCACCGAATATTTCTATTAGTATTTACATTCATATATTAATTCTATAAATCATCAAGTAAGTCATACAACACAAGCACCCATCAAGGAATCCATACAAAACACAATAACATACAATTATATCATTATTACACTATTTTCATATTTTATCCATTCTAACTCCGTGCTCCCAGGCCTACACATAAAATCCCCCATCAACTACAGTTATTACATGCATCTAAACTAAGTATGATACATATTAAACCATAACCTACCTTGATCGAAGATCTTGAAACAAGCAACCCACACCAAGGATGCTCCTTTCCTTCCTTCTGGCCTTAGAATGCTCAATCTCCTAAGAAATAAGTAGTTATAAGAGTAATTAATTAATTAATCTTCAAATAAATACTTTGGAAATTTAAATCCACTAATTCTACCCCTATTAATGCTCTAAAACATTACCCATCAACAACGTTTATCATATTCAACTCATCTCCATTAATAGAGTTTGAAGGATAAAGATTCCATTTTGATTAAATTCAATGTCCCCAACCATCAATTTCATGTTTTAGAGTGACTAATTCAAGCTAGAAATTGTTAATTAACAATTTAAAAGTGATTCTACATGATATTAACCCAACCTATAGGTTTTTCCCAAAATCACATGAACTTAGGTTCAAATCCCCAAGAATTTCACCATTAAGATAGTTCTAATGGTTCTAGGTTCTAGGATGTTAAAGGATTAAAAAATGAAGAAGATGATGGAAGAAACTTACCTCAACAAAGAATTTCCACCCAAGAAGCTGAAAAATTGCCCCCTACGACTTTGGGACAAAGTTTTTGATTTCTAGATGATTGGACTAATGGAGGCATGAAGGGAAAAAAAGAGAAACTTTGGTGTAGCTTTCTTGTTCCAAGATCTTTGGTCGAGGTAGGTTTTGGTTTAATGTGTAGTAGACTTTGATTATTTACATGTAATAACTATAGTTGATGGGAGATTTCATGTCTAGGCCTACGAGCACATAGTTTGGATGGATAAAACATAGAATTAATGTAATAATTATATAATTGTGTGTTGCTGTGTTTTGTGTGGATCCCTTGATGGGTTTTTGTATTTATATGACTTGTTTACAAAGTTTAATATATGTATATGGGTAAAAATAGAAGAATTAAGAGAACTATAATCTATACAACTAGCCTTTAATACCTTAAAAAGGGTGAATCTAATATTGTGTATGTTTGGAGAATGAGATATTCTTGCTAGAAGATAGTTAGGATGATTGATTATGATAAAAGGATATGATGTTATAACTTAAGAACCTAAAGTCAAGTTTGGCTGAGTGCTAGGAAGTAAGATGTGTAAAGGAGTATGACTCTCGCTAGAATTGTAAGTTGAATAGAGCCGAGTGGTTGAATGATCTGCTAAAGAGGATATTGTCTTGAAATTAGTGATAACTTGAGTGTAAGGGTTACTAGTTAGTAAATGAATTTATCAGTTCTAATATGAATAAAAGAAGGTTATATTGATGAATGGAATAGGATGTTGAATTAGAATGTAGATATTGATCTTGGTGGAATGTGCACTCCTAAAATGGGTACTTGATTGATTGGTCTTCGGACATATTTGTGATTGATGATTAGGTTTGATAATGCTCATTTGAATAAGTGGTGAATTTTATTTTGGCATTAGTTGTGATTATTAATTGCATTTACTTGGTTGTCATTAATTGTAAGTTCTATTTTGATCGTTGTTACTTGCATCTGATTTGAATTGGGTGTTTGTGATTTACTTTCAGGTAGTACTTTTAATTATAATTGCATCTTTCATTTACATTTGATGTTGAAATGATGTTGAGATGATATTGAGAACGATGTCGAGATGTTATTAATGGTTCCTTGAGTGGACCCAGATATATCATCAAAATATTATGGTTTCTTGTATGGACTGGTTATTTGATGAGAATGATATTGAGATGTTGTTGGCATTGAGATGGCCTTACATATGATATTGAGATGATATGTACATCTTGTATGAATGCACTCATAATATTTATTTGAATGTGTGTGTGTGTGTGTATATATATGTGTTATAGTGAACCTTGTTGAGCTACTATGGTTCCCTGAGTGGGCCGATTATGTTGATGGTTGTGATTGCACATTGTAGCAAAGTATGAATATAAGGTATGCCCTGGATTATCTATAAATTTTATTCTTCTATGTATATAGTTATAAACGTGATGTATATTGTAGTGTCCCTTCTTTCAAAGTTGTTGATGCTATTAATTAGCTTGGTTGTTGCAATCCTGATGCTTGATGGTAGTATAATAGGGAGAGAGGGTTGTCATAAAAGTAGATTAATGAGAGTAGTTTTGCCCGGTGCCGACGATCTCTCTCCAGCGGCAGGTAAGTTACTCTTCTCCCAGATCTCTCTTTCTCTCTCTGTTTTCTCTCTTTCTATCTTTCCCCCTACCCTGCCCTTTTATCCGTCGATGCTCCATCTTTTTCGGTGGACTCCGTCCAGTTTTCTCTTCAAGGACGATGGTCCAGCGACTTTCAAGAATCTGATATTTGCTTCAACATTTACTGTGCCAGCAAGGACGTCCAGATTCTCCGACTCGGGTGAAGCTCCAGCGATAATATTTTGGCGATCAATTTCTGCACCAACTTTTGCCGGAATCCAACAAAGCAATCAAGATAAGGGCCCCTAATCTACTCTCTAGCAGAGCCCAGTGATTTCTGTCCCTCAATCTTTATTTTGTATTTTCTTCATCCCCAGTAATTGTACCTCTTGTATGGGCTGTTTTTTGCACCTGGTTGTTTCTTCGTGTATCGTTTAGTTGCTTATTACTTTTTACCCTTGCTTCTCCTGGTGTTGTTCTCTATACTCTTTATATATTGTGTGTTTAATAATTTGGACTAGACTTCTCTTACTGTTATATTCGCTGTATATTGTGTATTTGATAATTTGGCCTTTTAATTTCTATTTTATACTTTTCTAGTATGTTGTTAATCTGCTAGGTGGAGTCTACATAGTTGGCCTTTGATTTATTTTCTCCTCTTTTTAAGTAGTGGCTTTGGTGGTTGATGGTAGATTAGGGTCATGTCATAAGTCGGGGTTGGGGTTAGGTTCGGGGTCTCGGATGAAGTTGGGGTCAGAGGTAGGGTTGAGGGCGAGGGTAGTAGGGCTAAGTGAGATAAGGGTGACTCTAGGTTGAGAGTTGGGTCTTGGAATAGAGGAACTCTTCAAGGTAAGCCCATAGAGCTCATGAAGATTTTTAGGATGAGGAGGATTAATATAGCTTGTATCTAGGCGACCAAATTGGTAGGTTCTAAGGCGAAGGATGTGGACGGGTATAAGTTGTAGTACTCGGGTAGCGTGAGGCATAGGAATGGGGTAGGTATCTTAGTAGATGATGGGATTAGGGAGCAGGTGGTGGAGGTTAAGAGGGTCAACGATAGATTGATGTCGATTAAGTTGGTCTTTAGAGGTTCTACATGGAACATTATTTGTGCCTACATGCCTCAAGCAGACTTGGTCGAGGAGGAGAAGAAGAGTTTTTGGGAGGTGTTGGATGAGGTGGTGAGAGGCGTTCCTAGCACTGAGAAACTTTTCATAGGAGTCGATTTCAATGGGCACATTGGGTCATTACCGAGAGGTTATGATGATGTAAATGGAGGCTTTGGGTTCGGGGAGAGGAATGAAGGTGGAACCTCTCTTTTGGAATTTTCCAGGGCCTTTGGGTTGGTGATAGTGAATTCGAGTTTTTCGAAGAAGAACGAGCACCTTGTTACCTTTCGTAGTTCGGTGGCCAAAACCCAGATAGACTTTTTTCTCCTTAGGAAGGGTGATAGAGCGCCATGTAAAGACTGCAAGGTCATTCCTAGTGAGAATATGTCAACCCAACATAAGCTCCTGGTGATGGACTTGGAAATCAAGAAGGACAGAAAGAAGAGGCGTGTGGAGGATCGACCCAGAATTAAGTGGGGTAGCTTGACTTTGGCCACTGCTTTGGAGATAGGGGAGAGGCTGGTGACTAGGGGGCTTGGGAGAGTAGAGGGGGAGTGGATAGTATGTGGGAGATGACTGTTGGTCACATCAGGGAGACTGCTAGAGAGGTATTGGGTGTCTCAAGAGGTCGATCTGGCAGGGTGGAAAGAAGAAGTAAAAAGGAAAGTGGAGACCAAGAAAGTGGCCTGTTCAAAGTTGGTTGATAGTAAAGATGAAGATCATAAGTGGACAAATAAGGAGGAGTATAAGGTAGCCAGGAAATAAGCTAAGCTAGCGGTTACGGCAGCTAAAACAAGGGCCTTCGAGGGCCCATATGTGTCATTAGAGGAGAAAGGTGGGGATAAAAAGTTGTATAGAATTGCTAAGGCTAGGGAGCGGAGGGCCCGTGACCTTGAGCAAGTGAAGAGCATCAAGGGAAAGGATGGCAAAAATATTGGTGGAGGGTGCTCCCATCAGGAGGAGGTGGCAGTCGTATTTCTATAAACTCTTGAATAAGGATGGGGTCAAAGGATTGGAGCTAGGGGACTTGGAGAACTCAGGGAGGTGTTGCGACTACAGTTATTATAGGCATATAAAGGTTAATATTGTTAAGGATGCTATTCGTAGGATGCATAGGGGTAGGGAAACTGGGCCAGACGAGGTTTCGATGGATTTTTGGAAGAGAACTGGTGGGGTAGGTTTGGAGTGGCTGACCGAGTTGTTTAACATCATCTTTAAGACGACAAAGATACCCGAAGCTTGTAGATGGAGTACGATGAATCCATTATACAAAAATAAGGGTGACATTGAGAATTGCAACAACTATAGGGGCATTAAGTTATTGAGTCACACTATGAAGGTTTGGGAAAGGGTGGTAGAGTTGAGGCTGAGGAGGATTGTGACTATTTTCGAGAATCAGTTTGGATATATGCTAGGTCGATCAACTATCGAGGCTATTCATCTCATGAAGAGACTAGTGGAGCGGTATAGGGAGAGGAAGAAGGACTTACACATGGTATTCATCGATCTTGAAAAGGCATATGACAATGTTCCTAGGGAGGTTCTGTGGAGGTGCTTGGAGGCTAGAGGTGTCCCCGTGGCGTACAGTAGGTTGATTCAGGACATGTAAGATGGGGCAAAGAATTGTGTGAGTAAGGTGAGGGGAGATTCAGAGCACTTTCTTAGTTTGACAGGGTTGCACTAATGATCGACACTTAGTCCATTTTTATTCTCTTTGATGATGGATGTTTTGACGTGGCATATCCAAGGAGAGGTGCCTTGGTTTATGTTATTTACTGATGATGTAGTTCTAATTGACTAGACTAGAGGAGGAGTTAATGACAAGCTGGAGGTTTAGAGACAAACCCTAGAGTCTAAAGGGTTTTGGTTGAGTAGGACCAAGACGGAGTATTTGGAGTGCAAGTTTAGTGATTTGTTGCATGAGGAGGATGTGGTAGTGAAGCTGGACTCCCAGGCCATTCAGAAGAGAGGTAGTTTTAATTATCTGGGTGGTTGAAATGAAGGCTTGCCTTGGGAGTCTTATGTGATAAGAATGTGCCTTCTAAACTTAAAGGCAAGTTCTACAGAGTGGCAGTTCGACTGGATATGTTGTACAGAGTGGAGTGTTGGCCAGTCAAGACCTCCCACATCTAAAATTTGAAGGTTGTAGAGATGAGGATGTTGTGCTGGATGTGTGGACTTACTATAAGGGATAGGGTTAGGAATGAGAGTATTAGAGAGAAGGTTGGAGTGGCTTCAATGGAAGATAAGATACGGGAAGTGCGGTACTTCAAAGTAGATTTGTTGTGCGAAGAGTGCGTTATGACCCGTGGCCGCCTGCCTGGTGGGCACAGTCAAAGTGTGCCCACTCTACCTTTCTTTCTTTACCCTAGACTCCGTTCTTCAAGGAGACCCATGTGCATTTCCTCTGTTCTGTGGCCTTTCCTTCTCCGCGCCCGCTCAGGCTTCGCTGACCTATCGCGTGGTAAAAAGAAGAAAAAGATGGTTCAGACATGTGATGAGGAGGTGTATGGATGCCCCAATTTAGAGGTGCAAGAGGTTGGCTATAGATGACTTCAAGCGGGGTAGAGGTAGGCCAAGGAAATATTGGAGGGAGGTGATTAGACATGACATGAAGCAGTTGCAGCTTACTAAGGACATGACCCTAGATAGGAAGGTGTGGAGGACATGGATTAGGGTAGAGGATTAGAGGGTAGGAGTGTGTCTTTGATAGTAGGAATGTGTGCTTTGTTCGTAGTTGTGCCTATAGTTATAGTGTTCGTGGTGTTTTGATGATGTTTGTGATTTTTTGATAGATAGTGTATCGTATTACTTTGTAGGTTCCTTTTTTCCTTTATTATCTATTGGTGTGTTATCCCATTTTGTTGGTTATTCTATCTTTTCTATACTGTTATTTGTCTTGAGTCAGGAATCTATCGAAAATAGTCTTTCTACTTTGGTATTGTTATGGACTACGTACACTTTACCCTCCCCATACCCCACTTGTGGGAATACACTAGGTATGTTGTTGTCGTTGTAGTCATGCTCTGAGGGTAAATTAATTTCTTAAATAAAGGAAAGTAGGTATGGTTGGAAGTTGAAGTAAGTTAAGTATGCTCAGTTATTAAGCATGTATGCTTATCATGATCCCTTTTTGTTTGTTATATGTTGTTATATTTTTGTAACCCTCGTCAGCCGATTATACCTACCAGTACGTGTGGTAGTACTGATACTACACTTGCTATATCTCGTCTTGGGGATATAGACATGTTGTAGGTCAATTGAAGTTTCTATAGGTGCAACAGAGATTATTCTTCAACAGCTCCTGCCATTCTACTATTACAGGAATGTTGTGTCTTGAGTCGTCCTTCATTTGTTTAGTACTCTTGTACATGTTTGGACTAGATTATGGGGAATTATGTAATTTACTTACATAATATATTAATGTAACAAGTGTGTCTAAAATAGAAGGTTTATTTAATTATTTATACTTGAGGCTATTTTAAATGTTTTTCGCAATAATTGAATGGTTGGGTGGTAAGGTTTCTCTTATCTAGGATAAAGTAGGGTAGGTGCCCGCACGATCCGTGATTTAGATCGTGAAAAGATGGTTTTAGAGCCCAGGTTACTAGTCTCCTATTACAAGAGCAAATGTCGAGTAGAGCCCTGTAGATTGGTGTGTTGACATCCACATCAAATCTGCAGGAAGCTACAAGGCATCTAGGAAATCAATCTCACTTTTTTTTCTCCTATTGTGCTATTTTACTGTTGTCTCCCCGAGTTGAATCCAATTGGTATCTAACGGATTCCAATTGGTATCTCAACAATCACAATTAGGATTAGTTGGTCCCAATTGGTATCTTAGAAATGTTTGGAAGGTTGGAATAGTATTATTCTAACCAGTAGAGATCCATAAGAGGCATAGGACTTGTATTCTAATTTTATGAATTATGTTTCTAATGAGTGATGCATGAACCTTTTAGGTGGTTATGTTGTTTGATGTAGTGAATATTGTAGTTGTCAGTGCAGTTGATAAGCATAAAACTTTCATTAATTGATCGGTTATGCTTAATAGAAAAGTACTTATGTTTTAAATGTTTCGTTGTGTTATGATAAAATGCTACATGTATTCCTTATGTAGATTATTACCGGATTGACTATATTATTGCTTTACTCTATGATGGATGAATTTCTTAAGTGTAAGTGATTATTATGAGTGATATAAGATGATTTGTTACAAAAGAATAACCTGGAGCTGGCTACTGATTGACTGTCGCTGCAGCGACAGGAGTGTCACTGTAGTGGTGGGTCAGTGGCCTTGCCCAATTTTGGCCTAATTTGATTTGGGCCATGGATTTTTCCCACAAAAATAATTCCTACAAGGTATGGAACAAGGATTTCTTAGTCGAAATATTTACCGGGATGATAAGTAACATAACGATAATTTGAGTCGTTACATATAATCAGCTTACACCTACACCTTCTAATTCCAAAAAATACCATATTTAATAGTTACTAATTTTCACAATCCGTAGTCCCATAATCGGACATCAACATACATATATTCCCATGAATTATCATAAATAACATATAATCCACAAAATCATTAAAAAAAATAGCCCATAAATAATAATTATACAAAATTAGATTCAATTTCACATCATATTTTGATTATTATCAACCATTCATTGCGCCTACAGGCCTAATCATGAAATCTCCCGTCAAACTATATTACAGTTATGCAATTTAACAAAGATCTACTACTCAATAAAACTAGCCTACCTGGGTGCCAAATTTTTGCAACAAGTAAGTTATACCCCTTTTCAGTAATGGGTCATTACACCAACATTAGGGGGGAACATAAGCAGTTAGAAAAGGAGATAGATTAAAATTCATTATCACTATCTCATTTAGATTCTCGAACAAATTACTGTGAGCAAGAGGTTAAAAAGATGATTTATTTGCAAAATATTGCAAATCAACTGCAAGATTCATTTACTAACCTTCCAAGAATTACTAAATCTTATATTCCAACTGCAAATGTTCCAGTTTGAGTTGATATTCTGGTAGGACAAATTGTTAATGAAAATGAATCTAGACCACATTTGAAATGTGGTAGGCCAAGTGTTTCCAAGGATACAAATCCTCAAGAAATAAAAGGAACAAATGATCATGATGATCATGATATGGTGGCAAATGCTCAAAAAGAGCCCTGAAACATAACAAATAATAAGACCACCGAGGAGGTTCAAATACCTAAAAATAATGAGAATAAAAAATCTCAATAAGTTATGTCTCGATGAGAAAAAGGTGGAACCAAAATAATATTGTGGTTGACAATATTTTTGCTTACAATTTCGTTGTTGAACTAATGCAATAAGATGAGGATTTGGAACCAAAATTTGTCAATGAATGTAGACAGAGAAATGATGGCCAAAATGGAAGAATGCAATTCAAGCAAAATTGGCTTCACTTGAAAAACATGAAGTTTTCGAACCAACAGTCCAAACACTTGAAGGTGTCAAGCCAGTGGGGTACAAATGAATTTTTATGTGAAAATTAAATAAAATGATGAAATCATAAGATATGAAGCACAACTTGTAGCACAAGGATTTTCGCAAAGGCTTGCCAATGATTATGAGGAGACATATTCTCATATAGTGGATGCAATTACCTTCAGATATATAATAAATCTGGCAATTCATGAAAAGCTTTAAATGCACCTAATGTATGTTGTCACAGTTTATTTATACGACTCATTGGACAATGATATTTTTATGAAAATCTCAAAAGTATTCAGATTGCCTGAAGCATATAAAAGTTTACAAGAAACTTGTTCAATAATGATTCAAAAATCCTTATACTGATTAAAACAATAAGGGCAAATGGGGAACAATCATCTTAGAAAATATTTTCTAGAGGAAGGGCACAAAAATCACCGTATTTGCCCTTCTATTTTTATAAGAAGGTCAGGATTTAAATTTGCTATAATAGTTGTGTATGCTGATGACTTGAATATCATTGGCACACCTAAAGATCTTTCAAAAGTTGTTGATTGTTTAAAGAAAGAATTTGAAATGAAAGATCTTGGGAAGACAAAATTTTGTCTTGGCCTATAGATTGAGCATTTGACAAACAAATTTTTTGTCCATTGTAATGACTTGTTTTGTTGTTCTGTTAAAAATCATTTCAGAAAAGTAATTCGATCAAAAATGTATTTCGAACCTGATAAGAAATAATTTTTGTGGTAGAAGACATGTGGCCCAAATTAATTTGGGCAA
Source organism: Capsicum rhomboideum (assembly GCA_031232105.1). Taxonomy (NCBI): domain Eukaryota; kingdom Viridiplantae; phylum Streptophyta; class Magnoliopsida; order Solanales; family Solanaceae; genus Capsicum; species Capsicum rhomboideum. Next base: position 49,955,330 of record CP124716.1, on the reverse strand, counting down.
AATTTTCAAATTTTGCTAAGCCTATAGACCCATTGCTGTAGGAACAAGTCTGCCACTATAGAAACGTTGCTGCAACGATAGTCACATTATCGCAACGATGGTTAAGAAGTAATCCACCAGAGATTTGTTTAAACCATTCTCCCAACTGTGGTCTCTTATTTTGTTTGCCTCCTTCAAAAATACTCCAGATGAACCCTAGGCCTAGAACAATAAGGATTTAGAGGCCAAGCTCTGGGAAGGTGATTTTCAAGAGATCTTTGAGAAAATTTTGATGGATTGGATAGTAAAATGCATAAGAGAAGAGGATCCTCACTCTCTATAGCATAAAAACTCATCCACGAGGTAGATTATAGTTTAATTATAGTAGATTTGGATTAGATGCATGTAATAACTATAGGTTTTTTATGGGAGATTTCATGTCTACACCTACGGGCATGAAGTTTAGATGGATTTGATATCAAACTGAACTTAGGGTAATAGATTGGATGTATTTGTTAATACATTTAAGTGTAGGGTGTATGTTAACCCTTTAATTGTTAGGGAATTATTATGCTGGCATGAACTAAAGGTAGTTAGGTAAATTGTGATTATTTAAAAAGAGTTGTTAAGGGATGGACTTGTTGGTTAGACGTAGAAGTGCCTTGCATATTTTAAGTCAATAATAAAATGGAAATAGGTTGAGTCCGGTTGATTGTGGAAGGAGGATGTCGATAGATTTAAGGGTAGGTAATAATAGAGTTAAATGAGAAAAGGAGAGGGATATAGGTACAACTAAACATGGGTTTTAGTCTCACTTGCAAGGTTTAATGTTAGTGTAATAAATGTGGAAGGGTTTAGTATTATAAAGTATCCTTAAGAGAACACGAGAATTGAGAAAAGGATAGACGGTAATCGGTTGGTAGTAATTCTTGATGGTTGAGTACGGATGGATATATAAATGTAGTTATTGAGTTGATTTGACTATATGCTTATATTTGAGTTGAATGTTTGTGATTAGCCTTTGGGTATGCTTGTAATTATTGATTGAGATAATGTTAAAGCTAAGTTGAAATGATTAATTTGAAAGTTAAAGTGATGTTGGTTTCAGTATGAACTAGAATGTTGGTTGTAATTGTACATTGAGCATGTTGTTGAGGTTTACCTATCTTTAATGATATTGGGATCGGTATCATGTTGGAAAAGATTGATATTGGGATCAGGTAACATGTCGGTATGGTATATGGTCTTAGCTCGTCCTCTACAGGTCATAACTAAGGGTCCCTACCGACCCTAATATGTCTGTACACCATTTCTAGGAATTACATTGATGTTATTGTATGGTTGTTATTACATTATTGTTATTAAAATATAGTGATTTCATTTTGATATATCATTGATACATGATCGGTTGGTATCATAACCGAACTGGTCATGATTGGCACCCACTCTAACCTATGGCGGGAGAACCATACTAATCTCAACCCTTACTAACTAAGTTGTTAGCTTCAAATCCACTTTGTATTAATCCTCAGTTTTTAAACAAGTGTAAAAGATTGTTCATTCAATAACTTAAATCAATTGTCAAACCGACATCAATATCAAAAACTAATAAAGTGCGAAAACCTCTATTTATTACATCTCTGGGACTTAAAGTCACTGTACAAGAACAACTAAGAATGTCTAAATAGATAGCTTGGAGAATATCCAATAATGAAACAACAAAGAATTGGAGAATATCCAATAATGAAACAACAAAGAGTTGGAGAATATCCAATAATGAAACAACAAAGAATTAGAGAATATCCAATAATAAAACAACAAAGAAATGTCTTAGTCCCGAAACAAGGGATATGAACAATGACAAGAAAATCCAAAGGTTGTCTGGTCATGGTGCTCACCCTTGAAACTGAATTTGAGCTACTAGCTAAAGGCGAGGTCTTGTCTCAACTGCTGGAACCCTACACTCAACAAAAAGAAGAGCACAGGTAGCATTAGTACAATAACATATACTGATAGGCATCATAGGTCGACTCAACTCAACACCATATGAATAAGTAAATCAAATATATGTAAAGTGATCATCACAAAGCTTATAATCAAAGACAGTCAATCAATTATGCAATTCACTTTAGGGAGAATACAAGTTCACAATCATGTATATTTACACTTAGTCAAATTCGCAACAAGTTCATCACAAGATAAGATCATCACTGAACATGCAAAGTATGTGAATGAATGAATGAATGCAAGATGTGCACATATCCTCTTTCTCTTCTCAATCTCATCAGCAATCATCATAAACATGATGATTTACCTCATCATCATCATCAATATCATCACCATTATCATTAACATTTCACCACATTCTCAACACCAATGTATATGAACATGCAATGCAGTTAATAATCATAAGTAGTGCTTGAAAGTTATCACAATATTTAATTCACAAATAAGCATAGAGTCAAGTAAGTCTAATTGCTACAATAAACTGTAACCTACCTCGAATCCTTTCTCAAAGTCACCTTTAAGCCACACTTTTGCTTTTTTCCTTCTTGTTCAACTTGTGCTTGATCTATAACAACAAGAACACACACCCATTTCAATAATTTATCCCCCTTTTAACTACTAGAAATCAATATCCACTTATTTTAACCATAAAATTACCCTATTTCATCATCTTAGGATTTTTTATCCTTTAAACCTCATGAACCCTATTTGAATTTGCATGAACAACCATAATTCTACACCCATTAGTGTTTTATAGCATCTTAAGACCATTATCTATTAATTTTATACTCATTTCCACCAATTTCCATTAATTTCATAAACTAGGGCTAAACACCAAATTCCACCATTGATCATTTTCTAATGATTTGCAGAAATTATAGGAAGTAATTTCAAGTTTAGAATGTAGTAACCTACCTCCAAATTTGAATAACTCCTAAATTCCCCAGAAAATCGTCTTCCCCATAGCTCTCTCATGTTTTTCAAAAAGTGGAGAATGAAAAATATTTTGGGTTTTTAAAACTGTTAAATTCTGCGTATTACCGCTGCAACGGTTCGTGCCTTAAAACAAAGGTCCACTGCAGTGGAACCAGTTTCTGCTGCAGTAGTTACTTTTTATGTTACAATAGTTTGAGGCAGAAACTCGAGACCTCTCTTCTGTTATGCTCATTTTACAACACAATTCATAAAGTACAACATCGCAAACCAACCCCTCCACAGTAACCTCTATAACCAGAGTTCTATAACTCTATTTCTGGTGTTGAAAGTTGCCACGGCTTCTTAAACTTATTATTTATCTAATTATCACATCAAACATCACTACCAATAATCACATTATTACCAAATTTTATTTGACTAACGTACCCTCTAAAATAGTCCAACGCTAGACTAGCCCTGAATTTCTCATAAATGGCTTAAGAAAGGACAAGATGTCAATTATTCCCCTTAATTCAGTATAACGATAATTTTGGTCATTACAGTTGTAAACTGGGTTATCTAAATGGAATTTATGTGACATGAATAACTAGAACAAAGGAATAGTATGAAAAATATAGTCGGTGGTCAGTAAGCTAATGTTTCTATGATTGTGCATTGCAAGAAAAGTGTGAATATAAGTTGTGCCTTGATTATGTATAACTCTTATTTTCCTATGGTTATAATTGTATACGTGAATTCTACAGTAGCATCCTTCTTATGGAATTGTTGTTGCCATTCTAATTGTGGTAGCGGTAACATTATTGTTGGTAATGGGAATAAAATATCTAGTGACAGTTGCCATGAGAGAGGGATATAGAGTGGTCTAAGGAGATGAGGGTGTAAGGGATATGGTTTTGGTATTTCCTCAGAATTTTTATCATTTAGTCACTCCGAAGACAATTTACGAATGTCATAATGCAAAGAGGAAAAGTGGTTAAGTTGGGTGTTGAAAGTATTCCTAAGTATGTTAAGTATGTTCAGTTTTCATGCATTTATCATTTTCATCATCTCTCCTTGATTTGCTATATTCTATTAATTGTTCTCTAACTCTGTTCAGCCAATGATACCTACCAGCATGTGTGGTTATAGTGATACCACACTTACTATATCTCCTTTTTAGGGGTATAGCCATGTTGCAGGTCAGTTGGAGTTTCTATAAAAGTAGTGTGATTATTCTTCAACAGCTCCTGTAGTTCTACTCTTACATGAATATTGTATCTTGAGTCATCTTTATATGTTTATTGCTCCTGTACTTGTTTAGACTAGGTTCTGGGAAGTTGATTATTAATTTTGCAATGTGTTATTGTAATAAATTTTGGTTTTAAATAAAAGAGGTCCATTATCTATTATGCTTAATGTTTTAGTAATGTTTTTCTACTGTGTAGAAAATGTTTGGTGGTAAGGGTTCTTCTACCAAGGGTAGAATTGGGTAAGTGTCTGTATGATCCCGTGATTTGGGTCACGACAAGTTGGTATCAGAACTCAGGTTACTAGTATCCCAGTACAAAATCAAATGTTAAGCAGAGTCCTGTGGATTGGTGTGTTGACGTCCACATTAAATCCTTAGAAAGCTACAAGACATCTAGGAATCTATCTCACTTTTTACTCTCTTATTGTGCTATTTTAGTGTTGTCTCCCTGAGTTGAGTCCAATTGGTATATGGCAGATTCCAATTGGTATCTCAACAATCACAATTGGGATTTATTTGTCCTAATTGGTATCTCGGTAATGTTCAAAAGGTTGGAAGTGTTAGAATAACCGATAGAGGTTAGTAAGAGGTGTAGGACTTATATTTTAATATTATGAGTTATATTTGAAAGGAGTGATACGTGCATCTTTTAGGTGGTTATGCTATTTTTTGTAGTGGAATATTGTAGTTTTTAGTATAGTAAGTAAGCGTGACTCTTTCTTTAATTGATCGATTATGTTTACCAGAAAAATACTTGTGTTTTAAATGTTTTGTGTTGTTATGATAGTATGTTACATGTATTCCTTATGTGGGTTGTTATTGATTCAGTGAAAAATTATAATTATCAGTGATGATTGGTAAATGTAACTTTTTTGCTAATTGATTTGTTATATTTATCGGGAGCTATCGTAAGATTATTTTAAGTTAAAAACTTGTCTGGATGTATGTTCTTTTAAGGTATTAGTTAAATGTAAGAGAGGCAAGAAATTTGGAAACATGTAGTAAATGAGTGTAGATTAATGCATCGGGGTCTGACTTTGGTTAAAAAATTGCTAGAACACGGGCAATGGAAGTCTAAAAGTGTTCATATGATGGCATCATGTTGGGAAAACTGGAGGAAAACAGGGGTCAGATTCACAAGTTAGGAGTCAATACAGTGATAGATTCATCACTGCAGCGACATCGCTATAGCGACTTGTGTCTCTGTTATATCACTGCAGTGATGGATCCATCGCTGTAGAGACACTTAGGTAGAATGCTGCCAGTGGAATTCCCTATTTTTGTATCTTTCATGCTTTATAAAAACGACCTTGTATTTGTAGTGTATATGAAAAAAAAATAGTTTACCATGCATAATAAGTATGCTAGTAGTTTATTAAGCTAAGTTACAAAAAAATATATTATTCAAAAGTGTGCGAAAAGGAAAGATTATCTAGTACGGGCCCCAAATAGGGGCAACTCAAATCCAAAAATAGTAATAAAAGTAGGGGAAGGCGAGATAGGCTAATGTACACATCAGGGATCTAGATGGATGCCCCATTTTTATTCAGGCTCATGGCATCATAGCCCTCCTCTTCTATGCCACTTATAAAGGAGAACTCGTCCATATATTCTTTCTTCAACTTGGGGAGTTTCTGATCATCAGGGATGGCACACTTGAACATAACCTTCACGGTCTTCCACATAAGATCAAGCATACGATCTCAGGAGTGCCTCTTTCTCTTATCCTCATCTAACTCCCTCTGGAGCTCTATGTAGGCCCGAGTAGGTTCTGGCGGGGCTGTGGATCTCGAAGGAGCTGAACCCTAGGAAGACAAGTGGGAACTCTCTAAGTAGCCCTGCACGATAGCCATGTCTACCTCCAAGCACTCAATGGACACAGGAGGCGGTGTGGGAGGGGTTCCAGTATCCTCACCCTTTCCAGCCCTGCTCTCCCTCAGCCCATACCTTTCTCTTTTACTTACTCCCTCCCTGAAAACCCTTCACCTTTAGTGGATTGAAGGGCACATCACACTCCTCTATAGGGTCATCTCCCACCTTTGGCACATCCACCCGCTTGCACAACTCAATGATCAATGAGGGCTAGAAGAAATCCTTTGTAGGCCCTCCTCCTGAGTAGAAGAACTTCCACACGTGTATGATCAACATCCTAATGTGAGGCCAAAATTATATACATTAAGTAACTATTTGCTTCCCATTTAGTATTTTTATTTTTCCTTTTTTAGTATTGATTTTATGTATTATGCTTAATATTATATTTGTATTTGTAGGATTAAATTAGTGTAAAGATGGAGAAATTTGGAGCAAAACAGAATTAAAATTGAGAAGTTATATAAGGAAATCAAGCAGACAGCTTAATGGATTAAATTGAATAAAATTAAATATATAGATAGATAGATAGATAATATTCAACCAAGAAGCAATTGGAAATTCAATTAAATTGAAATATTGCCATGTGGAAGTCAATGAAAAGGCAAGATAAAGTGAAAGGTGGCCAATTGAGGTAGCCACTGTGACCGACGCAGCAAGTCCAAATCAGTATCGATTTTGGTTTCCCAGTCTATTTGGATCAGTTATTTTATTTTGGATTTTCTACACCAATAAATATTTCATAAAAATAATTTATACAGAACTTTTGATCTAGAGAGAGCTAGGAGCCACCGTGGAAGCCGGAGAAAATTGGTTTATTCATTTCTTGTCCATATTTATTTATTTTTTAAGATTTGTTTGAGAATTCAAGATTCCAAATTTATTCTACTCAATTCATAAGTTCATAATTATGATTTTGTCTATAATTTCTAATTGTGATTCTCAAGCCACGAGTATCTAAATTCCACAACTACGGTTGTGGGATCCATGATGAAATAACAAAGTAGGTTAAAGTACTTAGTGATTCTTAAATGGTGTTTATGCATGTGTTGTTCTTCCCTTCGTATTGATTGCTTTTTAACGGTGTCCAACATTAGAACTCGTCTTAATTCTTTACTTGCTGGACCAAAGAGGTAGAGAATAGGAAAAGAGATTAACAACGGAGATTTGAGACTATCAACCCTCATCTAATAGCTTGACCTTTTCTTGAAATAGCTAATCTGGGATCAAAAGTAAGGGTTAGTAAAGCAAACACTCGCGGACGGACCAAGTTGCATAGTGATATTCATCTATCTAGGGGATCAACTATTTAGATGAACTTAACTTATCTATTTTGCATGCCAAGCACCAGGATTGATCACTAGTACGATGAGCTTACTAACTTATGAAATCATGGGAAACACAACCCTAGTTCATCACTCTCATTGATGACAAACAACGTTAATTGATACTTTGTTACTTGTTACTTTCAATTACAAACTATTACTTGTTCTTTTAAATTTTCCCTTTTTAGAAATAGCCGACTAAAAGCTGAATTAACCACATTGATTGAGGTCCTAACCATATTCCTTGTGGTATTCACCCCAACCTTGGTTGGGTTCTATATTTTAACAGTGACCGCTTTATATTTCATTGCAAGGTGTAATTTGGCGATATCAAATTTTGGCACTGTTGTCAGAGAATACGATTTAGGATTAGATCAACTGTGTTTATTTGACTATTAGTCCTTATTTCCTGTATATATTTTATTTATTTTGATTTTTTATTACATTATTATTTGGAGTATTTTACTACTCTTCTTGGTATGACATCTTTACAAGATAAAATGTGAAGTGATAGGGACCCCTGTTTTATTGATCCTTGTCCTTTTATTGATGTTGTCACTGTTGATAAGAGTACACTAGAGTTATGTGAGGAAGTAGATAGTATTATTTTTAAAAACTCTAGTGTGTGTGAATATGAGGATGTAAATAATAATGAAATTCATGAGTTAGGGCGTATTGGACCTCATTCTAACCATTTTTCCACATTAAATTTAGATTGTAAGATATTAATCGAGCCATCTGAGTATATGAAAGAGTGTAAGGAGGAGGAAAAATATGTCTATATTCTTGAATTTGTTGTGCCAAAGCTAAAGAATTACATTCCTCACTTAAGAACTAAAAAGTGCATGATACGACATCTATTGCTTGGTTCCCTTATATTTTTACCACTGCCCCTTGTATGTAGTAGAAGATTAGAAAATAAGTTAGGGGTGTGATTCATAAGTTCAAAGTGGAAGGAATTGTGGGAGACAACCCACCTAGTAGTGTAACTTCTTATTTTCTATTTATTTTTATAGTGTCACCTTTTTTTCTTTTTTCTTTTTTTTTTTTTTTTTGTAGATTTAGGAAAAGTCCGAGTACCCGAATTTGAAGCTAAAAAGCATGTTTGAGCTTAAGTCTGGGGTGCACGGGACCCTTGATGAAAATTGATGAAACATGTTGCAGGCTAGGCCCTAGAGGGCCTCAGGGAGTATCTTTAACCCTCGTTTTACTTTGTTTATTGCTTTTGGGGACAAAGCATGATTTTAAGTATGGGTGAAATATCTTTCAATATTTGTTAAGGGTTAAGTATGCTATATGACTTTCTTTTATTTATTTTAGTTGGGAAAAAAAAGGGATTTTTTTTTGAAAAAGTCCAAAAATTCAAAAAGATTTTTCTTTTGTGTTTTTAGATTAGAATAGATTTTGTTAGTTTTAGATTTTTAGTCTTTAGTAGAGCATATTTTAACCCTTGGTTGTTCATTTTGGTTCTTTTTGTGTGTGTGGGGGGGGGGGGCTTGAACCGAGTAATTTAAAAGACATTTTTGACTTGTTTAATACTAGTAATTTTGACCTAATTTTGAGTAGTACTCTGTGAGTGCATGAGTATAAAATAAAATAGCAAACTTTTTGATACCTAGGCTCATGATTGTGACTTTATATATAGTTTCTTCTTATTTTGTATCTTGTTATGATCATGTCTGTCTTAGAAGTGGAATTGATCCATCTTGATCGATACTTGTGCCATGTGTGGTGAGGATTCTTTTTCATATATTCCATGTTTTGCATCTTAGTCTAGAACTTTCCCTGCATGTTATTAAAGTGAAATAAAAAGTATTACTTTGTTTAGAAGATGATAATAAGCTTTCTTTGATATGTCTTGTGAATTTTAGCTTTTTCATATATTATATCACTAGTTAACTCCTTTGAGTTTGTAGCCTTTTTTTGGTATCTGTATTTTTACCTTGATCTCTTTTTTTTGAAATTCAAATATTTGCACCCTGCTTCCTTGAGCACTATAGCATAGACTGTGTTGAAATTGTTAAATCTAAAGAAATGGGATGGTTGAGTGTAAAAGGTGACCAATGATAGATACAAAGTGATGAAAAGACCCTCATTGAAAATATGTGACATGAAAAAAAAAAGTGAAAAATGCTTTAGAAAAAAAATTGAAATATTCTTGATAAGATGAGAATTACTTGTGAAGATAATTGATGAAGATGAAGTCTTTTATGGAATATGTTGACAAAGAAATTTGTGGACTAATTTCTTATGGAATAAGTATTGCAAGAAGCAAATCCCTACTTTGGTGCAATGCAAAGGTGGATCCCAAGTGTAGAAGGCTATGTTGAATAACTGGGAGTCCATTAAACAGTTTCTATGGTGGGAGACAAAAGGTGGGACATCTACATATGCTATGATAACTGGACCAATCTTGGATCTTTATACAACCAACCTATAGAAGTGTAGATATACCACCCTTTGAAGGACATTATGGAGTTCTTAAGTAAGGAAGGTTGGGATTATAGAAAAATACAAGATGAAGTCCCAGAGAATGTGGTCAATCATGTTAGGACAAAGATGGTTGTTCTGCATTATGAAGACATGGAGGATAGACCTTAGTGGACTAAATCTAGCAGAGGGAATTTCACTATAGAAAGTGCTTGGGAGATGTTGAGGCAACTATATGAGGTTGATGAAGATATGAAGACCGTGTGGTGTAAAGGATTGCCATTTAAATTATCCTTTCTTGCTTGGAGAGTTTGGCTAATTAAGGTGCCAGTAGCACCCTTGATGCACTCATGGAATCCAAATATATCACAGGCTTGTGGATGATGTAATACCCCAAAAAGAGAAACAATTGAGCACTTATTTCTAAAAGGGGAGATAGCGGAAGAGGTATGGCAACACTACAGTGTAGCAGCTGGCATAATTGACCAAAGACACAACTTGAAGTAAAATGTGAGAATGTAGAGAGACATTGATACTAACTCAAGGTGTAAAGCTATGTATCAGGTGGTACCTACTCTTATACTGTGGTTCTATGGAAAAGGATAAATACTACATTACATGGGGGCATCTATCATAAAAGGAAGATCATCTGGGAAATTAATGATATTAAAGAGAAATTCATTAAGCTCAGATTCAAGATGCAGATTAGAGGGAAAACCTGGGCAAATATTATTGATACTCTACATGGTTACAGGGATACCTACCATATTAGAATAGTGAGATGGATCCCTTCTCCTTATGCCTGGACGAAAGGCAATACTAATGGGGCTTCTAGGGGAATCCCAGGCCCAAGTTCTGTTGCCTTTTTCATAAGGGATTCAGAAGGGAATGTAGTTGTTGCTAAGGGCTCAAGAATATCGGATACTACAAGCTTGGTGGCTGAAGTTATAACAATTAGAGATTACTTGATGTACTGTAGAAACAACTCAATACAGCAAATAGTGGTGGAAATTGATTCTTGGAGTATGTTTCAAATCATACAAGGTTCTTAGGAAACCCCATGGAGTGTGACTATAAGGTCAACTCCATCAAAGAGTTAATGAGACATATAACAACAAGAGTGGTACATTGCCTCCCGGAAGGTAACACTCTTACTGATTTTTTTACTAACTTGGTTTTTTATTTTGTAGGTGATTTCTGCTTTACCAATTTTAAAGACATACCAGCAAAAGGGAGAATAATTATTAACTTAAATAAGCAAGGTACAAAGCACTTCAGGAGAAATATGCAAGATGGATGACAGTACAAGATAGGTGATTGTGGGTGATTATTAATCTGAATAGGTCCTAAAGGGAACACAACATTGGAAATTACCTTTGTCTAAAAAAATTCCGTAGGATAGGAGTATCTACGCCTGGTGAGAGCTTGGGGCATTATCGATACAAATATCCAGACTCTGGTTCTTCCCATTGATGAACCCTTTAGACCTATTGATGTTTCAGTAACCTAAACCATGACACGGGAGATTTGCCTTAAATTTATGATGTTAAAACTATAATTTCTTAGATCTAGTGGTGGTATTAACTTTGAATGAAGTTCAATCCATTGATTTAAGAAATTAAGGGCAAGAAGTTAAGGGCTAAAGTTAACTTAGCATTGATTGAGCTTGAAGATGATGAATGAACATCAATTCGATTGAGCTTGAAGTTGTCGAGTTAGATCGGTAGATTAGAGTGAGGTTGACGCTAGTCCATGAAAGTTTGAAGCTGATTCCTTAGTCGCTCAACCCAACAAACATGGTAGATAAACCCCTTCACACAAAAATCAACAACGATACTCTTGAAAGGAAGACTGAAAGAAGGTTGGAGAAAGAAAAAGTCACTAGAAGCTTCCGTTGATTCAACTTTCCTAATTAGTAGAGTATTTGTTGTTTATGTCAGAATCGGATACATTTATTGGGCCAGACCACTTTTGGGCCTGGTTTGTACATAAATGGATTTTTTTTAATAAATAGACATCTAGCCCGCTTTTAATTAAAAAAAAAAGGATAAAAATCATTTTCACCCCCAACTTTACTTTAAAAATCAAACTCGCCCCTCAACTTTGAACAATAATCAAACTCCCCCCTCTATCCTAATTAAATCTTTAACATGCCTATTGTACCCTTCCATTATCAACTTTTTTTTTTTTTACTTCTTTAAAAATCATGATTTTTCATTCTTTTAAATTCATGTAATAAATTTTTCATAAAAACATAGACATTATCTTTTGGGCAAAAAAAGTGAGAAATACTAATTAAATATATAAGCTAATGATGTTCTATAATGAAGTAAATTAGCATAATAAGAAAATTAATTTTATTAATGATAATCAAAACTCTAATATTTAGTTATAGAAGTGAATATAGTAGGTAATAATAACTATACAAATATATTTCGAGGCAGGAATACAAAATAATTAATTGAATTAAGGTCAAATTTTCAAAGATTGTATTTATTTAGATTTTAAATAATTTTAAACTATAATTTATGTAATACTCCATTAATGACAATCAAACCTTGTTTATTTGTATAGAAAATAGAGAATACTCCCGCCGTTTCATATTACTAGACTCTCATACTAAAAAATGTTGTTTAAATCTACTTGTCCAATTTATAAAATCAAGAGAATTTTTAAATATTTTTTTATTTCTACCCTTAGTAGTAAATAACTGCATAAAGTAGTAGTAGTCAAATTTAAAGTTTCAAAGAATTATTAATAAGGTTAGTTTAGTAAAATACACCTCTAATTAAAATTTTCTTACGGGGTGTGTAATATCAAGAAGGGACAAGTAATATGAAACGCATGAAGTAAGAGCGCGGGGAAAGACAAAAATGTACGCACATACATGTACATACATATGCACGCGCTTAATGCATATAATATTGAAATAACGGTCATAAGAATAACATTAAATTTTGTGACAAATTAATAAAACTATTATTCTACTTTAATGTTAATGAACTTAAATAAAAAGTTATAAATACCTAGTTAAAAAATAAATTATATATAATATAAAGAGGTATTACATAAATATATTTGATACAACAAGGGTAAAATGGATATTGTATAGGATAAAGGGGGGAGTTTGATTATTGTTCAAAGTTGAGGGGGGGATTTGATTTTTAAAGCAAAATTGGGGGATGAAAATAATTTTCACCAAAAAAAAAAAAAGAAAAAAAAGGGTGATGAAGTCTAAAAAAAAGTGCAAAGGGCTTAGGGAAGTGTAAGTCACTATTATATAATTTCCCTACCCATCCCTAGCCAACAATACAACTCATTAAAGTCCTATTTAATTCTATCTGAGCATACTTAATTAGTGGAAATGTACATAATAGGTAACCCTATGGTTCATTGTGCATACATATGAATTATTTTTTGAGTGTGAGAGTTGTTCTTTGATTCTAAGTCCTTAATTTATATTCGATCTTTTGAATAGAGTGTGTGGACGATTTCTTCTTATGAGGGCACTTGTTTCATGATAGATAGGAGATGTTATTAACTTTCTTTTTCAAGAATAGATGAAATAGCTTCAATTTGATGAGTTAGAGTCCGTCTTTGAGGTTAGAAGGCTAGAGATTGTTGTTTGTTTGAATTTCATACATAATGATCGGGAAGTGTATTTGATGTTGTGAATTGCTATATGGTATAATTGTTTGTATCAACCAAAGTGATGGCATTTCTAGATTTGATTAATTATGATGACCTTTAATGCTTACTCGAGGACGAGCAAAAGTTTAAGTGTGGGGTGTTGATGTGAGGTCAAAATTATATATATTTAGTCATTATTTGCTTCTATTTAGTATTTTTATTTGTATTTTTTTAGCATTGATTTTATGGATTATGCTTAATATTATATTTTTATTTGTAGGATTAAATTATTGTGAAGATGGAGAATTTGAAGCAAAAATGGAATTAAATCGAGAAGTTATATAAGAAAATCAAGCAGACAGCTTATGTAATATTCGACCAAGCAACAATTGGAACTTCAATTGAATTGAAGTATTGCCACGTGGCAGCCAATGAAAAGGGCAGATAAAGTGAAAGGCGGTTGTTGGAGTCGGCCATTGTGACTGACACAACAAGTTCAAATCAGTACGATTTTGGTTTCCTTATCCATTTAGATTAGTTATTTCATTTGGGGTTTTTCTACACCTATAAATATTTCACAAAATCAATTTGTACACAATTTTTGATCTAGAGAGAGCTAGGAGCCATCGTGGAGGCTAAAAAAATTGGGTTTTTTTTTTTCATATTTATTTTTTTATTAAGCTTTTTTTCAGAATTCAAGATTCCGAATTTGTTGTGCTCAATTCATAAGTTCATAATTATGATTTTGTCTATAATTTCTACTTGTCATTCTCAAGCTATGAGTAGCTAAATCCCACAACTAGGGTTGTGGAAACCATGATGAATTAACAAAGTAGGTTAAAGTACTTAGTGATTCTTAAATGGTGTTTATGCATGTACTGTTCCTCCCTTCGTATTGATTGCTTTTTAACGGTTGCCAACATTAGAACTCGCTTTGATTCTTTACTTGCTAGACTAAAGAGGTAGAGAATAGGAAAAGGTATTAATAATGGAGATTTGAGGCTATTAAAGTAAGGTTTAGTAAAGCAAACACTCGTAGACGGACCAAGTTGCGCAGTAATATTCATCTATCTAGGGGACCAACCATTTAGGTAAACTTAACTTATTGATTTTGTATGACAAGCACCAGGATAGATCACTAGTACGACATGCTTACTAACTTATAAAATCATGGGAAACACAATCCTAGTTCATGGGAAATGCTAACTAAGTTAGAGCCGGGAGTGCATGTGTTTGGTTGAGATCAATGACTCAATTCATTTAGGAAATGTGTGGTTTTCCTTTAAAAAAGGATATTCCAACTACATTTTATAAAGACAATGTTGCATGTATAGCTCAGTTGAAGGGAGGTTACGTTAAAGGAGATTCGACATGGTTCTCACTGAACCTCCCTAATATCTAATAAGTCGAGTCTTATGTCGGTCATATAGATCACCAACATATAGAAAAAGGGCTGAAGAAGAGACAGAACAAAACACATTTCACAAAAATTCTTTTTCATTCATGATCTTGAGAAGAAAAGTGAAATAAATGTTCAACAAATTCATTCAGTCACTAAAGTATTACAAACCTCAACTTTTGAGAAGTTGGTATTCTAGATTGGTATGCATCGTCTTCGAGAAATGAAATGATATTTGCATCAGGGGAAGTGAAATATGCATTGCACTAATTTTACCTTGGCCTAGGTTGTCATGACTCAGAAATTGAGCTCATGATGGTACATACCACAACCCAGTCTTGGTAGATAAGCCGAAATTACACAACAGATAAAAAATGTAAAATCGGAAAGAAAAGAAGTAAATACGAGACTTTTATAATAAAGTTAGGCCATAATCATAAAACTGAAATATCTGAAAGAAATACATTGAATCCCAAACCCTGTTATCATAAGTATAAGGAGCATCTAATACAATAATAAAAGTCTGAATATACATCAATGTTTCCAAAATGTAACTAAAGACATAAAAGATAGAGGGAGGCTCGAACAAGACTACGAACGGGGAGATCACCAAATCTCCGAATCAATTCTCTCTACACAAATCAGCCACCGCGGATCACTCATACTGAGACCTGCACCGAAAGGGCACAGAAATAGGAGTGAGTATGGTCCACTTGCACTCAATATGTATCATAGGCCGACTGAGCAAAGAAGAAAACTAAACAAGTAAAGGATACTATGAGCTCTCTTCCACCTGCATACATAAAAGTTCCCAAAAAGTAGATCACACCATATCTCCTAACAATTCTATAAGTATAATAACTAAGAATAACTACACACGAATATATAAGAAAATCTAAACACAACAAAACACGTAAGTAGAATACAAATGATACAATGCAATGCAATGGGATGATGGTGGGATGATAATGATATAAACCATCTCATGGAGGCCATCGCATGGCCCCGTATACACCTTCTGACCTAAAGCTTCCAGGACAGAACTCATGGGGGTTCACAACCCATATACTTTCACAATCTCAATCAACCTTACCGGTAAAAACATCAGTCAAGGGTTTTATAAAGTGTCTCAATCAACCTTGCCGGCAAAGACATAGGTCAAGGGTCTTACAAAGCATTTCATTTTTTTTCAAAACTCAGTGTTTCTCAGGATACCAATCTCATGAAAATGAATTAATGAAATGAGGATTTATGCTCATAACAAAACCAGTATGAAGATAATAATCAATTCAATAAAGGTATAAATGATCTCAAATTCTACTCAATATGTCAATATTTCGTGATACAAGCCATCACATGGCACCACTGGAATAAATAGTCATGTAAGACATCAGTAATATCAATCCAAGCCTCTCTCTCGGGCATTACTATAATGATAGAGGCATATAATGCACAAATAAGGCCTATAATATCAATCTAAGCCCCCCGCTCAGGCATCCCGCTAATAATAATGCAAATAAATGTAAAGATAAGGCCTATAATATCAAGTCAAGACCCTACACGGGCATCACAACAATAATAATAATTTTTCAAGTTAATTATAATATTCACATAAGCCCCCACACGAGCAACATGAAAATAATTCTAATCCCAAAATTTGAATCTCACGACTAAATCCCCAACCTGTAACGTGCTTTACATGAATGGTTAGCTACCTAGCCTAGTCTAAAGAAAGTTAAGCCATAACCTACATCGAATCACCAAAACTCTAGCCTGGACCCTTCAAAGTAGCTTTCCTTCACGAGCAGCCTCAGAATGGTCTAAATTTATCAAAAATGTAATCAACACATTAAAAGGAGTCCAATGATACTCAAAATGGCTATATTTATTTCGGGTCTAAAAATAGTTCAAAAATTTGCTCAAAATCGAAAAGAATAAATCTGAAATTTTATTTAAGAATTATGTTCCTCATAAAGAGAAGTCTAAATCTGAAAATCCAGCTGAAAACAAGTTGAAATAGGACTTTGAATTAAAGAAAAACCAATCTTATACTTTACCGGGTAAAAGCCCCAAAATCCAAGTTTGAAATCCAAGATTTGAAGTTATTTTTGAGAAAAAATCAATGGATATTGATTGAAATCAAGTTTAGAAGCTTACCTAAACACTTTTTATGAAAATCCCTCCTTAAAATTGTCTTTTATCGAATTTATGTGAATTTTGATAAGCTTGAATTTGCTCCATTAATGAAGACCTAGCCTCAATAAAGGCCAAAACATTCCCGGGTGATGAAATATCAAGCCTAACCAACTGGTTAGCTAAAGACTGGACCTCTAAGGCCAAAGGTCGCTCCCGAGTCAAAAGATGGGCCACACT
Source organism: Capsicum rhomboideum (assembly GCA_031232105.1). Taxonomy (NCBI): domain Eukaryota; kingdom Viridiplantae; phylum Streptophyta; class Magnoliopsida; order Solanales; family Solanaceae; genus Capsicum; species Capsicum rhomboideum. The sequence continues at coordinate 49,938,154 of CP124716.1, read as the reverse complement.
CCCCATACTCACCGTCTTCCGGCTCAAGGTATCCGCTACCATATTAGCCTTGCCTAGATGATATAGGATAGTGAGATCATAATCCTTAAGCAACTCAAACCATTAAGGCTGTCTCATATTAAGATCTTACTAGGTGAAGAAGTATTAAAGGCTATGATGATTGAAGAAAATCTCACAACGGACTCCATACAAGCAGTGTTGCCACAACTTCAATGCAAACTCAACGGTGGCCAACTCTAAGTCATGAGTAGGGTAATTCATCTTATAAGGCTTCAACTATCGAGAAGCATAAGAAATCATCTTACCCTCCTACATCAACCACCACTCAAGCCAACTCTGAAAGTATCACAAAACATGGTGAATCCCACACCCTTCTTGGGAAAGGTCAAGATAGAAGTTGAAGTCAACAACTCCTTGAGCTTTTGAAAGCTCTCCTCACAAGCATTCGACCACATAAAAACAATCTTCTTCTGAGTCAACTTGGCAAAAGTACCGGCAATATAAGAGAAATCCTACACAAAGTACTGATAATATCCCACTAACCCAACAAAACAATGAATCTCGTTAGGATAAGTAGGTCAAGCTCAATCACAAACTCTCTCTACCTTGGACGGATCGACCATAATAACATCCTTGGTCACTAAATGACCTAAGAAAGCAATAGAATCCAACCAAAACTCATACTTGGAGAACTTGGCATACAACTTCTCATCCCGCAATCTCTGAAGTACAGCCTTCAAATGCCTCAAATGGTCAGCCTTATTCTTAGAATAAATCAAGATATCATTGATGAATACAATCATAAAAGAATTAAGATTTGGACAAAACAATCGGTTCATCAATTCCACGAATGTTGTCGGGGCATTAGTCAGCCCAAAAGAATGACCAAGAACTCATAATGACCATACCATGTTCGAAAAGCTATCTTCGAAACATTAGAAACTCTAATCTTCAACTGATGGAAACTAGATCTTAAGTCAATCAGAGAAAACACCGAAGCACCCTGAAGCTGATCAAATAAATCATCAATGCGAGGAAGATGATACTTGTTCTTGACCGTCACTTTATTCAATTGTAAATATTCAATACACATATGCATAGATCCATCCTTCTTATTTACAAATAAGATAGGAGCACCCCAAAGAGACACACTCAATCTAATGAAACCCTTACTCAACATATCTTGCAATTTCTCTTTCAATTCCTTCAACTCAGCTAAGGCCATCCTATAAGGAGGAATGGAAATGAGCTTGGTGCCCGGCTTAATATCAATGGAAAAATCAACATCTCGATCCATAGGCAGACCAAGTAAGTCCATAGAAAACACATCCTTGAACTCGCTAACAACTCGAATAAGATTTAAGGGAGCTAGTATCGTGCACATAGGCAAAGTAAGAAAGACACCTATTTTGTACCATGCAATGTGCACGTAGAAAAGATATAACCCCCTTTATACACGAACTAGGAGTACATTTCCATGCTAATATTAGCTTACCCGGAGTAGCTAAAGTCATGGTCTTTTCAAAATAATACAAAATCGCTTCATAAGGATCTAACCAATCCATATCCAAGATAACATCAAAATCAATAATATCTTGGATAATCACATTTACCCAAGTCTCTCGCCCCGCAAAGGTCACTATACATGATTGGTACACTCGATCCAACAGTAAAGATTCATCTACGGGGATAGAAACATGAATAGGCATAGCAAGGGGCTCAAATGCAGTATCAAAACCAATAGCAAATTATGTAGACACATAGGAAAATGTAGATCCAGGTTCAAATAACACAGGAACAAGATGATGGAAAATCGGGACAATACCTGTGATAACTGCATCAGAGGCCTCTACCTCAGGTCTCCCAGAAATAGCATAACACTGACCATGCCCACTGCCAGACTGTGCAACCCCACATCAAATACCATGAGCTCCCTGAGATCTACCTCAAGTACCTCTAAAACCACCCTTGTTGCCCTATGAACCACTTCTAACAGTAGATATAGGAGTAGGACAAAGCTGAAGCTGAGAACCCTGTTGGGTAGGACCCAATGCACGACGAGGGTAATCGCTCACGTAATGACCAGGCTCATGACATACGAAACACTCTTTGCTACCTGAATCACACTAAGAAGGCCCAAAAGTACCAAAATGCCCTCCATACAGTAAAGAGCCTGAACAGGAACCTCTACCCCTATACCCTGACCTTTGGCTAACTGAAGCCTTAGAAACCGCAGACCTACTACCCAAACTCTATAAAATTTCCTGAACTAGTCTGCCATGGTAACCAAGAGAACCTCTACTAGTAAAATCCCTACCTCGAGATGTATGACCACTGAACTCACCTTGTCAGTGGATCCTTTTGGCACCACCCCTCTAAGTACCTTGACGAATAAACTCAATCAACTTAGCATGCTTTATGATACTCTGGAGAGAACCCCCTAATACCACAAGCTGAGCTGTCGCCAATAGATAATAACCTGCCAAACCACAAACTTTGTGGTCCTCTCAGGCTCGGTAGAAATACTAGCATTAGCATATCTGGATAGTGCATGAAAACATGCCTCATACTCTGCAATAGTCACGGAACCCTACCAAATTATCAAACTAATCTCTTATCTGATCCCTTAAGTTATAGGGCATGAACCTCTCTAGAAAATCCTCAGAAAATTGGGTCCATGTCAAAGCAGGAGCACCCAGTGGTCTACAACTTGCAAGAGACCTCCGTTACTGTCTAGCCACATAAGTCAACTGGTAGGTAGTGTAAGCAACACTATGGCACTTAAGGGATCCGAGGTTATGCAATCTCTCCTGACAATTAAGTAGAAACTTATAAGTGTCCTCACTCATAGCTCCGCTGAACTTGGAATGAGGCAACCGATTAAATCTCTCAAATCTCTTCTGATCATCAGATGACATCACAGGACCAGAAGTAACAGGAGAAACAACAAGTCTAGTAGCAAAGTATCAACACGTAGGGATTCCTCCTGAAATGGGAGTCTGCCCTGCCGACTGAATACTTTCTGAAGTATGAGGACCACTCGGAGCACCCGGTAGAATTGTATAGGGAATGACATTCAGACGGGCCAAAAGATGAATTAACAAATCTTGCAACACAAAGATAGTAATAGAACCCTAAGGGGCCTGAGTTGGTCCTATATCCTCTATCTAATAATCCTCCTCATCATAATCAATCTCAGGCTTGGGAGAGGTTGCTCTAGCTCGTCCTCTAGCTGGATCAGCTCCTTGTACCTGACCTCTACCTCTAGCTTAGCCACGTCCCCTACCAAACCCCCTGACTAGGGCTCCAACAGAGGGTACTGCCTCATCATTCTCAATAACTCTTAATCTAGTCCTCATTATCTATGCAGAAAAGAATGGAATACAAGTTTAGAGTATTGGGCATGAACAACACGTATGATAAGGAATCAAATCACAGAAGTTGTCTTAAAGATATCCTATAGCCTCTTGAAGATAGATACGTACGTCAACGTATAGATCTGCAAGACTCTATTAGATATCTTGCTCTTTTACTTGTGAGACCAATGAACCTGGCTCTAACACCAATTTGTCATGACCTAAAAATTGAGGTCATAATGGAACCTACCCTAACCCATCCTTGGTAGGTAAGCTAAAATTCCACAACGGATAAGAAATGCAAAATAGGAAAGAAAAGAAGTAAATATGACACTTCTGAAACAAAGTCAGGCCATAATCATAAAACTGAAATATCTGAAAGAATACATCGAATCCAAAGACCTAGTATCATAAGTATAAAGAGTATTTAATACAATACCAAAAATCTGAACCAACTTTATCTGTATGAATCAGCCACCGAAGGTCTCACTTATACTGGAATCTGTACCAAAAAGACATAAAAGTAGGAGAGAGTAGGTCCACTTATACCCAGTAGATATCATAGGCCGACTGAGCAAAGTAGAAAACTAAACAAGTAAAGGATACTATGAGCACGCTTCTACTTGCATACAAAAAAGTTCTCAAATGGTAGCTCACACCATATCTGCTAACAAGTCTACAAGTATAATAACTTTATAAGAATAACTACACACGAATATATAAGAAGAACTAAACACATGACAAAAAAACACATAAGTGGAATACAAATGATGTAATACAATGGGATGATGGTGGAATGATAATGATATAAGCCATCTCATGGTGGCCATCGCATGACCCTGTATACACCTTCCGAGCTAAAGCTTCCAGGATAGGACCCATGGGGGTTTCACAACTTATATACCTTCACAATCTCAATTAAACTTACCGGTAAAGACCTTGGTCACGGGTTTTATAAAGTATCTCATCAACCTTGCCGGCAAAGACCTTAGTCAAGGGTTTTTACAAAGCATTTCATTTACTTGCAAAAATCAATATTTTTCAGTGGTACCAATCTCGTGAATATGAATGAATGAAATGAGGATGTATGCTCATAAACAAATCAGTATGAAGACAATAATCAACTCAACAATGGTATAAATGAGCTTAAAATCTACTTAATATGCCAATATTTCATGATATAAGTCATCGCATGACACCACTAGAATAAATAGTCATGTAAGACATCAATTATATCAATCCAAGCCCCTCTCTCGGGCATCACTGTAATGATAAAGGCATATAATGCTCAAATAACGCCTATAATATCAATCTAAGCCCCCCGCTTGGGCATCACAATAATAATAATGCAAATAAATGAATAGATAAGGCCTATAATATCAAGTCAAGCCCCCACACGGGCATCACAACAATAATAATAATCTCTCAAGTCAATAATAATATTCACATAAGCCCCCATACGTGAACACGATAATGATACTAATCCCATAATATTAATCTCATGATTAAATCTCCAATCCATAGCATGCTTTACATGAATGGTTAACTACCCAACCCAGCCTGAAGAAAGTTAAGCCATATCCTACCTCGAATCACCGAAACTCTAGCTTGGACCCTTCAATGTGGAGCCTTTTCTTCATGAGAAGTTTCAAAAAGGATTAAAATCTATCAAAAATGTAATCGAAACATTAAAAGGATTCCAACGATATCCATAATGGCTATATTTATTTTGGGTCCAAGAATAATTCAAAAATCAGCTCAAAATAAAATAGGGTAAATTTGAAATTTTATTTAAGAAACATGTTCCCCATATCAAGAGAGTCTAAATCTTAAAACCCAACTGAAATTAAGTTGAAATCAGACTTTAAATCGAAGAAAAACCAATTTTATACTTTACTAGGTAAAAGCCCCAAATCAAAGTTTGAAATCAAAGACTTAAAGTTATTTTGGGTATAAAATCAATGGATAGTGGTTGAAATCATGTTAGAAGCTTACCCAAACACTTTTGATGAAAATTGTTCTTTTAAATCGTATTTTTCGAGGTCTCAAAGTCCAAAAATAGTGAAAATCAAGAAATAGAGAATTATATTGTTCAGATGAACAGTGCCTCATGATCGCAGTCCTCACCGCATGATCGTGAGGGTCAATGTTGACCAGGGCTAAATTTTTCATTGCGATCATGGGAGATGAGCCTCATGACTGCTTTGAAGAACCCGACCCAATCCTCTGGTAAAGTCTCTTTGCAATTGTGGTCAACCTACCACGCAATTGTGATGAAAAACTTGGTCAATCCCCGTAATCACGACACCAAGCCTCGCGACCGCAATGAAGGATTAGGGGTTGCACCAATTGACAGCAAAACGAGCAGAAATTCTAGGTTGAAAAGTCTCCGAACGGACCCTATGGATTCATTCGGGACCCCATAGAAATTACCTGATTATGCCACTAAGCTAGTTTTGACATTTCGGATTTAAAGGAACCATCGTATTTACGAAAAGAGATTATTTACAAAAAATTAACCCCCGGAACCCCTTTAGGCTATTTTAACTAGGTTTCATCTAAATACTCAAAATATAATATAAAGGCTCGGGACCAGAACTAACTATACTACTAACCTAAAATTGATATTTCTTATCTACTAGAATTGACCAAATCACCATCTGACACTCGAATCACAAAATATTGACTGAAGTCAAACTAACCACCTTTAAAGCCTCTAAGGACCTTAAACTCACTCAAATCTCTCTAGAATGTATCGGGGATTGCGCCAACCAACCCCACAACTCATAAATAGCATATAGAAACTACGGAGAAAGGAAAAAGGGTCAAAACACAACAAAAACTAAAAATCGCAATTACGATTGTTACATAGGTTTTGTCCCAATGGATTTTTATGGTAAGGTTTTCAACAAGGAAACAATCAATGTGTATCACAAGATATGTGTACTCTTTTTTCTTTACTAGGATTTTTTTCCACAGAATTTTTTTCGTAGCAAGGTTTTAACGAGGCACATTATCAGTCAATATACATCCAAGGGGGAGTGTTGTAAATATTAGATTAATTGTGGATGTCCATAACTTCTATGTAACTCCTCCTTTTAGTTTTGTAATTCCCACACCTCCACCACCTCCTCATTGATCTTCTACTCCCACATATTCTTCCCCACCCTCTCATGGTTTAATGTCATATTTATGACACACCTTAAACTTCATTCATGTAATACTATAAATAGAGGTCTTGAGAATGATGTAATATACACTTGAACACTTGAAAGAAAGAAGAAAGCTATCTTATAATATATTATTTCTCTTGTATTCTATATTGTTCTTATTGTTCTTTACATTGTTATTTTTGTTCTTGATTTTAATATAGAAATGGTTTTTTAGTTTCATAATATTGCATATTTAATATAATTAAGAGAGTTAAAGAAGTAATTTTTTTTTAATATAGCACATAAGTGAAGAAAAAAATAGGGAAAAGCCTCAAAAAAGTAGAAAAAAGATATTGTATATTGGCCAAAGAGAGGTGATACATCTCCATTTCTATTTTTAATTTTATTATAATCAGAAATTCATATAAATATAAAATAAAGAGAAATTATAGAGAGAACATATGAAAAAGATAAATAATGCAACATCATTCTTACAATCTTAAATCTTAATCATTAAAAAAATATAACGAAAAAATATGAAATCAATGCACAATCTTCCTAACTCTTGTCGCCATTCACTATCACAAGCCGATCACCATTTAATAGTCATCATCTAATACTTCGAATCAAATTGAAGCATGAATACAATAAGCACTGGAAACATAATAACCTAAAAGGATAATGTGATCATTTCTATAAAGTCTTGCAATGTCTCTATTTATAGGACTACAATATAAAATACCAAATAATGTCATGAATATGACTATTAAATATTAATTACTTTAAGTGTTATGGTAATAAAATATTATGGGAGTAATGAAAATAAAGACCATTAAGTTTTACATTAAATAAATATCTTTTTAGTTTCTTAATTAAGAGAGATAAATGAGTGATTTTTTAAAAAAAAAATTAATATAGCACGTAAATGAGGACAAATAGAGAAAATAAAAAAAAGGATAATTGTATTTCTTGACCAAGGAGAGGTATCACTTCACTTTTTATATTCCTACCTTTATTTGTATATGAGAGCTTGGCCAAAGAGATTTTGATATAAACATGATCTTAGAATTTTTTAATTCAACATTTTAGAGTAAAAGAATAAAATAAAAAATGCACAAAGAATAAGTTAAGATCGACATGACATCTCATGAAAAATGTTCCTAACATGATTTCTCACAGATTTTTGTTTGGACTTCAGATATGGATATACTATCATTTTGAAACACATAAAAAAATCATATCATTAACTTACGCACCAACCTTTTTTGAAGGTTATGAATATAAAAGACATGGGAGTTATGAATATTATTATATATCTTTTTGGGCAATGAATTTAGAAAACTATAAAGTTTTTGATAGAGTATTCCTTTTTCGGCAAATATTTTAAAAGAAAAAGAAAAGAAAAAAAAGCAAAAAATCTAGAAAAAAGATAAATACAAATTCTAATTTAAGAGAGAAGACACTTCACTATTTCATTGCCTGCAATTATGTGAACTTGTAGATATAGCTATAGATTCATGTAAATTAACATCCCCAAAAAAATTAAAACTTATATTATGAAAATTAAAATAACCTCTTACAAAAACTTAAATATCAATGATATTGATAAAATAAAATTCTTGGCTTACCTCTTCATGTCAAACAACTTCATTTGCATTAGCCTTTTTATTAAACAATGATAATATACATTAAAAATCAAGGATATAAAATAAAAATAAAAATGAAAGTAAGGGAATAAAAGAGAAGGGAAAAACATACCATGAGAGACCCGAGAAAATTAATTAAGGGTGACAAAAAGGTTTCAAAACTAAAAAAGAGTGACACAAGTCTTAAGTATTGAGTAGAGGTGATAATTTTAAGATTAGTGTTAATGATACTAATCTTAAAACCTTCAAATTTTATTATTTACACAAAGACCCTACTTTCTCTACGATACTCCACCCCCTACATACCTCTTCTATCGTCGTCGCTGCTTCCACTACCACTCCTCTTCCTACACCATCCCATCCACACCCTTTTTGTCATTGTCGTTGCTGCCACCACCACTACCACCTCCTCTTCCTTCACCATCACCACCACCGCCATTACCACCTCTTCCTGATCCACCACTATTTCCTCTTCTTATACCACAATCACCTAGTCTTCTTCTTTCTCCTCCACCACAACCCCTATCAACACCGCAACAACCGCCACCTTCTCCTTCGACGTCACTACCAGCACCACCACCTCCTCTTTTACCATAAATACCATCTTCTTCAAAGGCTCTTCCTCCATCATATATTTTTCCATGAATTAAGCATGTCACGACCTAAACCCATCGTGATTGGCGCCCACGCTACTCATCCGGTGGGAGAACCAACTACCTGAAACCAACCCCAAATGCCAACTCATAACCAATACTCACCCTGCTTTGATGCCAAAAACTCATCTTTTTTATGATTACGAAGGGCCCGTGGTATATATTTCTCCAAGACCAAGGCATGGAATTGCTCCTAAGTAAATGGAGTTAAAATCAGTGACCGACACTCAGCATACACCCTCCACCACTATTTGGCATTCTTTTCCAATAGAACGGTCACAAACTCAACCCCATGCTGCTGAACAATACCCATTTTATGCAGTCTCTCATAACAACCAATAATAAACTCAAAAGCATCCTTAGACTCAGTACCCTAAAATATTGGAGGTTTCATCTTCAAGAACTTTGTCAACAACTCATGTTCTATACCAATCATCACAGAAACCAACACCATATGAGGAAAAACATCCATCCCTAAGGCCTCATCTATCCCAGGAGCCATAGTAATAGTAGGATGAACAACTGGAGCCTAAAAATCTAGTACAGTAGGAGTGGCCCAAGTCCCTGCCAACTCACTCAGAAAATCCAACACTTGCTGAATAACCTCAACAGACATGGGAGGTAAGGCTGCAACCCCAACTGGTACCGCCACCTCGAGCTCTACTTTTTGCTCCTCTACTGCTTCTCCTTTCTTAAAATGATCCTGCGGTGGAAGGGGGGACACTGACATTTTGGAAACATGGCCAACATCTGCTTGAGCTCCACCCTTGGCGGGTGTGGCTCATCCCATTCCCCTCCTTTTTCTACCCCTCACGGCCGGCTCCTCAGCTGGAGTAACTGGTGCAGGGGCTGCTTCTCGGGTTCCATTGGACCTAGTATTCACCATTTGTGGACAAAAAATTAAAAGATTAGATACTAATTTGGATTGCCATATACTAATTGGAGTCAAGTTAAAGCACGAAGGAAGCAAGAAAGACAAATTTCCTAAAGTCCTATAGCCTCCTTAAGAAAAGTACAGACTTCTTCGTACCATTTTGCGAGACTCTACTGGGCCCATTTTGGTATAATGAGATCGATGAACCTAGGCTCTGTTACCAACTTTGTAACGACACAAACCAGTGTCAGTGGCACCTATGCTACTCATTCAGTGGGACAACCAACTACCCAAAACCAATCCCAAGTGCCAACTCATAATCAATACTTAGAGGAGTCAAAACAAATCCATCAATAAATAAATGTCAAATCTAAACCAAAAACAAGTACAACTGAAAGCGGAAACATTGTACTTAACAAAACCACCCCTAAGAACCGAAAGTCGTGTACCAAAACTACTACTGGAATATCAAAAAAGGGGATGAAACCCCAAAAACTAAATGAAACACAAGTCCAGAAATAAAGAACTATGCCAAGAGAGAGATTCCATGGTAGCCCAAAAATGTTGCTTACCCTGAAATCTGGAATCAATAGCTGAAATCACAACTGAGGTCTCGTAGGAGCTGCTGGAATATGCATTGCACTCGTAGAAGTAAATGCAAGTGTAGTATCAGTACGCAATAAAGCAACAGTGTACTGGTAGGGTCACTTGGCCAACCTAAAATCAAAATATGAACACTTAACTAAATAATAGTATAACCAACTAATCCATGCCACTACATGATATACTTAACACATAAACACCAAAAATATAGTTCAGGATTAAAAACCAACAAGTCAACAAATGTCACCAAGTCAATTCAAGTTAAGACACATGTACCATTATCAAGCATAGATAAACACATATTCCTCGGTTCACTCATGGAACCATCAAACTCACTTGAACCTCATACATGTACGCTAGGGGTTATGCAACCACCCTCTAGCTATGACCTACAGGGGACAATTACCTTCCATGTACTAAACCTTAGACATAAATGTCTGCTGACGACTACAAAAAAATAGTGGAATTGCAAGGGCTTATTTGCGGAGGTTATTATAACCGTTGCAAAATTATATTAAATGTGGGGGGTAAAACAATTGCCGCTAAAATTAATATATTAGCAGGGGTCTTGACTACTATTACCCCACAAAAAAAATAGCGGGAAGTATTCCCTTATTGTTTTTGGCTAAATAGATATTTCCCTCAAAAACAAAAGCTGACTCCCACTCTCTCTCATATTTTCCCCCAAAAAAATCAATTCTCTCAAATTTTCAAATGGGTTACTGCAAAAATTGCTCGTAGATTTTGATTTTGCTGGTGGATTTTCTCCTATGTTTAATTTCTCTAGTTGATGAATTGCTAAATCTACTGATATAAGGTCTTCTGCTTCCTCAATCTTTGATACAAATTCATAAAAGTTTTTCTTTCATTTTGCATGTGGATTTTAAATTCAATTTTTACTTAGCTTTTTGAAGCCAAACAATGAATTTCTAGTGAAATTCGCCCTAAATCGCCCTTCCCTTGCGCCAAAATGAGTTTTGAAATAATGAACTATTTTAGGGGAAATATTTCATTAAACTGTGATTTTTACCGCTATAGCAGTCTTGACCGCCTTTGACCACCATTATGGCGGTAATTTCTCCGCTATAGCGCTCACCGCTATAGTGGTGTGTCGACCACTATAGCGGTGTCATTGAGATAGAATGTCCACCTTCATCCAAATATTCCATTTTTTACAACACACTTTGAACCTGGGACATTCAAAACAATGCCCTTTACGCTAAGATCAATTTCGGGAGTTCTACTTACCCAAATTCGATTCCATAAATTTCTACGAGCTTCTTATCATCTTTTCTAACTAAAACTCAACACTCTTACCACCACAACGGTATAAATCATTCCCAGATTTTCATAGACCACACCTCACCCCAAAATCAAGCGAAACTAGCCTAGCCTGAATTTTGTAACTTCCAATTCTCAAAGAATTTGGATGCGAGATTTTAAATGTAGGACTCATACGTAATGACGAAGAGCGTCATTACAAAGAAACTTTCAAAATTGCTACAACAACAGTTGTAGTTGTTGCTACAACAACTTTGATAGTTGCTATTATAACTTTAATAATTGCTACAACAACTTCGATAGTTGCTACAAGAACTACAATAATTGTTGTAACACAACAACTAATAGTAGTTGCTGCAACAATTATCGTAGTTGTTGTAGAAACTAATAGTAGTTGTTGCATCAATTATGGTAACTGTTGTAGCAACTATAGTAGTTGCTGAAGCGAATATCGTAGTTGCTTAAATTTCTGCATTATTTCTTCAATCATTTAAAAAAATCAAAATTTTCTTTTCAAAATTTAAAAAAATTAGTCCATAAATTATTTTTTTAAAAAAAAGAACGATGATAAAAAGGGAAAGAAAAAAAAAAGGGAGGGCGGAGGAAGAGGAAAATCTGGATCGAGAAAGAAAAAAATAAAAAGAAGAAGAAGATGGGGGAGAAAGAAAGAAAAAGAAGAAAGATTGAAAAGATAAGGAAGGGGGGAATTCTAAAATTTGGAATTTGGAATGGGAGGAAATACTTTTTAAAAAATTATAAGTTTTAAAAAATTACTCTTTACACCCCAGTTAACTTAATCAGAATATAAGTGAAGCTTTGACCTTATGTCACAACCCATTTTCAGAGTCCTGATGGCACCAACCATAACCCACCGTAGGTAAGCCAAACTGTAGCCCAGAACGACAAGTAATGGGCTAAAAGTCTGAAGAAGATAAATATCGGGAAATAAGCATAAAATAAGATCGAAGGCGATATAAATATGAATACGATCCTAAAATAGCAAACAGAAAAGAAGAAGAACAAAATAAACATCCCACGACCTGGTAAGGCCAGTACAAGAGCCACTAATCAACAGAATAAGAGTACTAGTAATATCAATATACAGGTAGTCTCGAATGTAAAGACTGTCCAAAATCAAGGAAGGAGAGGGGATCAGCTCCAGCTATGAAAGCTCACCCTATCTTCGAATCCCATAAGCAAGCTGGAAGGAGTATCAGTGACGGCAGCTAGTACTCGATCTACATCAGAAAAGGATGCAGAAGTGCAGTATAAGTATCAAAACAATGGGTACTCAGTAGGCATCATCGGCCGACTGAGCTAAATCATAATAAAAGCATAATAAAATGCGAGAATGTAAGTTAAGTCAAAGAGAAAGGGGAAAACCTGAGATCATGATCCAACATAGGAAAATAAATAATTAAACACACGATACTGAAATTAAAGTAAACTAATTATAACCAAACTAGTCCCCCATAAACCTAGAAGGTGTAAACAAGAGAAGACTAACCCAAACGAGCCCTCATAAGCCCAATGGATACAATAAAAAGGAGATCTATAGACACTAAGCATGATATAACCAACCAATAATCCCATATCCGTGAAACCATTCATACAATGCAATATCGGACTCTAACCGAATTTACAATATCATAGATGAACCATAAATTGTCAAGCTCGAACCGGTCTTTAACACCATAACCATATCATAGATGCCGGAATCGAACCGATATTTAACACCATAACCATATCATAGATGTCGGACTCAAACCGGTATAATTATACCATAATTAAATAGTAGAAGGCCGGACTTGAATGGGTATAATAAGGTAAAATTACAATAACTAGCCTAGCCCCAAACTAGGTGAATGCTATATAGCCTAAGGTTCAATATTAACTATAATGTTGTGAATGAAGGCCTCCTAAGTTTACAAGGAGCTAAACGAGATTACCCAACCTAAAAGAGGGCCGGTGGAGCCCGCATCTAAATTCGAAAGTCCATACTAAGGCAATTACTACCAAAAAATGACTAAGTCTCCAAAATTCCACTATAAGTTATTACATAAGTCTAAATAAAGCCTAAAAGCATCATTTGACTTAAAGAAAGGGTAAATGGGTCAATTCTACCCCCGAAACTACTCACAAATTGGTCAAATAAATCAAACTTCACTAACGAAGCGACCAAACTGTAATTTCCAACCCAAAACTAGCACAATATCATACTAATACCATAATAAAGCTTAATCTATAAATAAGGTAAGCCTAGCCTACCTGGACGTCGAAGAATGTTCGATAAAGTCCACTAAGTTGGGACTTTTCCCTCTCAAGAAGCCTCCACACAATGCCACGTTATCAAAATAACAATCTACTCATTAATACAAGAATAATGATACCTATATTGCATATAAATGCTTAGGGTCCAAAATCGAGCTAAAACTCACATGTGGGGCTCGCTTATAGAATCAGAAATTTTAAAACTGTCAAAACGTCCCTCAAGGATCATTTACCCCTAAGAATGGGTAAATTCCAAGATCCAAAACATCCAAAAACAACCCATAAATGAATTAGGGATTTAAACCTAAAACGGAGAATTTATCGAGAAATTAGATGGAACTTACAAGGATTAAGACAAGGAAAAAAGCTTTGACAAACTCTCCAACCTCCCTTGATCACCCAAGAATCTCCTCCCCTCTCTCACTATCTGTCTAGGGCTTTAATGGACACGACACTTAGAGAAAAAGAGAGAAAAATGGGTGAAAAGGGGATTAAATGCACTGCAGATGCTGCTTAAGCGCCCATTTGACCACTAAAGTTGTCCATAGACCAGGCTAACCTCCGTAAAAGCGGACCAAACGTCGCTTAAGCGGCGTCTGCTAAAGCGGTAAGGTATCCTCTTAAGCGAACCATATAGGACCAGTGCTACCAGCTAAAGTGGTGCCCAAGTAGCTTAAGCGACCAAATGCCTGCTAAAGAGGTCGCACAAGGTGAAGTAGCATCAGCACTTGGCAATATTTTGCCAAGTTTCCAATGGGCCTTCGGGATTCATTCGGAATCCCGTGAACGTAAACGAACTATGCTACCCTATCAAATTCAATATTTTGGACTCAATGGCTCAATCAAAATCTCCATCCAGGGTCGTTTCAATGAAAAATGGGTCCTACACCCAATTTGTCATTTTCATCACTTCCCACCCAATAGCCCAAAATGAGTCCGAAAGCCTCGGGACCCAGACCAAGGGTTCTCTTAGCCTAAAATCAATGTTCTGGAGCTGAAAAACTATCAAAATTGGAATACGAGGTCGTTTACCTAAAGTTTAGGCCTAGTAGCCCAATTTGAAAAGCGAAGACTTCAAAACAAGGAATTGGCTCTAAATATAAAACGAACGAACCAGTAACCAAACTGTCAGCTCCAGCAAATCATAAATGACTTGGAGAAGCTATAGGAAAGCTCTAAACCTTAAAATAATGTAGAAATGTAGAAAATAACCTGGAGGGTCATTACAATATCCACTACTAAAAGGACTTTTATTCACGAAAGTAAGGGTAGAGTTGTACCAAAAGGCTCAAACAGATGGGGATACTAGGTCCGCATCTCACTCTCGATCTCCCAAGTAGCCTCCTTAACTGGAAGGTGACTCCACTAAACCTTAACCACTGGAATCTCCCTAGAGCACAACCGCTTGACATCCTTGGCTAAAATAAGGACTGGCTCCTTCACGAATGTCAACCTGTCGTCTAACTGAACCGTGTCCCACCGAAGTATATGTGACTCATTCAGGATGTAACGCCGCAACATAAAGACATGGAAAATTGGATGAACGGCTTAGAAATCTGGGGGCAAGTCCAACTCATAAGCTACCTCCCCAACAGTCCGATGTATCTCAAATGGACCAATATACCTAGGGCTGAGCTTACCCTTCCTCCCGAACCTCATCACGCCCTTCATGGGCGACCTATCCTGAATCACCCACACCCTATCCAAGGACTCAAGATCTACAATATCTCTCTTCATGCCACTTCACCAATAAAGTTATCTCAAATCTCTATACATTTTGGTTGTCCTAGGGTAAAGAGAATATCTGGAGCTATGAGCCTCCCGCAATATTAACTAAATCAAGCCCCCAACTCTCAGAACACAAATGCGACCATTAAATCTCAGGATGCCCTCTGAATCTAGGGTAGCCCAACTAGACTCAGCCTTCAGAATTTGATCACGGAGGCCACAAAGTCTACTATCCTCAAACTGGTAACTCCAAATCTGCTCAAATAAGGTAGACCTAGCCTCAACACTCGCAAGGATCTTCTTGGAGTCTGAAATATCAAGCCAAACCATCAAGTTAGCCAAGAATTAAACGTCCAAATACAACGGTTGCTCTGAAGCTGAAATAGAAGCTAAGCTACCCATACTCATTGCCTTCCTGCTCAAGGCATCCGCTACCACGTTCGCCTTGCCCGAATTGTATAGAATTGAGATATCACAGTCCTTTATTAACTCAATACATCTGTGTTGTCTAGAATTAAGCTCCCTCTGAGTCATAAGGTACTGAAGACTACAGATGCCAACTCCAAGTCATGGGTGGGGTAGGTGTGCTCGTGAACCTTAAGTTGCCTCGATGCATAAGCAATAACTCGGCCCTGTGGCATCAGAACACAACCCAAACCAATACCGAAAACATCACAATAAATCATATACCCCTCGCCCTCAACAGAAGGAGTCAATATAGAAGATGAAGTGAGCATCTCCTTGAGCCTCCGAAAGCTCAACTCACACTTAAAGGACCACTAAAAAGGAACCACTTTCCTAGTCAACCTAGTCATAGTCTAGGTAATAGAAGTAAAATCCTCAACAAACCGTCTACAATAACCAGTCAACCCAATGAAGCTACGAACCTCCATCAAAGATGTAGGTCTGACCCAATCACAAATAGCCTCCATTTTCGTTGGATCCACCATAATCCCATCCTTAGAGACCACATGTCCTAGGAATGTAACAAAATAAAGCCAAAATTCTCACTTTAAGAATTCGGCATAAAGCCTGTGATCTCTCAAAGTCTGGAGCACAATCCTCAAATGTCGCTCGTGCTCCTCCTTACTCCTCAAATACACCAATATGTTATCAATAAACCCAATCACGAAGGAGTCCAAATATAGCCTAAAAACACGGTTCATCAAATCCATAAATATTGAGGGGGCATTGGTCAACCCAAAAGACATCACTAGGAACTCATAATGGCCATACCGAGTCCTGAAAGTTGTCTTAGGGATGTACCTAACCCAAATCCTCAGTTGATGATATTCAGAACTCAAGTCAATCTTAGAGAAAATCGCCGCATCTTGAAGCTGGTCAAATAAATTATCAATGTTGGGCGTAGGGTACTTATTCTTCATGGTCACCCTGTTCAGCTGCCTATAGTCAATACACATATGCATAGAACCATTATTTCTCTTCATGAGCAAGACAAAAGCACCCCAAAGTGATATGCTTGATCTAATAAAACCCTTACCTAACAAATCATGGAGCCAAGAATTCAGCTCCCTAAGCTCAGCAGTAGCCATACGTTAAGGAGCCATAGAAATAGGTCGAGTTCCCAGCTCAAGATAAATAGAAAACTTAATATCATATTCAGGAGAAAGGCCAGGTAGGTCGGTAGGGAATACATCTGAAAACTCATGGATAATAGAAGCAGAATCAAGCGAGGGACTCTCCGTACAGACATTACCGATATAAGCAAGATAAGTCTCGCAACCCTTCAACACCAATATCCTAGCCCAAACATAAGAAATGATCCTCATCAGTGTGCGGCTAAAAGAATCTTTCCACACAACTGAGGGAATACTAGGCATGGCTAAGGTAACGGCCTTGGCGAAACAATCCAAGAGTGCATGATAAGGGGATAACCAGTCCATGCCCAGAATCACATCAAAATCCACCATATCTAACATAATAAGATCAGCCTGAGTATCAAACTCTTAAACAGTGACAACACATGATCAATAAATTTGATCCACTACTAAAGAATCACCCACGGGAGTAGATACACATAATGGCACAGATAAAGGCTCCCAAGACAACTTTAACCGCGTTACATAATAAGCAGACACATATGAGTAAGTGGATCCCGGATCAAATAAAGTCGTAGCTGGCTAACGACATACTGAGATCATACTTGCAATAACAGCATCCGAAGACTCTGCCTCCAGCCTACCAGGTACACATATAAATGACCTCTCCCGCCACCTGGCTGGGCGTCTGACCTACCACCCATCCTACCTGCCTGAGAACCTCCTCGAGAACCCTAGGGACCACCCCTGCAACCCTAAACACCACCTCTAGTTGGAGGCGGCACTGATATAATACGCTAGACACTCTGCGTTGCAGGCTGAATTGTCCCACATTGGGGACACTCCCTAGTGAAATGACTAATCACTCCACAAGTACAATAAGGCCCAGAAACACCATTGTGTCCAGAATGTCCGGCTGACCTGGAATAGCCACCTAGACTAAAAGACCCAGAATATGCACATCTCGGAGACTGGCCGCTGCTTGGGCGATGGTAATCACTGAAGCTAGACTTACCTCCATTAGTAATCTAAAGTGCTGCTTGAACGGGCCTACTAGACTGACCCAGGGGCTGGAAAGACTGACGTGGAAGGTACCTACCATGAGAACCTCTGCCTCTAAACCGTGAGCCTCTATGGCTCCCACTGAAACTGCCCTGATGATGTGGTCTCTTATCGTTGCTCCCTTAGGCCTCGCAATGCATCTTCTCCATAGTCTAGGTATAATAAGAAATCTCAACAAAAGACCTACCCGCAGCAACCAAACTATGAGTAGCCATGTGAAAAGGAAGTCTCAGTCCCCTAACATAATACTGAATTCTCTCTTACTCGATAGGCAAGATCGCAGTAGAATGCCTGGCCAACTCGTGAAGCTGTGCCTCATACTCAACCACTGACATAGAACCCTGTTGTAAGTCGGTCAACTGATCCCTCAGGCATTCACGATGGTTGCGAGTCATATACGTCTCCAAGAAAGCCTTGGAGAACTGAGTCCATGTCATAGGGGAAGATCCAGCTGGCCTGGAATCAAGATAACCTCTCCACCAATGTCTAGCTGTCGAGTCCAACTGAAAAGCGGTGTAGTCAACCCTACGAGCCTCAACTAGGCCTAAATTTCGAAGCCTATCATCACAAGCAGTCAAGAACTCAAATACATCCTCGCTTGGAGCCCTTGTAAACCTCGGTGGAGTCAATCTCAGAAATCTACCCAACATCTTCTACTTCTTAACAGACATAGCAGGTTGGGCGGCTACTGGCTAAGCAATTACCTGTGCTGGAGAGATCTCAACTCTGGGAGCCGCAACTACAGACTGCTCCCCTACACCTGTACTACTCTGATCTGCAGACTATGCACCATCTGACGATGCACCACTAACTAATCCCAATAACTAGACCAAGGAAACTCTGAGCAATAAAGAAGAAATAAACCCAAGTGGCGCCTGGGCTGCCCCCTAGCCCACCAATGGCTGGGTGGAGAAAACTCTGGCTCGGCATCAATAGTAGGATCTGGTGATGGCTCCCTATCTTGACCTCTAGCTGTAGCTGTTGCTCTAGCCTGGCCTCGGCCTCTAGGTCGGCCACATCCTCAGATGGGTTCCCTAGTCGCAGCTCACGATCCTTATCGCCGGTAGTAGTAGCGCGCGTCCTGATCATCTGCGAAAGAGTGAAAAAATGAGAACCTTAGAAACCAACACAAACTCAATACACGAGACAAATAAAGAAGGTGAAGTCATCCTAAAAATATCCAATAGCCTCCCGAAGATAAAACACGAACGTCATCATTTTGATCCGCGGGACTCTACTGGACAGTTGCTCTTGTACCAACAATATCAGTGAACCTAGGCTTTGATACCAATTTTTTACGATCCATTTTCAGAGTCGTGATGGCACCTACCATAACCCACTAGTAGGTAAGCAAAATTGTATCCTGAAACGACAGGTAATGGGCTAAAAGGTGGAAGACAAGATAAACACCGAGAAATAAGCATAAAATAAGATTGAAGGTGATATAAATATGAATACGATCCTAAAATACCAAACAGAAAAGAGGAAGAACAAAAGAAACATCCAATGACCTGGTAAGGCCAGTGCAAGAGCCACTAATCAAAAGAAAAAGTGTACTAGTAGTATCAATAAACAGGTAGTCTTGAATGTAAAGACTGTCCAAAATCTAGGAAGGACAGGGGATCAGCTCCGACTCTTAAAGCTCACCCTATCTCCAGATTTAAGCAAGCTGGAAGGAGTATCAGTAATGGAAGCTAGTACTCGGATATACATCAGAAAAGGATGCAGAAGTGCAGTATGAGTACCAAAACAACGGGTACTCAGTAGGCATCATCGGCCGACTGAGCTAAATCATAATAAAAGCATAATAAAATGTGAGAATGTAAGCTAAGTCAAGGAGAAAGGGGCAAACCTAAGATCATGCGTCAACACAGGAAAATAAATAATTAAACACAGGATACCAAAATTAAAGTAAACTAATTATAATCTAACTAGGCCCCCATAATCCTAGAAGGTGCAAACAAGAGAAGACTAACCCAAACGAGCCCCCATAAGCCCGATGGATACAATCACAAGGAGATCTATAGACTCTAAGCATGATATAACCAACCAATAATTCCATATCCATGAAACATCCATGAAACCATTCATACAATGCAATATCGGACTCGAATCGAATTCACAATATCATAGATGAACCATAAAGTGTCGGGCTCGAACCGCTCTTTAACACCATAACCATATCATAGATGTCAGACTCAAACCGGTATTTAACACAATAACCATATCATAGATGCCGGAATCAAACCTCTATAATTGTACCATAATTAAATAGTAGAAGGTCGGACTTGAACAGGTATAATAGGGTAAAGTCACAATAACTAGCCTAGCCCCGAACTAGGTGAATTCTATATAGCCTAAGGTTCAATATTAACTATAATGTTGCGAATGAAGTCCTCCTAAGTTTACAAAGAGCTAAATGAGATTACACAACCTAAAAGAGAGTCGGTGGAGCCCGCATCTAAACCCGAAAGTTCATACTAAGGCGATTACTACCCGAAAATGACTAAGTCTCTAAAATTCCACTACAAGTTATTACATAAGTCTAAATAAAGCCTAAAAGCATCATTTGACTTAAAGGAGGGGTAAATGGGTCGATTCTACCCCCGAAACTGCTCACAAATTGGTCAAATAAATCAAACTTCACTAAGAGACCAAACCGTAATTTCTGACCCAAAACTAGCACAATATCATGCTAATACCATAATAAATTTCAATCTATAAGTAAGGTAAGCCTAGCCTACCTAGACACCGAAGAATGCTCGATAAAATCTGCTAAATTAGGGATTTTCCCTCCCGAGAAGCCTCTGCACGATGCCGTGCTATCAAAATAATAATTTACTCATTAATACAAGAATAATGATACCTATATTGTATATAAATGCTTCAGGTCCAAAATCGAGCTAAAAATCTCATATGGGGCCCGCTTATGGAATCATAAATTTTGAAACCGTCAAAATATCCCTCAAGGCTCAAGGATCATTTATCCTCAAAAATGGGTAAATTCCAAGATCCAAAACATTCAAAAACAACCCATAAATGAATTAGGAATTTAAACCTAAAACGGAGAATTTATCGAGAAATTAGACAGAACTTATAAGGATTAAGACGAGAAAAAAGGCTTTGACAAACTCTACAATCTCCTTTGATCACCTAAGAATTGTCTCCCCTCTCTCACTATCTCTCTAGAGCTTTAATGCTCACAACACTTAGAGGAAAAGAGATAAAAACGGGGGAAAAGAGATAAAAACGGGGGGAAAAGAGGATTAAATGCACTGCATGTGCCGCTTAAGCGCCTACTTGACCGCTAAAGCTGTCCATGGACCAGGCCGACCTCTGCTAAAGCGGACCAAATATCGCTTAAGCGGCATTCACTAAAGCGGTAAGGTCTCTGCTTAAGCGGGCCATCTAGGACCAGTGCTAGCCGTTAAAGCGGTGCCTTAGCCGCTAGAGCTGCCAAATGCCCGCTTAAGCTGTCACACCAGCTGAAGCAGCATCAGCACTTGGCAATATTTTGCCAAGTTTCCAATGGGTCCTCGGGATTCATTCGGAATCCTGTGAACACAAACGAACTATGATTCCCTATCAAATTTGACATTTTGGACGCAACGGCGTAACTAAAATCTCCATCCGGGGTCGTTTCGATGAAAAGTGGGTCCCACACCCAAATGGTCATTTTCATCACTTCCCATCCAATAGCCCAAAATGAGTCCGGAAGCCTCGGGACTCAGACCAAGTGTCCCCTAAGCCTAAATAGACGTTGTGGAGCTAATGAAACTGTCAGAATTGACATACGAGGTTGTTTACCTGAAGGTTTTTAGTAACTGTTTTAGGCTTAATAGTATATCAATTATTATTGATGCTACATGGGGTGAAGCAATGGTGTAGTTGGGCTTTATTGCATATAGTAACCAACTCTTTTAAATCGTAATTTAATGTATAAAGCTTTTTAAAATCCAATTAGTAAGTAAATCATGAAGGAAAATCGTCAAAAGAGGAGAAAATAGATTAATAGGAATAAAGGCATAGAGAGGTGCCACATCACCTTATCTAATATTCTCCTTTATATTTATATATAGATTTGGAAAACATCATATGAACTGTTTTCCAACTCACTTTTTTTACTTTTGATGTTGTATTTAAGTACATTCAAACGTGGAGAATCTTAATAGCTCAATTGGTTAGCTACATGAATCTTCACCTTGTTGATAAGAGTTTAATTTCTCACCCTGTCATCTCCTCCCCTGTTTACTCATTCCCTATGCTAATTTTTTGTCAGATAAGTATATTCAAGCATGGACATTATTTTAAATATTCTTTGCAAAAAGTATAATCAAACACAACTTCAACTTTAACTTTAACTTCATAAATTTCAAGTAAAGTGAAAAATATTTTAAATCTATAGCCAAAATGCCTACAGAGTTTCTTCTCCATTTATCTTATAACCCAAAATCACCTTATTAGAAAAAACACGGAGAAATATAAGAATAAATATTCCACGTAAAAAATTCTGGATATTTTTCTTTAGAACTAATATGACATGCAATTAGATAACTTTTTCTTTTATAGAGTGTTTCTGAAGGGATTGGCTATGAAGTGAAGCAGAATTTTATGTCAATTTAAAATATTTTACTTGGGAACAAAAAGAGAACTGAAAATTCTGGAATTGATTCGCGACTTTACAAGTGATGATAGAATTTCTTACGCGTCGTTGATTATTAATTAAAAGTTATATTAACATTACGTTATTTTTCATGTTTATTTTCTCTGATTAATAGTTTTTTTTTTCCTTTTCACCTATTTAATACTAATAACAATTAGAGTTAATGTATAAATATAATTAAGCGGTTCCCATGTTGATAGAACAAATTCATAGGTCAGAACTCTCTATAATTTATAACAACATTTCACTATAGTAGTCTGATTTTCTTCGGAACAAATTTTTCATGTTATATTTTATTTCTCTATAATAACATTTTACTTATAACATCAATGGCGTTTATTATATTGGTATATACTCTTTATAAAATTACCTCTCAATAACAACATACTCAAATATTATGTAATATTAATAGTTTATAAAAAACATATATTATGTACTGTATAAAATAAAATATTAAAATATTTACGATAATTATCATTAAACTAAGCAAAGTATAAGCTTTTTAAGTTCTTCAACGGGAAAATGGTCCGAAATATACCCAAACTTTGGGGAAATTTGCTGTTACACGCCCAAACTTTGCGGGGGTCCTATGACCCCCCTGTACTATTTATTAGTGTATTTTTGTGACGTTTATTTGCTTAGCTGGACCACTTTTTGTAGTCACGCGCTCAGCGCGTGTGTATTCACATTTGGTGCCAGCTGTGCAAATAAACGTCGCAAAAATACACTAATAAATAGTACAGGGGGGTCATAGGACCCCCGCAAAGTTTGGGCGTGTAACAGCAAATTTCCCCAAAGTTTGGGTATATTTCGAACTCTTTACCCTTCTTCAACCATTGTACTTTAGGACAACATAACTTTAATACCTAAAGTTTCCTTAATCTCATGAGAAATTACTTGGGGGTAGAGATTAGTCAACAATCACAAGGTAAAAAGGAAAAAAATACTTTAGGAAAATCTTCGGTATTACCTAGCTCCTTGTTCCACTATTATTTTGGTTAAATTAGCTAATAAATACATTATTTTTTTGGTACATAAAATTATTAAACTAGGCAGGTGACATTAAATTGATTATAAAATTATTAAATTCTTCTTTTTGTTAGTGGTCATTCAATTCTTGTACCACAAGCTTCGTACATAATTTCTATAAGTATTAACTATTATAGCATGAGATCTTCTTAAGTCGCTGTAAAATAACATTGTTTATTGCATATTCTTTATTCATGCAATATGTCTAAGCATCAAGCTATTTATCTAAAAATAAAAATTGCAGTGTGTCAATACAAAAAGGACAATCCTACAATCACACATAAACAAGTACTTCCTCCATCCCATTTTATGTGGTCTAATTTGACTGGGCACGAAGTTTAAGAAATAAGCTTTGACTTGACAATTTTTACAATATTGTCCTTTAAAAAATAAAAGGTAATGCATTCACTTTTTAATTAAGTGGGATCAATAAGGGTAAAAGAGTAATTGTGCCTTCAAAAAGTTACCAAATAAGGAAATGTGGCATTCTTTTTGGGACGGACCAAAAAGAAAAGTAGGTCACATAAAATGGGACGGAGGAAGTATTTTATTTTCGTTTATAACATAAAAAAGTACGAAGAAATAATTTTTCACATTTTTATTTATAACATCAAATGTCAGTATACATGTATAACAACATCTCTCTATAACAACCATGAGTTTTTTGGACAAACATTGCCACTATAGAGAGGTTTGATTGTAGTAGTTGTGAATTTATCACTTTCCAGAAATCGAGGTCATGATGGCACCTACTGCATCCCAACCCTGGGTAGGTAAGCCCAATATCGACAGAAAAAAAAATGCAGAAAAAGAAATAAAAGAATCCCACAAACGAAACTTTACAATATATATATATATATATATATATATATATATATATATATAACAGAATCCAAAACAGAAATAACACAACTCCAACCCAAGAATCTAGTGTCATAAGTAAAGAGCACTAATATAGACATAGAAATCTGAAATACATGAATCTGTCTTTGATAAGCAAATAAAGACAAAATAGGATAGAAGAGAGTCTGAAATATGCCCCAAACGCTGGAGCTCACCAGTACTCCAAATCAGTCTGTAACAGCACAAATCAGCCACCGCGGTTTGCACTCATACTGTGATCTGTGAAAGGGCACAAAAGTAGGAGTGAATACGGTCCATTTGTACTCAATAGGTATCATAGGCTGACTGAGCAAAGTAAAAGATAAAACATATAAAGAGTACTATGAGCACGCTTCAACCTGCATATAGAAAAGTTTCCAAAAGCTAGCTCACATCATATCTCCTAACAATTCTGCAAGTATAATAACTATATAAGAATAACTACACGCGAATATATAAGAAGAACTAAACACATGACAATAATACATGTAAGTAAAACACAAATGATGCAATGTAATGGAAAGATAGTGGGATGATAATGATACAAGCCATCTCATGGCGACCATCAAATGACCCTGTATACAACATCCGAGCTAAAGCTTCCAGAACAGGACCCATGGGGTTCGCAACCCATACATTTTCACAATCTCAATCAACCTTGCCGGAAAAGACCTCGGTCAATAGTTTTACAAAATTATCACAATCAACCTTGCCGGAAAGACCTCGGCCAAGGGTTTTACAAAATATCTCATTTTCTTTCAAAATCAGTGTTCCTCAATGGTACCAATCTCATGAATATGAATGAATGAAATGAGGATTTATGCTCACAACCAAATCAAAAAAAAAAAAGATAATAATCAATTCAACAAATGATATAATTAAGCTCAAAATCTACTCAATATGTCAATATTTCATGATATAAGCCATCACATGGCACCACTGGAATAAATAGTCATGTAAGATATCAATAATATCAATCCAAGCCCCTCTTTTAGGCATCACTACAATGATAGAGGCATGAAATGCTTAAATAAGGCTTATAATATCAATCTAACTATCACCACCCCAGGCATCACGATAATAATAATAATAAGGCTAATAAATACACAAATAAGGCTTATACTATCAAGTCAAGCCCCCACACACAACAAATATAATCTCTCAAGTCAACAATAATATGCATATAATCCTCTACACAGGTAACACGATAATAATAACAATCCAAAAATATGATCTCACGACTAAATCCCCAACCCATAGCATGCTTTACATGAATGGTTAAGTACCCAGCCCAGTCTGAAGAAAGTTAAGTTATAACCTACCTCAAAAGCTAAAATTCAAGCCTGGACACTTCACATGGAACCCTTCCTTCACGAATGGCCCCGAAACGGATTAAATCTATGAAAAACATAATCTACAAGTCAAAAGGAGTTCAATGATACCCATATTGGCTATATTTATTTCAAGTCTAAAAATAGTTCAAAAATCAGCTCAAAATCAATATAGGTAAATCTGAAATTTTATTTGAGAATCATGTTCCCCATATCAAGAGGAGTCTAAATCTGAAAACCTAACTAAAAATGAGTTTAAATCGGACTTTAAATTGAAGAAAAACTAATTTTATACTTTACGGGGTAAAAAACCCCAAAACCAAATTTGAAATCTTAAAGTTGTTTTGAAGATGGAATCAATTGAAAATGATGAAAATATGAATTTAGAGTTTACCCATGCAAGATTGATGAAATTTCTCTTTGAAATCGACAAGAACTGAGCTCTCAAAGTTTGAAAAATGGAAGAATGGAATAAAAGAGAAGAAAAAGATATTTTAATCTAGCGATGTCACCTAGGCGGTAATATGGTCGCCTAAGCGATGTCGCCTGAGCAGCCAGACTACCACAAAGACGATAGTTTTGCCAAGCAGGGGATCGCTTAGGCGGCACTTTAGCCTCTAAGGCGGTCTCGCCAAGGAGACACACCCATCACTAAGGCGAGGGTTCCTGGATCGGTTAACTACCGCTAAGGCAGTCCTTTGGTCGGAATTCGATCAAGAGCCCGTAAAAATAATTCAATAATGCTACTATGCTAACTTCGACATTCCTAACTCAGTAGAACTATCAGATTTACCAAAAGAGAATGTTTACAATGAATTAGCCCCTGGGACCCCTATTTGAGCTTATTTTACTAGTTTTCATCTCAATACTCAAAACGCAATATAAAGGCTCTGGACCCGAACTAACTATGCTATGAATCCAAAATCGATATTTCGGATCTAATGGAACAGACCAAATTACCATATGATGCTTGGAACACAAATTGTTGACTAAAGTCAAACTAACCTCTATTAAAGCCTCTAAGAACCTCAAACTCACTCAAATCACTCACAAACGCATTAGGGACCGTACCAACCACCCCACAACTCATAAATAGCATATAACAACTATGGGGGAGGGTAAAATAGTTAAAATAGAGCAAAAGCTAAAAAAACACAATGACGGTTGTTACATTATCCACCACTAAAATACAAGTTCGTTCTTGAACTAAAACGCAAATAAAGTACCTGAAGCGGTAAAAAGTTAGGGGTGTCTACGCCTCATATCGTACTCAACCTATCATGTAGCCTCCTCAGTCGGGCTATGTCTCTACTGGAACTTCACTAAATCAATATGCTTAGACCTCAACTTCTTAGTCTACCTATCCAGAATGGCGATGGGCTCCTCCTCAAATGACAAGTCAGGGTCTAATACAACATAATCTAACTAAATCACATGTGAATTGTCAGGACTGTATCTCTTCAATATGGAAATATGGATTACCGCAGGTGACAGATGTGGAGGTAAAGCTAGCATATACACCACATCCCCATACTTCTCAAGAATCTCAAAAGGGCCAATGAATCTCGAACTAAGCGTTCCTTTCTTCCTAAATCTCATTACATCCTTCATCGGCGAATCCTTTAACTGAACTCGTTTTCCAACCATGACTGCAATATCACGGACTCAACAGTTTGCATAACTCTTCTGTCAACTCTGGGCAGCCACTAGCCTATGCTGGATCAGTCTCACTCAATCCATTGAGTCTCTCAATAAATTTGTACCCCAAGGTCTCACCTCAAATGAATCAAACCATCCCATGGGGGGAATCTATACCTCCGCCCATACAAAGGCTGAATAGGCACAATATGAATTGATGGAATGGTAGTTGTTGTTATAGGTGAACCCTGTTAATGGGAAGAACTGGTCCCAATGACCACCAAAATCCGTAACACATGCTCGAAGTATGTCCTCTAATACCTGAATGGTCCTCTCAGTCTGACCTTATGTTTGAGGATGAAAAGTTGTGCTCAAATCAAGCTGAGTACCCAACTCACTCTGCATAGAACTCCAAAAGTTTGAGGTAAATTGAGTACCTCTATCAGAAACCATGTAGATAAGTACCCCATGAAATCGAACAACCTCTCTAATGTAGATCTTATCCAACTTCTCCGCATTATAATTCTACCTTACAGGTACAAAATATGCTGATTTGGTCAATCTATCCATAATCACCCAAATAGAATCAAACTTCCTCAAAGTCGAGGGTAGGTCAACTACAAGATTCATGGTGATCCGCTCCTACTTTCACTCAGGAATGGGCAACCTCTGCATCATACCACCTAATCGTTGATGCTCATACTTCACTTGTTAATAATTCAAACACTTGTCCATGAACTCCACTATGTCTTTCTTTATACCACTACACCAATAGTGTTGCTTTAGGTTATGGTACATCTTAGCCGCTCCTGGATGAATAGAATACCTGGAATAATGAGCCTCCTCCAATATCAGTCTAATCTAACTACCAACTCTGGGCACAAAATGTGACCACTAATGCTTAAAACACCCTTGGGAACAAGAGATGCCGCTTTGGCCTCACCACTCAACACTTTGTCATAAATCACCCTTAATCTCTCATTATCAAACTAATGAGCTCGAATCTGCTCCATCAATGAAGACCTGGCCTCAACAAAGGCCAAAACCTGCTTGGGTGCCAAAATATTAAGCCTAACCAACTAGTTAGCTAAGGATTGAACCTCTAAGGCCAAATGTTGCTCCTGAGTCAAAAGCTGAGCCAAATTCCTCATACTCGCCGCCTTCCGGCTCAAGGCATCTGCTACTATATTAACCTTGCCCGAATGATAAAGAATAGTGAGATCATAATCCTTGAGCAACTCAAGCCATCGACGTTGTCTCATATTAAGATCTCGCTGCGTGAAGAAGTACTGAAGGCTACGATAATCTTGAGAAAATCTCAAAATGGACTTCATACAAGTAATGTCGCCATAACTTAAACACAAACACAATCGCGGCCAACTCCAAGTCATGGGTGGGGGGGGTAATTATTCTCATAAGGCTTCAACTGTCGTGAAGCATGAGCAATTACCTCACTCTCCTACATTAACACACCACCCAAGCCAACTCCGAAAGCATCACAAAATACGGTAAAACCCACGCCCTCCTTGGTCAAGGTCAATATAGGAGACAAAGTCAACAACTCCTTGAACTTTTGAAAGCTCTTCTCACAACTATTCGACAACTGAAAAATAATTCTCTTCTATGTCAACTTGGTCAAAGGAGCCACAATGGAAGAGAAACCCTGCATAAAGTGTCGATAATAGCCCACTAATCCAATAAAAGTCCAAATCTCGGTAGGAGAAGTAGGTCTAGCCTAATCATGAGCCGTCGCTATCTTGGTTGGATCGATCATAATACCATCATTGGTCACTACATAACCCAAGAAAGAAATAGAATCCAACCAAAACTCACACTTAGAGAACTTGGCATACAACTTCTCATCCCGCACTCTAAAGTAGAGTCCTCAAATGCCTCACATGGGCAGCCTCATTCTTGGAATAAACCAAGATATCATTGATGAATACAATCACAAAAGAATCAAGATAAGGCTTAAATACCCTATTCATCAACTCCATAAACGTTGTCGAGGCATTGGTCAGCCCAAAAGACATGATCAAGAACTCATAATGACCATATCACATTAAAAAAAGATGTCTTTAGAACATCCGAAGCTCTAATCCTTAACTGGTGGTATCCAGATCTCAAGTCAATCTTAGAAAACACCGAGGCACCCTGAAGCTGATCAAATAAATCATCAATATGAGGAAAAGAATACTTGTTCTTGACCGTCACCTTGCTCAATCGCTGATAGTTAATACATATGCGCATGAATTCATCCTCCTTCTTCACAAATATGACAGGAGCACTCCAAGGAGACATACTAGGTCTAATAAAACCCTTACCTAACATGTCTTGCAATTACTCCTTCAATTTCTTCAACTCAGTCGGGGCCATCCTATAAGGAGGAATGGAAATAGGCTTGGTGCCCAGCTCAACATCAATGGCAAAATCAATATCTCGGTTTGGAGGCATGCCAGGTAAGTCTATAGGAAAAACATCCTTAAACTTGCTAACAACTCTAATAGAATGCAAGTGAAGCGATGAAGCAATACTAGTATCGCGAACACAGGCTAAATAAGAAAGACGCCCCTTTTCTACCATAGGACGAGTATGTAGAAAAGATATAACCCCCTTCAGGCAAGAACAAAAGTACCCTTCCATGATAATATTGGCACACCCAGAGTAGCTAAAGTCCAGGTCTTCGCAAAACAATCCAAAACTACATGATAAAAAGCTAACCAATATATATCCAAGATAACATCAAAATCAACTGTATCTAGGATAATCAAGTCTACCCAAGTGTCACACCCCGCAAAGGTCACTACACATGAACAGTACACCCTATCCACCACTAAAGAATCTCCTACGAGGGTAAAAACACAAATAGAAATAGCAAGGGACTCATATACAATATTAAAACTAGTAGCAAAATATGTAGACACATAGAAGAATATAGACCAAGGGTCAATTAGCATTGAAGCAGGATGATGGTAAACTGGGACAATACCTTTGATAACTGCATCAGAGGCCTCTACCTCAAGTCTCCCAGAAATATCATAAAACTGACCACTCCCGCTACCAGACTGAGTAACTCCACATTCACTACTACGAAATCTCTGAGCTCCACTCGAGTACCTCTAAAACCACCCCTGCTACACTGTGAACCATATCTAACTGCAGATATAGGAGTAGGACAAAGTTATAGCTAAGAATCCTACTAGATAGGATCCAATATACAAAGAGGGTAATTTTTCATGTAATGACCAAGCTCATGGAATTCAAAACACTCTCTGCTGCCTAAATAACTCTGAAAGGGCCCTAAAGTACCAGAATGCCCTCCATACCCCCGAAGAACAAAAAAAAAAACTCTACTCATATAACCTGACCTCTGGCTACCTAAAGCCTCAGAAATTACAAACCTACTACCCGAACTCTATAAAGCTGCCTGAACTAGTTTGCCCTGGTAACCATGAGAACCTCTACCGATGAAATCCCAACCTCAGGACACAGGACCACTGAATTCACCCTATCGGTGGATCGTCATGGCACTACCACTCTGAGTGCCCTAGAGAATAGACTCAACAACTTAGCATTCTCTACGATACTCTAGAAAGAACCACCCAAAACCACAAGTTGAGCTATCTCTAACGGATAATGACCTGCCAAACCCTTAACAGACTTCCTAATCCTCTCAGGCTCGATGAAAATACTGGTTGTGGCATATCTGGATAGTGCATAAAAATATGCCTCATACTCTGCAATAGTAATGGAGTCAAAAAACCATAGTAAGAGCCTTCCTTGGTGTCTGAATACCTTTTGTTGTATGTGAATCACTCAAATGATTTAGTGGAATACCTATTTGGGGAATGCCATCAAGATGGCCTAAACGATGAATCAACAAATCCTGCAACCTCTATCTGATAACCCTCCTCTAGTAGGAGCAGCTCCTCATGCCTGATTTTTACCTTTGGCTCGACCACGACCTCTGCCTTTCCCCCTGACTGAAGCTCCAATAGTGGGTGCTGGCTCATCATCCTCAACAACTCTGAATCTAGTACTCACCAGCTGCTCAGAAAAGAATAGAATACAAGTTTAAAATATTGGGTACGAACAACACGCATGATAAGGAACCAAATTAGAGAATATTTCTTAAAGATATCCTATAGCCTCTCGAAGATAGATACGGATGTCAACGTATCGATCTGCGACACTCTATTAGAAATCCTGCTCCTTACTAATGAGGCTGGTGAATCTAGTGTTCTGATACCAATTTGTCACGACCCAAAAATTAAGGTCATGATGGCACCCACCACATACCAACCCAAGGTAGGTAAACCCAACAACAATAAAAATAGAAATACGAAAAAAGAAATAAAAGAATCTTATAAACGAGACTTTATAATAAAGTCCATCCATATATATATAGATATAGATAGATAGATAGAACTGAATCTAAAACTGAAATAATACATCTCCAACCAAAAAATCTAGTGTCGTGAGTAAAGAGCACTAATATAGACATAGAAATTCGAAATACATGACCCTGTCTCTGAAAAGCAAATAAAGACAAAATAGGATAGGAAGGAGTCCGAAATATGCCCCGAATGGTAGAGCTCTCAAAGTTTACCCATGCAAGATTGATGAAATTTCTCTTTGAAATCGACAAGAACTGAGCTCTCAAATTTGAAAAATGGAAGAATGGAATAAAAGAGAAGAAAAAGATATTTTAATCCAGCGATGTCACCTAGGCGGTAATATGGTCGCCTAAGGGATGTCGCCTGAGCATCCAGACTACCACAAAGGCGGTAGTCACTTGCCAAGAAGGGGATCGCTTAGGCAGCACTTTATCCTCTAAGGCGGTCTTGCCAAGGAGACACACCCATTGCTTAGGCGAGGGTTCCTAGACCGGTCAACTACAGCTAAGGCAGTCTTTTGGTCGGAATTTGATCGAGAGTCCGTAAAAATAATTCAATAATGCTACTGTGCTAACTTCGACATTTCTAACTTAATAGAACTATCAGATTTACCAAAAGAGAACGTTTACAATGAATTAGCCCCTGGGACCCCTATTTGAGCTTATTTTACTAGTTTTCATCTCAATACTCAAAACGCAATATAAAGGCTTTGGACCCAAACTAACTTTGCTATGAATCCAAAATCGACATTTCGGATCTAATGGAACAGACCAAATCACCATATGATGCTTGGAACACAAAATGTTGACTAAAGTCAAACTAACCTCTATTAAAGTCTCTAAGAACCTCAAACTCACTCAAATCACTCACAAACGCATTAGGGACCGTACCAACCACCCCACAACTCATAAATAGCATATAACAACTATGGGGGAGGGTAAAATAGTTAAAATAGAGCAAAAGCTAAAAAAACACAATGGCGGTTGTTACATTATCCACCACTAAAATACAAGTTCGTTCTTGAACTAAAACGCAAATAAAGTACCTGAAGCAGTAAAAAGTTAGGGGTGTCTACGCCTTATATCGTACTCAACCTCTCATGTAGCCTCCTCAGTCGGGCTATGTCTCTACTGGAACTTCACTAAATCAATATGCTTAGACCTCAACTTCTTAGTCTACCTATCTAGAATGGCGATGGGCTCCTCTTCAAATGACAAGTCAGGGTCTAATACAACATAATCCAACTAAATCACATGTGAATTGTCAGGACTGTATCTTTTCAATATGGAAATATGGATTACCGCAGTTGACAGATGTGGAGGCAAAGTTAGCCTATACACCACATCCCCATACTTCTCATGAATCTCAAAAGGGCCAATGAATCTCGGACTAAGCTTTCCTTTCTTCCTAAATCTCATTACATCCTTCATCGGCGAATCCTTTAACTGAACTCGTTTTCCAACCATGACTGCAATATCACGGACTCAACAGTTTGCATAACTCTTCTGTCAACTCTGGGCAGCCACTAGCCTTTGTTGGATCAGTCTCACTCAATCCATTAAATCGCTCAATAAATTTTTTCCCCAAGGTCTCACCTCAAATGAATCAAACCATCCCATGGGGGAATTTATACCTCCGCCCATACAAAGCCTCAATAGGCACAATATGAATTGATGGAATGGTAGTTGTTGTTATAGGCGAACTCTGTTAATGGGAAGAACTGGTCCCAATGACCACCAAAATCCGTAACACATGCTCGAAGTATGTCCTCTAATACCTGAATGGTCCTCTCAGTCTGATCTTATGTCTGAGGATGAAAAGTTGTGCTCAAATCAAGCTGAGTACCCAACTCACTCTGCATAGAACTCTAAAAGTTTGAGGTAAATTGAGTACCTCTATCAGAAACAATGTAGATAAGTACACCATGAAATCGAACAACCTCTCTAATGTAGATCTTATCCAACTTCTCCGCATTATAATTCTCCCTTACAGGTACAAAATATGCTGATTTGGTCAATCTATCCATAATCACCCAAATAGAATCAAACTTCCTCAAAGTTGAGGGTAGGTCAACTACAAGATTCATGGTGACCCGCTCCCACTTCCACTCAGGAATGGGCAACCTCTGCATCGTACCACCTAATCGTTGATGCTCATACTTCACTTGCTAACAATTCAAACACTTGTCCATGAACTCCACTATGTCTTTCTTTATTCCACTACACCAATAGTGTTGCTTTAGGTTATGGTACATCTTAGCCGCTCCTGGATGAATAGAATACCTGGAATAATGAGCCTCCTCCAATATCAGTCTAATCTAACCACCAACTCTTGGCACAAAATGTGACCACTAATCCTTAAAACACCCTTGGGAACAAGAGATGCCGCCTTGGCCTCACCACTCAACACTTTGTCATAAATCACCCTTAATCTCTCATTATCAAACTAATGAGCTCGAATCTGCTCCATCAATGAAGACCTAGCCTCAACAAAGGCCAAAACCTGCTCGGGTGCCAAAATATTAAGCCTAACCAACTAGTTAGCTAAGGACTGAACCTCTAAGGCCAAATGTTGCTCCTGAGTCAAAAGCTGAACCAAATTCCTCATACTCGCCACCTTCCGGCTCAAGGCATCTGCTACTATATTAACCTTGCCCGAATGATAAAGAATAGTGAGATCATAATCCTTGAGCAACTCAAGCCATCGACGTTGTCTCATAATAAGATCTCGCTGCGTGAAGATGTACTGAAGGCTACGATAATCTTGAGAAAATCTCAAAATGGACTTCATACATGTAGTGTCGCCATAACTTAAACACAAACACAATCGCAGCCAACTCCAAGTCATGGGTGGGGTAATTATTCTCATAAGGCTTCAACTGTCGTGAAGCATGAGCAATTACCTCACTCTCCTACTTTAACACACCACCCAAGCCAACTCCGAAAGCATCACAAAATACGATAAAACCCATGCCCTCCTTGGTCAAGGTCATTATAGGAGACAAAGTCAACAACTCCTTGAACTTTTGAAAGCTCTTCTCACAACTATTCGACAACTGAAAAATAATTCTCTTCTATGTAAACTTGGTCAAAGGAGCAACAATGGAAGAGAAACCCTGCATAAAGTGTCGATAATAGCCCACTAATCCAATAAAAGTCCAAATCTCGGTAGGAGAAGTAGGTCTAGCCTAATCATGAGCCGCCGCTATCTTGGTTGGATCGATCATAATACCATCTTTTGTCACTACATAACCCAAGAAAGAAATAGAATCCAACCAAAACTCACACTTAGAGAACTTGGCATACAACTTCTCATCCCGCACTCTAAAGTAGAGTCCTCAAATGCCTCACATGGGCAGCCTCATTCTTGGAATAAACCAAGATATCATCGATGAATACAATCACAAAAGAATCAAGATAAGGCTGAAATACCCTATTCATCAACTCCATAAATGTTGTCGAGGCATTGGTCATCCCAAAAGACATGATCAAGATCTCATAATGACCATATCACATCCAAAAAAGATGTCATTAGAACATCCGAAGCTCTAATCCTTAACTGGTGGTATCCAGATCTCAAGTCAATCTTAGAAAACACCGAGGCACCCTGAAGCTGATCAAATAAATTATCAATCCGAGGAAAAGAATACTTGTTCTTGACCGTCACCTTGCTCAATTGCTGATAGTTAATACACATGCGCATGAATTCATACTCCTTCTTCACAAATATTACAGGAGCACCCCAAGGAGACATACTAGGTCTAATAAAACCCTTACCTAACATGTTTTGAGGGCCATCTTATAAGGAGGGATGGAAATAGGCTTGGTGCCCAGCTCAACATCAATGGCAAAATCAATATCTCGGTCTGGAGGCATGCCAGGTAAGTCCATAGGAAAAATATCCTTAAACTTGTTAATAACTCTAATAGAATACAAGTGAAGCGGTGAAGCAACACTAGTATCGTGAACATACGCTAAATAGGAAAGACGACCCTTTTCTACCATGGGACGACTATGTAGAAAAAGATATAACCCCCTTCAGGAGAGAACAAAAGTACCCTTACATGATAATCTTGGCACACCCAAAGTAGCTAAAGTCATGGTCTAGGCAAAATAATCCAAAACTACATGATAAAGAGCTAACCAATACATACCCAAGATAACATCAAAATCAACTATATCTAGGATAATCAAGTCTACCCAAGTGTCACACCCCGCAAACGTCACTACACATGATCGGTACACCCTATCCACCACTAAAGAATCTCCTACGAGGTGAAAACACAAATAGAAATAGCAAGGGACTCATATACAATATTAAAACTAGTAGCAAAATATGTAGACACATAGAAGAATAAAGACCAAGGGTCAATTAGCATTGAAGCAGGATGATGGTAAACTGGGACAATACCTTTGATAACTGCATCAGAGGCCTCTACCTCAAGTCTCCCAGAAATATCATAAAACTGACCACTCCCGCTACCAGACTAAGTAACTCCATATCCACTACTACGAAATCCCTGAGCTCCACTCGAGTACCTCTAAAACCACCCTTGCTACACTGTGAACCATATCTAATTGCAGATATAGGAGTAGGACAAATTTATAGCTGAGAACCCTACTGGATAGGATCCAATATACAAAGAGGGCAATTTTTC
The DNA here is from genome assembly GCA_031232105.1 of Capsicum rhomboideum. NCBI lineage: Eukaryota > Viridiplantae > Streptophyta > Magnoliopsida > Solanales > Solanaceae > Capsicum > Capsicum rhomboideum. The sequence continues at coordinate 49,901,372 of CP124716.1, read as the reverse complement.
ATGTAATGACCAAGCTCATGGAATACAAAATACTCTCTGCTGCCTAAATAACTCTGAAAGGGCCCTAAAGTACCAGAATACCCTCCATACCCCGAAGAACAAAAAAAGAAACTCTACTCATATAACCTGACCTCTGACTACCTAAAGCCTTAGAAATTACAAACCTACTACCCGAACTCTATAAAGCTGCCTGAACTGGTTTGCCCTGATAACCATGAGAACCTCTACCGATAAAATCCTAACCTCGGGACACAGGACCACTGAATTCACCCTGTCGGTGGATCGTCATGGCACTACCACTCTGAGTGCCCTAGAGAATAGACTCAACAACTTAGCATTCTCTACGATACTCTAGAAAGAACCACCCAAAACCACAAGTTGAGCTATCTCTAACTGATAATGACCTGCCAAACCCTTAATAAACTTCCTAATCCTCTCAGGCTCGATGAAAATACTGGTTGTGGCATATCTGGATAGTGCATAAAAATATGCCTCATACTCTGCAATAGTCATGGATCCCTAATCCAAGTGATCGAACACATCTCTCATCTGATCCTTTAAATTGTAGGGCACAAACCTCTCCAAAAAAGCCTCAATAATCTGGGTCCATGTCATAGCAGGAGAATTCGATAGTCTACAACTAGAAAGACACATCCACCACTACCTAGCCGCTTCAGCCAACTGGTAGGTAGTGTAGGCAACACCATGGGACTCAAGGGACCCTAGGTTATGGAACCTCTCTTGGAAATCAAGCAGAAACTCATAAGCATCCTCACCAATAACACCATTAAACTTGGAAGGAACGAACCAAATAAATATCTCAAATCTCTTCTGATCATTAGAAGACATTATAGGACTAGAAGCAACAGGAGGAACAATAAATCTAGTAGGAAAAGTATTAACACGTGGGGGAACTACAGCAGTTGGTTGTACCCATGGAGTCGAAAAACCATAGTAAGAGCCTTCCTTGGTGTCTGAATACCTCTTTTAGTCTTTGAATCACTCAAATGATTTAGTGGAATACCTATTTGGGGAATGCCATCAAGATGGCCTAAATGATGAATCAACAAATCCTGCAATCTTTGTCTGATAACCCTCCTCTAGTAGGAGCAGCTCCTCATGTCCGATATTTACCTTTGGCTCGACCACGACCTCTGCCTTGCCCCCTGACTCAAGCTCCAATAGTGGGTGCTGGCTCATCATCCTCAATAACTCTGAATCTAGTCCTCACCATCTGCTCAGAAAAGAATAGAATACAAGTTTAGAATATTAGGTACGAACAACGCGCATGATAAGGAACCAAATTACAGAATTTTTCTTAAAGATATCCTATAGCCTCTCGAAGATAGATACAGATGTCAACGTATCGATCTGCGACACTCTATTAGAAATCCTTCTCTTTACTACTGAGGCTGGTGAATCTAGTGTTCTGATACCAATTTGTCACTACCCAAAAATTGATGTCATGATGGCACCCACCACATACCAACCCAAGGTAGGTAAACCCAACACCAATAAAAATAGAAATACAAAAAAAGAAATAAATCCTATAAACGAGACTTTATAATAAAGTCCAGCCATATATATATATATATATATATAACTAAATCTGAAACTGAAATAATACATCTCCAACCCAAAAATCTAGTGTCATGAGTAAAGAGCACTAATATAGACATCGAAATTCGAAATACATGACCCTGTCTGTGAAAAGCAAATAAAGACAAAATTGGATAGGAAGGAGTCTGAAATATGCCCCGAATGGTAGAGCTCACCAATACTTTGAATCAGTCTATAACTGCACAATCAGCCACCATGGGTCACACTCATATTAGGAACTACACTGAAAGAGCACAGAAGTAGAAGTGACTACAGTCCACCTGGACTCAGTAGGTATCATAGGCCGACTGAGCAAAGAAAAAAACAAAACATATAAAAAAATATTATGAGCACACTTCCACCTACATACAAAAAAGTTCTCAAATGGTGGCCCACACCATATCTACTAATAATTCTACAAGTATAGTAACTATATAAGAATAAATACACACGGATATATAAGAAGAACTAAGCACACGACAACAATACACGTAAGTAGAATACAATGATGCAGTGCAATGCAATGCAAAGGAATGATGGTAGGATGATAATGATACAAGCTATCTCATGGCAGCCATAACATGACCCCGTACATACCTTTCAAGCTAAAGCCTCCAGGACAGAAACCATAAGGGGTTTCCAACCCATATACTTTCACAATCTCAATCAACCTTGCCGACAATGACCTCGGTCAAGTATTTACAAAGATATCTCAATCAACCTTCACAGCAAATACCTCAGCCAAGAGTTTTACAAAATATCTCATTTTCTTTCAAAAATAGTGTTCCTCAATAGTACCAATCTCAAAAATATGAATGAATGAAACAAGGATATATGCTTATAACCAAATCGGTATAAAGATAATAATCAATTCAATAATGGTATAAATAAGCTCAAAATCTACTCAATATGTCAATATTTCATGATATAAGCCATCGCATGGCACCAGTAGAATAAATAGTCGTGTAAGACATCAATAATATCAATCCAATACCCTCTCTTGGGAATCACTATAATGATAGAGCAATAAAATGCTCAAATAAGGCCTATAATATCAATCTAATCCCCCCCCCCTCCGGACATCACGATAATAATAATAAGGCAAATAAATGCACAAATAAAGCCTATACTATCAAGTCAAGCCCCCACACGGGTATCACAATAAATATAATATCTTAAGTCAATAATAATATATATAAGCCCCAGCACGGGCAACACAATGATAATAACAATCCCAAAATAGAATCTCACGACTAAATCCCCAATTCATAGCATGCTTTATATGAATGGTTAACTACCTAACCCAGTCTGAAGAAAGCTAAGCCAAAACCTACCTCAAAAAGCCAAAATCCAGACCTAGACCTTGCAATGTGGCGCCTTCCCTTCATGAACAGCCTCAAAATGGACTAAATCTATCAAAAATGTAATCTACACGCCAAAAGAAGTTCAATGATACCCATATTGGCTAATTTATTTTGGATCCAAAATACTTTGAAAATTAGCTCCAAGTCAAAAAGGGTAGATCTGATAATGTTCCCCATATCAAGAGGAGTCTAAATCTTGAAACCCAACTAAAGGAAGTTGAAATCGGACGTTAGATCAAAGAAAAATTAATTTTATACTTACCGGGTAAAAACCCCAAAATCGAGGTTTGAAATCAAAGATATGAAGCTGTTTTGAAGATGGAATCAATGGAAGATGATGAAAATATGATTTTAGAGTTTACCCAGGAAAATTTATGAAATTTATCTATGAAATCACCAAGAACCGAGCTCTCAAAATTTGAAAATAGAAGAATGGAATAAAAGAGAAGAAAAAGATATTTTAATCCAATGATATCACCTAGGCGATAATATGGTCACCTAAGCAACATCACCTAAGCGACCAGATTACACATAAGGCGGTAGTCACTTGCCATACAGGGGATCGCTTAGGCGGCACTTTAGCAGCTAAGGCGGTCTCACCAAGGCGACACACCCATCGCTTAGGCGAAGGTTCCTGGACTAGTCAACTACTACTAAGGTAGTCCTTTGGTCTGCCTAGGCACTATCGCTAAGGTGACCAAATGGCCGTTTAGATCATTGCACCAGAAACTAGACACAGCTGAAACATAAGGGACTATAATGACTCTGAATGGACCCTCGGGATTCAATCGTGAGCCCATAACAATAATCCAATAATGCTTCTAGGATAACTTCAACATTCTGGACTCAATGGAACCATCAAATTTACCAAAAGAGATTGTTTACAATGAATTAGCCCTCGGGACTCCTTTTTAAGCTTATTTTACTAGTTTTCGTCTAAATACTCAAAATGCAATATAAAGGTTCGGGACCAAAACTAACTGTGCTACTAACCCAAAATCGACATTCAGATCTAATGGAACTGACCAAATCACCATCCGATGCTCGAATCACAAAATATTGATCGGAGTTAAACTAACCTCTTTTAAAGACTCTAAAGACCTCAAGCTCACTCAAATCACTCCAGAATGCATCGGGGACCGTGCCAACCAACCCCACAACTCATAAATAGCATATAACAACTATAGGGAAGGGCAAAACGATCAAAACACACCAAAAGCTAAAAATCACAACTACAATTGTTACAAAAATTTTGAGAACCTTAGGCCCAAGGGTGTGCTAATTGAACTTGGAAATACTTTTAAGGTTTTTTAGTTTTTGTCTGTTCCTATATAATAATGATATAAATTACAAGGTTTATATTTTCTTGCTGCGTTTTTACTAATCAGTTGAAGAGAAAAGTTAAGAACTTCAACAAGACAATTATTGGAGTTGGAAAAAAAAAGACAATTATTGAAGATGGCTCATGTACCAAAATTCAAGAAAAGATTTTCTCTTGATATATTTTCGCGTGCCTATTAAATAAGAAGAAAGAAAGAAAGTAATTAAGAATCATATATAATATGATAGAATTTAGAGTCGAAAGAGCACATTTTTAATCAAATAAATTAAAGGATGAACACCTAACTTTGTCAAATTTTTTAAACATTCATCCATTTATGTCCCCCTCGTATTAAATTTTAAACAAATTAGTTCACATATTATCAAGTGAACTAAAATTGGTATTTTAATATTTTTGGAGTTCGCTGGCAATATACGGACTGAAATTAGATGTACAATGTTTTTGTAATTTGTGATGGATAATTCTATTTATAAGAAAGAAAGAGGGGTCGTAGGTGATGATAATGGCGAGAACATGATTGAATTTTATAGTTAAAGGGACTAATTGTCTGTTTGGCCAAACTTTTAAAATCAGCTTATTTTGAAACATGCTTTTTTCAGAAGTGCTTTTCAAAATATTACTTTTTGTGAGAAGAAGTTTGTGTTTGGCCAATAAATTTGAAAAGCACTCGTCACGACCAAAAAATAGAGTCCATACCTGTCACACCCTAAAGTACAGGTAAGCCTATCCCAACCTAAACTCAATAATCAAAGTAAATTAGAAGCAGAATAAGAAGAATGAAAATAACCCCAAATGATATAGAAGGAAATACAATCTCAATGATACATCTGAGGTCTGTTTGTCACTAGTACAAGTCTCTAATACAGAATATAATCAAATAATCTAAAGTCTCTTAAATGTGGATAATACATAAGATAAGATAAGGAGAGATCTGAGTAACTCTGAGATCCGTCAGTCACTACCTCGATCTATGCAACACCAACACTGAGAAAACAAAATCTACGCTCTGCTACTTGAATCAATACCTCCACAAGGTGCAGAAAAATAAAGAAAAAGCAAGAGTGAGTACAAAACACGTGTACTTAGCAAGCATCGTTGATAATCGATCCTAATCCAAAGTGATGGCGGGGACCACCACACCAACCATCTAATTTACCCCAAATCAGCTTGCACTTAGAAAAGTCCCAGGCTATCCTAGCAGATAGCACATTTATCAAGATAATGAAATCAGTGCATTAAGGTAGGCATGTATAGATACAAGATCAATAGTGAGAGAGATAAGTCACATTAGAAGAGAATCTCACAACACAATATATAATATCAACTCACCATCTCAAACCAACAATATCGACTAAGGTAGAGGAGGTGCGTATCCCACAAACACTAGATATGACACAACAGTCTCAAGGGATCAAGCCATAACAATACCCCACATCTCATAAAATCTAAACCACCAAACCATACAAGAGAAGGTATAATGCAGTGTAATGTAATAATATGAGACACAAAATACACAATATCACAAACAAGATTCAATCACAATAAAATAATATAAAAGTAAATAATCAGACGCAATATCAAACATACAAAGGAATGCAATGCAACGCAAATGATGCAATGCAATGGAGTGATAATGATGGCAGCCATTGCAAGGCACCTCGTATACACCTTCCAAGCTAAAGCTTCCAGGACAGGACCCATGGGAGGTTCGCAACCCATATACTTTCACAATTTCTATCTCATATATCAATCAACCTTACCAGCAGAATCCACGGTCAAGGGTTTTATAAAGTGTTTTATTTTCTTTCGAAATCAGTGTTTCTCTGTGGTACCAATTCCACGTATATGGATGAATGAAATGAGGATTCATGCTCATGAACAAAAGAATTTCATATAATGAATCAATTCAATGATGGTATCAAATGACCTCAAATCTCAATAAATCATGATATAAGTCATTGCATGACACCACAGTAATGAAAATTCATGTAAGACATCAATAATATTATTTCAAGCCCCTCACTCAAGCATCACGATACCGATAAAGGCATCTAATGCTCAAACAAGGCCAATATATCAATCCAAACCCTACTCGCATATCATGATAATAATAAGGCAAATAATGCTCAAATAAGGCCAATAATATCAATCAAAGTCCCCACTCAGGCGTCACAATATTATTAATCCCTCAAGTCAATAATAATATTCACATAAGCCCCCCCCACAGGTAATCCAATAATAATAAATAATCTAAACAACGTAGATATAGAGAACTTACCCAAAACCCTGCTTGTTTTACACGATAAATTCCATCTTTCCCCAATCATGACACTATTAGACTAAAATTACTAAAAGGAGAAATATCCTAAAGTTCACCTTCAATTGCTTTCCTAATAACTAAGATTACTTCCTTAACTACTTAACTATACTATCATCTGACAAAATTTAAGGTATTACTAAACCCCAATAATTGCATCAACTACTACAAATTTATTGATACCTAATTGTTTACTAAATCCCAATCATTTCATCAAACAATATACTAACATAATTATCCCTTAAATGGTTACTAAACCCCAATTATTCCATCAAAATCCACTAAACATGGTTCAAGCTCTTAAATAGATACCCACTATCAATTACTCAATATCAATAAGTCACCTATCTATAGTCTACCATAAAAGTATACACAAGTAGAGATAACAAGCAAGATATCCATTTAATTAATTCAACCCATCAGTAGAATCTGGTTCCGGCGGAGATGCTTGCCATCTTATCTGAGCGAGACCCTCAAATCCTTAGTGAATCACAAAACACAAGCAAATAAGTACATAACACATAAACTCTTCAGAAAAAAGTCAAGGTACATCTCAACTTGCCTTAAACAAGATCTGTAAAGCCAAAAGGCAGCCTGAAGGACCAACTGAAATATCTACTCCCCAGAATCACCACCAAATGAGTCCAACAAATCAAATATGATATCTACATGTAAACACAAGACCAACGATATCCATATTGACATACTTTGGTTCCAGGTCTAAAATCACTTTGAAAATTGACCCAAAAAATAAAAGGGTAAAACTGATTTTTTTTGTAAAAAATTACTTTACCATAGTTCAAGGGTTCTAAATCTAAAATCTCATCTAAAAACAAGTATAAATCAGTTTGAAATCATCAAAATACCCATTTCTTACTTACCGGTAAATCCCAGACCTCCATTATCAAATGACATTTAAAATGAGAAATTTTAGAAATATTTTGTCAAAATTAGTTTACCCATGATACAAGGACCTAAAATCCCAAAAATTAATGAAAATCCATTCCATATCGACCTTCAAATCAAGAACTTACGATTTCATAACTTTGAATTTAAAAACTCAACTTTATGGATCAGAATCGTGAAAATGAGATGGATAATCTTGGAAAATAAATACAATGAAGGTAGAATCACTTATCCAATGATTATACGAGAAAAAATCATCAAGAAGTACCTCAAATGGAGCTTCCTAACTCCCCAAATGTCAAAAAATATGAAATAGATTAGGATTAGGTCTTAAACTCAGCGATTTTCGGTTAAGTGGCCTGGTCAAAGGGTCAAAGCACTGCTTAAGCGGTAAAATAGTCACTTAAGTGACTCGATCAAATGTTCAAGCACTGCTTAAGTGGTCAACCAGCCGCTTATGAGGCTATACCAGCACCAATAATTTCCAAAACTTGGTTTGGCCCCTCGAAACTCATTTGGAACCCTATTAACATGAACCAATAGTGCACATTGATCATAAAACACGTTCCAGACCCAATAGAATCATAGGATTTGACAAAGGAGGTCATTATCAATAAATTTTCCTCCAAAACCACATCTAGGCCAATAAACTAGTATTTCAACCAACACTCAAAAATCACAAAAGGGCCTCGGGACCCAAACCAATTATACTACTAACATAAAATCGACGTTCTGGATCTAATGGAACTAACAGAATCACCATCCGACCCTCGGATCACAGAATATTGACCAAAGTCAATTATATCACTTTAAAGGCTATTCAAAACCACAAACTCATATAAATCACTCTTGAATGCTTTAGGGATCGTGCAAACTACTTCCACAACTCATAAATGATGTAAAGCAACAACGGGGAAGGGAAAAATTATCAAAATATAGAAAACTCTAAAAATCACAACAAAGGTTGTTATATTATCCACCACTAAGACTCACGTTCGCCCTCAAACATAAAGGTAAGAAATGTACCAAAACAGATAAGGGACCCAAAATACCCTCGTAAACCTCATTCAAGTACTCTCAAATTAAGTCACATCTATATAACTACCGGTCTTACTATAGAACCAGAAATTCTTCACACTATGACCCTTAAGGATCCAACTCTAGCATCTGAAGCCAAATTTCTCAATAAAGCCGAGTTTCTTTATTTTTGAACTTCGTCAATACCCAAAAACTGCGTTGATCATAATAAAAGTTCTGAACGTACCTGATTTACCCGGATATACCATAAAACAAATATCATTCCTGTACCTACAAAATACCAAGGGATCCATGAAACCACACAACAACTCTTCACAATATTGAATTAAGCCTTTCTCTATCTCAAAAGAGAACTCTCTGTTATTTTCAAGCCCGCTATAAGAATTTCCCTGACTGAATCAAACTTACTCAAGATTGATACCATAACTGTCGAATCTGATACAGCTACCTCCTCAAGTTGAAGCAACTAACTGAAAAATTAATATCAATTTAATAAAAAACCTCAAAAGTCACACTTAGCACACATCGATCACCATTCAAATAGACATATCCTTATGCTCAAACCTTCATCAAGCCATGAATCATCACAAAATTCTGCATACCATAGTCATGTACACTCTACGTATCACCAAATTCTAATGCAACCCATCATAATAATCTATGTAGTTCTTAATACTCATGCAGTGTCAATCAACCCGAAGTCCCCAATAATTTGATAGAACTAAAAGCCCCTTTCGATCAAACACATGTAAACAACACATCATAGCAGAAATAATTCAATCCATAAAATAAGTGTAAAAATTACCACATAGCACCGATAGATGCCCAAAACACAAATTGAATCTTCGAAAAGTCACCACTAGTCTCCTCATAAGTCAATGATGAACCATACTATCAGGACTTTGAATTTCCAACTCGTACCTATAACAAAATTCTGAATATTTCAAAATTCCCTATGTACAAGCTCCTTATCTTTATCATAACTCATTTTCTATTCAGTGTTCTTTAACACAAAAACCATTTAATAATATCACATACTCTAAAACAAACTCTTGAGAAAAATACTTCATTAAGCTTTTTAACTTCCAAAGTAATAAATGCTACAAACTAGGTGCCTTTCCATTCACAAATCTTTTCAAATCAAAAGCGAACACCCTTATAAGTTGAATTCCTTCAATTCTAACCAAGGAGTGTTTCAACACCATAAGTCTTTCCAGGCAAGTGAAGCTAATCACTAAGGAAGTAATAAATTGCAAAGACTGAATAGCTGAAAACCTTTCCTCATCCAAATAGAATCCTTTACTTCCAGTCCTTCTAACTTTGACATACCACGAGTCTACTCCATTTCCAAATCTTTTCTCCCAAACTGATAGTATCACTAGTCGTCCCACAAAGCCAATCTCATCATCAATGCACTAACCCAAACTGCAGATATACCAATGTGATCCTACAAAACAAACTAACTTCTGCACACACCCTACCGCTAACACTTGCAGATAATTCCACACCAGTTGTAAGCTTCCATCATTTACAACTCTCCATCCCAATAATTGAATCACTTTATCGATCCCAACTAATATCATATTCCTCAAGTGAACCTCTAAAATACCTCTATAATCTGAATATATCAATACCTTCCATCGAACCACCACTATTCCACAACATAACCATCGAGTAGATTATAACCAAATCATACCAAAATCTAAAATGCTCAAAGAAATCAATTTAACACTTCCATATACTCTAGAGGAGTCACAACACAGGATTAGTACACTCGATCTACCACTAAAGAATCATCTTTGGGGTAGCAATATGAATAGATACAACAAGAACCCACGAATCACATCAAGACCCAATATTGAATAAGTAAGCACATAGGAGAATGTAAAACTACAGTCAAACACTACCAAGACAGATCAAAGGTGTACTAAAATCATACCTATGACTACTATACCAGAAGCTACTACCTCGAGTACACCCTGAGGAACATAATACTGAGACCTTTTATCTCCCTGAGCAACTGATAAAGTATTTCTCTATCTATGTTGTGGTCAATCCTTCCTATAGTACCCGAGACTCCCACATATGAAGCAACCTGAATGAGTAGAAGTCCGTTGAATAGAATCTGAAGGACCTAAATAGCTATCATGGCCTAACCATCTCTGAGAATAACCATGATAAGCTTGGCCTCCACCATATATGTCACTACTTTAATCAACTCTATGAGGCCTCTTACCCACATGCCTCTCATATCTGACACAAACTCCCCTAGAAACTCTCAAGCAAACTAATACCATGAGAGAGAGGGTGACCCATCTGGTCTACACTTGCCAAATCCGTCCACCACTGCCTGGTAGCTCCAAATAACTAAAAAGTAGTAAAATCTATGCCATTAAAGTCTACCACACCTAACCTGTGCAACCTCTCGAGGCAACCAATCAAGAACCTGTAAGTATTAACCTTAGGATATTATTGAACTAGGAGGTTCTATCCTCGTAAACTCTACAAACCAACTATGTCCCTCTATAGACATAAAGGGTAAGGTCACTGATTTGGATCAATCCCCAATAATATTTTGTCAATACTAGAAGAGTCTGTAGTAGCCAAAATATGCATCTAGAGTTTGAAGCCTCGAAGTAGCATGCCGAATGAAAGTAGGATTTATCCTCTTGAGAAAACCCAACACCCGTACCAAGCAATCCTCAAGCATAGGTATGGATATGATCATAGGTGGTGTCTATACTGGGCTCAATCCCTCTACCTCAATAGACCCATCATCATGAGAAACTACAGAACCTAAGAAGGGATTCCTATCATGACCGCTAACTAATTTAGGTGCTATAATCCGACCTTCGTTTTGACCTCTTCCCCTGTTGTGTACCAAAGGAACGAACCCTAAATCTCTAGACAAAGAAGAATATGTTCTCACTACCTATGAGAGAGTGAATAAGAAGTTCTTGAGTCACATTGAGCTACGAACGCACGACATGAAATAAAAAAGTGGATTTCTCCTAAAGTCATGTAGCCTCTTGAAGATAGATAATGAACGTCTCTGTATCGATCTGCAAGACTCTACTACACTCGGATTGCACTAATTAGACTAATGAACCTGGGGCTCCGATACTAATTTATTATAACCCAAAAGAGAGTCTATGATGGCTCTTGTCACACTCTCCAGTACAAGTAAACCTATATCAACCAAACTCAATAATCAAAGTAAATAAGAAGTGGAAAAATAAGAATGAAAATAACCACGTATGATATAGAAAGAAATACAATCTCGATGATACATCTCAGGTCTGGTTGTCACTAGTACAAGCCTATGATACAGAATATAATCAAATAATCTAAATTATCTTAAATATGAATAATGCATAAAATAAAATAAAGAGAGATCCGAGTAAACTCTGAGACCTGTCACCCGCTACCTCAATCTTTGCAACACCAATATTGAGAGAACACAATCCTACGCTCTGCTACTCGAATCAATACATACACGAGGTGCATAAAAAGGAAAGAAAAAGGCAAAGGTGAGTATGAAACATGTGTACTCAGCAAGCATCAGCGATAACCGACCCTAATCCAAAGTGATGGTACGAACCTCTACACCAACCATCTAATTACCCTAAATCAGCCTGCACTAAGAAAAGTCCCAGCCTATCCTAGCAGATAACATGTTTATCAAGATAATTAAATCAGCTCATTAAGGTAGGTATGTACATATTAAAGATCAATGGAGATAGAGATAAATCACATAAGAAGAGAATCTCACGACACAGTATATAATATCAACTCACCATCTCAAACCAACAATCCCGACTAAGGGAGAGGAGGTATGTATCCCACAAAAATTAGATGTGACACAACAGTTTAAAGGGATCAAGCCATAACAATACGCTACGTCTTATAATATCTCAACCACCAATTTAATCACGATAATACAATATAAAAGGAAACAATCAGATGCAATATTAAACATACAAAGGAATACAATGCTAAATCAGATTGATAATGATGTAAGCCATCGCATGGCACCTCGTATTCACCTTTCAAGCTAAAACTTCCAGGATAGGATCCATGGGGGGTTCATAACCCATATACTTTCATAATCTCAATCTCATATCTCAATAAACCATATTGATAGAATCCTCGATCAACAATTTTATAAAGTATTTCATTTTCTTTTAAAATCAATGTTTCTCTATGGTACCAATTCCATGTATATGGATGAATGAAATGAGAATGCATGCTCATAACCAAAATAATATCATATAGTGAATCAATTCAATGAGGGTATCAAATAAGCTCAAATATCCTCAAATCTCAATAAATTATGATATAAGCCATCGCATGGCACCAAAGTAATGAAAATTCATGTAAGAAATCAATAATATCATTTCAAGCCCTCCACTCGGGCATCACAATAATGGTAAAGGCATATATGGTCAAACAAGGCCAATAATATCAATCCAAACCCCACTTCTATATCACAATAATAACAAGGCATCTAAACCCTAATAATTTCATCAACTACTACAAATTTATTAATACCTAAGTGTTTACTAAATCCCAATCATTTCATCAAACAATATACTAACATAATTATCCCTTAAATAGTTACTAAACCCCAATTATTCCATCAAAATCCACTAAATATGGTTCAATATCTTACATATATACACACTATTAATTGATCAAAATCAATAAGTTACCATCTACAGTCTATCATAAAAGTATACACAAGTAGAGAAAACAAGCAAGATATTCATTTAATTAATTCAACCCATCAGTAGACTCTGGTGCCCGTGCAGATGCTTGCTATCTTATCTAAGTGGGACCCCCAAACCCTTAGAGAAACATAAAACACAAGTAAATAAGCACATAACATATAAGCACCTCAGAATAGAGTCCAGGTATATCTCAACTTGCCTTAAAAAAGATCCACAAAACCAAAACACAGCCGAAAGGACCAACCAGAAGCTCTACTCTCTAGAATTATCACTAAACGCATCTAATCTAATCTTATATGACATCTACACATAAATACAAGACCAATGATATCCATATTGACATACTTTGGTTTCGGGTCCAAAATCACTTTGAAAATCAACCCCAAAAATAAAAGGGTAAAACTAAAATTTTTGTAAAGAATCACTTTATCCATAGTTTAAGGGTTCTAAATCTAAAATTACATCAAAAACCGAGTAGAAATAGTTTGAAATCATTAAAATACTCATTTTTCACTTTACCAAGTAAATCCCATACCTCAATTATCAAACACGATTTAAAATGAGAATTTTTTAAATTTTTTTATCAAAATCAGTTTACCCACAATACAAGGACCCTAAATCCCCAAAATTAATGAAAACCCATTCCAAATTGACCTTCAAATCAAGAATTTGTGATTTTATAACTTTGAATTTCAAAATTCAACTTTATGGATCAAAATCATGAAAAACGAGTTGAATGATATTAAAAATGAAAACAAATAAAGGTAGAATCACATACCCAATGATTACAAAAGAAAAATTCATCGAGAATCGCCTCAAACGGAGCTTCTTAGCTCACAAAATGTCAAAAATACGAAATGGGTTCAATTTCGGTCTTAAACTCAGCGATTTCCGCTTAAGCGACACTTTGTCCGCTTAAGCGGCCTGGTCAAAGGGTCAAAACACCACTTAAGTGATAAAATAGTTTCTTAAGTGACTGTTTCAAATGGTCAAAGGCTTCTTAAGTAGTCAACTAGTCGCTTAAGCGGCTACACTAGCACCAATAATTTCCAAACTTGTTTTTGACCCTCGAAATTCATCCAGAACCCTATAAACATGAATCAATAGTGCAAATTGATTGTAAAATACTTTTTAGATCCAATGGAATTGTATTCTTTACCAAAGTATGTTGTTATTGACAAAATTTCCTCCAAAATCAGATCTAGGCCAATAAACTAGTATTCCGATCAACGCTCAAAAATCACAAAATGGACTCGGACTCGAACCAACTATGCTACTAACCCCAAATGGATTCTTAAAATCTAATGGAACTGACAGAATCACAATCTAACACTCGGATCACAGAATTTTGACCAAAGTCAATTATATCATTTTAAAGGCTACTCAAAATCATATACTCATATAAATCACTCCCGAATGCTTCGGAGAATGTGCAAACCACTCCCACAACTCATAAATGATGTAAAGCAACAACAAGAAATAGAAAAATTATCAAAATACAGAAAACTCTAAAATTCACAATGAAGGTGGTTACAGATCCAAAAGTCGAGGTCATAATGGAAACTATCCTAATCCAACTTTGGTAGGTAAGCCCAAAATGAAAAATAGATAGAAATATAGAAAGAAAATAAATAATACCAAAATATGATACTTTATAATAAAATGTCAGGCAAGATATATATAGAGCAAATCTAAAACTGAAATAAATACAACCCAAATCCCAAAATCTAGTGTCATGAGTAAAGAGCACTAATAAATGTCATAGAATATAGAAATACACAACTCTAGCTCTAAAATGAAAAATAAATACAAGATAAATATAGGAATAAATCTGGAATCATGCTCCGTACGAGGAGCTCACCAGTACTTAGAGTGTAATGACTCTCCAGGTCATTTTCTACTTTTTTATGCATTTTCTATGTTTAGAGATTTCCAATAGCTACCCTAAGTCATTTATGACTAGCTGGGACTGACAAATTGGTTCTCGAGAAGTACTTTTGGTTTTTATAGAAATTTCCTTATTTTGGAATTTTTAAAGTTAAGGAAATGGTATTAGACCAAAACTTCAGGTAAACAGCCTCAGATGACAATTTTGATTGTTTCATTAGCTTTGAAATGTGTATTTTAGACTAGGAGGACCTTTTGTTTAGGTCCTAAGGCTTTTGGACTCATTTTAGGCTATTGGTTGGATTTTGGTAAAAATGGAACATTGAGTGAGGGACCTGCTTTTTATCCAAATAACCTCTGTTGGGAATTTAAATGGTTCTGTTGATTGTAGAATGTCGTTTATGGTAGGGTAACATAGTTCATTTACGTGTACAGGGTTCCAAACTAATTTTGAACACCTAATCGGAGTTTGTTGGGACTTAGCAAAAATTTGTTGGTGTCCAAGTTGCTGGTGCAGCCGCTTAAGAGACTTGGGGAACGCTTAAGTGGCAGCCACCTTAGTAGCTGAATGCCACTTTAGAGGAGTCTGTATAAATTGGCGAGGGTCGGTTAAGCAATCCTTTACCGTTTAACCGAAAACAGCTTAAGCAGCCATCACTGTGTTTTATATATATATTGCTCCCTTTAATTTTTGGCTCAATTATTGTACGTGTAAACACCATGGTTGATTAGTGGTGCTCTAAAAATTGTTTGAGAATCTGAAATTAAAGTTTGGAATAGTCAGGAGTCATTAAACTGATCGTTTTTCGGTCATTAACTCGTAAGTTCCCGGCCTAATTTCTATTTAATTCTCTATTTTTGCTCTTGGTTTTCTTGACTTATTTGGGGATGTTTGTGGAATGATTTAGTAGCTGGTTTTGCTCAATTTTTGAGCACAAGCTCATTGTCCCCCAAGGGACGTAGTTACGGTTTCATTTTTTGGATTCCGTAAGTGGGACCCACGGATGATTTGTAGCCTAATTTCTGACCTGGAGCATAATTTCAAAATATGGGTATTTTTATTCTTGTCTTGATACCTATATTACTAATTTTTCAGAATGGTAGAGGTCGGAGGCTTCTCGGAAAGGAAAAACTTTGATTTAGAGAATTTTAATTACTTTCAGAGGCGTTCGGGTAGGCTAGGCTTACCTTTCTTTAGACTTTGCTCTTTTATGGTATTGGTATGGTGTTGTGATAATGATGGGTTGGATATTAGTATTTAGATAACCTTTTTAGGTAGTTATGATCTTGGTAGCTGGTTAGGGGGCTTTAGGGTAGATTTCTTCCTTGATTTTCTTAGGTTCGGTAGTTGCTTCTCCTTTAAGACTTAACTTAGCATACCTAGGTCCTTGGATTTGGATTTGGATTTAGACTCCTTAGTCTAGGTTTAGGTAGTTACTTTCCTTAGGTTGGGTTTTGGGGTTTGTAGTGGCATGATCGTTCCTTTTTAAGTCAAAGTACCATAGGATAGCGTCATTTCCTGTTGTAAATAGCTATAAAACCCTTAGGTAGGCTAGTTATCAAAACTAGATTGGTTTTCTCACTATATTGTTGTTTACTTGGTAGCCCCAACATTTTAGCATTTTTGGCCTTAAACCATTGTTTTTAACTTTATAAATAGTGTTTCATAAATCTTAAAGGAATTTGGTCTTCTAAAATGGTAAGAAGGACTAGTTAGACTTGGTTTTAGTCGAAACTTTGGATTTATACTACTTGTTGCATATTTACTTCTGGTTTGAGTCCAGCACCAAGTTGTACTGATTATTACCTATAAGTAATAGTTCGACTCTAGCATTCATTATTATTGATTTCTGGTTGGAAATCTGGTTCGAGACTAGTAAGATTTATGGTTATGGATGGAGAAAGAGTATACAGAATGCTTATCACACATATTGGCTAATTTTCATATTTTTTACTATTATACTTGGTTTTATACTAGTATTACTCCTTGTTTTCACCCATCATGCTTATGAGTAGGGGTGGGCGTTCGGTAATTCGATTCGGTTTTGGTTTATTTATTTCGGTTTTTTCAGTTTTCGATTATAGGTATATGTGTACCAAAAACCGAACCGATTTAATTCGGTTCGGTTCGGTTTTTTAAAATTCGGTTCGGTTCGGTTTCGGTTTATAAATTCGGTTTTTTCGGTTTTGGAAGAAGAAGAGGAAAAACAGAAAAAAATAAAATGGTATTTGGAAATGGAATCGTCGTTCGATGTGAGTTTGGAATCACCACCGGTTGCGTCGTTGTTCGAGTGTTGGTGAGTTTGGAATTGTCGTTGTTCGAGTGTAGGTGAGTTTTGAATCACCGTTGTTCGAGTGTTGGTGAGTTTTTTCGTGTATAGTGAATTCACTGAATTAGGATTTAGGTAATTAGGTTTATGTTTTAAGTGGGCTATTAGTGTTGGGCTTAGATTTAACTCATTTAAGTGGGTTCTTGGTGTTGTGTATAAATAAATTATAAATTTCACTATATATGTATAAAAAAATATTTTTAAAAAAAAGAATTATATTTTAAATTTCGGTTTAACCGAAAAACCGAAATATATGGACACTATAACCGAAAACCGAACCAAAAAACCGAAAAACCGAAACCGAAAAACCGAATCAATTCGGTTCGGTCCGGTTTTTCGGTTTTTCGGTGTTTATGCCCACCCCTACTTATGAGGGTTTTGTTGGGTTTTGTTCTTATTGTGTGTACCTTCTAGGATTATGGGATTCGGTTAGGCTATAACTCATCATTTATTTCAGCTTACGAGTTATTTACATTTGATTCTCGCATTTGCTTTGCATAGCCTATTATTTCCATTCTTACTCTTTTTTTATTGCCTTTTAATATAGATTCGCACTTTATTATGCTTTTACTTTAATTAAGCTCAGTTGTCCTATGATACGTACTGAGTACCGCATACTTTAGTACGCACACTAAACTTTTATATTTTTTTTCCTAATACAGATCCTAGTATGAGTCATCGCTGTAAATTCTGACTTAGAGCAGAGCTGCTAATCGGAGATTAGGGTGAGCTTTCAGCATCCGGGGCTGATCCATCTCCTTCTGTTCTAGTACTAGTTTTATTTTTAATCTTTGGAGACTACTTTGTATATATTTTTGCACCTGTATAGTACTCCTTCTATATAGTGGCTCTTGTACTGGCCTTACCAGGTCTTGGAAGATTAATTTTGTGTATTTTCTCCCTTTCCCATTTTTATATGCCATGCTTGTGTATATTTCCCTTGTAGTCATTTCAAATTACTATTTTACCCCTGTTTATCTCTCTTCTCCTGGATAGCTTATTACTCGCCATTCCAGGCTATGGTTTTGGCTTACCTACTGGGGGTTAAAGTAGGTGCCATCATGAATTAAGTTTTTAGGTCGTGAAAGTTTGGTATCAGAGCTAGGTTCACTGGTATCATTGGTACAAGAGCAAGTTTCTAGTAGAGTCTCGTGAATCCGTATGTCCGTATCCTATCTTTAGGAGGCTACAGGACATTCTTAGGAAAATCTCACCTTTTTGATTCGTTATCATGCATTGTGTATATGTTAGTTTCTAGATTCTCATTGTTTTACTCTTTTGCAGATGGCTAGGATGAGAGTCACAACAGCCGAGGGTAAGGCCCCTGAGCCTGCACTAGGGCTCTAGTTAGGGGTAGAGGTAGAGGTTGATCCCAAGGTCAAGGTTGGGCTAGGCTCCAGCACCAGGTCAAGGCTAGGCCAGAGAGCCTTCACCTGAGCCGATTTTTGATTTAGAGCCAGAGATTACACCAGGGGATCTACCACCAGAGCAGCCAGTGGACTAGGAAGCAGCCCAGGCTCCACTCAGATTTATATCTACATATGTTCTCCATGATGCTCTAGTTCAGTTATTTGGTATGGTTGTAGATCAATCGATGGATGGGGCCCAAACATTAGCACAGTTTGGACTAGGTACCCAAGTGCAGCCTGCAGTTGTGGTTTCCCGAGCAGAAGTTCCACTAGCACTATTAGTACATAGTCAGCTGCAGCCCAGCTAGCCATGACTTATGAGGAGCAGAAGATGATTGGTCAATTTCTTAGATTGGCTCCACCAATTTTTTTAGGATCCCCAAGGGAAGATGTATTTGAGTTCCTTACTAGCTGCGAGAGAGATTGCGTAATCTTGGATTAGTGGATTTTCGCAGTGTTGATTAACCATATTTCAGTTTGATAGTGTGGTGAGACAGTGGTAGAGGGGATACCTTAATTCCAAACCAGTTGGATCTTCTCCTATGATATGGGTTTAGTTCTCTAAGGTCTTCTTGAAGAAGTACATGCCTTGCAGTATGCATAAGCATCTGAGAAATGAGTTTATAGGTTTACGGTAGGGTTTTATGATAGTGTCATTATATAAGGCCAGATTTCATGATCTAGACAGGCATGCCACCATGATTCTACCTATCAAGCATGAGAAAGTGCGATACTTTGTTAGAGGATTGAGATATTTATTTCATATGGATACCTAGAGTCTGGTATCTCCAAGTAGATCATTTGTAGATATTGTTGATCATGCTCATATTATGGAGGATATGCATCACGAGGCATGTGGGAGTAGCGATAAGAGACACAGTTATCAGGGTAGTTACAGTGGGAGCCATAGTGGTTCATAGTTCTAGGGTAGGTATCCACAGCTGCCGTATCAGCAGTACGATTAATCTAGTAGACCCATTCATGCAACACTACAGATTTTAAATGGGGATCAGCCTAGGTATAATAATTTCAGTGGTCAGGATAGTGGTCAGCTATCGTGGGGTATTCAATTATGGACTTCAGGCTGAGGTGGCCATTCTGGGTCAGTAGGACCTTCTCGTCAAGTTAGCGTACCCAGGGCATGCTTTTACTGTAGAGTTGTCGGTCATTTTATTAGAGAGTGTCCTCGACATGGCATGATCGAGCCTTCCTTACAAGGTGTTCAGCCTATCAAGCCAGTAGCGCTCCCGGTTAGTGGTGGTACATAGGGTCACAGGGGTTGTCTCCATGGTTTTTATAGAGGTACTCAGGCAAGCAGAGCACGTGGTCGAGTAGGCACCCAGTACAGAGGTGGGAAGGGTTATTTATATGATTTTCTTATTATGCATCTCGATTAGGGTTGTCTTATAATCCATTATTTGTTCCCATGTGTGTAGCTACTCTTGTGGGTGATTCTTTAGTAGTGGATACTGTGTATAGATCTTGCATTGTGACTATTCAAGAGTACGACACTTAGGTTGACCTTATTGTACTTGATATGGTAGACTTTGATGTGATTTTGGGTATGGATTGGTTATCCCCCTATCATGTGGTCTTGGATTGCTTTGCCAAGATCGTTACCTTAGCTATACTTGGAATACCCCTAGTTGTGTGGTAGAGTGCTTATAGTCACGTGCTAACAGGGATCATTTCTTATATTCAGGCTAGGAGACTAGTATCGAGAGATTGTTTGGCTTATCTTGCATATGTCTGAGATGTTAGTATGGAGATTCTTTCACTTGAATCTATCCCTATAGTCTGTGAGTTTGCGGATGTCTTTCCTACCATCCTATATGTCCTTCCGCCTGAGTATAGACTTTGTGATTGATCTTGAGCTGGGCACCCAACCCATTTCTATTACACCTTACCGTATGGCTCCTATCGAGTTAAAGGAGCTGAATGTTCAGCTTCAGGATCTTATGGGTAAGGGATTTATTAGACTGTGTGTCTTTTCTTGGGGTGCTCCTATTTTATTTGTGAAGAAGAAAGATAGTTCTATGCGTATGTGTATCAATTATAGGTAGCTGAATAAGGTTACAGTGAAGAATAAGTATCATATGCCACGTATTGATGATCTGTTTGACCAGATAGAGGATGTAGCCATATTTTCTAAGATTAAATTAAGATATGGTTACCGTTAGTTGAGTATTCGGGAGGCGGACATCCCTAAGACAGCCTTCAGGACTTGTTACAGCCATTACGAGTTCCTAGTGATGTCTTTTGGGTTGATCAATGCTCAGAAGCATTCATGGACTTGATAAACCATATATTCTGGCTCTATTTGGACTCTTTTGAGATTGTGTTTATTGATAACATCCTGGTTTACTCAAGGAGTAGGGAGGAGCATGAGGAGTATTTGAGGATTGTGCTCCACACTTTGAGAGATTAATGTCTTTATGCTAAGTTATCAAAATGTGAGTTCTGGCTTGAGTTTGTAGCATTCTTAGGGAATGTGGTGTCCAAAGATGGGAACATGGTAGACCCGACAAAGGTTAAGGAAATTTGTGATTAGGCCAGGCCTACATCTCTAATCGAGGTTCACAGTTTTTTTGGTTTGGCAGGCTACTTCAGATGGTTCATTGATGGATACTCCTCTACTGCAGTACCTATGACAAGATTAACCAGGCAAAAGGTCCCATTTTAGTGGTCTGATGAGTGTGAGGTGATCTTTCTGAAGCCCAAGGCCTTACTCACTTTAGCTCTTATTTTGGCTCTTCAAGTTGAGGGCGAGGGATTTACAGTATATTGTGATGCTTTATGTGTTGGTTTGGGTTGTGTTCTGATGTAGCAGGGCCGAGTTATAGCATTTTCTTTGAGACAAATGAAGATTCACGAGCGCAACTTCCCCACTCATGACTTGGAGTTGGCTGCGATAGTTTTTACGCTTAAGATTTAGAGGTATCACCTTCATGGTGTTCACTATGAGATATTCACTGATCATTGTAGTCTTCAGTACATTCTTACTTAGAAGGATCTTAATTCAAGATAGTGTAGGTGGCTTGAGTTGCTGAAGGATTATGACCTCTCCATTTTGTACCATCTAAGTAAGGTGAATGTGTTAGCGAATGCCTTGAGCAGGAAGGCGATGAGTATGGGGAGCTTGTCTTTCCTTTCAGTTTTGGAGCAACCATTGGCATCGAACATTTAGTCCTTTGCCAACAAGTTGATTCATCTTGATATTTTAGACCCTAAAAAGATTTTTGCTACTGTTGAGGCTAGGTGTACATTGCTGGAGTAGATTCCAGATCAACAGTTTTAGAATAGTCGGTTGTGTGGTATTCGAGATCAGGTGTGGAGGGGTGAGTCTAGGATGGCCATCTTAGACTCAGAGGGTATATTGAGGTTTGATGGTCACATTTGTGTTTCGAGGGTAGGAGGTTTGATTAAGGTTTTACTTAAGGTGGCTCATTGCTCTAGATACTCTATTCACCCCTGGACAGCTAAGATGTATAGAGATCTGAGATAGCATTACTGGTGGAGTGGTATAAAGAGAGATGTAGTAGACTTCTTGGCTTGATGTTTATGTTGTCTGCAGGTGAAGGTCGAATATTTGAGACCTGGTGGTCTACTCCAAAGGCTACTATTCTTGAGTGGAAGTGGGAGCGAATTACTATGGATTTCATGGTGGTTTGCCTTGCACTTCTCGTGGTTCTGATAGCATTTGGGTCATTATAGATCAGTTGACCAAGTCAACTCATTTCCTACTTGCTCAGTCTTTCTACAGTGTCAAGAGGTTGTCTCGGATCCATGTTAGAGAGGTGGTTCATCTTTATAGAGTGCCCATGTCTATTATTTCTGATAAAGGTTCCTAATTCACCTCCAACTTTTAAAGAGCTTTTCAAGAGCAGTTGGATACCCAGGTCAACCTTATCATAGTTTTTCATCCCCAGACTGATGGTTAGTTGGAGTGGACTATTCAGGTTTTAGATGCTCCATGCTTGTGTCATAGACTTTGGAGGTCCGTGGCAGCAGATCCTAGCATTTGCATAGTTTGCCTACAGTAATAGCTACCATTTAAGTATTCATATGGCAGCATTTGAGACATTATATGGTAGGCAGTATCGATCTCCTATTGGTTGGTTTGAGACTTTAGAGGCTAGTCCACAAGGTATCGATTTTCTTTGAGAGTCATTAGACAAAGTTCGGGTTATCGGGATAGGCTACGGGTAGCTCAGAGCAGGCAAAAGAGTTATGCTGATCGTAGGCTTTATGCTTTGAGTTTTGGGGTTGGTGATTGGGTTTTCCTTCGAGTGTCGCCTGTGGAAGGCGTGATGAGGTTCGGGAAGAAGGGCATGCTCAGCCTCAGGTATATCGGGCCATTTGAGATTCTTTATAGTGTTGGGGAGGTAGCTTATGAGTTAGCCTTACCTCTTGTCTTTTTAGCTATTCACCCTATTTTTTATATATGGATGCTTCGACACTATATTCCAGATGAGTCTCACGTGCTCTAGTGGGACTCGGTTCTGTTGGATGACAGGTTGACCTTCATGGAGGAGCAAGTCTCTATTCTAGCTGGAGATGTCAGACAGCTACTTTCCATGAAGATTCAGGTGGCAAAGATGCAATAGAGATACTATCTAGTAGATGAGGCTAACTAGGAGACTGAGCAAGATATGCGGGCCCAGTACCCTCACCTGTTCAAACCTTCAAGTACTTCTTAGCTCTTAACTTTCGCGGATGAAAGTCCTTTTAGTAGTAGATGTTGTAATGACCCTCCAGGTCATTTTCTACATTTTTTTTTGCATTTTCTTTGTTTAGAGCATTTCTATAGCTGCCTCAAATCATTTAAGAGTTGTTGGATTGATAGTTTGGTTCCCGGGTAGTTCGTTTGGTTTTTATAGCAATTTCCCTATTTTGGAGTTTCTGAAGTTGAGAAAATGTTCTCTGGCCAAAACCTCAAGTAAACAGCCTTGGATGATAATTTCGACAGTTTTGTTAGCTCTAGAATGTGGATTTTAGGCTAACGGGACCTTTCATTCGGGTCCGAAGGCTTTCGGGTTCATTTTAGGCTATTGGTTGGAATTTGGAAAAATGGAACATTAGGTGTGGAACCCGTTTTTTGTCCAAATGACCTCTGTTGGAAATTTTGATGTTTCCATTGAGTCTGTAGTATCGGTTTTGGTATGGTAGCATAGTTTATTTTCATGCACGTGGTTCTGAATGAATCCCGAGCACCTGGTCGTAGTTTGTTGGGACTTAGCAAAACTTTACTGGTGTCCAAGTTGCTGGTGCAGCCGCTTAAGTGGCTTGGGGACCGCTTAAGCAGTAGCCACTTTAGCGGTTAAGCAATGCTTTAGTAGATGATAGCTATCTTGGCGGTGGTGGCTTAAGCAATCCTTTACTGCTTAAGCGACGACTGCTTAAGAGGTCATTTGGCCTCTTAAGCGGCCATCGCTGTGTTTTATACATATATTGTTTCCTTTGTTTATCATCTCAATTATTCTATATGTAAACATCATAGTTGATTGGTGGAACTTTGAAAATTATTGGGGAATCTTAAATTAAAGTTGGTAATTGTTAGGGGTCGTTAAAGTGATTGTTTTTCGGTCATTAACTCCTAAGTTCCCAGCCTAATTTTCATTTAATTCTCTAATTTTGCTCTTGGTTTTCTTGACTTATTTGGGGTTATTTGGGGCTCGATTTAGGAGCTGGTGGTGTTCAATTTTTTAGCACAAGCTCATTGTCCCCCGAGGGACATAGTTTCGATTTTAATTTTTGAATTTCATAGGCGCGCCAGATGATTTTTAGCCCAGAGCATAATTTTGTAATATTGGTATCGTTATTCTAGTCTTGACATCTAGTTACTATATTGATAGTGTGGCAGCAATCGGAGGCTTCTTAGAAGGTAAAAGCTCCGATTTAGCGAATTTCGAGTGCTTTCGGCGGTATTCAGGTAGGCTAGGCTTACCTTTCTTTAGACTTTGCTCTTTTATAGTATTGGTATGGTATTGTGCTAATGATTGGTGGGATATTAGAATTTGGATAACCTTTTTAGGTAGTTATGATCATGGTAGCCAGTTAGGGGGCTTTAAGGTAGATTTTTGTCTTGATTTCCTTAGGTTCGATAGTTGCTTCTCCTTTAGGACTTGACTTACCATACTTAGGGCCTTGGGTTTGGATTTTTATGCCTTAGTTTAGGTTCGGGCAGTTTCTTGCCTTAGATTTGATTTTTGGGGATTATAGTTTGCATGATCATTCCTTTCTAAGTTAAAGTACCATAGGATTGGTTTGCTTGCTATATTGTGGTTGTTGACTTGGTATCCCCGGCATTTTAGCATTTTTGGAATTAAACCTTTGTTTTTAACTTAATAAATGAAATTTCGTAAATCTTTAAGGAACTTGGTCTTCTAAAATAGTAAGAAGGACTAATTAGACATGGTTTTAGTTGGACCTTGTATTATTACTAATTGTTGCATATTTAGTTCTCGTTTTAGTCTGGTACCTGGTTGTACTGATTATTACCTATTAGTTCTGGTTCAAGTCTGGCATTCATTATTATTGATTTTTGGTTGGAAATCTGGTTCGAGACCGTTATGATTTATGGTTATGGCTGGAGGAAGATTATACGGTACGCTTATCGAACATTTTGGAAAATTTTCACATTTCTCACTATTGTACTTGGTTTTATACTAGTATTACTCCTTGTTTGCACCTATCATGCTTATGGGGGCTCGATTGTGTTTTGTCCTTATTATGTGTACCTTTTGGGCTTATGACGGTCTAGTTAGGTTATAGCTAGGCATTTATTTCCGCTCTTGAGTTATTTTCATTTGATTATTGCATTTGCTTTGCATAACCTGCTATTTCCATTCTGACTCATCTTTTATTGCCTCTTAGTATAGATTCACACTTTATTATGCTTTTACTTTTATTGAGTTCAGTCGGCCTATGATGTTGACTGAGTATCATGTACTTTGGTACTCATACTACACTTCTACATCTTTTTTCCTAATGCAGATCCTAGTTCAAGTCATCACCATTGACGCCGACTTCGAGCGGAGCTGCTAATCAGAGATTAGGGTGAGCGTTCAGCGTCCGGAGTTAATCCATCTCCTTCTGTTCTAGTACTAGTCTTATTTTGTATCTTCGGAGACTACTTTGTATGTCTTTTTGCATTTGTCTAGTACTCCTTGTATATAGTGGCTCTTGTACTGGCCTTACCAAGTCTTGGGGGCTTCATTTTGTGTATTTTGTCCCTTCCCCTCTTTTTGTATGCCATGCTTGTGTATATTTCCCTTGTAGTCACTTTAAATTACTATTTTACCCCTGTTTATCTCTCTTCCGCATGATAGACCGTTACTCGCCATTTGCGGCTATGGTTTTTGCTTACCTACTGGTGGGTTAAAGTAGGTGCTATCATGACCTGAGTTTTTGGATCGTGACACCGAAACAGCCTCAACTCAATATGATCTCGAGCTCTGCGGGTCACACTAGAACTGGAATTTGCACCAAAAGGATACAGAAAGTAGGAGTGAGTATGGTCCACTTATACTCAGTAGGCATCATAGGCTAACCAAGCAAAGTAGAAAACAAAACATATAAAGGATACTATGTGTACACTTTCACCTGCATACAGAAAAGTTTCCAATGGCGGATCAAATCGTATCTCCTACCAGTATAAATACTACAAGTATAACAACAATATACTAATAACTATATACGAATATATATATACAAAGGAAGGCTAAATTACACAACTAGCAAGTGACATAAGAGAAGTCCAAATGATGCAATGCAATGGTATGATAAGGATTGAATGTCTCAATATCACCTCGCATAAACCTTTCGAGCATAAGCTTCCAGGATAGGATCCATAGGGGATTCGCCACCCATATACTATCACATTCTCATATCTCAATCAACCTTACAACCATATCCCTCGGTCAAGGCATTTTATGAAGTGTTTCATTTTCTTTCAAAATCTATATTTCTCAATGGTACAAATTCCATGAATATGGATGAATGAAATGAGGATGCATGCTCATAACCAAAATAATATCATGTAATGAATCAACTCAATAACTGTATAAATGAGCTCAAATCTCAATAGATCATGATATAAGCCATCACATGGCACACAGTAGTAAAGGGTTATGTAAAACATCAATAATATCAATCTAAGCCCCCACTCAGGTATTAAAATAATAATAAAGGTAAGTAACTCTCAAACAAGACCAATACCAGCCCCGCACGGGCATAACAATAATAATCAGCTCTCAAGTCAATAATAATATTCGCATAAGCCCCCACGTGGGCAACATGATAAAATAATGATCTCAAAAGATGAATCGCACGATAAAATACCCAGCCCATAACACACTTTACATAAATGGTTAACTACCCAGTTCGGTCTGAAGAAAGTTAAGCTATAGCCTACCTCAAAAAATGGAAACACAAGTCTGAGCCCTTCAACAAGAAGTTTTTCCTCTTTGTACAGTCTCGAAACGAACCCAATCTATCAAAAACATAATCTACACATCAAGAGGAGTCTAATGATACGTCCAAAAAGAGTTTGAAAATTGACCCTAAAGAAAACAGGGTAAAACCAAAATTTTATTAAAGAATCATGTTTCTCATACTTTAAGGACTAAATATGAAAACCCATCGAAAAACAAGTTGAAATAGAGCTTGAAATCGATGAAAAACCATATTTCACTTTACTGGGTAGAACCCCAAAATTTTAAGTTTGAAATCCAAGTTTTAAAGTTGTTTTTGAGATAAAATCAATAGGTAATGATAGAAATAAGGTTTAGAAATTTACCCAAGCAAGTTAGAAGAAGAACCCTCTGGAAATCACCCCAAACTGAGGTCTCTAGGTCCAATAATGAAGAAAATTGCAAAGGAAAATGTTTAAATACTATTCGGGTGAACAGTGGCTTCTTCACGAACGTTGTTGGTCCCTCGCATTTGCAAAGTTTACCGACCCGAACCTACTGCAATAAAGGTTGCCCAAACCCGACCCGAACCCGATTACTCTTTGCAAACACGGCCACCACCTCGCATGCACGATGACCAAGAGAATTCCTTCTTCGCAAACATGGAAGGAGCCCTCCCCCAAACGTGAAGAAGGAAATGGACATGCACTAGATTACAGCAAATCAGCTAAGGAAATGATCTAAAAATCCTCCAAACAGACCCTCGGGATTCGTTCAAGACCCCACAAAAATAAACCAATAATGTTACAAGGCTAATTTTGACATTCTAGACTCAATGGAACCATCAGATTTATCAAAAGAGGTTGTTAACAACAAGTTAACCTCGGGACCCTTTTTATCTTAATAAAGACTCGGAACACCAAACTAACCATGCTACTAACCAAAAATCGATATTCCGGATCTAATGAAACTAACACCATCTGATGCTTAGATCACAAAATATTGACAAAAGTCAAAGTAATCAATTTTAAGGCTACTCAAAACTTCAAACTCACTCAAATCACTCCTGAATGCTTCGGGGATTGTGCCAAGCATCCCTCAACTCATAAATGATATATAACAACTACGAGGAAGGGCTAAACCATCAAACACAGAAAAAGCTAAAAAATTACAATAAGGATTGTTACAAAACTTTGAGTGGCAATTAGTGTTTGGACAAATTTTTTAAAAGTGCTTTTAAGTGTATTTTTCTCAAAAGTATTTTTCGAAAAAAGTTCTTTTAGGGAAAAACTATTTTTAGCTTATAAAAACTATTTTTTGTACTCCCCAAAAGCACTTATTTTCTTTCAAAAGCTTGGCCAAACACCTTAATTTTTAAAAATAAACACTTTTGAGAAAAAATAAACTTGGTCAAACAGGTTATAAATCAACAAAGCTCCATCATGGATTCTCCAATATTGATTTTAAAGATTTTACTCTTTACTCATTTTTCAATTCTAATGGATGACTTTTTTGTATAAAAATGTTTCTAATACCAAAAAAGGGTCATATTTATTAAGTTACATTTATTCTTCTTTATATTTTTTCAGTAAATATGTTTCTATAATAACCCTTCACCCATTAAAATTTTATTTTTAGCTTTAAAAAAGTCGTGTGTCATGCTTTTATTGAACGGTATAATCAGCCTCATTTTAAACCCTAAATTGGGGCCACCAACTATTCCACACTCAAATCACTCTCATTTTTCTCTTCATCCGGAAAATGTCGCTAAGCATGCAAAATCAATTATTGGTCCAAAGTTTCCTAATCTTTCTTCTCCCTCAATTTCTTCGGCTTTTTCTTATGTAATAACCAAATTTTATTAGATATAATTTACTAAATAATTACAAGGTATAAGTCATTAAATTATTCCTATTTATTATATGTTTTTTGAGAATTGAACAGTATTAAAAAGAACTACTTCTTTAATGTGGTATGGTTGAAAACAACTGTCAATCTTAATCTTAAATTTTTAAAGTGATAATTATTTTGAGCTAAAACGATAGTTGAAATGGAGGGAGGAAGTACTTATAATTGTTGGGACGGTAAATATATATGCTGAGCTTTGTATTTTTTGAAAAGTTGAATAAAGAAAAGGCTACATAAATAAGAGTGAAATCGAATCGCACTTAATTTTCAGTTATATAATTACCACTTTGGCACTATTTAAAAAGAATGCAATGAAGTGACTTACTTTTAATTCTAGATTGTTCAAAATTCATGCTATTTTCCATAAAGAAAATTAGTTTCTTGTAATAATTCATTACGGTTTCAACGTTCTATTATAAAAGTAAACTCTATATACTTTAGAGCGTGGGGTAAATATATCATGATCTTTTTATAGTGAATTCTATCAAATTAGTGTTTGTTTTTCATTCAACAAGAGCATGACATGTGGCTTTTTAAAGCTGAAAATAAAGTTTTAACGGGTAAGAGATATATATATATATAACTAGTTTTAACATGTGAGGGATAAATATGACTATAGAAATATATTTATTGAAAAATTATAACGAAGAAAAGATATAACTTATGTTATATATATATATATATATATATCCTAGAATTACCTTTTAGGTGAACACAATCAATATATAAAATATTGATATGAGAAAAAAGAAAAAAAATCACAAAAAAAAATGTTGTAAGAACAATGTATACCTCGTGTATAAAGTGGAACACTAGGCATTTTCACAGGTGAAGCTTTGCTTTTCTATATATTGAGACTTTTGAAGTCTTCAAAACATTAGATCCAGTTCTTAATTTATAGCTATTAATGTCATCCATATAGTTAAACATGTTGTTTCGCCAACCTTTAATTTGGATTATAAAGTGGACAATTATTGGAGAGATGGAGTCGTCAAATTTATTACTCTACAAATTATGTTGGATGCATTTCAATTCCATTGGTTTCTCACTCCTAAAATAGCAAGTGAACTTTTCACGTAGTTATTTGACTTTGGCTTCTTTTTTAAACAAAATCTAAAAAACAAAGGAGAATTAATAAATAATATTTTCGTTTTCCTTTTTGATGTTTGGTGGTGGAATATTAACTTTTAGTCTTGAATATAACTACTAGTAATATTTTTGAAAGGTTTGTGGAAAGTTGCACAGAGTGTAGTAATGGAATCAATGCTATTAACACATTGAAGAGTCAACAGCCAATCCAGATTATCCATGTGCTAAGGGAAGGGAATAGTTTGACAAATTGTTTTTTACTAACTTAGCTTTTGATTTTGCAGATACCTTCAATTCAATACTTTTCATGAATTGTCATTAGGTGGAAAGAAGATTTATAATCAAGCAAATGAAGAATAGATCACATAGACATACAAAGAGAAGAGGCAACATACAGTTAAAAACTGCTTTACTGTTATAGTTAAACTGACACTATAGGTCAGATATGCAGATTTTCCTTTAAAACTATTCTAACATCATCTTTTGATGTTAAATCTATTAATGTCATGACTCAAATGGCCGTGAGTGGCACCCACACTAATTTTTTCGTGGGAGAACCATCTAACCCAAATACTTAGTCAATTTTAAGACAAAATATCATAAAACCAACTTTAATAATAATAAAATCCAAAACTAATCAATTAATAAGTATAGAAAATCAACAAGTATCTATTACAATCCCCAAGACCCGAAAGTAATCGTACAAGAACTCTAACCAAAACAAGGTCTATGGAAATATCCAACAACTAATCAAAAAATAAAAAATGTCTCTGTCAGAAAAATGGACAACAACCATTGTGAAGATCCATGGCAACCTGGATAGGAAGTGCTCACCCTTGGATTAAAGTATGTTTGTCACATGCTAGTGGTGAGGTCTCGTAATAGTCTCCAAAACACAGCCTGCACTCAACAAAAAAAGAGCACATAGTAGTATCAGTACAAATAATATTTACTAGTAGGTATCATTGGCCGACTTAACCAACAAGTAATCTCTACTTAACCAACAACCTCCACAACTAGAGAACATAAGACCAATCGATATCCTCAACTAGATCACAACCTTTACCCTATCCATTGTTTCCCAACCACAAGTACAATGTGTTGAATTTCAACATATATCACAAAGCCAAACGCAGCGAAAAAGTTAAACAGGAACGTACCTTCAGCCATCATTGTCCAAGTGTAAGAAGAAAGAAAAACTTGAGAGAGAATTTTTTAACAAGCTTAGGAGTCTTCTAGCCTATACCTATCAAATTATCCCAGACTGATGGAGTCACAGGTGTATTTATAGGTAGGATTCTTAGGCAAGTAACTTTAACCCTAGGGACTTTCATAGTTATTTATTGCTATCAAAGAAATATCATATATGCATAACTTGGAGGAAAAATAATTGACTGATTTATTACTTTACTTGGGAGACAAGGTAAATTTATTACCAAAAATATGTGGGTCACTAATACGTAATATTTTACGTGATATTCTTACATTCTCCCACTTATATTAAAATTAGACAATCCTTTATGAGTGAAAATAAACGATATGGCCATAAACTCATATTCACTCAACTTAATAGTTATGCAATAATCACTTTATCAAGAATATATAATACAAGAATCATGGTGGTCATGCTCTTAATCAAACACTTCCTTCCATGTATTACAATGTACAATACATTCTACATAAAGTGTCCAACAACTTTATAAATGAGCTTAATATAAGTCATTCAGAGTCCAGCTTTATTTGATCCAATGATCACTTTATAATACATGAAAATCAAAATGTGCACATTCATGTATAATAAAAATGATAATGTCTAGACAAACTGTTAGAGACTATAGCAAGACTACAATAGTTACTAAGTCCCACATGGGTTACATGATCCTTGAAAACATTAGCTGATAAACCTTTAGTCATAGGATCAACAATCATTAAGGTAGTACTGACATATGTTCAAAACTCACATCTTGCTTCTTGGCATGATCTCTAACCATCAAATACTTTATGTCGATGTGCTTACTTCGGCCACCACTCTTATTATTCTTTGAAAAGAATACCGCAGCTAAATTATCACAAAACATTCTCAATGGTCTCGCAATAGAATTGACAATTTTAAGGCCTGAAGTAAAATTCTTCAACCATAACGCCTGTGATGTAGCTTCACAGCATGCTATAAATTCACCTTCCATCGTGGATGTTGCAACAATGGTTTGCTTGACACTTCTCCAAGACACAGCACCTCCAGCAAGAAGGAAAATATATCTAGAAGTAGATTTACCACTATCTTTACATCCACCCAAATCGAAGTCTGAATAGCCAATGACTTCCAATGAGTCAAAATATCTGTATGTAAGCTTAAGATCCTTGATTTCTTGCAAATATCTCAAAACCCTTTTACCAGCTTTCTAATGATCAAGACCAGGGTTACTTTGATATCTACCAAGCATTCCTACTACAAAGGCAATATCAGGTCTAGTGCAGACCTGTGCATATATAAGGCTTCGAACAAGTGAAGCATATGGAATGCCTTTCATTTGCTCTTGTTCCAATGCATTTTGTGGATATTGATTCAATGAGAATTTATCACCTTTAATGATAGGTGTTGCTATAGGTGAACAATTTTTCATTTCGTATCTTTCCAGAACTCTTTCAATGTAGGCTTTTTGAGATAGTCCAAGTAGTCGTTGAGATCTATATCTGTGAATCTCTATGCCAATGACATATGAGGCTTCACCCATATCCTTCAATTCAAAATTTTGGATAAGAAACTATTTCGTCTCATGCAACAACCCTAAATCACTACTCGCAAGTAAAATGTCATTCACATATAGGACTAGGAAAATATATTTGCTCCCACTTATCTTAAGGTATATATATTATCAATGATTTTCTCCGCAAATCTGAATGAAGAAACAATATTATGAAATTTAACATACCATTGGTGGGAAGCCTGTTTTAGTCCATAAATAGATTTATTCAACTTGCAAACAAGGTGACTTTCATCCTTATCACTAAATCCTTCAGGCTGACACATATATACCTTTTCTTCAAGATCTCCATTCAATAAAACCATTTTCAAATCCATTTGATGTAGCTCTAAATCAAAGTGAGCTACTAATGCCATGATTATCCTTAATGAATCCTTCTTTGATACAGGAGAGAAAGTTTCATGGTAATTAATACCTTTCTTTTGAGTGAAACCCATAGCTACAAGTCTAGCTTTATGTCGTTCAACATTATCAGATGAGTCTCTTTTGGTCTTATAAACCCATTCAGATCCTATAGTAGAGACTCTTTTAGGTAATTCAACGAGATTTCAGACTTTATTTTTAGCCATAGATTCCATCTCTTCTTTCATGGCATCATACCAAAGTGTGGAGTTTTCTCCACTCATGGCTTGTGAAAAAGAACATGGATCATCTTTTAGTCCAATATCATACTCAAACTCTTGGAGATATACAACATAGTCACTAGAAATTGCTGGTTTACGAACTCTTAAGGATTTCCTTACTTCCACTTGTTCAAGTGCTCTTTCAACAATGGGTTCAGGTAAAGCGGGTTGCTCTTCATGTGGCTCATCAAGTGGTGGTGGCTCTTTAACTTGTTGCTCTTCAAGTAATTCATGAGAATTTAACTGATTCGCATTCAAGTTTTCAGTATATAAAGGCACCATAAGTGGTTCCCTTATCTCTTTTAGTTCCACCACTTGAGTTGAACCACTCCCACTTACTTCATATTCCTCAAGAAATTTAGCATTTCTACCCTCAACAATTTTAGGAGAATGATAAGGATAATAAAATCTAAATCCTTTAGAGTTAACCACATAGCCTATAAAGAAACCGCTTATTGTTCGTTCATCCAACTTTTTAATTAAGGGTTATACACCCTTACTTCAGTTGGACATCCCCAAATGTGTAAATGGTTTAAACTAGGTTTCCATCCTTTAAATAATTCAAAAGGTGTCTTGGGGACAGCCTTTGATGGAACCCTATTTAAAATATACACATAAGTTTTTAAGGCTTCACTCCATAAGGATAAAGATAAACTTGATCTGCTAATCATGCTTGTTACCATTTCCATTAATGTCACGCCTTGAATTCCAACGGGGCGGACTGGCACCCGAAGCCGTTAAGGCCCGAGAGAACCAATCTTCATCCATGTACAATCATACGCATGTCACTCAATGAACATCACTATCACATATAGATACAAGATGCCAATGGCGAAAGTCATGGAAAAACATATGATATACATGAAACTTGGTCGTTAGGGCCATCAAGTCAAAAGCATACACTCCTTACATTTCCTTCATTTGTCCCACAACATCTACAAAGCCTCTACAGATGCATAGACATAACCAACCTAAATTCGGGACAAGACCCCGCGTTATACAACATTTATAATACCAAAACAAATGTACACATGTGACTCAGAAAGCCCCGAACCAACTGGAGCTCACCAATGATCTGCAAATGACCCGCAACCTACTGTGAAGGTCTACTAGCACCTGTGCCTACAGCAAGTAAGGTAGGTCCCCCAAAGTACGTCAGTACGAAGAATGTACTGAGTATGTAAGGCTATAAGAAACTACATCAAACATAAGAATTTTGATGGAATCAAATATAAGAGAATAATCAATATGGATAAACCATCAATATGGATAAACCATCGTTCTTCATGTGGTTGGAAGCATGACCATTACATTCATTACTTTACTTTGTCCTTCTTTGCATTAAGAAATTGTAAAGCATGTGATAAACAAGTGCCCAACTGATCAGTAGTAAAAGAGGATAACCCATGCTATGTATTTTAACCCCTAGGATGCAGCTCTTATACATATACAAATCGGGATTGACCCATGCTAGGCTTTTCTGTCGCCCCTGGGATGCTACTGTGATAACCCATGCTAGACTTTTCTCTCTCCCCTGGGATGTTACTGTGATATTGGGATCGACCCGTGCTAGGTATTGTAACCCCTGGGATACCACCCAAGATTATTCAAACAATTATGTATTACTTTTGTTCTTTCATTACAAGAGTGATACGTTTGTGGTTGCAACATTATTGGAACTTTGAAACATTAGTCAATGAACATGAGACATGTGAATCACAATTGATCCTGTGGGTAATACTAGATGGCAACCTGAAATGAGATACCTTTGGATATTTTGGAATGGAACAAGTAAAATGTCAATGTGAACAATATGTGCTGTAGAAGGATACGGAAAGAGTAACCTTGCATACCTTATCTTCCCAATATGAATACACAGTCCTATATGTGAATACAATAATCCATCTCCTTCCTTACATGTTACTCTACAACACAAGTACATAATGAAGCTCACGTTAACAACCAACAACCTTACAAGTGCATAAGACGACAAAGAGTTACATGATTGCCCTATAACGTAATTTCACCCTTTACAATACAATTCACGGCACTGTCATACCAAAAAAATCTCAACATTCCACACATTTACCAAGACATCATAAACCAATAGCATTTCATACCAAGTTTTCCTTTACGTTTCCTCATTAACACTACATCACAATTACTCCATCAAGTCACCTCAATACATTTCATAACAACAATCCTACAAGTTATACATACAAAAAACAAGTTAAGGAACATAACCATATCATACATGTTGATTTTTCATCCACACCATTCACTTCCATCAAAACCTCAAGTCTCCTTTCAAGTTCAAGTCACATAGATGACACATCTTTTAGCAAAAAGCAAAAGTGCACTACTCAACACCTTTACCAACATAACCATCATGATATACACACCATATTAAGCATATAATATATTAATCCATGAGAGTATACACTTACCAAAGCTTGCAAAGTGATGATCTTGTCCAAAGGAGTGATGGCTTAGGGTTTGAGAGATAAAAGAAATATTTTGGAAATGTTTAGAAATGGCATGTGTGTTGATATGAATAAAAATCTGATTTTGTGCCTTTATATAGTCCCTCAAGTCATCCTTATCCAATTCTTGGGCATTAAATGCAATGTTTACTTGGTCAACACAAGAATAGGTCATTTGCCCTATTTGGGCCATGTCTTATGACTTAAGTTTGGGCCTTAAATTGAGCCTATTAACACATGTTAATTCATCCCACCAAATTTAATGCATGATCCACCAACTATCTCATGTTTAAAGAATTCCATAGATGTTAAGACAATATTCAACTCACGAGATTCATGCTCATAGCCTCAACCCCAAGAATAAGCGATTTAGCCACTCATGGCTTAATTTAACATAATTTGATAAAAAAATTATCAAAAGGAAATTAACCCTAATTTGGATGCCAAAATCACCCAACAGTAGGCCTACCAAGATTAAATAATGATACAATAACCCAAGATTCCTATTTATAGACTGGTGGTCGGAGAAGAAATTTGGCAAAAAGCACCCCGGCACGCCTCTGGGCGCGCCTGGGACTTAGCCAAATTTCTGCACTTGAAAGGGTGAGCATGAGTGGCCTAGCACGCTGCCTGGCACTCCCCTCTGCTGTCTATGCCATAAAAATTTCTGTTAAAAGCGGCCTGGCACGCTGCCTGGCGCGCCTGACACTAAATTTCTGATTTTCCTCCTTTCTTCGACTTTTCTTTGTGGATTTGGTTGGATTATTCAAGTTCATATCTTTAGCTTGCCTCTTATCCTTAAGATCCTTTGCTTGGAAGTCCTTCAAGCCTCACTTTTCACGCCACAAATTCTCCAAAAAGTCACAAACTCCTCCTTCAAGGATCTAATCACATTTACTAGCACAATATCAAATGTTCCATCAATAACAATACAAAATACATACTTATTTCTCTCAAAATTAAGATTTATAATTACACCCTAGATCACCAATCAAGTAGGGTCAGAAATGTATGGGGTGTTACATCCTTCCCCCCTTAGAAACATTCGTCCTCGAATGTTAATAACATCTTCCCAATTACAAAAAATGTACCTTTATGTTAACATATATACATATACACATATGATTATAGATACTTACTTGTTATTTCTCCAATCCTGCATCTTAAACTTTCTCTTCCATTTGAAACAGATGAGGGTACTTGGACTTCATCATTTCCTCGGCTTCCCATGTGATCTCTTCTACTTGTTGATTTCTCCAAAGTACCTTTATGGAAGCTACGTCTTTATTCCTTAACCTCTTCACTTGTCTATCCAGAATAGAAATAGGTATCTCTTCATAGGTGAGATCCTTCATAACTTGTACATCTTCAATGGGAGCAATACGAGCTGGATCTCCTATACATTTTTGAAGCATCAAAACATAAAATACTGGATGAACAGCGGAGAGTTCTTGGGGTAATTTCAATTCATACGCAACTTGTCCAAATCTTCTGACAATTTTATATGGACCTATATAACGTGGACTCAACTTTCCTTTCTTTCCAAATCTCATTACCCCTTTCATTGGTGACACCTTCAAGACTATCCAATCACCTATGAAAAATTCGAGCCCTCTTCTTCTAACATCAGCATATGACTTATGTCGACTTTGGGCCGTTTGTAGTCGCTGTTGGATCACTTTAACTTTGTACATATCTTGATGAACAAGATCTGGCCCAAGTAAAGTAGTTTCACTCACTTCAAACCATCCTATTAGTGATCTACATTTTCTTCCGTATAATGCTTCATAAGTTGCCATTTTGATACTTGAATGATAGCTTTTGTCGTAGGCAAATTCAATAAGAGGTAAATGATCATCCCACCTAACTCTAAAGTCTAATGTGCAAGCTCGTAGCATATCTTCAAGTGTTTGGATAGTACGTTCTGCCTGTCCATCTATCTGAGGATGAAAAGCCGTACTCAAATTCACTTGTGTACCCAAGCTCCTCTGAAAAGATTTCCAAAAATGTGCAGTAAATTGAGCTCTCTTGTCTGATATAATGGAGATTGGAATCTCATGTAATCGTACTATCTCTTTAACATACAACCTTGCGTAATCTTCAGCTATATAAGTGGTCTTAACTATTAGGAAATGCGCTGACTTGGTAAGTCTGTAAACTATTACCCATATGGAATCAAATTTCTGCAGTGTACGAGGCAAACCTGTGATGAAATCCATGTTGATCATGTCCCACTTCCAGACTGGAAGATTGATACATTGCATATAACCTCCAGGTTTCTGATGCTCTACTTTTACTTGTTGACAATTCGGACATTGAGCTACAAATTGTGCAATGTCCTTCTTCATATTTCCCTACCAATACATATCTTTCAAATCATGATACATTTTTGTAGCTCCCGGATGAATAGAATATCATAAATTATGTGCCTCTATCATAATTCGTTTCCTTATCTCATCTACATCCGGTACACACAATCTACCTTGGCATTGAAGTACTCCTTCTTGTGTAAGATCAAATGCCTTTGTCAACTCTTGTTGTACATTTTCTCTCAGCTGCAACAAAATAGGATCCACATATTGTTTCTCCTTTACTTTAGCTATTAAGGAAGATTCTGCTGCATTTTGCACAATAACCCCGTCACCTGGAGATTCAAGAAGATGAACTCCCAAGTTGGCTAGTTGATGTAGATCTCTGACTATATCTTACGTTTCCATCAACTGATCATTAGTGTGTCCTATTGCTTTGCGACTTAGTGCACCAGCTACCATATTTGCTTTCCCTTGATGATATAAGATATCGATGTCATAGTCTTTTAAGAGTTCCAGCCACCTCCGCTGCCTCAGATTTAGGTCCTTCTGCTTAAATATATATTGCAAACTTTTGTGATCAGTGTAGCTATCAACATGAACCCCATACAAATAATGGTACCATATCTTTAAAGCAAATATCATAGCTTCTAGCTCAAGATCATGTGTTGGATAATTCCTCTCATGTGGTCGCAACTGTAGTGAGGCATACGCTATTACATTACTGTACTGTATCAATACACATCCTAGGCCAACCCCGAAAGCATCACAATATACTGCATACCTTTTGTGCCTTTAGGAAGTACTAATACGGGTGTGGAAGTTAATTTATCTTTCACCTCTTGGAAACTTTTCTCACATGCATCATTCTACTGAAACTTGATTGCCTTGTGTGTTAGTTTCGTTAAAGGTGCAGCAATGGAAGAAAACCCTTCAACAAACCTTTGATAATAACCTGCCAATCCAAGAAAACTACGAATCTCTATAGGCGTCGTAGGTCTTGGCCAGTTCTTCACAGCTTTAATCTTTTGTGTATCAACCCTTATTCCTTCATCCGACACAATGTGACCCAAGAATGCTACGGATTTTAACCAAAATTCAACACGTAGAGAACTTCGTATATAACTTACGATCACAAAGAATCTGTAACACCTATCATAAGTGATTGGCATGGTCCTCTTGTGATCTTGAATAAACCAGAATGTCATCTACAAACACCGTCACGAACACGTCTAGAAATGGCTTAAACACCCTATTCATCAAAACCATAAAAACAGTTGGTACATTTGTTAGTCCAAACGACATAACTAAAAATTCGTAAATGCCATACCGTGTTCAAAAAGCTGTCTTGGGTATATCTTTTTCTCTAACCCTGACTTGATGGTAACCCGACCTCAAGTCAATCTTTGAAAAATATTTGGCACCCTGTAACTGATCAAATAAATCGTCAGTTCTGGGGAGGGGATATTTGTTCTTGATCGTTACCTTATTCAATTGCCGATAGTCAATACACATTCTCAACGTACCATTTTTCTTTCGTACAAATACTACTGGTGCGCCCCACGGAGACATACTAGGCCTTATGAATCCTTTGTCCAGCAAGTCTTTTAATTGCTCCTTCAATTCTTGCAATTCTGCTGGATCCATTCTATACGGAGAAATAGAGATAGGCTGAGTGCCTGGAATCACATCAATACCAAACTCTACTTCTCGTTCTGAGGGTAATCCTGGAAGATCGTCAGGAAATACATCAAGGAATTCATTGACCACTAGAACTGATTGAAGAGTTGGTGGTTCCACATCAGTATCTTAAACTCTTACCAAGTGAAAAATGTACCCTTTGGATATCATTTTCCTAGCCTTAAGATAGGAAATAAATTTTCCTCTCGGTACCCCCACATTACCCTTCCATTCAAGAACATTCTTTTGTGAAAAATGAAAATGTACCTCCTTAGCTCGGCAATCCACCGTGGCATAATAAGAATCCAACCAATCCATACCCATTATAACATCAAAATCCACCATGTCTAGTTTAATAAGATCAGCCAATGTATCATGACCACACACAATTACGATATACTCTTTTTGCAACAATAGATTCACCAACTGGTATAGATACTTCAATTGACTTAACTAAGAATTCTGGTGTTCTTTCAAATTTTGCAGCAATCAATGGAGTAACATATGACAGGGTAGAGCTCGGATCAATCAATGCATATACATGATCTGAAAATATGGACAATATACCTGTGACTACATCAGGAGATGCCTCCAAATTCTGCCTGTCCACTAGGGCATAGGTTCGATTCTGGGCTCCACTGGAACTAGCTGCTCCTCTAGTACCTCTACCAAGACCAGCAAATTGTACACCTCTGCCTAGTGAAGGAACCAATGATGATGATGCAACGGCTGATCCCGTAGGTCGTGCTATACCACCCGTGCCCTTTTGTGGGCATTCTCTCATTATGTGCCCCGTCATACCACACCAAAATCATACATTTGTCCCCAACCAACATTCATCTACATGATGCCTTTTGCAGCGCTGACATGGAGGATGAGAAAATCCTGCTGTCTGTGATCCTTGCATCCCACTACTCTGCCCAATATGACTGCCCCTAAACCCTCGAAATTAAGGTTGAGTGTCTACTGTGGAATAAGAGAATGATGGTCTAGGCGGTCTAGGAAACATTCGAGGCCTAGATTCCCCTTGGGACACCATAGACTTCCCCATAGGTCTAGCCCTCTTCGATGGCCCTCTTTCAAATTTGTGTACCCTTCTTCTTTGCCTCTAATCCTCCATTTTCTGGGCAAAAGCATGTATTCTAGATATATCCATATATCTGTTCAAAGCAGCAATGGTACAGTCCCTTACCAAATATGGATCCAATCTTTCCACATATTGATGGACTCTGTCTGTCATTGTAGCCACTACATTCGGAGCATATTGAGCCAAAGAATTAAACTGAAGACTGTATTCTCTAACACTCATATTCCCTTGACAAAGATTTAGAAACTGGTCTGCATGTGCCTCCTGGATTTCATATGGGAGGTAGTGATCAAGAAAGGCCGTTTTAAATTCTTCCCAACCAGCTGGAAGTGCATTAATACCCCTCGATCGTTTCCAGTCTTCATACCACAATATAGCTTCACCTTTCAATTTATAGGCCGCAAGTTCAACTATTTCTCCACCAGTCACGTGCATAACATCTAGATCCCTTTGAATTTGGTCCACAAAGTCTTGTGGATCTGCTTTCGGATCTGACCCGGTGAATATGAGAGGGTCTAGTTTCAAAAAATCCTGTGTCTGCCAACTAGCTACTCTAGCCGTGTCATCCTCACTTGTCGTTGGACCAGCTCGTCCCTGAGTTTGTATAGCAACTATCTGAGTCAACATATGCACTGCATTTCTTAAATTCTATTCAGTGGCATTCATAGGCAGTTCTGCGGGTACTTCTCTACTACTTGGCTCCTCCGGAGTTGGAAAAGTAGAAGAAGACTGCAATGCAATTTTAGTGTCAGCACCACCTTAACTAACTTGGTAAGGTGGTGATTTACTCATGCCTTCTCCGGCAAGCATATCTACTTGCTTACCTTTGCCCCTACCTCGTCTTGTCATCAACATTTTACTATAACAAAGAAAACAATTACAATGGTCAGATATAATTTCACCTACCACATTGGCTCTATTGCACGATCTAGAAATGAAGAAAAGAAACAACTCCTAAATGTCCCGTAGCCTCCTACTTATAAATGTGGTGCACAACACATTCATAAGTAAGACTACTCAAACACTGCTTTGTAGACACCTTTAGGACGATCTGCTCTGATACCACTTTTGTCACGTCTCGAATTCCAATGGGGCGGACTGGCACCCGAAGCTGTTAAGGCCCGAGAGAACTAATCTTCATCCATGTACACTGATATGCATGTCACTCAATGAACATCACTATCATATATAGATACAATATGCCAATTATCACGCCCCGAGTTCCAACGAAGCGGATTGGCACTCATAGCCGTTAAGGCCCGAGAGAACCAAGCTTTGCTTTCATTCATTCATATGCATGCCATAAGAAACACCACTATCACGTAAGAACATAAGGCCAATATCGGAAATCACGGAACATGTAATATACACATATGCGAAACTTGGCCATCAGGGCCATCAAGTCAAGGGACATGCATCTCTTTCCTTCATATTCATACACATACCCGCATACGTCCACAAAAGCCTCTGACAGAAAATACATACACATCCAACCTAAATTCGGGACAAGTGCCCGCTTTACATAGATCTACAATACCAAAATCAATGTACAACTTGTACACGGAAAGCCCCGAACCAACTGGAGCTCACCAAAGACCAGTAGGTGTCCTGCAGCTTACTGGGGA
Organism: Capsicum rhomboideum; assembly: GCA_031232105.1. Classification (NCBI taxonomy): domain Eukaryota; kingdom Viridiplantae; phylum Streptophyta; class Magnoliopsida; order Solanales; family Solanaceae; genus Capsicum; species Capsicum rhomboideum. Next base: position 49,858,467 of record CP124716.1, on the reverse strand, counting down.
GGTCTACTAGAACCTGTGCCTGTAGCAAGTAAGGTAAATCCCCCAAGAGGGGTCAGTACGAAGAAAGTACTGAGTATGTAAGGCTGCATGAAACTGAATCAGTATATAAGAACTTCAATGGAAAATAATTACAAGGGAATACCCAATCTGTCCAAGCCATCAATCTACATATTTGGAACCACGCGTATTACTTTTGTTATTCTCTTCAATTCTGTACGTCTTCTTACTTACTTGTCAATCATTAATTATATACTGCTCGAGCCCAACTAATCAGTGGAAAATTATTGAGACTTGGGAACCATGTCCCTAATTATGTAACTCATGAACAACTACAACTAAAGAATGAGGAGCATGTAACTTAACAATGGATAACAACCTGAATGAGATACCTTTGGACATTTCGAAATGGAATAAGTACATAGCCCATATGAACAACATGCTGCAGAAGGATATAACTAGGATAACATTACATACCTTCACTTCCACGTAGGAATACGCAAGACTATATATGAACATAATAGTCTAACTTCTCCCTTACGTTTCACTCTACAATACAAGTATATACCGGAGCTTACATTAGAAACTAGTTACTGTACAAGCGTACAAAACTATAATAAGCTATATGACTGCCGTATAATGTCATGTCACCCCCTTAAAATACAATTCTATGCATTCTCATATCAACAAAACCATAACATTCCACACATTGATCAAGATTTCATACAATAATAGCATTTCACACCACACTTACCCTTTATGCTTTCTCATTATCATTCCATCACATTTTCTCATATCAACTTGCCTCATAAAAACATATGAACTACAATACATACTTAATACATTCCAACATTCCTAATTACGACACTTTAAGTTCATTAAAACGGCATCACAGGTTGATAATTACATCCAAAAAGGGAATAGGGGCCTTCGGGGGTCGACTAGATGCGAAAACATACAAGACCGAACCTGGAGCTGACCTGCGAAGACACCTGCACCCGCAGGTGACTGAGGTGAACCCGCAGGTGGCCTTTGGCAGATGCCAGAGGCACCTGCATTGGCATCTGCGCCCGCAGGTGCCCTTGTCTGCGGGGGCGGATGCCCGTTTTGGTCTGAATTGGTCTATTTTGGGTCTTTTAATGCAATGAATGGTCCATGATCATAAACAAACTTATTTTGACATATTTTTGATCATCTTTAATGCCATCAATCATCCATTATCTCACAACACACATAAACCACACCCAAAACCACACTTCTCGGTCAATACGTCATCAAATCCATAACCAATTTCACAATAACAATCCCAAACATTATACACAAGGATAAAACAAGGTAAGAATATAATCACATCTCACATGACAATATTGAATCCATCAAGTTCGCTTCCTTCAAGACCACAAGTCCATATTCAAGTTTACAAGACAAAACCATCCTCCGATTTAGCAAACATGTAACATTTCACACATTGTGAACTTCTCAATACTCCAACAACATAACCAACATAATAGACACCATCTCCCATGCATAAAATATATTAAACCATAATAATAAACACTTACCAAGTCTTGTACAAAGGTGATCTTGTCCACAAAGATGAGAGCTTAGGGTTTGTGTGATATAAGAAATGTTGAGATAATTCTAGAAAAAGGCATGGGTGTCACAATGAAATAAAAATCTGATTTTTTTATAGTCCCATGAAGTCTCATTCTTAGCCACATATTTCATGTTTACTTGGTCAATGGAAGAGCTATGCAAGAATGGGTCAAATTCCCTTTTGGGTCATGTCTTCCTCATGATTTTTGGGCTTCATTTGGGCCCAATGGCACAAGACCCATTAATGCCCAACAAATAAATGTATAATTCATCAAATACTTCATGTTTGAATAATTCCATTAATGTAAACGTAGTTGTATAGGTTTGAAAACATACGGGGTGGTACACCAATGGCAGAAGTCATGGAAAAACATATGATATACATGAAACTTTGTCGTTAGGTCCATCAAGTCAAAAGCATACACTCCTTACATTTCCTTCATTTGTCCCACAAAATCTACAAAGCCTCTACAGATGTATAGACATAACCAACCTAAAGTCGGGATACGACCCCGCATTATACAACATTTACAATACCAAAACAAATGTACACATGTGACTCGGAAAGCCCCGAACCAACTGGAGCTCACCAATGATCTACAAATGACCCGCAACCTACTGTGGAGGTCTACTAGCACCTGTGCCTGCAGCAAGTAAGGTAAGCCCCCTAAGGGACGTCAGTACGAAGAATGTACTGAGTATGTAAGGCTATAAGAAACTACATCATACATAAGAATTTCGATGGAATCAAATATAAGAGAATAATCAATATGGATAAACCATCATTCTACATGTGGTTGGAAGCATATACATTACATTCATTACTTTAGTTTGTCCTTATTTGCATTAAGAAATTGTAAATCATGCTATAAACAAGTGCCCAACTGATCAGTAGTAAAAGAGGATAACCCATGCTAGGTATTTTAACCCCTCGGATGCGGTCCACATACATATACAAATCTGGATTGACCCACGCTAGGCTTTTCTGTCGCCCCTGGGATGCTACTGTGATAACCCATGTTAGTCTATTCTGTCGCCCATGGGATGTTACTGTGATATTGGGATCAACCCGTGCTAGGTATTGTAACCCCTGGGATACCACCCAAGATTATTCAAACAATTATGCATTATTTCTGTTCTTTCATTACAAGAGTGATACGTTTGTGGTTGCAACATTATTGGAACTTTGAAACATTAGTCAATGAACATGAGACATGTGAATCACAATTGGTGCTGTGGGTAATACTAGATGGCAACCTAAAATGAGATACCTTTGGACATGTCGGAATGGAACAAGTACAATGTCAATGTGAACAATATGTGCTGCAGAAGGATACGAAAAGAGTAACCTTACATACCTTATCTTTACAATATGAATACAACAGTCCTATATGTGAATACAATAATACATTTCCTTCCTTACATTTTACTCTACAACACAAGTACATAACGGAGCTCACGTTAACAACCAACTACCTTACAAGTGCATAAAACGATAATGAGTTACATGATTGCCCTATAACGTCATTTCACCCTTTACAATACAATTCACGGCATTGTCATACCAACAATATTGCAACATTCCACACATTTACCAAGACATCATAAACCAATAACATTTCATACCAAGTTTCTCCTTTACGCTTTCTCATTAACACTACATCACAATTACTCCATCAAGTCACCTCAATACGTTTCATAATAACAATCCCACAAGTTATATATATAAAAAAAACAAGTTAAGTAACATAAACATATCATACATGTTGATATTTCATCCACACCATTCATTTCCATCAAAACCGTAAGTCTCCTTTCAAGTTCAAGTCACATAAATGACACATCTTTTAGCAAAAAGCAAAAGTGCACTACTCAACACCTTTACCAACATAACCATCATGATATACACACCATATTAAGCATATAATATATTAATCCATGAGAGTATACACTTACCAAAGATTGCAAAGTAATGATCTTGTCCAAGGGAGTGATGGCTTAGGGTTTGAGAGATAAAAGAAATATTTTGGAAATGTCTATAAATGGCATGTGTGTTGATATGAATAAAAATCTGATTTTGTGCCTTTATATAGTCCCTCAAGTCATTCTTAGCCAATTCTTGGGCATTAAATGCCATGTTTACTTGGTCAACACAAGAATGGGTCATTTTCCCTATTTGGGCCATGTCTTATGACTTCAGTTTGGGCCTTAAATTGAGCCCATTAACACATGTTAATTCATCCCACCAAATTTAATGCATGATCCACCAACTATATCATGTTTACAGAATTCCATAGATTTTAAGATAATATTCAACTCACGAGATTCATGCTCGTAGGCTCAACCCCAAGAATAAGTGATTTAGCCACTCATGGCTTAATTTAACATAATTTGATAAAAAAATTATCAAAAGGAAATTAACCCTAATTTGGATGCCAAAATCACCCAACAGTAGGCCTACCAAGATTAAATAATGATACAATAACCCAAGATTCCTATTTATAGACTGGTGGTCGGAGAAGAAATTTGGCAAAAAGCACCCCGGCACGCCTCTGGGCGCGCCTGGGACTTAGCCAAATTTCTGCACTTGAAAGGGTGAGCATGAGTGGCCTAGCACGCTGCCTGGCACTCCCCTCTGCTGTCTATGCCATAAAAATTTCTGTTAAAAGCGGCCTGGCACGCTGCCTGGCGCGCCTGACACTAAATTTCTGATTTTCCTCCTTTCTTCGACTTTTCTTTGTGGATTTGGTTGGATTATTCAAGTTCATATCTTTAGCTTGCCTCTTATCCTTAAGATCCTTTGCTTTCAAGTCCTTCAAGCCTCACTTTTCACGCCACAATTGCTCCAAAAAGTCACAAACTCCTCCTACAAAGGTCTAATCACATTTACTAGCACAATATCAAATGTTCCATCAATAACAATACAAAATATGTAATTATTGCTCTTGAAACTAAGGTTTATAATTACGCCCTAGATCACCAATCAAGTAGGGTCGGAAATGTACAGGGTGTTACAATTAATGTTTGGTTCCTTCATTCTGCCACACCATTTTGTTGTGGTATTTCTGGCATGGTATATTGAGCAATTATACCTTCCCTTTCAAGGAACTCAGCAAATGGACCTTTAACTTGTCCCTTTTCTGTGTACCTACCATAATATTCTCCACCCCTATCAGATCTTACAATTTTGATTAGAGCTCCAATTTATTTCTCTGCTTCTGTTTTAAAAACTTTAAAAGCATCAAATACTTCCGATTTATTAAACAGAAAATAGAGATACATATATCTTGAATAGTCATCAATAAATAAGATAAAATATCTCTTACCATTCAAGCAAGTGGTAGGAAAAGTTCTACAAATATCTATATGTATGATCTCAAGTAATTGAGAACTCTTTTCACCTTTAGTGGATTTGTTGGTCTGCTTACCCTTTATGCAGTCCACACAAGTCCCAAAATTAGAAAAATCAAGAGCTTCAAGAACTCCATTATTAACTAACCTTTTGATTCTTTCAATAGAGATATGTCCCAATCTCTTGTACGAAAGACTTGATGAGTTCTCATTGATAATACATCGCTTAGTGCCAATTTCTTTATTATGCAGAGTTAAGACATTACATTCAGTCGTGGGGGTTATCTCAAATTTAAATAAATTTCCATACAAATTTCAAAAACCAACAACTTTATTGCCTTTCAAAAGTTTCATTGTAGACAAATAAAAATTGAAATTATAACCAGCTATTGATAGTCTAGAAAGAGAAATTAAATTCCTAGAATACGATGGAACATAAAAAGTGTTTTCTAAATTTAATTGAAAACAATCTTTTAAAATGATCCTAGAAGTCCCCACGCCTTCCACATGTGATGTCGTCGTATTTCCAGAATAAACATTTTGTTCACTTTGCATCGGCTTCCTTAGAGTTAGAAAACCCTGCATGGTTTTGGCAATATGAGTTGTGGAACTAGAATCCTATAAGGGTGCTGGCCAACGCCTTGTCAGAGCATACAAATTGTTCATCAATTGCCTTCATGTAAGCTTTGACATTTTCATTGTTAGGGATGGAACCCCTAATGATTTGGATTATATGAGCATTAAGTTCAAGCAATTAGATCGTTCCCACAGCTCATAAGAAGCCTTAGCCTCTGGCATACTTGATTTCGTGGGCTTAGGTGGTTCTTCCACACGGAGTACTAGATCCAGATCCGAACACCCTAAAGTAAGAAGGACTTTCTCCTTCCATTCAGTAAAGTTGTCACCAGACAATATTAGAATTCGAGCATTTTCGTTGAATAGAGCAGTAGAAAAAGTTGTGTTAACTAAAAAACAAGGATACACATACATAAGCTATGAAATTCATAACCATCAAAGTGAACCGTGTAAATATCGATTTTTAAGTAACTTCTAAACCTTCCTGTGGTTAGAGGTTGCAACCCATGCATAGAATTACTTAACTTCATTAGACTAGTAAACGAAATAAAACTAGAAATTAATCCATAAATATGGGCATAGGATAATTTTTAAACAGAAAGGTTTACTATCTATTCCAATTAATCTAACCACACTAGTTACCTCCTTGTGAGGTAAGGCTACTATTTTGAAAAGATAATCGGACTTTAGTAGATGACATATCTCAATCACTTAACTTTATGTGATTAAAGAATTTAGCTTTTCTTTATATCATATATTCAGTATGTTGTGGCTAACCCAAGCATATGACAAAAAGAACTCAGACTGACATCTCACAATAGTTACCTTTAATAATTAACTTAAACAAAGTGTTAACTATTAAAATGCTAAAACAGATTGAATAGGCAGAGTCTACATCAAAGCAATCTGTTGTATAAAGCATCTCAAAGTATTTAACATTAATAATTAACTTAAACAAATAGTTAATTAATCACAATACTAAAGCCAAATTGAATAGGCAGAGCCTACATCAAAGCAATCCGATGCTCAAAGGATCTCATGTTAACAGGAAAAGAACCGTACAACAAAGAAATAAGCTGAGCCTACATATCTTTAGTTAAACACGGTAATTCCAAAAATTGTCATAATATTGAAAACGTAATAAACAGTAAAGGAACCAAAGTAACGAGATGTCAAGATTTTCAACAAGTAATGTGGAGCAGTTAGATAAACTTCACCAATAAAAAGTTATCATTACTGTATCTTAAATTGTCCCAATATATTCATCCAAAAATTCACATGATAACAATAAAATATAAACCGACATATTTGCTTTGAATGAAATATATAAACAATGAATAACAAACTGCATGAAGAAATCTGAAAAAATCAATATCACCAACTTGCTGTCTTTTACCCTTTAAAAATTATTTTAATAATTATCATCCCATGGTTACAACACGTTTTTAAGGGAAAAAAACAACAATAAAAAATTAATTAAACCAAACTAGTATCGGTAAACCATATAAGATAATTTATAAACGGTCTAGTAATTTGATCGATTCTCAATACTGAACAATGCGGCTAAAGAAGGCTCTTGATACCACATGTTGAATTTCAACATATATCACAAAGCCAAACGTACCTTCAGCCATCATTGTTCAAGTGTAAGAAGAAAGAAAAACTTGAGAGAGAATTTTTTAACAAGCTTAGGAGTCTTCTAGCCTATGCCTATCAAAGGTTATGCCAGACTGATGGAGTCACAGGAGTATTAATAGGTAGGCTAGGGACTCTTAGGCAAATAACTTTAACCCTAGGGACTTTCATAGTTATTTCTTGCTATCAAAGAAATACCATATATACATAACTTGGAGGAAAAATAATTGATTGACTTATTACTTTACTTGGGAGACAAGGTAAATTTATTACCAAAAATATGTGGATCACTAATACGTAATATTCTTACACAATGTTCATAAAAAAGGGACCTATGCCCACTCTAAGTATATAAGTATGAAATTAACACCTAATCATCAATGTAGTTAACCATCTCACAAGAGTAGTCTAATTCTACCTCAATCACCATAACACATGATGCATATTATATGAACAAGCAATTAGTCCAAACTATGTAAATAATGCATATCAATTACCAAATCAAACATTTACGCACATAATAAGGAGACCTATGCTTTCCCAATAGTCATGACCTACAGGAGACCAGCTTCCTCCATGTACCATACCGACGTGGTACCCAACCCCTCTGAAAAGAAAATAAGTTAGTAATCCATACTGACGTGGTGCCTGACCCTCCGAACATCATAATATCATGAAATGAAATCAATACCACTCAAGATGTATCACACTGTACCATTAATTCAAGTATACAATTTATCATCATAAAAGACTTATTCAGTTTCATGTCGTTTATCTCAAGCATACAACAATACCAACCAAGCTCACCGATAACAAGTATGCCCAAAGGCCAATTCACAAGTACTCAACTAACGAATAGGCATGGAGTCTAAATCAAGTCTACAACTATAATAAAACCATAACCTACCTCAAACACAACACCAAATGCAACTAATACACAAGAGCCTTGCCTTTCCTTACAGCTTCAAATTGTTCTCGGTCTAAATAAAAACAAACAAAGAATATTCAATGATTTACTCTTTTATTCTAGGTATTAGGGACTAAAACCCTCTGATTTTACCCTAGTTCATAGCCTAAATTATCAATTCGGAGTTTTTCACCCATTAATTTACCCCAAATCTCATAATCCACGTTCAAAGTAAAGAATTCTATGCTAGAAAGTATAATCTAACAACCTAGAACCATTATCAAGTGATTTTAGGACTACCCGTAGATAATTCACACTACTTCATCAATTTAGGGCTTAAACCCATGAATTCCACTATAATTAGTAGTCTAGCAATTCTACGGATTAAAAGGATTAATCCTATGTTAGAAAGGTGAAATAAACTTACCTCCACAGTAGGAATCGCCCAAGTATGAAGAAAATCACCTCTCTCAAGCCTTAGGTCAAAAATTTGGATGTTTTGGAGAAAATAAAGTAAAAAATTGGAAAATTGTCACGACCCGAACCCCATCGTAAATAGCACCCACACTAACCCTTTAGTGGGAGAACCATCTAACCAAAATAGCCAACACAAACACTTAATCATTTTTAAATACAAAGAATGCAGTCTATATTTATAACAATATCCAATAGTTCTAATCTAAACAATGTGGAATATTATCAAATGTCTAAAATGCCCCCTAAAACTGAAGGTCATCGTACCAAAAAATCTAAGCAAAACAATATGCGGGAACAACCCCAAAAACTAGCAATAACTAAATTGTTTGTGTCTGAAACAAGTGGACAAGAATATAGTGTAAGAAGACCTATGGCTGCTCAGAAAATGAAGCTCACCCTTGAGTCGAAAATTGATCACTATCTATAAATAAGGTATCATTTGAGCCACTGGAATATGCTCTGCACTCAACAAAAAGAAGAGCACAGGGTAGTATCAGTACAAAACCACTATGTACTAGTGGAGTCAAAGGCCAACTCAACTTAATAAATATTAACACATAACCAACAATTTGTAAACAAGAGCAACCATGTAACTCTTAGCAACAATAACTTCACTTAACTTTTCCTTATTGATTCATCAAGCAATCAACTAAGTAATCAAGGAAAACATAGTACAAGTACAAATATTCAACCAAGTCAATTACCATGAATCATAAAAGATAACTCAATCTTGTCACACTTACCTTTTATTGAACTTCGATAATATCAACTTAGTTTAAGTACATCAATAGCCCAGACCACTCATGGATCCTAAATAACAACAACATAACCCGGTTCTCTCAAGGAACCAAAATAGCAACAAAAATATAATTCGGTCCACTCATGGAACCCAAATAGAAATAATAATATAATCTGGTCCAATCATAGAACCGCCAAACTCTTCAATATCATGTACACATATGCTATGGATCTTATAAATTCCTATTATCCATGACCTGCAATGGACATGCTCAGTCCATCTACCAAATAACCTAGACAACTAGTGACTGTCACCCTTATCCCAAAACCAAGTGTTATACCACCCTTACTCAAACATTCTCACCCTTATACTCCGTGAATTCTACCAATTTTATAATGGTCAACCTTTACCGGTTCATCTCACAATATCTACCAATACTAAAACATATACAATCATATAATGAGATAGTTCAACCACACTTGCATATCAAACATGCCCTTTTTACATAATCTCATTTTAGGTAATCAAACAACTTTTAAGATTATCCAACAAGTCAACAATCAATAGCACGTATTGCAACAAGTAGATAAATAGGTAATTATCATGCATACATAAACTAAATTGGGTTTTTAAGTCCAATTAAACCATCGCCTACCTCAATCCAAGCCTCGCAATGCTCTAACAAACTTGAGTTTTGCCTTTTCTTGAAACTCGGCTTGACTGTGGTCCAAAAACAGCAATACAATCACTAATCCAATAGTGCTCTAACAATTTCAAGGGTTACAGCCTAATCCCATAATCCCAAGGTCAAAATCATGATCATTCACCTATTATAGGGTTTTTCTACCTTCATTCCACTTTATTTCTATCAATTTTATACTTTTAAGAATGAATTCTACTCAAGGACTTGCTCATTTCAGCTCATATTTTGACTCTTACAGTTGAGGACGAGGAGTTTACTGTATATTGTGATTCTTCTGGTGTTGGTTTGGGGTGTGTTCTAATGCAGCAGGGTTGAGTTATTGCATATGCTTTGAGATAGGCGATGGTGCATGAGCGCAACTTCCTCACTCATGACTTAGAGTTAGTAGTGGTAGTTTTCGCACTTAAGATTTGAAGGCATTACTTGTATGGTGTTCACTGCAAGATTTTCACTGACCATCATAGTGTTCAATATATTATGACCTAGAGGGAGCTTAATTTGAGGCTGCACAGGTGGATTGAGTTACGAAAGGAGTATGATCTCTCTATTTTATACCATCTAGGCAAGGTAAATGTGGTAGCAGATGTCTTAAGCTGGAAAGCAATGAGTATAGGTAGATTGGCCTTTATTTCAGTATCGGAGTGACCTCTGGCCTTGGACATCCAGTCTTTAGCCAACATAATAGTTCGGCTTAATATTTCAGAACCCATGAGGATTCTTGCTAGTGTTGAGGCAAGATCTACCTTGTTGAAGCAGATTCGGGGTCATCAATTTGAGGATTATGAGTTACGTGACATTCGAGATCTAGTTTTGAAAGGTGAGTCTAGGAGGGCTACCTTAGATTCTGAGGGAATTTTGAGATTTGATGGTCATATTTGTGTTCCAAGGTAGGAGGTTTGATTTAGTTGATACTCTAGGAGGCTTATAGCTCCAGGTATTCTATTCACCTCGGGATAGCTAAGATGTATAGAGATTTAAGTAACTACTGGTGGAGAGGTTTGAGGAGATATATAAAAGACTTCAGAGCTTGGTATTTCTGTTGTAAGTAGGTGAAGGCTGAGTATTTGAGACCTGGTGGATTGCTTCAGAGACTAACCATTCCTGAGTGGAAATGGTAAAAGATTACTATGGATTTTGTGGGTGGTTTGCCTCACACTTCTCATAGTTTTTATAGCATTTGGGTTATCACAGATTGATTGACCAAGTATGCCCATTTCATTCCTATTCAAACTTCCTTCAGTACCGAGAGGTTGGCTCAAACCTATGTTTGAGAGGTGGTTCACCTTCACGGTGTTCCCGTGTCTATTATTTTAGATAGAGGCTCTCAGTTTACTTCTAGCTTCTAGAGGGCATTTCAGGAGGAGTTGGGTACCCAGGTTGATCTTAGCACCACTTTTCATCTCTAGACTAATGGACAGTCGGAGCGGACTATTCAGGTCTTGAAGGATATGCCCCGCACAAGTGTTATGGACTTTGGGGGTTAGTGGCCAGTAGTTTTTAGCCTTAGAAGAGTTTGCCTATAATAATAACTACCATTTGAGTATTCAGATGGCACCATTCAAGGCATTGTCGATCTCTAGTTGATTGGTTTTAGACTTTAGAGGTTAGGCCCCATGGTACCGATTTACTTCATAAGTCTTTGGACAGAGTTTGGGTTATTTAGGATAGGCTACAAGCAGCTAAAAGAAGACAGAAGAATTATGATGACTGTAGGCTTCGTACATTGAGATTTAGAGTTGGTGATTGGATTTTCCTACGTGTATATCCCATGAAGGTGTGATAAGTCTTAGGAAGAGGGAAAAGCACAGCCTCAGGTATATCGGGCCATTTGAGATCTTTCAAGCAGTCGAAGAGGTAACTTTTGAGTTGGCCTTGCCTTCAGTTTTTTCAACCATCCTTCCAATTTTCTATGTATTGATGTTGTGGTATTATATTCAGAATAAGTCTCACGTGCTTTGATAGGACTCAGTTTAATTGGATAAGAGGTTGACCTTTGTGGAGGACCCAGTCTTTATTCTGGCTAGAGATGTCATATGATTTCACTCCAGAGATATTCATGTGGTTGAGGTTCAGTAGAGGCACTATCCGGTCTAGGAGGCTACCTGGGACAAAGAGCATGATATGCAGGCTCAGTATCCTCCCCTGTTTGAGCCTTCAGGTACTTCTTAACCCTTTACTTTCACAGATGAAAGTCCTTTTAGTAGTGGATATTGTAATGACCCTCCAGGTCATTCCCTTCGTATTTGTGCTTTTTCTATATTTAAAGCATTCCTATAGTTATCCCAAGTTATTTATGACTTGCTGGGACTGACAGTTCGGTTACCGGACAGTTCATTTGGTTTTTAGATCCATTTCCCTGTTTTAGAGCTTTTGAAGTTGAAAAATGGGTCTCGGGTCAAAACTTCATGTAAACGGCCTTAGATTCCAGCTCTAACAGTTTCATTAGCTTTGAAATGTCAATTTTAGGCTAGGGAACACTTTGTCTGGGCCCCGAGGCTTCTAAACTCGTTTTGGACGATTGGTGAAATTTGGTGAAAACTAGAACTTTAGGTGTGGGACTCACATTCTATTGAAACGACCTCGGATGGAAATGTTGATGGTTACATTGAGTTTGGAATGCCGAATTTAGTAGGGTAGCATAGTTAGTTTGCGTGCACGGGGTTCTAAATGAATCTCGAGCACCCGATCGAAGTTTGTTGAGACTTAGCAAATTGCTAGGCCTAGGTTGCTGGTGCAGCCATTCAGCTGCCTAGAGACTACTTTAGTGGTAGCCGTTGTTCACAACTAATATTTTCCCTCCACGACTAGTTTTAACTCTGAGTTTCTTTGGTTTTAAATAAAATTGAAATATTTATTTTATCCAGATAAAGGCTTGCTAAAATATTTATTTTGATTAATTTTATTACTTAAGTGACGATTATACATTTCTGTATTCTTATATACCAGAGCCTATAATTTGTGTTACATAAATAATTATTTTATCTAAAATTGGCTTTTAATCGAGAACTGTTTTAAAAATTAGCTCGAATGAGTAAATCTAGATTTAAATACAATTTGTTCTTAAAAATAATCTATTTGAAAATTATCTATTTGATTTTATTAAATCAAGAAACTCAGGATTAAATCGTTTGTTAATTTATTTCAATTTTTTATTTAATTTAACCAATTTATTAAATTTGACCCTAATTGAAATCGATTTGGCCACAATTGTAATGCAATTGGCCAATTGATTTTCAATATGATTAAAATTTAAATGAATTGGGCTGAATTGTCAATTTAAAGGCTATTTGACAATTGGCCAAATTTCTTTAATGATTTACTAATCTACCCTTACCCCTAGCCCATACCATTTAAATTAAATTTGCACCGGTGTCACGACCCAATTTCATAGGTCATGATGACACCTACCATTACCCACCAGTAGGTAAGCCAACCCGTAGTCCGGAACAGTTAGTAATGTACTACTAAAAGAAATAAAGGAAACAGCGGAATAAATATAATAACAAGGCTAATATAATCCCAAAACCTGGTGGAGCCAGTACAAAAGCTGCTAATACATCAAGAGTACAAGTGAAATATAGGAAAAGTATATGTATACAAGCTGTCTCTGACACAACATAGAGAACAGTCTAACAATAAGAGGGAGAGTTGGGATACTCCAAAATGTGGGGAGCTCAACCCAAATCTCTGATCCATAGCTGCTCCGCACGATATACACACATCAACAGCGATAGCTCGTACTATAACCTGCAGGCTGCAGAAGTGTAGTATGAGTAGCAAATACATGGTACTTAGTAGCCAACAGCCGACTGAGCTCCAGAAATAATGTAAGCATACATAACAAGTAGGCATGAAAGTAACTACAGGCAACTATCCACGAAACTAGGCATAACAATGCTAATGGATCAATAGGGATAACTACCCTATCCTGACATCATTCGGGAACTCAAGTGAAATACCGTATATCACCGGCCAATATACAAATGAAGAATAAGAGAAGGATATATAATAGTAGTACAAGGCCAAAGGATGCATATACTACGTAAATAGATAAGGAAAGAGAGGGATAAACGGTGATACCATACATATAAGTATACATATAGGTCTAACTCAAAGGTAACTGCCTGAGGGAGTCAACCTAACATCTCAAGTCCATAGCTAAGTAAAGGAGCCAAACTAGACTCATCAAGCCTATACCCGAAGGGTGACAAATCCTGGGATAAACCAACCATAATATAATCTACCGAAAGGATAAAGAAATCAGAAACATACCTCTAATCTCAGGTACCAGTCCACAACCAACCTGCCACGAACTAACCATAATAAAGTAACCGGCTAGTTCGGGTAAACAAGTACCTAATCGGGCCCCTATAAGCCCAGAAGGTTCACAGAAACACTCAGCAAATAGCAACCATAACTCGTACCTATACAGCCTCTCATACGACCGATAGATACAGGCGCCAAACAACTATACTGGTGATAGGCAATGCATATGAATGGATGAATGCAATATAAACCAAAATTCCATAACCATGTAGGGGGCACCGGACTCGAATCGGTTCCACAATCTCAAAGCATACTGGGGAACCGGACTCGAACCGGTTCCACAATCTAAATCCATACCATACCAAGTGTATATACCTCCTCCAGATCACCTAGCTCGCAAAGGCAAGACCTAAGGAGACCAAGCTTCTCCGGCTCGACGGCTCTCGGACGAAGGGCCCCCCTAGGGGACTCGAGAAAATCCATCTACACTGCCTGGTCTCGATCCAGGACTTCCAATAACCATCATGATCCATCCACTCCAACCAGTACTGGAGGGATATATATATATATATAATCAGTGCATGGACTCAAATCGTGTCTAAAAGGATATAAATCCGTAAGTCCATTGCCCGAGATCATGCTCGGGACTAAATCATGTACAAAGGGTCGAAATATCCCTCGACCAAAGTAAATAGTAGTGGTAAGATGAATGGATAAATAATGGATCGAAATCATCCTCGATCGGAGTTCTAAAACATCATTTTCAGTTCTAAAAGCTCATTATCCAGTAAAATAAGGTGGTGCGATTCCCGTTATAAAATAACCTTTTTAAAAGTGAAAAGTGGGAATAAATCCCCTTTTAGAAACAGTAGTAAAATCAAGGTTTTGGTTAGAATCGTACCACTAAATGAGCATGAATGCACCAGATAGTATGCATTCCATCACCAGTATCCAGACAACATAACCATAAGCGCCTAAGCGTCTATAACTGATAATTTTTCCCTTGCTAAGGGCAGAATACTCACCAAAGTCCAACTAGATTTATAATCACGGTCTTGGGCCCAATAGCATGTAACCAATCTAGTAAGGTCTCATACCCCGGGCAACCACAATAATCAAGGGCATAAAGCCACCACAAGGATCTAATCGAGGAAAAACCTCCCGAATCGCTAAGTCAAATGGTAAATCTCATACCAAAGGATCCTTAATCATCAACTGTGGTTGACATGCTTATATTCAAGGGCAATAGGGCTCTATGGACATATCCAGTATTTATACTAGGGTGTTCGGGTCACATCTTCTACCCCAAATTCCATGAAATAGCCTAAGTCATGCTATACTAGCCATAATCATATCCTATATTCCCTACCTATCATGTAGTCTATACTATACACAATCTCATGGAGAAAAGTAGACTGAAGCCTACCTCGATGCAGAACCGCAATTCTTGAAGTGTCCACAAATCGCTCGACCCTGTTCCACGATCCCGAATCAATGCCAAACTATCAAAATAGTAACATACATGTCATTATGAGTAAAACGATACCCATATTGTAATATCCATATGAAAACTGATACCCATATACATATATAATCAGTGCACAAACTCAAATAGTGTTTAAAAGGACTTCCAATAACCATCATGATCCATCCACTTCATCCAGTATCGGAGGGAGATATATATATATATATATATATAATCAGTGCACGGACTCAAATCGTGTCTAAAAGGATATAAATTCGTAAGTCCATTGCCCGAGATCATGCTCAAAATTAAATCATGTACAAAGGGTCAGAATATCCATCGACCGAAGTAAATAGTAGTAGAATCGAAATATCCATACCAAAACTGATACCCATATTGTAATATAAAACTTCGGGCCCAAAATCGGGTCAATAATGGGCTCGTGTGGCCCGCTAATAGAATTCCAAAATTGAATCTCTCACGAGGTATCTCGAACGATGAGGAATATGTGCTCAAAATTTGAGAACAAATGGAGCGTAAATCGAGGCTCAAATCAGTCCCCAAATATTAGGATTTCAAAGACCTAAATTCTAAGAATTAACAAAGAAAAGAGCGGAATTCTATGAGGAAAATAATGGGAATCGTCCCTTATTAACAAAGAAAAGAGAGGAATTCTATGAGGAAAATAATGGGAATGGTCAAGGGACGTTAAAAAAACTTACCTTAGTCTCAAGAATGATTCCCCACGCTCCAAGCTCCAACAATGGCAGAAAAAAGGTTTTTGAATTGCAATTTTAGTCGGAAATCAGGAAAAACAAAATGTATATTCTTGTAAAATGGGATAAGTGAAGCTAAAATAACATAGACAATGATCATACGAGACCAACACATCGAGAATCTTCTAAAATGGAGCTTCCTAGCTCCCGGAATGTCAAAAATACGAAATGGGTTCGGTTTGAGTCTTATACTCAGCGATGGCCGCTAAAGCGGCACTTTGACCACTAAAGAGGCCTGATCATAGGGTAAAAGTACCTCTAAATAGGTCAAATGATTGCGTTAGCGGATGGTTAAATGGTCAACAACGGCTAAAGCGGCCACACCAGCACCAACAACTTCCAAAACTTGTTTTTGACCCTCGAAACTCATCCGGAACACTATGAACATGAACCAATAGTGAAAATTGATCATAAAACACATTCCAGATCCGATGGAATCATTGGAATTTCCATACAAGGTAGTTTCTATTAAATATGGGTCCCACACCTTTAGTTTTATTTTAACCAATTTCCAACTAATAACCCAAAATGAGTCCGGAAGCCTTGGGACCTGAACCAAGGGTCCCCCTAGCCTAAAATCAACGTTTCGGAGCTAATGGCACTGCTAGAATTTCCATCGGAGGTTGTCTACTAGGATTTTTGTTCCAAGACCAAATCCTTAACAATGAAGTTCCAAAATAGGGAAATGGGTCTAAAACCCAAACGGACTATCCGATAACTGAACCGACAGTTACGGCAAGTCATAAATGACATGTCGCTGCTACAGGGAGGTTCAAAATGTCAGAACACATGGAAATCAAGAAAATGACCTGGAGGGTCATTACAACCGGCCCATTACCCAAATTGATCCGCCTTATCCCCGTTCTCCTTTATCAACGACGTACATCAACACAACAACGATACAACAGCTTCAACCCGACATCTCTAGTGAACCAAACAACAACACCAAACGTCCTTCAAATTCCACCCTAACTCCATCCAAATCCCTTAACTCTGTCAACGCTATGCTGGCATAACCAAGAACGTTCTAGAAATTGCCAAAATGTAACACTCCAAAGAAATTTTCCTCATTTTGTGGAATTTGAATTTCATTGGTTCATTGATAAATTGGTGATCCCTCCCCCTCCCTAAATTTATTTTTACCCTAATTCCCAAAATATCTTTGAAAATCTTTATCCCACATCGCCAATTCGTCAAGAATTTGGAATTTTGGGTTTCTAAATAAACCCCTCCCTTTCGCTATTCTTAACACAGTTTTTTGAACCCCAAAAAACTAAAATTCTCTTTACTCAGCTAGGATTTTAGACTTCAGTCCCCAGCCTTAGAGTTGTGAGAATTTGGTTTAGTTTCTATTTTTCTGGTTGTCTCGTGTCGAGGAAAGTGTGAATCATCATCGTCGACTCGCTGTCTCATTTCGCTGCTCGAAAAGAGTTAAAATCATCCTCTTTAACTTTTTTTATTAAATTCCAGTGCTTGAATGGTTGAAATTTGTTTGTTAATAACTCCCTATTTTCCCGTTTTGATTTCTGTATTTTAATAGTTCATTTTAAAGAGTTTAAGTTTTTAAATGCAATAACTATATATTATTCGTGTAAATTGCAGTATTAGGATAGCTTGAAGTTGTTGTCTA
Organism: Capsicum rhomboideum; assembly: GCA_031232105.1. Lineage (NCBI taxonomy): Eukaryota > Viridiplantae > Streptophyta > Magnoliopsida > Solanales > Solanaceae > Capsicum > Capsicum rhomboideum. The sequence continues at coordinate 49,840,349 of CP124716.1, read as the reverse complement.
AATCATGTCTTTGACCTAAAAAAAAGGAACATAATGTGTTTGTGAACTTGGATTTTCACTGTTGAAATTTGTTATTTTGTTGAACTTGGATTTTGATCATTCCTGTAATGCCTTGTTTATGCATTCGACAAATAATATCACCCTTTGATAGCTTGAAATGGGTTGCATCTCAAAAGTTTATTTTTTAATAGCAAATGAAGTTGGTTCGGTCGATGTGGTTTGGTCTTCATTGTGTTTAATATGCCTCATTTGGTTGATTGAATTCTTAAAATCCACTTGATTCTCGTCGAAAGTGTGGACTGTTTTACTTTAAAATATGCTTAGAAACCTCTAATCTCTTTACCCAATCATTTTTGTTGCGTTTTAATTCACCGTTGTGCGTGCCATTTGGTTCTATTTTGTTTCTCGTTGATTAAGGCATTTCCAATCTGTGTGACTGATGCTCAATGTGTTCAAGTTTAGTGTTTTGTTTATATGTTTGAAATTTGGTTGTTTATTAAACTGCTAGTATAGGACACATCTTGTTTGACTTATACACTCTTGAGTTTCTAATTAAGTAAAAGGGTAAAAATTTAAGCCTTATCGTGTGATAATCCCATTCTCTCTTGGGTTTGAATGGATTTTGTAAGTGTGGTGACTTTCTGTTTAATTCTTTTATTACAATATCGTCTTTAATACTTGGAAAGCATTTGGTTAATTTGGTACTGAAGGCCTTTTTTCATGATTTTATTTGTGTTTCTCAAGTCCGTAAATAGATTTACTCCATGCTTCTTATCTCCTTATTTGGTTCAAAGTATGTGCTTGGAATAAGTGTGGTTCTCCAAAATTACTCATTGTTTATAAATGAAATGGTATGGTTGGTGATTAAAGTCTAATCTTAGTTATTTTTTAAGCTAGCGGTAGTTACTTTTGAGGCCTTTTAATAATCATTTTTCTTACTACTATCTGTCTTCAATAAAGTTTCATGTTTATTCTGGAATTTCCTCATCTTTTGTTTGATATTTAATATGATTTGGATGATGCTTTTTTTATCTGGGTTTCGTCTTCTCTATGACAATAGTTCAGTTAAATTTTCAAATTCTAAGATTAAATTATTATAGCTCATTTAGTCAATCAATTTGAGTAGCGCTAATTTTTCTTTCCCTTGTTTCTTTATGCATGAAATGTCCAAGTCTCATTTGGACTCCTCTGCATTTTCTCGGGATCAAGTCCCTTTTCTATCGAGTCAAGCTCCAACAAGTCCAAGAATGAACTATAACAGTGATGCATACATTGGTATACGGAGAATATACAGGATGTTGCTTCTGATATACATCAAAAGATGAGGAATGGAAGCTAGTATACAGGTGGAAGACCAAAAATATAAGTGTATGTGGTTGAGTATACAAGTTGTAAACATCAGATATACAGAAAAATGAGTTTAAACTATTGTGATATACAGCTGGTATACCAAGAGCGAAAATGGACCATGAGTTTCAAGTCCAAAACCTGGACTGCTTTGAAAATGGGCCAAAGGGGCCCAAATCTCAACTCTCTCTTTATTCTATTTCTTTGTAATTCATATTTGATAATTTATTTGTAATTAGCTCTAATCTTGGTCTTAACTTAGTATGAATTCCCATGGAGTTGTCTTAAATTGTTATTCTAGCAAGAATTGCTTTAAATATTTTGGAATCATTTATCCAAAGTGCAAATTCCTTTTAGGCAAATTTAAGCTTCAAGAATAATTTAAGAACCCTCTATGTTCTTTCATAGTTATTAGAAAGTCCGAATCCACATTTATGAGTTTGAACTAACCATTTAGTTCAAAATCATAACTCGGATAAAATTGTTAAAAGTTAGAATTATTTTGAAACTTTGATGTTTAGTTAATTTTATTATTTGGAATGAATTAAATGGATAGAATTATTTTGAAACTTTGATGTTTAGTTAATTTTATTATTTGGAATGAATTAAATGGATTAGTATCAAATAAATTCTAGTTATTTTAAATAAGATTTTCAAATATTTTTAAGATTTTCTAAAGCAACTTAGCAATTCTTTTCAAAATTAGCCAAATAAGCTTAATCCACCGGAAACCACACTTTGTGGATTTTTGAAAGTGTCTAACACCTTCTTTCAAATTTAACTTGTACCCTTACCTAGACTCTAATTTTTTTTTATTAATGGTTTTCTTTCAAAATTACCTTTGTTTAAATGGTTTTCTTAATTTTCTAAAAATTAAGTGTCGACTCTAAATTATTTTATCAAATAAAATCAAATAGATTTTTCGCTACAAAGTTATGAAGTTTTTGACTTTTCGAAAATGATCATAACTGAATGGCGACTCTACTGGGGATTCATCTAGGTTCTAACCATAAGGATTTTATTTGTTTGGCTAATATTTGTTTTAATTGTAACTTTTCGCAATTATGTGTTTAAAATTTTTGCAATTATAAATTATTGCATTTCATGGCATTTTCCGTCATTCCTAGCAATGCATTAGGAACAAGGGTGGTTATGTGGGTATCTTCACCCTCCCTTTCGTATAACACCTTAACTTTCTTTGAACCGCCAAGTGAAGTAGTTGATTCAAGTCGGTCAACAGTCACTTGTTGTGTTACCCGAAAAGTTCATTTTGGGTCCCAGTCAATTTTAACAAACCACTCTAGCCTACTAGGTTAGAGAGAAATCAAATCTCGTGAATAGGAATTTTGACCTATGAGACCTAGTACCCCAGGGGTATCGGGCTCATTAGAAGACCGTCTTGTGTCTATTGGCCATGAGTCAATAACAGACGATCTTCCCTTACGTGTTTAAATTGTAGGATATAATGCCGAATTGTACGGACCATTGTCCCTTGGGGTTGAAGATTTTATTTAGATAGTTTCTTTTATTGTAATTCAGAGAAGATATTCATCAGAAAGGTTTTCAAAAATTTCAAGAAGTTCAAGATCGAAGGACCTCCAAGGCGGTTTAAAGTTTGTTCCCCTGTGTGGGACTGATTTTATTTCCTCGTTCCCTCATTTTGTATTCCCATTTGATTTATCCATAAAATTTATATAAAATATTGGAGGGCAATGGAACGTCTTACAAACGACATGAATAGCCTTCAAACGCTAGGCTTACCTTTGTCTTAAGAGGTCACATGTATGCTAGGATGCATTAATTCTTATTTATGTGCTAAGTGTTCCATTATTTGCTTGATTTGAGTGTTTAAATAACATATGTTTTACTTTAAACAACATTAGTCAATTATTCTCTTGCAAATTTTAGAGCGTTATTAGGCATAAAATCATAATTTGAGTACTCTTCAAGGTCCATCAACAAAATCCTTTTCAATTCACGCCAAGTGTTATTCAAAAATCAATTAGGTCATTATCCAATTCACATTGACCATGTTGCTCTAACAAATCGCCTTCTCACACTTAATTATAACCAAAGTTATCCAAATACTCTATTAATCTTAGGACTCCATTATTTTTAAAAGAAACTTTTCAGATAAACCTTTCACTCAGTTCACTTTGTTCGAAATCCTGTTCCTCTATCAGAATTCAAAGTCCGTCAAATGGTCAAAATTTTGACCATTCAGTCATTTTCCAAAGGTGTCCTAGCCTTCGAATTCTGGACTAATCTGTTTCGAGCAAAACAAATGTTATTTGTTCCAAATATTACTTTGATTAGTTATTACAGTTCATGAACTAACATTTTTACCTTTTGAGTATTTTTCTTTCTTTTTAGAGAGAGGCTGATTTGTGTTGGCAAAATGAACTCCTTCACCAAATCCAAAGCAAGTGCATCATCCTTTTCCGAACAGATCTCTGACAAAAGAAAAGAAGAGGCTGAGATGAATGATACTAATCTAGAAAGGAGAACAAGTGTGAAAAGCATAACTGTGCGAAACTCTGAAAATTCTGATTTGGAAAATGACAAGGACAAAATTATTGCCCATCTGGTCCAACAGGTGGCTGAGCTATAGGAAGAAGTGCAACAAATCAAACAAGTGCCCACTAATCGACCACCCAAGAATGCCTCATACATTATGCCACATTCAATCCATCATATTTCAAATACTTTTCAAGGTAGCAAAAATCTGCATAACATTCATTGTCCAGCTCCATATAATCTATACCCCATATATTATATTCAACCAAATCAACAACCAACATCCTTGTACCCATATTCTTCAACTTTCCAAAATCAATATCAAAAACATTGTGTTTATCACCATAAGCTATATCGCTCAAATTTTAAAAGAAAGCCTCCTAAGATTCTCACACCTCTGGCAGAATCACAAACTCAATTTTATGAAAGGTTAAAAGTAGTAGAGATACTCCATCTAATCGAGGCAAAGCCTGTGAACACTTCAGCCAATTGGTATGATCCAAACAAGCGATGTGTTTACCACTCTGGAGTTGTTGGGCATGATATTGAGGAGTTTATCACTCTTAAGCATAAAATTCAAGACCTGATTGACAAAAAAGTGATTACACTTGCAGAAGCTCCAGCAAATGTAAACAACAATCCATTGCCCAGTCACAAGAAGTAATCATTGGCATCAGAGGCGAATTCAAGATTTCAAGAAGACGGGTTCGCCATTGATTTAAGGATAAGATCTAAAATTTTATAATGACAATAACTTGGTGAGCAAAAGATAATTATTCACGAGACTTCATATTTTGAAAATGATCTATAATAGCAACATTACTTACGGTTGCAAATACTTACGCTCTATCTTACAAAATAAACAACCATTCAAAAATTCTTCATTAATGTTATTACGTAGCATTTTTAATGAGCTTCATTGAGGAGAAACTCTTTCCATACTTGCAGTAGCAACATGCAAAATCAACGTCAGCTTCACAAGCGTTGCAAATTCAAATAAAATAGAGGAATCACACTCCTTTCACATTCAAGAAATAAAAGAATCACACCGTTGCAAATTAATAATAAAATAAATGAATCAAAACTCTGTCAAGAATAAGAAGTCACAAATTCATGATAAAAAAAGAGGACCCACATCTCTTCTGCAACCACAAATTCATAATAAAGAAGAGAAATCACACCTCTTTCACATTAAAAAAATAAGGGAATCACACCTTACAAATTAATATAAAATAAGTAAAACTTACATAAATCCCAACAAGTTTACTCCTAATTACTCTCTATCCCTACTCTTTGCTAAATTACAAATAATTCCTTATTTTATAATTTCTGGATACATAATTAGCATCCGGATACATAATTTTGATTACTGAGATACATCCATTTCTGAAACTATTTGGTCGAGATACATAATACATTAACTAGACCAAAGAGAGATACATAATTTCCAAAAAATTTATGAGTTTGTGGATGTATCCGGCTATTTTTTTTAAAAAAAAAGAAAAGAGATTTAGGTAATGAATAAAAAGGATAGGGATTTTATGTAGTTTAGTAAAGATAAGTTGTGGTTTTATGTAATTTTTCCATAAAACAATGGAACATATTCCTTTCAATTTAAATTAAAGTAAAATGAAATCTTATCAATGTCTAATTCATCTACAAAATATGTGAGTCCGAGCTAACTAATTTATTAGTTCTTGATGATTTCCTATAAGCAATGACAAAAAAAAAATTGTTATGAAAATCCTTAAATTAAAGTCATGTATTTTAAATTTTTTGATTTTGTTAGTTTATTTACAAGAGAAATCATGAACGAAAAAAAAACGAATGATATATTGATTTTACCTTGGACCTTGGCAGTTAGCAATGCTATTTCTCTAGATTTTGGCTCTATGGTTGGAACTTGGAAGTTGTTGGAAGTTACAAGTTTCTTTGTGTGAAATATGAAAAGGAAAAGATACTGCCTAGTGCTACTAAGGGAAACACGACGCTATTTTAACTAATAGGGCTTTAATTTTTTATAAAAAAAAATGCTGTTTATTAATTGATAAAAAGGGTGAAACTTTAGTCGCTGCTCGGGATCGCACCCTCGACCGAGGTGTTAAAATTGGTACCTCCAACCAGTGAACCATCTAGTCAATTTGAGCATGGGTTCCTTTAGCTAATATTTAATATATTTTTTAAGAATTATACAAGAATATACCAAGTTTAGTCGGATGACCACGGGTTCTCGTGACCCATTTTTTACACATAAACTCTCCCCTAATTGGCATCATCAGTCGCAAAGAAGAGTGAAGTTTCCTCAAAGGCGCACTTTTGGCGTCCTTCTATCTTGCATTTTGAAGTTATTATTTCCTTTTCTTGTACTCGTACTTTATCGTTTCTATTTTCTTGTACTCGCACTTTGTCTCTTTATTTCCTATAATCAGACTTTATGATTTGATTTTCTTGTAATCGCATTTTAGTTGTAACAAACTACGTTCGACCTGATTTTCCTTGTGGAATACGTAGGCGGCCTATATCGGCTTCGGTCACCTTATCAAAAATATCAAATATCCTTTTGCTTTGTTGGAACTACGTTTGACCTGATTTCCCTAGTGGAATACGTAGGCGCCACACTGGCTCGGTCATACCGCAAGATTTCGATTTCCCTTTATGATGGAATCTGGGAAATTTTTTTTGAGAGGATCTCAAAAATTCACCAAGAGGAGTTTTTCCCAAGTCGAATTAAAGATGCCATTGAAGTATACTACTGGGGCAGAATTTTTTAGAAGGTCTCAAAAATTCTACGAAATTGTTGTTTGCAACAACCTCAAACATCAAAGTTTGTTAAAACTGCAACTGGGGCAGAATTTTTGAGAAGATCTCAAAAATTCCATACTGAACAACATCACAAGTTACAAAGAAGCTCGAGAGTTTCTATGTTATAGACTGAGGAAGAATTTTTGATGAAAAATCCTCAAAAATTCTGCAAAGGCTTCACTTCAAGAATGGAAAATCTTGCAAGTCAGGTTCAACAAGGAGCATTAGGAGAGAAAGACAAAGACAACACAATCAGTCTCTCAAACTAAGAATTTTTCTTTGGATGCAAGAATAGTGAAGTCACAAAGTTGACAACATTAAGCATGACAAAGAGCATTACCAGAACCACCATGGCCTTTCCATAATAATCCAGACAACTTCTCTTCTCCCTTTCTCTCTAATTTTGTAGGGAAATGGTCGAGCATAACGACTAAGAAATGGAAATATTATCCAAATCACTATCTCCAAATCATCATGAGTCAAATGAATTTATCTTTAAACTCTATCTTCTATTACATTTTTGGCTCAGTTACAACAAATTATTATTATTAATGAGTGGTGTTTGAGCTATGTAGGTGACGTTATACAAGACCGCCTCCAAGAAATAATGCAAATAGGTTCTCTCAAAATTTGAGGACTCAATCCAAAAGATCAAGACTTGCACAAGTCCTTTCAAGGATTCCCTATACAAAGGATCAAGTTCAACAAATTGACTTTTATATTTCTTTATATAGTGACAGATCTAATCCTTTATCCTTCTGATCAAATCTTACATTCTTTAAATCAATTTCAGGCCCAAACTACGTCTGACCTGATTCTTGTTCCAGCAAGATACATAGGCAATCCTACAAAAGGATTCGGTCTTCCAACTATTTCAAACTCCATACCCTTAAAGGAAATTGAGACGCGTCTTTGAAACAGTCAATTCTTCTTTTGTACACTATTTCAATTAAGTGCCTTTGAACTGAAAACAGGGGCAACTTTTTAAAATTGTCCAATGATTTCAAAATGTCCGTTCAAATTTTAGCAAATCCTCTCTTCTCAAGAGATTTCGTCTAAAGTAGGGATACACCTTACGGGACATCCCTAATCGGCCTTTAGAGCCTTCACTCAATATTAGAATCCCTCTTATATTTGTCAGGGATCATAAGCTTTTCATGATTACCTGATCGTCATGACCTGTTCAAATGGTTCGATTATATTAATCTCTTTGTTATTAAAAGTAACAAGTTTTGTGAGTGCAGGTAGGTTCGCTCACCTTTCAAAGAGACGAGTTGGATAGTCACTTTGTTTGAAGTTGGCGAATCTTATTTTATTAAAGCTTTCCACCCTCCAAGAAAACCTACCGGATTGTCACCCCATTCAGGTGATAAGTTTTATTATATTTTGGTCGTCCTCCTTTTCAAGAGGACATACCGGACTGTCACCTCGTTCGAGGTGACATATCTTATTATATTTGGGTCAGCCTCCCTTTCAAGAGGACATACCAGATTGTCATCTAGTTTGAGGTGACATATCTTATTATATTTGGATTGTTAACCCTTTCAAGAGGGCATATTAGACTATTACTTTATTAGAGGTGACATATCTCATTATACTTGGGGTTTTCCCCCATTTAAGAAGATACATTAGACTATCACTTTATTTGAGGTGATATGTTAGTATGGATCGTCACCTCCTTCAGTGTGATATGTTGTTATGGACCGCCACCTCCTTAAGAGTGACATGTTATGATGTTATGAATCGTCACCTCCTATTTGTGACATGTTGGATTGTCACTCCTATATTTGTAATATGTTATATTGTGGATCGTTACCTCCTTCAGAGTGGCATGTTATGATGTTATGGATCGTTGCCTCCTATTTGTGACATGTTGGATTGTCACTCCTATATTTGTGACATGATATATTGCGGACCATCACCTCCTTCAGAGTGGCATGTTATGATGCTATGGATCATCACCTTCTATTTGTGATATGTTAGATTGTCACTCCTATATTTGTGACATGTTATATTGTAGACCGTCACCTCCTTCAAAGTGGCATGTTATGATGTTATGGATCGTCACCTCCTATTTGTGACATATTGTATCGTCACTCCTATATTTGTGATATGTCATGTTGTGGATCATCACCTCTCTCAGTGTGGCATTTGCATAATTCATAACTACCCTTATAATCATTTGCTACTAGTAAGTTTAGTGCATGTGATTATAAGACGCGTTGGGAAGTCACCCCGTTCAAAGTGACATATTGCATAAGGTATGCATTGTTGTTATATTGCATTTTCTACTAATAAGTTTAGTGCAGGTGATTATAAGACGCATTGGGAAGCTACCCCGTTCAAAGTGACATGTTACATAAGGTATGCATTTTTGTTATCTTGCATTTGCTACTAATAATTTTAGTGTACGTGATTATAAGACACGTTGGGAAGTCACCCCATTCAAAGTGACATGTTGCATAAGGTATGCACTGTTGTTATATTGCATTTGCTACTAGTAATTTTAGTGCAGATGATTATGAGACACATTGGGCCATCACCCTGTTCAAAGTGGCATAAAACATTCAAGATAGCTTTCCACCTTATACTGGTACATGTTGGGTTGTCACCTCTTTCAAAGTGGCATGATATTTTCGAAATAGGTTGTGCAAATTGGATCATCATCTCTTTCAGCGTGACATGTTCAAACAGGTTTGTACCAAATTATAGGTTTGTACCAAATTATGTTTGTATCATTCTACATGTACAACTAATCATCTTATTTGAGATGTTCTCGAGAGCATTCGAAAGGATGAAATTCTCAAAGCAAAACCACAGGTATGGACGACTCCAAAAAAAGACACAGCACCACGTGGAACTTCTTTTTAGCAACAAACTGGGACACAGTCTGAAGAGGAAAATCAAACTCTTAGGACGTGAGATGAAGGACGATGTCACGCCCCGAGTCCCAACGAGGCATGATTGGCACCCAAAGCCGACATGGCCCGAGAGAACCAATCTTTGCTTATGAACATTCGCATGCATCTCCTCATATGGACCTTATGAAACCCCATGCAACTATGCAAAAGTCATGGATATGGAAACGGATATGGAAACATATGCCATATATATATTTATATCACAAAAATGAGCATACATATCTTACATTTTGTTCCCACATAAGTCTACAAAAGCCTCTAGCTGAAATACATGACTATGAAAACCTAGAGTCGGGACAACACCCCGCTCTATACTCATATACAATACCAAAATAAATGTACATGGCAACTCAGAAAGCCTCGAATCAAGTGGAGCTCACCAAAAGTCGGCAAAAGATCCGCGACCTACAGTGGAGGTCTACTAGTACCTGCGCCTGCGGCAAGTAAGGTAAGCCCCCCAAGAGGGGTCAGTATGGAGAATGTACTGAGTATGTAAGGCCATATGAAACTTGTTATAAATACATCAATAGAATCAAAACGTAATAGGATAGGCAACATGAACAACTCATCGATTTGCATATGTGGAACAATGTAGCTTACATAAATTAAGTTCTTCTCTTTATGATTTATTCCTCATTGCTCATATCATAACGTACCCGGGCCCCGACTGATCAGTGGGTCTTAACATCACATCATGTGATGTTAGGATCGGGTCAAGCTAGGCTTATGCCCCTAGACCTGCCACCCATAAATCAACACATCGGGATCGAGTCGAGCTAGGCTTATGCCCCTAGACTTGCCACCCATAAATCAACACATCGGGATCGAGTCGAGATAGGTTTATGCCCCTAGACTTGCCACCCATAAATCAACACATCGGGATAGAATCGAGCTAGGCTTATGCCCCTATACTTGCCACCCATAAATCAACACATCGGGATCGAGTCGAGCTAGGCTTATGCCCCTAGACTTTCCACACATAAATCAACACCAACAACAAATGTGTATTACTTTATTCTTACTTTTGATAGATTGATACTTGTGAGGAATTGATTCATCCTCTTATGAGAAAGTGATACAATCAGTGATGAGAGATTAACGTATGTACATAGCCACAACATTCTTGGAAACTCAATAACACAACATGATTGGGACTTTTGGAACATGTCCATAATTATGTAACCCATGAACCACAATAACTCATGAATGAGGAGTATAGGACTCAACAATAGATAACATTATTGGAATCATTAGACACAAGTCAATGAACAAGAGGTATGTGTATAGCCACTATTGGACCTTTGGAACATAACCTTTTTGGGCTTTTGGAACATTGACTAACGAATATGAGACACACAATTCCCAAGTGATCAATGAGTAGGGAATATGTGATAATAAACCGAATATAGAATACCTTAGCACATTTCTGGATAGGACTAGCATAATGCCAAAGTGAATACGACGCACCGTAAAAAGATACGAACAAAGTAACCTTACATACCTTGTATTCTCAATACCAACACACAATCTTAAATGTGCATACAATAGTTTCGCTCCTTCCTTATGTTCCACTCTACAACACAAATACACAACGGATCCAACATTAACCACCAACTACTTTATAATGCATATAATAAGTATAATTCTCATGTTTGCCTTTAAACATGCCATGTCCCGCTTGACACAACCATTCATGAAAGTATTATTCCAAAAATCCCACAATATTCCCAACATTGACCAACACATAATACTCAATAGCATGTCATGCCAAGTTCACACTTCCCACTCTCCATAATCACAACATCATAATTATGCCATCAATTTCCTTCAACACACCTCACAACAACAAATCGGCCAAAATCCCATAATTTACACTTAGATGAAAATAGCATGTTTAACAACAAAATAACACCATACATTTTCATATTTTATCCATACCATGCTCTTTCATTAAGACATCAAGTCTCTTTTTCACCTTCAATTCACAAAGATGGCACATCTTCCACCAAAAGCAACAATACACCATTCACCACCTTGCCAACATAACTATCATGATATACATAATCTACCATGCATATAATATGTTAATACATGAGAATAAATACTTACCAAGGCTTGGAATAGGATGATCTTGCTTCAAGAGTTGTCTTTGAGCTTCTAGGGTTTAAGAGAAAATATGTTGAAAAATAAACCAAAAGGCATGAGCTTCCAAATGACCAAAAAAATCAGATTTTTGGTCCCTTTTATAAGCATTTATGTCCATCCTTAGCCACTTCTAAAGCATTAAATGTTTGGTCTAGAAGGTCTTGAAAGAATGGGTCATTTGACCCATTTTGGGCCATGCATTCTTTTCATTTTTGGGCCTTTTTGGGCCCAATTCACTTAACCCAGTAAAATCAATAATTTCTCGTTCTCAAGTCATCTCATACGGGTTACAACAATATTACCACTCATTTTATTCATATCCGTAGCCTCGATCCCAAGAACAAGCAATTTTAGCCACGTATGGCCTATTTTGTCCAAAAGGGTAAAATCGTCATTTTGACCCCAAATTTGTTCTTGAGTAATTTTATCATTCCAATATAATATTTTACTCATTTCATATATGTTGTATAAGAGACGTGTCAAAAATCGGCTCAGTACGTCCCCGGATACCCTTGGGACTTAGAAATTTCCAACTTTCGAAAAAGTGGAAAACCCAAGGTGGCACACCCCTGGGCGCGCCAACTTACTGCCTATGGGATAAAAATTTTAGCCCAGAGCGGCGTGGCATGGTCCCAAATGCGCCCCTCCTTAAAATTTTCTGAAAATTTCATTTTTTGACTTTTCTTCGCGGGTTCGATTAGATACTTCAAGTCCTATCCTTTAACTTACTTCTTAACCTTAATACACTTTGTTTTGAGGTCCTATTAGCCTAATTTTGAACCCCACAAATGCACAATGACAATTGCAAAACACCATCTATGCAGGCTTAATCACATATCAAGAGCCAAATTTAATTATCTCGCCAATAACACTACCAAATGCATACTTATAGCTCTCGAGACCTAAGTACATATTATTTAATGTCATCAACTAGGGTTAGGAACGTACGGGGTGTTACATTATTCCCCCCTTAGGAACATTCGTCCTCGAATGTTAACAATATCGTCTCGTGTATATCCCTTGCATCTCTCTCTTAGCATATATACTTATGCATACTTCCTTGTTATTGTTCTAACTCTATACCTTGAAATTTCTCCCGTAGGTACTTTGACTTCATGATTTCTTTGGCTCCCTATGTGATTCAATTTCTCCGCCGTATCTTTACCAAAGCTAGTCTTATTTTTCCTTTATTTATATGGCAATATATATCTATCCCTTCATAAGGGACATCCCGCATAGCTTGTCCATGTAATAAACTAATGAATCTCAGCATATGACTTGTGTTAGCCTGTAGTTACTGTTTTACCATCTTAACCTTCTCCGTAGCGTAGTGAACAAAATCTAGCCCCAAATAAGGCAATTCCACTCGGTTTAACTCGCCTAATTGACGATTTACACTTTCTTCTGTATAAACCGACCCTCGCAGATACCATGATGATACTTGAACAATAGCTATCATGATAAGCACATTCAATAAAGGGTAAATGTTCATCCCAACTACCGTTTGAGTCTCTCGCACAGACTCGTAGTATACTGTCAAATGTTTGGATTGTCTACTCTATTTTTCCGTTCATATGAGGGTGAAAAGTTACACTCAAATTCACGTATGTGACAACTTCCAAAACTATGTAGTAAATTGAGCATTTCAGAACTCCGTATAGTTGTACTTCCTCTTTAATAACTAACCTCGCATATTCTTCAACCATGTAAGTGGTCTTGAAAGGCAACATGTGTGTTATGTAGGTAAACCTGTCAACTAGCTCTCATGCGGAATCAAAATTCCCAAACTATATATAAGGCAACCCTTATGTATAGGAGGCAAACTTGCAATAAAACCCATGTTAGCCATGTCTTATTTTAACCTGGACGACATATACATGGCATATAACCTCCAGGTTTCTGATGCTCTGCTATTACCTATTGATAATTTGGTCAAGGAGTTACACTTGCTTGTTCTTTTTCTTTATATTGCCTCGCCAATGTCTTCTTACCAAACCATGGTACTTTTTTGTTTCTCTCCCAATGACAATAGAATTTTGTGAATGATGTGCTTCGGTTCTACTTCATTTCCCTCGTGCGTAAGGTCAAATTTCATCGACCCTTGTGGTACGTTCTTTTTTTGCCGAATCAAACATAGGATTCGCATGTTGCTTTTCCTTCACCTCTACGAATAAGGACTTTACCGCATTTTGCGCTATAACCCTTTGATATGGAGTTTCTAGTAACTGCAGTCTAATATATAGATTCTTCCTATACCTTGTGTCCCCATGGACCGACCATCAGTAATTCCTAGTGCTATGCGGCCTACTACATCGACCACTGCATTTGCTTTTCCCGAATGCGATCTCAGTATCTTATCTTACTCTCTTAATAATTTGAGTCGTCTTCCCTACCTCAAATTTGAGTCCCTCTGTTTAAAGTATATGCAAGCTCCTATGATCAATAGTCATATCTCAATATGAACCCTAAGCAGTAGTGTTGTATTTCATATCTCATATCTGTCAAATAACTACCACACCTGTTACCTCAAGATCATGTGTGATATAGTTTCTCTCATATGGCCACAACTGCCATGAGGCATACGCTGTTAGTGAATCATCATACTGCATCAACACACATCCGAGGCCAACCTCGGAAGCATCACCATACATTGCATAACCTTTGTGTCTTAGCGAAATATAAAACTGGTGTAGAAGCTAATTTACCTTCTAACTCTTTGAAACTTGTCTCATATGCATCACTCCGCTGAAACTGAGTTACTTTGTATATTAGCGATGGTAAGGGTCCAGGGATAGAAGAAACTCCTTTAGTCATTCTCCTCGATCACCAACCAACCCAAGGAAACGAAGAATCTTTGTAAGCATCGCAGGCCTTAGCCAATTTTTGTTTTTCACTGTTTCTATCTTTAGTGTATCGACCTTCATTCTGTCATCCTATACAATGTGACCCTAAAACGCTATGGATTTTATCCAAAATTCATACTTGGAGAACTTTGCATTCCACTGACGATCCCAGCTTGTAACACCTGCCATACGTAATTGACATGGTCCTCTCGTGATCTTGATTAAACCAGAATATCAACCATGAACACGGTTACAAATACATCGAACAATAGTTTGCACACCCTATTCATCCACTCCAGAGCAGCAGCTGGTACATTTGTTAGTCCCAATGACACAACTTAAGAACCATTACAGTCAGAACGTGGTCGCAAGTCTGTCTTGGGTATATCTTTGTTTCTAACTCTGACTTGGTGATAACCCGAGCCCAAGTTACTTTTCTTTCCGAGACATTTGGTGCAAGAACGAGTGAATACAATCCTTTTGATAAAAAGGAACAACACACTTGGCACCCTGTAACTGATCAACCAATCGTCAATTCTTAGGAGGGGATATTTGTTCTTAATCGATACTTTACACAACTGCTAATAGTCAATGCACGTTCTCAAGTCCCATTTCACCTATAGCGTTACTGGGGCCATGGTATATATAGAAGAAGAGAGATAAGCGGAGGGTCTGAAATCACATCAATATTAAGCTCTACTTCTTGTTTCGGGGGTAAGCCTGGAAATTTGTCAGGCATGATATCAAGAGAGTCATTTGACCACCGGAACCTATTGAGAACTTGGTGATTTCGTATCAATCGCTCGCTCTCGAATTAACTGGAATACATACCCCTTGGCTATCAATTTCGTCACTTTACAATAGACAATAAAATTTTCCTTGGTGCCCCCATATTACTCTTCCACTCAGGAACATATTCGTATGGATAGTGAAAATATACCTTGGCAATTCACCGTGGTATAACAAAAAAAACTAACTAATTCATTCCCATGATCACATGAACATCCACCGTTTGCAATTCAGAAAATTAGCCAATGTAGTATAACCCCACGTCGTTACCACATAATCTTGACACATTCTTTTAGCCACAATAATTTCCCCTTTTGGTGTAGAGTTGTTTCAAATAGATTAACTAAAACTTCTACTATCCTTTCACAAAGTTTCTTCTTCTCTTTTTTTTCCAACAATCCAGGGAATAAAATATGATAGGGTAAAACCCCAAATCAATCAATGTAAATACGTTACAAAAAAAAGACAGATCATATACCTGTTGCATCATCAGGAGAAGCCTCAAATTTCTGCCGATCCACCACAGCGTAGGTACTGCCCTGGATGTTACTAGAACTAGCTTCTCCTCTAGCACCCTTGGCATGACCAGCAGCTTGTGCACCTCTACCTAGAGGAGGCACATATGATGTCGATGCGAAGGTTGGTCCAGTGGGTCGTGCCATGCCACCTGTGTTCCTTCGTGGACACCCCCTTGCCATATGACCTGGCATGCCGCAATAATAGCAAACATTCTGTCCAAACCAACATTCACCTGCATGAAACCTCCCGTAGCGCTGGTACAACCGACGATGAAACCTCGGGAGGTTCATACTGTCTTGTGCTTGGTAACCCACTGTACGTAAACCCTGAATCTCACCTCCTTGCCCACACTGGTTGCTTCGAAACCCTTGGAATAGAGGAGGAGTAATTGTGGTGGTATGGGGAAACGATGGCCTAAGTGGTTTGTGAAAAGTCCTATGCCCAAATCCTCCTTGGGGCGTCATGTTTTGTCCCATGGGTTTAGCCTTTTTTGGCAATCTTTCTTCCACTTCTTTCATTCTCTCTCTCTTTCTCTGTCCCCCCTTCTGCTGCACACGAGCTTGTCTTTGAGCTTGTGCAGCAACCACACGGGTCAATATTTGTACTGCACTCATTAAATCCTGCTCAATAGTATTAATGGGCAGTTCCAAAGATACTTCTCTTCTTCTCAGCTCCTCCGAAACGGGGAAAGTGGATGAAGCCCGTGATGCAAAGTCAGTATCAGCTCCACCTTGACTAACTTGGTCAGGTGGTGGTCTACTCAATCCCTCTCCGGTAAGCGTAACAACCTGCTTACCCTTGCCTTTATCTTTTCTTGTCATCGGCAGTTTCGGCAGTTTCTATATCAAAGAAAACCAATCACCATGGTCAGATATAAACTAACTTACAACACTGGCTCTACTGCACGATCTAGGAATGAAGAAAAGGAACAACATCCTAAATATCCCGTAGCCTCATACTTATAAATGTGGTACACAACACATCGATAAGTAAGACTCTACTCAGACACGGCTTTGTAGACACCCTTAGAACGAACTGCTCTGATACCACTTTTGTCACGCCCCGAGTCCCAACAAGGCGTGATTGGCACCCGAAGCCGACATGGCCCGAGAGAACCAATCTTTGCTTATGAACACTCGCATGCATCTCCTCATATGGACCTTATGAAACCCCATGCAACTATGCAAAAAGTCATGGATATGGAAACGGATATGGAAACATATGCCATGTATATATTTATATCACAAAAATGAGCATACATATCTTACATTCTGTTCCTACATAAGTCTACAAAAGCCTCTAGCTGAAATACATGACTATGAAAACCTAGAGTCGGGACAACACCCCGCTCTATACTCATATACAATACCAAAATAAATGTACATGGCAACTCAGAAAGCCCCGAACCAAGTGGAGCTCACCAAAAGTCGGCAAAAGATCCGCGACCTACAGTGGAGGTCTACTAGTACCTACGCCTGCGGTAATTAAGGTAAGCCCCCCAAGAGGGGTCAGTACGGAGAATGTACTGAGTATGTAAGGCCATATGAAACTTGTTATAAATACATCAATAGAATCAAAACGTAATAGGATAGGCAACATGAACAACACATCGATTTGCATATGTGGAACAATATAGCTTACATAAATTAAGTTCTTCTCTTTATGATTTATTCCTCATTGCTCATATCATAACGTACCCGGGCCCCGACTGATCAGTGGGTCTTAACATCACATCATGTGATGTTGGGATCGGGTCGATCTAGGCTTATTCCCCTAGACCTTCCACCAATAAATCAACACATCGGGATCGAGTCGAGCTAGGCTTATGCCCCTAGACTTGCCACCCATAAATCAACACATCGGGATCGAGCCCATAAATCAACACATCGGGATCGAGTCGAGCTAGGTTTATGCCCCTAGACTTGCCACCCATAAATCAACACATCGGGATCGAGTCGAACTAGGCTTATGCCCCTATACTTGCCACCCATAAATCAACACATCGGGATCGAGTCGAGCTAGGCTTATGCCCCTAGACTTGCCACCCATAAATCAACACCAACAACAAATGTGTATTACTTTATTCTTACTTTTGATAGATTGATACTTGTGAGGAATTGATTCATCCTCTTATGAGAGAGTGATACAATTAGTGATGAGAGATTAACGTATGTACATAGCCACAACATTCTTGGAAACTCAATAACACAACATGATTGGGACTTTTGGAACATGTCCATAATTATGTAACCCATGAACCACAATAACTCATGAATGAGGAGTATAGGACTCAACAATAGATAACATTATTGGAATCATTAGACACAAGTCAATGAACAAGAGGTATGTGTATAGCCACTATTGGCACTTTGAAACATAACCTTTTTGGGCTTTTGGAACATTGACTAACGAATATGAGACATACAATTCCCAAGTGATCAATGAGTAGGGAATATGTGATAATAAACCGGATATAGAATACCTTAGCACATTTCGGGATAGGACTAGCATAATGCCAAAGTGAATACGACGCACCGCAAAAAGATACGAACAAAGTAACCTTACATACCTTGTATTCTCAATACCAACACACAATCTTAAATGCGCATACAATAGCTCCGCTCCTTCCTTATATTCCACTCTACAACACAAATACACAACGGATCCAACATTAACCACCAACTACTTTATAATGCATATAATAAGTATAATTCTCATGTTTGCCTTTAAACATGCCATGTCCCGCTTGACACAACCATTCATGAAAGTATTATTCCAAAAATCCCACAATATTCCCAACATTGACCAACACATGATACTCAATAGCATTTCATTCCAAGTTCACACTTCCTACTCTCCATCATCACAACATCATAATTATGCCATCAATTTCCTTCAACACACCTCACAACAACAAATCGGCCAAAATCCCATAATTTACACTTAGATGAAAATAGCATGTTTAACAACAAAATAACACCATACATTTTCATATTTTATCCATACCATGCTCTTTCATTAAGACATCAAGTCTCTTTTTCACCTTCAATTCACAAAGATGGCACATCTTCCACCAAAAGCAACAATACACCATTCACCATCTTGCCAACATAACTATCATGATATACATAATCTACCATGCATATAATATGTTAATACATGAGAATAAATACTTACCAAGGCTTGGAATAGGATGATCTTGCTTCAAGAGTTGTCTTTGAGCTTCTAGGGTTTAAGAGAAAATATGTTGAAAAATAGACCAAAAGGCATGAGCTTCCAAATGACCAAAAAAATCAGATTTTTGGTCCCTTTTATAAGCATTTATGTCCATCCTTAGCCACTTCTAAAGCATTAAATGTTTGGTCTAGAAGGTCTTGAAAGAATGGGTCATTTGACCCATTTTGGGCCATGCATTCTTTTCATTTTTGGGCCTTTTTGGGCCCAATTCACTTAACCCAGTAAAATCAATAATTTATCATTCTCAAGTCATCTAATATGGGTTACAACAATATTCCCACTCATTTTATTCATATCCGTAGCCTCGATCCCAAGAACAAGCGATTCTAGCCACGTATGGCCTATTTTGCCCAAAAGGGTAAAATCGTCATTTTGACCCCAAATTTGTTCTTGAGTAATTTTATCATTCCAATATAATATTTTACTCATTTCATATATGTTGTATAAGAGACGTGTCAAAAATCGGCTCAGTACGTCCCCGGATACCCTTGGGACTTAGAAATTTCCAACTTTCGAAAAAGTGGAAAACCCAAGGTGGCACGCCCCTGGGCGCGCCAACTTACTGCCTATGGGATAAAAATTTTAGCCCAGAGCGGCATGGCATGGTCCCAAATGCGCCCCTCCTTAAAATTTTTTGAAAATTTCATTTTTCGACTTTTCTTCGCGGGTTCGATTAGATACTTCAAGTCCTATCCTTTAACTTACTTCTTAACCTTAATACACTTTGTTTTGAGGTCCTATTAGCCTAATTTTGAACCCCACAAATGCACAATAACAATTGCAAAACACCATCTATGCAGGCTTAATCACATATCAAGAGCCAAATTTAATTATCTCGCCAATAACATTACCAAATGCATACTTATAGCTCTCGAGACCTAAGTACATTTTATTTAATGTCGTCAAGTAGGGTTAGGAACGTACGGGGTGTTAAAGACGACTTCCACCTCCACCCAACTACACCCCTATCATAAGATATGTGGGTATTTTTGGAACATTCTTGGTTTTAGTTTTGCCTCCTGGGCATTTCTAAACTTGCACCGGAGGTATCTTTCCTCTTCTTTCAAAACTGAGTGGCAACACACCTAGAGCTATGAAAATTATGTCCATGTAGCTCTTAATTACAGGTGTAAGGGGCCCCATATTTGTAATTGGTATAATTACAAGCCGCTTTTTCGTAACTTAATTTGTTTGTCACTCATCTTAAGTCAAGGGTGGTCTGAAATAAAAGACTACCTTTTTCCACCGATCGAGTTGAACTACAAGCAGTCTGATTTCTTAAATATAGGATATATCGGTGGGGCTATATGATGAAAACTCGACTGCATTACAAACCCCCCAACCCTATTATTCCTAATCCTTCTGTTTTCACCAAAATTTGAAGTCGAAAAAGCTTTTGAATTCATCAGAAATCGTGCATAAAATCAAGCTTTATAAACTACAAGTGACCTGAATTCTCATGTAACTTGAGATATGTAGTAATCCGAATACCGGGGTCCGGCCATAACTCCTTGAAATTTCATGCAAAAACCAACCACTGTCGAGAAATGAATTTGTGGTCAGACAAAATTAGGAACGTCAAACTCCCTTTGCCCAGGGTTACTTGCATTCACCCTACTCAAAAGGAGGGGGCAGTTGTTGATACCTAATTTTTTCCCTCCACAACTGGTTTTAACTCTGAGTTTCTTCAGTTTTAAATAAAATTAAAATATTTATTTTATCCAGATAAAGGCTTGCTAAAATATTTATTTGGATTAAGTTTATCATTTAAGTGACGATTATATATTTTCGTATTCTTATATACGAGAGCGTGTAATTTGTGTTACTTAAATAATTATTTTATCCAAAATTGGCTTTTATTCGAGAATTGTTTTGAAAATTAGCTCGAATAAGTAAATCTTGATTTAAATACAATTTGTTCTTAAAACTAATCTATTTGAAAAATATTTCTTTGATTTTATTAAATCAAGAAACTCATGGTTAAATCGTTTGTTAATTTATTTCAAATTTTTATTTAATTTAACCAATTTATTAAATTTGACCCTAATTGAAATCAATTTGGCCACAATTGCAATGCAATTGACCAATTGATTTTCAATACGGTTAAAATTTAAATGATTGGGCTGAATTGTCAATTTAAAGGCTATTTGACAATTGGCCAAATTTCTTTAATGATTTTTCCTAATCTACCTTTACTCCTAGCCCATGCCATTTAAATTAAATTTGCACCGGCCCATTACCCGAATTTACCCGCTCCAGCCCATTTAATAACCCCTTATCCCCCTTCTTCTCTATCAATGACGTACAACAACATAACAACGATACAACAGCTTCAACCCAACATGTCCAGTGAACCAAACAACACCACCAAACGACCTTCAAATTCCACCCTAACGACCTTCAAATTCCACCCTAACTTTATCAAAACTCCATCCAAATCCCTTAACTCTGTCAACGCTATGCTGGCATAGCCGAGAACATTCTAGAAATTGCCCTATGTGGCACTTCCAAACGGTAATACTTCGAGAAATTCGCCTCAATTCGCAGAATTCAAATTGAGGTAGTACATTAGTTGGTGGAATTCCATTGGTTCATTGATGAATTGTTGATCCCCCCACCCCCCAATTACTTTTTACCCTAATTCCTACAAGACCCTTGAAAATCTTTATCCCACATTGCCAATTCGTCAAAAATTTGGGATTTTGGATTTCTATATAAATCCCTCCCATTCACTATTCTTGACACGGTTATTTGAACCCCCAAAAGCTGAAATTCTCTTTACTCGGCTAGGATTTTGGACTTTAGTCCCCAACCTTGGAGTTGTGAGAATTTTTGTTTAGTTTCTATTTTTTTCTTGTTGTCTCTTGTCGAGGAAAGTGGTGACTCATCGTCGTCGACTCACTATCCCATTTTGCTACTCGAAAAGAGGTAAACTCATCCTCTTTAACATTTTTTAAAAATTCCAGTGCTCTAATGGTTGGAATTTGTTTGTTAATAACTCCCTATCTTCCCATTTTGATTTTTGTATTTCAGTAGTTCATTTTAAAGAGTTCAAGTTTTTAAATGCAATAACTATGTATTATTCGTGTAAATTGCAGCTAAAGCATGTCTTTGACCTAAAAAATAGGAACATAATGTGTTTGTGAACTTGGATTTTCACTGTTGAAATTTGTTGTTTTGTTCAACTTGGATTTTGATCACTCATGTGGTGCCTTGTTTATGCATTTGACTAATAATATCACCTTTTGACAGCTTGAAATGGGCTGCATCTTAAAAGTTTATTTTTTAATAGCAAATGAAGTTAGTTCGGTTGATGTGGTTTGATCCTCATAGGTGTTGTTGATGCTCAATGTGTTCAAGTTTGGTGTTTTGTTTATATGGTTGAAATTTGGTAGTTTATTAAACTGCTAGTATAGGACACTTCTTGTTTGACTTACACACACTTTGAGTTTCTAATTAAGTAAAAGGGTAAAAATTGAAGCTTTATCCGTGTGATAATCCCATTCTCTCTTAGGTTTGAATGGATTTTGTAAGTGTGGTGACTTTCTGTTCAATTCTTTTCTAACAATATCGTCTTTAATATTTGAAGAGCATTTGGTTAATTTGGTATTGAAGGCCTTTTTTCATGATTTTATTTTGTTTCTCAAGTCAGTAAATAGGTTTATTCCATGTTTCTTCTCTCCTTATTTGGTTCAAAGCATGTGCTTGGAATAAGTGTGATTCTCCAAAATTACTCACTGTTTATAAATGAAATGATATGGTTGGTGATTAAATTCTAATCTTAGTTATTTTTTAAGCTAGCGGTAGTTCCCTTTGAGCCCCCTTTAATAATCATTTTTATTACTACTATCTGTCTTCAATAATTTTTCATGTTTATTCTGGAATTTCCACATCTTTTGTTTGATATTTAATATGGTTTGAATGCTGCTTTTTTTATCTGGGTTTCGTCTTCTCTATGACAATAGTTCAGTTAAATTTTCAAATTCTAAGATTAAATTACTATAGCTCATTTAGTCAATCAATTTGAGTAGCGCTAATTTTTCTTTCCCTTGTTTCTTTATGCATGAACTGTCCGAGTCTCATTTGGACTCCCCTGCATTTTCTCGGGATCAAGTCCCTTTACTATCGAGTCAAGCTCCAACAAGTCCAAGAATAAACTAAAACAATGATGCATACACTGGTATACGGATAATATACAGGATGTTGCTTCTGATATACATCGAAAGATGTTGCCCCGAATCCCATCGAGACGTGATTGGCACCCGTAGCCGATAAGGCTCGAGAGAACCAACCTGTACTTATGTTCATTCATATGCATGCCATCAGAAATATCCTTATCACGTAGGAGCTTATAATGCTGACAACAAAATTCATGGAACATGTGACATATATACATATATGAAACTTGGCCGTTGAGGCCATCAAGTCAAAAACGACATGTACCTTTTACATTTATACACCCACCTCTTTTCTACAAAAGCCTCTAACAAGTGCATTGACCAAAATAAACTAAAAATAGGGACAAGTCTCCGCTTTATTCAATATGTACAACACCAAAACATATGTACAACTGTGACTCGAAGAAGCCCCGAACTAACTGGAGCTCACCAATGATCTGCAACAACTGGCAACCTACTGTGGAGGCCTACTAGAACCTGCGCCTGCAGCAAGTAAGGTAAATCCCCCAAGAGGGGTCAGTACGAAGAATGTACTGAGTATGTAAGGCCATATGAAACTTGTATGATATGTAAATATGTCAATGAACTCAAATACAATAAATGATCAATATGGATAAGTCACAATACTGTACTTTGGAAACCATGTATATTGCTTTCTTTACTTTCTTTGTTCCTTTAATTCTATGATTATTCATCTTTGCCTGTGAACTGTGATACCCGGGCCCCCACTGAACAGTGGGTTTCAAACATAACATAACGTTATGTTGGGATTGGCTCGAGCTAGGCTTATGCCCCTAGAGCTGCCACCCTAGAATCAAAGAATTGGGTTCGGCTTGAGCTAGGTTATTACCTCTAGAGCTGCCACCCATAAACCAACATATCAGGTTTGGCTCGAGCTAGGATTATACCTCTAGAGCTTCCCCCTGTCAGGTTCGGTCCGAGCTAGGCTTATGACCCCAGGACTTCCCCCTGATCCAACAATCTTGGGATCGGCTTGAGCTAGGCATTTCGCCCCCAAAGCTGCCACCCATACTTGATCATTAACCACATATGCATTACTTTAATCTTTACTTTGAGATTGACACAATGATAGTTGTAAATTTACTTGAAGCTTTGGATCATTAACCAATGAGTGAGAGACATGTAATTAACCATTGTGGGAAACATAACATTATTAGAAC
The DNA here is from genome assembly GCA_031232105.1 of Capsicum rhomboideum. NCBI lineage: Eukaryota > Viridiplantae > Streptophyta > Magnoliopsida > Solanales > Solanaceae > Capsicum > Capsicum rhomboideum. The sequence continues at coordinate 49,815,870 of CP124716.1, read as the reverse complement.
CATAACACCATTGAAACCATTGGACAATAATCCATGAACAAGATACATGAGTATAATCACTATTGGAGCATTGGAACATAACCTTGTTGAGCTTTTGGAACATTATCAATGAAGGGGAGACATGTGATTCATAATTGATCAATGAATAGGAAACTTGTGATAATAACCATGGTTAACCGGGAATAGTATACCTTAACACATTTCGGATTAGGACAAGGGTAACGTCAATGTAAATTCTATATGCTGCAGAAAGATACGGACAAAGTAACCTTACATACCTGCACTTTCAAGTATGAATACATAAGTCTATGTATGAACACAATAGTCCAGCTCCTTCTTTACGTCTTACTCTACAATACAAGTTCATACCGAAACTTACATTAGCAACTAGTTACTATATAGGTGTATAAGACAACAATGAACTATATGACTGCCGTATAACATCATGTCACCCCCTTACAATACAATCCAAGGCATTATCATATCAACAACACCACAACATTACGCACATTGACCAAGAGATAATACATCGATAGCATTTCACCCCACACTTACCCTTTACGCTTTTCTCTTTATCATTCCGTCACAATTACTCCTTCATAACAACATATGAACAACCATCCATACTTAATAAAGTCCAACACACCTCCATATGATACTTTAAAGTCATTAAAACGACATCACAAGTTGATAATTACATCTAAAAAGGGTATAGGGGCCTTCGGTGATCAACTAGAAACGAAATCACTCAAAACAGAAAACTGGGCTGACCTGCGTTGCCACCTGCGCCCGTAGGTGGATGAGGTACGCGCGCAAATGGCCTCTAGAAAATTCCAATGGCATCTGCGCTCGCAGATGCCCTCGTCTGCGGGGGCGGATGCCCGTTTTGGTCCGAAATGGCCTCTTTTGGGTCTTTTCATGCCATGAATGGTCCATGATCATAACCAAACTTATTTTAACAGGTTTTTGATCATCTTAAACACCAACATTCAGCCATGGTCTCACAACACACATAACAACACCCAAAACTACATTTCACGGTCAATACGACACCAAAACCATAACCAATTTCACAATAACAAGTCCAAACGTTATACACAAGGATTAAACAAAGTAAGTCTATAATCACATCTCACATGTCAATATTTACTCCACCAAGTACATTTCCTTCACAACCACAAGGGCATATTCAAGTTTGCAAGACAAACCATTCTCCGATTTAGCAAACATGTAACATTTCACACCTTGTGAACTTCTCAATACTCCACCAACATAACCAACATACTATAAACCATATCTCATGCATAAAATATATTAAACCATCATAATAAACACTTACCAAGTCTTACAAGTTGATGATCTTGGCCACAAAGAGATGAGAGCTTAGGGTTTGTCTATTTGAGAGAAAAATGTGGAAAAGTTAGAAAAGGCATGAGAGTTCAATTGTATTAAAAATCTAATTTTTTCTCTCTCTTTATATAATCCCTCAAGTCTCTCTTATCTCTTCCTTGGCATTAAATGCAAGAGTTGATTTGGTCAAATGGAGCAAATTGGAAGAATGGGTCAAAAATCTCATATTGGGCCATGTCTTCCCTTATGATTTTGGGCTTCATTTTGGGCCCAATTGTATAGGACTTATGAATGTCCACATATTAATACATAATTCATCAATTCCCTCATGTTTTCATATTCCCATAATTGCTACGGTAGTCAGCTAGACTCCGAAACGTACGGTGTGTTACATGCTATTCTAAGCATTATATCTTAAAGAGGGTAGTGGGGCGCGCTACCAAATCCCGAAAACAAAGCCTAAGGAAAGTGCCTACCTGAACCTAGGCTAAGGCTTCTTAATCCCGACCCAAGGAACTAAAAGAACTAAGTTTGGTCCTAAAAGGTAATCACAGGCTAATATAAGGGAAATTAGGGCCGAATTCTACAAAAATGGGCCCCTAACCGGCTAATTAAGGCAATAACTATTAAAATAAAAACTGAGCATTAAGTACCCATCCATAACTAGCACAATATCCTACTAATACCGTAAGAAAGATAATTCTAGGAGAAAGGTAAGCTTAGCCTGCCTGGTCGCCACCGAAAGCACATACAATCCTCTACATCAGAGTTTTTCCTTTCTGAGAAGCCTTAGACTGCTGCCACGTTATCAAAACAATGTTCTACACGTCAAGAGGAGAATATCGATACCAATAATGCAAAAATATGCCTCAGGTCAGAAATCGAACTAAAAATCTAATGTAGGACCTGCTTGCAGAATCAAAAAATTAAAATCGTCATAGCATCCCTCTCAGGTCAACGATCATTTGTCCCAAAAAATAAGCGTAATCCGAGCCCCAATCAGCCCCAAAACAGTCCCGAGATAAATGGGGAAATCAAGGATTTTAACTACAATTTTAAATGGAATTTGACCAGAAACTTACGGAATAAAGGCGAGGAAATGATCTCTACGATGCCCTCACGCTAATTCCAACTCCAATATACAATTTTCCCCTAATTATCGAGCTCCCAACTATCTCCAATGGAGTTTTACACTTAGAAATATGGCTGAAATTAGAGAGAATAGAAAATATATAAAACACCAGCGATGGCCGCTTTAGCGGCTAAATGACCTCTAAAACAGTGAGGTGGGAGCTAAAGAGACCCAACCTCAACTGGTCAGCCACCACTAAAGCAGTAATGAGTTGTTAAAGCTGCTACCGCTGAAGCGGTCATGAGCCACTAAAGCGGTTGTTACGATCGTTTTTGAAAAGTCAAAAAGTTCATAACTTCTTGGCGAAAAAATCTATTTGATTTTATTTGATGAAATAATTTAGAGTCGCCACTTAATTTTTAGGAAATTAAGAAAACCATTGAAACAAAGGTAATTTTGAAAGAAAACCTTTAATACAAAAAAAATCAGAGATTAGGTAAGGGTACAAGTTAAATTTGAAAGAACGTGTTAGGCACTTTCAAAAATCCACAAAGTGTGGTTCCCGGTGGATTAAACTTATTTGGCTAATTTTGAAAAGAATTGCTAAGTTGCTTTAGAAAAATCTTAAAAATATTTGAAAATCTTATTTAAACTAACTAGAATTTATTTGATACTAATCCATTTAATTCATTCCAAATAATAAAATTAACTAAACATCAAAGTTTCAAAATAATTCTATCCATTTAATTTATTCCAAATAATAAAATTAACTAAACATCAAAGTTTCAAAATAATTCTAACTTTTAACAATTTTATCCGAGTTAAGATTTTGAACTAAATGGTTAGTTCAAACTCATAAACGTGGATTCGGACTTTCTAATAACTATGAACGAACATAGAGGGTTCTTAAGTTATTCTTGAAAGCTTAAATTTGCTTAAAAGGAATTTGCACTTGGATAAATGATTTCAAAATATTTAAAGCAATTCTTGCTAGAATAACAATTTAAGACAACTCCATGGGAATTCATTCTAAGTTAAGACCAAGATTAGAGCTAATTACAAATAAATTATCAAATATGAATTACAAAGAAATAGAATACAGAGAAAATTGAGATTTGGGCCCCTTTAACAATAATTCATTCAAATCTAGGACGAAGATATAAAAAACTAGGTAACATTTTACACTTAATGCCAGATCAAAATTCGGCAAAACTAGAAGATAGCTTAACAGCAATGGTTAGGATAACAAAAGAAAATAAAGAGATAGATCAAAAATTAGAAATAGAAAAAATCCGTGAACAAGCTAAAAAAGAAATAGAACAATTAAAAAATATGCATATAAAATCAAAACAATTAGAAAAACCCGAAAATGAAAACTCACTACCAGAATCACCTACCAGCTCATCAAGAATTAAAGAATTAGAAAGAGAACTAGAACTTTTAAAACAAGTCTATGCAAAAAAATTAAAAGAAAAAGAAAATAAAAAAATAGCTAAAGAACAACAATTAGCAGAAGAAGTAGAAAAAATACAAAATGAGGAAAATACTCTTTTCTTAAATGAAGAATTTACCAACATTAGCATAGATGAAATAAATGAAGACATAGATGAAACAATAATAGATGATCAAGAACTTAGTGAAACATATACAGAGATATTAGACCAACTTAACCAAACAGACATTATGCCAGAAATAAATACAACAAATGCTAAACCAAAAGAAGTAAATACAAATATGAAAGACGAACCCAGTACATCTTCAACATCAAACGAAAGAAAATATACTAACCCAAGAAGTACAAGCTTTACACCTAACTACACATAAACAAGATATTACACAAAATGGACACCAAATAAAACACCAGAACAATCTAGTTTCTTAGATTTAGATTGTGTTAAAGACATAAATAAAGTAATACAATTATGGCTAGGAAATATTGCAAAACAATTAGTTGACAACAAGATATCAATAGCAGAAACACCATGATATATAGAAAGAACATTAATAGGCACAACAAAACTATGGTTACACAATCTAGCAACAAAAAGTTTGGCTACACTACGAAACAATAAAAATTCAGAGGGAACAATAACTACGTCAAACATAGATATACGATACAAATATGAATTAGGAATCAGGAATGAATTTGGAAGCATGACCACAGAAATAGAAGAACAAAACAAAGATAAAAATTTAAATAGACAATTAATGAATAAATTATCTATATGTAATATGTGCTACATAGATGAATATACATGTGCATTTAAAGAATTCTATTACAAAGGATTATATGACAGTAATGAAAGTACAGAAATAAGAAAATTATATTTTACAAAATTACCAGAACCATTTAGTACAAAAGTAACTGAAAATTGGGATACTGCTAGCTTAACAGATACATTAGGATCTAGAATAAAATTCTTACAAAATTGGTTTACAAACCTATGTGAGAAATATAAGGAAACACAAAAACTAGACAAAATATTAAACAAAAATATGGCTTGTTGTACAAATAAAACAACACCTCAATTTGGATGTAAAATACCAAACAAATACAGATACAAAAAACGACCAAAATTATATAAAACACACAAATCCAGGTATAAATATAAACAACCAAGAAAAAGGTACTATATAAAAAACTATAAACAGAAAAAACCATACAGACCTAAAAAGAAAATAGCAGAATGCAAGTGCTACAATTGTGGAAAACTATGACATTTAGCAAAAAATTGTACTATACCCAAAGACCCTAAGAAAAAGCAAGTAACTGAAATACAAATACATGAAGATATATACACAGAATTACCTTTCATAAGTTATGAAATAGAAAGTGATGATAGCATATATGATTTAGAATTAGATAATTTAGATGATCTAGAATTAGCAAACGAAAACGAATATAATACTGAAGAAGATATAGAAATAAATTTAGACAGCTATGACTGAAAATAATATAAGAATAATAAGTCGAGAAGATCACCAAGATGAAGAATCTACAAGTCAAAAAATAATATTTGATACAAATATATTTGTCCAAATCAAGAAACAAGAAACACCATTAAGGATAGATAGAATACTAGATGTACCCACAGTAAAAAATTGGTTTAAAAAAGAAAAAGAAGAATACTATGTCATAAGTCAAAGAGAACACACCATCGATTGTAAGTACGCTAAAGGAAAAGCTATGGTACCCATAATAAACAAAAAAGAACTAAATAAAGAAATCCAAAAACTAAAAACCAAAAGCAATATAACATATGTCCACTTAGGAGCAATAGAAATCTTGATAAAAGCATGTTTTAGAGAAGGAATAGATACACCAATAGAACTTTATTTAGCAGATGATAGAATAATACACGCAATAGAAAAAAGTATAATTAGTGCAGTAAAAGGAAATTTAATATACCAAAAATTTGCGTTTATAGTAAGCCCTAACTACTCAGTGGCAATACATGATAAAAATATAGATAAATCATTAGTATTATATTGGAAAATGACAGGAATAGAACTAGCACCAGGAAGTAAAATATTTACAGCAATATGTAAAAACTTATATATATTAACTACACAACATACTGTAAAAGCAGTAAATAAGATAGATAAAATAAAGATAGACAATCCATTTGATAACATAGTAACAACTATCGATAATAACGATTATAGCTATAAAGAGTTAGATATCGAATCTGATTTAGAGATAGTACAAGACAGAATAAAAACCTCATCCAAAAGACTAATGGATACCCCATCAACATCATCTAGAATGAGTACATCCAGAAGAATGGAAAAAATGCCAATGGAAATACAAACATGCCAATATTATATAACAGGAATATTAAATCAAAGAAAATACTTAATACTAATAGACACCGGAGAACAAGAAAATTATATTACAAGAGAACTAGTATTAGAAAGTGAAATAAAACAACAAGGACAACTATGTCTAGACCTACCCAGAGAATTACGACAAACACAAGAAATAACAGATCAAGAATTAATTATAGGAGGTATACCAATCCAAATACAATTTATCATAACACAAGAACAAACAAATGAAAATGTTGTTTTAGGACTAACTTGGTTAGAACAAGTTAAACCCTATAATCTAGAAGATAAACAACTAGTAATTCACTATAATAACAAAAAAAGTTGTTATAAGTAGAACCTGAAATAATGTAAAAAAGTATATATACTCGCTAAAATAGTAGTAGAAGGATATAATAGCAGATATTATACCCCAATAATAGATACAGGAGCAGAAGCTAACTTATGTAGATATAATTGCTTACCATAAAGTAAATGGGAAAAAATAAGATATCCCATAATCATAACAGGATTTAATGACGAAGGAAGTATGATTACAAAAATAGCTAAGAATGTTAAAATACAAATCTGGAATAAAATATTAACAATAAAATTAATGTATAATTATGAATTTAAAACAAGAGATATGTTGTTAGGAATGCCTTTCTTAGATAACTTGTACCCACATATATTAACTAAAACACATTGGTGGTTTACCACACCATGCAAAACAAAATTAGGAGCTAAAAGAGTATACAATAAAACCAGAAAAACAACCCCATGGATAAAAGGAAGCGAAAAGATAACACAAAAATTAGAAAATACACGTACAACAGATACATCAGTAGAAATTATAAGATTTTCTATTAATATATTAAAACCCATACAAGACAAGTTTGAAACATTATACAATGACAATCCACTCCAAGGATGGCATAAGCACAAAACCTTAGTAACAATTGAACTAATAAACCCAGATAGTATAATTACACAAAAATCTTTAAAATACAACTTTGCAGACCTTACGGAATTTAAAATACATATTAACGAACTTTTAGCAAATAACTATATACAACCAAGTAATAGCAAACACTCTAGTCCAGCTTTTATTGTCAATAAACATAGTGAACAAAAACGAGGGAAAAGTAGGATGGTTATAGATTACAGAAATTTAAATGTAAAAACTAAGACCTATAATTACCCAATCCCTAATAAAATATTAAAAATACGACAGATACAAGGATTCAACTATTTCAGTGAATTTGATTGCAAATCAGGCTTTTACCACCTTATATTAGACGATGAATCTAAAAAACTAACCGCATTCACAGTACCACAAGGATTTTATGAATGGAACGTTTTACCATTTGGATATAAAAATGCACCAGGTAGATACCAATATTTTATGGATAAATATTTCAACCAACTAGAAGATTGCATTATATATATAGATGATATATTATTATATTCCAGAACAAAAGATGAACATATTCAACTATTACACAAATTTGCAAATATTGTTGAAACAGCAGGAATTAGTTTAAGTAAACAAAAAGCAGAAATAATGAAAAATCAAATAGAATTTCTAGGAATACAAATAGATAGAGATGGAATAAAAATGCAGACACATATAGTACAAAAAATACTCACTTCAGAAGAGTTATTAGATACGAAAAAGAAGTTACAATCCTTTTTAGGATTAGTTAATCAAGTACGTGATTATATACCAAAATTAGCAACACATTTAAAACCTTTACAGAAAAAGTTAAAAAAGGATGTAGAATACCATTTCAATGAACAGGATAAAACCCACATACAACATATTAAAACTTTATGTAAAAAATTACCAAAACTATATTTCCCAGATGAAAAGAGAGAATTCATATACATAGTAGAAACAGATGCAAGTGAACATAGCTATGGCGGAGTATTAAAATACAAATACGCTAATGAGGCAACAGAACACCACTGCAGGTATTATTCAGGATCATATACAGAACCACAGGTAAAATGGGAGATAAATTGAAAAGAACTATTTGCTTTATATAAATTTTTATTAGCTTTTGAACCATATATTGTTTATAACAAATTCATTGTGAGAACAGATAATACGCAAGTAAAATAGTGGCTAACAAGAAAAATACAGGACTCAGTTACAACAAAGAAAATACGAAGACTTGTACTAAATATACAAAACTTCACATTTACTATTGAAGTAATTAGGACTAACAAAAATATTATTGCAGATCACCTATCAAGACAAAGCTACACAGACAGAGCCAGATAATATAATGGAAGATATGCTAAAAGCCATTACTACACTTTGTCAAAAAGTGGATAGTATGGACATAGAAATACAAAAGCTAAAGGTTAATGAAGTTATACTGAAACCTAAAGCTATCGTAAGTCAGCCGCATGACTCTAAAAATGCTGAGCTACATCGATCGGAAGACGGTAAAAATCCAGAACTAGAAGGAGACATTGAGATACTCCTAAAAACTCATAACAATTTAGTTAATGCAGTTGCAGGAACAAGCAGTGCAGGACCAAGCAAGTCAGCTAGTAAAAGAACAGCTAATAGCAACCTAAACAGTCTGTTTAACAGGCCATTTATCCAAAAAAATACCACAAACAAATATACCAACCCCATAAACCGCAACATACGCAGCCAGTTTAAACCAAGACAAACAAATATATGACCATATTTCCAGTTCATATATCAGAAATTTGCACCAAATACAGACATACCTAAATCTCAAACCAAGATCCACAACCACTACAAACCCAGAAACCGATTATATTACCCAAAAATTACAATGATATAACAAGTTAATTGCATAACCAGGTACAAATGCCAATCTAGTCAAAACATGTTACGATTTTGGACTATTAAACACAGTCTACACATCTATAGGAAATGAATTACAAAAGATACCCGAATTATATTCAGCATTCACTACCTATATGCGAATTACCAAAGGAACATTCTTTTATGTTAAATGTCATACAGCCCCAGCAGAAATACTATATACAGGAATTAAACCAGTTATACAAGTTATAAAAATAGGACTAACTAGGGAAATGATACTACCAGAGGAAATTGGTCCTCAACCAGAGATAAAAACAGAGGATATACCCAGTTTTTATGCGAATAAAAGATTAATAGGGATAAATACTATTATCCAGGAGCTAGTGCATAACTACACTAACGGCAAATCCATATGGAAATATTCAACTAGAAATCAAGTTATGATATATTCCAATTCAAGAGAACTACGACCAGCAGATATGGAGGAAGTCCGTCAATGGATTCTTTCATTATTAAAACCAGAAGAACTACCTATGACAAGAGCCTTGAAAAAAGACTTTATTTCAGAGGAACTACTAACAAGATACTGCCAGATGATAGGACCAAAATACACAGATCATCAATGTTCAAAATGTAACGGAGGAGATACAGTACATATTCCAGATGTTCAATTAGAATAAAGAAAAGACCCAGTCAGCAGACAAGCTACCGACAGAATTGACTTACCGACAGAAGACCGACAAAGAAAGAGATAAGAAAAGAAAAAGATGTAATTATTATATTCCTTTCCTTTTCTTTTTTGTTTTTTAGTAAATAAGTCAAAAAGTGTACAGTAACTTTACTGTGCACCTCTTACTTTTTTGAAAGGGCAAAAGTCCCTATCGTAGAATAGTAATTGCCTTTCGGATTAGCCGGCAGCCAATCCTTATGTGTATATATATGTGTGTAACTCTCATAAGAAGAGCAAGCTTTGAGAAATCCTTTCTCAGCAAACTCTTCTTTCTCCCCCCGCTCATGTGCTGAGCCTTTCTTATATAAATAAATAAATATTTTCTCAGATATTCTAATGGAGGACTCAGATAATCAGGACATACATACATCAGTATCACATACCACAGAAAACATAACAGCTTAGGTACACTCATATCCAATTATGTGTAACTAAATCTGATATTCCTGATAGTCTCTAGATTATTATTAATGTTTATCATATAGTAGTATGATTATGCTAAACTGCTTAAGTAAGTTTACTATGGTTAGGTACGCCGCGAGTAAGTAAGCCCAGACTAAGCCATCCTAAGAGTCGAAACCGAAGAAGGCGAAGGAAGTCGTAAAAAGGGTAGTAGACTAATGTTGAGGCATTGTTAGGGTAACTGATTAAGGCTAAAACCCATAGTAGTGACACAACAAGCATGTTAAGTATACTGTATTACTGCATGATAAATATAATAATATAATAGAGATTAGAGGGAATAATGATTTAAACGCACAAACAGGAATTATGGATAATTACCACCTAGGTAAAAATAATTATTATTTAGTAAACGAAGATGAAAATTATAAGATACTACTTTTATACATACTTAAAAGATTAGACACAGATAGTGCTAGAAAAATTTATGACTTATTAATGACCTATGAAGTCATAGAACTAATGCAAGATAATTGGATAGAAGCTATCATATCGTACAGTGATAATGCCTATCTAGAAGATGACTATCTAGATTACCCAGATATTGATTAGATGAACCACGAACAGTTTAAAAACTGGAGACAAACTGTAGATGAAATAAGAGAAACAACAACTCTAACACAATACAACCTGGATCTATTTAATAGAACTCAAGATACGACATACTTACAAAGAATACTAGAAAATATAACACATATGCTAATATTAATTCCGCTACGTAACAGATATTTTGAAGCAGCATTTAGATAAAATGGATACAATTACCATTTTTGGGGGTGTGGGTCTGTCTGGATTAATTGTGTTAATTGTATCCATTTTATCTAAATGCTGCTTCAAAATATCTGTTACGTAGCGGAATTAATATTAGCATATGTGTTATATTTTCTAGTATTCTTTGTAAGTATGTCGTATCTTGGGTTCTATTAAATAGATCCAGGTTGTATTGTGTTAGAGTTGTTGTTTCTCTTATTTCATCTACAGTTTGTCTCCAGTTTTCAAACTGTTCGTGGTTCATCTAATCAATATCTGGGTAATCTAGATAGTCATCTTCTAGATAGGCATTATCACTGTACGATATGATAGCTTCTATCCAATTATCTTGCATTAGTTCTATAACTTCATAGGTCATTAATAAGTCATAAATTTTTCTAGTACTATCTGTGTCTAATCTTTTAAGTATGTATAAAAGTAGTATCTTATAATTTTCATCTTCGTTTACTAAATAATAATTATTTGTACCTAGGTGGTAATTGTCCATAATTCCTGTTTGTGCGTTTAAATCATTATTCCCTCTAATCTCTATTATATTATTATATTTATCATGCAGTAATACAGTATACTTAACATGCTTGTTGTGTCACTACTATGGGTTTCAACCTTAATCAGTTACCCTAACAATGCCTCAATATTAGTCTACTACCCTTTTTACGGCTTCCTTCGCCTTCTTCGGTTTCGACTCTTAGGATGGCTTAGTCTGGGCTTACTTACTCGCGGCGTACCTAACCATAGTAAACTTACTTAAGCAGTTTAGCATAATCATACTACTATATGATAAACATTAATAATAATTTAGAGACTATCAGGAATATCAGATTTAGTTACACATAATTGGATATGAGTGTACCTTAGCTGTTATGTTTTCTATGGTATGTGATACTGATATATGTATGTCCTGATTATCTGAGTCCTCCATTAGAATATCTGAGAAAATATTTATTTATTTATATAAGAAAGGCTCAGCACATGAGCGGGGGGAGAAAGAAGAGTTTGCTGAGAGAGGATTTCTCAAAGCTTGCTCTTCTTATGAGAGTTACACACATATATATATATACATAAGGATTGGCTGCCGGCTAATCCGAAAGGCCAATTACTATTCTACGATAGGGACTTTTGCCCTTTCAAAAAAGTAAGAGGTGCACAGTAAAGTTACTGTACACTTTTTGACTTATTTACTAAAAACAAACAAGAAAAGGAATATAATAATTACATCTTTTTCTTTTCTTATCTCTTTCTTTGTCGGTCTTCTGTCGGTAGGTCAATTCTGTCGGTAGCTTGTCTGCTGACTGGGTCTTTTCTTTATTCTAATTGAACATCTGGAATATGTACTGTATCTCCTCCGTTACATTTTGAACATTGATGATCTGTGTATTTTGGTCCTATCATCTGGCAGTATCTTGTTAGTAGTTCCTCTGAAATAAAGTCTTTTTTCAAGGCTCTTGTCATAGGTAGTTCTTCTGGTTTTAATAATGAAAGAATCCATTGACGGACTTCCTCCATATCTGCTGGTCGTAGTTCTCTTGAATTGGAATATATCATAACTTGATTTCTAGCTGAATATTTCCATATGGATTTGCCGTTAGTGTAGTTATGCACTAGCTCCTGGATAATAGTATTTATCCCTATTAATCTTTTATTCGCATAAAAACTGGGTATATCCTCTGTTTTTATCTCTGGTTGAGGACCAATTTCCTCTGGTAGTATCATTTCCCTAGTTAGTCCTATTTTTACAACTTGTATAACTGGTTTAATTCCTGTATATAGTATTTCTGCTGGGGCTGTATAACATTTAACATAAAAGAATGTTCCTTTGGTAATTCGCATATAGGTAGTGAATGCTGAATATAATTCGGGTATCTTTTGTAATTCATTTCCTATAGATGTGTAGACTGTGTTTAATAGTCCAAAATCGTAACATGTTTTGACTAGATTGGCATTTGTACCTGGTTGTGCAATTAACTTGTTATATCATTGTAATTTTTGGGTAATATAATCGGTTTCTGGGTTTGTAGTGGTTGTGGATCTTGGTTTGAGATTTAGGTATGTCTGTATTTGGTGCAAATTTCTGATATATTAACTGGAAATATAGTCATATATTTGTTTGTCTTGGTTTAAACTGGCTGCGTATGTTGCGGTTTATGGGGTTGGTATATTTGTTTGTGGTATTTTTTGGATAAATGTCCTGTTAAACAGACTGTTTAGGTTGCTATTAGTTGTTCTTTTACTAGCTGACTTGCTTGGTCCTGCACTGCTTGTTCCTGCAACTGCATTAACTAAATTGTTATGAGTTTTTAGGAGTATCTCAACGTCTCCTTCTAGTTCTGGATTTTTACCGTCTTCCGATCGATGTAGCTCAGCATTTTTAGAGTCATGCAGCTGACTTACGATAGCTTTAGGTTTCAGTATAACTTCATTAACCTTTAGCTTTTGTATTTCTATGTCCATACTATCCACTTTTTGACAAAGTGTAGTAATGGCTTTTAGCATATCTTCCATTATATTATCTGGCTCTGTCTGTGTAGCTTTGTCTTGATAGGTGATCTGCAATAATATTTTTGTTAGTCCTAATTACTTCAATAGTAAATGTGAAGTTTTGTATATTTAGTACAAGTCTTCGTATTTCCTTTGTTGTAACTGAGTCCTGTATTTTTCTTGTTAGCCACCATTTTACTTGCGTATTATCTGTTCTCACAATGAATTTGTTATAAACAATATATGGTTCAAAAGCTAATAAAAATTTATATAAAGCAAATAGTTCTTTTCAATTTATCTCCCATTTTACCTGTGGTTCTGTATATGATCCTGAATAATACCTGCAGTGGTGTTCTGTTGCCTCATTAGCGTATTTGTATTTTAATACTCCGCCATAGCTATGTTCACTTGCATCTGTTTCTACTATGTATATGAATTCTCTCTTTTCATCTGGGAAATATAGTTTTGATAATTTTTTACATAAAGTTTTAATATGTTGTATGTGGGTTTTATCCTGTTCATTGAAATGGTATTCTACATCCTTTTTTAACTTTTTCTGTAAAGGTTTTAAATGTGTTGCTAATTTTGGTATATAATCACGTACTTGATTAACTAATCCTAAAAAGGATTGTAACTTCTTTTTCGTATCTAATAACTCTTCTGAAGTGAGTATTTTTTGTACTATATGTGTCTGCATTTTTATTCCATCTCTATCTATTTGTATTCCTAGAAATTCTATTTGATTTTTCATTATTTCTGCTTTTTGTTTACTTAAACTAATTCCTGCTGTTTCAACAATATTTGCAAATTTGTGTAATAGTTGAATATGTTCATCTTTTGTTCTGGAATATAATAATATATCATCTATATATATAATGCAATCTTCTAGTTGGTTGAAATATTTATCCATAAAATGTTGGTATCTACCTGGTGCATTTTTATATCCAAATGGTAAAACGTTCCATTCATAAAATCCGTGTGGTGCTGTGAATGCGGTTAGTTTTTTAGATTCATCGTCTAATTTAAGGTGGTAAAATCCTGATTTGCAATCAAATTTACTGAAATAGTTGAATCCTTGTATCTGTCGTATTTTTAATATTTTATTAGGGATTGGGTAATTATAGGTCTTAGTTTTTACATTTAAATTTCTGTAATCTATAATCATCCTACTTTTCCCTCGTTTTTGTTCACTATGTTTATTGACAATAAAAGCTGGACTAGAGTGTTTGCTATTACTTGGTTGTATATAGTTATTTGCTAAAAGTTCGTTAATATGTATTTTAAATTCCGTAAGGTCTGTAAAGTTGTATTTTAAAGATTTTTGTGTAATTATACTATCTGGGTTTATTAGTTCAATTGTTACTAAGGTTTTGTGCTTATGCCATCCTTGGAGTGGATTGTCATTGTATAATGTTTCAAACTTGTCTTGTATGGGTTTTAATATATTAATAGAAAATCCTATAATTTCTACTGATGTATCTGTTGTACGTGTATTTTCTAATTTTTGTGTTATCTTTTCGCTTCCTTTTATCCATGGGGTTGTTTTTTTGGTTTTATTGTATACTCTTTTAGCTCCTAATTTTGTTTTGCATGGTGTGGTAAACCACCAATGTGTTTTAGTTAATATATGTGGGTACAAGTTATCTAAGAAAGGCATTCCTAACAACATATCTCTTGTTTTAAATTCATAATTATACATTAATTTTATTGTTAATATTTTATTCCAGATTTGTATTTTAACATTCTTAGCTATTTTTGTAATCATACTTCCTTCGTCATTAAATCCTGTTATGATTATGGGATATCTTATTTTTTCCCATTTACTTTATGGTAAGCAATTATATCTACATAGGTTAGCTTCTGCTCCTGTATCTATTATTGGGGTATAATATCTGCTATTATATCCTTCTACTACTATTTTAGCGAGTATATATACTTTTTTACATTATTTCAGGTTCTACTTATAACAACTTTTTTGTTATTATAGTGAATTACTAGTTGTTTATCTTCTAGATTATAGGGTTTAACTTGTTCTAACCAAGTTAGTCCTAAAACAACATTTTCATTTGTTTGTTCTTGTGTTATGATAAATTGTATTTGGATTGGTATACCTCCTATAATTAATTCTTGATCTGTTATTTCTTGTGTTTGTCGTAATTCTCTGGGTAGGTCTAGACATAGTTGTCCTTGTTGTTTTATTTCACTTTCTAATACTAGTTCTCTTGTAATATAATTTTCTTGTTCTCCGGTGTCTATTAGTATTAAGTATTTTCTTTGATTTAATATTCCTGTTATATAATATTGGCATGTTTGTATTTCCATTGGCATTTTTTCCATTCTTCTGGATGTACTCATTCTAGATGATGTTGATGGGGTATCCATTAGTCTTTTGGATGAGGTTTTTATTCTGTCTTGTACTATCTCTAAATCAGATTCGATATCTAACTCTTTATAGCTATAATCGTTATTATCGATAGCTGTTACTATGTTATCAAATGGGTTGTCTATCTTTATTTTGTCTATCTTATTTACTGCTTTTACAGTATGTTGTGTAGTTAATATATATAAGTTTTTACATCTTGCTGTAAATATTTTACTTCCTGGTGCTAGTTCTATTCCTGTCATTTTCCAATATAATACTAATGATTTATCTATATTTTTATCATGTATTGCCACTGAGTAGTTAGGGCTTACTATAAACGCAAATTTTTGGTATATTAAATTTCCTTTTACTGCACTAATTATACTTTTTTCTATTGCGTGTATTATTCTATCATCTGCTAAATAAAGTTCTATTGGTGTATCTATTCCTTCTCTAAAACATGCTTTTATCAAGATTTCTATTGCTCCTAAGTGGACATATGTTATATTGCTTTTGGTTTTTAGTTTTTGGATTTCTTTATTTAGTTCTTTTTTGTTTATTATGGGTACCATAACTTTTCCTTTAGCGTACTTACAATCGATGGTGTGTTCTCTTTGACTTATGACATAGTATTCTTCTTTTTCTTTTTTAAATCAATTTTTTACTGTGGGTACATCTAGTATTCTATCTATCCTTAATGGTGTTTCTTGTTTCTTGATTTGGACAAATATATTTGTATCAAATATTATTTTTTGACTTGTAGATTCTTCATCTTGGTGATCTTCTCGACTTATTATTCTTATATTATTTTCAGTCATAGCTGTCTAAATTTATTTCTATATCTTCTTCAGTATTATATTCGTTTTCGTTTGCTAATTCTAGATCATCTAAATTATCTAATTCTAAATCATATATGCTATCATCACTTTCTATTTAATTTTTCTAATTGTTCTGATTTTATATGCATATTTTTTAATTGTTCTATTTCTTTTTTAGCTTGTTCACGGATTTTCTCTATTTCTAATTTTTGATCTATCTCTTTATTTTCTTTTGTTATCCTAACCATTGCTGTTAAGCTATCTTCTAGTTTTGCCGAATTTTGATCTGGCATTAAGTGTAAAATGTTACCTAGTTTTTTATATCTTCGTCCTAGATTTGAATGAATTATTGTTAAAGGGGCCCAAATCTCAATTTTCTCTGTATTCTATTTCTTTGTAATTCATATTTGATAATTTATTTGTAATTAGCTCTAATCTTGGTCTTAACTTAGAATGAATTCCCATGGAGTTGTCTTAAATTGTTATTCTATCAAGAATTGCTTTAAATATTTTGAAATCATTTATCCAAGTGCAAATTCCTTTTAAGCAAATTTAAGCTTTCAAGAATAACTTAAGAACCCTCTATGTTCGTTCATAGTTATTAGAAAGTCCGAATCCACGTTTATGAGTTTGAACTAACCATTTAGTTCAAAATCTTAACTCGGATAAAATTGTTAAAAGTTAGAATTATTTTGAAACTTTGATGTTTAGTTAATTTTATTATTTGGAATAAATTAAATGGATAGAATTATTTTGAAACTTTGATGTTTAGTTAATTTTATTATTTGGAATGAATTAAATGGATTAGTATCAAATAAATTCTAGTTAGTTTAAATAAGATTTTCAAATATTTTTAAGATTTTTCTAAAGCAACTTAGCAATTCTTTTCAAAATTAGCCAAATAAGTTTAATCCACCGGGAATCACACTTTGTGGATTTTTGAAAGTGCCTAACACCTTCTTTCAAATTTAACTTGTACCCTTACCTAATCTCTGATTTTTTTTGTATTAAAGGTTTTCTTTCAAAATTACCTTTGTTTCAATGGTTTTCTTAATTTCCTAAAAATTAAGTGGCGACTCTAAATTATTTCATCAAATAAAATCAAATAGATTTTTTCGCCAAGAAGTTATGAACTTTTTGACTTTTCAAAAACGATCGTAACAACCGCTTTAGTGGCTCATGACCGCTTCAGCGGTAGCAGCTTTAACAACTCATTACCGCTTTAGTGGCGGCTGGCCAGTTGACGTTGGGTCTCTTTAGCTCCCACCTCACTGTTTTAGAGGTCATTTAGCCGCTAAAGCGGCCATCGCTGGTGTTTTATATATTTTCTATTCTCTCTAATTTCAGCCATATTTCTAAGTGTAAAACTCCATTGGAGATAGTTGGGAGCTCGATAATTAGGGGAAAATTGTATATTGGAGTTGGAATTAGCGTGAGGCCATCGTAGAGATCATTTCCTCGCCTTTATTCCGTAAGTTTCTGGTCAAATTCCATTTAAAATTGTAGTTAAAATCCTTGATTTCCCCATTTGTCTCGGGACTGTTTTGGGGCTGATTGGGGCTCGAATTACGCTTATTTTTTGGGACAAATGATCGTTGACCTGAGAGGGATGCTATGGCGATTTTAATTTTTTGATTCTGCAAGCAGGTCCCACATGAGAGTTTTATTGGTATCGATATTCTCCTCTTGACGTGTAGAACATTGTTTTGATAACGTGGCAGCAGTCTAAGGCTTCTCAGAAAGGAAAAACTCTGATGTAGAGGATTGTATGTACTTTTGGTGGCGACCAGGCAGGCTAAGCTTACCTTTCTCCTAGAATTATCTTTCTTACGGTATTAGTAGGATATTGTGCTAGTTATGGATGGGTACTTAATGCTCAGTTGTTATTTTAATATTTATTGCCTTAATTAGCCGGTTAGGGGCCCATTTTTGTAGAATTTGGCCCTAATTTCCCTTATATTAGCCTGTGATTACCCTTTAGGACCAAACTTAGTTCTTTTAGTTCCTTGGGTCGGGATTAAGAAGCCTTAGCCTAGGTTCAGGTAGGCACTTTCCTTAGGCTTTGTTTTCGGGATTTGATAGCGCGCCCCACTACCCTCTTTAAGATATAATGCTTAGAATAGCATGTAACACCCCGTACGTTTTGGAGTCTAGCTGACTACCGTAGCAATTATGGGAATATGAAAACATGAGGGAATTGATGAATTATGTATTAATATGTGGACATTCATAAGTCCTATACAATTGGGCCCAAAATGAAGCCCAAAATCATAAGGGAAGACATGGCCCAATATGAGATTTTTGACCCATTCTTCCAATTTGCTCCATTTGACCAAATCAACTCTTGCATTTAATGCCAAGGAAGAGATAAGAGAGACTTGAGGGATTATATAAAGAGAGAGAAAAAATTAGATTTTTAATACAATTGAACTCTTGTGCCTTTTCTAACTTTTCCACATTTTTCTCTCAAATAGACAAACCCTAAGCTCTCATCTCTTTGTGGCCAAGATCATCAACTTGTAAGACTTGGTAAGTGTTTATTATGATGGTTTAATATATTTTATGCATGAGAGATGGTTTATAGTATGTTGGTTATGTTGGTGGAGTATTGAGAAGTTCACAAGGTGTGAAATGTTACATGTTTGCTAAATCGGAGAATGGTTTGTCTTGCAAACTTGAATATGCCCTTGTGGTCTTGAAGGAAATGTACTTGGTGGAGTAAATATTGACATGTGAGATGTGATTATAGACTTACTTTGTTTAATCCTTGTGTATAACGTTTGGACTTGTTATTGTGAAATTGGTTGTGGTTTTGGTGTCGTATTGGCCGTGAAATGTAGTTTTGGGTGTTGTTATATGTGTTGTGAGACCATGGCTGAATGTTGGTGTTTAATATGATCAAAAACCTGTTAAAATAAGTTTGGTTATGATCATGGACCATTCATGGCATGAAAAGACCCAAAAGAGGCCATTTCGGACCAAAACGGGCATCCGCCCCCGCAAACGAGGGCATCTGCGAGCGCAGATGCCATTGGAATTTTCCAGAGGCCATTTGCGCGCACACCTCATCCACCTGCGGGCGCAGGTGGCAACACAGGTCAGCCCAGTTTTCTATTTTGAGTGGTTTCGTTTCTAGTTGATCCCCGAAGGCCCCTATACCCTTTTTGGATGTAATTATCAACTTGTGATGTCGTTTTAATGACTTTAAAGTATCATATGGAGGTGTGTTGGACTGTATTAAGTATGTATGGTTGTTCATATGTTGTTATTAAGGAGTAATTGTGACGGAATGATAAAGATAAAAGCGTAAAGTGTAAGTGTGGGGTGAAATGCTATCGATGTATGATCTCTTGGTCAATGTGCGTAATGTTATGGTGTTGTTGATATGATAATGCCTTGGATTGTATTGTAAGGGGGTGACATGATGTTATAAGGCAGTCATATAGTTCATTGTTGTCTTATACGCCTGTATAGTAACTAGTTGCTAATGTAAGTTTCGGTATGAACTTGTATTGTAGAGTAAGACGTAAAGAAGGAGCTGGACTATTGTGTTCATACATAGACTTGTGTATTCATACTTAGAAGTGCAGGTATGTAAGGTTACTTTGTCCGTATCTTTCTGCAGCACATAGAATTTACATTGACGTTACCCTTGTCCTAATCCAAAATGTGTTAAGGTATACTATTCCCTGTTAACCATGGTTATTATCACAAGTTTCCTATTCATTGATCAATTATGAATCACATGTCTCCCCTTCATTGATAATGTTCCAAAAGCTCAACAAGGTTATGTTCAAATGCTCCAATAGTGATTATACTCATGTCTCTTGTTCATGGATTATTGTCCAATGGTTTCAATGGTGTTATGGTTCTAATAATGTTATGTTTCCCACAATGGTTAATTACATGTCTCTCACTCATTGGTTAATGATCCAAAGCTTCAAGTAAATTTACAACTATCATTGTGTCAATCTCAAAGTAAAGATTAAAGTAATGCATATGTGGTTAATGATCAAGTATGGGTGGCAGCTTTGGGGGCGAAATGCCTAGCTCAAGTCGATCCCAAGATTGTTGGATCAGGGGGAAGTCCTGGGGTCATAAGCCTAGCTCGGACCGAACCTGACAGGGGGAAGCTCTAGAGGTATAATCCTAGCTCGAGCCAAACCTGATATGTTGGTTTATGGGTGGCAGCTCTAGAGGTAATAACCTAGCTCAAGCCGAACCCAATGCTTTGATTCTAGGGTGGCAGATCTAGGGGCATAAGCCTAGCTCGAGCCAATCCCAACATAACGTTATGTTATGTTTGAAACCCACTGTTCAGTGGGGGCCCGGGTATCACAGTTCACAGGCAAAGATGAATAATCATAGAATTAAAGGAACAAAGAAAGTAAAGAAAGCAATATACATGGTTTCCAAAGTACAGTATTGTGACTTATCCATATTGATCATTTATTGTATTTGAGTTCATTGACATATTTACATATCATACAAGTTTCATATGGCCTTACATACTCAGTACATTCTTCGTACTGACCCCTCTTGGGGGATTTACCTTACTTGCTGCAGGCGCAGGTTCTAGTAGGCCTCCACAGTAGGTTGCCAGTTGTTGCAGATCATTGGTGAGCTCCAGTTAGTTCGGGGCTTCTTCGAGTCACAGTTGTACATATGTTTTGGTGTTGTACATATTGAATAAAGCGGGGACTTGTCCCTATTTTTATTTCATTTTGGTCAATGCACTTTTTAGAGGCTTTTGTAGAAAAGAGGTGGGTGTATAAATGTAAAAGGTACATGTCGTTTTTGACTTGATGGCCTCAACGGCCAAGTTTCATATATGTATATATGTCACATGTTCCATGAATTTTGTTGTCAGCATTATAAGCTCCTACGTGATAAGGATATTTCTCATGGCATGTATATGAATGAACATAAGTACAGGTTGGTTCTCTCGAGCCTTATCGGCTACGGGTGCCAATCACGTCTCGATGGAATTCGGGGCGTGACAAAAGTGGTATCAGAGCAGGTCATTCTACGGGTGTCTACAAAACCGTGTCTGAGTAGAGGCTTACTTATCAATGTGTTATGCACCATATTTATAAGTAGGAGGCTACGGGACATTTAGGATGTTGTTTCTTTTCTTCAATTCTAGATCGTGCAATAGAGCCAGTGTTGTAAGTCGAATTGAAATCTGACCATGGTAGATATTTCTCTTTGATATAGTAATCATGTCGATCACGAGAAGAGGTAGAGGTAAAGGAAAGCAGGTAGATGTGCTTGCTGACGAAGGAATGAGTAGGCTACCACCTGACCAAGCTATTCAAGGTGGAGCAAATGCTAAAATTTTATCGCGGTCTTCGTCTACCTTTCCAGCTCCAGAAGAGCCAGCCGGTAGAGGAGTACCCACAGAACCCCCAATGAATGCCACAGATCAGGATCTTAGAAATGCAGTCCATATGTTGACACAGTTAGTAGCAGCATAAAGTCAGGGACGAGCTGGTCCAATGACATATGATGATGATGCGGTTAGAGTGGCGAGTTGCAGAACACAGGATTTTCTGAAACTGGACCCTCCTATATTCACTGGGTCAGATCCGAAAGTGGATCCACAAGAGTTCGTGGATCAAATTCAGAGGGCCTTGGAAGTTATGCACGTGACGGGGGTAGAGACAGTTGAACTTGCTATGTATAGATTGAAAGGGGAAGTGATATTGTGGTACGAGAATTGGAAGAAATCCCGTGATATTGGTGCGAATCCACCTACTTGGGAAGAATTTAAAGTGGCTTTCCTTGATCATTAGCTTCCTTATGAGATCCGCGAGGCACGTGCGGATCAGTTTCTAAATCTTCGTCAAGGAAATTTAAGCGTCAGAGAATATAGTTTGCAATTTAATTCCTTGGCTCGATATGCGCCAAATGTTGTGGCTACGATGACAGATAGAGTCCACCGATACGTGGACAGATTAGAACCATATTTGGTAAGGTATTTCACCATTGCTGCCTTGAACAAAGACATGGACATAGCTAGAATACAAGCCTTCGCGCAGAAAATGGAAGATCAAAGACAGAGAAGAAAGGTACATGAATTTAACAGGGGACAGTCCAAAAGGGATAGATCTATGGGATCATCTGCGATGTCCCAAGGAGGATCTAGGCCTCGTATATTTCCTAGACCATCGTTCTCATATTCTCCAGCAGGTGCTCACTCTTACTTTCAAGGGTCTAGAGGTGGTCTATCTGGACAGAGTAGTAGGGTTCCCGGATCACAGGCAGCAGGTTTTCCCCATCAGCAGTGTCAGCACTGTGGACGTATTCATTTAGGTACATGCAGAGTGGGGACAAATGCTTGCTTCTGGTGCGGTATGACAGGACACATGATGAGAGAGTGTACCCAGAGGAGCATGGGTGGTATAGCACGACCGACAGGATTGGCCGTTGCGTCATCAGCATAGGTTCCTTCACTGGGCCCAGGTGTGCAGTCTGTTGGCCGGGGTAGAGGTGCCAGAGGAGCAACCAGTACTAGTGGGGTCCAGAATCGCGCTTATGCTTTAGTGGACCGACAAAATTTAGAGGCTTCTCTTGATGTTGTCACAGGTACATTATCCATATTCTCATATAATGTATATGCAATGATTGACCCTGGTTTTACATTGTCCTATGTTACTCCATTAATTGCTGCGAAATTCGCAAAGGCACCAGGATTATTAATTAAATCAATTGAAGTGTCTACACCGGTCGGTGAATGTATTGTTGCAAAAAGAGTATATCAAAATTGTGTGATAACTGTGTGTGGTCATGATACATTGGCCGATCTCATTGAATTAGACATGGTGGATTTTTATGTGATAATGGGGATGTATTGGTTGGCTTCTTATTATGCCACGGTTGATTGCCGGGCCAAGAAGGTGCATTTTCGTTTTCCGGAGGAGAATGTTCTTGAATGGCAGGGTAATGTAGGGGCACCATGAGGAAGATTTATTTCCTATTTGAAAGCCAAGAAAATGATTTCTAAAGGTTACATATGCCATTTAGTACTGGTGAAAGATACTGAAGTGGAACCACTAACTCCGCAGTCGGTTCCAGTGGTCAATGAATTTCTAGATGTATTTTCGGAGGATCTTTCAGGCTTACCCCCAAAATAGGAAGTGGAATTTGGCATTGATGTGATTTCAGGCACTTAGCCTATTTCTATTCCTCCATATAGAATGGCTCCAGCAGAACTGCGTGAATTGAAGGAGCAGTTGAAAGATTTGCTGGATAAGGGCTTCATTAGACCTAGTATGTCCCCGTGGGGTGCACCGGTATTATTTGTACTGAATAAAGATGGCACATTGAGAATGTGCATCGACTATCGACAATTGAATAAGGTAACAATCAAGAACAAATATCCCCTCCCTCGAATTGATGATTTGTTTGATCAGTTACAGGGTGCCAAGTGTTTTTCAAAGATCGACTTGAGGTCGGGTTACCATCAAGTCAGAGTTAGAGAAGAATATGTACCCAAGATAGCTTTCTGAACACGGTATGGCCATTATGAATTTCTAGTTATGTCATTTGTACTAACAAATACACCAGCCGTGTTCATGGATTTGATGAATAGGGTGTTTAAGCCATTCTTGGACGTGTTCGTCACGGTGTTTATAGATGACATCCTGGTTTATTCAAGATCACCAGAGGACCATGCTAATCACTTACGACAGGTGTTACAGATTCTCCGTGAGCGTAAGTTGTATGCAAAGTTCTCCATATGTGAGTTTTGGTTAAAATCAGTTGCATTCTTGGGTCATATTGTGTCAGATGAAGGGATACAGGTTGATACACAAAAGATTAAAGCAGTGAAAAGTTGCCCAACACCTACGACACCCACAGAAATTCGTAGTTTTCTTGGACTGGCAGGTTATTACGGAAGATTTGTGGAAGGTTTTTCCTCTATTGCTGCACCATTAACAAAGCTTACATAAGGCCGTAAAATTTCAGTGGAATGATGCGTGTGAGAAAAGCTTCCAAAAGTTGAAAGATAAATTAACCTCCACACCAGTTTTAGTACTTCTTGAAGTTACTGAAGGTTATGCAGTGTATTGAGATGCTTCCGGGGTTGGCCTCGAATGTGTATTGATGCAACACGGTAATGTCATAGCATATGCCTCACGACAGTTGCAGCCACATGAGAAAAATTATTCCACACATGATCTTGAATTAGCAGCGGTGGTCTTTGCATTAAAGATATGGCGTCATTATTTATATGGAGTTCATGTTGATATTTATACGGATCACAAAAGTTTGCAATATCTCTTTAAGCAGAAGGAACTCAATTTGAGGCAACGGAGGTGGCTTGAATTATTAAAAGATTATGATATTGATATTTTATACCATCCAGGAAAAGCAAATATGGTAGCTGATACATTGAGCCTCAAGACAACTGGAGTCATTGATGACTACTTGACGGAAAAGAAAGAGATAATCAAAGATTTATATCAATTAGCCAGCTTGGGGGTTCGTCTTCTTGAATCCTCAGATGAAGGAGTTATTATGGAAAATGCGTCTGAATCTTTGCTAATGGCTGAGGTGAAAGAATAGCAGTTTACAGATCCTCTGTTAATGCAGTTAAAGGAGAATGTAGAAAAGAATTTGACAAAGGCATTTGATCTAACACAGGAAGGGGTGACCCAATGCCAAGGTAGAGTATGCGTTCTAGATGTAGATGAACTGCGAAAATGAATTATGATGGAGGCGTATCATTCGCGCTATTCTATCCATCCGGGTGCTACTAAAATGTATCATGATTTAAAAGAAGTATATTGGTGGGGAAATATGAAGAAGAATATTGCAAAATTTGTCGCTCAATGCCCGAATTGTCAACAAGTAAAGGTAGAGCATCAGAAACCAGGAGGTTACATGCAATGTATTAATCTTCCAGTCTAGAAATAGGATATGATTAATATGGACTTCATCACAGGTTTGCCCCGTACATTGCGGAAATTTGATTCTATATGGGTTATAGTGGACAGGCTTACCAAATCAGCGCATTTTCTACTGGTCAAGACCACCTATACAGCTGAGGATTATGCAAACTTATATGTGAAAGAGATAGTACAATTGCATGGTATTCCACTTTCCATCATATCAGACAGAGGAGCACAGTTCACAACGCACTTTTGGAGATCTTTTCAGCAGAGTTTGGGCACACAGGTGAATTTGAGTACGGCTTTCCATCCTCAGACTGATGGACAAGCAGAACATACTATCCAAATACTTGAAGATATGCTACGAGCTTGTGTGTTAGATTTTCAAGGTAGTTGGGATGACCATCTGCCTCTTATTGAATTTGCTTACAAAAATAGCTATCATTCAAATATTAAAATGGCACCTTATGAAGCATTATATGGACGAAAATGTAGATCACCAATTGGGTGGTTTGAAGCAGGTGAGATTACTTTACTTGGTCCAGACCTTGTTCATCAGGCTATGGAGAAGGTTAAGGTGATTCAACAACGATTACAGACAGCCCAGAGCCGACACAAGTCATATATCGATGTTAGAAGAAGAGGACTTGAGTTCGCCATAGGTGATTGCATTTTTCTGAAGGTGTCACCAATGAAAGGGGTAATGCAATTCGGAAAGAAAGGGAAATTGAGTCCACGGTATGTAGGCCCATATGAAGTTATTAGAAGATTTGGGCAAGTTGCGTATGAGTTGGCGCTACCACAAGAACTCTCCACAGTTCATCCAGTATTCCATGTGTCGATGCTTCGAAAATGCATAGGAGATCCATCTCATTTTACTCCTATTGACGATGTACAGATCACAGAGGATCTTACCTATGAGGAGATACCTGTAGCCATTTTGGATAGACAAGTGAAGAGGCTGAGGAATAAAGATATAGCATCCGTAAAGGTACTTTGGAGAAATCAGCAAATAGAAGAGGTCACATGGGAAGCTGAAGAAATGATGAAATCCAAGTACCCTCATTTGTTCCAAGGGGAAGAATGAAAAGTAAGCATTTATAAGCTTTGAGTATCTCTTTATATGATGACATGAAGAATGTTCCTCAACTTGTAATTGGTTACTTTGAAATGATAACACTAACATTCGAGGACGAATGTTCCTAAGGGGGGGAGAATGTAACACCCCGTACGTTTCGGAGTCTAGCTGACTACCGTAGCAATTATGGGAATATGAAAACATGAGGGAATTGATGAATTATGTATTAATATATGGGCATTCATAAGTCCTATACTATTGGGCCCAAAATGAAGCCCAAAATCATAAGGGAAGACATGGCCCAATATGAGATTTTTGACCCATTCTTCCAATTTGCTCCATTTGACCAAATCAACTCTTGCATTTAATGCCAAGGAAGAGATAAGAGAGACTTGAGGGATTATATAAAGAGAGAAAAAAAATTAGATTTTTAATACAATTGAACTCTCATGCCTTTTCTAACTTTTCCACATTTTTCTCTCAAATAGACAAACCCTAAGCTCTCATATCTTTGTGGCCAAGATCATCAACTTGTAAGACTTGGTAAGTGTTTATTATGATGGTTTAATATATTTTATGCATGAGAGATGGTTTATAGTATGTTGGTTATGTTGGTGGAGTATTGAGAAGTTCACAAGGTGTGAAATGTTACATGTTTGCTAAATCGGAGAATGGTTTGTCTTGCAAACTTGAATATGCCCTTGTGGTCTTGAAGGAAATGTACTTGGTGGATTAAATATTGACATGTGATATGTTATTATAGACTTACTTTGTTTAATCCTTGTGTATAACGTTTGGACTTGTTATTGTGAAATTGGTTATGGTTTTGGTGTCGTATTGGCCGTGAAATGTAGTTTTGGGTGTTGTTATGTGTGTTGTGAGACCATGGATGAATGTTGGTGTTTAAGATGATCAAAAACCTATTAAAATAAGTTTGGTTATGGTCGTGGACCATTCATGGCATGAAAAGACCCAAAAGAGGCCATTTCGTACCAAAACGGGCATCCGCCCCCGCAGACGAGGGCATCTGCGAGCGCAGATGCCATTGGAATTTTCCAGAGGCCATTTTCACGTGCACCTCATCCACCTTCTGGCGTAGGTGGCAACACAGGTCAGCCCAGTTTTCTATTTTGAGTGGTTTCGTTTCTAGTTGATCCCCGAAGGCCCCTATACCCTTTTTGGATGTAATTATCAACTTGTGATGTCGTTTTAATGACTTTAAAGTATCATATGGAGGTGTGTTGGACTGTATTAAGTATGGATGGTTGTTCATATGTTGTTATTAAGGAGTAATTGTGACGGAATGATAAAGATAAAAGCGTAAAGTGTAAGTGTGGGGTGAAATGCTATCGATGTATGATCTCTTGGTCAATGTGCGTAATGTTATGGTGTTGTTGATATGATAATGCCTTGGACTGTATTGTAAGGGGGTGACATGATGTTATAAGGCATTCATATAGTTCATTGTTGTCTTATACGTCTGTATAGTAACTAGTTGCTAATGTAAGTTTCGGTATGAACTTGTATTGTAGAGTAAGACGTAAAGAAGGAACTGGACTATTGTGTTCATACATAGACGTGTGTATTCATACTTGGAAGTGCAGGTATGTAAGGTTACTTTGTCCATATCTTTCTTCAGCACATAGAATTTACATTGGCGTTACCCTTGTCCTATTCCGAAATGTGTTAAGGTATACTATTCCCGATTAACCATGGTTATTATCACAAGTTTCCTATTCATTGATCAATTATGAATCACATGTCTCCCCTTCATTGATAATGTTCCAAAAGCTCAACAAGGTTATGTTCCAATGCTCCAATGGTGATTATACTCATGTCTCTTGTTCATGGATTATTGTCCAATGGCTTCGATGGTGTTATGGTTCTAATAATGTTATGTTTCCCACAATGGTTAGTTACATATATCTCACTCATTGGTTAATGATCCAAAGCTTCAAGTAAAGTTACAACTATCATTGTGTCAATCTCAAAGTAAAGATTAAAGTAATACATATGTGGTTAATGATTAAGTATGGGTGGAAGCTTTGGGGGCGAAATGCCTAGCTCAAGCCGATCCCAAGATTGTTGGATTAGGGGGAAATCCTGGGGGCATAAGCCTAGCTCGGACCGAACCTGACAAGGGGAAGCTCTAGAGGTATAATCCTAGCTCGAGCCGACCCTGATATGTTGGTTTATGGGTGGCAGCTCTAGAGGTAATAACCTTGCTCGAGTCGAACCCAATGATTTGATTCTAGGGTGGCAACTCTAGGGGCATAAGCCTAGCTCGAGCCTATCCCAACATAACGTTATGTTATGTTTGAAACCCACTGTTCAGTCGGGGCCCGGGTATCACAGTTCACAGGCAAAGATGAATAATCATAGAATCAAAGGAACAAAGAAATTAAAGAAAGTTATATACATGGTTTACAAAGTACAGTATTGTGACTTATCCATATTGATCATTTATTGTATTTGAGTTCATTGACATATTTACATATCATACAAGTTTCATATGGCCTTACATACTCAGTACATTCTTCGTACTGACCCCTCTTGGGGGATTTACCTTACTTGCTGCAGGCGCAGGTTCTAGTAGGCCTCCACAGTAGGTTGCCAGTTGTTGCAGATCATTGGTGAGCTCCAGTTAGTTCGGGGCTTCTTTGAGTCACAATTGTACATATGTTTTGGTGTTGTACATATTGTATAAAGCGGGGACTTGTCCCGACTTTCAGTTCATTTTGGTCAATGCACTTTTTAGAGGCTTTTGTAGACAAGAGGTAGGTGTATAAATGTAAAAGGTACATGTCGTTTTTGACTTGATGGCCTCAATGGCCAAGTTTCATAGATGTATATATGTCACATGTCCCATGAATTTTGTTGTTAGCATTATAAGCTCCTACGTGATAAGGATATTTCTGATGTCATGCATATGAATGAACATAAGTACAGGTTGGTTCTCTCGGACCTTATCGGCTACGGGTGTCAATCACGTCTCGATGGGATTCGGGGCGTGACATAGCACTTTTTTGACCTTAATGATTACCCACTGCCCTTTTTAAGATAGATTTCTTAGAATAGTGCCCTTTTTGACCTTAATGGTTATATAGCTACTCCCTTAGGCTATTACCTGGGTTTGGGGTTGACTTAGACACTATTTTACACCTATTTTAGCTTCGTTATCCCGGGTGGAGTACCATTTGACCTTAAACTGCGTTTCTTGGCCTATTCATTTGAATCATCCTCTCCTTAGCGGATTTAGTCACCTCAAATTGGAATTTATGACTAAATGTACTTATGACAGGATAAAACAATGAGATATTGATACTAAGGCTTAGGTTATGAGTTTTGGTTCGAGTCCAACATATGCATATTCGTTATTATTTATAATTGCTTATGAGTTTTGGTTTGAGTCCGGCATATGTATATTGGTTATTATTTATCATTTTTGCTTCAAGTTCGATATTTACGATCATGATGTTATTCTCTTGTTCTGGTTCGAGTCCGGTATATATTACCTTTACGAATACTAAATTGGGATTTGGAAACCTGTAGAGACCGGTAAGACTTATGGTTTTGGCTGAAAAGAAGTATCAGGTATGCATATTGCTCATGTCGACTCATTTTACGTTCATTATTATTTATTATTCCATCCTTATGTTAGTGCTACTCTTTCCTTGTACTCACCGTTCTTATGGGGGCTCAGTTGGGTTTATTTTTTCTTGTTTGTGTCTTCTAGGCTTATGGGGGCACAATTAGGTTATAGCTAGGTTTTTATTATCGCTTTTGAGTTATTTGCACTCTATTTATCGTGGTTGCTTAGTTTAGTCTATTATTTCCATTTCTGCCCTTATTTATTGACTAAGGTTAACATTCTCACACTTTATTTATTTTTTTACTATAATTTAGCTCAGTTGACCTATGATGACTACTGGGTACCCGTTGTTTTGGTACTCATATTGTACTTCGATATCTTTTTCTCTAATGCAGATCTGAGTATGATTCATTGCCGTTGATGACATCCTCGGGTTGTGCTGCTATTCGGAGCTAGGGAAAGCTTTTCGAGTCCAGAGCTAATCCTCCTCCTTCTGTTATTTTTGATAGTCGTATTTGTATATTCAGAGACTATGATGTATATTCTGACAGTGTCTAGTACTCTTTTTGTATTAGTGGCTCTTTTACTGACCTTACCAGGTTGTGGGGAAATTCATTTTGATATTACTTTAGTTGAACCTTTATTTTCTTATTGAGTCTTCAACTCTTGAATACTTTTCTTGCAAATGTGGGACCAATGAAATTTGACTCTCTTCTGAGTCAACCAGGACATAGGAGAAGCAATAGATGAAAATCCTTTAACAAACCATCTGTAATAATTGGCTAAACCCAAGAAACTCCTAATATTTGATGGAGAGATGGGTCTAGCCAAGTTCCTAACTGCTTCAGTCTTTTGAGGATCATCCTGAATGAAATGATGTGACCAAGGAATTCTATGGCTTTCAACCAGAATTTACCCTTACTAATTTTGTGAATAGCTGGCGATCTTTGAGAGTTTTCAAGACAATCCTCAAATGGTCTGCATGTTTATTCTCACTCCGAGAATAAATGATGATGTCATCTATAAAGACAATAACTAACATGTCCAAGTACTACTTAAACACTTTATTCATCAAGTCCATAAAAGTTGCAGGAGCATTCGTTAGTCCAAAAGACATAACAACAAATTCATAGTAACCATACCGAGTTTTGAAGGTTGTCTTCAAAATGTCATATTCGTTGACTCTGGGCTAATGATAGTTGGCTCTGAGGTCTATCTTTAAGAAACAACTTGCACCCTAAAGTTGGTTGAACAAATCATTAATTCTGGGAATAGTATACATATTCTTGATTGTGACTTTGTTCAACTGACAGTAATCGGTGAACATTCTAAGGGAACCGTCTTTCTTACTCATAAAAAGAACTGGAACACCTCATGGAGAGATATGGGGTCTAATAAAACCTTTATCTAAGAGTTCTTTTATCTTCTCCTTCAATTTCTTAAGCTTGACTGGAGCAATTCTATAAGGAGGAATTGAGATAGGTTGGGTATCTAGAAGAAGGTCAATACCAAAGTCTATCTCCCGCTCGAGAGGGACTCCGGGCAGATCTTCAGGAAATCCACTAACCACTAGAATTGACTGAAGAGTTGGGGTCTTGGACTTTGAATCCTTAACCCAAACAAGATGATAGATGCAACCCTTAGAAATTATTTTTTTGGCCTTAAGGTAAGAGACAAACCGACCTATAGGCGTTGAAGTACTACCCTTCCACTCTAAGATAGTTCATTCAAAAACTAAAACTAGACTACTCTATTTCTACAATAGACTAAGGCATAATAGTAATTTAGCCAATCCATGCCAAGAATGACGTCAAAATTAGTCATATCTAACTCTACTAGATCAATTGAGGTGATTTCTGAGAAAATATGACTGGACAATTTCTGTCAACCCCTATAGCTATAACTGAGTCACCAATAGAAGTAAAGACTGAGAAAGGTTCTGAAAGGATTTTAGGACTGACACCAAAGTCTACTGCAATATAGGGAGTCACAAAAGAAAGTGTGTATTTAGGATCTAAAAGGGCATAAAATCAATATAGAAGACTCGTAACATACCTGTGACTACATCAAGGAAACACTCCTACCTGTTGGGTCTGCAAAGCATAAAACTTGTTCTGACGCTATCTGCCATCAACACTAAATGAGGTACCCTGGTGAGTTGGACGACCAGCTGGAACTACTGAGAAATTAGATTGGGTTTGATGGTGAACATCTCTGCTCCTCTATGAGGCCACTGGGCACTCCCCCAGCCTGTGACCTAGTTTGCCACATCCATAACAACAACCACTGTCGACCATACACTCTCCTTGGTGGTTCTTACCACACTTCTTGCAAACTAAAAAAGTACGTCCACTAGTAACGCTGCCCTGGGACTTAAAGCCTAGTTCCCTATCCTTATGCTCCTGTATGAACTTGGGTACTGGGGCACTAGCGGCTAGAGATAAAGACCTCTAAAGAAACTAAGAGCGATTACCACCCCTAATTTCTGCTGAGAATAGTCAAAATTTGCTATTCTAGCCCTCTTACTCTCCCTTTCATTCTCCTTAATCTTTTCTTACTTGATCTATTGAGCATGAGTCATAAGTCTAGAGATATCTATCTCCTTGACTAGCACAGCAGTCCTACACTCCTTGACCACTAACTCAGAGACATCCAAAACAAATGCGGGCCCTTGAATTAGCTACCATTGTTGGAGCATAATTAGAGAGTAGAGTAAACTTCAGAGAATACTCCTTCATAGTCATGTTACCCTATTTTAGATTGATGAACTCCTCAACCTTGGTTTCCCTTAACTCAAGGGGAAAGAACCTATCTACAAATGCAGTCACGAACTCATCCCATACATTCGGCATGCATATACACCTCTATCTTCATTCCACTATTTGTACAAGTCTGAGCCACTCTCTTCAACTGATAGGTGGCTAAGTCTGCACTCTCAACTGGAGTGATATCCATAATTTGCATGATCTTTTGAATCTCATCAATAAACTCCTGTGGATCCTTCTCCACCTAACAACTATGGAACTCTAGAGGATTCATCTGAGTGAAGTCATAAACTCTCGTTACCGCTGCATTCCTCTAGAATTAACCGGTGCAACAAGCTACTGGTTGACCTGAGTGGTTATTGCCTGAGCAAACACTTGAAAGGCAGCCCTGAATTCAACATGTGTAACTTGCTCATTCAAGGGATTGGCTGGAGCTGGTGGTGCTTTCTGGTTTCCATTATCATTTCTCTTTTCGATTTTTCTTTTGGGAGGCATTTTCTATAAATGCGAAGAGCACAAGTTAGAAGTGTAGCGCATTTTCTATCACATGATATGAACATGAAAGAAGTGAAACTTTCCTAAAATATTTCATCTCATAAGTGTAGCGTGCTTCACATCTATGAAGCAGACTCTACTTAATGCGACTTTCAGACACCCTAGTACACTTTAAACCTAATGCTATAATACCAAGTTTGTCACAACATGAGACTACACCCTAGTCGCAACATGGTGCTTAGCATCACGAGTGACACCGAGCTAATAATTTCTTAAATAAAACTGAATAACTAAATGTTGAAGCTAACTAAATAGTAATAATGATTAATCCAATGTATATAAGTCTGACAATATTATAAAACTGAAAACATGTCTAACTGACTATCTGAATGCCTCTACTAATGATGAGTTACTGGGACAAGGCCCCAGCAAACTGTAACTATCTGAAAATTGAAATAACTGAAATAAGGAAATGATAATAAGCCTCGTCCTTGAAAGACTAGGACTCACCACACACTATTGTTGAGATGAGTATGGGGCCGTACTAACCTTGAACTGAATATTGAGTGTCTAAACCTATATTATAAAAAAATACAGCGCAAAAGAGTATGTGATTAGTACTTTGAATGTACTAAGCACATAAGATATGCATTATGTTTTGTTATAATATCCACCATGCTTATATTTTGATGATTGACAAACCTCATCACTGAAACCTGATCGAATTTCTAAACGTCCTTATTGTTCCAATAATTACCTAACCTAGTGGAAGGAACAGGTACGTGAACTAGTGTCTCAGTATGCGATTTTACGGTTGCACGCATTTGTCTTATGTACCAGCTGTCTAGTACTTTTTTAGACAATGTTAGCACATTAGTGGGACAAATTTTCAGTGGTTCTTCTAGTATCCACCAATGAGGAAGCTTCTTTATCAATGCTCATTATATATATATACAACATCCTTGAGGTGAGAAGCTCAAGCTTTTGCACAAAATCAAATAGAATTTTCTTAAGCAAAGGCCTCACCCGATATTGCAAGACTCAATATTTTAGAACTTTTTTGCTCATAGTGATAGATGTTTTCCTGTTTCTAGATTATTGAGGTTTTGTTTTGATCTTAAAATTGTAAACTTACGTCTCATACTAGAGATTTTAGTGAGTAGCTTGTTAAGTTGTTTTGTTCTGATTTGAGATGTTTTTGTAGATAGAGGTAGCTAATGGAGAGCTCACAATAGATGTATTCTGAGGCTGTATTGAAATAAGGTTATTACAAAGTTGTAGGTATTAGGAGGTCAATTCCTAGGTTGTAATAGTTGAAGGTTGCTCAGAGTTTTTAGTTGAGGTTGTTGGTAAAATCCTACTGGGGTAGGTCATGGTTTTTCTCCCTTGAGCAAGGAGTTTTCACGTAAACATCTTTTGTTACTTACTTTCTTGCAATTTTATTGTGTTCTTGATTGTTCTTCATTATCCTCATAGAGGGACCTGGTATCGAATCAGGTCTTTGTTATAGTAGTGGATTCTTGTGAGCCATCAATTGGTATCAGAGTGGTTCTTCTTATAAGGCTAACACCTAGGAAGGATCCTATTTAATATGGAAGCTCCACCCAGTCTCGTGGAAGGGCAATCAAATACTCGACCCCCAAGGTTGAATGGGTAATTCTATAGTTGGTGTAAGACTAGAATGCCTGATTTCATCATGGCTGAGGATAGTATATTATGGGATGTTATCTGTGATAGTCCCGATGTTTGAATAGAATCAGCTAAAGAATGAGATACCTCTCAACCTATCCCTAAAAGTAGAAAGGATTACACTGATGTGGATCTAAAGAGGATTGAGAAGAATTTTAAAGAAAAGAAAATTCTTGTCTATAGGATAGGATCTGATGAGTATAACTGGATCTCTGCTTGTGAATCTACTAAGGAAATATAGGAAGCGTTACAGAATGCTCATGAGGGAAAAAGTAAAGTGAAGCAATCAAAGATTGATATGCTTACTACTCTATATGAGCTATTTAAGATGAGCAAATGAGAATCTATTCAGGACATGCATACTCGATTCACATCTATTGTGAATAAACTCAATTGCCTTGGGGAAAACATTAAGATGTACAAATTGGTCAGGAAGGTCTTGAGTATACTTCCTCCTTCGTGGGAAAGCCAAGTAGATGCAATATCAGAAGCAAAAGATCTTCAAATAATAATGATGGATGAACTCATTGGAAATTTGAAGACGTATGCTCTAACAACACCAAGATTCTGAGAGGAGTGAACCCAAGAAGGAGAGGAATTTAGTTCTGAAGGTTAGTAAAAATGACTTAAGTGAGGACAAACACGATTGGCTATCTTATTCGAAGATTTTAGAAGATAGTACGAAGTGGAGCTCTTTAAAATAAAGGAAGCTCAAGCAAGATATTCAAGGGAAATAAACAATGTCACAAATGTGGAAAACTCGGTTATCATATTAAAGAATGTCCACTTCTTAAGTGATACTCCAATGAGTTCACCAAGCCTGCTTCAGAAAATGTCCAGAGAAGGGACTAGGTCTCTGATAAAGTTAGAAGAAGATTAATAGCAGACAATATAGTCAAACAAGCTTTAGCAACCTAGGGAGACTCATCAGGTGAATCCGATGAAGAATTGGAAGGAAATGACACATCCTAGATTACAGTTGAAGATGAGCTAGCAAGATCTGATTTTTGTTTGGCTTTCATGGCCAAATCTGATGATGAAGCAGACAATGAGGTAACCTTTTTTAATGTTCAAAAAAACTTGAGGAACTACTCCAAGAAGGAGTTAAGATCCTTAGTTAATATCCTTATTGATGGTTTTTAAAACCATACGAGAGAAAAGGAGTCTTTAGCTAATGAACTAAATGATTTTAAAATAGAGAATGTCTCTCTATCCTTAAGGAATTCTGAGCTGGAAGTAGAAATTGTCAAGATTAAAGATGAGAACAAAATGTTGAATGACAAACTCAAGAGGATATCAGGTAAAGTTGTGGCAACTAGGACTTTTGCAAGTCTTGAAGAAAAGCTTAAAAAGGTCAGTCTAGACCTTAATGCTTCTCTTGAATGAAACAAGGAGATGGAAAAGGACTTGAAGAGAACCAAGGATGAGCTATAGAAGTCTCTATGTTGGATCGCTTCATCAGAGATTCTTGCTAAGTTGAGCAGCATGAAGTCCAACTTCTGAGAAGGAATTGGTTTTGAGAAAGATTATACTTCCCCCAGTCCTCAAAATAAGTATGTATTTGAATCTAATAAAAGGTTATGCACTCATTATGGAAAGGACGGTCACTACAAGAAAAGTTGCAAGGTTTTTCTCAAAGCACAAAGAGCAAATTTGAAGTTCACTCAAGTCATCTGAGGCTCCAAGGGACCTGGTCTTCAGAAGAAGAAATTAATTCTACCTAGATAAGCTAGAAGAAATCTTATCCATTCTTTTACTAATTCAGAGGGACCCAAACTCATATATGTTCCTAAGCTCTATAAATGATTATGCAGCTAGGAGTGAGAGGGATAAGTCAGCAAGATCAAAAAATTGGCTAATGAACAGTGACTGCCCAAGATACATAAATGGTAGAACTAAAGATATCCTCTCACTCGGGAATTTGCAAGATTATTGCGTGCTGCTTGAAAGGATTGGATCAAGGGGTAGTGTTGACCAGCAAAAGGAAGACCAGGTTGTTGATATCTTGCTGAAGTACCAGAAGGAAATTTTTTTTTTTAAAAAATAAGGATCGTGTCATATAAATATGCACAAATCTTCATCACTTGCAATGGATATGAAAAAAAAGACAGATATATAAAGTAAAGTCTTTTACAGTGCTTAATTCAATTCATCTACCACTGCAAGTACACATATGTGAGGAACACAGATTGATCAAAACAAGGAGAATGCTTTTCAATAATATGATGGACAAGAAAACAGTGAGGGACTTGGTCTCCCACACAAGTTAGTATTCTCTTCTTACCTTTAGAAGAAAATAAAATTGTACACATGTGCCTGGTTATATCAGTGTTCCTACCTCCTACCAAAAGATGTTGTCTTTTCTCATTTTAACACTAAACGTGACCATCCAATCCTGAAAAGACATGTTGTTTACCCTCCTTTGAAATTCATATTGATTATTCACTCACATTCCATTTTTTTCTCCCAAATCTCCAACAATACTTTTTCTCAATCAAGAAAAATCCTCCTTTATAGTCCGTTCTTAGCTTTAGGTCTCCAAGTTGCTCTTCAAATTATCATCTCTAAGAAATGTCCTCTGATCAAGACATCTCTACCATCTCATCTGTACCTTCCTCTAATCCCACATCCTTCGTTATTTCTCCAAGTGAAACCCTAACTCTAGAAACGTCCTTACCTACTAAAAATCTAAATTCATCACCCTTGGAATACAAATATACTGAACCCTCTATGCCTAAATAAGGAGATTTTACAATCTCTTCTCTTGAATATGGTTAAAGGAATGGTGTGAAGTAACGTCTGGAAATGAGGTAGAAGTCTCAAATAAGGAACTGGGAACTAAAGCTTCAAGTCAGAAATTGGACTCTAACATGCCTATGAGTAAGGATGCTCTTGAAAATATTGATTCCATTCCTACTATCACTCAAGTATTAGAACCTGGTAAGCACCCTCTGATATTTGTACTACTGAAGTTAAAGTTGGTCTAGATAAAGGACAGTCTAAAGAGGGAGTGGGAGTTGGTTCTGGGACTAGTGAAATTCCTTTCCGAGAAACTCAATTAGTGGAAAAGTTTGCCAGTGTCATGGTACTAACTAAAGAAAAAAAGAACCTCTCTAACCCTGAGTCTACTCCATCTGATCCCAGAGAAAGTAAGTTTTTTTCCTATTCCTCTTAATGTCTTTGATAGAAAGGAGGATGAGGAACAAATGTCCCTTGCTGCTATGTTTTAAAAAAAACAGCATCATCCTTTATTCCTGGTAATAAAAATCCTATTAAGGGACCTATTCACACTACTAGGTCCACTATTAATAAAATCATGGAGGATGTTATGAGGCAGAATCTAAAATCTACCATAAAAAGAAAGAAGTTGAAAAAGAGTGTTGTTGAAAAGGAAATCTCTACTGTCAAAGTAGTAGAATTGGAAAGAGAAGGTGACTCACAAACTGAAGTAGAATTAGTAACTCCTGGAAAAGAATCTAAATAAAGCAAAAATGTTCAGAAGAATGAATCCAAGAAAGGGAAATCTTCTAAAGGATCTTCTGGAAAAACTCCCTCTAATAAAACTCCAAAGAGAAAAAGGACTGAAATACCTGAGGAAGACAATACATCTAAATCAAAGAAAATAAAAAAATTTCAAGGCCCTCTCAAGGATCCCAAGTTTGAGGGAAAACGTGAGAACCTTCAAAATTAAAAGGTTCTAAATGGGCATGTTTTTTATCCTTCAATATGTGATAAATTCGGAATGGATTCTCTGGTTGCTATGGTTGAGGTACAAGAGTGGAAGAACCTATTTGAGGGACCAGGTGTACCTGTATGATAAAGAAGTTCAAGACTTCTACACTGATCTCTTCATTTTTGAAAAGAAGGATAGCCTTGTTGCAGCTGTGAATGGGGTGAAGTTTGTTCTCACCGAATCAATTCTTAGAGAAATACTAAAAGTGCCAATAGTTGGGATTGATACAGTTGAGAAGAAGTCTGCATCAGTGGAGTTTCTAAAAAAATTATAGATCAAAGAGGATTCTTGGAGGTACGATGATGCAAAAAAGGAAATGAAGCCTGAGTATCAACTACTGTTTGAGTTAGTAAACAAAGTGTTACTCCTCAGAACTGAAGGCAGAACTATTGCCTCAATAATTATCTATTTTTATGGAGGCTCTTAACTCATGTACCCTAATCAATCTACCAAAGATAATGGTTGAACAGAACAAATTGTCAAGATATGTGGTATAGAGAAACTGGATCATGGGTTAGGGTATGGGTTTTTGCTCTCAAAGTTGTTTGACTATTTTAAAGTAAAATCTAACTCAAGGAATTACTCTACTAAGAAACAAACCTTCACATATACCACTCTAGAGGAATGTGAATGTGTTGAAAAGAAAGGAGGTGTGGGTTCAACTCTACTGTGTCATGTTTGATCACTGCTCAGGAGAAAATCACCTTGGAGTTAGAGAAGATGACTGCCTTAGTGGTTGAAAAGGACTCTGAAATTGCAGTTCTTAAGGCTCAGCTTTAGGCTACCAAGGAACCTGGTACAGCTTCAGGTTCTTCATCAGCTCTTAAGGCTCAAATTAACAACTTGTAGCTGAGATTGCTGAACTAAAGAAGAAGGTTGATGAGATGAATCAGCAAATTATTGATGATATAATGCTGCTTTGAAATGTATTGATCAACTCATGTCCAAATAGTTCTCCTCTTCCTCTTAAGAGTTCCTATGTCCCTTCCTTGGTTCAACATGTTTTGACTCTGGCACTGTGTACTGTTTTTAAATTATTTTTTTTGTAAGACTTGGATATTAGTTGTGGTTTTTGCGTGATTTAATCAAATTCTCCTTGTTTGCATCTTATTTGCTTCTCTCATGTATGTTAGCTTATGCTTCTTGGGCTATCACTGTTTAGACCTTACTTTGTTTTATTGATTATCATTTTCAATGATACTAAAAGAGAAAAGAATAGTAAAAATAGGAACTTAAAAAAAGGGAACTGGTGAAAGGGGGAGCTGGTGAAAAGTTGGTAAAAGGAGAGAACTGGTGCTAGGTGCTAGATTGCATTGTGATAGGGGGAACTTGAAAATGGCTCTATGTTTGTCATCATCAAAAAAGGGGAAAATGTTGGGTTTCATTCTTGCTCTTATAATGTCCATCAAGCTTATGTTTTGATGAATGTCAAACCTCATCACTAGAACCTAGTCCATGAATGTTTGATTGTCCTTATTATTCTAATGATTGCCTAACCTTGTGGAAGGACCAGGTACCTGAACTGGTGTCTCAGTATGCAGTTTTGCAACTA
Organism: Capsicum rhomboideum; assembly: GCA_031232105.1. Taxonomy (NCBI): domain Eukaryota; kingdom Viridiplantae; phylum Streptophyta; class Magnoliopsida; order Solanales; family Solanaceae; genus Capsicum; species Capsicum rhomboideum. The sequence goes on along the minus strand of CP124716.1, from coordinate 49,775,410 downwards.
CACGCATTTGTCTTGTGTGCCAGTTGTCTAGTACTTTTCTAGACAATGTCAGCACATTAGTGGGATATATTTTCAGTGGCCCTTCTAGTATCCACCAATGAGGAAGCTTTTCTCCCAATGCTCATCACATATATATAACATTCTTGAGGAGAGAAGCTCAAGCTTTTGCATAAAATCAATGAAATTTTCTCATGCAAAGGCCTCACTCGATATTGCAAGACTCAATATTTTAGAAACTCTTTTGCTCATAGTGATAGATGTTTTCCTGTTTCTAGATTGTTGAGGTTTTATTTTGATCTTAAAATTGTGAACTTACTTGTCATACTAGAGATCTCAGTGAGTAGTTTGTTTAAGTTGTTTTGTTCTGATTTGAGATGTTTTTGTAGCTAGAGGTAGCTAATGGAGAGCTCACAGTAGATGTATTGTGAGGGTGTGTTGAAATAAGGTTATTGCAAAGTTGTAGGAATTAAGAGGTTAATTCCTAGGTTGTAATAGTTAAAGGTTGCTCGGAGTTTTTAGTGGATGTTGTTGGTGAAATCCTACTAGGTTAGGTTGGGGTTTTTCTCTCTAGAGCATGGAGTTTCGACGTAAACATTTTGTGTCACTTACTTTCTTGGAGTTTTATTGTGTTCTTGATTGTTCTTCATTATCCTCATAGAGGGACCCGATATCGAATTAGGTCCTTATTATAATGGTGGACTCTTGCGAATCATCACACTATAATATATATAATTGAACATGCTGAATATACTAGACTAAACTGAACATGGAACTGATAAATATAAGCTGATGGAATGACCCAAGTAAATAAGCATAAAATAGATAAATATTATAACTGAATTGACTGAACCTGGGGTCATGCAATGACTGAGTCTGAACTATGGGAGCTATTATTAATAGACATACCTCATCTGAGCTAAATAAAGCCCAATTTATAACCCCAGCTAGAAAGATGCTCTGTACCTTGCCAACGAATGCTGACTAATATGGATCCACTTAATAGATGTCCCAAAGGACTAAGGTGTCAGCATAATCTGGTGGGTGGATCGTTAGAACCTACGGTGGCAACATAGTTCTAGGACTTAGGGACTTTTACTAAAGGTCTCAGCCTAACTGACAGGTAAGACTTCATCCTTGCGTCCGCTCGGTGCTTACTACTTCTAACTGAAATAAACTAATCTACTAAATAGCTCAATAATTCCTATGTTCTGAGACTGAATTATAAATGTTTTGTCTAAAAGCATTCTAAAATCTATGGAACTGAAGGACTAAATACTGAACTAACAATTTATGAGATGCTAAGTCATCGGGTGTTCATAACCAGCCATCTTCGAAGAGTACATCTATTCATGACAATTTCTATATCTGAATAGAGTAAGAATTCATAAAGTACAAGTCCCAAAATACTGAATATCATTATACTGAGAGGTTATAAAAATACAAGTTTGTAAAGGTACTGAATTTCACGGGGAAACATGTATTTATAGACTATTAATCATGGGGAACTGAAATATAAAGAGAATCATTCCTTTAATGGAAAACACCAATTTCTAAACATGATTTACTGAGAAACAGAGTTTACTTAAGGACTCAATGGGTGAAAGGATACCCATTGATGAAATTCCACATACCTGGAGTAAAGATTTTCCCTGCTAGAAGTTTGATTCTCTGCTTAAGGGGAAAAACCCAAATTCTACTTTGATGGAAGAAGAATCATCTCCTCTGATATTTTTTTAAGTGTTTGGAGGAATAATAAGGGAAATAAGCATCTAAGTCCCTTTAACCCTTCCCTCATAATCCTTAAAACAACGTAGTTTAGATCTAGAAAATAGGGAAAATACAAAAATACCCCCACTAAAATGTAACTATTTATACTATACCCAGTCGTCACTAGTCACGTGACGAGTCGTCGTGTCTGACAATGGCTCATCGTCAGACTTATTGCAACTGGGCAACTCTGCTCGGGTTTTGCAACGACTGAACATGATGACTAATCATCACTGATGACGGATTTTTGTGTCCACTCATTGCTATGATTCCTAAATGCCAAGTTTCAGGACTTCCTCAGGATAGGTGAAGATGACGGCTCATCGAGACTGGCTATGACTCATTGCCAAGAGTTGTGGCCACTAGGATAATTTATTTCACATCCTTCTGGACTTGGAACAAATATCACGATGACTCATCATGACTGGCGATGACTGGTCCCCTGGAATTGTTGCCACTGGGAAAATTTCAATCTTCAGGACATTTGGCTAAGTCCTCAGAATGGCTTACCAATGAGTCATTAGTACTGACAAACACTCATTGCCTGAGTCATATTATGGAAAATTTATCTGGTTCCCATCTGGTTTTCATTTCTAAGTTTCAAATAGAGTCTTACTAACTTATAGGGTGTTACAATCAAAGCGTGCCCTGGGTACTCTAACCTGACGAGAAGGTCCTATTGACCCAGAATGGATACCTCGGCCTGAAGTCACTGACTAATTACCCCATGATGGTAGACCACTACCCTGACCACTGAAATCACCATAATTAAGTTGACCCCCATCTGGAATCTGTAGTGATGCATGAACGGGCCTACTAGACTATCCATGTTGCTGATATGGTTGCTACTGCAGATACCTACCTTAGAAACCTCTACCCCTGAACTACGAACCCCTATGCCTCCTACTGTAACTGCCCTGATGATAGGGTCTCTTATCGTTTCCCCCATAGGCATTATTATTCATATACTCCATAGTATGGGCATGATCAGCAATATCTACAAATGATCTCCCTGAAGATACCACTCTGGGTAGCCATACGGAATAGAAGTCTCAAACCTCTGACAAAGCACCTCACCCTCTCGTGCTCAGTAGGTAGACTCATGGTGTCATGCCTATCTAGTTCGTGGAATTTAGCCTCATACTCTGCCATGGTCATAGAACCCTATTGTAACCCCATGAACTCATCCCTCAGATGCTCACGCATGTTGTGAGGCATATACTTCACCAAGAAGGCCTCAAAAAAGTAAACCCATTTCATAGGAGGAGATCCAGCTGATCTGGAATTAAGATATCCCCTCCACAACTGCCTTTCCTCCTTATCAAACTAAAATGTGGTGTAATCCACACCATACGAATCAACTAAACCCAAATTACGCAATCTCTCCTCACAACTGGTAAGGAACTCAAATATATCCTCCCATAGGGCTTCATTAAACCTTGATAACAATCTATGAAATTGACTAGCATCTTCTGTTCCTCAGAAGTCATGGCTAGTCGAGCTACCGCTGGAGGTGGGACTACTAGTGCTAGTGGGACCTCTGCTCCGGGAGCTGCAGCTGCAGGCTGCGCTCCTTTACCAAATACATCTTGAGCGAATGTCTGGGATCCATCCATCAACTGGCTTCCAACTATACTCAATCACTAAACCAGGGCAACATAGAGAAAAGATGAAGATATGAATCCGGGCGGAGCCTGGGATGCTCTCTGGCCCGCTGGCTTCTATGGCAGCAGATCCTTTGGTGCAATCTCAGGTGCAAACTCTGGGACTGGTGAAGTCTCCTTGGCTTGACCTCGAGCTGGTGATGTAGCTCTAGCTCGGCCTCGACCTTGGGGTTGACCTCTACCTCTCCCCCTAACTATAGCCCTAGCTATAGGCTCAAGGGACTCGCCCCCGGCCGTCGAGGCCTCATCCTAGCCATCTAGAAAAGAGTGAAACAAATGAGAATCTAGAAACCAATATCGACACAATGCATGCTAATGAATCAAAAAGGTGAGATTTTTCCTAAAAATGTCCTGTAACCTCAGAAAGATGGGATACGAAAGTCATCATACCGATTTGCGAGACTCTACTAGACACTTGCGCTTATACCATTGATATCGATAAACCTAGGCTCTGATATTAAACTGACACAACCCAAAAGTTCATGTCATGATGGCACCTACTTTAACCCACCAGTTGGTTAGCCAAAACCATAGCCTGAAATGACGAGTAATAGGCTAACAGGAGGAAGAGAGAAATAAGGATAAAAACAGTAATATAAGGCGACTACAAGGGGAAAATATACAAAACAAAATCCCCCAAGTTTTGTTAAGGCCAGTACAAGAGCCACTATACACAAGAGTACTAGACAAGTGCCAAAATATACAAAGTAGTCTCCAAATATACAAATAACACTAGCACCAAAATAGAAGGATATGGATCAGCTCCAGACGTTGAAAGCTCACCTTAATCTCTAATCAGTAGCCCCTCTTGAAGTTCCCGATGACTTGTACTAGGATCTGCATCAAGGAAAAAAAAGAACAAGTATAGTACTAAAACATGGGGTACTTAGTAGGCATCATGGGTCTACTGAGCTCCATTAAAGTAAAAGTATAACAGAGTACGAAGCTATACTAAGATGTAATAAATTAGGGTCTAAATGGAAAATCAAAGTCTATGATAAGATGATGTAAGAATCGAATTTAAATAACTCAAAAGCGGAAATAAAGGCCCAGCTATAACCTAACTGGACCTCTATATGCCCATAAGGTACATACAATGAAAATAAACCCAACCAAGACCCCATAAGCATGGTAGGTGCAAACAAGGAGTAACTAATACAAGGCTAAGTATAACAATAAGGAAAGTAAAAACCAGCCAAGATGTGGGATAAGCGTACCGTATATCTTTCCTCCAGCCATAACCATAAATCTTATCGGTCTCAAATTGGATTTCCAGCCAAAGATCAAAAATAATGAATAATGGACTTGAACAGGGACTAATAGATAATAATTAGCAGTACCAGGTGCTGGACTCAAACCAAAACTATTAAATAATAATCAGTAAACCAGGCACTGGACTCGAACCGAAACTAAATACGCAACAAGTAGAAATAATCCAGAGTTTTGATGAACACAAATGAACTATGCTACCCTCCCAAATTTGGTATTTCATACTCAATAGAACCATCAAAATTTCCAACATAGGGCATTTTAAAAAAAGTGGGTACCACACTAATGTTCTATTTTCACCAAAATCCAACTAATAGCCCAAATCGAGCCCAGAAGCATCGAAACCCGAACCAAGGGTCCCCCTAGCCTAAAATCAATATTTTGGAGCTAACGGGACTGTCAAAATTATCTTCTGAGGCCATTTACTTGAAGTTTTGTCCCAATACCATTTTCTCAGTTTTAGGAGCTCCAACATAGGGAAACTGGTATAAAAACCAAATGAACTTCCCATAAACCAAACTGTTAGTCCCAGCAAGTCATTAATGAGTTGGGGTAGTTATAGAAAAGCTCTAAACACAGAAAAAGCAACAAAAAGCAACAAAAAGCATAAAATGACCTAGAGGGTCATTACATTTTTGCAACACTCTCTTGGTTTTTCGACAACACCAATTTATCCTATCGCGGTAAATGTCATAATCTAAGTTCTACAAACTAGAATACCATTCTGAAAGTTTCTATGGATCACTATATCTCTTATCTATCATGTTATAACCACAAAACTATCAAATATTAGACCACAAGACACAGACATTCTCTAAACCATACAACACTCAATTTTTATCAGAACTCACTCTATCCTGAGATTTTAACCATTCTCATCCTAGAGAAAACTCTACCCAAGAACTTAAACCCTAACAAATTCTATAACAATGGAATGGATCATTACAATTAACACTTACTTGAAGTAATTAGTTGACTGGTTTTGTTTATAAAGAATAAGATTGAATGAATTGCAGCTTGTGTACATTGGGTTGAAGCATATTCAATTTAATGTTAACCACATAACACCTAGTGAGAGCAGAAGATGTACTTAAATGTTATAAAAGTAAGGAAACCAAACATACTACATCTCAAATCAGTACTATTCTGGAAAAATTTGTTTGTTACTGGTTTTTCCTTATTTTTCTTTGGGTCATTTACATAGATGAATAATATATAGTCTTATTTACTAGTTATAGTACAACTTTGACACTTACAGATTATAGGCAATTTTCTTCTCAAAATTAGCTAAATACATATATATAATACATTTAACACAGTTTTAATATAGTAACACATAAACTAATTTGAATAGTATTTAGATGTTTGAAATTCAGGTATAATACATTTTTAACATCATTAATAAGAGAAAAAAATAATTATAGTCTATTTTAATTTAATATATTATATGTATTATAAATGTGTTTTAATGCATGTGGTGAATATATATATAACTAAAATATTTTTTAATACAAATGTATTATAAGTATTATATGTGAATTTCAAACATTTCATTATAATTTAAATTAGCTTACATTGTTAGAAATGTATTATATTTGTTATGAAATTACAACTATAAAATTCATAATAATGTATAACATTGAATTCGAATTGTATTATAACAATTTTATCACCACCACCAGACCCCCATTTTATCCGGCCAACAAAAAACAACATTGCCAACTCTGTCAACCTCCAACCATGAAGTCACTATCTTCTCTGACCTCAAGCCACTGAAATTTGAAAACATTCGAAAAAACACCACAACCAAACAACAATTTTGACCACCCAACACATCTTTTCTTGGTCACTGTCGATAAGCCACCACCACCAAAATCCAGCCAGAGCTCCCCATCACCATCAACAGACCTATCACCTCCTTTTTTCCCATTTTTTCTAGCAAGCCAGCCAACCTAACAACCCTCATCTTCTCTAGTGAAATCACATCGTGTAATGACCCTCCATGTCATTTTCTCAATTTATGCATATTTTCGACGTTTTGAGCCTTCCCATACAGACGTCAAGTCAATTATGACTTTCCAGAACTATCGATTTGGTTTTTGGATAGTTTATTTGAGTTTTAGGTTCATTTTCCTATTTTGGAGCTTTCGCTAGTTAGGAATTGGTCTCGAACCAAAACACCTAGTAAACGGACTCGAATGAGAATTCTAATAGTGTTGTTAGCTCCAAAACATTGATTTTGGGCTAGGGGGACCCTTGGTCCAGGTCCCGAGGCTTCCAAACTCATTTTGGGCTATGGGGTAGATTTGGTAAAAATAGAACTATAGGTATGGGACCCATATTTAATCGAAACAATCTCAGATGAAAGTTTTGATGGTTCTGTTGAGTCCAGAATGTTAAATTTCATATGGTAGCAAAGTTTTTTTATGCGCATAAGATTCTGAACTAATCTTGAGCCCCCGATCAAAGACCGTAAAGACTCTAATATTTGCTGGTTTTTCCATCTTCTATTGCAGGACAATTTGGCCTTCATATTTGCATGGCATGGGTTGTGTTCACGATAGGCAATATTATTGGTATTTGCATTTGCCATCCAGCCATCGTGTTTGTGAAGGTAAGCCGGCTTGGCCAATTCAACTTTACTCTAAGCGTTCGCAGAGAACTGGTCACATTAGCGAAAGGTTGGTCTGATCTGGTCCCGTGTTCATGATGGGTTGGACCAATTCGGTCTATTGTTTGTGATGAGGGTCCCACATTCATGAAGGACCCTTGGCGGCCCTATTATATCTTTTTCTTTCTCAATCCTAAACCTATTTTTAGGGTTTTTTTGCCATAAAAAGTCCTAAGTGCTCAAAAAACTCGTGGAGGATCACAAATTGGAGTTGGGAATGAGTAGAGAGTGTTGAGGTGATCATTTCCCATTGATTTCATGGAGCAAAGACTAGTGTTGCATGAATGGTTCGAGGTTGCAGTTCGGCATCGAGGTAGGTTTTGGTCTACCTTTCTCTATGAGATTATGTATTGTATAGATTGCATGCTAGGTAGGAAATATAGGATGGAATTATACCTAGAAATACCATGACTTGACCTATTTAGGAATTTAGAAAGGAAATGTAACCCGAACCCTAGCCTAGAATACCCGTTAAGGTTGTAGGATCCTAGTATACTTGATTATAGACTTGCTTAGCCATTGATTGGTATGAAGGATTCCTTAATATAAAACCACCTTACTACTTAGTAAATTGGGCGGTATTTCCCGATAAAATCCTTCTAGTAGCTTTATGCCCTTGTCTACCTTAGTTTTCTGGTTTATGGTACTAATATCCTGTTGATTTATATATTATTGGGCCCGAGGTCATCATTACCAATTGGACACTAAGTTAGTATTTTATCCCTTGAAAGGGCGTGGTTCTAGTTTATAGATGCTTAAACGCTTACGATGGTATTGTTTGGATATTGGTGATGGAATGCATACATTTAGGTGTATTTACATTTATTTAGTGGTACGATTCCAACTGAAACCTTGATTTTCTACTATTTTCTAAAAAGGGATTTATTCCCACTTTTCACTCTAAAAATGATTTTTCTAAAACGGAAGTCGTACCACCCCTATTTTTGGATTATGATATTTAAAATAAACCTATTACTTTGAAAATTTGACTGAGGCTGATTTATTTCCATTATTGATTCGCTCTCTTTTATCACTACTTCACTTCGATAGAGGAAGATTCTGACCCTTTCTACATTACGATACTATTTTAGTCCGGGATTTGATCTCTAGTAATGGATTTATAGATATACACTTATTCAATTCATGTTCAAGTCCGATATTTCTTACTATACTTTATATATATCTCCAGTATTGGACAGAGTAGATTGGTTATAATGGTTATTGGAAGTTCTAGGTCGGGACCAGGCAGTATATATACGGACATCCTGAGTCCCCTATGGGTTCCTCTGTCTAAGCAACATCTCGAAAGAGGTGAGATTCATAGGTCCTGCCTTGCGAGCCGATGGGTCAAAGGAGGTGTATATATACTCATTATGGCACTCTGTTGATATGGTTCTATTGGTTTTCATTGTATTCATTCGTTCATATGCATTGTCTATCATAAGTATAATTATTTGGCATTTATATCAATCGATCTTATGAAGGGTTGTATAGATACAAGTTATGGTTGTTGTCTGTTGATTTCTTTCTTGTGCCTCTCTGGGCTTATGGGGGTCCAGTTGGGGATTATTGGTTACCCAGGCTATTTGGCTACTTATTGGCTGGTTATTACTACATAGCTCATTGCAGGTTGGTTATGGATCAGTACCCGAGGTTGTCGATATATATTTTATCCCTCCTCTCATTTGTATGGAAGGATTTATCATTATAAGGTCCTCTTATGATTATGCATATTATGACTAGAGGCCCTGCTTATGCTAGAGATAGTTCCCATATCACTTATGATCCTTGAGAAAGTAGACTAGCTCCCTCGGAGTAGTATCTTTGGGTGTGGTCGTCGGTATAGCATAGATATATATACATATATATATACTCTTTGTAACACCCTGTACACTTTCGATCCTACTTGATAACTTTGAGCCATGCTTACTTAGGTTTCGAGAGCCATAATTATGTATTTTGTAGTGTTATTGATGAAACATTTGATATTGTGCTAGTAAATGTGATTAGACCCTTGTAGGAGGAGTTTGGGACTTTTTGGAGCATTTGTGGGGAGAAAAGAGAGGTTTAAAGGACATCCAAGCAAAGGATCTTAAAGATAAGAGGCAAGCAAAAGATTTGGACTTGAAAGATCCAACCACATCCGCAAAGAAAAGTCGAAATCAAAAGTTAAGTGTGGGGCGCTGCAGGTGGCATGCCAGGCCTCTTTGGTTTGAAATTTTTTTGGCACAGGCAGCAAGGGGGTGTGCCCAGGGGCATGCCAGGCCGCCCCTGCACACCTTTTTCATAGCTGAAATTTAGCTAAGTCCCTAGGGCGCCCGGGGGCGTGCTGGGGTGCTTTTTGCCGAATTTCTTCTATGATTATTAGTCTATTAAGAGGACTCTTGGGTTATGGTATCATTATTCCATCGTAGTAGGACTAATCTTGAGCGAGTTTGGAATCCGTGTTGGGGTAATTCTTTGTCACAAGCATTTTATCAAATTATGTTCAATTAAGCCATGAGTGGCCAAAATTGTTTATTCTTGGGATTAAGGCTACGAGCATGAATCGCGTGAGTTGAATATTGTCGTAACATTTATGGAATTATTTAAACATGAGATATATGATGGATTACACATTGAATTTATTGGGCTAAGATGACATGTGTTATTGGGCTCAATTTAAGGCCCAAATTGGAATAAAAGACATAGTCCAAAAGGGCAAAATGACCTATTCTTCCATTTGACCAAGTAAAACACCTCAATTATTGATTAAAGTGTGTCTAAGGATGACCATGAAGATTATATAAAGGCACAAGAGTCTTATTTTATTCTTTATAACACACATGCCTTTTGAGATATTTCCAAACATATTTCTCTCAACACAAACCCTAAGGCAACCATCTCTTGGAGACAAGATCATCACTTTGCAAGCTTGGGTAAGTGTTTATTATTGTGATTTAATATATTATATGCTTAATATGGTGTATATATCATGATGGTTATGTTGGCAAGATGTTGAATAGTACACTTTTGGTTTTTGCTAAAAGATGTGTCATCCTTGTGATTATTAATTGAAAGGAGACTTGAGGTTTGAATGAAAGTGAATTGTGTGGAGGAGATACCAACATGTATGGTGTGATTATGTTCTTTAACTTGATTTTTTTTATTAGTGTAAATTGTGAGATTGTTGTCGATATGTTGTTATGAGGTGTATTGAGGTGACTTGATGGATTAATTGTGATGCGGTGTTAATGAGAAAGTGTAAAGGAGAAACTTGTTGTGAAATGCTATTGGTATATGATGTTGTGGTCAATGTAAGGCATGTTGGGGTATTGTTGGTATGACAATGCCATGAATGGTATTGTAAAGGGGGAAATGACATTTTAAGGCAAACATGTAACTCATTGTCGTTTTATACACTCGTAAGGTAGTTGATTGTTAACGTGAGCTTCGTTATGTACTTGTGTTGTAGAGTGAAACGTAAGGAAGGAGCTGGACTATTGTATTCACCTATAGGATTGTGTATTCATATTAGGAGAACAAGGTATGTAAGGTTACTCTTTTCCTATCTTTCTGCTGCACATATTATTCATATTGACATTGTACTTATTCTATTCCGAAATGCTCAAAGGTATTGCAACTCAGGTTGTCATATATTGTCATTCTCATGTTTCTTATTCATTGATCATTTGTTATTAATGTGTTACATAATTATGGACATTGTTCCAGAATTTCAATAATGTTGCATTCCAAAGTTCCAAGCATATTATAACCACCTAAAGTACCAATATCATGAAAGTAAAGGAATGAAGTAATGTACATAAGTATTTCCAATAATGTATCACTCTTACACAAAAGTAAAAGAACAAAGTAATGCTTAGTTGGTTACTGTTTGAGCACAAGGGGCAATCCAGAGGGGTGAAAATCCTAGTCGGAATGAACCTGTTTTATTGGTATGGATCGCAATCTAAGGGGCATAAGCCTGGCTGGAACGATCCCAAAATTATGTTATAATGGATCGCAATCTAAGAGGCATAAGCCTGGCTGGAATGATCCTAATAGTATGTTATTTCCCACTGATCAGTTAGGGCCCGGGTATGACATGAATCAATCGAATGTAAAAGCAAAGAACGAAATGAATGTAATGTACATGATTACAAATATACAGAACGATGGGTTATCCATATTGACTATTCTCTTATATTTGATTCCATTGAAGTTCTTATGTATTGATGCAGTTTCTTATAGCCTTACATACTCAGTACATTCTTTGTACTGACCCCATCGAGGGACTTACTTTACTTGCTGCAGGCACAGGTGCTAGTAGACCTCCTCAGTAGGCTATGAGATATCCATAGATTATTGGTGAGCTCCAGTTGGTTCGGGGCTTTTCGAGTTGCTATGTACATTTTTTTTGGTATTGTATATGTGTATAGAGCGGGGTGTTGTCCCGACTCTAGGTTGGTTATGGTTATGTATCTATAGAGGCTTTGTAGTCGGATGTGGGAAGAAGAATGTAAGAGATGTATGTCCATTTTGACTTGATGGCCCTAACGGCCAAGTTTCATATATAGCATATGTTTCCATGACTTCCGCCATTGAAATTTTATATTTTATAAGTTACACAAGATAGAATGCTATTCATAAAGAGACATGCATATGGAGATTCATGAGCAAAGATTGGTTCTATCGGGCCTCAACGGCTTTGGGTGCCAGTCCGCCCCGTTGGAATTCAGGGCGTGACAAAAGTGGTATCAGAGCAAGGTCGTCCTAAGGGTGTCTACAAAGTCGTGTCTAAGTAGAGTCTTGCTTATGGATGTGTTGTGCACCAGATTTATTAGTAGGAGGCTACGGGATGTTTAGGAGTTGTTTCTATTCTTCATTTCTAGATCGTGCAATAGAGCTAATGTTGTAGGTAGAATTATATCTGACCATGGTAATTGTTTTTCTTTGGTATAGTAAAATGATGAGGACAAGACGAGGAAGAGATAAAGGGAAGCAGGTAGTTAGGCTTGTCGGAGAAGGATCGAGTAGATTACCACCTGACCAAGCTAGTCAAGGTGGAGCGGACACTGAATTTGCATTGCGGGATTCTTCTACTTTTCCAGCTCCAGAAGAGCCGAGTAGGAGAGAAATATCTTTGGAACTGCCCATTAATACTATTGAGCAGGACTTAATAAGTGCGGTGCAAATATTGACCCGTGTAGTTACTGCACAAGCTCGAAGACAAGCTCTTGCCCAGCAGATGGAGGAACAGAGGTAGAAGAAAAGGATGCAAGAATTGGAAGGAGGATTGTCAAAGAGAGTGAAACCCATGGGACAGTTCATGGCTTCCCAAGGAGGATTTGGGCCTCGGAGTTTTCACAGACTGTCTAGACCATCATTTCCTTATTCTACAGCAAATGCTCCCCCTCTATTCTAAGGGTTTAGAAGCAACCAATTTGGGTAAAGAAGTGAAACTCAGGATTTACAGACAGTGGGATATCAAGCACAAGGATATGTGAACCAACCGGGGTTTTTTCATCAGTTGTACCAGTGCTGCAGGAAAATTCATATAGGTGAATGCAGGGTTGGAATGAATGTTTGCTATTTTTGCGGCATACCAGGGTACATGGTAAGAGGGTGTCCACGAAGGAACACGGGTGGCATGGCACGACCCACGGGACCAACCGTCGCATCAACATCATCGGTGCCTCCTCTAGGTAGAGGTGCACAACCTGCTAATCGTGGTAGATATGTTAGAGAAGTAGCTAGTTCGAGTGGAACTCAGGACCGTACCTATGCCATAGCGGATCGGCAAGACTCAGAGCTTTTCCTGATGTAGTGACAGGTACATTATCTATCTTTTCACATAATATATTTCCATTGATTGATCCGGGTTCTACCCTATCATATGTTACACCATTGTTTGCTGGACAAAAAAAAAAAGTGAAAGAACACCAGAATTATTACTTAAGTCATACGAAGTATCTACACCAGTTGGTGCATCCATTACTGCAAAAAGAGTATATCGTAATTGTGTGGTAACTGTGTGTGGTCATGATACATTGGCCGATCTTATTGTGTTGAAAATGTTGGATTTTTATGTGATAATGAGAATGGAATGGTTGTCTTCTTGTTATGCCATGGTAGATTACCGAGCTAAGAAGTTACATTTTCAATTTCCACAAAAGAATGACCGTGAATAGAAGAGTAATGTGGGAGCACCGAGAGGAAAATTTATCTCTTATCTTAAAGCAAAGAAAATGATAGCCAAGGGGTATATATGTCATTTGGTCCGAGTGCAAGATATTGATGTGGAACCACCAACTCCTCAAACGGTTCCGGTGGTCAATAAATTTCTTGATGTATTTCCTGAAGATCTTCCAGGCTTACCCCCAGCACGGGACGTAGAGTTTGGTATTGATGTGATTCCAGGCACTCAACCTATCTCTATTCCTCCATATAAAATGGCTCCAGCAGAATTGAGAGAATTGAAAGAGCAACTAAAAGATTTGCTAGACAAGGGGTTTATACGGCCTAGTATGTTCCCGTGGGGTGCATCAGTATTATTCGTATGAAAGAAAAATGGCACATTGAGAATGTGTATTGATTATCGACAACTGAAGAGGATGACAATTAAGAATAAATATCCCCTCCCCAGAATTTATGAGTTATTTGACCAATTACAGAGTGCCAAACATTTCTCAAAGATTGACTTGAGATCGAGTTATCATCAAGTAAGGGTTGAAGAAAAAGATATACCCAAGACAGCTTTCCGAACATGGTATGGTCATTATTAAGTGTTAGTTATGTCATTTAAACTAATGACTACACTAGTAGTTTTATGGGGGATGAATAGGGTGATACAGGACATTGTTAGATATGTTTGGGACCACGTTTAGAGATGATATTCAAGATCACAAGAGAACCATGCTAATCACTTGCGACAAGTATTACGGATTCTTCGTGACCGTAAGCTATAGGCAAAGTTCACTAAACATAATTTTTGGTTAAAATCCATATTGTTCTTGGGTCACATTGTATAGGATGTGTATTGGTGTAACACAGTAACGTAATAGCATATGTCTCAAGACAATTGCGCCCACAGGAGAGCACTTATCCTACACATGATTTTGAGTTAGCAGTGGTGATATTTGCTTTAAAGATATGGCGCCACTATTCGTATGGGGTTCAGGTTGATATATATACTGATTACAAGAGTTTGCGATTTAAATAAAAGGATCTAAACTAAAGATAGCAAAGGTGGTTGGAAATATTAAAAGACTACGATGTTGATATATGACACCATCCGGGGAAAGCAAATGTGATAATCGATGCATTAAGCCTCAAAGCAATAAGAAACACTAAGGGTCAGGTTACGAAAAAGCAAGGTATAGTCAAGGTGGCTAGTTCGTCTTCTTGAGACTCTAGATGAAAGAATTATAGTGTAAAACGCGACAGGGTCTTCATTTGTAGCTGAGGTGAAAGAAAAGCGGTATGTGGATTCTATGACAAACGCATTTGATCTTACGCAAGAGGGAGTACTGGAATGCTCAATTTATGAAATTCTATTCATTCGGGAGTAACCAAAAGGTACCATGGTTTGGAAGAGATGCATTGGTAAGGTTACATGAAAAGAACGTTGTAAAAATTGTAACTCATTGTCCGAACTGTCAACAAGTAAAAAGTAGGGCATCCAAAAAAAAAAAAAAAAAAAACTGGAGGTTATATGCAATGTAGGAATCTTCCAGTTTGGAAGAAGGCTATGATTAACATGGGTTTCATCACAAGTTTACCTCATACATTTACTTGCCAATTTAGTACACGTTTTACCTGTCAAGACCACTTATACACCTGACTACTATGCAAAGTTGTATATTCAGAAATAGTATGATTACAGGGGATTTCAATTGCTATTGTATCAGTCATGGGAGCTCAAGTTACTGCGTACTGTTGGAAAGATCTTTTTAAAAGAGTTTGGGAATCCAAATAAAGTTAAAATCCTCAGACAGATGGATAAGCAGAACGCACTATATAAACACTTAAAAACAAATATGTTACGAGCTTACATATAGGACTTTAACAGTAGTTAGAAGGATCATTTACCTCTTGTTGAATCTGCTTACAATAGGAGCTACCGTTTAAATATTTAAATATCAAAAAGGCACCTTATGGAGCGTTATATGAAAGGAAGGGTGGATCACCAATGGGATGGTTTGACACAAATAAAACTACTTTCATCTTGTTCATCAAGCTATGGATAAAATTAAGGTGATACAACAGTGGTTACAAATGGCCCAAAGTCGACACAAGTCATGTACTGATGTTAGAAGGAGAGGGATTGAATTCACCATAGGTGATTGGGTATTCTTGAGGGTGTCATCGATGAAAGGAGTAATGAGATTTGGAAAGAAAGGAAAGGTGAGTCCACGATATATAGGTTCATATGAAATTGTTGGGAGAATTGGGTAAGTTGCGTATGAATTGGAACTACCCCAAGAACTCTCCACAGTTCATCCAGCAGTTCACGTTTCGATGCTTCGAAAGTGCATAGGAGATCCATCTCCTATTACTACCATTGAAGATGTACAAGTTACGGAGGATCTCACTTAGGAAGAGATACCTATTGCTATTTTAGATCGACAAATAAAGAAGTTGATGAGTAAAGACGTAGCTTCCATAAAAGTCCTTTGGAGGAATCAATAAATAGAAGAGATCACATGGGAAGCTGAAGAAATGATGAAGTCCAGGTACCCTCATCTGTTTTAAATGGAAGAAAAAGTTCAAAGTGCGGAAGTGGAACAATAACAAGTAAGTATCTATGAGCATTAAGTGTTTATGTACATATATATATATATATATATATATATATATATATGCTAATATAGAGATGCATTTGTTGTAATTGGGAAGATATTGTTAACATTCGAGGATAAATGTTTCTAAGGGGGGAAGAATGTAACACCTCGTACACTTCCAATCCTACATGACAACTTTGAACCATGCGTACTTAGGTTTCGAGAGCCATAAGTATGTATTTTGTAGTGTTATTGATGGAACATTTGATATTGTGCTAGTAAATGTGATTAGACCCTTGTAGGAGGAGTTTGGGACTTTTTGGAGAATTTGTGGGGAGAAAAGTGAGGTTTAAAGGACATACAAGTAAAGGATCTTAAATCTAAGAGTCAAGCAAAAGATTTGGACTTGAAAGATCCAACCAAATCCGCAAAGAAAAGTCGAAATCAAAAGTTAAGTGTGGGGCGCTGCAGGTGGCGTGCCAGGCCACTTTGGTCTGAAATTTTTTTGGCACAAGCAGTAAGGGGGCACGCCCAGGGGCATGCCAGGCCTCCCCTGCACACCTTTTTCATAGCTGAAATTTAGCTAAGTCCCTAGGGCGCCCGGGGGCATGCCGAGGTGCTTTTTGCAGAATTTCTTCTACGATTATTACTATTGGGTTATGGTATCATTATTCCATCGTAGTAGGACTAATCTTGAGCGAGTTTGGCATCCGATTTGGGGTTAATTCTTCGTCACAAACATTTTATCAAATTATGTTCAATTAAGCCATGAGTGGCCAAAATTATTTATTCTTGGGATTAAGGCTACGAGCATGAATCGCGTGAGTTGAATATTGTCATAACATTTATGGAATTATTTAAACATGAGATATATGATGGATTACACATTGAATTTATTGGGCTAAGATGACATGTGTTATTGGGCTCAATTTAAGGCCCAAATTGGAAAAAAAGACATGGTCCAAAAGGGCAAAATGACGCATTCTTCCATTTGACTAAGTAAAACACCTCAATTATTGATTAAAGTGTGGATAAGGATGACCATGAGGATTATATAAAGGCACAAAAGGCTTATTTTATTCATTATAACACACATGCCTTTTGAGAAATTTCCAAACATATTTCTCTCAACACAAACCCTAAGGCAACCATCTCTTGGAGATAAGATCATCACTTTGCAAGCTTGGGTAAGTGTTTGTTCTTGTGATTTGATATATTTTATGCTTAAGATGGTGTATATATCATGATGGTTATGTTGGCAAGATGTTGAATAGTGCACTTTTGGTTTTTGCTAAAAGATGTGTCATCCTTGTGATTAAAAATTGAAAGGAGACTTGAGGTTTGAATGAAAGTGAATGGTGTGAAGGAGATACCAACATGTATGGTGTGATTATGTTATTTAACTTGTTATTTTTCTATAAGTGTAAATTTTGGGATTGTTGTTGATATATTGTGATGAGGTGTATTGAGGTGACTTGATGGATTAATTGTGATGCGGTGTTAATGAGAAAGTGTAAAGGAGAAACTTGTTGTGAAATGCTATTGGTATATGATGTTGTGGTCAATATAAGGCATGTTGGGGTATTGTTGGTATGACAATGCCATGAATGGTATTGTAAAGGAGGAAATGACATTTTAAAGCAAACATGTAACTCATTGTCGTTTTATACACTCATAAGGTAGTTGATTGTTAACGTGAGCTCCGTTATGTACTTGTGTTGTAGAGTGAAACGTAAGGAAGGAGCTGGACGATTGTATTCATGTATAGGATTGTGTATTCATATTGGGAGAACAAGGTATGTAAGGTTACTCTTTCCGTATCTTTCTGCAGCACATATTATTCACATTGACATTGTACTTATTCTATTCTGAAATGCTCAAAGGTATTGCAACTCAGGTTGTCATATATTGTCATTCTCATGTTTCTTATTAATTGATCAATTGTTATTCATGTGTTACATAATTATGGACATTGTTCCAAAATTTCAATAATGTTACATTCCAAAGTTCTAAGCATATTATAACCACCCAAAGTACCAATATCATGAAAGTAAAGGAAAGACGTAATGTATATAAGTGTTTCCAATAATGTATCACTCTTACACAAAAGTAAAAGAACAAAGTAATGCTTAGTTGGTTACTGTTTGAGCACAGGGGGCAATCCAGAGGGGTGAAAACCCTATTCGAAACGAACATGTTTTATTGGTATGGATCGCAATCTAAGGGGCATAAGCTTGGCTAGAATGATCCTAAAATTATGCTATGATGGATTGCAGTCTAAGGGGCATAAGCCTGGCTGGAACGATCCCAATAGTATGTTATTTCCCACTGATCAGTTAGGGCCCGGGTATGATATGAATCAATCGAATGTAAAAGCAAGGAACGAAATAAATGTAATGTACATGATTCCAAACATACAGAACGATGGGTTATCCATATTGACTATTCTCTTATATTTGATTCCATTGAAGTTCTTATGTATTGATGTAGTTTCTTATAGCCTTACATACTCAATACATTCTTCGTACTGACCCCCTCGGGGGACTTACTTTACTTGTTGCAGGCACAGGTGCTAGTAGACCTCCTCAGTAGGCTATGAGATATCCACAGATTATTGGTGAGCTCCAGTTGGTTCGGGGCTTTTTGAGTTGCTATGTACATTTTTTTTGGTATTGTATATGTGTATAGAGCGGGGTGTTGTCCCGACTCTAGGTTGGTTATGGTTATGTATCTATAGAGGCTTTGTAGACGGATGTGGGAAGATGAATGTAAGAGATGTATGTCCATTTTGACTTGATGGCCCTAACGGCCAAGTTTCAGATATAGCATATGTTTCCATGACTTCCGCTATTGACATTTTATATTTTATAAGTTACACGAGATAGAATGCTATTCATAAAGAGACATGCATATGGAGGTTCATGAGCAAGGAATGGTTCTCTCGGGCCTCAACGGCTTCGGGTGCCAGTCCGCCCCGTTGGAATTCGGGGCGTGACTCTCTTCTCTAGCCATGATTTGTATATTATTTCCACCCTCTTACTACTATTATTCATTTTATATATATATTTATTCACTTTAATATTGTATATAGTATAACTCCTTCACTTTACTACTGTATAATGGCTAGTTACTTATGGTATTGTGCTTTGTCCAGGATTACTGGTAGCTCATGATAGGTTATCCTTATTACTCCATTAGTAGTATTATGCTTAGTTTGTAGTTAGCTACATGTAATTTATGTTCCTGCTTTACATGTTATTTGTACTTACATTATTTCTGGAGCTCAGTCGGTCGATTCTTATTGAGTACACATGTTTGGTACTCATACTACACTTCTGCAGCCTGCAGATCATAGTATGAGTTCTCTCCATTGATGTGTGTATCATGCGGAGCAGCCATGGATCGAAGATTTGGGGTGAGCTCCTTACGTTTGGAGTTGTTCTTGCTCTCTCTCTCTCTTTTATTGTTTGATTGATCTCTATTTTGTATTTTAAAGATAGCTTGGTTTATATATTTATTATGTATTTCACTTTGTACTCTTGTTGTATTAGAAACTCTTGTACTAACTTCAGCAGGTTTTGGGGATGTATCTACTTCCTTCTTGTCATCTTTATCTTTTATTTAGTTTAGCTTTCATTTTTCATATTAGTCCATTACTAGATGTTCTGGACTATGGGTTGGCTTACCTACTAGTGGGTTATGGTAGGTGTCATCATGACCTGAGAAATTGGGTTGTGATAAATTGGTATTAGAGCTTAGGTTCACCGGAGTTATTGGTACAAGAGTTAAGTGCCTAGAAGATTCCTAAGGATTGGTACGGAGACGTCTGTATCCTATCTTCAAAAGGCTATAGGGCATTCTTAGGAAATTTAGTTCCTTGATTCTTTGTCATGTGTCCTTACTTCTATGAACCTCTAAGTACTTTCTTTGACTCCACTCTTTCCCAAATAGATAGCACGATATTATCGATAGATATGGATAGGACATCTGCACGTGTTACCAGAGTTTCAGCTTAGCTTTGGGCTAGGGAGTTAGAAATTAATATTAAGGATCTTCAGCGTCAGCAAGAGAGTCTAGGGCCATCCTAGGCTCAGGCAGAGTTTGTGACCACCTCAGCTTTTTAGGATTCAGTGTTAACAGTATTCTGTCTGGGGTAGGGATCCTCCCCACAGAGGTCAGTATCACTTGCAACCTATCAGGTCCATACAGATAGCACCTCAGATTACAGGCGACTCTCAAATAGGTCGTGGTGGTCACATAAGACAGAGTTCTGGTCGGGCATTATGGGGTATTCAGTCTAGGTCTTCAGGTCGTGGCGGCCATTTTGGGTCAGTAGGTATAGTGCATTCAAAAGTTCCTAGGGCATGTTTTGATTATGGTGAGATTGTTCATTGGTCTAGAGAGTGCCCCAGGAGTGAGTTGGTCAGCCAGTTGGGGCCAGCTCATGTTTCTCATCCTGTTAGAGCTTCAAGGGTTTTTATGACTACAAAGAGATCGACCATTGGTCTAGAGAGTGTCCCTGGTGTGGGATTATTAGTCAACCAGCACAGTCAGATCAGTCTCTTAGAGTTGTGGCACCTTCAGCTAGAGGCAGTGCTCTTAGTATTTTAGTCGGTCATTCAGATGCTCAGTCCAAGGTCAGACACGTTCAGATTCGTACTTCTTAGGGCACGTCAGGGACTATGACATCAGATTCCATTGTATAGGTGTGCTTTTGATTTCTACCTTTTGTTTCTATTTGAATTATGTTGAGGTTTTCATACCCATCGATGGTTACATGCCTTAATATTACCATATTGATTGTCGTATGCTTTTGTGTAGATTTATGTATACTTGACTACCCCCGCAGATATTTTCTCTTAGTAGTGGATTGAGTGGATCAGTGTTGTGATTTTCTTGGGGTGTATTACCTGGGTTAAAGTCCCTTTTCTTTGGCATATTAGCCTTGGTATAATTCTAGAGTGGTACTGGTTGCTTTTATTTTTATGCCATCGATACCTTATACTGTGATTATTCTTGTTGTTGTTTTAACTTATTCGATTATTGCTTGATATACGGCTAGACTAGCGTTATTTAGTTAGTGTTTATTTTCTTGTGATTCTGGTCCATTTGGTTTAGAAGCTTGGTTGGTTGGTTTTCCCTGCTGTTAGGGTTAGATCAGTTGTTGAGAGGGTTGGGAGAAAGAAGGTTTGGCATTCCATGGTTTGGTTATGATTCTAGCAGTGGCAACCCCTATTTTAGGGCCCGTTTCTAAAGCTGGAAAGTTGAGGTTTGTTATCTCGATAGGTCTGGTTCATCTCCCGATAATAGTATTAACTTTGGTGTTGGTGCTGAGATGGGTACTCTATTCTTTCTGCGATGTGGTTCATGGTTTAGTGGAGTTATGTTTAGTTCAAATGAGTGAGTTCAGAAATTTCTCAATTCGATATTGGTTTGATAGAATTCAGGCTAAGATGGTATTTTTTTGAGTTGTTCGAGATTTGGCTACTATTAGTACTCATTGCAGCCTTGGTGAGTTCTTGGTTATGCCTTAATGATTATGCCCTTAGAAAATGTGGATTTGATTCCTCATATCTTTAGCATGTGGTTCTTCTCAGTTATGAGTATGTTCTTTGGCAATATTTTAGTTTCAGTCACTATGGAAATTGTTGGGTTTATGCTTGATTTCTTATAGTAAGATTGATTTGGGTATTTGACCTTAGTAAAGTCTTGTTGGCTCCAGTTGTGGAATTTGACTCTTGTGAGTGGCGGCTTGAAAGTTGTAGTAGATTTTAGAGGGTAGATGCTTACTCGTCAACGGGATCAGTTTGGAGAGTTGAGATCGAGTAGTACAACTTCGATGTTGAGATTAATGTTGAGATTACAATTTTGGATTATGTAACTTGGTTGCAACTCTATTTATAGATTTTGATTCAGTTGAACGGTCATTGATGGGCTGATTGAGCCTACTTACTACATACCGGCTCAATCTTCTTCAGTTCAGAGAGATTATATTAGCTAAATGCTTAAAGAATGATCCGTCGGCACATGGTATTGGTTTCTACTACTTTTGGCCTTGGTTCTAAGTTTTTGTCAGAATTTTGTATGTCTTCTCAGTGGGAGAAGTGTATTTTAGTTGGGCTTAGTATAGTTTCACCCACAGTCGGCGGGGTATCCTGGAGTGGATCATTCAGTATTGAGAGATTATGTATCAGAATCATGACTATTGGTTTCGAAGGTCATCCAGACCAGTTAATGGCTTGCCAGAGACCCACAGACATTGGTCATCACTATTTAAGTATTCAGGTAGACCTTATTGGGCATTTTTTATATGCTAGTCCATGTGGATTTTAAAAGGATCAGCTTCAGTCTTTCAAGGTTAGTGTGATGTGATTACGTGAGCAGGACTCGAATAATGCTGTAGAGATTTTATGCAGTTCAGAGTTTACTTCAGCTTTGGAAGAACAAGAGAATATTAGATTTGGAATTTAGAGTTGGTTGTATGAGTCATGCTTTGGGTAGTCCTTAGCCTGGTTGAGTAACCTCTTAGTTGTGCTTGCCTCAATGTGATGTTAGTATGTTGTGGTTTGGGTTTGCGTGCTTCAGAAGTGCTCGGTTCAGTTGGAGGCCAGTTGGTTATTAAGGATAAGTTTGTGGTTATTTTGGCAAGTGAAGTAAGGATGCGAAGGAAAAAGGGATAATTTTAAATAAATACCTTGGAAGTGTTGATTTGCCTTAGAGGTTATCTGGAGAGTCTTGCTCGAGGAATGCGAGCCCAGTACCTAGTCCTTTCGAGCTTTCAGGCTCTTTCTATCCATTGACTTTCGCGGATAAAAGTCCTTTTAGTAGTGGATATTGTAATGACCCTCCAGGTCATTTTCTCAATTTCCATGCATTTTCAATATTTCGAGCCTTCCCATAGAGACTATAGGTCAATTATGACTTACTGAAACTGTCGATTTGGTTTTCGGATAGTTCATTTAAGTTTTAGGCTCATTTTTTTTATTTTAGAGCTTTCGTTGTTAAGGAATTGGTCTAGTACCATAACTTTTAGTAAACGGACTCAGATGACGATTCCAACAGCGGTGTTAGCTCCAGAACATTGATTTTGGGTTATGGGGATCCTTGGTCCGGGTCCCAATGCTTCCGAACTCATTTTGGGCTATGGGGTAGATTTGGTGAAAATGGAACTATAGGTGTGGGACCCATATTTAATTGAAATGATCTCGGATGAAGTTTTGATGGTTTTGTTGAATCCAAAATAACGAATTTAATATGGATGCATAGTTCATTTGTACGCATGGGGTTCCAACCTAATCCCGAGCCCCCAATCAGAGTCCTTGAGGACTTGAGTTTTTATTGGTTTTTCCAGTTTCTGTTGCAGGCCAAATTGGCCTTCGTGTTAGCATGGCATGGGCCGCGTTTGTGATAGGCAAGATTACTGGCCTTCGCATTCTTGAGACAGCAGTCGCATTCGCAAAGGGTAAGTAGGCTTGGCCGATTCAACTTTACTCTTTGCGTTCACGGCGAACTGCTTGCGTTCGCGAAGGGTTGGTCTGGTTTGGTCTCACATTGACGAAGGACCCCTGGCATACCCTTTATATCTTTCTCTTTCTCGACGCTAAACCTATTTTTAGGGTATTTTCCTCCATAAAAGGTCCCAAGAGCGCAAGAAACTTGTGGGGGATAACAAATTGGAGTTGGGAAATGAGTAGAGGGTGTTGAGCTGATCATTCCCCATTGATTTCCTTGTAAGTTTCTGCCCTAATTATCCACAAATTCTTGATTTCTCTCTTATTTTTCCTTAAGTCTTAGGGCTGATTTGAGGCCTAATCGTGACTCTATTTGTGCTCAACTTTTGAGCACACATTTTTTGTCCTTCGAGGGACCTCATAACGGATTCAATTTTGGAATTTCATTTGCGGGCCCGATGAGCCTATTTTGACCCAATTTTAGGCCCGAAACTTTATATTGCAATATGGGTATCTTTTTACTCCTAGTAATATATAGATTATGATTTTGATAGTTCGACGTCACTTTTGAAATCATGGAGCAAAGACGAATGGTGCGTGAATGGTTAGAGGTTACGGTTCGACATCGAGGTAGGCTTTGGTCGACCTTTCTCTATGAGATTGTGTATTGTATAGATTGCACACTAGGTAGGGATTACAGGATGGATTTATACCTAGTAATACCATGACTTGACCTATTTAGGGAATTTAGAATAGAAATATGACCCGAACCCTATCGGTATGAAGGATTCCTTAATATAAAACTACCTTACTACTTAGTAAATTGGGTGGTATTTCCCGATTAGATCCTTCTAGTAGCTTTATTCCCTTGTCTACCTTAGTTTCCCGATTTATGGTACTAATATCCTATTAATTTATATATTGTTGGGACTGAGGCCGTCATTATGATACCAATTGGACACCAATTTAGTATTATTTTTTTCCCTTGAAAGGACATCGTTCTAGTTTATAAATGCTTAAACGCTTACGGCGGTATTGTATGCATAATGGTGATGGCATGCATACATTAAGGTGCATTTACATTTATTTAGCAGTATGATTCCAACTAAAACCTTGATTTTCTACTATTTTCTAAAAAGGGATTTATTCCCACTTTTCACTCTAAAAATGATTTTTCTAAAACTAAACTGGTACCACCACTATTATTGTATTATGATATTTAAACTAAACCTATTACTTTGGAAATTCGATTGAGGCTGATCTCGGTCCATTATTGATCCACTCTCCTTTACCACTACTTATTCACTTCAATCGAGGGAGATTCCAACCCTTTCTACATTACTATACTATTTTAGTCCCAGATTCAATCTCAGGCAATGGATTTGCAGATATACACTCATTCAATTCTGGTTCAAGTCTGACATTTCTTACTATACTTTATATATATCTCTGATACTGGATGGAGTAGATTGGTTATGATAGTTATTGGAAGTCCTGGGTTGGGACCAGGCAGTATATATACGGACATCCCGAGTCCCCTATGGGTTCCTCTGTCTAAGCTACGTCTCAGAAGAGATGGATTCAAAGGTCCTGCCTTGCGAGCCGGGGGGACGAAGGAGGTGTATATATACTTGGTACGTTATGACACTCTGTTGGTATAGTTCTATTGGTTTTCATTGTATTCATTCGTTCATATGCATTGCCTATCACCAGTATAATTATTTGGCATTTGTATTTATCGATCTTATGGGGGGATGTATAGATATAATTTATTGTTGTTGTCTGTTGATTTCTTGCTTGTGCCTCTCCGGGTTTATGGGGGCCCGATTGGGAATTATTAGTTGTCTGGGCTATCTGGATACTTATCGTCTGGTTATTATTGCATAGCTCGTGGCAGGTTGGTTATGGATCAGTACCCAAGGTTGTATACGTTTCTGATCCCTCCTTTCTTTAGTATGGCAGGATTTATCATTGTTAGGTCATCTTATGATTATGCATATTACGACTAGAGGCTCTGCTTATGCTAGAGATAGTTCCCATATCACTTATGATCCTTGAGTTAATAGACTAGCTCCCTCAAAGTAGTATCTTTGGGTGTGGTCGTCGGTATAGCATTGATATAAATAGGGGTGTACATAGTTCAGGTTGGTTTGGTTTTTCCTTAAAAAAGAACCAAACCAATCATGTCGGTTTTTTAAATATATAAACCAAATCAAACCAATATACAATCGGTTTTTTTGGTTTTGATTTTATTCGGTTTTTTCGGTTTTCTCGATTTTTCGGTTTTCTCGGTTTTTTTTTTACAATTACAATATGATTGAAGTAAACATCAAATGTTTTCACTAAAAGATCAAAAACATTGGGCATAGTCAATATTAAGTATCAATATACATCCTTCATTCAAGTAGTTCCAACAAAAACATACAGTTAATCAAAACAAGTCATGAATTCTAGTCAAAAAATGTTAGAAGTAATCTTCAATCACTATGATACACCACGATACAGCTGCCATATTTTCTTCATCCAAACTAATCGATACTCAAAGGGACACCCGGACATTCTGAAAGAAAAAAAAATTATTAGCACTCAAACGAGTAGTTAGATATTGAATCACTTGTTAACCTGTTCAATAGCAACAAGAATAAAGTTATTTCCAAAGCAGAAAACTAAAAGCAGAAACAAAAAAAAAATAAGAGCAGCCACAAGCATATATGACTTCAATTAATATAAAACGACTGAAATCACCATGATTCTACAATTAATTTATAAAATATAATCAGCTTGAGGACTTTGGCAACATGTAAGTATGATCATCGATTCTTCTAGTCACAACTCATGAATATGCTCAGGTGATTGTCATGTTAAAAGTAATAAACATAAGCGTGCATACTGACAGCAAAAGATATGTAAACATTTACACCATCATAATGGAACTACTTGGTGCAAATATTACTTTAACATGCACAACCATGATAACTCCATAAGTTATGACAATGAGAAGATGTGTGTGTGTATATATAGATTACGAATAGAAAGCTACACTTAACTTCAACTTGTAAATTAAGAATTAGATTTGTAAATTACCTTTTTCAACTTGCTCTATTTTCTGAACTTCTTCCAAATAATCTTGAACCTTCAATTCTTTAGAAGGTGATCGTATCCATTGTTGAGTGCAAATAAGAGCCTCTACCGTCTTTGGTGATAAAGAACTCCGATAAGAATCAAGAATACGACCACCGATACTGAAAGCTGATTCAGATGCAACGGTGGATACAGGAATATAAAGAACATCCCTTGCTATTTTTGAAACAATTGGATATCTACCCGATGAAGCTTTCCACCAAGCCAAGATATTGAAATCCTTTGGCTTCTCTATATTATTCGTCAGATACTAATCAACCTCAGATTTTTTTCCAGTGTTTTCCTCTTCTTCTAAATGTTTTTCCCATTGAGATTGCAATATATCATCTTCACCCATCATGTTAATGTCACCTCCAATATTATGAGTAGAAGATCCAGCAGGAGAATCATTATAGTGAGCATACAAGCGTTTCAAGATGCCTTCCACCTTATCTGACTTTAATTTTCCCAGCAAAGCACCATATGATTTGCTAAGAATAAAGTTCACATATCTCATCTTATACCTAGGATCCAACACAATAGCAACAAACAATAACATGTTCAAATTCTCTGGTTTCTCAGAATTCTCCCAATATTTATCAAACTTAAGTTTCATCCTTCCAGCCATGTCAATCAAATAAGATCCTCACCATAAAAATGCTTAATAATAGCACTTCGGACATTAAAAAATTCATGAAAGAATAAGTTCGAAGTAACATATAAGCTCCCTGAAAATTTCAAAGTAGACTGATAGAAAATGTTAAGAAACTTTATGAAAGCTTTCACATTCTGCCAGTCAGCTGTATTTGGATGTCCTTTTAATTCACTTTGAAGACAACACTTTCGGTAGTTATGATCATCTACATACATTCTTGCAAAGGTCTTTTCAAAATTTACGGCAGTATCTAACATTGTATATGTAGAATTCCACCTAGTTTCAACATCAAGACCTAGAAGACCATGAGTGTCTATCTTTACCTTCTCAACATATGACTTGAATGAGGCAAATCTAGAAGCAGAAGACTTCACATATTTCACTGCATTCCTTATACGAGAAATGGGCTCAATTTGTTCATCTAAACCTTCTTTTACAATGATATTCAAAATATGAGCATTACATCTAACATGTAAAAACTCATTTCCGAAGATTACCCTTTTCCAATCATCAATACGTTCCTTCAAATGCTTAATGGCAGTATCATTGGCAGTTGCATTATCCAGAGTTACTGTAAACAAGTTTTCAATTCCCCAATCTAACAAACATGCCTCAATACCCTTAGCTATAGTCTCACCCTTGTGATCCGGTGTTTGGAAAAAATTAAGAATCTTTTTTTGTAAGTTCCACTCATCATCAATCCAATGAGCGGTGACAACCATATAAGTCAAATTTTGAAGTGAAGTCCATGTATCACTAGTAATACATATACGTTGGTTCATGACTAGTTTCTTAAGCTTTTCTTTCTCTTCTTGATAAATCTTCAAACAGTGTCTAGCCACAGTTACACGCGAAGGTAAATCAAAATTAGGCAAAGCTTTGGCCATCAATTTTTTAAAACCTTCCCCTTCAACAACTTTAAACGGTTGCTCATCAATAATGATAAATTCAGCAATAGCCCTCTTCATATCATCCACATTATACACCACTTTTTTAATAGAACTTGTTCCATTTTCTTGTCCCCCTAGTTTGATAGGTATAGGTTTCAAAGTTGATTGCCTTCTATCAACAACTCTAAAGGGAGATTTGAGACATAGTACATTTAAATGTGTCCATAATGTAGAAGTTCCATTTCTTTTGGTCTCGGCAGCAAAGTGTTTGACACAATATTTGCATTTTGCTCTACATTTACCTCCT
Source organism: Capsicum rhomboideum (assembly GCA_031232105.1). NCBI lineage: Eukaryota > Viridiplantae > Streptophyta > Magnoliopsida > Solanales > Solanaceae > Capsicum > Capsicum rhomboideum. The sequence goes on along the minus strand of CP124716.1, from coordinate 49,746,854 downwards.
TTAGTGATAAATTTAGTAAAGTGATCCCAAATCTGTGACGTTTCTCTTCCAGTATTACCATCTATAGGATTGGAATCTACAGGAGTTGTTCTTTTTTGTTTTTTAGGAGGAGTGTGGAGAGGAGGAGTGTTGTTACCTCTCTTTCGAGGTACTGATACAGTCATAGGATTGTCGACAATCACTTCTACATCGATTTGATTCGTAGTCTCCATCTAAGAATGCGAACACAGCAAATTAAAACTTGTCATAGCAGCAACAATGAGTCCTAAAGAACACGAAAAAAGAACATCATAAAGGAAACATCAATTAGAAACTAAAAATGAAGTCTAGATGACCAAAAAATGTGTGCTTGTTGACAGGCTTACGTCCTTATGGAGAGGCATGTTGCATGATATTTGTACAATAGTAGAATAATAAAGTCATAACAGTTTCTTGTAATTTCTCAAGATTTTATCCCTAACCAAATAAGTCTCTGAACCACAAGATTGAAATTTTATGAAAATTTTGCAATCAAAGAAGAAAGAAATGGAATCCCCACAATATGTTCATATGTATTTCAATTTTTTGTTATGAAATTGGTGGTGCAGAACTATAAAAAACTAAAAAAAAATTGCAGATTTCGATGAGTTAACTACTTGAGGCAAATTTCAATGAGTAAATGACTTCTGAGAAAATGAAAAATGAAGAACCGAAAGCTGAAGTTGAAAGGCTGAAACGCAGCTTGAGGACTGAGGAAAAGGGGAAAACTTTCTGAAAGTGTAAAGTAAAAGATGAAAGTGAGTTTTAGGTTTTCACTTTGGATATATATTGGGCTAAAAGTGAGTAAAAGAATGAATATTGGGCTTTGGATCCGTGTCAGTTGTCATTATCAGTTAATGGACCATATTATAATTTAAAGGCCCAATTTTAAATATATATTACTTTCTAAATATTGAAAATTAATAAAAGTAATTTAAAAAATAATTATAAAGTAGATTATAATTAATATTTTTATATATAAAAATTAAAATTTTATATGTATTATGTCGGTTTGGTTTGGATTCGGTTTGACTTTATTTTTGTTAACACCAAATCAAACCAAAAAAGGTCGGGTTTTTTTTTCTAACGCCAAACCAATCAAACCAAACCATAAGTCGGGTTTTTTTCTCGGTTTGGTTTGGTTCTTCGGTTCGGTTTGACTTGGCGGTTTGGTCATATATATATATATATATATATATATATATAATCTTCCCTAGCCATGATTTGTATATAATTTCCTCCATCCTACTACTATTATTCTTTGTATATACATTTATTCACTTTACTATTGTATATAGTATAAATACTTCCCTTTACTACCGTATAATGGCTAGTTACTTATGGTATTGTGCTTTGTCCAGGATTACCGGTAGCTCATGATAGGTTATCCTTATTACTCCATTAGTATTATTATGCTTAGTTTGTAGTTAGCTGCCTGTAATTTATGTTCTTTTTTTACATGTTATTTGTACTTACATTATTTCTGGAGCTCAGTCAGCCGATGCCTACTGAGTATCACGTGTTTGGTACTCATACAACAATTCTACAGCCTGCAGATCATAGTACAAGTTCTCGCTGTTGATATGTGCATCGTGCGGAGCAGTCATGGATCGGAGATTTGGGGTGAGCTCCAGACGTTATTAGTTATTCCTGCTCTCCCTCTTATTGTTCGACTGATCTCTATTTTGTATTTCAGAGACGTCTTGGTATATATATTTACTCTATATTTCACTTTGTATTCTTGTTGAATTAGAAAATCTTGTACTAACTTCACCAGGTTTTGGGGATGTATCTACTTCCTTCTTTGTCTTCTTTCTCTTTTATTTAGTTTTGCTTCCATTTTTTGTATTAATTCGTTACTAGCTGTTCCGAACTATGGATTGGCTTGCCTACTGGTGGGTTATGGTAGGTGCCATCATGACCTGGGAAATTGGGTCATGACACATTGCCAGAGCAACTAACAGTTTCACTACCCACTCCGTTTATCCTCCATCACCCAACACCGCCTTATTTTTCCCTTTTCTTTCCAGCTCTGACATCAAGCTCACCGAAAAAAATTGAAACCACCATAGACAACATAGCTCTGGCAAAATCCAACAGCAACAACAGTTTTAAACAACAAAGTTGCTACCGGATCTAGACGGAGCGGAGACTTCACCGGTGTCGAAGCTTCATCGACCGACAGTGAGGAGAAAGAGGAGATGGAAGAAAGTGTGAGTGTAGAAGACTAGTAAGTTATTAAGGATAAAAGTACGCCATAATCCATAATAACATAAAAGTAGTATCATTTAGGGTAATAATGCCTTTAAAGACATTATTTAGGGGAAAATCCATTTTTCTTTTTCCAAAAAAACTGGCTTGTCCAAGAACTGATTTTGTGCTTTCTTCTTTGACAATTATTTGATTTTCTTTATATATTGATCATTATTTAAGGTGGTTATTTTGTCATAAAAATTGGCGAATGACCTAAAATGTCCCTGAACTATAAGATTTATCAAATATTACTTTCGCTCACCTATCAGGCTAAAAATGGCCTTGGCAATAACCTTTTGGGCGAAAAATGCCTATGGTCTCCTCAAAAATGAAATAATTAACTACTTATTTATTATGTGGCCAAATCTAATTGGCTCAAATTTAAACTCTTCCCAGATGTATATAAAAAAGAAACCTACATATCATGGCAAACATAGGATATGTATTTATTATACGCAGTTATAGTTTAATTAAATTACCACTCGCGACTACTCTTTAATTTTAATAACAAAATGTTAGTTTCTACATGGTTGCCTTATAATACAATGAACATTTAGGAACAAGAGAACAACTGTATCAATCCACTTTCTTTCTTCTTCTTTTTCTATATCATTTATCCAAATTAATCATTATCTTCTCCATTTTGAAATCACTATTTCAAAGAGATTCTCTCCCACAATTATGTATCCCTCAAAATAGGTAACCTACATTGGCAAATTTTTCATCTTCGCCGCCTCCACATATTCTTACGAAAACCGCTAGCCTCACAGAACTAAAAATCATGATTTTTGGGTTTGTTTCGATGGTGGTTTTTGGTGGATAAAGGACAAAAAACAAGGGTGGTTCATGGTGGTCTAATGGAGTAGAACAATGGCTGTGTTTTTTTTTGGAGGAGATGAAATCACTACTTTATCAAAATATATTTGTTTCTTGTCAAAAGAATTTGTGATTTGTTCAAGTGTATATGCTCCTTGTTATATATTTTTATCAATGTATTTAATTATATCTACTCTTGATTTACATTTGTATCAATGTATCAAGTGTATCCTAGTTATAAATTTGTATCAATATAGTTGGGTGTATATGCTCTTGGTTATACATCTGTATCAATGTATTAAAGTGTATTTTGTATCAATGTAGTTGTACACTTGTATCAATATATTTGACTAGTGTATCATCTCATGGCGATCATGAAAATGCTGGTGGTGATGCTCTGCTGTATCAATGTATTAAGTGTATCTAGTACCTATTTTTTATTGTATATCAATGTATTTGAGTGTATCTGCACCTGGTTACAGAATTGTATCAATGTATTCAAATGTATCAATGTATCAAGTGTTCAAATACACCATATGTATCATGTATTGTCATGACCCAATTTCTTAGGTCATGATGGCACCTACTATAATCCTCCAGTAGGTAAGTCAACCCATAGCCCAGAACGGCGAATAATGGGCTAACAAGAGAAAAAGATAAACAAAACTTAATAAAAGGAGAAAGAGAACCAGAAGGAAAAAAATATCCCCCAAGACCTAGTGTCAGTAGGAGCCACTAGCATAACAGAAGTACTAGTTAAACATAATATATATATATATATATAGTCCAATATACAAAATAAAGATTAGTTCAGTAAAAGAGAGAGGGAGAAGGAACAACTCCGAACGACAAGATCTCACCCCAAATCTCTGATCCATGACAGCTTCGCATGATACACAGGTCAGCAGCGAGAACTTGTACTATGATCTGCATGGTGCAGAAGTGTAGTATGAGTACCAAACATGAGGCACTCAGTAGGCATCGGTTGTTGACACCCAATTTTGACCTCCCAGTACCCAACGCAGGTTGCTATTTGACTAAGTAATGTCTTTTAGATCTTTTTCAAAAATTAAATTCTTTTATGTAATTATTTATACAATTAGTCACACATCTTATTATCTTGACACATCTTAAGGTGTATTATTTATTATTGCTATTAATTTCTTACATAAGTCATATACACATACTTTAGTTAAATAATGTCTTATTTCGAAATGTAACTTTTCACAATTTTTCGTACTTTATTTATGATTAACTCCAAAATAACATTTTTTTATTTATAGTATTATATTTATCTTTTAACTATTATTTATTTGTTGAATTATATTTATGGTACTATATTTATTAAATAGCAGCCTAACTCTATTTTTCAATGTCTCCAATTTATTTAAATTCTAGCCATTTTGTATTCGATTGATATCACTTTTAGCCTAAGTCCAATTTTACCCAACTCTAATTCCCAATTTGATTTTCAATTAAACCCAATTCAATGACCCAATGTTTTTGACCCATGACCCGACCCAATTCAATGTTGAATCTCATACGTCCATCAATCCAATCGTACGGTCCATATATAATCCCATATTTATTTCCATTTAATAACTTAACCCCCCAAAAATCCAAAAAACCTAATCATTTTTCACCTCCTTTGGCTGCCACCCTCTCCTCCACGCTCCACCACGTTGCAGCTGGTGAGCCTATGCCGGTGAGCCACTGTCATGCCCTGAATTCCAATGGGTCGGACTGGTACCCAAAGTCGTTGAGGCTCGAGATAACCAATCTTTACTCATGTACACTCATATGCATGTCTCTGTGTGAACATCATTATATCTCATGCAACTATGCGGAAGTCATGGAAACATATGCTATATATAGCTATATATATATATATATATATATATATATATATATATGAAACTTGGCCGTTAGGGCCATCAAGTCAGGATGGACATACATCTCTTACAATCATTCTTCCACATAAGTCTACAAAGCCTCTACAGATACATAACCATAACCAACCTAGAGTCGGGACAACACCCCACTCTATACACATATACAATACCAAAGCAAATGTACATAATGACTCGGAAAGCCCCGAATCAACTGGACCTCACCAACGATCCGCAACCTACTGTGGAGGTCTACTAGCACATGTGCCTGCAGCAAGAAGGTAAGCCCCCCCCCCCAAGGGAGGTCAGTACGAAGAATGTACTGAGTATGTAAGGCTACAAGAAACTGTATGAAACATAGGATCTCAAATGGGATCAAATACAGGTGAATAAACATTATGGATCAGTCACCGTTCTACATGTGTGGAACCATTTACATTACTTTCATTACTTTCATTATTTGATATTTCATTCATATCATTATCATTCGTGAAATAACATTCCTTCATACTTTCAATTACGTGTCATACTTCCTTTGTCTTTACGCTCATGTTAATTATCATTCATCCACTTATTAGTGGGCAATAATATAACATTCATCCACTTATTAGTGGGCCATAATATAACATTCATCCACCTATTGGTGGGCCATAATATAATAACATCAATCCACCATTGGTGGGCCATAATATAATAACAGTCATCCACCATTGGTGGGCTATAATATAATAACATTCATCCACCATTGGTGGGCTATAATATAATAACATAATATTTGAGATTCTTCCATCTTAGCTTACGCCCTTTAGGTTTGCGATCCATACTCAATGAAACATAAAGTAACCATAAAGTAGTCATATAGTAACCATGTAAGCATTACTTCTTTGCATTACTTCTTCCCTTTACTTTTGTTATGAGAGTGATACAATTGTGATTGGAACATCATTGGGAACACATATATACATTATTTCATTCCTTACTTTCATGAGATTGATACTTTGGTGATTACAACATTATTGGAACTTTGGAACGTAACATTATTGGAACTTTGGGACAATGTCCGCAATTATGTGACACATGAATAACAATGGGTCATGGAAAAAGAACATGAGGATAACCATATATGACAACCTGAAATGAGATACCTTTGGACAATTCGGTATGGAACAAGTACAATGACAATGTGAACATATGTGTTGCAGAAGGATACGGAAAGAGTAACCTTACATACCTTATATTCCCAATATGAATACACAATCCAATATGTGAGTACAACAATTCAGATCCTTCCTTACGTTTCACTCTACATCACAAGTACATAACAGAGCTCACGTTAACAACTAACTACCTTACAAGTGCATAAGATGACAATGGGTTACACAATTGCCCTATAACATCATTTCTCCCTTTACACCACCATTCATGGAATTATAATACCAACAATACCATAATATTTCATACATTGACCAAGACATCATAAACCAATAGCATCTCACACCAATTTTATACTTTACACTCCCTCATTAACACTACGTCACATTTACTCCATCAAGTCATCTCCATAGCTTTCATAATAACACATGAACAATAATCCATAATTTATACCATTCAAAATACCTCCGGGATACTCCTTTAAATTCATTCAAAAGGTACCATAAGTTGATAATTGCATCCATAAAAGGTATAGGGTTTTGAGGGATCAAAGAGAGACAAAAACATACAAAATGAAGTTCTGGGCTGACCTGCGAAGCCACTTGCGCCCTCAAGTGGTTGAGGTGCGTCTGAAAGTGCCTCTTAGTAGTGTTCAGAGTCACCCTCATTGTCATCTTCACCCGCAGATGCCCCACCTGCGTGGGCGGATGCCCGTTTCAGCCTCCAGGGGTCATTTTAGGGTCCTTTTTCACAATGAATGGTCCATGATCATAACCAAGATTCTCTTAACATATTTTAGATCATCTTAGATGCCAATGAACATCCATGGTTTCACATGCATATAAACATCACAAAAATTACATTTTTTCTTTCAATACGTCACCACTTCCATGCTCAATTTCGTAACAACCATCCCACAAGTTATACACATAGAGAAATCAAGGTAGGGACATAACCATATATCACATGTAGACATATCATCCATATCATTCACTCCTTTCAAGATCTCAAGTCTCGTTGCAGGTTTAGGTCACATAGAAAGCAAATCCATTAGCAAAGAAGCAAGAGTGGATTACTCAACACTTGTAGGCATAACCAACATGATCCACACAACCTCTCATACATATAATATATTAAATCACAAGAATAAATATTTACCAATACTTACCAAGAGATGATCTTGCCCAAACAAGTGTAGTTGCCTTAGGGTTTGAGTGTTGAGAGAAAAACCCTTTTTGTAGAAAAATCTAGAAATGTCATGTGTGGTTCCTTGAGTAAAAATCTGATTTTTGGTGCCTTTTATAGGTCCTTGAAGTCATCCTTAGCCACTTTGATCAATAATTGATTATTCAAAGGAAGAATGGGTCATTTGACCCATTGGGCCATGTCTTTTGGCTTCTTTTTGGGCCTCAATTGAGCCCAATGGCACAAGATCAATTAAGCCAACTAATTTAATGTGTAATACCCCATCAATCTCATGTTTAAATAATTCCATAAATGTTATGGTAAGAAAATAGGTTCAAAAAATGTACGGGGTGTTACATCCGTCCCCCCTTAGGAACATTCGTCCTCGAATGTTAGTAACATTATCTCATTGAAACAAATTTAAATCTAAGTGTATCCTTCATGTTCTCATATACACATGATACTTGTAGAGACTTCCTTGTTATTGCTCAATTCCGCACCTTGAATATTTTTTTATTTTTTTTCCGCAATTAATGGAGTAACATATGCTAACGTAGAATACGGGTCAATCAATGCATATACCTTATGTAAAAATATGAATATTGTACCGGTGTCTACATCAGGAGAAGCCTTCGAATCCTATTGATTAGCAAAGGCATAGGTACGGTCCTGTATTCCACCAGAATCGGCTGCTCCTCTAGCACCTCTGCCACGACCAGCAGGTTGTACACCTGACAATGATAATGCAACGGCTGATCCCGTAGGTCGTGTCATACTTATCATGGCCCTCAGTGGGCACTCTCTCATCATGTGCCATAACTTACCACACCAAAAACAAACATTCGTTCCAAACCAGCATTCACCTGAATGAAACTTCCTGCAGTGCTGGCACAGCTGAGGAAAGGATCCCACTGTCTGCGAACCCTGTATTCCACTACTCTGCCCAACCTGACTGCCTCTAAACCCTCAAAATTGGGGTGGAGTACCTACTGTAGGTTAGGAAAATGATGGTCCAGGCGGTCTAGGAAAACCTCGAGGCCTAAATCCTCCTTGGGACGCTACGAAATGTCCCATGGGTTTAGCCCGCTTTGACGGCCCTTCTTCAGATTCTTGTGTCCTTCTCTTTTGCCTCTGATCCTCTATTTTCTGTGCAAAGGCTTGTATTCTGGCTATATCCATATCTCTATTCAACACAGTAATGGTACAATCCCGAACCAAGTATGGATCTAATCTATCCATGTATCGATGAACTCTTTCAGCCATAGTGGCTACTACATTTGGAGCATATCTAGCCAAAGAGTTAAATCGGAGACTGTAATCCCTGACGCTCATATTCCCTTGACGAAGATTTAAAAACTGATCCGCACGAGCCTCTCGGATCTCATATGGGATATAATGATCAAGGAATGCTATTTTGAATTCTTCCCAACTAGCTGGAAGTGCACCTATACCCCTAGATCGTCTCCAATCTTCGTACCATAATATAGCCTCGCCTTTTAGTCTATATGCTGCAAGCTCCACTGTTTCTATACCAATCACGTGCATAACCTCTAGGGCCCTTTGAATTTGGTCCACAAAGTCCTGTGGATCTTCATTCAAATCTGATCCGATAAAGGTGGGAGGATCCAATTTCAGAAAATCCTGTATCCTCTGACTAGCTGCCCTATCTGTATCATTATTCCTTACTGTTGGACCAATTTATCCTTGAGTCAATGCAACAACTATGTGAGTCAATATATGCACCTCATTTCTTAGATCCTGCATAGTTTCATTAGCAGGTTTTCGACAGGTTCTTCTCTCCCTCTCAACTCTTCTGGAGCTGAAAAAGTAGAAGAAGCCCGCGATGCAAATTCAGTTTCAGTTGCACCCTGAATAGCTTGATCAGGTGGTGATTTACTATTTCCTTCTCCGGTAGGCATATCTACCTGCTTACCATTGTCTTTATCTCATCTTGTCATCGGCATTTTACTATATCAAAGAAAACCAATTCCAATAGTCAGATATAATTCCACCAACAATATTGGCTTTATTACACGATCTAAGAAATGAAAGAAAGAAACAACTACTAAATGTCCCGTAGCCTCCTACATATAAATGTGGCGCGCAACACATCGATAAGCAAGACTCTACTCAGACAAGACTTTGTAGACACCCTTAGGACAACCTGCTCTGATACCACTTTTGTCAAGCCCCGAAATCCAACGGGGCGGACTGGCAAGCAAAGCCGTTGAGTCCCGAGAGACCCAATTAGGGCCATCAAGTCAGGATGGACTTACATCTCTTACAATCATTCTCCTACATAAGTCTACAAAGCCTCTACAGATACATAACCACAACCAACCTAGATTCGGGACAACACCCCGCTCTATACACATATACAATACCAAAGTAAATGTACATAATGACTCGGAAAGCCCCGAATCAACTGGAGCTCACCAATGATCCGCAACCTACTGTGGAGGTCTACTAGAACCTGTGCCTGCAGCAAGAAGGTAAGCCCCTCCCCCCCCCCCCTCAAGGGAGGTCAGTACGAAGAATGTACTGAGTATGTAAGGCTATAAGAAACTGTATGAAACATAGGATCTCAAATGGGATCAAATACAGGTGAATAAACATTATGGATCAGTCACCGTTCTGCATGTGTGGAACCATGTACATTACTTTCATTATTTTATCTTTCATTCATATCATTATCATTCGTGAAATAACATTCCTTCATACTTTCAATTACGTGACATACTTCCTTTGGCTTTACGCTCATCTTAATTATCATTCATCCACTTATTAGTGGGCCATAATATAACATTCATCCACCTATTGGTGGGCCATAATATAATAACATTCATCCACCATTGGTGGGCTATAATATAATAACAGTCATCCATCATTGATGGGCTATAATATAATAACAATCATCCACCATTGGTGGGCTATAATATAATAACAGTAATCCACCATTGGTGGGCTATAATATAATAACATAATATTTGAGATTGTTCCATCCGAGCGTTTGCCCTTTAGGTTTGCGATCCATACTCAATGAAACATAAAGTAACCATAAAGTAGTCATATAGTAACCATGTAGGCATTACTTCTTCCCTTTACTTTTGTTATGAGAGTGATACATTGGTGATTGGAACATCATTGGGAACACATATATATTACTTCATTCCTTACTTTCATGAGATTGATACTTTGGTGATTACAACATTATTGGAACTTTGGAACGTAACATTATTGGAACTTTGGGTCAGTTTCCGAAATTATGTGACACATGAATAACAATGGGTCATGGAATAAGAACATGAGGATAACCATATATGACAACCTGAAATGAGATACGTTTGGACAATTCGGGATGGAACAAGTACAATGACAATGTGAACATATGTGTTGCAGAAGGATACGGAAAGAGTAACCTTACATACCTTATCTTCCCAATATGAAAACACATTCCAATATGTGAGTACAACAAGTCATATCCTTCCTTACATTTCACTCTACATCACAAGTACATAACGGAGCTTACGTTAACAACTAACTACCTTACAAGTGCATAAGACGACAATGGGTTACACAATTGCCCTATAACATCATTTCTCCCTTTAAAATACCATTCATGGCATTATCATACCAACAATACCATAATATTTCATACATTGACCAAGACATCATAAACCAATAGCATCTCACACCAATTTTATACTTTACACTCCCTCATTAACACTACGTCACATTTACTCCATCAAGTCATCTCCATAGCATTCATAATAACACATGAACAATAATCCATAATTTATACCATTCAAAATACCTCTGGGATACTCCTTTAAAGTCATTCAAAAGGTACCATAAGTTGATAATATCATCCATAAAGGGTATAGGGGTTTCGGGGGGTCAAAGGGAGACAAAAACATACAAAATAAACCTGTGAAACCACCTGCTCCCTCAGGTGGTTGAGGTGCATCTGTAAGTGCCTCTGAGTAGTGTCCAAAGTCACCTGCATTGGCATCTGCACCCACAGATGCCCCACCTGCTAGGGCGGATGCCCGTTTCAGCCTCCGGGGGTCATTTTAGGGTCCTTTTTCGCAATGAATGGTCCATGATCATAACCAAGCTTCTCTTAACATATTTAAGATCATATTAGATACCAACGAACATCCATGGTTTCATATGCATATAAACATCACAAAAATTACATTTTCCTTTCAATACGTCACCACTTCCATGCTCAATTTCGTAACAACCATCCCACAAGTTATACACATAGAGAAAGCAAGGTAGGGACATAACCATATCATACATGTAGACATATCATCCATATCATTCACTCCTTTCAAGATCTCAAGTCTCCTTGCAAGTTTAGGTCACATAGAAAGCAAGTCCATTAGCAAAGAAGCAAAAGTGGATTACTCAACACTTGTAGACATAACCAACATGATCTACACAACCTCTCATACGTATAATATATTAAATCACAAGAATAAACACTTACCAATACTTACCAAGATATGATCTTGCCCAAACAAGTGTAGTTGCCTTAGGGTTTGAGTGTTGAGAGAAAAACCCTTTTTGTAGAAAAATCTAGAAATGTCTTGTGCGGTTACTTGAAGAAAAATCTGATTTTTGGTGCCTTTTATAGGTCCTTGAAGTCATCCTTAGCCACTTTGATCAATAATTGATTATTCAAAGGAAGAATGGGTCATTTGACCCATTGGGCCATGTCTTTTGGCTTTTTGGGGGGCCTCAATTGAGCCCAATGGCACAAGATAAATTAAGCCCACTAATTTAATATGTAATACCCCATCAATCTCATGTTTAAATAATTCCATAAATGTTATGGTAAGAAAATAGGTTCGAAAAATGTATGGGGTGTTATAGCCACTATACGCATTCTCTTAACCACGGGCGAAACCATACTCCGCTCTCCAAACCGTCGCTCTCCGATCACCATCGGTCGTTGAGACCACCGGCGAACTCCTCCACCACCGCCGACCACCCTTGATCTGTGATCTTCTCTCTATCACTGCCCAACCTCGGTGAACTAGCCACCTCACTCCTCTCTCTCTCAGTTACAGCACCACCATCTCTAGCCACCTTCCAGCCGAAGAAATACCACAGCAACACCACCACACAAATCGTCTTCCTCATTCTTCTCTTCCTTTTCACTCCTTTCCTATGTTCTTTCTCCCTTCACTGTCCATATCACCGCAGCTGCTCCGATGAGCTGTGGATAGTAGATCCTTCCCTAATCTCCTTCTCTCTCTCATTTTCTCACGCCCACCATTATTACCGCACCACCAAATAAACCCTATGCTCTCCTCTACTCAAAAAAAATGAAAACCCCAAAAGTTTCTCTTCTTTGATTGACTTTGAAAAGGTCAAGGATGATCGAGATGATGATCAATCACCAATGTCATTTTCATGTATCCATTCTAGCTGTGAGGTTCTGATTTCGAGATGAATTTCGATGAATCTGTCCCAGGTATGATCCCTTCTATTCATTATTATATTCGATTGCTACCCTTGCTAATGCGTGCTCTTTGGAGATATTATAAGATTGGAAAGTTTTGCATTTTGGTGGTTCTTATGTGTTTGGACCATTCTATGTTACTGATTCTGATCCCATCCCTAACACTCTATTACGATTGATTTGGTTATTGTATTCATGTGCTACTTGTCCACGGTAGTGTTGGGAATACTGTTTTGGACAGAAAGTACTATTCTTTGAATTGGAACTCATATACTACAGACGCTATGTTTCCTTGGGATCAATTACGTAATAACTTTGCATAATTCATTTCGAGCTCTAGTTTGATTCATGGCAATACCTTTGTGCTTAATTTTGGTAAACTTTGATAGTCTTGAATAATCATTGTTTTCTTGTTCAGAGATTAGTTCATAACAGCTTCCTTATATGTTAATATGGTAATTTGAAATCTCTAACTTGTACAAATCACCTAAGAAGTGTGTGACAGCCCTTTAACTCGGCTATTTTGATAAAAAAATTGTCAGATTCATAGCTAAAATTGATTTTCTTACTATGTTTTGGGTGAAATCCTTGATGATCAATTTTCCTTCTCATTTTGTTTCTTTAATCGTTTGGACAGCTTCAGTATTGGCCTATCTATGGTAGCTCTGACATGATTTGGTAATTGATTTTACTTCCTTAATGAGAATATGACAGCTTTTACTACTCATATATTTATGGCATGTTAATATGACTTTGGGTTTATTTACTGATTCTCATACCTTATTTAGCATGAACAAATTTCTTTTACTTACTTATTTATGGACTTGACATGATTTCCTACACTAAATTGATTCAATCCGTCTTTGTAAGGAAGGGATGTCCCTTGATTGATTTTTGGGGGATATGATTTCTTTCATAAATTCAGTGATTGACCAACTCTTGGCAATATAAATAACACATTTTCTTCATTATTTCTGGAGAGAGAATTCTTCTCACAGACTTGAACATTCCCACTTCCCTTAAAGGGACTTTTGGCTCCTACTCTTACAGATATACTCTTATACGCTTAAGCACTACTCTCTCTTCACAAAATACTTTAAGCTCTCATTCTTACTTGTGTTCTGAAAGTGTTGGTTCCTGATTTCGCTTGTTCTTTTGCTATCAACGACTCCCATCTTGCATGTTGTTAAAGTTTGTCTCTTCTTACTTGTGATTTTAACTGGTATGTTCTCTTAAACAATGCATTTGGTGTTGCTTCGACATGCCTGCTTTAAACTTTTTAAATGCTTGATGCCTTGTCCTTCTACTCGTTTGCCTTGAATGCCCAATGTCTGTTATAGTTTCCTGGAACCTATTGAGATTCCATGTTATTTACCTTTATTAGTTTGACCTAAACAGGGACATTTCCCTTCTCTGTTTGTAATTGAATATTTGAATATGGAAAGCATGATCATGGGTTGAGGTCTGTCTGCCCGAGTGGTGTTTTAAGTGAATGCGAAATGGTCTTAGCTTATCTAATAACCCTTTTGACGTAAGCACTGCCTAGGATCCTTAAGATCTTCACGATCTTGACGCGTCAAGGGTTGGTTATGCGCTGCCTAGGAACTTTTCGGGTTTTGTTGGTCGGCTGTCATGCATTTTGTTTGGATTTGGTAGGTTTATGCTTTAAGATGTTTGGTTGAGAAACAGAAGAGTTGCCAGGGATTTGGGAATTGGTTAAGAGTTGTCCAATTTAGCGCTCTCTATTTTTCTTTTTCATTTATCGATCTGTAATAATTATTGTATAAAGCTTATGCTATATATATTAAAAGAACTTACGGGCTACTGTGGAGGGGATCTACGTACTAACTGTTTATTTCTCATTTGATTTGTATGTTTTAACAACATGCTTTGTTCTTTTGTTTGTTAAAAAATCATGCCCATAGGTTTGCCAATCAATATTTAACTTATCATTTGATTATTAGTCTAGAAATAATGCTTATAAGCTTGCTAATAAATTTTATTTCCAGCATATTAATCTGAACTTCAGCACGTCTTATAATTAAATTGCAACAGTCTTGTCAATTATTCAGCATGTTAGTTAATCAGGGCCTCGCTTAAATATCATGTTTATATGCCTATTAATAAGTTTCCATCATATTACTTAAATCATTTTTTTCCCTTAGATATCATGTTTATAGAATTTTATTAATGAAACTCTTGGCGCTTTATTTTGACAATTCTCATCTAGATACTCAGTCCATAAGATTGCATAGAAGAATAATTTGGCAGCATGTTTTTTAATTTAATTTTTAGCCACTTAGAAATAATGCTATTAGGATTTGTTTAATAATTTCAGCATGTTCCACATATTGATTATCACCTAGAAATCATGTCTATAGGTTATCACGATAAGATCTAATATGTTTATTATTTGGCCATTTAGAAATCATGATAGGTGTTAGTCAAAACCGGCACTTAGGCATCATTTCATTAGTTTTTTTAAATTAATTTCAGCATGTTTAACTCATTATTTTTACCTAAATGAGATTAATAATAAAGTTTCAGCCTGTTATCTAATTGGAATCACGCCTGTAGGTTTAAAATTCTGGCATGTTAATTGATATTCCTCACTAGATGTCATGCCTATAGAACTTGTTTAATTACTTTTAGCATGTTAATTGCCTAATCAACTTTAACTAATCAAGAGGCTTACTTGAAATCCTTATGTGTTATGTGCAAGTCCTATTTGCTTGTTTGATGCGAACCTCGAGTCTAATTAGGCAATCTAAGAGTTCTTTTGTCTAGACCTAAATCCAAAATAGTAAGTCCAATGGCTCTTGGACATTAAGTTGGGACGGGTAGGCATTTTAGAGAACGTTAGTTTTATCGTTTTCTTAGCACGTTTTTAGGTTTAATAACTAATTAGGTGGGGTGGGTAAATAGAAGGACATGATGGAAGTTGACCCGAGCATAATTCGACAATGCGATATGCGACATTGTCATCCGTTAATAAGTCGGGCGTTGATCCGAATAGGATAAAATTAACCCTTGTCCAAATCTTTTAAACTTCGATTAAATTTTACTTTTTGCATGTCTATTTTGTTTTGGGGCAGTCTAGGTTTACTTTCTAAATAAAAAAAAATAAAAATTCTTTTTATATAAATTGTATCCCTTCTATCTTCTCTCTTATCTGATTTACTTTTTTTACTTATTTACGTATCTTATTACTTTATCACTTAGGTAATTATTAATTAGATAACTACTGAGTTGCATGTCTAGTTTATTTATTATTTTAGATTTAAACACTTAGTTAATATTAATTAAGTTAATTAATTGACCTTTGTTTATCACATAGATCCCCACGTAATATATGAGCTCGGCCGGGATCCATATTTGTGGACCTCGAAAGGTGCCTAACACCTTCCTTTTGAGGTACCTTGAACCCTTACCCAAATTTCTGATTGACGTATACTATTAAAATAAGTTCAAAATTAGTCTAGAATGGTACTCTAACTCACCTTAATTCGTTAGGTGGTGACTCTTCCCTCTAATTAATCCTAAAAGAGTTGTCACATTGAATCTCGATTTTCACAAGAAAAATGGGGCGCGAGAGCATGGCGACTCTGCTGGGGATACTTAGGTTCTAACCATTACGAATTTGTATGTTATGTGGGATTTTTAACTTTATTTGTGTGTTAAATTAATTATTTGCTTCCATGCTAATCTCCTTCCATTTTCCTCTATTTGTTTGTCTAAACAATGTCTATATTTATTCACGTTCATCCATTTCTCTTTTTCTTGTCTATATGTTGTTCTTATTTTCCTGATATTATTTTAACTGAGGATTTATTTATTTTCCTTATTTTTTACCATTTTTTTATATATCGTTCAATATGCTATTGCATTTCATTATATGTTGTATGTTACTACTTTATGTATCACTGCATTCCGTTCATATCTTCCTCCACTTGGAACCTCTTTTCCTTTTTTTTTAAGAACGGTTGCGTGGTTGCACGGACGTTCATATTCTAAAACACCTTATGGGAAATGTTTTGTGAATCGGTCGATCAGCGGTGCGTCGACAGTCATGAGTTTTCCCACTCTCAAGTTGTCCGTTTGAGGGAACCATGCCGAAAAACCACTTTTATTCCTAGATCCTAACCGTCTATTCCTTTACTAAGGAATATGCATCTCAAAGTCTAGGATACCTTGTTAAGAAAACCTTGCCTAAGTTCTAAGAGATTTCATAATCTCGAAAAGAACACTTTCATAATTTATGTGCATATGCCTAATTTGTTATTTCTTTAAAATTTTCTTATATTTGTACTTGACTACTCTCCTTAAGTATTTTATCCATCATACATTTTCATCCACTATTTGAAGTTCTATAAGTCTCATATTTTTGAACTGCGTCTGACTTGATTCTTGTTCAACAAGATACGTAAGCAATCCTGCATAAGGATGCGGTCCTCCTTTTCCATTCTTTATAAAATATCCCCGTATTTTTAAAAGTGTGAAACAATCTTTATCATTCAAATAATTTTTCTATCAAATCTTGTATTCTCCCTTTCTTTCACCTTTCCATAATGTCAAAAGGATGAAAACTAGAGCATTTTTGAGGATATTCAAATAATTTTCACAATCTTTTAAATTCTCAAATGTTTTAAACTAAATGCCTTAGTTAAGCTAATTCTTTAAAAACTTTTCAAATCTTCAACCCTCCCGTTCCTTCAAATGTCTTTAAATATTCTGTGTCTATTTTTTAAATATCTTATTAGTGTGAGCTTAGTATTTAGGTCTTGCTTAGAGCCTATCCTCTACCTTTTGACATCAATTCACTTTCAAGCTTAAGTTCTAACCCATCCATACGTCTTAAAGTTCTCTTTGACAAGATGACCCATATTTTCATATTATCTCTATTCTTATTGGGTACACTGACTCTTGTTTTTTTTTTTATTTATATATATTGTTTAAAGGTTGTCTAGCATTTGACCATCGACTCGACTGAAAATCTGCAAATATGACAAATATGCTTAATATCCAGAAAGATCCCATCCTTCTTCCTTCTCTTCCAATGCAAACCCCTGTTTGGACTGTATCTCTTTATTCCCGCCTTACTCACACACCCTCTCAACAGTTGCCTTCAGCACGCACCACTTCAAAAAGTGATGGAATCAATTTAGATGCACGGTAGCAAAAGTTTCATGACTTAGAAAAGATGTAGGACGAATGTCTACGTTCCAGAGGCATTCATGACTTGAGATATGAGAAACTATCTCTACATCCAAGGGTTGGTTTGCCTTCGGGATACAAAGTCCCAAAGTTCAACATGTTTGATAGGCATGGAGATCCAATCACATATCTAAAGGATTATTATGGAAGATTAGTTGGCATAGGACATAATGAGGCTCTCCTAATGAGATTATTTATTCAAAGTTTGTCAGGGATAACACTCACCTAGTTCGCCAAACAAAACTGACAAATGGTGTACATAAGAAGACATCGCACAAGACTTCATAAGGCAATATAAGTTTAAAATCACAGTTGATCCAACTATGTGGGATTTTCTCAAAGTAAAGAGAATGACTTATGAGTCTTTTGAGAAATATGCAATACGGTGGAGATTGGAAGCTTCTAAGATACGACCTTTTGTGCCTGAAGAAGAGTTGGTTCAAACTTTCATTAGGTCGCTGGATGGAATATACTACCAAAAATTGTACTTCTTAAGCAATCACAGTTTTGAGAGTTTGATTTCTATAGGAAAAAAGTTAGAATATGGTATTCGGTCAGGAAGAATTATTGATATTTCTGCAATGTCAACCACCTTTCAAGTACCAACGAGTCCACACAAGGAAAGTGAAGAGGATTCATCACCTTCCATACCTCAGACACAATGCTATTAGAATAATGAAGAAGTTCATGCTATTTTTGTTTACCCAAATGAGCATCTCGAACCTCATGACTCACAAGATTCTCAACATGAGTCCTATCATATTCAACCCTACTCTTTCCAGCAAGGTTCTCAAAATGAGGCTTATCATACACAACCTTGGTCTTATCCGATACAAGGTGATTTTCATCAACCAAAGAGAATGAGGCCTCGTACCTTTACTCCTTTGGCTGAGCCATTGGAGAACAAATTTGAAAGATTGAGGGCCCACGGTATTGTGCAACCAAGAAGGGGGTGGATCCCTAAGTATCCACCTTCTAACTTCGATCCATCTAAAATTTGTACTTATCACTCAAATATCCAAGGCCATGATATTGAGGAATGTTCAGCACTAAGGTATAAGATTCAAAATCTGATTGAAAAAGGAGAGATAAAAGTGCATTGAGGCCCAATAACCAATATTTATGACCCCATCACTAGGGGAAAAATCATTGTTCAAGGTGATCCAACAAAAATATTTCTGAAACGTTCGCGAAGAAAGCGCAAAGCACATCACATGGGCTGATAAGGATAGACCATCAGCATACCATCATTTTTCTATTTGTCTGCCTTATGGCTAATAACATTTTCCTATTTTATCTATCTTTTCCTTGTACTCTGAACTACGTTTGACCTGATTTCCATTTGGATATGTAGGTAGTCCATTATTGTACCCGGTAGCCACTTCTACCAAGACCGAAATGATTATCCCTACCCGATGGGTCTACATCCATCCCTGAATATCATTGGGTACTGTTAACTTCCCCGCCATTCTTGTAACTGTCACCTGTAATCTCAATCTTATAAAAATTTCCTTGCCCCTTTATATCCAAATCAAACACTTCATACACCACCTAAATATCATGTTAATAGACCCGACTCTTGAGAACATAAAGACAGATTAAAATTGAGATCACGATGTTCAAATGTAAGGCAACCATTTTTGTTGTATTAATGTTTTCTTTGAGTGAAGCAGGAATATAAGACCCTATAAGTAAAAACTGGGGTAGAATATTTGAGGTTCCCTCAAAAATTCCGCAAGGAAACAATAGGTCAATTCATGAGGACGTGTGAAAATCATCTTTTATCTTAAACTGGGGCAGAAATTTTTGAGTATCCCTCAAAAATTTCACCATAATGGAGTGGAAACACTAATCCAAGAGATCAAAATAATGACAAGGAGCCAAACTAAGCAACGGTATGAGTCAACCTTACTTTTCAACTTATAGTTTTTCTCTGAGTGCAGACAAATACAATAACTACCTTGCAACATCATTAAAGGAAGCCCAAACTACATCTCTAATCTGGAAAAGAAGGTAAGTTACTCTATCTCCTTAACTTTGACGACATCAAAATCGATAATATATTGCACTATCAATTTTGCATCAAATTTGATATTGGGTTCCTCACCAAACCTTAAAACCGACATGGGTTTCTCACCGAACCTTAAAACTGACATGGGTTCCTCACCGAACCTTAAAACTAACATGGGTTCCTCACCAAACCTTAAAACCAACATGGTTTCCTCACCGAACCTTAAAATCGACATGGGTTCCTCACCGAACCTTAAAATCGACATGGGTTCCTCATCGAACCTTAAAACTGATATGGGTTCCTCACCGAACCTTAAAACTGATATGGGTTCCTCACCGAACCTTAAAACTGACATGAGTTCCTCATCAAACCTTAAAACCGACATGGATTCCTCAGCAAATTTTAAAATTGATATGGGTTCCTCACCGAACCTTAAAATCAACATGGGTTCCTTAACGAACCTTAAAATCGACATAGATTCCTTAACTAACCTTAAAATCGACATGGGTTCCTCATCGAACCTTAAAACTGATATGGGTTCCTCACCGAACCTTAAAACTGATATGGGTTCCTCACCGAACCTTAAAACTGACATGAGTTCCTCATCAAACCTTAAAACCGACATGGATTCCTCAGTAAATTTTAAAATTGATATGGGTTCCTCACCGAACCTTAAAATCAACATGGGTTCCTTAACGAACCTTAAAATCGACATAGATTCCTTAACTAACCTTAAAATCGACATGGGTTCCTCATCGAACCTTAAAACTGATATGGGTTCCTCACCGAACCTTAAAACTGATATGGGTTCCTCACCGAACCTTAAAACTGACATGAGTTCCTCATCAAACCTTAAAACCGACATGGGTTTCTCACCAAACCTTAAAATTGACATAAGTTTCTCAACGAAGCTTAAGATAAGAATGGGTTCCTTGTTAGATTTTGAAATGAGCATCATTGGTTTCCCCGTCAGACTTTGAAATAAGTTACTATTTAGTTTCTCGACAAATATGAGATGACTAAGCAATTCTCTCTCTCCCACTTTTGAAACTTAATTCTTCATCCTAATCATATTCATATTTCATTTCTCAAAACTACTCATACTCCAATCTTGCCAGTTCGTGCTATCTTCATTCAAATTCAATATTCATCCATTTTCTTTCGTCCCTAAATCTAGAGCTACACACGACCTGATTCTCATAAAACCAAATATGTAGGCGACTTGAAATCAAAGTCTCGGCCACACCATTTGGACGACTCTCTTTTTCTTTTTGATTCCAGCAAACCATCCTCTCGATCGGACAACATTGGCTACTACGTCAATGTTCGTTGCTCGACAATTCTTCTATCATTCCCGAGCAATGAAGGGGCAGATGGTGACACCCAATTTTGACCTCTCAGTACCCAACTGGGGTTGCTATTTGACTAAGTAATGTCTTTTAGATCTTTTTCAAAAATTAAATTCTTTTATGTAATTATTTATACAATTAGTCACACATCTTATTATCTTGACACATCTTAAAGTGTATTATTTATTATTTCTATTAACTTCTTACATAAGTCATATACACATACTTTAGTTAAATAACGTCTTATTTCGAAATGTAACTTTTCACAATTTTTCGTACTTTATTTATGATTAAATCCAAAATAACATTTGTTTATTTATAGTATTATACTTATATTTTCACTATTATTTATTTTTTGAATTATATTTATGGTATTATATTTATTAAATAGCAGCCTAACTATATTTTTCAATGTCCCTAATTTATTTAAATTCTAGCCATTTTGTATTCGATTGATATCACTTTTAGCCTAAATTAAGTCCAATTTTACCCAACTCTAATTTCCAATTTGATTTTCAACTAAACCCAATGTTTTTTGAGCCATGGCCCGACCCAATTCAATGTTAAATCTCATCCGTCCATTAATTCAATCGTACGGTCCATATTTAATCCCATGTTTATTTCCTTTTAATAACTTAACCACCCAAAAATCCAAAAAACCTAATCATTTTTCACCTCATTTGGCTGCCACCTTCTCCTCCATGCTCCACCATACCATCGCTAGTGAGCCTATGTCGGTGAGGCACTATACTCATTCTCTCAACCATGGGCGAAACCATACTCCGCTCTCCGAACAGTCACTCTTCGGTCACCATCGATCGCTGGGACCACCGGCGAACTCCTCCACCACTGCCGGCCACCCTTGATCTGCGATCTTCTCTTTATCGCCACCTAACCTCAGTGAACTAGCTGTCTCACTCCTCTCTCTCTCAGTTGTATCACTACCATTTCTGGCCACCTTCCACCCGAAGAAACACCACAGCAGCAACACCACCCAAACCATTTTTCTCATTCTTCTCTTTCTTTTCACTCCTTTCCTATCTTCTTTCTCCCGTCACAGTCCATGTCGCCGCAGATGCTCCGATGAGCTGCGAACAGTGTATCCTTCCCTAATCTCCTCCTCTCTCTCATCTTCTCACACCCACCATTACAGCCGCACCACCAAATAAACCCCATGCTCTTCTCTACTCAAAAAATCTGAAAACCCCAAAAGTTTCTCTTCTTCGATTGACTTCAAAAAGGTCAAGGATGATCGATATGATACGCAATCACCAATGTCATTTTCCTGTCTCCGTTCCAGCTGCGAGGTTTTGATTTCGAGTCGAATTTCGATGAATCCGTCCCAGGTATGATCCCTTCTATTCATTATTATATTCGATTGCTACCCTTGCTAACGCGTGCTCTGTGAAGAGCTTATGAGATTGGAAAGTTGTGCATTTTGGTGGTTCTTATGTGTTTAGACCATTATATGTGAAATTCTTTAGTTGTTACTGATTCTGATCCCATCTCTAACACTCTATTACGATTGATTTGGTTATTGTATTCATGTGCTACTTGTCTACGGAAGTGTTGGGAATACTGTTTTGGATAGAATGTACTATTCTTTGAATTGGAACTCATATACTACAGACGCTATGTTTCCTTTGGATCAAATACGTGATGACTTTGCATAATTCGTTTCAAGCTCTAGTTTGATTCATGACAATACCTTTGTGCTTAATTTTGGTGAACTTTGATAGTCAGGAATGATCATTCCTTTCTTGTTTAGAGCTTAGTTCATAACAGCTTCCTTATATGTTAATATGGTATCTTGAAATCTCTAACTTGTGCAAATTACCTAAGTAGTGTGTGACAGCCCTTTAACTCGGCTATTTTGATAAAAAAAAATTGTCAGATTCTTTGCTAAAATTGATTTGCTTACTATGTTTTGGGGAAAATCCTTGATGATCAATTTTCCTTCTCATTTTGTTTCTTTAATCGTTTGGACAACTTCAGTATTGGCCTATTTATGGTAGCTCTGACATGCTTTGGTAATTGATTTTACTTCCTTAATGAGAATATGACAGCTTTTACTACTCATATATTTATGGCATTTTAATATGGCTTTGGGTTTATTTACTGATTCTCATACCTTATTTAGCATGAACAAATTTCTTTTACTTACTTATTTATGGACTTGACATGATTTCCTACACTTAATTGATTCAATTCGTCTTTGTAAGGAAGGGATGTCCCTTGATTGATTTTGGGGGGATATGATTTCTTACATAAATTCAATGATTGACCAACTCTTGGCCATATAAATAGCACATCTTCTTCATTATTTCTGGAGAGAGAATTCTTCTCACAGACTTGAACATTCCCACTTCCCTTAAAGGGACTTTTGGCTCCTACTCTTACAGATATACTCTTATACGCTTAAGCATTACTCTCTCTTCACAAAATACTTTATGCTCTCATTCTTACTTGTATTCTGAAAGTGTTGGTTCTTGATTTCGCTTGTTATTTTGATATCAACGACTCCCATCTTACGTGCTGTTAAAGTTTTGCTCTTCTTACTTGTGTCTTTAACTGGTATGTTCTCTTAAATGATGCATTTGGTGTTGCTTCAATATGCCTGCTTTAAACTTTTTAAATGCTTGATGCAATGTCCTTCTACTCGTTTGCCCTGAATGCCCAATGTCTGTTATAGTTTCCTAGAACCTATTGAGATTCCATGCTATTTACCTCTATTAGTTTGACCCAAACAGGGACATTTCCTTTCTTTGTTTGTAATTTAATATTGGAATCTGGAAAGCATGATCATGGGTTGAGGTCTGTCTGCCCGAGTGGGTTGAGCACTGCCTAGGATCCTTAAGATCTTCATGATCTTGACGCGTCAAGGGTCGGTTATGCGCTGCCTAGGATCTTTTCGAATTTCGTTGGTTGGTTGTCATGCATTTTGTTTGGATTTGGCAGGTTCATGCTTGAAGATGTTTGGTTGAGAAAAGGAAGAGTTTCCAGGGATTTGGGAATTGGTTAAGAGCTATCCAATTTAGCGCTCTCTAGTTTTCTTTTTCATTTATCGGTCTGTAATAATTATTATATAAACTCTATGCTATATATATTAAAAGAATTTAGGGGCTGCTGGGGAGAGGATCTACCTGCTAACTGTTTATTTCCCATTTGATTTGTTTGTTTTAACAACATGCTTTGATCTTTTGTTTGATAAAAAATCATGCCCATAGGTTTGTTAATCAATATTTAACTTATCATTTCATTATTAGTCTAGAAATCATGCTTATACGTTTGCTAATAAAAATAATTTCCAGTATATTAATTTGAACTTCAGCACGTCTTATAATTAAATTGCAACAGTCTTGTCAATTTTTCAGCATGTTAGTTAATCATGGCCTCGCTTAAATATCATGTTTATATGCCTATTAATAAGTTTCCAGTATATTACTTAAATCATGTTTTTCCCTTAGATATCATGCTTATAGGATTTTATTAATGAAACACTTGGCACTTTATTTTGACAATTCTCATCTAGATACTCAGTCCATAAGATTGCATAGAAGAATAATTTGGCAGCATGTTTTTTAATTTAATTTTTAACCACTTAGAAATCATGCTATTAGGATTTGTTTAATAATTTCAGCATGTTCCACATATTGATTATCACCTAGAAATCATGTCTATAGGTTATCACGATAACATCTAATATGTTTATTATTTGGCCATTTAGAAATCATGATAGGTGTTAGTCAAAACCGGCACTTAGGCATCATATCATTAGGTTTTTTAAATTAATTTCAGCATGTTTAACTCATTATTTTCACCTAAATGAGATTAATAATAAGGTTTCAGCTTGTTATCTAATTGGAATCACGCCTGTAGGTTTAATTTGGGACGGGTAGGCATTTTATGGAACATTAGTTTTATCATTTTCTATAGCATGCTTTTAGGCTTAATAACTAGTTAGGTGGGGTGGGTAGATAGACGGACATGATGGAAGTTGACCCAAGCAGAATCCGACAATACGATATGTGACATTGTCATCCGTTAATAAGTCGGGCACTGATCCGAATAGGATAAAACTAACCCTTGTCCAAATCTTTTAAACTTCGATTAAATTTTACTTTTTGTATGTCTATTTTGTTTTGGGGTAGTCTAGGTTTACTTTCTAAATTAAAAAAAAAAATCTTTTTATATAAATTGTGTCCCTTCTATCTTCTCGCTTATCTGATTTACTTTTTTTAACTTATATATGTATCTTATTACTTTAACACTTAGGTAATTATTAATTATATAACTACTGAGTTGCATGTCTAGTTTATTTATTATTTTAGATTTAAACACTTAGTAAATGTTAATTAAGTTAAATAATTGACCTTTGTTTATCACCTAGATCCCCACGTAATATATGAGTTCAATCGGGACCCACATTTGTGGACCTCGAAAGGTGCCTAACACCTTTCTTTGGATCTTACTTGAACCCTTACTCGAATTTTTGGTTAACGTAGACTATTAAAATAAGTTTGTAATTAGTCTAGAATGGTGCGCTAACACACCTTAATTCATTAGGTGACGACTCTTTCCTCTAATTAATCCTAAAAAGAGTTGTCACATCGAATTTTGCTTTTCAAGAGAAAAATGGGGTTCAACATAGGCCGATTAAGCTCTAAAGATAATGCAAGTATAAATAACACATAAGGCAAGAATATACATTACAGGCAACTAACTACGAAATGAAATACGATAAGGATAATGGAAATGTAGAGATAAACCATCATATTCTATAAGTAACTAGGGACGAAAGTGCTATACGATATAAATAGTTAGGAATGAAGGTAATATATAGTAGTAGTAACGAAGGAAGAAGGTGATATATAAAAAGAATAGCTAGAGAATAAAGGGATATACCACATTACTATATATGTAGCTAATCACAAAGGAACCAACTTGAGGGAGCTATCCTAACTGGTTAAATGTCATGAGGATCATAAACAAGAAGGGAGCTAGCTTTAGCACAATCAGAACATCTAACCCGAAACAAGAACAATCACAAGGTAGTCTAATAACAAGGTTTATAATATCAAAGAGGAAAGGAACTCAAAATTCTACCTAAAACGTCGAGTACAAATCCATAGCCATCCTACCCCAAACTATACAATAATACCCAAACAGTAATACAACCAGATAAGCCTAGACAAATAGTAACCTAACTAAACCCTCATAATCCCAAAAGGTATAAACAATCACTCCAAAAATATTAAACATAACCTATACCTATCCAATCCCGCATAAGACTTGTAAATACAATCACCAAATAATTATACTGGTGATAGGTAATGCCTATGAATGAATAAATGCAAAGTAAATTGTAATGGCCCTCCAGGTTATTTTCTATATTTTTGAACTATTTCACTGTTTAGAGCTTTACCATAGCTGCCCCAAGTCATTTATGACTTGCTGGAGCTGACAATTTGGTTATTGGGCAGTTCGTTTGGTTTTTTAGAGCCAATTTCCTATTTTGAAGATTATGCTATTAAAGATTGGGTATCGAGCCTAAAATTCATGTTAACATCTGCGTATGCTAATTCCAACAGTTCCATCAGCTCCAGAATGTCGATTTTAGTCTAAGGGGACCCTTAGTTTGGGTCCCAATACTTCCAGACTCATTTTGGGCTATTGGGTGGAATTTGGTTAAAATGGCTCTTAGGTGTGGGACCCACAATTCATCGAAATGACCTCGGATGGAAATTTTGATGGCGCCATTGAGTCTAAAATGTCAAATTTGGTAGGGTAGCATAGTTTATTTATATTCACATGATTTTGAATGAATCCCCTGGGTCCAATTAGAGATTTGGCACTTAGCCAAATCTGCTGGTGCAGGCTAAAAATGACCTTCGCATTCATGAAGCCCTTGGCCATGTTTGTGAAGGCCAAGAAAAATAGTTATCCAAATTGTGAGACCTTGACCTCGTTCGCAAAGGCCAAATTCATTGGCTATCGCGATTGCAAGATGTTCTTCGCATTCGTGAAGTTGTAAAGACCCTCTTGGTCGTTATGTAAAAGTATTACATTCCAAATTTCGTGTCTAAATACCTTCTGGTTTGGAAGTTACCAATTGCAGACTAGGCTAGTTTTGCTTAGTTTTAGAGTGAGGGGTAGACCTGAAAAATCTAGGAATAATTTATACCAGCTTGGCAGGAACGGTGTTGATTCCTAGTGAGCTAAGGCGATAAAGAACCCGTAGGATTTTATGAAACTGAATTTGGGTTAGTAGAACTCCTGGAATTGACCTTAGAATAAAAGGCATTGTTCAAAATGTCCTAGGATCAAGGTGTGTGGTAAAAAGAGGAGTTTTGGGTGAAGATGGACATTCTGTCCTATTGACACTGTTATAGCAGGTGACACACCGCTATAGCGGTGGTCAAAAGCGGTTAAGGCCGCTATAGCGGTAAAAACCACAGATTAAAGGGTAACCCCCCCCCCCAAAATAGTTTATTATTTCATAAACTCATTTTGGGGCAGGAGGAAGGCGATTTAGGGCAAAAATCACTGGTTTACCTCCGTTTAACTTCGTTAAGGTAAGGAATTCACTCCCTTTAACTTATAATTACTTCTTGATCCATAAAAAACGTAAGTTATGGAATTTAGGGAGGGTTTTAAGGCCGATTTTGGTATGTTTTGTTGGTGCAAGGGTGAAATTGAGCCTTAGGTTAGGGTTTTTGTTTATTAACCATGAAATTGTCCTCGCATTTAGTTAATTCACCAATCATTCCATGAAATTGGTAGTTTTAGGTGAATTATGGGGGGAAATAGCCCTAGAACGGTTAAGGATTGATTATAAACTAACCTTAGGGGGTTGGGATAGCTTATAACCCTAACTATGTTAGGTCATTTCATTAATGCAATGTTTGTATGCATGTTTTAAACCATCTGCAAACGGAAAGGGCACGAAAAGGCAATGCTCAAGCTTAGAGTTGTGTAAGCTTGGTTTGAGGTAGGTGATGGGGTGTATTTAATCCATCTTGTGTTACGTGTCACGCCCCGAACCCCCACGAGGCGTGATTGGCACCCGAAGCCGACAAGGCCCGAGAGAACCAATCTTTGCTTCTATTCATTCATATGCATGACATAGGAAACGCTACTATCACATAGAAACATGAGAGGCTAAAATCGGAAAGCATAGAACATGTGACGTATATACATAGGAGAAACATGGCCGTTGAGGCCATCAAGTCAAGATTTCATCTATCATCTTATACACATACACCCACATACGTCTACAAAAGCCTCTAACAGATGCATTGACCAAAACCAACTGAAAGTCGGGACAATTCCCCGCTTTATACACAATGTACAATATCAAAGCATATGAACCACTGCGACTCGGAGAAACCCCGAACTAACTGGAGCTCACCAATGAACCGCAAACAGCTGGCAACCTACTGTGGCGGCCTACTAGTACCTGCGCCTGCAGCAAGTAAGGTAAATTCCCCTAAAGGGGTCAGTACGAAATAAGTATTGAGTATGCAAGGCTCAGATGAAACTGTACAATACATGAATATTTCCATGACTCAAAACATATGAATAATCAATGTGAATAAGTCACCATTTTGCATTTTGGGAAACCATGTGAATTGCTTTCATTACTTTCTTTGCTTTCTTTATCTCAATGCTGACTTGTCAATACATGTGTCACAATGTACCCGGGGCCCTACTGATCAGTGGGTCTTTACATAACATATCATCATGTTGGGATCGAGTCGAGCTAGGCTTATGCCCCTAGACTTGCCACCCATAAATCAATACATCGGGATCGATTCGAGCTAGGCTTATGCCCCTAGACTTGCCACCCATATATCAATACATCGGGATCGAGTCGAGCTAGGCTTATTCCCCTAGACTTGCCACCCGTACTTGATCATTGACCACATATGCATTACTTTGTTCATTACTTTGAGATTGATACTTTGATAGTCATAGCATCACTTGAACTTTGGAACATAACATTGTTGGAAGCTTTGGAACAATAAGAAATGAACAAGATACATGAGTATAACCACTATTGGAACTTTGGGACACAACCTTATTGGGCTTTTGGAACATTATCCATGAATATAAGACATGTGATTCACAATTGATCAATGAGTAGGAAACATGTGATAATAATCATTGGTAACCGGAAATAGGATACCTTAGCACATTTCTGTATGGACAAGTGTAAAGCCAATGTGAATACTATGTACCGCAGAAAGTTACGGACAAAGTAACCTTACATACCTTGTATTCTCAATACGATTCTACAATCTTAAGTGCATACAATAGTCCCGCTCCGTCCTTATGTTTCACTCTACAACACAAGTACATACGGAACCAACATTAACCACCAATTACCTTACAATAGCATATCATAACAATGAGTCACATGTTTGGATTTAAAAAAATGTCGTGTCTTTCGCTACAATACCATTTTCGGCATGGTCATATCAATAATACCACAACATGCCTAACATTGACCAACATATCATTTATGAATTTATTATCCCAATAATCTCACAATATTACATACATTGACCAATACATGATAGCCAAGATCATGTCACACCAAGTTCATACTTTACACTTCTCCATCACCACAACATCACAATTATGTCATCAATTTACTTCGATACACCTCACAACAACAAATCGGCCAAAATCCCATAATTTACACTCATATGGAAATAACAAGTTTATTAACATAATCACACCATACATGTTGGTATTTCATCCATACCATGCCTTTTCATCAAACCCACAAGTCATATTTCAAGTTTAATTCACAAGAATGCACATCTTTTATCAAAACCCAAAAGTGCACTATTCAACACCTCCAAGCATAACCAACATGATTTACATACTCTCCCATGTACTTAATATATTAAATCACAATAATAAACACTTACCCAAGCTTGCAAAGTGCTGATCTTGTCTCCAAGAAATGGTTGCCTTAGGGTTTGTGAGTTGAGAGAAAAAGCCCTTTTTGTAGAAAAAAATCTAGAAATGTCATGTGTGGTTCCTTGAATAAAAATCTGATTTGGGTGGCTTTATATAGGCCTTGTGGTCATCTTTAGCCACACTTTGGCATTAAATGCCATATTGGCTTGGTCAAAGTAGAAGAATGGATCATTTTTCCCCTTGGGCCTAAGCATTTTGGCTTTGTTTTGGGCCTCAAATTGGGCCTAATAACATATATCCACTTAACCCACTAAATCCAATGTATAATACACCATATATATCATGTGTAATTAATTCCATAATGTATTGATAATATTCACCTATGAGATTCTCATTCGTCGTCTCCATCGCAAAAAATAGAAATTCTAGTCGCCCATGGCTTCATTGACCATTTTTGATAAATTCTTGTGTTTCATGATTTGATCATGTAGGATTATGTAGGAGTGTATTGATGTATTTTAAACCTTAACAATGCTTAAATAACTCCAAAGAACCAAAAGAAGCCATATAAGAATCGACATAGCATTGCGTTGCGAAACGGACACGGAAGGGCAAAATCCTTGTGCCTTGCGCCACTAGCTGCAAAGCAAGCTTGTGGTGCAGGAAATGACACCCCTCTGAATTAGAGGCTTGCGCCACACACCCTAAAACAGGGAGTGATCTTAATCATCAAGTACTTACTTAGTGATCAAAACACTACAAAATACTACAAAATACGTTATCAAAACACTACAAAATACTTACTTAGTGATCTTAATCATCAAGTAAACATGACTCCAAGTCACCAAATGAGGTTGTAATATGTACGGGGTATTACACAAATTCCCCACGAAATCACAAAACACCTCCTACGAAGGTCTAATCGCATGTATGTGCCCAAATTTCAATTTTTCTCATCATTAGCATTACTAAATACATACTTATATCTCTCGACACCTAAGAAAACATTATTCAACGTCATCAAGTAGGGTTGGGAAGGTACGGGGTGTTACATTACGTATGCATATTAACTACTCTGTAGTTTGATTGGTTAATCTGTGTGGTGTGTTTGGTCATTGAAATGTTTACTTGTTTTATGATTTGGCCTTTTATATTGTATATTGTGCAGTGTTTTGGTATTTGATACGTTCTCATAGGTTATTCAGATTAAGGGTTACAAATATTCATGCCTAGGTTTACTACATAGACGGTAATTGTCCCCTGCAAGTCATAGCTAGAGGGTGGGTATATAACCCTTAGCATGTATGTACGGGTTTTCAAGGTATGTATTAGTATGACGGTTCCTTGAGTGAACCAGAGGATTTGTATTGTTGTGTTTGTCCTTATTTAGTTTTCTTGGAATGAGTTGCATATTATTACCTAAATGACACTTGTTGACTTGTTGGCTTGTCTCTTGAGTGCTACTTGTACATAAATGTTGTATGTTTGGTGTGTAAGCATGTGTTAGATAATGGTACTACATTTTGGTTAAATGTCTATATTTCTATCTTGGGCTATTCAAATGATCCTACCAGTAAACTATGGTTTATTTGTGTACTGATGCTACACCTGCACTTACTTTTGTAAGTGCAGCACTTATTCCAACGGATTCATTGAGACCTGGCTAGTTATTCTAGCAGTTGATTCTGGATTTTAGGGTGAGCAGCATTTTTGAGCTACCATGAGATCTCTCCTAGTTAGATAGTGTCGTTATTTGGACTTGTTACTTTTATTTCATTTTTGGGGTTGCATTCCCTCTCTTGATATTCTTAGATGTTTTGGTACAGACAACTTTCGGGTCCTAGGGTTGTTATGTTTAAGTACAATATTTCCACTTTAGTTGTGCTTACGTTTTTATGCTAGTTGGATTATTATTGCTGGATTAGTTGGCTTACTCTCATTTAAGTACGAACCTTAAGATGACGATTGGGTATATTGGTTCTCCCACCGGGTGAGTAGTATGGGTTCCACTCACGATGGTTTGGGTCGTGACAAACTTGGTATCAGATCCAAGGTTTCGTCGATCTCATTGTACCAAAATGGGTCCAATAGAGTCTAGCAGAACGGTACGAAAACGTCTGTACTTTTCTTTGAGAGGCTATAGGACTTTAGAAAATCTATCTTTCTTGCTTTTTTCATGCTACGACTTGATTCCAATTGGTATCTGGTGATCCAAATTGATATCTCATCCTTCACTTTTTTATCCGCAGATGGTGAATACGAGGTCGAACGGAACTCAAGTAGCAGCCCCAGCATCGGCCACTCCAATTGAGGAGCCAACCGTGAGGGCAAAAGGATGAACGAGAGGGATAGAAAGGAGAGGATGGGGATAAGCCACACCTTCCAGGGATGGGGTTCAAGCAGCTGTGGGTCAGGCAAATGAGAGAGCAGCATCCCCTCCCCCACCCCAGGATCATTTTGAGGAGGGGGAAGCAGCAGAGGAGTAGGAGATGGAGCCTGAGGTGGTGGCACCAGTTGGGGTTGCAACTCTACCCCCATGTCTGCTGAGGTAATTCAGCAAGTGTTGGCTTTTCTAAGAGGGTTGGTTGGGACTGGAGCTACCCCCACTATTCCGGCTTATCAGGATCCAGTTGTGCACCCTACTATTGTTATGGCTCCTAGGATGGATAAGACTTCGGGCATGAATATTTTTCCTCGTCCGATTATGGGTTCTTTGATGACTGGTACTGAATATAACTTGCTAACTAAGTTCTTAAAGATGAGACCTCCTACATTTTAGGGTATAAAATCTATGGATGTTTTTGTATTTATTAGTGATTCCTAGTAAAGGCTGCATAAGATGGGTATTGTGAAGCAGCATGGGGTTGAATTTGTGACCTTTTGTTAGAGAAAGATTCTATGTAGTGGTAGAGAGCATATGTTGAGTGCCAGTCACATGTTTTGCCTCTTTGACTTGGGAGCAATTCCATCTCTGCTTTTGGATAAGTATGCACCTCATGCCCTTCGCGATCGCATGAAGGATGAGTTCTTGGATTTAGAGTAGGGTGATATGTTAGTTGCAGCTTATGAGGCTAAGTTTCATGCCTTGTCTCCTTATGCCACTCCGATGTTGACTACAGAGGAAGAAAGGATTCATCTTTTTGTTAAGGGGTTGACCTATGACCTTCAAGTGTTGACTGTGCAAATGACTTCTGCGGGAAAGGGGTTTAATGATGTGTTAGATTATGTGAAGAAGTTGGAAGGTGTGGCATAGGCAGGATAGGCTAAGATGTTAGCCAAGATGTCTCGAAATGCTAGAAATTTTAGTGGATCTTATTCTAACGGCCAGCAGGCCTTTTCAGCTCGCCCTATTCAGTCAGTTATGCCAGCTTCTACTGTGATACCAGCTAAAGGACCTTCTCAGACTCAGGTTGTTATAGGCCAAGGGGCTTCTTATTCTTCTGCCAGTCGGCTTTTTATGGAGCATGGGTTTTATCATTGTGGTGTTGTCGTTCATTTTAAGAGAGAGGGTCTGGTGAGACAGGTAAAAGGCCAAACACAGCAGCAGGCTCGTGCAGTGGTTCCAGCAGGTAGAGGGGTCGTCCACGGTGTGGACAAGGAAATTAGGTAGGTGGTCGTGGTAATGGTGGCGTAGGAGCACAGCCGGGTAGAGAGTTCGCAAAGGTTAAGCCTGGTTGTACGTTGCGTTCGTGATAGGGTCCCCGCGTTTGCAATGAAGGGACCCCTGGCAGTATTAAATGCTTAGAAAGCTGACTTTTCTCTCATTTTTCCAAGTACCAATTCCACAAAACCCTAGAAGGCTTAGAGAATTATGGAGCTTGATCATTGGGTGTTTGGGGTGAGTTGGAGAGTTCGTTGGGGTCATTTTCTCATCAAGATTTTAGTCAGCTTCCTTTGATTTCTTAGTTAATTATCCGCTTTAAACTCAAATCCCTAGATAGTTTGTGGGCTTATTTGAGGGAGTATTTGTGCTCGGATTTTACCCATTTTTAGGGTAAATTATCCTTGAGCCTAGAGGGACGTTTTGAGGATTTTAAAATTGTGATTCCCCAAGCGGACCCCACATGGGATTTTTAGCTCGATTTTGGACCCCAAGTATTCATATGCAATATGGGTATTGTTATTCTCGTATTAATGTGTAGATCATTATTTTGATAGTGTGGCATCGTGCGGAGGCTTCTCGAAAGGGAAAAGCTCTAATTTAGAGGACTTTCTCGGGCATTCGTTGGCGTCCAAGTAGGCTAGGCTTACTTTCCTCATATATTGAGATTTATTATGGTATTAGTAAAGTAATACATTATATTTATGGCTTAGTTGTATGTTTAGTGAATCTTGGATTATTTAGCCAACTAGAAAGCCATTTTTAGGTAGAATTTACCCATTTACCCTCTTCTTGAGTTAAATTGTTGACTTAGGACTTGTTTAGACTTATTTAATACCTTGTATTGGAACCTTGAAGCCTTAGTCTAGTTTTGGGTAGAAATTACCTTAGTGGGGTCATTCGGGGTTAGTAGCAGGCCCCGTCGGCCTCTTTTTGGTCAAATATCCTAAGTAGACCTAGGAGGTCTTCTTTCGTCATCTTGCATACATTCTTGAGCCCTAGGATGATTTAGACATATTTCCAACTCTTTACTAGACTTGCTACCTTGTATTTATATTAAAGATTGGTTTGAGTCCGACATTTACTATTCACTTATGATACTAAATTCCCGGTTCGAGTCCAGCATATATGATACTAGAGTCCAGTTCGAGTCCAAAATTTATTGTTCACTTATGATATTAAAGTTTCGATTCGAGTTTGGCATTCATTATTCACTTATGATGTTAAGGACGTTCGAGTCTGGTATTTATGGTACGAAGGGATTGACAGATATGGCTTTGATTGTCGGTTACTTTATACTTATTATTGTTATTAGTTCTCCTCTTAATTGTATCCGTCGGGCCTATAGGGCTCATATGGGTTAATCCTCTCTTGCTGGTGTCTTCTAGGCTTATGAGGGCCCAGTTAGGTTGTAGTTAGCTTGTGTCTTTTGATCTTATTTACCTCGTTATTTATTTTCTGTCAGCCGAAGCATTATTTCAGGTTTGCCCCTTTATCCCTGATTTTAGTTTACATTATCACATCTTATCATGCTTATATTATGATTTAGCTCAGTCGACCGATTATGTGTACTGAGTACCCATTATTTTGGTACTCATATTGCACTTCTGCATCTTTTTCTGATGCAAATTCGAATACGAGTCACCGCCACTGATGTTCTATTCTAGCTTGCTTTTGGGATTTGGAGATAAGGTGAGCTTTTAGAGCCGGAGCTGATATTCTCTCCTTTTACTACTTTTGGACAGTCTTTACTTTTCGAGACTACCTGTATATTGGATACTACTTAATACTCTTATTCTTTTGGATTTAGTGGCTCTTGTACCGACCTTACTAGGTCGTAGGATATTCTTTTGCTATCTTTCTCTCCCTCATTTATATATATATATATATACTATTGTACTTATATTTTATCTCTTACAATCCTATTGTATGCTTAATTTCGGTATTTATTATACCTTCCACCAACTAGCCCATTACTTGTCATTTCGGGCTATAATTTGGCTTACCTACTGGTGGGTTAAAGTAGATGCCATCATGACTCATGAAATCTGGTCATGACATAAATTTAATACTGACATACCAATTAAAAGTCATATCGTTCCAAGTATATACATCTCTTTCGGCTCACCGACTCGTAAAGTAGGACCTATGGGGTATCCCTTCCTCTGGCACGTGGTTCCTAGATAGAGTGACCCATAGGGGACTTGGGATATCCGTACTGCCTGGTCCCAAACCAAGATTTTCAATATTCAGTCATAATAAATATGTTCTGCAATCGTACAAGATATAAGTAAGAGCGCAATAAGTGCTCGGAATCAAACTGACACTAAACAAGCAGTAATCCATAAAATCCAGTGCCTTAGATTGAATCGGGACTAAAAATGATATAATAATGTAGAAAGAGTCAGAATCTTCATTGACCGACATAAGTAAATAAAGATAAATGAGTATATTGAGAATAGACAAAATCTGCGTCGGTGTGGCTTTTCAAAGTGGTACATGTTAGATTAAAATACAGTCATCCAATAAAAAGGGTAGTATGATTTCCATTTTATAAACCAATTTGAGAGTGAAAACTAGAAATAAATTCCTTTTTGAAAATAGTAGTAAAAACAATGATTTTATTTGGAATCGTACCACCAAATATGCGTATAAATGTATGCATGCCATCACCAGTATACAAACAATGGAAACGTAAGCGCCTAAGAGTCTATAAACTAGGCCACAACTCTTCCAGAGCACGTAGAACTAACCTGGTATCCAACTAGTCTTGTAACCAAGGCCTCGGACCCAACAATATACAGAGAAAAAAGGATATTGATATCATAACTCAAAAAGCTCAGGTAAACAAGGGCATCATGCTACTAAGAGGATTTAATAGAAGAATATCATCCACATCAATATGCACTACCACAAATCTTATACTAGGGATCTATAATGTCAACCTAAGGTCAAGCAAATATGTAAGCAAGCTTAACATAGCCCTATAGCTATAACGGGTATTCTAGACTAAGGCTCAAACTACAATTCTATTCTAAAATCCCCCCTCCCCAAATAGGTCAAATATTGACAACAAGATATAAATAGCCTTAAACCTATCCTAACCCTACCCTACATGCAATCTACACAATACACAATCTTATAGAGTAAAGTCTGGGAGAAAGTAGATTGTAGCCTACCTAGATGCTGAACAGCAGCCTCAGACCGACCATGAGCTGCTTGCCCCCTCCACGGGATCTCTGAAAATCTATTGTGCTATAAAAAATCATGATATATGGGTCATTACGAGTAAAACAAGACCCATATTGCAATAATAAACTCCAAGCCAAGAATCAGGTCAAAAATAGGATCGTGGGACCCGTTATTCAAATTTGAAAATTAAATCTATCCTGAGGTCCCTCGAAGGACAAAGAATACGTGCTCGAAATTTTTTAGCACAAACGAAGCTCAAATCAGAGCCCAAATCAGCTCACAAAGAGTTCAAGAATTCAAAGACCTAATACTAGGAATTAAATAAAATTAAGATGAAATTAGATGGGGAAATGCAATGGAAAATGATCAAGAGGTGTTGAAGTTAATATACCTCATCTATAATAGGCTATTTCCCACATTTTTCCATGCTTCAACCTCCAACAATACTGAAATGGTGCTTTAAAAATGGCTGAAAATTACGAGGAAGGAGAATATATATTGGCAAGGGGTCCTTCTTTGCAAATGCGGGACCTCCATTGCGAATGCGGGATGCCACCAGCTTGACCCTTCGTAAATGCGAAGAAGAAAGTTGGATCGCGTCAGACCGACCCTTCTTCGCGAGCACGAGAGGAGGCTCGCAAATGCGATGGGAAAAAACTTGACCCTTCGTGAACACGAACAACTCCCTACAAATGTGAAGAGCAGCTTGGTCTTGCACTAGGTGTTGTTGCACCAGCAAAATGCTAAGTTAGAAATGACTCCGAATGGGTCCTCCAAATCCGTTCAAAACCCTGTGAACGCAAACGAACTATGCTACTCCACTAAAAATAGCATTTTGGACTCAATGTCACCATCAAAATTTCTAACATAAACTGTTCCAATAAAATATGGCCCCCACACCCACTGTTTTGTTTTAACCAGATTCCACCCAATAGCCCAAATCGAGCCCGAAAGCCTCGAAAATCAAAATAAAGGTCCCTCTAGCCTAAAATCCACGTTCCAGAGCTAACAGAACTATCAGAATTTTCCTCTGAGGCTGTTTACTAGAAGTTTTGGCCGAACACTAATTTCTCAGCTTCAAAGCTCCAAACAGGGAAAGGGGCTTCAAACCCAAACAAACTGCCCGAGAATCAAACCACTGGTCCCAGCAAGTCATAAAGACTTGGGGCAGCTATCGGAAGGCTCGAAACACAAAAAATACATGAAAAGGAAGAAAATGACCTGGAGAATCATTACATGTATTCAAATGTATTAGTTGTATTTATGTATTCAAATTCAAGTGTATCAAGTATTCAAATGTGTTAGTTGTATCAATGTTCAAATGTAT
This sequence comes from Capsicum rhomboideum, assembly GCA_031232105.1. Lineage (NCBI taxonomy): Eukaryota > Viridiplantae > Streptophyta > Magnoliopsida > Solanales > Solanaceae > Capsicum > Capsicum rhomboideum. The sequence goes on along the minus strand of CP124716.1, from coordinate 49,708,443 downwards.
CAATTGTATCAGGTGTATCAATATATTCAAGTGTATCAACTTATTCACTATTATACATTCAAGTGTTCAAATGTATCAATGTGTACATGGTCCTTCTTATTCACTCTATATCAATGTATTTGAGTGTATCTGCAACTGATTATAGATTTATGTCAATGTATTCAATTGTATATATTCTTTTTATAAATTTGTATCATGTGTTTGATTCTATTTGTTCATTATTATACATTTGTATCAATGTATGTGTTCAATTGTATCTATTCAATTTATTTAAGCATGCATGTTCCTTGGTATACTGTTGTAGCAATGTATTTGTTTGTATCTTCTACTGATTATACAGTTATATCAATATATCAAGTGTATTTTTTCCTTGTGTGTTCACTATGTATCAATGTATATGAGTGTATATGCAACATGTTATAAATTTGTATCAATGTATTTGCCCTTATTATATATTTGTATCATATATTTCTCCTTGCGATTAATTGATAAAGTTTTTTTTATTCAAAGTAATCAGTAAAACAACACAATCATTGAATTTTTTATATACAAATTCAAACTAGATCTGCGAAATAGCAAAAAAATTTGTTGTATTAATCAGCAAATTGAGGTGATGAGTGAAGTCAACTATACCTGTACAACTCTGAATGAAGAAATCTGAGAATTTTTTATTGAATTTTTAATTTATATTTCAAATTTTGAAGCGTGATATTAAAGTATCCATGTTTAACATTGAAGCTATGAGTTGTAAGAGTCTAGATTGTAAATGGAAGATTGGAAAAGATATTACTCATGATTTATGAAAAAAAATTCATTTCAAAAACGATTTCATTCGTGCCATTCACGCATATCGCGCTCGTTTGTATTTGTATTCACAGCTTAATTTTATGAAAAATACATTTGATACATATCATAGCAAACTAAATTGTAGCTACAAATTATAATTATAGAAAGTGTAATTAAGGAGGCTGAATTTCGCCCTAATGTTTAGCTATTTTTGAAATTTTCTTTATAAAAAACTGTCCCCATGACCCATATATTTACCCGACCCGCCTAAAAATGATATTGATAAATTTATTAATTATGTGGAATCTTCCTATTGGCCTACTTTAAATCAAATTCGAATTCATTAGAACTCAATCTATAACTCGAGATCCAACTAAAATTCATAGTCCATCTATTTTTCTTATTTATTTTCTATTGTTAAAATTTACTATCAATTACCCAATTGTCTTGTTGGTTTCTTTTTAATCTCTTCCTAATTAAAATATTAGGGACTCAAACTTGAAATAAATTCACATGTTCATATTCTTTTGATTTGTTTTATTGTTGTTGGGGGGTGGGGTGGGGGGGAGGGAGGAGGGTATGGGAGAAAAAAAAGTTATTTCCATTCTTTTAGTTTGATTTTGAAATTATACACACAAAACAAATGCAATGTACAAAATTCCTTAATTAAATCATCTTATGTTGAACTAATTATTTCTATACGAATATCATCATTTATTTTTATTTTCCTGCTCTATCGTAAGTTGAAAAAAAATTTAAAATTATAGACAAGATCCAAGAAGAAGAAAAGTGGAAGAGAGAGAAAAAATAGGGAAGGGGGATGGGGGATGGGGGTTGGGTGAGCGTAGAGGACTAATTTTATTTTTTTTGATAGTTAATTTGCTACGAAATCAAAATTAGGCTAATTATATGAGATAATGTATTAAGTAATTTCAAATTTTTTTAATGGAGATAGGCCTAAAGTAGCCCTGAACAATAGGATTTGGTACAATATTGCCCTTCATCCACCTTATGAGTATAGATCGTTAGTTATAAGGGCATTTTTGGCCTGAAAGATTAACTTTGGGGGCATTTTTGGATCGATAAGTCAACTGAGGGCAATATTATACCAAATCTCATAATTCAGGAGCATTTTAAATCCCCTTTCCAAAAATAGTAATATTTATAACAAAAAAGAGTCATGGTTGCCCTAGTACCCTCACAAATATGTTATATTTGTGCTTCATTATAATTTTTCAATAAATTTGCCCTATTCATCTAACTTTAGGGTCATATTGCCTTTTGATATCCCAAATTACACCTCCTTTAAAAGTATAAAATGGTTGCTGTCAAATATAGAAATCAACTAGGTTGGGGTCAATCCCACAAGAGAGAATACGTCTATAGTGATTATTTTAACCGGTAGTCAGTATTTTTGAGGGGGGCCTGCATAATAAAAATAAGAGAATGTTTGTTTATAGTAATTGTTAACAGAATATTGTTAAAGTATTGTATTCAGTAATGTGAGATGACTAGGATCGTGCTCCCCATGACTTTATAACACTAATATGTTTACGTTCAGTGATGATTCATTCAGATGTCACACATGCAAAACTAACGTATAATAAGTTGACCTAATGTCTTTTGACCTAATCAGATAAATTTCACTCTAAATCCGTCCCGACATTTGAGTGTTGATTAACTAGCTTGAGTCATGTGTTTTGGGTGACTACTCCTCTAGTTACAAATTTAGTCATTAGATGAGGGTTAGAAACCTCAAATTTCCATTGCTAATTTCTTTTCCTAGTATTTACTTCTTTAGTCAAGCAATTTTAGACCCAAGGCAAGTTCTAATGTTTGCAATCATTAAAAAATGATCGATTCAAAGGAATTACCAATGCATGCATAAATACCATCCAAAATCAACTTTTCTGTAACCCTATTAATGTAAATCTATCATGGTTCACACAATTCTAGTTGTAGGGTTTAGCTTATGATTGTGCAGATAAAACCAATAAGAGAAATCATAGCCATGATCTTGAACTTATGAATAAGATGAAACCAAAAATCGTATTGAAAAATCAAAACATCGTGATGTAGCAAGAACTCAAGAAAACGTAGGTCACAAGTCTATGTCATGTCTCTCTAAAAAATAATGATAATAATAAAATAAACTCTAAGAAAGTATTTATAATTTTTAAAAATCCAATCCTAAACAGACTAGGAAACATTACCATGTGACGTTTCATGGTCCGTCATTTTGAATGACGGCTCATCGTCCTGAGTCGTTGTTTGGACTCATCAATCTTCATATTCTCTACCTCAATTCCATGGTAAGAATGATGGTTCATCATCTGAGTTGACGACCCATCATCTGAAATGTGGTCTAGGGTCAACACCTTGCATAATCTCTACATTAATCTCATGATTAGGGACGACGATTCGTTGATGGCTTCCACGGTCCATCATCATCTAGTGTCATGATCCAAAAATCCAGGCCATGATAGCACATACTATAACGCGCCAGTAGGTAGCCAAAACCATAGCCTGAAACGGCGAGTAACAGGCTAACATGCGAAAGAGAGAAGAACATGTATATAATGGTAAATGAGGCAAATAACAAGGGAAAATATACAAGGCATGCATATAAAGCAAGGGGAAAAAAATATACAAAACGAGTCCCCCAAGACCTGGTAAAGCCAGTACAAGAGCCACTATCTACAAGGAGTACTAAACAAGTGCAAAATATATAAAGTAGTCTCTGGTGGATACAAAATAAGACTAATGCAAAAACATAAGGACATGGATCAGTTCCGGATGCTGAAAGCTCACCCTAATATCCAATCAACAGCTCTGCTTGAAGTCGACATCAATGGCGATGACTCGTACTAAGATCTGTATCAGGGAAAAAGATGCAGAAGTGTTGTATGAGTATCAAAATATGTAGTACTCAGTAGGCATTATATGTCGACTAAGCTCAAATATAGTAAAAGCTTAACAAAGAGCAAATATATACTTAAGGTAATAAAAGAGGGGTCAGAAGAGAATAACAGGCTACAGCTAGGCAAATACAAGAATCAAGATGTAAATAATTCAAAGAACGAAAATAAGCTTCTAGTTATAACCTAACTGGACCCCCATAAGCCCAGAAGGTACATACAACAAAAACAAACCCAACCAAGCCTCCATAAGCACGGTGGATACAAACAAGAAATAATACTAAAAATGAACAAAATACGATAGCATGCAATGTGAAAGTAAGCCCTAATAGTAGTAAAAGTATCATATTCTCCACCGTCAGCCATATTCCCAACCAGAAACCATTAACAATATATGTCAAACTCGAAACTGGAACTAAATATATAATAAGCAGTAAAACTGGTGTAACACCCCATACGTTTCTGAGTTTAGTTGACTACCGTAACCTTCATGGAAATATGGAAACATGAGGGACTTGATGAATTATACATTAAATGGTGGGAATTAATAAGTCTTGTACAATTGGGCCCAAATAAAGCCCAAAATCATAAGAAAGACATGGCCCAACATGGGAATTTGACCCATTCTTCCAATATTCTTCCATTTGACCAACCAAACCTTGCATTTAATGTTAAGAAAGGGATAAGAGTGACTTTAGGGGCTATATAAATAAAGAAAATCAGATATTTATTTCATTTGGACTCTCATGCTTTTTCTAGAATATTCACAACATTTCCTTGCTCTCAAGAACCCTAAGCCCTCATTCCTTTGGACAAGATCATCAACTTGCAAGACTTGGTAAGTGGTTGTGATCATGGTTTAATATATTATGTTCATGAGAGGGTGCTTATATGATGTTGGTTATGTTGGTTGTATTGAGAATTCACTATGGGTGTAATATTGCATGTTTGTTAAATCGGAGGATGGTTTTGTCTTGTAAACTTGAATATGTACTTGTGGTCTTGGAGGAAGTGAATTTGAAGGATTCAATAGTTTCATGTGAGATGTGATTATAGTCTTACCTTGTTTTGTCCTTGTGTATAATGTTTGGAATTGTTATTGTGAAATTGGTTATGGATTTGGTGACGTATTGAACGAGAAGTGTAGTTTGGGTGTTGTTTATGTGTGTTGTGAGACCATGGCTGATGGTTGGCATTTAAGATGATCAAAAATATGTTAAAATAAGTTTGGTTATGATCATGGACCATTCATTGCATTAAAAGACCCAAAAGAGACCATTTCGGACCAAAACGGGCATCCGTCCCCGCAGACGAGGGCACCTGCGGGCGCAGATGCCAATGCAGGTGCCTCTGGCATCTGCCACAAGCCACCTGCGGGCACACCTCATCCACCTGTGGGCACAGGTGGATTCCCAGGCCATCCCCAGGTTCGGTTTTGTATGTTTTCGCATCGTCTTGATTCCCGAAGGCCCCTATACCCTTTTTGGATGTAATTCTCAACTTGTGATGTCGTTTTAATGACTTTAAAGTGTCGAATGGTGGTATGTTGGACTATATTAAGTATGGATGGTTGTTCATATGCTGTTAGGAAGGGGTAATTATGACGGAATGATAAAGAGAAAAGCGTAAAGGGTAAGTGTGGTGTGAAATGCTATTGATGTATGATCTCTTGGTCAATGTGTGTAATGTTATGGGGTTGTCGATATGATAATGCAGTGGATCGTGTTGTAAGGTGTGAAATGACGTTATACGGCAGTTATATAGTTCATTGTCGTCTTGTACGCCTGTATAGTAACTAGTTACTAATGTAAGCTCCGATATGTACTTATATTGTAGAGTAAGACGTAAGGAAGAAGCGGGGCTATCGTATTTACGTATAGGATTAAGTGTAATCATACTTGGAAGTGAAGGTATGTAAGGTTACTCTGTCCGTATCTTTCTGTAGCATATAGTATGCACATTGATATTACACTTGTCCTATTCCGAAGTATGCTAAGGTACCCTATTTTCGGTTACCAATGGTTATTATCACATGTTTCCTACTTATTGATCAATTGTGAATCATATGTCTCATATTCATTGCCTAGTGTTCCAAAATCCCAATAAGGTGGTGTTCCAAAGTTCCAACAGGGATTATACACATGTCTCTTATTCATTGATTATTGTCCAATGGGTTCAATCATATTATGTTTTCAATAAGGTTATGGTTCCAATAATGTTTGTTCATATGTCTCTCACTCATTGATTATTGATCCAAAGCTTCAAATAAGGTATGACTATCAGTGTGTCAATCTCAAAAGTAATAAATGAAGTAATGCATATATGTGGTTAATGGTTAAGTATGGGTGGTAGCTTTGGGGGCAAAAGCCTAGCTCAAGCCAATCCCGAGATTATTGGATCAGGGGGCAGTCCTAGAGGCATGAGCCTAGCTCGGACCAATCCTAACAGGGGGTAGCTCTAGAGGTAATAACCTAGCTCGAGCCGAACCTGATAAGTTAATTTAGGGGTGGCAGCTCTAGAGGTAATAACCTAACTCGAGCCGAACCCGATGCTTTGATTTATGGGTGGTAGCTCTAGAGGCATAAGCCTAGCTCGAGCCGATCCTAACATAACGTTATGTTATGTAAAGACCCACTGATCAATTGGGGCCCGGGTACACTATGACACGAGTGATGATGAATAAGCATGGAAGTAATGAAGCAAAGAGAAATATTGAAAGCAATACACATAGTTCCCAACATACAAAATAGTGACATGTCTATATTAGTTATTCACTGTATTTGAGTTCATTAACGTATTTACATATCATACAGTTTCTTGTGAGCCTTACATACTCAGTACATTCTTCGTACTGACGTCCCTTGTGGGACTTACCTTACTTGTTGCAGGCGCAGGTGCTAGTAGGCCTCCACAGTAGGTTGCCAGTTGTTTGCAGATCATTGGTGAGCTCCAGTTAGTTCGGGGCTTCTCCGAGTCACATTTGTATATGTATTTTGGTATTGTACATGATGTATAAAGCGGAGACTTGTCCCAACTTTCAGTTAGTCTTGTAAATGCATCTGTTAGAGGCTTTTGTAGACGTATGTGGGTGTATGAATGTAAGAGACATATGGAAATTTTGACTTGTTAGCCCTGACGGCTAAGTTTCACATATGTATATGCATTACATGTTCCATGATCTTCATTATCAGTCATTTATGTTCTTGCATGACAGAGGTATTTCTTATGGCATGAGTATGACAAGACATAGGTATAGCTTGGTTCTCTCGGGCCTTATCGGCTACGGGTGCCAATTCGGCCTGAATGGGATTCGGGTCGTGACAACTGGGTGCCGGCTCGAACCAAAACTAAATATGAAACAAGCGGTAAAATCAAGTGCTCGGACTCAAACTGGGGATATATAATCCATTTTATTTTTAGAAAACCAATTTCCTTAAAAGTATTTTAAAAATCCATTTATCAAGATGAAAATCGTGTTTTTAGTCCAACAATACTAAAGTGCCAAGTATATAAATCAATCTATTACCACAGAGTGAGCAAGCCGACCCAACACCGATAATCAAGCAACTATTATGTAACCTAGGTAATTTATATCCATCTATAAAGGGACGGAACACTATCCTAAGGTATTTTTATCTTAAACGAGTGATCACGCTAACTACAAGCCTATAAAACCAAACCTAAGGCAAGAAACTACCCAAACCTAGACTAAGGCATCTAAATCTAATCCCAAGGGCCTTAGGTACGCTAAGCCAAGTCCTAAAGGAGAAGAAACTACCGGGTCTAAGGATTCTAAGGCAAAAATCTACTCTAAAGTCCCCTAACTGACTAAAATAATCAGAAACTAAGACTAGATGAACCATAATATTGTAACCATCTATTCCATTGTTACTGAAAATATCAGTGGCAAAGACATAAAAATCTCATTCTTTATAAGTTTTAGGATCAATTTTTTAATATGGGAGTGCATTAGATATGAATTGAGGTTATTCAATACCCTTAGCACAAAGTTAAGTTGGAAGTGTCCTTACCGATTGGGTTTTGGTCTAAGTTTAAACTAAGGTTAACTTCAAATGAGCACTCCTCCTAGATTATAAAGAGTTATGGGTTCCAATACCCATCATATTAAAGATATTTGAGTCTTCTTTCCAACGCCACTGATCATTCGTTAATCTGCTTCTGAAGTAAAAATTTATGACCATTTTACTAAAGTCTATCCATGTTGAAAAACTGAGGCTGTTATAACGGGGCTCAGGTTACTATAGCAGGATGCGAGCAGTATATAAGCCTATTTTTCCCGAATTTCATGTCATAAACTCAAAATTTTCGTTCCAAAGCACTAGAGGGGTGATTTGCTCAAGATTGGGATGGAAATTCTTCGTTGAGTTAAGATTTTTACTCACATATAACATCAATTAATCCGTTCTTCTTCTAGAATTATTAGAATGAGGAATTATGGAGATATTCTTGTGGGTTAGAACCCTAGGTTAATGAAATTATGGGGAAAACCTATGAGTATGTGTATTTTTCACCTAGAATTACTTCTAGATTGTAAACTAACGATTCTTAGCACAAATTTGTTATTCCAAAACATGAATTTTGATGGTTGGGAACCCTGAATTCAATAAAGATGGGACCTTTAGCTGTAAAAACTTCATTAATGGAGATGGGTTGAGTATGATAGAACTAGTTAATGATTAATCAATCCTTGGGTAATCTTGTAGACTGTGAATAAGGGTAGAACTAGTTTGTTTGAATTCCTAAAGTATTTGTTTGAATAGTAGTTGATTAATTAATACTATAATTGCTTGTTTATTAGATGATTTAGCATTCGAAAATGTGAAGAAACAAGAAGAGACTCTGTGGTATAACTTACTTATTGGAGCAGCTTAGTGCCCACGTAGGCTAGGTTTATTGAGTAGTAGGTCTCAATTAAATTGCATGCTTGTAATATAGTTTGACAGGAGATTTCATACTTAGGCCTGCATGTACAGTGAGTGGTTGGTAATAATTGGAATATGATGTGAAATAGAATCTAATTTGGTATAAGTATTATTTTCTGACAATTCTTTGATGATTTTGTGGATTATATGTTATTTGTGATAATTCGTGGGAATATATGTATGTTGGTCTCCAATTATGGGACTACGGATTGTGGAAACTAGTAACTAGTAATTATGGTGTTTACCAAAATTAGAAGGTATTGATGTAAGCTGATTATAGTGGAGCAGGAATGGTAGTGAATAGGTTGAAAAGTTTGGTTGAATTAATAGATTGTAATCATAATTGAGCAATTAGTGGGTGAATTAGTTTATGCTAAAGCTTTATCATAATTATATGATTGATATGATTATTTATGTTGAATGCATAGTTGATTGATTGTAATTGTGGTTGTAAAATGGCTAATGCTATATGCTTGGCCTGTAGTTGAATTAGAGTTAAAACTCAACTTGATTTATGTGTGCATTTTAATTGACTATTGTCTACTAGTTGCAATGCATGTTTGGAAAGCCACCCTGGTAATTGGATTTGGTCTAATTGGGTGTAATTACACTGTCTGACTTGTTTGGTTCGCCAGGTAATTACTTGGTCAGCAGGTAATTGAGTGTAATTGGCAGGGGGTAATTACACTCTCCAATTCACAGGGGGGAACTGTGAATTGCTGATAATTACATGGTGTAATTACAAGCTAATTACTTTTTAATTTCTTCTTTTTATTTATATTTTTATTTTTTTCGTTTTAATTTATTTTAAATTTCTGTTATTTTAAATTCTTTTTATTTTTATTATTTTAATATTTTTTAAAAAATATTTTTTATTATTGATATTTCATTTCCTTCTCATTTCCCAAACCTTACTTCTTGTGATTCCATGCAATTTTTCGTATTATCTATTTTTTTTATTTAGCATAATTTAGTTAGTATTCTAATTTTTAAATTAAGTAGAATTCATTGTTGAATAAAGTTATAGACTTATGTTTTCCTTTTCTTTTGAATCATATTTATGTTATGTTGAAATTTGACATAAGAGTATCATTTTTTTTTGAATTTTGAACTTATGTTATATTTTTAGTTTCAATTTAATTGTTTCACTAGTATTGACATGATATTTCACATTGCAAGCCATTCAATTTTTAGTTATAATTGATAGATTATCTTTTTGTCAAATGTTTTAATAATTTTATGACATTATATTTATAAAATTAATCTTTTTGTCAAACATGCATTTCATGATGTTCTTAAAAATCACGTACTTTATATTTTTATAATTAATTTAATTAAAATATACTAGTTTGAAAAATATAAATCAATTATTTTTTATAAGAATATATGTTTATTAATTAATATATTTTAAAAGATAATATATATATATATATATTAAATATTTAATTTAATATCATTTATAAAGACACTTATTTATCTAATATAATTTTTTAGTTTTTGATAATTAACTTTTATTTCAAAAATTGAATATAACCATGTAATTATACTTGTGCAACCAAACAGTACACTTATAATTATGCTGTAGTTATATTATGATAAACAAATAAATTATTATAATTACTAGATTGTATAATTATTAAGCTAATAATTACTATCCTTATAATTATATTAATTTCAATTGGCTGGTGGTTTTCCAAACAGACGCTTAAAATAAGTTCATCCAAACAGGCACAGCGTAGGTATTTAGCACAGCTATCCAACAAAAAGAAAAAAAGAAACAGAAAGAGAGAAAGTAATCCACAGTAAACAAGAGCCTCACTTCAATCCTCCTCCTTACCCTCGCCCTTTCAACTCCTTAATACTGGCCTCTTACTTCAATCCTCTCCTTCTCTCACTTTCTCACAAAACAGAGAGAGAAAGAGAGAGCAATGGATATGTCAATGGCTTCTACAACTCTATCTTTTTCCCTCCCCAACTCCACTTGTACCAAGAAAACTTTCTGTCTTTCCACTCCTTTCCTTAAAAAGCACTTGTTTGGTAGCACTTTGCCTCGTTCTTTGTCTTCTAAAGTACCCCTCAAACGTTGTTCTCTAAACCCACTTCCTACTTCTATCAAATGCGCTGTTACTGAAGCCCCATCAGGTCAGTTTATTCATTCTCTACCCTTTTCTTTTCCTTATTATTTTGATGTTTCAATAATGTAACTCAGAGGAGTTCTGGCTTTTCTGATTGAGAATTTAGCTGTTTCTCTTAGTAAGTTTACAATTGAGGGGAGTTTCAATGACACTTTTTTTTGAAAATAGTAAAGAGAAATGATGGTAGTGGAAAAGAATTTTGTTGTACATGTACTTAGTGATACTGCATGTTGTTGCCTTTCTATGTACTGCCTTAGAGAAGAAGAGCCAATTGATGAGGAGAAATGATATACGGAACATAGCAATCGTTGCACACGTTGATCACGGCAAGACCACATTGGTTGATTCAATGCTCAAACAAGCAAAGGTTCGTAAATCACTTCTTCATATAGATTTTCTATTTAAGGCTTAAAGTTGATGTCTTTAAAGAAATGACAATAATCTCCTGTGTATTGGGAGAAATAGCTGTTGCTTAAGAATTTAGAGCAAGTTACTAGGAACTTAAAACTTAGTTTAATTTAGAAGCTGATATCATTGTTATGTTTTTGGGATGATTTCTCTTTGAAGCCATTAGACTAAAGTATTAAAGTTTAATTGTATTGCAATTCTCTGTTGCAGGTTTTTCGTGATAACCAGTTTGTACAAGAAAGGATCATGGACTCCAACGATATAGAGCGTGAAAGGGGAATAACAATACTTAGCAAAAACACCTCAATTACTTACAAGGATACAAAAATCAACATAATTGACACTCCAGGGCACTCTGACTTTGGTGGTGAAGTAGAACGCATCCTCAACATGGTTGAAGGGGTTCTCCTTGTGGTACTTTGACTACTCCTACTACAAACTTTATTAGAGGGACCTTTTCCAATTTAATATGATCAATCATGATATCTGGGATTTCTTAGATAGTTTTTTATTTGCTCTTGTGTGTGCCAGGATTTGGCTGTGTTTTTTTTTAACTTATTTATGTAAATTCTTTCTGCTGGTAAAAGACAATGAAGAACTGAAAAAAGAAAAGCAGTCAACCAGGACGCTAAGTTATTAGGACAGGAACTGAATTATGCAAAGTTAATGGGAGTCGTCAATTTCAACTTACCGTGCGGCTTCCGTTTAGAGTTAAATATCAGACCTTTATGGATATGTTACTACAAGTATTTGCTTCCGAAAAGTGAAGTTCATTTGGAACTCTTGACATGAAAGAAAGGAGATTTGATGAAATGTAGGTTTAGAATTGCTTAAAATATTAATTGTACTGTATTAGACCCAAAAAATATTAATTGGTAGTTTAATTTTTTTTGTTGTTGAAACTGGTAAGGCTGTATTCTTCAGCATTAAGGGTATGCTGGCCACCTCCAAAAATTACAAACTTCCTATTAGATCTATAATTTTATTAGTATCCTCTATACATAACTGCTTACACCAAAAAAGTATAGATACAAGACAATTCCATTTAACTTTTTGAGTGGAATTGGACCTATCTTCAAAACATATACCATTCCTTTCCGTCCATACCGACCACCATATACATGATGGAATCAGTTTCCACCACCTCTTCTTGCTCTTGCTTCCCCCCTCCTAATCCAGCTACTAAGAAGATCTGATGTGTTCTCAGGCATTATCCAACTGGTGCCAGTAATGTTGAGAAAGAGATTCCACAGTTGAGTAGTGTACTTGCAGTGCAAAAAAAGATGTCTGTTCGTTTCCCCTGTCACATTACATAGAAAACATCTAGGTACAAGTTGCCTTCCTTTCCTCTGTAGCACTTCTTGAGTTAAGCAGGCCTTTTTAATAACCAACCAAGTGAAGCATTTTACTTTGGTAGGGATATTGCTTTTCCAAAAGTAGTTCCACTGAGAGTGAGGTCTCCCCGCTGTCTCCTGTAATCCTCTTTTGGTAAGCGCTGTTGACAGAGAATACCCACAAAAGTCTCTCTGTCTCTGCATTGCTGATGAAAACTTGGTTGATCTTTCCCAGTAATAGAGCTACTCACTCTATCTCCCAGTCATTAAGTAATCGCCTAAAAGAGCTATCCCAACCTTGAGCACTCCAGCAATTGTATACTGTCACCTCAGGATTTTCACAAATAAGGAACAAATCAGGAAATATCTTCTTGAGAGGGTTCTGTTCAACCCATTTGTCCTTCCAAAACCTTGTCCTAGCACCATTGCCTACCTTCAGACAAGTATTAGCTTCCATTGATGGCCATAAATTCCTGATAGTTCTCCACACACCCACTCCATAAGTATCAGTAACAACTTCTGTGCACCAGGGGCTAAGCTCACCATATTTTGTCTTTATGATTTCCTTCCACAGTGTTCTGTCCTCAACAGTGCATCTCCAAAGCCATTTCATCAATAGGCTCTCATTCTGCAGATTTAGATTTTTGATACCCAAGCCCCCTTCTTTTTTGCTAAGCATCACTGTTTTCCAGTTTACCAGGCAATATCACTTTCCTTCCTTGTTTCCTTGCCACAAGAATTTTCTCCTAAACCTATCAAGCTTTTTCACCACTTTTTCTGGGATTGGAAATAGAGACATAACATAAGTAGGCAGTGAGTCTAACACAGAGTTAATCAAAATCAATCTCCTTCCTAATGACAGGTACTGGGCCTTCCATTTAGCTAGCTTCTTCTCTGTTTTCTCTATGATTCCGTCCCATATCTCCAATGCCTTATGTTTATAACCCAAAGGCATTCCCAGATATGTGGTAGGAAGATGTTCTATTCTGCACCCCAAGATGTTAGCCAGCTCTTGAATCTGAGGTACCTCCTTGACTTGGAACAAGCTACTTTCCCCCAATTCACTCTCAAACCCGAGACCGCTTCAAAAAGTACCAAAATTAGTCTAATGTACCTAATCTGGTCAATTGCAGGCTCACAAAAGATGATGGTATCATCTGCATAATGCAAATGACATATCTCCATTTCCTCCCCCATCCTTTTCCTGATCTGAAAGCCTTTAATCCATCTCTTCTGAATTGCAATCCTCATCATGCTATCAAACCCCTCCATGGCCAGAATTTGCAGCAAGGTAGTTCTAGATCTCTCAAATTATTAAATGGAGATGAATAATTGGGTTGGTAGCTAACTAATCAATGATCTCGTAGCCTCTACTTTGAGCAATGAATTATCTACTTTGCCCTTTTCTTTTTTCTCTTTTATCCAGGTGGGTACCAAACTAGGAATTTTGGGAACCGTGGAATTGAAAAGGTGAATGAATTTGGCTCAATAACTTCTGGTTTAACCAATTTAGCAAACCCCTTAATCCTAATAATATGTGTTCTTTTTCAACACTAAATCTATATGATTTGTGAGGTTAGAATGTTAAATCACTTGGTAAAGAAATGAAACACCAAGCCTTTCATCCCGTTTTATATTGGGAATTTACATCAAAACATTATTTGGCACTTTGATGTACATTCAATTTGTTGTTTAGATAAAGATTTAAGTCGCTGTTGGACTTCTGGTAGGTTGATTTTGTAAGTAATACATTATTGCTCCTACTTTAGTTTGAAACATTTTATGATGGTTGGATTATCGAAATTAGACCACTGCCTTTGGTTATAATCAAACGCAGACCCATGATTTGAAGACGGGGTGGGGGCACCATTAACTTCAACATAAACGCCAACAAAACTTTCAATGACTTAGGCATAATTCCATGCGTGGCTGGTCACTGGTAAATGTGAGCAGTGGCAAACACAAATATATAGGTCAAATAAGTTTCTGCGCTAATAATTATGCTTTAAGACCGTTTAAATAATTGAGAGAGATAAGGTTGTGCAAAATGTATGAACTGTTGCAGGTTTTTTTCTCAGCTCTCTCGTTTTTGCCTACTATTTTCCTAAAAATAGGTGTTAAAACGGATGTTTAACATGGCTATTATAAGCCATTTAAATTAAAACAAAAAGAAACTACCGAAAAGGGACATTTGGGATTCGATCCCGGCTCACAGCTTAGGGAAGCAGCGGCTGCAAAGAACGTGCCTCCAACCCACTTTTGTCTGCTAGGGTCATAGGGTGCACAATTAAATATGTATTGGTTTTTCAAGGTATATACACATATATAACATAATTTTTCCTCAAGTTAACGGGTGCACGTGCACCCTCACCTTTCCACGTGGGTCTGCCTCTAGTTATAATTGGGCTATGTACAAAGTTGCTGACTGCTGTAAATATTAGTGTAATGCTTTCATTTGTGATACACCTTCTGTTTCACATTAAACAATAACAAAAGAAGCTAGTTGCTTAAAAAGATCTAGTATATGCGTCACAGCTTTATTTTTCATAGAACTGTTTGCTTCATTTCTATGACACAGGAATATTATAGTGTTCTCTTTTGTACTACACATCATTTTATTATCTTTCAGTACCATAAATAGTCGCATTGTATCCCTTTTCTTTTGGTTAAATTCTAGAATTCTTTCTTCTCCAGTGGTAGAGTTTCTGCTTTTTTGCTATTTATGCCCAAGTATCATTGTCTACATTATTTTCCTGATGCATTCTCTTCACATAAAACCTACAATCATGTTCTCTTATTTTTTTGGTTTTCTGACAGCTAGCTACAACTGTGTTCTTTTTGGATTCATCCTGCTAAAAGGTGGTTTTTGTATATTTTTTAGGTAGATTCTGTAGAGGGTCCAATGCCACAGACAAGATTTGTCTTGAAGAAGGCTCTGGAGTTTGGCCATGCTGTAGTTGTTGTAGTCAATAAAATTGATAGACCTTCTGCTCGTCCAGAATTTGTTGTTAACTCTACTTTTGAACTCTTCATTGAATTAAATGCAACGGACGAACAGGTACATTTCTTGTCATCTGCTTTTCAGAGTAAAATGTCTCCTTGATATATCCTTTTACGTTTATCTTATATTAATTGAACTACTGTACAAAATCTTCTTCCCCAGTTAAAAGAACGGAATAAGGGTTTAAAAAAAAAGAAACCAAACAATAGCTCTACATACCCCTACTCAGATTTTTGTGACATGCATAAACCCTTGCTATGATGTTTTTTTTTTTTTTTTGATAAGGTAAACAATTTTATTAACATTTGTGGGGTGGGGGAACCCCGTATACATATGCCAAAAGAAGAGAACCTACACCAAAATATGGTTCTCAACAAAAGAGGTCCAATCCTCTATACAAATTGGAACCTCGCAAGTACACCAAAAGTAAACTAGGTACAAAACACTACTCTTTAACTTTACGAAATCAAGTTAATGACCCACATGACTACCAAGGGGGCAATGCTCCACGTTCTCGTGCTTTCCTTCCCTCCTTTAAGAGTCCAACTTTGCAAAGCCTCCTTCACTGTGCCCGACATGACCCATTGTGTCCTAAACAAATTTAGGGCCACCCTCCATAACCGACTAGCCACCTTACAATGCAGAAAAGATGATCTACACTTTCGCCGGTACTTTTACACATGAAGCACCAACTGACATGAGTGATTTTCTTCTTTTTCAGATTCTTCGTTATTAATATCACACCCCTTGCCACCAACCATAAAAAGAAACAAACCTTCCTTGGTGCTTTAGGGATCCAAATGGAGTCATGAGGAAAAGTATCTTCCTCTCTCACTAGCATCCTCTTATAAAAAGAGCTAGCAGTGAATAAGCCGTCAGCGCTCTCTTGCCACCTCCATGCATCGAACAAGTTGTTTGATGTGTCTAGCCCATACAAAAGATCTAACAGATTGTGAAATACTTCCATCTCCCAATCATGAAGGTTCCTTCTGAATCTTAAATCTTAGTGAATAGCACCCTCATGAGACCTACAAATTTGTTGGACTGTCATCTTTCTCTGCCAAGAAATGCGGTATAAACTAGGAAAAACTTCCTTCAACTCAACCTCCCCACACCTCTTATGTGCCCAAAAACTAATCCCACTTCCATCCCCAACCTTAAAAGAGATTTTTCGATAAAAACCTTCCCACACCTTCATGATACCCCTCCATAAACCACACCGAATGGAGTTACAATGTTTCTAGTCCTCCATCCATCATCCATTATACCATATTTATCCACTACTACCCCCCTCCAAAAAGCCTTTTCCTCCATCCCAGATCTCCAGATCCACTTTCCTAAAAATGATTTGTTGTACACTTGTGATCTTTCACTCCAAGCCCTCCCATTCCTTTGGAGATGTGACAATTTTCCAATTCACAAGATGAAACTTTTTAGTGCCTTCTGCCGGGTCCCATAGGAAGTTACGTTGAAGTTTTCCAATGTTTCAATCACTTTTCCCGGGGCCTGCAAAAGTGACATGAAATATGTAGGAATACTAGAAAGGGTGCTCTTGATCAAAACTTCCTTTCTCCCTTTCGACAGGTACCTTTTTTGCCATCGCTGCTTCTCGACTCTACCCACTTTGCAATTTAACACTTGTGCAATCTCCCCAATATTATCTATTGCTCCGACTAGTGTGACTTCACATTTACTAAGATTGATTTTTAAGCCTGATACCACCTGAAACCATATAAGGATCTGTCTCAAGAAATCTAACCGGGATACATCCGCATCACAAAAGACCAAAATATCATCTGCAAACAATAAATGTGTAATGGTCACGTTACTCTCATAATCTGCCCTCTAAATAAAGCATTAAAGCCTTTAGCAGACCTTCGCTGACTGCTCTGTCCATCATCTTGCTCAAAGCTTCCATTACCAAAATGAATAACATATGAGATAAAGGATCCCTTTATCTCAAGCCTCTCGAACTCCCAAAGAAACCACAGGGATTTCCATTTACCAATACAGAGAATCTGGTAGAAGAAATGCAAAATCTGATCCATCTCCTCCACTTATCTCCAATAGCCCATCTTCATCATGATGTAATCCAAGAAATCCCAATTGACATGATGTAAGCTTTCTCGAGATCTAGCTTACATAAAATTTCCGGTTTACCTTTCTTTTTCCGAGAATCAACCACTGCATTTGCCACCAAAGGTGCATCTAGTATATGTCTTCCTTTTGCAAAAGCATTCTGAGAAGAGGACACTATCTCGTCCAAGACCTTCTTAAGCCTGTTAGAAAACACCTTAGATAAGATCTTGTAAATACTTCCTACTAGACTAATAGGTCTATATTCCGTTATACTTGTCGCCCTTCTTTCTTTGGCACAATGGTGATGAAAGAAGCATTCAAACTTTTCTCAAACTCTCCACTTTCTTGGAATTCTACAATGGTCTCTAATAGCTCACCTTTGACTATCCTCCAACACTGTTGGAAAAAAGCTAAAGTGAATCCATCTGGTCCCGAAGCCTTATCACCTGCACAACCCTGCACCGCATCCCATATCTCCTATTCCCCTATAGCTTTTTCCAACTACTCCCCCATCCCCTTCCCTATCTGACTGAAAGCTAGCCTCCTCCCCTCCCCCCCCCCCCCCCCCCCCCCCCAGTTTTGGTCTCCAACTGACTTCTTCCTGGCACCCTTCACATCTTCCTCCCCCTCAAATACCACTCCATACACATCTACAGACTCTATGAAATTTCTCCTTCTATTTGCTACCGCCGCTCTATGAAAGAATTTTGCATTTGAATCCCCCTCTTTCAGCCACAACACCCTCGATTTATGTCTCCAACTAGTTTATTGAGAGACCGCTAAAGCGGCAATCTCAGTCTTCGCCTCTTCCTTCCTAATTCTCTCCTCCTCTTCTAACCTCCTCAACCCTTCTGCATGCTCTATTTCCCCCACCTCATTTATTAACTCCCTCATCTTAACTTCTACCCTCCCAAACACCTCTTTGTTCCACCTCTTTAAATCTCCTTTCAACAATTTCAACTTGCTAGCAAGTCGAAAAGAAGGTGTGCTAGAAACTTCATAACCATTCCAGCACTCACTTACTTTATCCACAAAATCTGGTGCTTTGAGCCACATGTTCTCAAATCTGAACGGAATGCGCAAAATTCTCCTCCTACTCCCATCTAGTAACATAGGCGTATGATCTGAGGTCAATCTAGGTAATGGGACTTGCAGCACATCTGGGAACGGCTCTTCCCAATCGGTGGACGCTAAGAATCTAGCAAGTCTAGATTTTGACGCGGAATCACCCTGGCCCAAGTAAAATTTACCCCGTCAAAGGAAGATCAATAAGATACTTGTCATCAATAAGCTCCGAGAATTCCTCCATCGCCCTAGAGATCACCCTACAGTCCACCCGTTCCTCCGGGAATCTTGTAGTGTTAAAATCCCCTCCTAACACCCAAGGGACCTCCCACCCTGCCATAATAGTGGAAATCACTTCCCAAAAACTTTCCTTACTTCCCTCATCTACCGGGTTGTACACCCCCCCAAAACCCCACTCTTCCCCACTACCCACTGTTTTTACCCGCACTGCTATCATGAACTCCCCCTTACTTACCTCCACCACCTCCAATTTTCTATCATCCCATAAAACTATGATACCCCCTGCATTCCCCTTTGCTATAATATCAAACAGATAAAAATATGGAACTACAGCTAGTCTCACCACACAGTGTTCAGATTTTTTCCGCATCATGCTTCCCTGAACACTGCTCACACAAATAAACAGCAGAGCATGAGATAAATTAGCTATCAAAATCTTATTATCATTTGAGAGTTTTACAATGAACTTGAAAACATTCTCTAGAGTTGTTTGGATATTCTTGAAGAGGTACTTCTTTACTAGAGATGCCTGCCAGTTGTTAGCATTAAGGTTCGCTATTAACCAGTTGAGCTTTCTGGGGTTGTTGGTACCTTTGATATGACATTGATTTTGATCTCTATCTCATTATCCGCTTTTTTGCAGTGTGATTTCCAGGTAATATATGCCAGTGGTATCAAAGGAAAGGCAGGACTATCACCTGAAAATTTGGGTGAGGATCTTGGCCCATTATTTGAGGCTGTCATTAGATGTATTCCAGGACCCAAGATTAATAAAGATGGTGCACTTCAAATGCTCGTTAGTTCTTTCTTCACCTTTCCTCTTTTGCATTGCCTATGATAGAGCTTCTGATCTACATATTTTCTATGCAGTAAACCATATTTATTTTCTTTAATCATTTTCTTTAGAAGATGAAAATTTTAAAATATTTTCTACCTTGGAGTATCTGGTAAAGTTGCTGCCATGTGACCAGGAGGTCACGGGTTCAAGCCATGGAATCAACCTCTTGCAGAAATGCAAGGTAAGGCTGCATACAGTAGATCCTTGTGGTCCGGCCGTTCCCTGGACCCCGTGCATAGTGGGAGCTTTAGTGCACCGGGTTGAAAAATAAAATGCAAATTTGTTCCTTGTATTATGGTTGCTTACATCAAGATGCATTCTGGAATCTTTGTTGTGGGGAAATGTCAAAGGTTTGGGAAAAGTTGAAGCATTGAAAAACACCTGAAGCACTGTTACATAGGAAAAAGAAATAAAATGACCTCTATTAATACTGATTTCTGTATTCAACAAGGCATTTCAATAGCAATATGGATAGCTTGTCAAGTGTATGAAGTATCAGCCTTGTGGGTTAACAGTTCAGTTCTGAAACGTCATCTGTATGTACAGATCTTAGAGCTGGTGACAATGCTTACTCAGATGTTGGCTCTTCTGCACCACTAAGTACTTTGTAGTTCTTCTTGTAAAGGAGCCATAATTATGTATTTGCTTATCTAATTGATCTATAAACATTATAGGCTACAAATATTGAGTATGAAGAGCATAAAGGGCGCATAGCTATTGGACGTGTGCATGCTGGAAGTCTGTGCAGGGGAATGGATGTGAAGGTAGGTCATACTATCTTCTCTCATTTGGGGTTATTTATCCTATGAAAGCTCTTACATCAGTCTTCTTTATTCCCTATGCAAACTTTTGTTGTTCCTTTTTATACACACTACATACAATTGTTTGAGATGCTATTAGTTAAAGTATTATTCTTGAGTATCTCATTTTTTCCTACTAATGGAGCTCAAATTGACTTCTGTACTACCTTACTGCTTGCCTGGAGCATTTAATTTATGCTCAGACCAGGGATCTATTGCAAGGGTGCAATATAATTTTCTTTCACTCGCCGAATTGTACAAGATATAGAATTTCCTTCTGATCAGAAGATGTGTATGTATGTAAAAAAGGTATGATTCTGTATGTGTATTATAATTCACAGTCATACACAATTATCAAGAGAGATTATTTTTGAAGAGGCTTATCAAGAGAGATTTTTAATTCCTCCAATGTTAGTATGTTAGCATAAAAGGGAAGTCTTTCTGTCACTTGATAGGTGTTATGTCTCTATGTAAGGTGCATTAACAGATGAAATAACAAACTAATCTTCTTCATTATGAAAAGGTTAGGTTATCACACATGAGCAAAGTTCTAAATTCCAAAAGCTCTAGGCTAACCTTTCTTGTTTTATCATGAGATCAAAGAAGACGCCCACACACTTATACATAAGGTAACTAATTTTATTAATAATGGGAAATCTCCCGTATACAAGCAGTGTATGTGTGTGTTTTGTATTTACAGGCTCACAGACTTACCAAGAGAAATTTAACTTCTCCTACTGGAAGTTCTCTAGGAGCCGAAAGCAATGGTTTCTATGGCTTGATGGGGCAGATGACAAACCAATGTTCGTCTCTGCCCGAATGCAGGTCTTGAGTCTCCATCCATTCTTCCACCTCTTATTGTCAAATTTAGGATGAGAATTTGAGAATGTAAGTTCAAATGCTAGGATTCTTCTTCTTTGATCTGTATGCTCTGATTGATATATAATTCCACTAATACATATAAACCTCAGGTGCTTATCTTAATGGTCGTCATATAAAAGTGTCGATTAAATGTGACCAAGACCGTTGCTTGCCTTATTAGCTTATCAAACCTTTTGAGATAATAATTTTATAAAATTTTATTTGTTTTATGGAACTTGTTATACATGCTAGTCCTATCTATGTGTGATAAGTGTATTCTTTTAGTTGTCGCCTGTTATACAATAACCTTTTACCCTTCTGTTTAATGTTTAAATTTTCAGATATGTACATCTGAAGACGAATGCAGATTCGGCAGAGTTAGTGAGCTATTTGTGTATGAGAAATTCAGTAGAGTTCCTGCAGAAACTGTAGAAGCTGGAGATATTTGTGCGGTGTGTGGCATTGATGATATTCAGGTACGATAACACTAGATACTTTGATGTAGGTTGGTTCGATTATATACGTTACTTGTCATTTGATATAATTGCAAACATACAATGCAAGCCTAGCTATTTCTGAACTACTGTTTTTCTGTGTAAATTTAGATTGGAGAGACTATCGCTGACAAAAGCGAGGGAAAACCATTACCTACAATCAAGGTTGAAGAACCTACAGTGAAAATGTCATTTTCAGTCAATACTTCCCCATTTGTTGGCCGCGAGGTAAATCACTATTTGGTAACATCTTTTATTCTTACACATGTTTTTTCACATCATGGAAGGGGAAAATCTAGAATTGACTTTCATTCTCAAAGGTCTGAAAAATGCTTTGCTTCTTTCAGCGTATACCTTTTCGTTTTACAAAGTCATTTTTCAATGCAGGGTTTTTTCTTTATTTGCTTATTTCCTTTGTCGTCTAGATCCTTCTGTTTTTTTTTTTAATGGAAAAGGCATAAGTACCTCCTGAACTTGGGCCTAGTTTTCAGTTACACACCTGACCTTTGGGAGGTCTTATTATCCCCCTGAACTTTTTCGAATTGGAATAGAAAACCACCTTGAAATGTCATAACTAGATCTGAAATAAGTGGCGACGCGTGTATTTTACCACTTGGAGCCTGTTTGGATTGGCTTTTGACTTTTGCTTATAAGCCAAAAGCCGTAATTTAGGATTTCTAACTTATGACTTTTGGCTTAGTTTTATCATTTCGGCTTAAAACTAAGTGCTTATTAGCACTTTTTTATTTTATCCAAACACTAAAAAAAGTGCGTAAACGCTATTTTGGCTTAAAAACACTTAAAATAAGCCAATCCAAACAGTCTCTAAATCTTTGTCTTCTTCATTTTTTCTCCTTTCTTTCTTTCTTCCTTCACCATCCACTACTCCAACTACCAAAGAAATAACAGACCAACTTTGAAATTACCCTTACAAGATTAAAAAAAGTTCACATACCAAAGTTGCTGCCATGTGATCAGGAGGTCACGGGTTCAAGCCTTGGAAACAGCCTATGGAAGAAATGCAAGGTAAGGTTGCGTACAATACACCCTTGTGGTGGGGCCCTTACCCGGACCCTGAGCATAGCGGGAGCTTTAGTGCACCGGGCTGTCCTTTTTTTTTTTACCAAAGCTAATGGACCGTGAGTCTTCCAAATTGCACTTGTCCATTTTGCACTTGTCCATTGCTTTGAAGTTCGAACTAATCTAAATGTCTCAGTAGGCTGCTATGGAATTCTCTCAACCATGGACTAAAGAAGCTCTCTTTCAATTTTCTTCAATTTATTTTCTGATATGATTATCTCCGGTGAGTGCAATGAAGAACATACAACATAATCAATAAAATTCCCTTCTTGAATGGTCCAATAAGGCATAATGCAGTAGAAAAGATGGATCACACCATTCAAGCCATTTTTTCTTGACTTGAAATGGGAGCAGGTTTGGAAAAGGAATATAGTGTGCTAGATTCTTTACCAACTTACATGATGTTTATATTCCCAGTTTCTATCAGTGTAAGGGATAGGTTGGATGACCTGAGAAGGAAATTTTTTTGGCAAGGCAACTGTGACACCAAAAGATTTCATTTGCTTAAATTGGATGCCCTTACTCTTACTAAGAAGGATGGGGGTCTGGGAATTAGAAATCTGAAAATTCAAATTTACAACCTCATGATGAAGTGGTTATGGAGATTTACCTCAAATGAACAGTCCCTGCGGAGAATTGTTATCAGTATGAAATATGTCATGGAGGATAATTGGATGACAAAGCCAGTGAGCAGCACCTATGGAGTTAGTGTTTGGAAATCAATCAGGAATCTGTGGCCAAAGTCAAAAACAACTCTTAGTTTAAAGTAGGAAATGGTGTGAGGATTTCTTTCTGGGAAGATAAATGGATAGGACAAACTCCTCTGAAGCAGCTATATCCAGATATCTACAATCTGAATCAGCAACAAATACAACTGTTGGAGATATATGGGCAACTAAGGTTGGAATCTGAGCTACAGGAGGATGTTAAATGATTGGCAGATTGGTAAGACTTACAGATTTCTATCTTACCTTGGAACAGTTCAAAGGAGTATCCACCTCTGAATACTGTGTTCTATGGTTGGGAAATGGCCAAGGTACTTACTCTGTCAAAGGTGCCTACAGAAAATACACTATCTCAAACAATCAGATTGACTGTTGGGCCTTGGAAACTGATTTGGAAGGTCAAAATTCCTTTAAAGTAGCATGTTTTATCTGGCTACTGGCTAGAAATGCAGTGCTAACTCAGGATAAGTTAATGAAGAGGGGACTACAATTGTGTTCGAGATACTGTCTATGTGGAGAAGAGGCAGAGACAATCAATTATCTTTTTTTTTTTTACATTGCGAAATCACAAGTCAGCTGTGGGGGATTTTCATAAATTTGAAAGGACTAGTGTGGGCAATGCCAGGAAGTTTGCTGGAGACTCTAGAAAATTAGACCAGTTATAGTAGCCTAGCTACACAGAAAGAAAAATGGAAAATTGTCCCTGCTTGCAGTAGGTGGACAGTGTGGAAGGAAGGGAACCTAAGATGCTTTGAAGATAAATCCAACTCCACCCAGAATATGAAGAGGAAGTGCTTTGCTTTGTTTTTATTTTTGGTGTAAACTAGAATACATGAAAGATCATGAATCCTTTGTAGAGGTTATAGGAACATTGTGAATCTAAGAAATAAGAGAATGATCCCTTTTGAAATCAACTTTGACTGCATCAAGTTAGTGCGGTCTCTTTTGGATATATAAAACAGTTGTTACCTTCTCAAAAAAAAAAAAAAAAAAAAAAAGAAGGAATGTTGGAAAGTCTCTCTGACGATGATGGCACCGGACACAACGCAAATGGTTTCTCCAGCAACCGAAATGACATTGTTGATCCATCCACGCCAATCACAGTTCCATTCTAGAAGAAGCAACAACAGAGGAGTCTACTAAAAGGAACCTTGCAGTTTTCGTCATCAAAGATGATGATTTGACGTTATTTAAGCCTTCAAAATCCACTCCTTTGTAGTTGGGAATCCCATGTCTGATTTCTCTAAATCTAAAGTCTCATTTGTTAAGTGCTCACTGGGTTCCTCTTCAATTCTGGACCCTAACTCCTTCGGTTTTTATTTGACCCCATCGATGGTTGGCTATGTCAGGTGCTTTTAGGGGGGAAGATTTAGGATTAGGAGATGTTGGAGCAAGTAGTGGAAGATGTGTTGGAAAGATGGTAGCGTGTGGTGACGGCGTCGCGGAGGTGGTGGCGCTGACAATGGGGGTGGTGAAGGAGAGAAGAAAAGAAAAGAAGAAAAAGGAAAAAATAAATAAAGAACTAGAAAAAAGAGCAGGGAAAAAAATGTTCTCCAACTAGTTTCTTCTTCTCGAGAAGAGGAGTAAGACAAGGCGATCCATTGTCTCCTTTCTTATTCATTATAGCCATGGAGGGTTTGAGTGACATGCTTAAAACAACTCAGTTTAATATCTGGATCAGAGGTTTTCGCCCAAAGCAAGATGATACCCAAGGATCTTCAATAACCATTTACAATATGCCGATGACACCTTGGTGTTTTGTGATGCTGAGAAGGACCAATTGAGAACTCTGAGAATTATTTTCAGCATTTTGGAAGCTATTTCAGGTCTTAATATTAATTGGAGTAAAAGCTTTATTTATCCGGTTAATGAGGTGCCTGAAATGAGCAATCTGGCCAACATATTGGGGGGTAGAATTGGGGAGTACTAACAGCCTATTTGGGCATGCCGTTAGGGGCGAAAAGCAAATCCAAATCTGTATGGAACTCAGTGTTAGAGAAGTGTGAAAAGAAGCTAGTTAGCTGGAAAGGACATACTTATCTCTAGGGGGAAGACTGACCTTGGTCAACAGTGTTATAGATGCCTTGCCAACATATATGAGTCTCTTTGTCCTATGCCCCGTTAATGTAGCCAATAAGCTTGATGAAGTCAGAAGAAACTTTTTGTGGCAGGGGAATAGTCCAACAAAGAAGATCCACCTGGTTAAATGGGACATTGTTACAAAAAGCAAGAAAGAAGATGGACTGGGAGTTAGAAATTTGAGGATTCAAAATCAAAGTCTTATGCTTAAATGGCTATGCTTAAATGGCTTTGGAGACTCTCAAGTCCAGAACAATCCTTGTAGAAAGAGACTATCGTATCAAAGTATGGTATGGAAGATAAGTGGATCACCAATGAAGTGAATAGCACATTTGGAGTCAATTTATGGAGATCAATTAGAAACAACTGGCCTATATTGTATAATAGATCCAGCATCCAGGTAGGAGATGGAAAAAAAATCCTTCTGGAATGATGTATGGCTAGGCCTCTCTTCCTTGAGACAACAATTTCCAAATTATACAATTTGAACCAACAGAAGAATGCAACAGTAAAGGAGGTAAGGGATAATGCAGGATGGAATTTCAGCTTCAGAAGGCTATTAAACGATTGGGAGGTTGACAGGCTACTGGAGTTTCTCAAAGCACTTGAAGCATTCAAAGGATTTAATGCCAATGAGGATTGCAGATTCTGGTTAGCAGGCAGCAAAGGCAGATTCACTGTTAATTCAGCTTACAAGACCTTAACAAGTCTAGCTCTCAGATTAGCTCTTGGCCTTGGAAGCATATCTGGAGAACTAAAATACCTTACAAGGTGAATTGTTTTGTTTGTTTGGTAGTCAAGCAGGCTTGCTTGACAAAAGACAAGTTACTTAGAAGGGGAATGCAACTTAGCTCTACCTGTCTTTTTTGCGATGAGACTGCAGAAACAAACAACCACCTATTTTTGCATTGCAAAGTGACTAGTCAACTATGGGACATTTTTCTTGCTATGATTGGGTTGAATTGGTCTATGCCCCAGTCTACTTTAGACATGCTCTACAGTTGGAACAAAAGGGGAGGCAACATAGACCAAAAAAGAAGATGAAGTATGACCCTAGGCTGTATTTGGTGGACTATTTGGAGGGAAAGGAATCTAAGATGCTTTGAAGGAAAGCGCAACCCAACCCAGAAGATAAAGCTAAATTGTATTTCACTTTTTCACTTTTGATGTAAACAGGAGTATATAGAGAATACGGAGACTTTAATGCAGTTGTTAGAATCTCTCTAGAATTTTTTGCTTAGATTATCTTGCTCTCTCTACATGTAATTATGGCCTAACAACCCTTTTTGGTTAATACAAAAATGTTACCGTATCAAAAAAAAAGAATATATAAAAATGTTGTAATTTTTTTACGTTGTTTGTTTCTCACTCCCTTTGAGAGTGCAATACACCCTCCCTGCCACTTCAACACTTTGGGGTAATAATTCTACTTCAAGGTTGTCTAGGGGTTAATAATACTCTACAAAGGTAGGGCGTGTAACTGAAAATTTAGCCTTATTTCAAGGGGGTACTTATGCATTTTTCCTTTTTTTAGGCAAGGAGGCGGGAGATAAGTCATCACCCACTAATCCACATGGATCATGATGACACCTACACTCTCTCCCCAGTACATAAGCAAAATCACCACCTAACACATTTGAAAATAAGGTAAATAAGCGGAAGAAAGACATTAAGTTGGTCGAAACCATAGGAATTTTTAATAAAACTCAAGTGCGGAATTTAACAACATACAACCGCTAAGACTCAGTGTCATGTGTAGAAGAGCTACTACAAATGAATACAACTATATAAAGCTAATACATTGTCTGAATGAGGAAATGACACATAAGTAAAGGGATAGAGGGAGTTTGGCGCTGCAGATCAACGATGCACCTCACCAAGAGATCTCTAGATGTATAGGCCTTGAACTCTATCAATCAATAGGGCCCGTTAGTGCTCGGAATACAATCTGCATCAAAAGAGTGCAACAATTGTAGTATGAGTATGGGAAGCATATGTACTCGATAGATATCATAGGCCGACAGCGTTGTAGTACTGACAACTATATATTTTTTTTTTTGATAACCGACAACTATATTATATTAAGCATGAAGTTTACCACAACAAGGTCTTCTAAACTCTTACTCAGTTCAATGAAATAACATAAGGAAGTCGAATAATCAACTTACAAAAGAATCAAATAATCAAGTATCATCAAGATGGACAGTTCATATGAATTCACATAGATGAAATGTATGCGATGAAATGCAAATGCACTGGCCAATAGTAAAAAAAAAAGGGCATCCCGGTGCACTAAAGCTCCTGCTATGAGCAAGGTCCGGGGAAGGGCCCCACCACAAGGGTGTATTGTACGCAGCCTTACCTTGCATTTCTGCTAGAGGCTGTTTTCAAGGCTTGAACCCGTGACCTCCTGGTCACATGGCAGCAACTTTACCAGCTACTCCAAGACTCCCCTTGAATTGTGTTTATACTGGCCAATAGTCAACCAATATAAACACAATTCTATCGGTGTTTTTTTTTTTTTTTTTTTTGGGAGTTGTGACCCACGGGTACCCGCAGGTCCATATACCTGCCTGAAATTATTTTCCCTCGGGCTTGTCGGAATTTTACCTCGTCATACCATTCGCCAGAACCATTTCCCATGCCGACAACACTACAGTACCGACAACTATATTATATTAAGCATGAAGATTACCACAACAAGGTCTTCTAAACTCTTACTCAACTCATATGAAATAGCATAAGGAAGTCGAATAATCAAGTTAGAAAGGAGTTAAATAATCAAGTATCATCAAAATGGACCTTTCATATGAATTCACATGGATGAAAAGTGGAACCCATCGACAACCCCGTAAAGTTTCACTTAGACATCTCAAGTAGGCCTTGTCCATTTTAAACACCCAAAGTAAGGCATAGTGAGTGTGATAACACTCATTAATGGCGCGTGAGAGGCTTATATTTAGCTGATTTTTATTTCATTTTTCTCTTCTTCTCCATTTCTCAAGCTACTACCTCCCACCATTTCCCCAAGCTTAAACTCCTTCAATGGAGATCAAATTTTCGATTCAAATATGTTCTCAAGCCTAATTTCTTTATTTTTTGGTCTTCTTCCTTGTATTGTTTTTCCAGATCTACCTTCTCCACAACCTTTTCCATGGCAAAAGATGTATACTAACACCTATATTTTAGACTTTTTCTCTCTTCCTCTCCCTCCCCCAAACCCTCTTTTCTTCCCATAAACTAACATGTAAACAGGGAAAAAGAACATATCTGAAATAATTAAAAAGAAAGAACAGATTCAGAAAGAAACACACAAATTTAAAGTGGGGATGAGGAAAAAAGATGTAAAGGGTAAGAAAGATGGTGATATCACACTTAGATACTGTCAAAGAATCCATTTTTTCTAACCCAATTCATTTTTTTTATTATTAGATGAAAACACCAATTCTTTGATTCTAATGATTTGTCATAAGAGTTTGAGAGAGTTTGGAGGTATGGGACAACGTGGTGGACGGTAAGGGATTTGTTTCTGCAAAAGAAATTTTTGGGTGTGGTGGAGAAGACAACTCGGGGTGTGTGGTGTGTGTTTGTAAACTAAGTTTTTTAAGAATTTTTATTAAATAAATTTTAAAATAGTTTTTTAAAAAATTTAAAATGCCACATGTAATCATTTAATTAGTTGCTTGCCACATCATCAGTGTGTATTACACTCTCAATGCTTTTTTGCTGATTGTCAGAAAATGGTCAAAATGACACAGTGTTTAAAATGGACAAGGCCTACTTGAGACGTCTAAGTGAAAGTTAATGCCCAACTTTAAGGGGCTGCCGATGGATTCCGCTTAGATGTTATGTATCCGATGAAATGCAAATGAACTGGCCTATATTCAATCAATACACACACACCTATCGGTGGGTTTTTTCGAGGGCGATGACCCACGGGTCCTCGCAGGTCCATATACTTGCCTGAAATCATTTCGCCTCAGGCTCGCCAAAATTTTACCTCGGCATACCATTCGCCAGAACCATTTCCCATAGGAATGCAGCCGAAACCATTTCCTATTATCATATACAGTGTGAAACATGATTTTAACTCATCGGAACCAATTCCCCTTGACATCACAAGAATAGATGAAAAACTTTTTCAAATGAGCATGATTTTTAGCAAATCAAGTCTAACGGGCACAACTGACCGATAAATATCATGCATCAATATGAGTGGTATGAATATGTACGAAAAATGATACATTATACAAAATTCATATCTTTAATAGTCTTAATTATCCTCTACTACAAAAGTGAATTATATTCTCAAGTCTGCAACTGACAATTCAGTCCAGGTTCATCTGGCCACAATCAATCAAGCCAATTCAATTCATATACTGTTTCAGCGAAGTCCCAACCTAGATTTCATAATAGAATGCCATTCTTTCAATATAATTGATAATAAACTATCCTTCAGAATACATCGGTACCTGTACGAGTACTCATCACAGCTACAAGCATGGTACCCCAAACACACTCCAAACCCATCATAATTAATATAAGATAATCATCTACCAAAGCAAAGTCTAAGAGGTAAGCCATAACTACCTCGAATGTCGAGCAAACGTGCCACGAATCCTCACAAACGCGCCTTTCCTCTCTGAGTAGCCTCAAAATACTCCTTTCCTCTCTGAGTAGCCTCAAAATACTCCTGTTTTATAAAGAACGTACTCTACGTGAGTATACGAGTCTATCAGTACCCATGTTGCTAGACTTCTGTTCCGAGCCCCCAATGTCAAAGTAGTAATTTTTTAAAAATTAATTTTTTCATAATACAAGGGTCTCAAATATGAAATTTCATTGAAAATTGAGTTCGAATTGAACTACAAATCATCAGAATACAATTTCTCAACTTTAGGTACAACCAGCAGGGGGTCTTGGTCTGAAGAATCTCAGCAAACAGAATAATTCTCTTCTGCAGAAATGGCTATGGAGATTCTGCTCAGAGGAGGGGGCACTTTGGAGAAGATTTGTAGCAGGGAAGTATGGTTTACTCACTCAATGGACAACTGAGGAGGTTGGGGGCACTTTTGGATGTAGTGTCTGGAAAACCATAAGAAGATTGTGGCCTCATTTCAACATCTCAATCACTGTTGGAAATAGTTTGAAAACTGATTTCTGGAAGGAGGTGTGGATTGGAGAAGACAGCCTGAGAAACTCCTTTCCACATTTGTATACCTTAAGTCTACAGAGGAATGCAAGAGTATCCCAAGTTTGGAGTCAACAAGGATGGGATCTGTTATTTAGAAGAGCTCCGAATGACTAGGAAATTGTGGAAGTTGCCAACCTACTGGAAGTTTTGAACTCGGTCCCAACTCTATCCATGAGGTCTGACAAGCCTAGATGGAAACTACACAGCAAGGGCATGTTTACAGTTAAATCATGTTATTGGGACTCAACAATATACATGTAATGCCAGAGATATGGCCTTGGAAGCTAGTTTGGAGGACCAAAAGCCCTCCGAAGGTAGCTTGTTTTGCTTGGTTGGTATGCAGGAAAGTTTGCTTAACTCACGAGGCTTTAAAAAAAAGGGTTGGCAGATTTGTTCAAGATGTGTCATGTGTGAGCAGGAAGCAGAAGTTAATGATCATTTATTTCTTAACTGTAGGGCAGCTAGGAGCCTATGGAACATGTTTCTGTGTATACTAGGTGTCAATTGGGTGATGCCTAAGACAACATTGGAAATTCTGAGTAGCTGGAAAGGTATTGGTAATAGAGGAAGAAAAGAGCACGGGTGGAGAACTATCCCAGCTTGCATATGGTGGTCACTCTGGAAAGAAAGGAATGCAAGGTGTTTTGAAGGTCAAAAGACTAATTTACAGAAGATTAGAATGAATTGGATAAGTTTTTTGTATTTTTGGTGTAAACAGATTCTTGTAGGGGAGGTAGTAGATTTAGTTGACTTTATAGGAAACTTGTAAAGTATACCTTTTGGGGTGCGCCCACCACTTTGTGGGATGTAAGTTTCGAATTCATCATTTGTTGGATGATGAACCTTTTGGTGCGAATATAAAGTTACCCTTTTCTCAAAAAAAGGGGTACAAAACCCTAATTTCTAACACCCAAATGCAAATTAAATCATGAAATAAACGACGGGATAGCAGAGAAATACCAAAGATAGGGGTAGATTCTTACCCCTGGCCAAAATGAGCAAATACCCCTTGAAATCGCTAAAATTTAAGCTTCCAAGCTCCAAAAATAAAAATGTGAAGTCTAAATTCAAATTGGGGAATAAAACACTGTTCAGGCATTAAATGCTCTTTGGGATTCGATGGCCCTTCGCAAACGCGATCACTTGACCCGACCCCCACCCATCACGAACACGATACCCCTCTCATGAACACGATACACACTCGACCCAACCTTGGAAATTCTCTTCTTTTCTAACGCAACGCTGGCAATACGAACGCGAAGACCAACAACCCCCTTCTTTGAGAACACGACCCCTCTCCCACAAACGCAAAGAAGGATTCACTAGCATCAAAATAGAAAAAACTAGCAACTCCCAAACTCAACAATAATCTGGAAATCAACCCTCAGAACTCATCCGAAACCTCCGGGATACAAACCAAATGTGCAAATCAACCATAAAATGCATTCCAGACTTGTTGGAACCATCAAATCACCTATTCAAGGTCGTCTTGATCAAATGTTGACCGTGGTCAAACCAAACTTTCTAAAATGACTAGAATTCATCCAATGACTCAAATCACTCCTGAACTCCTCGGGATCCGCAAAACATCCAACCAGGTTATAAATCACCCTTCGAACCTAATGGAATTGTCAAAACACAAATCTGACCTTGTTAACCCAAAATGTTGACTTTCATTGAACTTTAAATTTTAACCTTCCAAAACTGAAAATCTTCCTCAAAATGCACCTGATCACCTTGGGAATTAGGCCACCCATCCCCGTAAGTCGTAAAAAGCTAAAGAAAGCTACGGGGAGGGCCAAAAAGGGGAAAAGAGACTAAAATCACAAAACGATAATGCAGATCGTTACAAGGTGGGATAGACACAAGGTCATCTTCCTCTTCTCTTCTTTACAATGCAACACTTCAACCAAATCTCTCATCGGAAAAACACCAAGACAAGGAAGCAAGCTGCAGATCATAGTAACACATTTTAAAATCGTGGCGGTCGAAGGTCAATGTAAATAATATGACTAGTGAGCTGGGTTCTTACATGTGGTGTTAGAGCCACTTGTGTGTAATCTCTTTTATGGTGGGCCAAATCTTAAGGACATTGAGTTTCTAAGAGGGGGGAGGGGTATGCTATGTTGCGCGGACTCTTTGGTTTTGCCGCCGAACCCGTCTCTACGCGACGCTGACGCGGGTGCGGGTGCTTCTTGTGTCTCAGATTCGGTCAAACTAATCCGGATACGGTAACCAAAATCAAGAGCACATTTGAGGGGAACAATGGAGATTCGATTTCTTACGCCTTACTTTTTCCAGAATAACGTAACTCCTAATAGTACTCCTAATTGAAAAAGTAAAACTAATTGCAAAAGTAACTAAAAAAAGTAAAGTAACATGACAGCTAAACCTAGAATATCTTTAGAACTCTATTTTTATATTATTTGATTTTTTTTTAACCGAATCCCCGCACCCGTATCCATACTCGGATTCGCACCCCCGAATCTGAAAATTTAAATTTTGACGAATCCGACTCTCGGATCCGCACCCGTCTCGGATGCCCGCACCCGAGTCCGAGCAACTTAGGGGGTATGTAGAACAATGAACATAGGGAAATTTTACATTGACAAATTCCTCAGACTCTCATGACGTCATTGAAAATCATGTAGATATTTTTATTTTTGCTTTTCTAGGAGCTGATATTCTCTTTCTTTTGTAATCTGTGCATCTGCTTGATGCTTTGTTAGTGATATCCTTCTTATTTCATCAAAAAGAAAATCATGTAGCTATAAGCCCTTACTCAACAATAACACAAGCGGAGTGACTTGTTATATAGTCACTCCGCGTACAACCGTGAACATAAGTCAAACAAATCTCATGAGGACACGGAGTCCTTAAGAGGGGATGCATCTAACAATTTAGACAAATCCCACATTGGCAAAAAGCAGGATAGATGCTGCGTATACAAGGGAAACAAGTATTAGACCATAGAGACACCTTATAAAGACATGCGAGCTTAGGCCCGAAGCAGACAATATCAGTGGTACGTTCCGTTGTTACATATGGAATCAATTAATGGTGTAAAACTCTTAAGAGAATTCGACATCGAAAAATACCTTATCCATGTTGGTGTGTTTTAAAGCCATGCAACCTAGGCTCAAGGCCTGATGACGTGTTTTAAAACCGTAAAAGCCTAACTCAAAGTGAACAATATCAATAGTGGACCTAGGTTTTTACGGCTGTAAAATGCATCAGCAGACTTTAGGACATGTCGATGTGCCATTCTCCTAGAATATTGTATTCCTTTCTCTAAATTTTAATGTTTGCTGCCTTTTTCTTTTAAAAATAAATACTGAATATTGAAATCTCAAGCCTCTTTAAATTCCTCAAATTGTTCCATGATAGAATAAAGTCAGAACAGGTTTTGAGTAAAAATGATGACAATCGAATGTGTCAATTA
Organism: Capsicum rhomboideum; assembly: GCA_031232105.1. NCBI lineage: Eukaryota > Viridiplantae > Streptophyta > Magnoliopsida > Solanales > Solanaceae > Capsicum > Capsicum rhomboideum. The sequence goes on along the minus strand of CP124716.1, from coordinate 49,674,021 downwards.
ATATGAAAATTTTTACATTCACAAAATCATTCAGTTATCTGAGTCATGAACTGTAATTGTACCATAGCAATTGCAAAAAGAAGAATTTGACATCTACGTCCAATTCCCTGGAAGTGATACTAGCTCAGATTCAATATATATGGCATTCTTTCTGTTTTGGAACTTCCAAAATGTTTGACACAGTACTTCTGGCAACTTTTTAACCAGTATATTAATATTTTATTGCACTGCCATTAATATGAAACAGAAGTCTAAGTTAACAAGAGTCAGTCAAAATATGTTTATGTTAAATTATATGGAGAGGTCAGAAGCAAAATGACAGTAGAAAGCCCCTGTTGTTGGACTAAAAAATTGAGTAAATATTAAACAAACAATTCCATTTTATTTATTAAAGAATGATCAGGTAAATACCAGAAGCTATTCTGGCTTAAGTTATGGTAAACTTTTACTGCCCAAATCTTTGTTTTGTTTATCATGCTCCATTCAATATCAACATACATATTTTTTTTCCTTCTCTGTGCGTCTTTTTTCTGTTGTGCTTGAAACCAGCTCTTATGTAGATAGCAATTGAGATCTGAGAACATGATAGATTGCACATTCTGTACCGAAAACTGAATTTGAGAACAATGGCTTAGTTTAATTGAAGAGGATTTTGCCACCTTTACCACAGATAGAACTTGCTTTCATGGGAAAAGATTTTAAACAATTTTATGTGTTGTTTAATTGAAGAGGATTTCACAGATAGAACTTGCTTGCTTTCATGGAAAATGATTTAAACAATTGCAGGGGAAGTATGTTACTAGTCGAAACCTAAGAGACCGGTTGTACCGTGAGCTGGAAAGAAATCTGGCAATGAAAGTTGAAGATGGTGAAACTGCAGATACATTCATTGTCAGTGGACGTGGTACTTTGCATATTACCATCCTGATAGAGAACATGTAAGAAAATGCTACACATAACCTGGGCCATGGTATCTTACTCATACTAATGATCAGAAGTGTTCAGGCGAAGGGAAGGATACGAGTTCATGGTGGGACCTCCCAAAGTGATAAATAAGAAAGAGGGTGACAAGTTGCTGGAACCTTATGAGGTAGTCCTTGGCTGAGTTTGCTTTGTGTATAACTGGCCGAAATGGATAATGCACATAAGTTGAGATCATTTTCAATATATTAAGTTCCACTGCTTTTATTAGTGTACTTCATTTAAATGGAGAGGAGGCACATAACTGTTGTTTATTTGATTACTTTATGCTTGGCAGACTCTCTTTTTGTATTTCTGGTAGCACTGTGGTAATGGCTCATGATTTTCCTGTTGTTTCCACCCAAGCCCCCGGTTAAGACATTGGAGAATCTGAAATATGTATTCCAAAATTGTCCATTGCCAAGAATTCTCTTCTTATAACTAGTGCAGAGAGAGAATAAAAAAGTCTTTTTCTGCAATAACTGCATTAAACAGATTTTTTGGTTGAAGTTAATATCATTATCCAATTGTATATATCTCGACATCTCGAAGATTGTTATGGTACTGTCTTTCTACGAGTTTATCTGTTGAACTTGTGTACTAGGAAAATGGTGTTTAATCTCTATCAGTTGTTAGTTAGTCCTCATTTTTGTATTCCATATTTGCAGATTGCTACTGTTGAGGTTCCTGAAGAACACATGGGGTCTGTGGTTGAACTTCTGGGGAAAAGGCGTGGGCAGATGTTTGATATGCAAGGGCTTGGGTAAGTAAAAATTGTCATGATGACTGGATATTTTTCAGAATGATAAATTGATAAAACAATTCTGTTAGCTTAGTGGAGAAAGTTTGGCATCATGGCACGCGGTAACAGGATAGTTAAGATAAGTCCAATTGTGTATATTTGCTAAGAATCACGAGTCTTACTCTGGGAAGTTAGGAAAATACCTGTTCTTTGCCAACTTCATCCCAAGCATAGACTAAACAAGTTGTTTTCAGAATATCTCATTCAATCTTACCGGTCCTTAATATTAGATCCTTCCTACATAGATCTGGAAATTCAACAGTTTGTTGTCTTCTGAGATAATTGTATGTTGTTAAGCAGAACAAGGTTCTAGTTGTGCTGAAAGTTGCGAGCTTGTATTAACTTGCTTCTGATTTCTGTTTTGATCCACTGTTGTGAGGGAAAAAGACTGAAATGCTTATAATTATTGCTATAGCTTTTCAAATAAAAACTGTTTTGATTTAAGTTTTTAGTTCAGCGGAAGGATATCATGAAGGAAAGTGGTACATATATATTTTTGAGCTATGTTGCTCGGACTCTTCAAAAGTGTCAATCAGCGTTGTGTCGGATCCTCCAAAGAAGTGCATTTTGGAGGATCCAAGTGTCAACCAGTGTTGTGTCGGATACTCCAAAGAAGTGCATTTTGGAGGATCCAACATCGATATGGCAACATTTGAGGAGAGACCTAGCAGCATAGTTTGTGATCACATGTGGACGTCAGGCTCATGGAATCAATTTTGGTCTTGTTTATTCAATGTTTGTCCCAAGAGCGGCAAAGTGGCTCTTTTAATTATTTGCGTTCTATGGACATCAAGCATTCTCATTAGTGATATGTTATATATCAGAGGATTCACCCTGGAAAAATGGAAAAACAGAACTTTTCTTGGTCTTCTTGCTTTGTTGTCCACTATATTGTTTTTCATTCTTCATGATATTTCTTAGTACCTCTACATTTACCTTCTTCAATTTTGGGTTTTTGAAAGGCGCAGTTTTGAGCTGCAGAGTTTTTTATATTTTTATTTTTTGAATACAAGACACTGATGCTACTAATCTTTTAGGTCTGAAGGGACAACTTTCCTTAAGTATAAAATACCAACCCGTGGTCTTCTTGGATTGCGGAATTCAATCTTGACAGCTTCTAGAGGCACAGCAATTCTCAACACAATATTTGATAGCTATGGACCATGGGCTGGTGATATTTCTACCCGTGATCTAGGTTCACTGGTAATTTCCCACCTTGAGTACAATCTGTTCCTCAGTGTAGATCACATTTAAATTTTTACATCTTAGCAATCCTTGAATAGCTGATAGTCCGAGTTTTTTCAAATTTATTTTAAATATTTGAACTTTAAAAAGAAGTGATTGTTAGTATTTTTTTTTTAAAATTTTTAAATATGTAAATTCTATATAAAACTTTAAGAAATCGATGTGCAATTTCACACCAAAAATTAGATGAAGTGATCCTCGTACTCTTGAGTCTTGTTCTTTTTTGGGACAGAATGATAATATATTCTGAATTTTGTTTATATCATCCTAGATTGCATTCGAGGATGGAACAAGTACATCCTACGCTCTCATGAGTTCTCAGGACAGAGGACAGTTGTTTATTGGCCCTGGAGTTGATGTTTACAAAGGACAAATAGTTGGTATTCACCAACGGCCAGGTGACCTTGCCCTGAATGTCTGCAAGAAAAAAGCTGCGACAAATGTTCGCTCAAACAAAGAAGTAACAGGTAAAGTCAAGCACCAAAGATATTTCTGAATCTCAACCTTTCCCTAAATGAAATGAGAATAAGCTGTTCAAGAAAAAAATTGTTTACATTTCGGCCCCATATTGTATCAGAGAGATTAAGATTCTGAAATTCGAGCCTGTTAAGTAGAGGAAAGTGATACTTCTCCTTGCGATTAGCTTCATTCCTCACCTTCCTTAAACTATGGTTTCTAATTCTGCTTTCTAGGGACCCCAATATTATCCTGATTGCATGAGGGGGAGGTTGGGGGAATCACTACCTTTTTTTCTTTCTGATTAATTATGAAATTGTTCTTGTGTAGCTAACATTCGGATAAGAGACGTCTTTGCTTTTGTCTGCCTCATACTAACTGAAGTCCCCTACCGTTACATGCAGTGGTTCTTGATACCCCACTAGATTTTAGTCTGGATGATTGCATAGAGTACATTCAAGAAGATGAGCTTGTTGAAGTTACTCCATCAAGTATCCGGATGTTGAAAAACCCAAAGGCCACCAAAAAGACGCGATGAAGGTTTTACATAGAACAAGTCAAAGAGATGCGATGAAGTATACATAGGACGAGACAAGATATATGTTATCCCAGCTCATTAATTCATTCCAAAGATTTCTCTCTTTTGGATAGTGCATACAGAATTATTAGCATGTGGTACTTTTAACATGTGAATTGAACTTTCGCTTAATGAGAGCTATACAACATTCAAAGCCTTCAACACAATAGGTTGAACCTTTTTGTAGTTGGATTTGGTTAGGCATATATTTCTCACAATTTGTATAAATGATACAATTGAGAGCATGCACAGCAATTTTCAATATTTGATTATTTGCTATTGTAATAACTAATAACTACTATAGCCTTATCAAATTCCATATTTGTGTGAAGTTTGCTAAATGGGCTGCCCATTATTTATTGGAGGTGGAATAGCCTGGGAAACCCTGTACTTGTCCTTATTTGTCACATGGACCCTCTTACTCAATTGAACCCTTAAACCTATTGATACACAATATTTTAAACTTTTTTTTGACTACTCATTGGTGCGTGTATTACAAATGCGTACAAGTAGATTTCCATGTCATCTAAATGTCACGTAGGAAATGGCATGTTAAATCTCTTAAAAGTCTGGAGAACTCTCCTAAGCATTTCATTCAATTTTTGTTCAACCAGACCGTCATACTCTCTCAACTCTGATTTTTCTCCCTTGATCCCCACGATTCTTTTTTTTTTGAAGGTGTTTGAGTTTGATTTTCATTCTATCTTTATAAGTTTATTAACTGGTCGTCATATTTTTTTTTGTTTTTGACACGTTTTTAGTCTGCTATTTTTGGTTTTATTCGATTTTAGGGTTTTGGAATTTTGCAGTGATTTTGGGGGAAATTTTTTGTGATTTTGCTTTGTTTCTTGCCTAATTTAAGTGTAACTGGTATTTATAGTAGTGTTATGCCTTCAATGATAGTTTTTGTGAATTCGATTAGATTCTAGGTTTTTTTCGTCAAATCCCAAATTCAACAACAATAACAACAAATCTAGTAAAATTCCAAATTTATTTTTTTTTACCTATTGTGTTGGGTATTGTTCTTGTTAGTGATCCATTGGGGGTATTTCAAATATTTGTGGAAGAATGTAGAGAAATCTTGGAATTTTTTTCGTTATACCAGCCAAATAATTGAAGTAAAAAAGATCAACCAGAGAGACAAGTAGAAGAACATTAAGGGCAGAAACAAAAAAAAATGGAGAAGAAATTTAGAGAGAAGATCGAGTTAGAGTCAAGAAAGAGCTCAAAATTTGTTCAACAATAGTGTCGAAATAAATGGGGAAGAAGATAGTTGTTTTAATGGCCAAAAGTGACTTTTATTACCTTTTTAGAAGGCTCTCATGCTCCTAAAGTGAGTGTATCACATGCACCTTGGCTGCTAAAACCACATAGGATACTAGGTTAAAAAAAAAACACGATTTAAAATATTGATTTTTAATGGGTTTAAGGGATCGGTTGGCAAAGGTGTGAGTAGGAGGGTCCAGATGGCAAACGAAGACAAGTACAAGGGTCTTTCAAGCTCTTCCGCCTTTATTTGAAAAATGACATAGTATGACTGCCACAAAGTTAGGAAAAAGTATACTAAATGGACTAAAAAACTAAAACATTTACCTCCAAATGCCCCCTTCTATACTAATTCTTAAAATATCTAGCTGGCTGAAATTAATTACCCAAAATATACCCGATGCGAGATAATCCAACAAGCAGACTTTTTGTCTAATTCCTTTTCAATTTCAAATATCGGCGCCACATTCTTTGTTCTTTTTTTTTTGGGGGGGATAATTTCAAATATGTACAAAAAAGTAAATAATTTACAACAAAAATAGCCAAGTTTTTGTTTACAACAAAAATAGCCATTAGGCCATTTTCTTTTCTTTTTTCAGCATTTTTTTAAAAAAAAAACTATTTTCTTTGTTTTTTTTTACTGCGTTTTTCTTTATTAAAAAAAAAGACTTTTTTTATTTTTTTTTCAAACTTTTTCCGTACAACTTTTTTTCATGCATCAATATTGTATAAATGGTGTATAAACATGTATATATGATGTACAAATAATTATGTAGTGTATATGTAATGTATCGATATTGTATAAATAACTATGTAATATATATGTAATGTATCGATATTGTATAAATAGTTATGTAGTGTATATGTAATGTATCGATATTGTGTAAATAGTGTATAAACATGTATCAAAATTGTATAAATAATGTATAAACATGTATATATGATGTACAAATAGTTATGTAGTGTATATGTAATATATCGATATTGTATAAATATGTATAAATGTGTATTGATATTGTATAAATAGTTTTGTAATGTATCGACATTGTATAAAATCGTGTATATGTGTGTATCAATATTGTATAAATAGTATATAAACGTGTATATATAAACGTGTATCGATATTGTATAAATAGGTATGTAATGTATCGACATTGTATAAATTGTGTATAATCGTGTATCGATATTATATAAACAATTATGTAATGTATATGTAATGTATCGATATCGATATTTATTTGACTATCATGTGTTCCTGCCTTAATAAATAAAAGTCTAACCAAAAGATAATAAAATAACATAAATGTTCCTTTTTTTTTCATAAAAGAAATGAAACAATTAGAAGAACAAAACAGATTTTTAAAAAGGAGCAACAACAAATTTTTTTTTTTTAAAAAAAGAGGAAAAACATAGTGAAAAAATAGCAATAGTTTTTTTAAAAACAATTTGCATTGAAAAAAGTAAAAAAAAACAGCCAGAATAATTTTTTTTATTTAAAAAGTTGCATCGAAAAAAGTTCAAAAAAAAAAAAAGAAGCCAGAATTTTTTTTAATTTAAAGTATGGCAGAAAACACCAAAACAAGAAAAAAACAAAATATTTAGTAGGCCAAGGCCGACTGACCATATTTGTTGTAATTAGTTCGGGCGACTGGCCAGTTTTGGCAGTTTTGGTAACAAACTTAGCCGAAAGGCTATTTTTGGTAAGAAATGAAAGTTGGGCTATTTTTTGTGTAAGAAATTTATCTCAAGTGACATTTTGTATAATTTTTTCCCTTTTTTTTTCCTTTTCTACATTTTCTACATTTTTTCTTCTTTTTGTCTTGTATATTTTTTTTATTTAAATATAGTAGTTAATTATTTTTAACTAATAAAATATGTATATAAAAAATAATTAGACTATAATAAGAAAAATAAAAGGATAAAGATAAAGATTTTATCTAACTATTTTTAGACTAATAAAAATAAAAAAATAAAAAGTAAACCATAACAATAAATAATTAAGAATGACTACGGAGTGTCTCATTGAAGGACTAGATGGTATTATTGAGGACTGAATATATCTGTATACTGTGATGGTATTATTGAGGACTGAAGCATACATCAATAATACTATGACAGTATACAACTATCGTGATGGTATCATGGAGAACTGAGAAGTATCTTATTGAAGGACTGAAGTAGTCCTCCATGATACCATGCTAAATATAGGTATAATGTGATAGTATACTGAGTAGTGCCTCGTTTAAAGATTTAAGTACTAGTAATGATAACATGCCAATATATAGATATACAGTAGTGGTATCATGGAGGTCTTACTGAAGGTGTGTAGCAGACATCACTGATACCATGATAATATATATAAATATATTATGATGGTATTATGAAGAACCAAGGACAGTCTTATTGAAAGATGATACCATGCCAGTATATAGATATACTATGCTAGTATACTAAGGAATGTCTCATTAAAAAACTGAAGTAGTCCTTTATGATAACATGAAAGTGTATAAATATACCATGCCATTATGTATGTATGTATGTATGTATGTATGTATGTATGTATGTATGTATGTATATGTGTGTGTGTGTGTGTGTGTGTGTGTATACTTGCATGGTATATTGAGAAGTGTCACATTGAAAGACTGAAGCAATCCTCCATGATACTATGCCAGTATATAAATATATTGTGATGATATCATAGCGAAGTGAAGAGTGTTAGACTGAAGAACCGAAACATACCTCAATGAAAAGAGAAAAAAAAAGTGAATGAAATTAGATTATGGAGAAAAATAAAGAAAAAAGAATTAAATAAAATTAGAAAAAACCAAGAAATAAATAAAGTGAAAAGAAATAGAAAAAAAAAGGAAAGGATCAAATTGAGTATGAAACTAGATTATGACAAAAAAATAAAAAAAAATATGATTTGAGAAAAAAAAATAAAGAAATAAATGATACAAAAGAAAAGGAGAAAAGAAAGAAAAAAAAAAGGAAAAAAATGAGTAGATAAAATAAAAAATGAAGAAGTTTACTATATCAACTATCCATTTTTATTATATAGTCATGAATAAAATTAGATTATGGAGAAAAAAATTAAAATTAGAAACAACAACCATATCCAGTGTATTCCCACAATGTGGGGTCTGGGAAAAATTAGAAAAGAAACAAGAAATAAAGAAATTGAATAACAAAGAGAAAATAGAAAAATAGAAAATAGAAGAAAATAAAAAAAATAACATAATCTGATAAAAATATAAATGAACGAAGAATTATGAAAAATAAAAAATAAAGAAAAAAAAAGGAGAAAAGAAGAAAAAAAGAAAAGAAATAGAGAAATAAAAAGAAAAAGAATGAAAAAGGAGCTAAATAACTATAAAAGCTACATGGGAAGGGGACATTTTCTGTAATTAGTTAGGGGGTATTTAGTTGTAAATAATTTGCTCTTGTGGGACATACATGTACTTTTCCCAATTTTAATAGCTCAACATTGGATATTGGATTGGAAATAGGAAAACTTACGTGGATTTGAAAACGTTAAATCATAATTACCAGTCATAAGTAATGTTTAAAATAATTACCATTTGCAGCTAAGGTTTGGATTAAATAGCTAAATATACATTTTTGTTGTATTTGTATATTTTTATATTTCGGAGCTCATATAAAAATTTCAGGGCTCTTATACAAATCTCGGGACTCATATACAAATCTCTAATTTTGGATTGTATTTGTATACAAAATGATTTTGGGGCTCATATACAAATATCTAAAGATTTGTAGTTGTATACAAAGTGGATTGCGGGGCTCATATACAAATCTCTAAAGTAAATTTGTATTTGTATATACAATCTCTAATTTGTATATTTAGCTACTAAACTGTAGCTATGTCCTGTAATTAGGCAAAGTGTAACGACTCGTTCCGTCGTTACAATATAACTGACATGCAAAAATTAGGGTTAAGTTATCCCCGGATGAAAATTAGTGTGAGTGTCACTCATGACGGGTTTGGTCGTGACAAAGTTGGTATTAGAGCCCTAGGTTCGTTGATATCATCATACTAGAATGAGTCTAGTAGAATTTTATAAAATGATATGAAAACGTCTATACTTTTCTTTGAGAGACTACAACACTTACGAAATACTTCACTTTCTTCTTTCTTTCGTGCTATGACTTGATTTCAATTGGTATCTGGTGATCCAAATTGGTATCGAACCTTCTTCATTTGATTTCTCACAGATGGTGAATACAAGATCTAACAAAGACATATTAGAGGTTCCCACACCTGTTGCTCCAGTTGTTGAGGCCACAATTAGGGTCGAGGATGCAGAAGGGGAAGGAGAGGAGGTAAGGCAGCACCCTCCAGGGGTGGAGTCGAGGACGGCTAATCCAGTCAGACTGAGGTCGGCATCACCTCCCCCTCCCAAGCATCATCTTGAAGAGGTGGTGAATGATGAGGTACTTGTCGCGATCCCAATTTTCATAAGGCGCAACTTTGAGACTCAAAAAATAAATTAAATTCAAAAAATTTACAGTGGCTACCTAATTTTAGAAAAACTAGAAAACCAATTAATTAAATTAAAAAAAAATTAGTCTGTGAAACCAATTAGATCCTAGGTAAGGGTTCAGGTTATTCCAAAGGGAAGGTGTTAGACACCCTTCGAAATCCACAAAGGTGGGTCCTAACTAAACCTATTTTTCCAATTGAGGAGGAAATAAAATAATTATTTGCACAAGTATAATAAATATTAAATATACACAAAAATAAAGCAAATCATTAATAACGAAGACAACCTAATATTTGCCTATCGTCAAACAAAACGAATACATACAACGAGTAATTTAAAATGATCCTCGAATTTGAATTCGAATATCTTCTTTAGAAAGAAGCCCCATGTACCTGTAAAAACACTTGGTAAAAGTGTTAGTAATGAATAAGTATGAATCAAAATGAATTAAATGAATAATAAACGAAAAGTAAAATCCATCTTATATAAATGGGAGGCCTTGAAAATCGATGGACACTTCTTCATTGGCCAAGTATTGAAATTTGAAAAATAGTTGAACTTAAAATAAAATCTGTCATTTGTAACAGGGAGACCTCTAAAATCCAACGGAGAGATTTTTTTATTGGCCAAGTTCCTTTCAAATTAGCAAAATGCCCAAAAATATTAGAAATGAACAAGACAGTGCACAGAAAAATTCATAATACTAATAAACATATCAACAATACCAACTAGAAAATAGATTCATCCAAAAATCACCAAGTAAAGACACTTTCAAGGGCAAAGTAAATTAGGACAGTGCAAATTTTGTGCTCCCTCCGTTCCAAAATACTTGACCCTCTTTCTAATTTGGTTTGTTTCAAAATACTTGTCCAAATTATAAAATCAATACTATTTTGAATATTCATTTCCAATTTTACCCCTAATATTACATTAAGTATCACACCAGTTTCAAGACTATTAAATGAATATAAAGAGCCAATTCTTGGTTTTTACTCTCACCATCATTGTTTAATTATTAGAGTACAAGGATAAATTGATAAAAATATACCTTTAATAAATACGTTCTTAAGGGAAGTGCTAAGTCTAAAGGGACCAAATATTTTGAGACGGAGGGAGTACACAAATTCCATATAAGAACCCAAAGTAATAATGAAACGTCTCCAAAATACTTGGCAAATTTAGAAACCAAGTAGTGCATTTTAACAAATTGGTACAGAGGTTACTAAGAAAAATTTCAAAAGTGATGTGAACAAGATATTAGAATCCGCGGAAAATTTTAACAGTCACCGAAAATATTTTAAGACAAAATTATAACTAAACACCAAAGTTTCAGCTAACAAATAAAAATATCACAAATAAAAATAAAGTAGAATCTGAACAAATTTTACCAACAGAATAAGAGTGGATTTTGTGGGTCTATTTGGTGGTTGTTGTTGGTGTTGTTTGTTGTTGTAGCTGCTGGTTCGTCGGAGACACTGGTGGTTTATTGGTTGTACGGACTGTTGTTCGATATATGCTCTGTCATGAACCTGTTACATCGTTGGTTGATGCTCGCCGATCACTAGCTTTCGCCGGAGTTGAACGGAGAGGAGGAAGGAGCTGATCGGAGCTCATGGGTTTGCTGTTCACCGTATCGTCGTTGTTGCTGGTTCGTCAACCAGATCTGGACAACACACGCCGCCGGTGGTTCGTGGAGAGTGAAGAGCGAGCTGGTTGGTGGTGCTCCGATTACTGGAGCTTCGCCGGAGCTGTTTGTGTGTTGAACGGCGGTGTTTGGTGGTGGAACTATGGTGGTTGTGGCTGGTTTTCAAGTGGGTTTCGTGGTGGTGGGTGGTGGAACTATGGAGATGACCGGAGAACGGTGTACCGGAGCTTTGAGCTCCGGCGTAATGGAACCGTGAAGGAGATACAGTAGGGTTTTGATTTTGGGTTGGTGGTCACCGGAAAAAATGAAAGGGGAGGGAGGCGACGGCTAATGCCAAAAATAGAAAGGGAAAGAATTTAGGATTTTTGTCCAATTTGAAAATTTTTCACCATCATTAATTGTGAAGGGAGTAAATTAATTTTATAAAAAAAATTAAAATCACTCAAGAGCAAAATTATGTGCTCAATATAATGGTTTTAAAAAATTATGGTTTATCCAAAATCATGAGTCATTCAAAATAATGACAATTTAAACTTATCTAAAACTATGAATATTTAATTTATCTGTATAAAAATTATCTTCTCCATTTTTTATGAATTAACGAATTGTCATAAAAATAAATTAACAAATGTATTTAATGCCAGATAAAAATATAGTTTAAATTTAAAACAGAAACAATTATTTAACAAAATTCAAATAACATTTATTTATAAAAATAAATGTGTAAAAAATTAGTGATAGTCAATAATTAATTTTAAATAGTAATAAATTAATAAATATTCTCACATTTTTAAGAAAAAGGCTAATTATCAATAACTTGTGTTAAATTGAACTAAAATATGTAAAAATTAAATTTTATGCTCTTTAACAAATAAAAAGCATAAAAGTGTTTATTTTGAAAATGTCGGTCCAAAATTAGGTGTTAATAGTACTAGTGTATAAGGATGCAATACCAGTTTAGGGAGGTGTAGTTCCTATTCAGATGTCTTTAGAGTTGATACAATAGGTTTTGGGCTTTCTGAGTGGGCTAGCCGATATCGGGGCACGCATGCAGTTCTTGCATACCCGCAGCCAGAGGTACAACATGCAGCCGCTGTAGCCCTCAAGATGGATGAAACTTCAGAGACGGATGTTTTCCCCATCCGATATTGGGTCCGGTCATGATCGAAAGTGAACATAAGTTATTGTGTAAGTTCATGAAAATGAAGCCTCCAGTCTTCCTTGGTACTGAAATGAAAGATGCCTTTGTGTTTATTATGGATTGTCATGAGAAATTGCATAAAATGGGTATACTAGAGCATCACGGGGTGGAGTTTGTGACTTTCCAGCTGTAAGGGGATGCTAAACAGCGGAGGGCGTATGTTGAGTTTATATCTTCTTTGTTACCTCTATTGACTTGGAATCGGTTCCATACCTTGTTTCTGGAGAAGTATATGCTACTCACTCTTCGTGACAGGAAGAGAGATGAGTTCCTTGCCCTTAACAGGGTAACATGACTGTTGCAACTTATGAGGTTAAATTTCATGCCTTGTCTAGGTTTTCTACTCAGATTCTAGATACAGTAGAAGAGCGGATTCGCCGCTTTGTGAAAGGTTTGAACACTAATCTCCAGATTTCAACACTTCAAATGACTTCCTTGGATAAGAACTTCAACAAGATGGTAAATTTTATGAAGAAGGTGGAGGTCGTTAGACAGGAAGGTTATGAAAAGATAGTTGAGAAGAAGGCCCGAAATGTAGGAAGCTCTAGTGGTTTGTACTCCAGAGGCCACAATTCTCAGGCTTAGCCTACCCATCCTGTCCAGTCAGCCTTGACAATTTTGACAGAAGGTCCATCAAGGACCATTCAACAATCTTTAGGTGTGGGTAGTCAGGTTACTTTTCTGCTTATCGGCCTTCGTTAAATCGCACATGCTTTGCTTGTGGTGGAATTGGACATTTAAAAAGAAATTGTCCTAGTGTTAGTTAGTCAGGATTCTAGAGTCAGCAACAGTAGTCTAGAGCCTTCGTTTCGGCTGGTAAAGGGGCGGAGGTAATGATAGAGATCGTCCACAGAGTAAGAGCGATGGTTATTAGGCAGGTCGAGGTGGTACTTGGGGAGGTGGCAATGCAGGTAGAGATGGTGCACAACCCTCGGAAGGCGCTCAGATTGATGATAAGGCGTATTGTTATGCCTTACTGGGCAAATCTGAGGTTAAGGCATCGGATGCGGTTATCACAGGTACAATTCTTGTCTATGACTGGATAGCTTCAATTTTATTTGATCCAGGTTCTACCTTTTCATATGTGTCTGTTAGATTTGCTTTGGGATTAATATGGTCTATGAAATTCTTGATGCACCTATTCATGTGTCTATTCTGGTTGGGGATTCTATTATAGTAACTCAGGTTTATCGTGCTTGTTCAGTGATGTTTATGGGTTTTTACACTTGGGTCGATCTGGTGATATTGGATATGTTAGACTTTGATATTATCTTGGGTATGATTTGGTTGTCTCCTCATCATGCCATTTTAGATTTTAATACCAAGACTGTACCTTAGCTATGCTAGGGATGGATAGGCTAGAGTAGGAGGGTGACTATAGACCTGCTCCCGTGAAACTTATTTCTTGTATTCATTCCAAGAAATTAGTAGGGAAGGGGTGTTCATCTTTCTTGGCTCATCTTTGGGACACTAGTGCTGAAGTTCTATCTTTTGAGTTAGTTCCGGTAGTGTGTGAGTTTTAGGAAGTGTTCCTTACTGATTTGCTTGGTATGCCTCTAGATCGGGGTATTGATTTCTGTATTGACTTAGAGTTGGGAACCCGACCTCTTTCTATTCCTCTATATAGAATGGCTCCGATCGAGTTAAGAAAGCTTAAGACTTAATTGCAGGAGTTACTTAATAAAGGTTTTATTCGTCCCAGTGCTTCGTAGTGGGTTGGCCCAATTTTATTTGTTAAGAAAAAAAATGGTAGTCTTTGAATGTGTATAGATTATCGACAATTGAATAAGGTAACCATCCGTAATAAGTATCCATTTCCCAGGATAGATGACTTGTTTGATCAGTTGCAGGGCATTTCGGTATTCTCTAAGTTAGATCTAAGGTTGGGGAATCATCAGTTAAAAATTCGGCTTGAAGATATTCCTAAGACAGTCCTTCAGATTTGTTACAGGCATTATGAGTTTTTGGTGATGTCATTTGAGTCGTCTAATGCATCGGAAACCTTTATGAGCTTGATGAATGGTGTCTTTAAGTCCTTTCTAGTTTTTTTTTGTAATAGTGTTTATCAATGATATTTTGGTGTACTCTAAGAGTAAGGAAGAGCATGCAGGGTATTTGCGAATTATTTTGGATGTGTTGAAGGAGAAGAAGCGTTATGCAAAATTCTCCAAGTATGAAATACAGATGTCGTTTATGTCCTTTTTGGGACATGCTGTTTCTGAAAAAGGGGTGATGGCGGATCCTCAAAAGATCGAGAAGGTTAAGAATTGGGCTAGGCCCACCTCTGTACTGAAGTTTGTAGCTTTTTTGGTTTGGCTAGCTATTACCATAGGTTTGTTTAGTGCTTTTATTCTATTGCTATTCACTTGATGAGATTGACTTAGAAGGAGGTGTCTTTCTTTTGGTATGACAAGTGTGTAGAGAGCTTTCAAAAGCTCAAGTCCCTTTTGACCACGACTCCTATTCTTGCCCTGCCGATTATAGGTAAAGACTTTATAGTGTTTTGTGATGCTTCACATTCTGGCTTGGGTGTTGTGTTGATGCAGGATAAGAATGTGATTGCCTATGCTTCAAGGCAATTGAAGGTTCATGAAAGAAACTATTCGACTCATGACTTGGAGCTGTCAGTTGTGGTCTTTGCGCTCAAGATATGGAGGCACTACTTATATGGGATGAAGTATGAGGTGTTCACAGGTCATCACAGCTTACAATATGTGTTCACTCAGAAGGACCTGAATTTGAGACAACGGCGATGGATAAAGTTATTGAAAGATTATGATGTTACCATCCAGTATTATCCGAGAAAGGCCAATGTGATGGCGGATGCATGGAGCAGGATATCTATAAGTATAAGAAGCTTGGCTTGTTTGAAAGTAACAAGGCATCCTTTAGCTAGGGAGCTTTAAACTCGTGCAAAGTAGTTTATACAGTTTGAGGTGTCTGAAAGAGGAGGAGTATTGGTTAATGTTGAAGAAAGGTTGACATTCCTTGATCTAATCAAGGTCAGACAGTTTGAAGATGTAAAGTTGAATAAGCTTCAGAATATGGTGGTGCACGATGAGGTCCAAGAGGCCACTCTAGATGCTAGTGGTGTTTTGAGAATGAAGGGGCATGTGTGTGCGCCCCATGTTGATGATTTAATTCCTACCATGCTAGCAGAAGCTCATGGCTCAAGGTATTCTATACATCCCGATGCTACCAAGATGTACTGTGATTTGAGACAGCTTTATTAGTGGCCCTCAATAAAGAAAGACATAGTAGATTATATGGCAAAGTGTCAGAATTGTCAGCATGTTAAGTATGAACATCAGAAGCCTATAGGTCTATTTCAGCAAATGCCTATTCTAGAGTGTAAGTGGGAGAGAATTGCTATGAATTTTGTGGTAGGTCTTCCTAATACCTTGGGAAGTATGACTCAATTTGGGTTATTATTTACAGGCTAAACTAGTCCGCACATTTCGTCAAGGGGCATGTATGTGTGCCCCATGTTGATGATTTAATTGCTACCCTGCTAGCGGAAGCTCATGGCTCAAGGTATTCGATACATTCTAGTGCTACCAAGATGTACCGTGATTTGAAACATCTTTATTAGTGGCCTTTATGAAGAAAGACATAGTAGATTATGTGGCAAAGTGTCAGAATTGTTAGCAGGTTAAGTATGAACATCAGAAGTCTACAGGTCTACTTCAGCGAATGCCCATTCCAGTGTGGAAGTGGAAGATAATTGCCATAGATTTTATGGTATGTCTTCCTAATACCTTGGGACAGTATGACTCAATTTGGGTTATTATTGACAAGCTAACCAAGTCCGCACTTTTTATCAAGGTGAATTATAATATGGAGAAGTTAGCCAAGATCTATGTTAGGGATATCTTGCGGTTGCATGGAGTTCCAGTATCCATCATATCTGATAGAGGTACACAATTTACTTCAATTTTTTGGCACACGTTGAACGAGTAATTAGTTACTAAGTTAGATCTTAGTACTACCTTCCATCCTCAGACGGATGGGCAATCTGAGAGGACAACTCAGGTTTTGTAAGATATGCTTTGGGCATGGGTGGCTGATTTTGGGGGTCATTGGGTTCAATTACTTCCATTGTGCAAATTTTTGTACAATTTTGTTATCGCTCTATCATCGATATGGCCCAATTTGAGGCTCTATATGAGAGAAGATGCAGATCTCTTATAGGCTGGTTTGAGGTGGGTAATGTGAAACCTTTAGGCACTGATTTTTTTAAGAGAGTCACAAGAGAAGGTGAGGTTCATTCAAGAAAAGTTGTTAGCTGCTAAAAGTCGACAAAAAGAGTATGCGAATCAGAAAGTGAGGACATGTTTTTCAAGAATGGGGAACATGTGTTACTTAAGGTTTCACCTATGAAGGGACTAATGCAGGTTGATAAGTGGGGATACTTGTTTGAGGTTCTTGATGAGGTAGGTAAGGTGGCTTATAGACTTGCATTGCCTTAGAGTTTAGCAGGAGTCCATTCGGTGTTCCATGTTTCTGTGCTCAAGAAGTACCATGGAGATGAAAACCACATTGTTCATTGGGATTCGGTGTTACTAGATAAGAATCTCTCCTATAAAGAAGAGCTAGTTGCTATACTTGATCGGGATGTATGGAAATTAAGAACAAAAGAGATTGACTCCGTGAAAGTCCAGTGGAGGAATCGTCCTATTGAGGAGGCCACTTGGAAGACTGAAGCAGACATGCGTAGCAAGTATCCTCATTTGTTTGACTTTCAGGCATACTCTTTGCTAGTATCCTTCTTTCCTTATTGTTGTCGCTCGGGGATGAATAATAGGTAAATTGGTATCTAATGTAACAAATCGTTCCATCATTATGTCAAAGACTGCATGTAAAGATTTGGGTTATCCCCAAATAAAAAATTTATAAATTTCAGGCTAGGTTAGTTTCAGATAAAATTTAGGTAATGTGAGATCTAGGAAAATCTGGGAATTGATAATGTAATATGGCATGTATATAAGATTTTGTTGTGTTTTATAAGAGGTTTAATAATCCATAGAATCTTTTAGAAAGAAAATCAGGTTAGTAGAACTCCGGTTATAGCGTTTGACATTAAGGGGTTAGTTCGTAATGTCAAAATCTAAGCACTCTGTTGTAAAAACACCAAAACTGGGAACTAGTCCCAATTTTCTGACTCACTGCTGCTATAGCAGGTAGGAGGGACACTACAGTGATCCCGCTATTCCGGCTTGGTCAATACCACTACAGCAGGCGAATCCCACTGTAGCAATGCTGCTATAGCAAGAATCAGGTCACTAGGGATCAAGTCATTTAAACGTCAGTTTTGAGTACAAAATGTTATTTTCATTCCAAAACTTTCAGAGGTTGAACAAGGGCAACTTCTGGTGACTTTGATCAATTACCACTCCCAAGGTAAAGTGAATTTTCTCCCATCTAATGTAATTTTAATCCCCAAATCCTTAGAATCAATAGGGATTGATCATGATGGGGATAGTAGGTGTAACCCTAGGTTGAAGAAATTGGTGTGATATGATTATAGAGGGGTGTGAATAACTTGATAATGGTTTAAAGTGTTGAAGTATGATTCCTAGACTAGAATTTGTCCTCTTAATCTTGCTTCATGGGGAATTCGAGTGGAATAAAGGGTTGAAAACCCTAGAATAATGAAATTGCCCATGAGCATGACTTAAAAACAATGAATTTAGGTTTTAATGCCTAGAAGTTAGATAAATGGTTGAATTGTTACTTGTTTGTTGTTCTTAGACCGAGATCAAGTCGAGACTGTAATAAAGGGCAAAACTCAAGTCATTTAGAGCATTGCAAGGCTTGGATTGAGGTTGGTTATGGTTGAATTGGGGCTAAGACTCAATTTGATTACATGTGTGCATGTTTAACTGAATGTTTGTTTACTTAGTGGCAATACATGCTAATAAGGAATGATTATGATAAAAGTTGAATATAAGTGTTGTGGCTTGATAACATGTAATATGGTGAGTATGGACCTTTTTGATATGCAAGTGTTGTGGTTTCTAAGCTTACTATGTGATTGTACTTGTTAATAGTACGTCGTTATTGTTATGAGTTGATTTTTCTAATCGCATGGTTGAGATTGAATTTGTGGATTTGTTATTGTTATGAGTTGATTTTGCTAATCGCATGGTTAAGATTGAATTTGTGGATTTAAGGCGGTATAAGGGTAGGGACGTTGAGATATGGGTGGCAAGCACTAGTTGTTTGGTATTTATGGTACATGGACTAAGCTTGTTCTCTGCAGGTCATGGCTTGTGGGCAATTATAAATCTCATTGTATGTGTGTACACTGTGATTTGGAGAGTTTGACTGTTCCTTGAGTAGACCGAGTTATGTTTATTTATATTTAAGGTCCCTTGTGTGGATCATTGGTGTTGATATTACCTTGGTTTTCTTGTTTGAAATGGTTTCTTATTTTATTATTAGTTATTTGTTCTTAGTGTGAACTGTTCCTTGAGGTTGACAAGATATTGATATGTTTATGATGTAAAATGGTAATCTGATTTGGTTACTGGTTGTTCCTGTTGTTGACATTAAATTGAACATTGATCAGTATAACTGAGATGTAACACCCCAAAAGTCCCTAAAACCATATCTCAGACTTAGCATAGAAACCAGAAATGATTTTAAAATTTTTCCCTCAGGACGGCCCTGACCACTAGTCATGGTCAGCGGTAATGAGTCGTCCCATGGCCCATCCTGAGAGGGGTGGACCAAAGTCCTTAAGATTGAAATTTCTTCCAGTGGCAAAGAGTAGAGGCCATGAGTCGTGGTATCTACCTACAAGTCATCATATGACTCGTAGGACGCCTATCTATTTTTAGCAGTTGTTTAAAATAGTCCTTTACCAATCCCATGACATGTCAACTACCAAGAATCTATATATATATATATATATATAAGTTTAAGGATAGTATTAGAAGTGATTTGAGGTCATATGATATCCCTGACACCTAGTTCAATTGAAAACTCCTCTTCCAACTAAGTTCTAGTATAAGATTCTTCTTGGGTCAAATTCAATCGATCATTGTTCCTAGTATACGAATAGTTAGGTGGTCTAATACCCACCAAATTAAAGATATTTGAATTCTGTTTTCAACACCACCAACCATTCTTCAATCCAATTTTGGAGTAAAAAGTTATGGACATTTTTAGTAAGGTGCTGTCAAAGCTGTCAATGACAACGACTCAACACTATGAGTCGTTGGGTGGTGCTACAGATCATACCCTTGACTCGTAAGAACTGTATAGAGAAGTGAAAAATGGGTCTTAAATGATGACTCAGGCCACAACTTTTCCCCCAAGGCAATGAATTGTCACGTGAGTCATCGAGACTGGCACCATCAACTTTCTATTAGATTTTTAAAGGGGTTTTTGGTCTTTTCCACTCTTTTAACGCCAAAACAATGTTGTTTCACCTATTATAAGTGGGATAAGTCAATTTAATAACCCCAAATCCCTCATTATTTTCCCCAAGTGCATTCTAAGTTAGAAAAATAAATGGTTCAACTCTCATGCAAGCCTAAGCCTAAGGTTCTTCTCAAAGTCAGATTCTCCAGCTTTCAGTCCAAGATTTCTTCAGTCTAGGTATGTGGGATTTCAGCAAAGGTCCCCTTTCATTTGTGCCCTAAAGGTTTTCAGATTTAAGCTTCAAATTTAGACCTCATGATTTTAGAGTTCATGCCAAGTTTATGATTTTCCTTCTAATTCAGTATTTCTATGATTATTATATTATAGTGACATTTTTACATGATTCTTGTTATCTTGCATAACCCAGTATTTGATAAATTCATACTCAGTTGATATTACAGTATTTTTGATATGCATTAGCCTTATTTATTTTAGAAATTTGGCATGTTATGAACACACGATCCCATTATATTAATTTTTAGCATACACAAATATTATTTGTTTCAATGTACATCTACAGTACTTCTAGTGTTACAGATTTCCAAATACTTTCAGATAAAATATTTTCCAGTTCAGTCAAATTATTAGTATTTTATGAGCTATTCAGTTTAGGAGCAGTACTTAGAATTGAGCTAACACAGGGATGAATGCTCACCCATCAGTTTAGGCTGAGACCTTTCAAAAAGTCCCTAAATCCCAGAACTAAGTTGGAACTATAGGTTATTAAGGGTCACCCTCTAGTTTAAATGAACATTAATTTAGTGGATCCATGCCATCCATGCCTTTATACCTTGTCAAGGTATATTAAGTCCTACCGATGGGGCATATACATCAAACTTTGTATTTAGCTCACATGGTTATATGTCGATTAACAGTATCTCCCACAGCTTCAGATTCAGTACTTGCATGACTTACAACTCATTCTTATTTTATTTACTTTAGTCTTTTCAGAATATCATTTCATGCTAGTATTTATGATTATCATTTTGGGTCATGCATCATGATTTTACATCAGCTTTATTTTCAGTCCAATATCTCAGTTCAGTATTTCAATTTAGAATATAGCATATACGTTCAATATTAGTTCTAAATCATATGAAATATATATAGTTCTACAACTTTTCAGTTTTCAAAAAATATTTTAGCTCATAATTCAGAGATTTCACTATCTCACAGCTTTTCAGTACAACCATATTTAAATGCATATTTTAATAAATGGTTTATGTACTTAGTTTTAAAGCATGTTTTAAGTGTTTTTCATGATTAGTTCATGTCTCACATGCTCAGTACATTCAACGTACTGACCGCATAACTCTTCTGCCTACATTTTTCATGTGATGTAGATTCAGGTGCTCATTATCAGGATTATAGTCAAACAGATTGTAGCTTTCAGGCAGCAGATGATGAGTTCTCCTCATTCGATAACTCAAGTCAGACTTTGATAGTCACATCATTTTATTTCTGTTCTTATACGTTGATTAGAGATATTTTGGAGTCATGTCCGGGCTAACTGTAGTCAGTGTTAGTAGAGGCTTCCTAGAAAAACAGTCAGTCAGAATTGTTGTATTTAGTTCCAGTTTCTCTTTCTTTCAGATTACAGTTGTTGTAAACTTTTTAACACTGATATATTGAACAATTCATTTCTTAATTTTGCTTCCGCATAGTGTTTTCAGTATCTATCTCCCAGTGTTATGTGTTTCTTTTTAACTGCATGAATTATGACAGTATCAAGGGTTAGATTGGGACTACTTGTGATTCTAAGCACCGTGTTACTTCTAGGTTGTAGACTCGGATCGTGACATGAGATTATTGATACCAAATTAGTTAAGGTTGAACTTGAAGGTTTGTTGTAGTAATTTGTTTGAATATATGGTTTAGTAGTCATGTTTGTTACTTGTTTATAAATGTTTAGTTAAGTGTCCATATTGGTTAAGTTGAGTCAGCCAATGATACCTACTAGTACATAGTTGTTTTATCCTGATACTACCCTACCCTGTCTTCTTCTTTTGTTGAGTGCAGAGCATATTTCAGCGACTTCTACGAGACCTCACTTGTAGATGATAGTGTGACACCGAATCCAAGGGTGATCAGTGACATCGTATCCAAGGGTGATCATTCATCTTCTGTGCAGCCATGGATCTCTCTTATCTTGATCTTGCCCTTATTGTTTCGGACAAGGATAATTTATTTTGTTTTGTTAGTTTCTGGTTGTAATAGACTTGATTGTTAGAATTCTCGTATGTTGACTTTCAGTTCTTGGGGATTATTGTTAAGACTAGTATTTTATTAAGTTTCCGCACTAGTATTGAATATTAAAGTATTAGCTTTTATTAATGAATTGTGTATTTTCTTAAATTGGTTAAGTAAATGATGTTGATGTTTGAGTTAGATGGTTCTTCCATCGGAGAGTTAGTGTGGGTACCACTCATGATGGGTGGGGTCATGACATAAACTTTAGTTATGGCGCCTCATTTACTGTATAAATGTTAGGTATTTCTAAAATTTTGCCTGAAATATGATTTAGGCCCATTTTATTGACAAGTTGAGTCCATCAAATCCACATAGCTAATTTCCATATTTCTCCTTCTTCTCTCTTAAAAAGATTCTGGGTTATCTTTCTCTTTCCATTTTCTCACGACAGAATTTCATTTCCCAATCTCTCAAAACTCACTTCTCTCGCCTTTCACCCCTTTAATCTCTCAATCTCCTTCATCTCTCATTTTG
This sequence comes from Capsicum rhomboideum, assembly GCA_031232105.1. Taxonomy (NCBI): domain Eukaryota; kingdom Viridiplantae; phylum Streptophyta; class Magnoliopsida; order Solanales; family Solanaceae; genus Capsicum; species Capsicum rhomboideum. Next base: position 49,651,218 of record CP124716.1, on the reverse strand, counting down.
TTTTTATTATTTGCACAAACTCTTCTCTTCCAATTTCATTTTTTTCATCTCTCTTAAATGTTTCTATTAAAGACAGTTGATGACCACTATTTTTTGTGACGTTGTACATCAAAGCTCCAACCAAGAGACTAACAATGTCACTGCCCTCATCCCTTCATTGCCTTATATTTCACCCATCTCCGTTTTACTTCATTTTTGTTATTATTACTAGGCCGATGCTTTCCTGATCTATCCAAAATATGCCAAAGGTCGATGATCCTTTAATGTTGATAGATCTCCATTCTACCCTGTTATTGTTCTTCGTAGTACATCTCAAGCTTCCAGAGATGATGAAGTTGTTGCGGAGTAGCGTAGTTACGAGCTTTACTATGACAATGGTGAATGTTTTGTTCTCAGTCATTACCTTCAAGAAATATCCCTAAAACATGTATAAAATGCATATAATAATTTTATACTATAATGATAAATATTATGTGCAACACTGATACCATTTTTTATACATATGATACATTTTCTTTCTCTCTCAAAGAAACCCTCAATTCATCTCCCTGTATCCACCAAATATCTTGGCGTGAAACAGATTAACCTCCATGGCTCTTCAAGTTTCTTCAGAGAAAAAAATGAACCACATTCACAATTAATTTCACAAAGCTTTACATTCTTCTCAAGAGTTATGGCTTCCTTTTTCTTGCTCAGTGATGAAGCTTTCTTTCTTTTACAACAAGAATTCAATTTTATACCATAGTAAACCCTTATCTTACTTATTCCATAATGTCAACTAGATATAATAATTAGTATCTAAAATTCTGGAAATGGAGTTAATTGAAATTGACTAAGAAGTCCAATAAAAAGAGTAAAAGGAACAAAGGAATAGATATGAAAAACAAGGATGCTATCGAAGTTATTCATACATGCGCAGACTAAGTTTAATTAACCTAAATTGGTTACCAAACTCAACTTGAATGCACGTTTAATTTTTTACTGGTATCAACTTGTTACTGCCTAAAATTACCTGGGTTATTGATCAGTGTCAATTTCACTCCTTGCCTGGATTGAAAGTTATAACTAGAATTTTTCTTACCTGGTTGAATTACAAGCTTGACTGGTGAGATTAGCCAATCATTATAAAGAAATTGAGTGGGAGGAGGGAAATGAATTGAAATAATTTTGGTTAAATGATAAAAAGATCCATGTTTTAAATAAGTTGGCAATGTATGGCAATGGCATTTTTGGCAATTAAAAAATGGGGAGGAAGCTAACCTACTACCTTCATGTAGTATGTTAGAAAGACCTACCTATATATATATATATATAATGATGGAACCTACTTTAACTCGCTAGTAGGTGAGCCTAACCCAGAGCCCGAAACAGCGTGTAACGGGCTATCAGAAGCAAGAGAGATAAATAGGGGTAAATCATAAATTTTAAAGCGACTACAAGGGAAATATACACAAGCATGGCATACAAAAAGAGGAGAAGGGACAAAATACACAAAATAAATACCCCAATACCTGGTAAGGCCAGTACAAGAGCCACTATATAAAAGGAGTACTAGACAAGTGAAAAAGATATACAAAGTAGTCTCTAAAGATACAAAATAAGACTAGTAATAGAATAAAAGAAGATGGATCAGCTTCGGATGTTGAAAGCTTACCCTGATCTCCGATCAGCAGCTCCGCTCGAAGTCGACATCAAAGGAGAGGACTTGTACTAGGATCTGCATCAGGGAAAAAGATGCAGAAATGTAGTATGAGTACCAAAGAATGCGATACTCATTAGGCGTCATAGGCCTACTGAGCTCAATTAAATCAAAAGCATAATAAAGTACCAATCTATACTAAGAGGCAATAAAAGAGGAGTCAGAATGGAAATAATAGGCTATGCTAAGCAAATACGAGAATCAAATGTAAATAGATCAAAAGCATAAATAAATGCCTAGCTATAACCTAACTGAACCCCCATAAGCCCAGAAGGTACACACAATATGAACAAAACTCAACCGAGTCCCCATAAGCATGGTGGGTGAAAACAAGGAGTAATACCAGTATAAAACCATGTACAACAGTAAGAAATGTGAAAACTAGCCAAGATATGCTATAAGTGTACCGTATACTCTTCCTCCGGCCATAACCATAAATTATATCGGTCTCAAACCGAATTTCCAATCAGAAATTAATAACAATGAATGTCGGACTCGAACCAAAACTAATAGGTAATAATTAGTATAACCAGGTGTCGGACTCAAACAAAAACTAAATATGCAACAAGTAATAGTAATACATAGTTCCTAATCGAACCAAGTCTATCTAGTCATTCTTATCATTTTTGAAGACCAAATTCCTTAAAGATTTATGAAATTTCATTTATTAAGTTAAAAATAATGGTTTAAGGACAAAAAATGCTTAAGTGCCGGGGATACCAAGTCAACAACCACAATATAGCGAGAAAACCGATCTAATTCTAATAACTTGCCCACCTAAGGGTTTTATAGCTACTTACAACAGGAGGGGACGCTATCCTATGGTACTTTAAATTAAAAAGGAAGGATTATACCAACTACAACCCCAAAAATCCTACCTAAGGCAAGCACCTACTCAAACCTAGACTAAGGCATCTAAATCCAAACCCAAGACCTTAAGTATGCTAAGTCAATTTCTAAAGGAGAAGCAACTACCAGACCTAAGGAAATCAAGATAGAAATCTACCCTTAAGCCCCTTAACCAGCTACCATGATTATAACTACCTTAAAGGGTTATTCGAACACTAATATCCTACATATCATTATCACAATACCATACCAACACCATTAAATATCAATGTCTAAAGAAAGGAAAGCCTAGCCTACCTGGACACCGTCGAAAGAACTCAAAATTTACTAAATTGGAGATTTTCCCTTTCAAAAAGCTTCCGACCACTGCGAAGCCATCAAAATAGTAATATAGGCATCAAGATGAAAATAACGATACCCATATTGCAAAATTACTCTCTGAGTCAGAAATCGAGCTAAAAATCATTCATGGGGCCCGCTTATAAAATTTGAAAATTAAAATAGAAACTGCATCCCTCATGGGATAATGAGCTTATGCTAAAAAATTGAGCACTACCGTTTCCTAAATCGTTCCCCAAACAGTCCCGAATAAGTCAAGAAAAACCAAGAGCAAAAATAGAGAAGTAAATAGAAATCAGGCCGGGACTTATGAGTTAATGATTGGAAAATGATCACTTTAACGACCCCTAACTATTCCTAGCTTCAATTTAAGATTCCCCAACAATTTTCAGAGCTCCACTAATCAACTATGGAGTTTACACTTAGAATAATTGAGCTGAAAAATGAAGGGAGCAATATATATATATATATAAAACCCAGCGATGGCCGCTTAAACGACCAATTGACCACTTAAGAGGCAAAAGATTGCTTAACCGACCCGCACCAAGCTGGCCAGCCTCCGCTTAAGCGGTGTTCAGCCTCTAAAGCAGTTACTGCTTAAGCGGTCCACAAGCTACTTAAGCGGCTGCACCAGCTAATTGGATATCAAAAATTTTTGCTAAGTTTTAACAAACTCTGACTGGGTGCTTGAGATTCGTTCGAACCCCATGCATACAAATGAACTATGCTACTTTACCAAAATCGGCATTCCAAACTCAACGAAACCATGAAAATTTTCAACAGAGGTTGTTTTGACAAAAAGTGTATCCCACACCGAAAGTTTCATTTTCACCCATTTTCAACCAATAGCTCAAAATGAGCCAGGAAGACTCGGGTCCCGGACCAAGGGTCCCCCTAGCCCAAAATCCACATTTTGGAGCTAGGCTTGGGCGTTGAGCAGAGCGAGTCGAGTTCAAGCCCATCTTTACAGAGCCAAACCCAACCAAGCTTTGACTAGTATCGAGTTGAGTCGAGCCCGTGCTAAGCTGAGCCAGCTCTTTAATATTTAGTTATGTGTAGTATTACGTCTTTAAAAAAAATTAAATTATGATATGTTTGTTCTGAATTATAATCATTATTAGTTTAAATTAGTAATTGCATTCAAGTTGATTTAATTATATATCATATAGTCTAAACTAGAATTCAATCTAAATTACATAAGTTAATATTGAACAAAAAATAGAATTTTAAGTAAACAAATAAAAAAGAAAAAATAAAGCAATAGTAAATTTAACAAAAGTCATATAATGTTACATTCCTTTGATTTGAATTTTTTAATGTAATTACATATAGTATCTTTAAAAACAGTGTATATAAAAAAACTAATTACATGAAATACCAAGACCTGGTAAGGCAAAGAAAAATGCTGAGCTTCAGAAAGAAGAAGAGGTAGAAGATGGGGGAGTACAACTAAGAGGGTACAAAAGATACAGACATCATGTTCAAAAATGGAACCCAACTCATAGGAGGTTCAAAAAGGATGTGAACACTGGTGAATATTTACTGGATAAGGGGACTGATGCATCAGCTGCATCAAAGGGATTAAGTTTTGAAATTCTCTTTGATATCCTGTAAGAGGAAGAAGAAGTTGGTGGAGAATTAATTCATTGTGAGACTGGAAGCAAAGAGGGGCAGGAAAATGAGAAACAAGAAGGCACAAGCATGCAAGTATATAATAGTGATAATGCAATTCAACTATCTCAACATCAGTCTAAAGGAAAACAACAACAAATAAATGATCATGAACTGGTCAATATAACTAGTCCATAGCAGTAGAAATCAAATGAGAAAGGGACCAATGCAGTAACAAATGGTCAAACAAAATCAGCAGAGAGATCAGATGAAGCAGCAGTAAACAAAGATCAGGATCATAACAATGCAGTAGCATTAACAAAAGTGGATTTGCATACAAAGATTTCAGAATTCAGTGATGAAATTTCCATAGAAAAAGCTTTGGAAATAGACACCTACCATGAATCACTTCAAATGGATGCTTCTAGAGAAGGTGCAACAACAGATGGTGATAAGAAAGTTTAATGCATAAAGAATAGAGGAAAAATAACATAAAAGGTTAGATTGGTCTAATGCAAAATGTCAAGAAGTATTACATGGAGATGCAGAGGGAGGAAGTGTTCCAATGACAGAAAAAGTTATGATAGAGATAGGGACTTATCCTCCAGAATTAGCATGGGGTAATAGTCTCATTGTACAACAGGATGTGGAAAGCATGCAAATTGTAGAAGATCCTCAAGCTTTAACTACCTGCACAAAGTCTAGTCCAATCAAAGTTCTACATAGTATAGTCTCCCATCAAATGCAAGATACATCAGTTATCAGCGCAAACACAAAACAAAAGTGGTTACTAGATTCACAGAGGACACAAAAGAAGAGGATAATCGGAAGGTGGATATAAAGGTGAAAAAAGAGGCAGGGTTATCTCCTCAGTCCTCAACAAAGGGTAACAAGTCAAGAAATAAGGTGGAGTGTAAACCTACTAGGGTCAACCCTACGAGTTCATAAAAAGCCAGTTTTAAATGATGATGAAAGCATTATTTTGGAATGTGAGGTCTGTACGGACCCAAAATTCATTCTACATGATTCAAATGTTGCACAAATATCATAATTTTTCTTTAATTTCTTTGATGGAGTCTTTTCAAGAAGCAAGGAACATTCATAAATATAATAGAAGACTTGGGATGCAATATGCTAATTATAATCAGAATGGTAAGATTTGGGTTTTCATTCAAGACCACATTCAGGTGGGTATATTGTCAGATATAGACCAATAACTGACACTTCAATTGAATTTCTAGGAAACTGGGCAATCAACAGTTACAACTATTATTTATGACAAATGTGATGTTCAGGAGAGGCTGCATCTTTGGGATGACATATACTCTATTTCTCATAACATGAATATGCCATGGATTATTGGTGGAGACTTTAATGTTATCATGTCTAATGAAGAAAAAATTGGGGGGCTGCCAGTTACCTACACTAAAGTTGAGGACTTTTCTTTCTGCATTAATTCATGTGAGTTACTGGATATTAACTTTAAAGGGAGTCCATTCACCTGGTGGAATGGAAGGGCTGAAGATGAGTGTATCTTTAAAAGACTGGATATGATATTGATGAATCAAGAGTTTTTGGGCCTAATAGGACATGTGGAAGTGAAATACTTGGCTAGAATAGGGTCAGATCATGTCCCTTTGTTACTTACATGTGGGGGACAACAAATGCATTTCAGGAAACCCTTCAAATTCTTAAAATTTTGGGTTGAGGAGGTTGATTTTAAAGATGTGGTTAAAAATAGCTGGATTGCTCAAGATGTTTCTGATATATTCCTCAGTTTTAAGCAAAAAATTAAGAACACAAAATCTACTCTTGCTACCTGGAGTAGAGAAAGGTTTGGGGACATTTTTAAGCAGCTGATTATAAGGGAAGAAATTGTCAGGCTGAAAGAAGATCTCTTTGAGGAAAACCTTACTGCTAGTAATAGAGCTGTTCTTCAAAAGGCTCAAGCTCAGCTGAAAAAAATATTTACACTTTGGAGAAGAATTTTGGAGGCAAAAAGCAGGTATACATTGGTTTGAAGAAGGGGATAGACATACTAGATTTTTCTATAGTCTAGTAAATAGAAGGAGAAAGAGATTATCTTTATCCAGAATATTGAAGGAAGATGGGCAATAGGCAGAGGGGAATGTACAAGTTGCTAAAGAAGTAATTTCATTTTTTTAGAAATAGTTTTCCTGCCAGGAGATTTCTTCTAATTTGTCTCTACTAAATCATGTCCCTTTACTGATTAATAAAGAAATAAACAAAGAGATATATGCTATGCCTATAGAAGACAAAGTGAAAAGAGTGATTTTTGAACTTAATAAAGAAAGTGCTAGTGGCCCTGATGGTCTTACTGGTCAATTTTTTCAAAGTTGTTGGTATTTGGTAGGTGGAGACATTGTTAATCTGGTGACTGTTTTTTTTGTAGGGTGAATATTACCTAAGTCTATAACTCACACTAACTTGGTTTTGCTGCCTAAAAAAGACATTGTTCAGTCTTTTACAGACATGAGACCAATTAGTCTAAATAATTTTCTTAATAAGGTGATCTCTAAAGTGGTCCATGATAGGTTGGCAATATTTCTTCCTATGCTTATTTCAAAAAACCAATTTGGTTTTGTGAAAGGAAGAAATATCATTGAAAATGTGCATTTTGGATCAAGAAATCACTACAGACATCAAGAAGAGGGGTAACCCTGCTAATGTAGTGATAAAACTTGACATGGCTAAAGCATATGATAGAGTGGATTGGAATTTTTTGATCAAAGTGTTGGAAAAAATGGGTTTTGATCATAAAGTAGTAGATATGGTCTGGATGTTGGTTCCTAATAACTGGTATTCTATTTTGATAAATGGTCAATACTATGGTTTCTTTCATTCTACAAGGGTTGAAACAAGGTGATCCTCTGTTTCCAACTCTGTTTATCCTATCTGCAGAAGTGTTGGCTAGAGCCTTGAATTCTTTATTTGACAATAAAGATTTCAAGGGCTTTGGGATGCCAAAGTGGAGTGACAAATTAGCCATCTGACTTATGCAGATGACACTATCTTATTTGTGTCATCTTATAAGAGAACTTTACAATTGGTGATAGATACATTAGAGAAATATGAACAACAATCAGGGCAGAAAATTAATAAGGAGAAGAGTGTTTTTTATGTACATGACAAAACAACAAATGCTACCATTCAGGAAGTGGAGGACTGCATTAGGTTTCCTAAAGGGAAATTTCCCTTGATTTATTTAGGATGTCCTATTGGTCATGTAAGAAAGAGGAAAACACATTTTTCAGAGTTGATCAAGAAGGTAAATAACAAGCTCCAGTCTTGGAAAGGGAGGATTTTGTCATTTAGAGGTAAATTTGTATTGATTAATAATGTGTTAAATAGCATTCCAATATACTTATTGTCTGCAACCATTCCTCCTAAATGTGTTATCCATGACTTACATAAAATTTTTGCAAGATTTCTATGGAGTTTCAAGAAGGTAGGCAGAAACAAGCACTGGGTTGCTTCGACTGATATTTGTAGGCCCAAGGATGAAGGAGGACTTGGATTTAGGTCTTTTTTTGACATCTCTAAAGCTTTATTTGCCAAATTATGGTGGATTTTCAGAATACAAATATTGTAAAAGGTATACACCTCAGGTGGGGGAATGGAGAGGAGGGTCACAAACATAGAAACATATGCTTAAAGCTAGGAATTATATTGATCAAGAGATATGGTGGGAACCTATGTGTGGACATGCTAATATCTGGTATGATAATTGGACACAAATAGAAGCCCTCCATTAGTACTTACCAGTCACCAGTATGGATACTTATCAAGTAGAAGATATAAAACAATTATTCCATGAGGGAAGATGGAACACTGGTTTTCTAGAAGATCTGTTTCCAGAAGAGGTAAGTAACCATGTCCTTCATAATTTGATGGTGGAGGCTAGATCAGAGGAATGAGACACACCTTAATGGATGTTTAACCTATCAGGTAAGTTCACTGTTAAATCAGCTTGGGAGATAATGAGGAAATTAAGAGAAGTTCTTGAAGATTTTAAGAAATTGTGGATAAAAGGGATGCCTTTTAAAGCATCCTTTCTTCTGTGGAGATTATGGAAGAAAAGAATTCCTATAGGAGAAGTATTAGTAAGAATCATGGTTTTTGAGAAGGTGAAATGCAAAAGCTGTGAGGAAGATGCACATGAAACAATTGAACAGGTATTCATTATGTGTCTATTAGCTAACAAATTGTGGTGTAGGTTTGCTGCTGCAGTAGGTGTTCATGATTCCTTTCTACAACTTAGGGACATTATTATGAAGTGTTGGAGAGCTGATAAAGCTCCAAAGCTTCAATTACTGTTCAATGCAATTCCAATGTTCATAATTTGACAGGTATGAAAGAGAAGAAACATCATTATTCATGAGGGAAAGATGTCTTATTTGGGAATGGAGATGGAGATAAACAGAAATTTACTTCTGCTGGCAAGTTACAATTATCCATGGATAAAAAACTTACCCAAAAATTGGCCTGATTTGGTAAAGTTTATTAAAGAGTATTCACCCACTATAGGCTGCAGAATTGTGACTTGGAATCCTCCCACTTTGGGAACTTTTAAATGCAATTTGGATGGTGCTTCTAAAGGAAACCCAAGCCCTAGTTCTGGGGCATTTTGTATCAGAAATGGAGAAGGAAATTTTGTATATGCTAAAGTTAGGAGTCTGTTTGATGGGATTAATCTGGTGGTAGAGGTGGTGGCATTAAGGCTAGGACTGGAATTCTGTGTTGAATATAATCTTCTTCCTCTAACACTGGAGACATATTCTCTTAGTCTAAAAAAGATCTTGGATGGAATATGGGAGGTTCCCCGGTGTATTGCCATGGAAATCAAGAGGATAAAGATGCTGATGCTTCATAAAAATGTAGTGGTGGTGCCCATTCTTAGAGAGGGTAATAAGCTGGCGGATTGTTTCACTAACCAAATTTTTGGTTTTGCAGGTACACAAAGGTTGACTTACTCTACATTGTAGGAAACACCAATTAAAGCAAGAGGCATAATTTACATAGAGAAATCTAAAGTGCCTAATCTAAGGATAAGAAGAAATCAAAATGTGGAACACAACAGTCATCAACAACAATGAGAATAATTCCACAAAACAGTCAATACAACAGTGAAACAAGTACTGTAGAGATTTTGCAAGGAAATAATAATAGCAGTAAGATAATTTACCTATCAGCTCTGGAGTTCAAGCTGTGGTATCAGCTTTTAATTAAGCTCATTCTACTGGATGAAAGGGATGATGGGGAAATATCTTACTGGAATAAGAAAAGAAACTTGATTAGGAACAAGAATAGGGCAAAGATGAACAACATTTATAAATTAGATCAAAGCTTTAATCAGGATATGGTAATAGTAGATGGAACTTATTTGGACAAGCAAGCCAACAATTGAGCTACTAGCATCAAGGTATTTATATCAGGTTGACAGCGATATCTTTGAGGAATGTAATGGAGTAAAAACTTCATAATCATCCCTTGAACTCACCAGATCTGACTTTATTGAGTTGAAGAAGTCTTCATTGAGCTGGTTTTCATGATATTTGTGAGAATTTTGAGTGTCTCATGTGAAAACACCTCAAACTCAACATTTTTCAGGTATGGTTTTCAAAGATTCAAGGTCGGGAATAGAGTTGGTATTCCTTCTTCAGCTTCATCTCATCATCAGAAGGTTCAAAGGAAATGGCGAATCAATACGTCGATTTGAGTGAGACAGAAATCGATGAAGATGGATAGTTACTTTCCTCTTTAATGTTGTCTAGATAATTTTTGTCTTTGGACTTGTAAATATCTAGTGTAGATTTATTATTTTATTTGATTTTTTTTTGGCCTGGGTCGGTTCAGGCCCACCAGACCTTTTTATTTCTCAATAAAGGCTATTGTGGCCATTTTGACCCAAAAAAAGGACCTGGTAAGGCTAGTACAAGAACCACTATATACAAGAAGTACTATACAAGTGCAAAAGATATATAAAGTAGTCTTTGAAATACTAGTACTAGAACAGAAGGAGATAGATCAGCTCCAAATGCTAAAAGCTCACCCTAATCTCCGATCAGCAACTTTGCTCAAAGTCGAAGTCAACAATAATGACTCATACTAGGATCTGAATCAAAGAAAAAGATGCAGAAGTGTAGTATGAGTATCAAAGAATGTGGTATTCAATAGGCATTGTGGGCCAACTGTGCTCAATTAAAGTAAAAGCATAATAAAAGTGTGAATCTATAATAGGAAGCAATAAAATGAGTCAGAATGGAAATAATAGGCTATGCCAAGAAAATGCGAAAATTGAATGTAAATAACTCAAGAGAAGAAATAAATGCCTAGATGTAACCTAACTGGACTCCCAAAAGCCAAGAAGGTACATATTTAAGATCAAAACCTAACTGAACCCCCATAAGCACGGTGAGTGCAAAAAGAAGTAATACTAGTATAAAACCAAGTACAACAACAAGAAATGTGGAAATTAGCCAAGATGTATGATAAGCATACCATATACTCTTCCTATAGCCATAACTATAAATCATACCGATGTCAAACCAGATTTTTAACCAGAAATCAATAATAATAAATGCCAGACTCGAACTGGGACTAATAGATAATAATCAGTACAACCAAGTGTCAAACTCGAATCAGAACTAGATATGTAAAAAGTAGTATTAATCCAGAGTTCTGACTCAAACTAAGTCTAACTAGTTCTTCTAACCATTTTAGAAGACCAAATTCCTTAAAGATTTACGAAATTCCATTTATTAAGTTAAAAACAATGGTTTAAGGCCAAAAAATGCTAAAGTGCCAGGGGTACCAAGTCAACAACCAAAATATAGCGATCAAAATAATTTGGTTCCAATAACTAGCCCATCTAAGGGTTTTATAGCTATTTACAACAGGAAGGGACGTTATCCTATGGTACTTTAACTTAAAAAAGAATGATCATGCTAACTACAAACCCCAAAAACCCAACCTAAGGCAAGAAACTGTCCAAACCTAGACTAAGCATCTAAATTCGAACCTAAGGCCCTAAGTATGCTAAGTAAATTTCTAAAGGAGATGCAACTACCGAACCTAAGGAAATCAAGGCAAAAATCTACCCTAATAATTTGCTAAATCAAAGCTTTTTCTTTTCGAGAAGCCTCCGACCACTATCATGCTATCACAATAGTAATCTAGGCATCAAGATTAAAATAACAATACCCATATTGCAAAATTATGCTCCGGGTCAGAAATTGGGCCAAAAATCATCCGTGGGGTTCGCTTACAGAATTCAAAAATTGAAATTGTAACTACGTCTCTCAGGGAACAATGAGTTTGTACTAAAAATTGAGCACCACAAGCTCCTAAATCATGCCCCAAACAGCCCCAAATAAGTCAAAAAAACCAAGAGGAAAAATAGAGAATTAAGTGGAAATTAGGCTGGGAACTTACGAGTTAATGACCGAAAAATGATCGCTTTAACGACCCCTAACAATTCCCAGCCTTAATTTAAAATTCCCCAAAATTTTTTTAGAGTTCCACTAATAAACTGGTGTTTACACTTAGAATAATTGAGTTGAAAAACGAACAGAGCAATATATATATAAAACACAGCGATGGCCGCTTAAGCGGCCAAATGACCGCTTAAGCGGTTTTTGCTTAAGTGGCAAAGGATCACTTAAGCAACCCCTATCAAGATAGCCAGCCTCCTCTTAAGTGGTGCTCAGTCGCTAAAGAGGCTACCGCTTAAGCAGCTGCACTAACTACTTAGACACTATCAATTTTTGCCAAGTCCTAACAAACTCCAACCGGGTGCTCGAGACTCCTTTAGAATGCCATTCATGCAAACAAACTATACTACCCTACAAAAATCAACATTTGGACTCAATAGAACCATCAAAATTTTCAACCGAGGTCGTTTCGATAAAAAATGAGCCTCACATTCAAAGTTTCATTTTCACCCATTTCAACCAATAGCCCAAAATGAGTCCGGAAGCCTAGGGAACCAAACCAAGGGTCCCCCTAGCAAAAATCCACATTCCAGAGCTAATGGAACTACCAGAATTGCCATCCAAGGCTTTTTACCTAAAGTTTTGCCCGAGACCATTTCTTCAACTTTAGAAACTCCAAAATGGGGAAATTGCTATAAATCCAAATAAACTGCTCAGGAATCAAAATGCCAGTCCCAATAAGTGATAGATAACTTAGGGAAGCTATAGGAAAACTCTAAACATAGAAAATGCATGAAAAAGTAGAAAATGACTTGGAGGGTCATTACAACATCTATTACTAAAAGGACTTTTGTCTGCAAATGTAAAGGGCTAAGAAGTACCTGTAGGATCGAACAAGTGAGGATACTGGGCCTGCATGTCATACTTAGTTTCCCATGTAGCCTCCTTGACTGGATGGTGTATCCACTGCACCTTTACCATCAAATCTCCCTGGAATGCAATTGTCTGACATCCCTATCTAGAATAGAGACTGGCTCCTTCATGAAGGTCAACCTATCATCCAATTGAATTGAATCCCACTATATCATATGAGAATTATGTGAAATGTAGCACCCAAGCATAGACACATGAAAAACTGAGTGAATAACTGAAAAGGCTCGAGGCAAGGTAAACTCATAAGGTACCTTCCTAACTCTCTAAAGAATCTCAAATGGCCTGATATATATGGGGTTGAACTTGTCCCTCTTCCTGAAACTCATCACGCCCTTCATGGGTAATAATCAAAGGAAAACTTGATCACTAACTCCGAACCTCAAAGCATGAAGCCTATGGTCAGCATAACTCTTTTGTCTTCTCCGAACTGCCCATAGTCTATCCTGAATAACCCAAACTTTGTCTAATGACTCTCAAAGAAAATCAGTACCTCGTAGCCTAGCCTTTGAAGTCTCAAACTAACCAACAGAAGATCGACACTGCCTACCATATAATGACTCGAATGGTGCCATCTGAATACTCGAACGGTAGCTATTATTGTAGGTAAATTCTGCAAAGGCTAGAAACTGCTCCCACTGACTTTCAAAGTTCATAACACAAGCTCAGAGCATGTCCTCTAAAATTAAAATAGTCCGCTCTGACTGACCATCAGTCTGGGGATGAAAAGTTATGCTAAGGTCGACCTGGGTACCTAACTCCTCCTAAAAATCTCTTCAAAAGTTGGAGGTGAACTAGGAAACTCTATCAGAAATAATTGACATGGGCACTCTGTGAAGACAAAACACCTTGACCATAGATTTGAGCCAACCTCTTGGGACTGTAGGAAGACTAAATAGGTAGGAAATGAGCTAACTTGGTCAACCGATCTACAATGACCCAAATGCTAAAAGAACCATGAGAAGTGTGATGCAAACCACCCATAAAATTCATAGTAATCCACTCTTACTTCTACTCAGGAATGGGTAGCCTCTGAAGTAGACCACCAGGTATCAAATGCTTGGCCTTCACCTACTGACAACACAAATACCAAGACATAAAATCTGCTATATATCTCTTTAAACCACTCCACCAGTAATGCTATCTCTAATTTCTATACATCTTAGCTATCTCGAGGTGAATAGAGTATCTGTAGCAATGAGCCTCCTGAAGTATCAAATAAATCAAACCTCCTACCCTCACATTACAAATGCGACCATCAAACCTCAATATACCCTCTGAGTCTAAGGCAGCGCTTCTTGACTAGCCCCTCCGTACCCGATCTCGAATACTACACAATTGACTATCCTCAAACTATCAATCTTGAATATGCTCCAACAAAGTAGACATGGCCTCAACACTAGCAAGAATCCTCCTGGGGTATGAAATATCAAGTTGAATCAACCTGTTGGATAAGGCTTGAATGTCTGAGGCCAACGCTGCCTCCAAACTAAAAGAAACACCAAGCTCCCTATACTCACTGCCTTATAGCTCAAGGCATCCGTTACCACATTCACCTTGCCCGAATGGTACAAAATAGAGAGGTCATAGTACTTCAACAACTCAAGCCACCTGTTTTCTTGAATTAAGATCCTTCTGAGTCAGAATGTACTGAAGACTATGATGATTAGTGAATATCTCGCAGTGAACACTGTTGACACCCAATTTTTGCCCTTCCCAATCAGAATTAATTTTGAGCTTCTTCAATTTCAAATAATTTTGAAATAATTGTCTTGATAAAATTAAGGAATTCTCAAAGTCAATTTCAGGATAATTTTGTCAATTCTTAAGTAAACCATATAGTTTCATATTTAAATGTGTGGAATTTATATGATTTGTATTTGAGAATATCTTTGAGAAGAAATTCTATTGAAAATGGAATTTAAATTTATTTTGCTTTAAAACTGGCTAAATTGGGAATTTAGTTGATTTTATTTTCAAAGTAAATCAAAATTAGTGTCAAAAAAATTAATTTTTTAATTGTTAAATTGAGAAGCTTGATTAATTAATTCGGTCACCTAGCAAACTAATGTGTCCATTTTTATTAAGTCAAAGTTGGTTAAAATTGGAAAGTGAATCTCTTCCCTTGGACTCTCCATCAGTCCAAGTTTTAAAGCCACCAGCCCAACAAAATTAGGCCCAAAACACTTAACCCGACCCGCAACTCTATTCCTCTTCTTCTTCAATAAACCAACAGCAACAACAAACCAAACAACAACCTCTAAAGCCAAACAACTCTACTTATCCATTCCATATGATTTCACCCCCTAATTTAGTACAAAATCACGTGCGTGGTTTGTACCAACATGTAAAGACTTATTTATGAAAACATGTATTTTTTATATTTTCACCATTTTACCCTTCTCCGTAGTTTTTACATATTAGTTTTGGGGTGTGGGAATGGTTGGCACAATTTTCGATGAGATCGGGAGTGATTTGAGCGAGTTTGAGGTTGTTTTGAGGCTTTATGAGCCAATAGTTGACTTAGATCAACATTTCATGTTTCGAGTCTCGAATGAAAATTTGGACTATTCTAGTAGATTTGGAATATCAAATTTGGGTTACTAACGAGGTTGGTTCAGGTTCGAGACCTTTATATCTCATTTCAACCCTTCGTTTGGAAAATAGTAAAAATAGGGTCCTGGGGTTAATTTATTGAAAATAATCTTTTTTTTGAAAATCCAACATACTCTATTGAGTCTGAAACATCGAAATTAGCCTAGTAGTATATATGGTTTACTTTTGTTGGGTCCCAATCGAATCCCGAGGGTCCATTCACAGATTTTAGAAACCATGTAAATTAACCTTTTTGCTGATATCTGGTGCAGGGAATTTTTTTTTCATGAATGCGGGCCTTCAACCATGAATACGAAGAAGGATAATTTCCCTCATCGCAATCATGAGGAGGGAGCCGTGATCGCCAAGAACAAATGAAGTCGGGTCCGTTCTTCTTCGCTAACGCGACAAGGCTGTCGCAGCGAAGGCCTAAGTCATCAGGCTTCGCAAATGCGAAGCCTTGGCCGTAAATGCGAAGTCCATATTATGTCTAGTCAATTTTAACCCTCGTGATAGTGAGGTGGGGTCCGTGATCGCGAGGCACGGTTTACTGAACAGTATAAATTCATCATTTTATGATTTTACTCCATTTTTGGACCTCCAAGCTTTGAGAAAGGCAATTTTTATCAAGTTTCATGTGGGTAGCTTATAAAATCATAATCCCACTATATTTTATTGATTTTATCTTTGAAAACACCTTTTAATCGTGATTTTGAAATGGATTTTTGGGGTTTTTACCAGTAAAGCTCAAAAATAGTTTTTCTTTGATTTGGACCTCGTTTTTACTTGGGTTTTCTTCTATAGACTCCTTTAATCTTGAGGAATGTGTTTCTAAAGGAAAATTCTGGTTTTATCCCTCTTATTTTTGAACTTATTTTTCAAGTCTGTTTTGGATCCAATTTAAATATGGGCAATATGGGTATTGTTGGCTTTCTTTTAATACGTAGATGCCATATTTGTATGTTGTAGTTGATTTTGAGGCTGTTCAAAAGGGGAAAGCTCAGTATTGAAGGACTTTAGGCTCGAATTTCGTCATTTCGAGGTAGGTTGTGGTGGTTATGGCTTGACTTCTTTCAGATTGAGCTTGGTAGTTAGTAAATAAGCAAAGGATACTATGGGTTAGGAAAAATAATTATGGTTTTTATATTTTGAGATTATTATTACAGTTGTGTGCCCGTGTGGAGGTTTATATTCGGTGGTTGTTGACTTGTGATATTTGATATTACGTGTTGCTCGAGTGGGGCCTTATTTGACATCATTGGCCTTATTTGTGCATTTATATGCCTTATTCTAGATATGACGACCGTGCGGGGGCTTAAATTGTTATTATAAGCTTTATTGAACATTGATTGCCTTTATCATGATAGAAAAACCTTAGTTAGGGGTTGATATGATATTAATGATGTCTTACATACATATTCATTCTGATGGTGCCTAATTAAAGTGGATAATCATGAATTGTGGACATATTGTGTTGATTCTGGGCTCACTTATATATATGTATTGAATTAATTGGATATCTTCATACTGATTTGGTTGTGAGCATTACATCCTTCATATATACATCCATGAGATGCTGGTACCATTGAGGAATGTTGTTTTGAAAGAAATTGAGACATTTTTATAAAACCCTCCCCGTGAACCCAAGTCGAAGAGATGGGCTGAGATTGAGATATGAGTTATAGTATACAGGTTGAAAACCCCCAATGGTTCCTATTACGGAGCTGCGAGCTAGGTTGGTGTATACAAAAAGTCATGTAATGACTTTCACTGTTCCACCCCATCATCATCATTGCATTGCATATACATTTTTTGTGATTCCTTTAGTTTTTCTTGACTTGTGTTTAGTTTTTGTATACTTTTCGTGTATGCCTGTGTTGTTTCAATTCATTATTATATTAGAATTGTTAGTGGAGACGGTGTGAGATACCACTTGGAAACTTTTCTATTTATAGGTGATGTGCTCATAGTCTTCTATACTTATATTATTGTCTACTTTGCTCAGTCGGCCTATGATTTCTACTGAGTACATATGGACTGTACTCACCCCTACTATTTTCTTTTGGTGCAGATCCGGGTATGAGTACGACTTATTGTGGCTGATCATGCTTTTTGAAGAATGTGATCGAGGTACTGGGTTGCTCTATGGACCTATCCTACCTTATGTGTTTATTTTCTATCAGAGACAAACTTATGTAGTATTTTTATATGTTTAAATTAGTATTAGATGCTCTACACTTTTGACATCAAATTTTGGGAGATTGTATATTATTTCTTTCAGACTTACTTATGTTATGTCTCGTGTTAGTCTGACTCCACTCTAGAAGTCTCGCCTTAGTTTATTTTCCTTAATTATTCATATTCTTTCCATTTTAGGTGATTGAATTACTTCTCAAGGCTGTGCTGCTATAAGTACACTCATGACCTAATTTTTAGGTAATGACAAATTGGTATCAGAGCATCAGGTTCACCGATCTCATAAGTGTAAGAGCAGGATGTCTAGTAGTGTTTCACAGATTGGTACGTAACGTTCGTATCTATCTTCAAGAGGCTATATGATGTCTTTGGGAAAAACTTCTCTAATTTGATTTCTTATCATGTATGTTGTTCATACCCAATGTTCTAAACTTGTATTCTACTCTTTCTATGCAGATGGTGAGGACTAGATCCAGAGATGCTAGGGATTCTGAGCAGGCACCCAATTTGGAAGCCCCAGTTTAAGGATGAGACAGGAGTAGTGGACGGCCCATAGTTATATGGTGGGCACAATGAGCTACCCTAGTAAGAGGACATACTAGGGAGGCCTCTTTTAAGCCCGAGGTTGATTATGCTAGAGATGATTATCAGACAGGGGTTTGGGGGCTAACTTAGCTCCCACAGGGTTCAGTTGGTACCCTAGTGCTTCAGGATTTGTTGGTTCACCTTTTGAGTCGATTGGGTAGTGTTCCTTTGAGTGTACCGGGTGTCCTTCAGACTTCGAGTGGTGTTTTTCCATCTGTACCGACATCTGCTTATGGTATTCCTACTTCAGGGGTACAACCATCATCAATGGTACCCCCACGTACGGACTCTTTGCCTACAAAACTTACTATTTCTTCGATGGCTTCGGGTACAGTGATGTCTTCTGATGATCAGAAGAGATTCAAGAGGTTCATTCACTTGGGTCCACCCAAGTTTAGTGGTGTTATTGATGAGGATTCATATGATTTTCTGACTGATTGCCAGGAGAAGTTACATAATCTTGGATCCCTTGAGTCTCACTGAGTTACTTATACTACCTATCAGTTGATGATATGGCCAGGGATTAGTGGAGTTCACTTGCTAGTTGCAGACCTTTGGGTTCGCCTGCTATGACTTGGACTCAAATTTCTAAGACAATCTTGGAGAGATTTGTGCCTTATAACTTGAGAGATCAGATGAGGGATGAGTTTGATCATTTGGAGTAAGGATACATGTCTATTGCCGAGTATGAGGAATGTTTTCATGCTCTATCTAGATATTTATTCGCTAGCATCTTCACCTAGTCTGAGAGGATTCAAAAGTTTGTGAAAGGGTTAGATGGTTTATATTAGTGGGATACAACCCAAATGGTAGTTTCAGGGGCTTCGTTGTAGAGTATTATTGAGTATGCCAATATTATCCAGTCTATTATCTAGTCTACTTAGAAAGGCACCAAGAAGGTGCATTGTCAGTGTGAGTTCAGAGGACACGCCTCTTGAGGTAGAGACTTTTCTAGTCGAGGTTCCTGTTATTATCATGGTAGGCCAGTTCAGGCCGCAATGCAGGGATCAGGTGGCAGACCTTCAGGTTCTGTGGCTTCTAGTAGCTAGGGATCAGGTAATGCGAGTGGAGGTTCTAGGTTCGGTTCTTCAGGCCAGGGTGGTCGTTCTGGTTTATTCGCACCTCCTGTGATTGAGTTGGGCCACATAAAATGTTTTATATGTGACGAGTTTGGCCATGTGGCCAAGAATTTCCCTTGACGTGTATTTGGACCTCCTCTGTAGGGATTTCAGCTTCAGTTTTTCCATATTCCTATTTCTACAGTCAGAGGTGGTTCACAGAGTGGTAGGGGTAGTGCTAGAGGTGCTTGAGCTAGAGGTAAGCGAGATCATGGTAGTGGTCGCGGGGTTGCTCAGTCTAAGAGAAAACATGGACAGTGTTATGCTATATATGGAAAACCTGAGGTGGAGGCCTCTAATATAGTCATTACAGGTATCATCCCAGTTTGCTATAGATCTGCTTCCCTATTATTTGACCCTAGATCTATATTCTCCTATGTGTCTGCATATTTTGCTTCTGTTTTTGATACTGTAGTGAACCCCTTGCTATGCCTCTTCATGTATCTACCCTTATAGGAGATTTTTTAATGGTGGATTATATCAATCTTATGTGGTTACCTTTGCGGGATATGAGACTTAGGTAGACTTGATTCTCTTAGATATGGTTGACTTCGATGTTATCCTGGGTATGGACTGGTTAGCTCTCTATCATGTTATTTTGGACTATTATGCCAAAACCGTGACCTTAGCTACATCAGGTGTGCCAAGGTTAGATTGGAAAGGGACACTTAATTTGGGTCCGAAGGGAGTTATATCTTTTCTAAGTGCTCGAAGCATGGTAGAAAGGTGTTGTTTTTCTTATTTGGATCATGTTCGTGACACTAGTGTTCCCTCACCGCCTCTTATAGATTCTATTCGGGTTGTTCGCGAGTTAATGGATGTGTTTCCTACGGATTTGCCTGGTATGCCCCCAGATCGTGATATTGACTTTGCTATTGACGTGGAGTCAGGCACCAAGCCCATCTCTATTTCTCCTTATAGGATGGCCCCATTGAGTTGAAGGAATTGAAGGAGCAATTGCAAGAGTTGTTGAGTAAGGGTTTCATTAGACCTAGTGTATCTCCTTGGGGTGCGCCTGTCTTATTTGTGAAGAAAAAGAATGGTTCTATGTGCATATGTATTGATTATCGACAGTTGAACAAGGTGACAGTTAAGAACAAGTATTCTCTTCCTTGCATTGATGATTTGTTTGATCAGCTTTAGGGTGTTTTCGTATTTTCTAAGATTGATTTGAGATCTGGGTATCACTAGTTGAGGATTAGAGCTTCGGATGTTTCGAAGATAGCTTTTTAGACTCGATACGGTCATTATAAGTTCTTGTTCATGTCATTTGGGTTGACCAATGCCCCAGCAACATTCATGGAGTTGATGAACCCGGTGTTTAGGCCGTATTTTAACTCCTTTGTAATTGTATTTATAGATGATATCTTGGTTTATTCCAAGAACAAGGCCGATCATGTGAGACACTTGAGAACTGTACTTCAGAGGTTCCGTGATGAGAAGTTATATGCTAAGTTCTCCAAGTGTGAGTTTTGGTTAGATTTTATCTCTTTCTTGGGTCATGTGGTGACCAAGGATGGTATTATGGTCAATCCGACCAAGATTGCGGTAATTCATGATTGGTCTAGGCCCACTAGTCCTACCGAGATTGGGAGTTTTGTTGGCTTGGCAGGTTATTATCCGCATTTTATTGAGAGTTTCTCTTCTATTGCGGCTCCTTTGACCAAGTTGACTCAGAAGAAGATTACTTTTCAGTTGTCAGAAGCGTGTAAGAAGAGCTTCCAAAAGCTCAAGGAATTGTTGACTTCGACTCCTATCTTGACTTTGCCCAATAAGGGCGTGGGTTTGTCTTTTATGATGCTTTCGGTGTTGTTGATGCAGGAGGGTAAGGCGATTTCTTATGCTTCTCGTCAGTTAAAGCCTTACGAAAGGAATTATCCTACCCATGACTTGGAGTTGGCCACGGTTGTGTTTGTGTTGAAGTTGTGGAGGCACTACTTGTATGGAGTCCTTTGTGAGATCTTCTTGGATCATTGTACTCTTCAGTACTTCTTCACCCAGCGAGAGCTTAAAATGAGACAGCGAAATTGGCTTAAGTTGCTTAAGGATTATGATATCACTATTTTGTATCATCCCGGTAAGGCTATCGTGGTTGCGGATGCCTTTAGCTCATCTCTTGACTCAGGAGTGGCCTTTAGCCTTAGAGGTACAGTCTATAGCTAACTAGATGGTTAGGCTTGATATTTCGGCACTTGGGCGTGTTTTAGCCTTTATTGATGGTAGATCGCCTTTGATGGAGCAGATTCGAGCTCACCAGTTTGACAACGATGGTTTGAGGGCTATTCAGGATAAGGTGTTGATTGGTGAGGCTAAGGAAGCTTCACTTGACCCTGATGGTGTTTTGAGGATTGGTGGCCGAGTTTGTGTGCCAAGGGTTGGTGGATGGGTGAGATTGATTTTGGAGGAGGCGCATTTTTCCAGATATTCCATTCATCTTGGGGTAACGAAGATGTATCGTGATTTGAGGCAGCTTTACTGGTGGTGTAGTATGAAGAAGGATGTAGCGAATTTTGTGGCTCGTTGCTTGTGTTGTCAGTGGGTGAAGGTCGAGCATCAGAGATCGGGTGATTTGCTTCAGAGATTACCCATTCCGAAATGGAAGTGGGAGCGCATCACTACGGATTTCGTGAGTGGATTGCCTCGTACTTCTCGTGGTTCTAACAGTATTTGGGTCATCGTGGATCGATTGACCAAATCAACCCATTTCAACCCTATTCAGATTTCATCCAAGGCCGAGAGTTTGGCCCGTATCTGATGCAAGTTTGGAAAGTACTTATTGCATGAAAGAATTTCAACTTGACATCAAGATGTTGAAGTGTTTCAAGAAAGTATGGAAACCAAAGAACCAATACAAGAAAAGATTAACATTATATTTTAGGGACTTTTTAAACATAATTTGATGTACATGTAACTAAGGGCATTTATGTTTTTTTCTTATATTAGCTAACCCTGGTAGTATAAATAGAAAGTGATGGAGATTATTTGAGGGAGACCATATTTTTTAGGTGAATACTCTTGTGAGTTTTATGGGGTGAATCCCTTTATCTCTACATTGTATCTCTCTTGAATATCTTTTGGTAAGATTGTTCATGTATGAGTTCAATTCTCTTCTCCCTAGAATTTAATCTTGTATTTGTTTTGTCACGCCCCGAATTCTATTCGAGCCGGACTGGCACCCGAAGCCGTTGAGGCCCGATAGAACCAATCTTCATCTAGGTACACTCATATGCCTGTTTCCGTGTGAATATCATTTTATCCCATGTAACTATCAAATACCAATAGCAGAAGTCATAGAAAACTTATACAATATATGAAACTTAGTCGTTAGGGACATCAAGTCAATATGAACATACATCTCTTACATTCATCTTCCCACATATGTCTACAAAGCCTCTAACCAATACATGTACATAACCACCCTACAGTCGGGACAAGTCCCCGCTTTATAAAATATTTACAATACCAAAACCATGAACACATATGACTCGAAAAGCCCCGAACCAACTGGAGCTCACCAATGATCCGCGGATGACTCGTAGCCTACGGTGGAGGTCTACTAGTACCTGTGCCTACAACAAGTAAGGTAAGTTCCCCAAGGGGGTCAGTACGAAGAATGTACTGAGTATGTAAGGCTCCTATGAATCTACATCATACATAATAACAACAATGGAGTCAATATAAGAGAAATAGTCAATGCGGATAAACCCTCATTCTGAATGTGTGGAACCATGCGCCTTACATTTATTATTTTCCTTACTTTTACATTCGTCATCTTTATTAGTCATCCACCTTATTGGTGGGTTATTATGGTCATCCACCTTATTGGTGGGTAGTCATCCACCTTTTGGTGGGTAGTCATCAACTTTATTAGTGGGTAGTCATCCACTTTATTAGTGGGTAGTCATCCACCTTTTGGTGGGTAGTGAATAGTATTAGGGTACGCTCGAGCTAGGCTTATGTGCCCCTTTGAGTCGTCCCGGTTCTCAAACATTAACCCATATATGCATTACTTTATTCCTTTACTTTTGAGAGATTCGTACCTTTACTTGCGAGAGATTGATTCATTCACTTATGGGAGATTGATATATTTGAAGTCATAACATTATTGGAACTTTGAAACCATGTCCATCATTATGTAGCACATGAACAGCAACGACTAATGAATGAGGAATATGTGACTTAACAATAGGTAACAACCGAAAATGAAATACCTTTGGACATTTCGGAATGGAATAAGTACAGTGTCAATATGGACAATATGCTACAGAAGGATACAGAAAGATTAACCTTACATACCTTAGCTTCTCAATACAAATACACAATCCTATACGTGAACGTGAATACAATAGTCCATCTCCTTCCTTACATTTCACTCTACAACACAAGTACATAACGGAACTTACGTTAACAACCAACTTCCTTACAAGAGCACAAGACGACAATGAGTTACATGTTTGCCTTATAATGTCGTTTCCCCCTTTACAATGCCATTCACGGCATTGTCACACCAACAATACCACAACATGTCATACATTGACCAAAGCATTACAACCCAATAGCATTTCACACTAAGTTCATCCTTTACGCTTCCTCATTAATACGACATCACAATTATTTCATCAAGTCATCCCAATGCACTTCATCACAATATATCCCCAATAATCCCATAATTTATACTTATAGAAAAATAACAAGTTAATTAACATAACAACACCATACATGTTGATATTTCATCCATACCATGCACTTTTATCAAAACCTCAAGTCCTTTTTCAAGTTTAATTCACAAGGATGCACATCTTTTAGCAAAAAGCAAAAGTGCACTATTCAACACCTTGCCAACATAACCACCATGATATACATAATCTCTCATGCATATAATATATTAAATCATAAGAATAAACACTTACCCAAGCTTGTAAAGTGATGATCTTGCCCAAACAAGTGTAGTTGCCTTAGGGTTATTAGGGTTTGAGTTGAGAGAAATGTTGTAGAAATTTCTAGATTGGCATGTGTGTTTGTGTGAATAAAATCTGATTTTTGTTCCCTTTATATAGTCCCTTGAAGTCATCCTTAGTCACTTTAATCAATCATTGATTAGTCAAAGGAAGAATGAGTCATTTTGCCCCTTTGGGCCTTGCATTTTGGCTTCATTTTGGGCCTCAAATTGAGCCCATTAACACATGTTAACTTATCCCACCAAATTCAATGTGTAATCCATCATATATCTCATGTTTAAATAATTCCATCAATGTTACGACAATATTCAACTCACGAGATTCATGCTCGTAGCTTTAATCCCAAAAATAACCAATTTTGGTCACTCATGGCTTAATTGAACATAATTTGATAAAATGCTTGTGACGAAGAAATAACTCCAACTCGGATGCCAAACTTGCTCAAGAGTAGTTCTACTACGATGGAATAATGATACCATAACCCAAGAGTCGTCTTTATAGACTAATAATCGTAGAAGAAATTCGACAAAAAACACCCGGGCACGCTCCCGGATGCTCTAGAGACTTAGTTAAATTTCAGCTCTGAAAAGGGTGGGAAGGGGTGGCCTGGCACGCCCCTGGGCGCCCCCCCTTGCTGCCTGGGCCAGAAAAATTCTGGCCAAAAGCGGCCTGGCATGCCACCTGCAGCGCCCCACACTTAATTTTTGATTTCGACATTTCTTTGCGGATTTTTTGGATCTTTCAAGTTCCAACCTTTTGCTTACCTCTTATCTTTAAGATCCTTTGCTTGGATGTCCTTTATACCTCGCTTTTCACCCCGCAAATACTCTACGAAGTCACAAATTCCTCCTACAAAGGTCTAATCACATTTAGTAGCACAATATCAAATGTTCCATCAATTACAATACAAGATACGTACTTTTTGCTCTCGAACCTAGGATAAACATGGTTCAAGTTGTCAACTAAGGTCAGAAATGTAAGGGGTGTTACATGTTTGTTCAAATTAGAGAATTACAAATCTACATTTGTTTGGTCTCTAGTTTACTTCAATTGTGAGATTGTTCTTTCTTTCTTCTTTATCTACCTCAATTTCTTGATTATCTCTTGAATTTTCTTATCATGCATATCATTTTACATCAATTGGTATAAGAGCAAGGCTAAAGAATTGTTCCTACAATTCTTAATCCTTGGTTTTATTAAATTATGAAAATTAGGGGAAAAAATGTTGTTTTGAAAAATCTGAAAATCCTAAAAATAGTCATTGTTCTTGTGTGCATATCATTTCTTCCATATCCATATCATTTTTTTTACTGCTATTATAAGCCACTTAAAAATCTGAATTTGAATTGTTGGGTGTTCTATGAAGTGGGAGTATTCACCGGTTGGAAGTTAGATTTAATTCTCTGATTTGTTCAAACTGAAAACACGAGGTTGAGCTGAAGGCCTTGTTCACATCTATTATTTGTTGCGTTCAAGCTTGAAACAGGGACGTCTCAACCATATCGGGGGCCTAAGGCAAAACTTTAATAAGGGGCCTTATCTTAATTTTTTTTAATATATATTTATTATTTAAAATTTATATTGTTTAGCTTTTTGAGATACAAAATCACTAATAATTTTCTTATAGTCAATAATTTCTAATAATTCTTTTTATTTGACAATATAGCTAATCCATGCAATTTCTCTTGTCACTAACTTCTTCTTCTTCTGCTCCTCCTCCTTCTCCTCCTTCTTCTTCTTCTTCTTCTTCTTCTCCCTCCTCCTCCTCCTCCTCCTTCTTCTTCTCCTTCTTCTCCTCCTAACTTTGTTATTATTACTATTATTTTTATTGATATTTTTATCTAACTCAACTAAATTATTAACTTGTTCATCTAATAAACGTTCTTCCAAATTTTTCGATTCAATGTTTTTGTTTCACCTAAAAATTTATCAAGGGCATCTATTTATGATTGTATTAAAGTTTAAGTTTCTCTTTATCTCTCTCCTTTTTTTAAAAAAAAAGTTTTGAATAACCGGATTGACATTTTCTATTTGACATAATTAAATTTTTTAAAAAAATTATAAAGACACTCTACAGTCTATAGTCTACACTTATGAATTATTAATATAAAAAAATATGAAAAACTAAAGCTAAGATAGAGAAATAGAACCTGAATCAAGAGACGAATTACTTGATTGTAAAATTACTTTGGCTCTTCCAAGTTTCAAAATTCACGATCCTTGAAAATCTAAAAAATAATTTTTTTTTTAAAAAATAATATATCTTATATAGTATTGATTTAAGCGAATGAGGATTGAAGAATAAAATATCAAAGAATAACAAAGAAATAAATGTTACTGTCTCAACAGAAAAAAATAAAAACAAACAAACACACTGATGTGAGAATGTACTTTTTTTTTCCTGTGGTAAAATAATGAGTGTTGAGCAAAAGCTAAAAAGTTAAATATAAAGTAAAAAATAAATGTAGTAGCTATATTTTTGATATATGACCCCCCAAAAGTTGTAGTTTCCATTTTTTTAGAGTTGTTCCTTTGTTTACACTAAGAAAAATTTCATGTAAAACTCCATTTATTTTTTCTTTTTTTATGATAATAAAAGATTTCAATAATTTTTTTATATATAATATATATATTATTATTTTCTTCGTTTAAAAAAAAAATGATCTAATTTGATTTGACACGAAATTTAAAAAAATAAAGAAGACTTTTGAATTATATGGTCATAATTTAAAGTTGTGTCAAATATATCAAAATACCCTTTAATCTTGTGGTTTTAAACATATTATGTGGAAAATTAAAATTAAAGTACTGTCAAAAAAGGAAAAGAATTATTTTTTTTTGAAATAGATTAAAAAGAAAAGTAGGCTATTTTTTTTGAAACGAAGAGAGTATTTTTATATGAAAATATGGGGCCAGACAACTGTTTATATGGCTAATGGACGAGACACCTGATTTGAAAAAAAAGGAAATTGCTACGATCTGAAGTTTTTGGATCTGTCGTGAACCCCCAGTTGCGTTTATACTAAAAAATAAAGGATTCAGTGATTACTAGTTGGAAAACAACATCGGAGTTGAAATTTGGTATGGAAGTTTGTGTGTAGCTGCGAAATTTGGTTGGCCGCCATTAAAGCTTGCTCGGAACTTGTGGATCGAATCTGATTGTTGAAACTTTAAAACACCACTCCATTTATATAATAATCTGTGGGGAAAATATTAGTTGGTTCTTGAACCTGAAGGAAGAGCTAGACAGCCATTGAAACTCCATCGAAGCTTCAAAAGTTTGAAAATCAAGTTTCCGTAAAGAAGCTCTATTTGAGTGAGTGTTGTTGAAAAGGATCGGGTATATCTTGTGGAGTTCATAGATGAATCTTTGAGGTTGAAAACATCATTGCAGCCATGGACGAGGCTTCAGCTTCAAAAATCCAAAAATCGAGTTTTCGCAATCGAGCTCTGTTTTGGGTGGGTAATATATAAAAAAAAATCGGCACGCTGAGAGGAGTACATATATAACCTTTTGGGATTGTTTGGGTGTGATTTGAGGTGTGTTTTGGTTGAATTTCAGCTGCAAGTAGTATGAAAGAAGAAGATGAACAGTGGCTGTTCTCTTATTTTCTTTTTAAATTTACAAAAATAGCCATTTGTTAAATAATTTATTTTGTTCATTTAAAATCTAGCCCTCCTACTTGTTTTTCCTATATTGCTCTTACACTTCGTCGCTAGATTACAAATAGTATTATTTCATACTAGTGTTATCTAGTTTTGTGTTCATATTTTATTTCCTGTCAATTTATTTCGTGCTTCTCTCTTTTAGTTTCGTTATGTGTTTATTTCATTCCTTGTCCATTAGTGTGTTTTGTCCTTCTTTGTTAGTGTCATAAACTTTATTTTGAATCGATACTCAAGCTTATTTGAGATTGTAGAATCGTGAAGAGACTAAAGGATACCCTTGAGTGGTAAAAGACTTGAGTGGTGAGATTATTTGAGTGTAGTCCTAAAAGTCTATGACCTATGAGTGTATACATGATGGGAAAGAAAATTGAGTGCAATTATTTGAGTGATACACGTGAGGGAGTGACTTGTGAGGTCCATTATTTTACTAACCATTTTTCTTGTCTTAATCATGTCTTACATAGGTTCAAGGAGTTACAAGGGAGGTTTGGGTGATTATGGAGAAAGAGGAAGTTCCTATAATTATAGTAGAAGTTGTTGTGAAGTTTTTT
Organism: Capsicum rhomboideum; assembly: GCA_031232105.1. NCBI lineage: Eukaryota > Viridiplantae > Streptophyta > Magnoliopsida > Solanales > Solanaceae > Capsicum > Capsicum rhomboideum. The sequence goes on along the minus strand of CP124716.1, from coordinate 49,622,664 downwards.
CATGATTATAGTGGTGCTTCTAGAAAAAAAAAAAAAAAGCATGAGTCTAATGAAAGTTTGATTAAATTTGAAGTCATTCTGGAGGGATATGAGTAGGGGTGTCAAAATGAGCCCAAATTGAGTTGACTCACTCAATCTGTCCAAAATTTAATGAGTTAGGTTTAAGATAATTTACTATTGGGTAAATCTCAACCCATTAAGTCCCAACCCATTTGTAAATTGGGTACAACTGAGCTTAATTCAATCTCCACTTCAACCTGTTTAATAGAAAAATAATTTTCTTAATGAAAGTAGGAAAAACAAGTGACAATGTTTGCTACCACTCTCAAAATCACTCACCTACCCTACCACACACCCACCTCGCCTCCCTTAATTAAATTATTTTTATTTAAAAAAAAATCTTTTTTAAAAAAAAATTCTTAGCCTACCCCACCTCATCCCCATCCCCCACCCTCCCTACCCGAACCCCCTACCCCCCCCCCCCCAAAATAAATAAATAAATAATTTTTAAGTTTTTTTCTTGGAAAAAATTTAAAAATCTTTTCTCACCCCACGGTCCAAACCCACCCTTCCCCCTACCCCGCACCCCCTATTATTAATTTTTCCAACCCCAATTCTCCTCCCACCCCTTACTCCCGCACCCCCCACCCTTCACCTTCCCCCTACGACATACCCACAAAATACTTTGGATTGAACTAGATAGTTTGGGCAGAACATAATGGTACAAAACAAGTATTCTACTTCTGAAAAAAGAAAAATCAGTCTGATTATAAATTCCTTTGATTTGCATTCAATGTATTATCACTTATATACATAAGCAAGTTCACCGTTTTTCTTTTTTTGTTGATATTTTGTAATAAGTTCATAATTAATTAATAGTAGTAATAGTTTTGAAAAAGAGTAACCAATTTCCCCTATTTCAACCCAACCCAACCCGCCCATTTGACACCCCTAGATATGAGAGTGGTTGAACATTTGATTGCACTTTTGGTGTAGATAAATTGTGTTATACCAACTTCATTGATCCCTCTTTAATCGAGTGGTTGGATATACCTTATCATACAAAAATTCACCATATAAATATGATGGAAGGTTGGTTGACAAAGAGGTGAAGATTATTATTTACCATGGGGGCTATCAAGGGGGAATTTGGTATGATATCTATCCTTTGTCTACTTGTTTGGTATGCTTAGGAGCTCCTTGGTTCAACCACAATAAATTTTGGTTTGATAGAAATTTGAGAAAGTTTGTCGTTGTAGATTCGATGGAACGAAAACATATTCTAACTCCTATGACCATTAAGGAATCTTCAATATCAAATGAGAAAGTCAAGAAAGTGGAAATGAAGACTCCTAACTTGAAGTTGGATGTACAAAGTCAATCCTACAATTCAAGTAGAGTTTTTAGAACTTCCAGTAATGCCAAGTTGAAGCTTGATGTGAAGAGTTATCCCAATGACTCAATAGGAATCCTTGGAGCCTATTGCACTCCTAATGAAATGAATGAGAGAGAAAATAAAAAAAGGAGTGAGAGAGTGAATAGCGACAACTCAAAAGAGAAAAACAGAAATGATATTTGGAATGAAGTGAGTGAATGGCTACAAGCACAAAAGAAAAGAGCGATGGAAAATGATAATGAATTGTCACGAGAAGAAAAGAAGAAAAGTGAAGCAAGTAAGAGAAAACAAAATGAGATAAGAGAAAAACAAGAGAGTATGAGTGAGAAGTCTTCTTATTCTAACTCTACCATTTTGAATTCTTCTTCTTCTAGTGTTTTCACTTCTTTTGTAGGTATTCTTGAAGAAGAGCACAAAAAAGATGACTCAACATGGAAAGAAATTCAAGAATTGAAAGAAGCAAGTCAAGTTGGGACTACTTCAAGTGAGCATAATTTTAGCAAAATCAAGGTAAAGAAGGTTTTTTTAAGTGTTCATCAAGGTAAAAAGACAAATCTTAACTCTCTAGTTACTTCAAATGAACTTGATATTGACCTGAGTTTGAATGTTAGACCATCTTTTGATGAGGTTGATGATTCTTTACTTTGCTTCAATATACAAATAGATGATGGTCATGCACTAGTTTAATATAATTGTGGAGCTAAAATTGTTATTGATTGTGAGCTTAAAATATTTCAAACTAGTGTTATGTCGAATATGGAAAAACATGATGTTTTCTTGAATTCTTGTGATGAAAATGAATATATTTCTTCTTTAGCTACTAGGAACACTAAAAATGTGATTAATAATGAATGTATCTTTGCAAGTGGATTTTATTATAACAATTCTTTATTTTGTAAGGACATGAATATGCTTGGTGGTAGTACTCTGTAACTGGAGCACGAGAAGTGTGATGATAGTCTTTTTGGGCTTAAAGAATGTCAAATTTTAATTTTTTTGACAAACAATCCTCTTTTTGATGAATTCCAATTGAATGATTCATTCGTTGTTGACTCATATGCACTTGATGAAAGTGATGATCCAAAATTTAAGGAGTGCATGACTTGTGAAAATGATTCTTGTGACTTGTTTGAGGGTGCTAATTGTGTGGATGTTAGCAAGCTAACTCCTCGAATAATTGTTGAAAGAATTTCTTGTGTTGGAAAGTACTCTAAAGTTGAAAAACATCTTTTAAAGAATGAGGGAGGCAAAAGAGATTGTAGTAGTAAATTGATAGATGCTAATTTTTGTGTCAATTTATTTACTTACTCTAATATTTCTTTTGAGGATAATTTTTGGGTTGAATTTTTGAATGCTTCTAGAAAGAAATGTAAAAATGATCTACTTGAAGCATTGCCTAATATCTATGGGCGTAAATTTGACAATTCTTCTTTTGATGAGTTTACTAACCTTTTTGATCTATTTGTGAAACACCATCAAAAGAGGATCTACAAAGAGGTAAGATACTTGGGAGCATAGTCTTGGGCTACAAAAAGATTAGAGGTATCTTTGTCTTTTAAAGTCAAGAATGATTTGTTGGAATGGCTAGTGCTTATTTTTGGACTTTCTAAAGGCATGAAGCTAAATTTCTATGCCTTTGACCTATATAATAGCAACTTTGTTATGATTGGTAAATATTCTTTAATGTTACTATTTGATTCATGTTGTGAGTTAGAAAGTGAGAAATTCAAGAAAGTTTTAGAATTGATGTTTGTGTTTGATCTCGTAAATGCATACTTGTTTTTAAGGTTTGTGAATATATTGTTGTTCTCTTAATCTTGTAGTTAGAAGAGTACAATTAAATTGTGAATTAAGGAACTATTTGATTCAAGTTGTTGAGGAAACTAGTTTTAACTTGAAAGTTCTAATGTGTAGAATTATTGGTTTCTTTAACCTATTTTATGATTGTGATATACTTTTGAGTCAAGTTCCTAATACTATGCTTGCGAAGTTGATTTTTATGGGATTTCATTATTCTTGGCTCTATCACAAAAGTATGTATTTTTGGAAGTGGTATAACTTATTTGAAAGATTATTTTTTGGCTTGGGTACTAATTCCCCTCTATGATTTGCAAGGTTCAAATTCGGTCGAATTCTTTTAAAGAAGGGGAGAATGATGCAAGTTCGGGAAGTACTTATTGCATGGAAGGATTTCAACTTGACATCAAGAGGTTGGAGTGTTTCAAGAGAGTATGGAAACCAAAGAACCAATACAAGAAAAGATTAACATTATATTTGAGGGTCTTTTTAATCATAATTTGATGTACATGTAATTAAGGGCATTTATGTCTTTTCTTATATTAGCTAACACTAGTATTATAAATAGAAAGTGATGGAGATTATTTGAGGGAGACAATATTTTTTTAGGCGAATACTCTTGTGAGTTTTATGGGGTGAATCCCTTTGTATCTACATTGGATCTCTCTTGAATATCTTTTGGTAAGATTATTCATGTATGAGTTCAATTCTTTTCTTCCTTGAATTTAATCTTATAGTTGTTTATTCAAATTAGATAATTACAAATCTACATTTGTTTGGTCTCTAGTTTACTTCAGTTGTGAGATTGTTCTTTCTTTCTTCTTTATCTATCTCAATTCTTGATTATCTCTTGCTTTCCTTATCTTGTATATCATTTTAAGCCAGTATTTATGTTCGAGAGGTAGTTCACCTCTATGGAGTGCCATGTGTCTATTATTTTAGACAGAGGTTCAGTGTTCACTTTTAGCTTTTGGAGGACGTTTCAGGCGGAGTTGGATACTCAGGTTAACCTTAGCACAACTTTTCACCCCCAGACCGATGGTCAGTCGAAAAGGATTATTCAGGTTTTGAAGGATATACTCCGTGCGTGTGTTATGGACTTTGGAGGTCAGTGGGAGCAACATTTAGCCTTGACGGAGTTTGCTTCTAATAATATCTACCATTTGAGTATTGAGATGGCACCTTTTGAGGCATTTTATGGTAGGCATTGTAGATATTTAATTGGTTAGTTTGAGACTTTTGAGGCTAGACCCCATTGTACCGACTTGCTTCGCGAGTCTTTGGATAGAGTTCGGGTGATTCAGGATAGGCTTCAGGCAGCCCAGAGTAGGCAAAAGAGTTATGCCGACTACAAACTTCGTGCCTTGAAGTTTGGGATTGGTGATTGGGTTTTCCTTTGTGTGTCACCCATGAAGGGCGTGATGAGGTTTGGAAAGAGGGGCAAGCTTAGCCCGAGGTACATCAGACCTTTTGAGATTCTTCGGATAGTTGGGGAGGTTGCTTATAAGTTGGCTCTACCTCTATATTTCTCAGCCGTTCATCCAGTTTTTTTTATGTAAATAAGCCCCGATGCTATATTCTGGATGAGTCACATGTGCTTCATTGGGATTCAATTCAGTTGGACGAGAGGTTAACCTTCATTGAGGAGCCAGTCTCCATTTTAGCCAGGGATGTTAGATGGTTGAATTCTAGATGTATTCCTGCAGTTATGGTTTAGTGGAGACACCATTCCATTGAGGAGGCTACTTGGGAGATCAAGTCTGATATGCATAGTAGTTACCCCCACCTTTTCACCGATTCAGGTATTTCTTTGCTTTTTAGTTCGAGGACAAACTAGAGTCTTAGTGGTGGATATTGTAAAGACGTATTTTATGAAAACGTATATTTTTTTATGTTTTGACCATTTTGCCCTTCCTCGTTGTTTCTACATGTTGGTTTTGGGGTGTGGGGATGGTTAGCATGGTTTTCGATGCGATCGGAAGTGATTTGAGCGAGTTTGAGGCTTTATGAGCCAATAGTTAACTTCGATCAATATTTCATGTTTTGAGTCTTGGATGGTGATTTGGACTACACCAGCAGATCCAAAATGTATGTCAAATTTTTGTTAGTAGCGAAGTTTGTTCGGGTTTGGGAGCTTTGTATCTCATTTTGACCCTTCGTTTGAAAAATAGTAAAAATAGGGTCCCGAGGATTAATTTATTGATAACAATCTTTTTTTGAAAATTCAACATCGTCATTGAGTCCGGAACTTTGAAATTAGCCTAGTAACATATATGGTTTACTTCTGTCATGCCTCGAACGAATCCCGAGGGTCCATTTGGAGATTTTGGAAACCATGCAAATCAGCCCTTTTGTTGATATCTGGTGTAGGGCATTTCCTTCTTCGCGAACATGGGCCTTCAGCCATGAACACGGAGAAGGATAATTTCCTTCATCATGATCGTGAGAAGGTAGCTGCAATTGCGAAGAACAAATGGGGTCGGGTCCATTCCTTTTTGCGAATGCGACAAGGCTATTGCGAACGCGAAGAACTGAGTCATTAGCCTTCGTGAACACAAAGCCTTGGCTGCGAACGCGATGGACATTTTATGGACGGTCAACATTGACCCTCGCGATCGCGAGGCACGGTTCACTGAATAGTATAAATTCATTATTTTTGAGATTTTACACCATTTTCGGACCTCCAAGCTTCGGGAAAGGCGATTTTTGAGGGTTTATTCATTGAGTTTCATGTGGGTAACTTATAAATTCATAATACACTATTTTCCATTGATTTTATCTTTGAAAGCACCTTTTAATCATGATTTTGAAATGTATTTTTGAATTTTTTTACCGGTAAAGCTCAAAAATAATTTTTCTTCGATTTGGACCTTATTTTAAGCTTGTTTTTGCTTTGGTTTTCTTCTATAGACTCCTTTAACCTTGGATAATATGTTTCTAAAGAAAAAAAATTCAATTTTACCCCTCTCATTTTCGAACTCATTTTTCAAGTCCTTTTTGAACCTAGTTTAAATAAGGGCAATATGGGTATTTTTGACTTTCTTTTAATGCGTAGATGCTATATTTGTATGTTTTATTTGATTTTGAGGTTGTTCGAAAGGGGAAATCTTTGTGTTGAAGGACTTTAGGCTTGAATTTCATCATTTCGAGGTAAGTCATGACTTAACTTCTTTCAGATTGAGCTGGGTAGTTAATAAATAAGTGAAGCATGCTATGGGTTGGAAAAAATAACTATAGGTTTTATATTTTGAGATTATTATTACTATTGTGTGCTCGTGTGGGGTTTATTTTTGGTGGTTGTTGACTTGTGATATTTGATATTTTGTGTTGCCCGAGTAGGGACTTTATTTGACATCATTGGCCTCATTTATGCATTTATATGCCTTATTCTAGATACGATGCCCATACAGGGGCTTAAATTGTTATTATAAGCCTTATTGAGCATTGGTTACCATTATCATGATAGAAAAACCCGAGTTAGGGGTGATGATATTAATGATATCTTACATGCATATTCATTCCGATGGTGCCTAATTAGAGTTGATAATCATAAAATGTGGACATATTGAGTTAATTCTGGGCTCACTTATATATATGTATTGAATTGATTGGATATCTTCATACTTGTTTGGTTGTGAGCATTACATCCTCATTTCATATATACATTCATGAGATGCTGGTACCATTAAGGAACATTGTTTGAAAGAAAATGAGACAATTTTATAAAACCCTCTCCGTGAACACGAGCTGAATAAGTGGGTTGAGATTGAGATATGAGTTATAGTATACGGGTTGCGAACCCCCCATGGGTCCTATTGCAGAGCTGCGAGCTCGGTAGGTGTATATAGAAAGTCATGCGATGACTTTCACTATTACACCCCATCATCATCATTGCATTGCATTGCATATGCATCTTTTGTGATTCCTTTAGTTTTTCTTTATTTGTGTTTAGTTTCCATATATTTTTCATGTATGTCTGTGTTTTTTCAATTCATTATTATATGAGAATTGTTAGTGGAGACGGTGTGAACTATCATTTGAGAACTTTTCTGTTTGCAAGTGATGTGCTCATAGTCTTTTATACTTATATTATTGTTTACTTTGCTCAGTCGGCTTATGATTCCTAATGAGTACATGTGGACCATACTCACTTCTACTGTGCCTTTTTAGTGCAGATCAGGGTACGAGTACGACTCACGGTGACTGATCGTGCTTTTCGAAGAATGTGATCGAGGTACTGGGTTGCTCTTTGGACCAGAGTTAACTTCCAAACCTCCTCTATCCTATCTTATGTCTTTATTTTCTATTAGAGACAGACTTGTGTAGTATTTTCAGATGTTCGGATTGGCATTAGATGCTTTATACTTTTGACACCAGATTTTGGGAGATTGTTTATTATTTCTTTCAGACTTACTTATGTTATGTCTCGTGTTGGTATGACTTCACTCTAGAAGTCTCGCCTTAGTTTATTTTCCTTAATTGTTCGTATTCTTTCCATTTTGGGTGATCGGCTTACTTATCAAGGTTGTGCCGCGATAAATGCCATCATGACCTAGTTTTTGGGTCATGACACAACACGAAGCTTCTAGGTGATTCCCCTTAAGATTATCCATTTGATTTTTCAATTTTCTCATTTGAAAATTACGAATTCATACTATTTCATACAATTCCGGCTCACCATATCCTTATCCACAAAGGAACTCAGGAATTGCATTTGCCCTACATTGATTTTTGCCTCTTAATTCAATCAAATCCCTCACCTATATAAACCCCACTATTCCTCTTGTTGGGGTAACATTTTCCTAATTAAGATAATCCTCTGCCACGATCCAATTTCTCAGGTCATGATAACACCTAGCTCAACCCACCAGTAGGTTAGCCAAACCATAGCCCGTAACAGCAAGTAACAGACTAACAAGCAGAAGATAAAAAAATAAGTGTACAACTGTAATAATAAGCAACCAAAGGAGGAATATATATATATATATACATACATAAATACATACATACATGCTATACATGAAGGGGAAAAGGATAAAAATATCAGACCGAATCCCCCAAGACCCGGCAAGATCAGTACAAGAGCTACTATGACAAAACGAGTACTAGACAGTGCCAAAATATACATCGTAGTCTTAGAATATACAAAATAAGACTATCATAATAGCAGAAGGAGGAGGATCAGCTCCGGACTCTGAAAGCTCACCCAAATCCCTGATCAACAACACTACTCTAGGATATCGTCAATGACAGTGATTCGTACTCAGATCTGCATTAGGTAAAAGATGCAAAAGTGTAGTATGAGTACCAAACCATGGGTACTCAGTAGGTATCATAGGCCAACCGAGCTCAATTACAATAAAAGTATAAATAAAGTGCGAGTATATAATCTAGAGACAATGATTAAGGGACAAAAATGGAGATAATAGGCTATGCTAGGCAAATGTGATCAATTGCAGGTAAGAAACTCAAAAGCGAAAATAAAAGCCTAGCTATAACCTAACTGGACCCCCATAAGCCCAGAAGGCACATATAAGGAGAAATAAACCCAACTGAGCCCCCATAAGCACGGTGGTTACAAGTAAAGAGTAATACCAAAGTAAGGAAAGGATATAACCACGATGAAAGTAAAACGAGCCCAAAATGAGTGAGATGTGTACCTTATACTCCTTTTCCAGCCATAACCATAATTCTACCAGTCTCTACCAGATTCCTAATCCCAGAGCAGTAATAGTAATGATAATAAATGCTGGACGCAAATCAGAACTAGTGAATAATAACAATATATCAGATGCTGGACTCGAATCAGAACTAATAAGTAATAACAATATAGCAAATGCCAGACTTGAACCGGAACTACTAAGTTAGCAATATGTAGTGATATCCCAGAGTTTAGCCCATGTCAAGTCCATTCAATCATAAATTTCAATTTTAGGTGGCCAAATCCTTTTAGGAGAAGCGGGTTCCAATTACTAAGTTAGAAAATACGGTTTAAGGTCAAATACTATCCTACCCGGGGTAACAAATCTAACTAAGCTTATTATAATGACTAAGTTAACCCAAACCCAAGTAATAGCCTAAAAGAGCGGTTATGAGATTATTTAGGTCAAATGGGGGCTATTCCGAGCATCCTATCTTAAAAAGGGGCGATAGGGCCCGTCACAAGTCGTGAAATCCAGCGTAAGGCAAGCATCTACCCAAACCAAAAGCTTTTCATTAGCTTTAAACCGAGAAACTATAGTTGAAGAGTCCTAAATAAACTCTAACTATTTCATAATAACAACAACAACAACAAAATAGTAGTATTAGTACGCACAAATAGCAGTAGTAGTGGCTATAGTAATATATTATATTTGAATACATTTGATTAAATATTAAATGAAAGTAAATAATAATAATAATAATAATAATAATAATAATAATAATAATAATAATAATAATAATAATAATAATCTCATTCGTTTCAAATATTTATCTCAATTCAAATAAATAAATTATAAGGTAAATGTACATCATATTTGAAAAAAAGTAAGGAAAGAAAGAATAACAAACTAATCTTCTTTTAACAAATTAATATGATATTTGAAATTTGAATTGGAATGGGGTTCTAGCTTCTTAGCCTCTCTTATATATACTCCTATATCATTAGCTTTATTGGTGAATTTGTTTACTGCATTCTTTATATTCTTCATTTTATAAAAAAATAATTTTGATTTAGCATTTTTCTTTTTTTATATGCAGGAACGATATAACTTTTTCATATTCATCTGTTAACCTAAACGAAAAAAGTGGAACAAGTTCACATCCATTGATGTTATCTCTATCTACTTCTCGCGGTTCTTCGCCTCTCACTAAAAATGGTAACAACTTTCAAGAAGATAAGGAGAAAAAGAAACCGATAATGATTGAAACGACGACTTTGATAAGTAAAAGATTCATAGGTAAATCGATTTCAAATTAATACAGTTTCTATTGTTTAATTTATGGAGAAGTGTTCTTGAGATTTATTCTAATTTTTAGTCATAATTTTATTACTATTGTTGACTTGTAGAAGAAAAAAAAGAGAATGAAGAGAAGAACATAATTGATAACTGCGAAAGTAGGAGTTCTGTTGGTATAGTTGAAAAGCTTAAGTTTTTCAAAATATGTGTTTGATATTGTTGTTCGTCTTTTTAATGTTATTTTATTTCATAATTTTTCTATATTTAATTCAATTGCATGCAATTCATAATCATCTGATTTCTGTATTTACTATCACATTCATATATTTACTTTTTAGGAGGATTATAAAACAAATTTATTGACATTTAGACATTTTAATTTATTTATTCTCTTTTAATTTTACGTGCAAATTTACATTTATGTATAAACTTTTTTAGTGATTTTGGGCGTCATTTAGTTTCATAATATAAAGAAAGAAAATACAAAATACAAAGATAAATCATAGCCTAAATTTTTAATATAATAGCTTAGAGTATAATTACACATGATGTATGCAGAGTACATTGTTAGTTTTTTTGTATAAATTGAATTTTTTATTTTACTTTTGTCTTTTAAATTCATATTCAAGAAATTTTCTTATATTATTGAATTCCTTATAACTCTTGGGACAAGTCAATAAATTTTTTGAAATTGAATAAAAAGTAAAATTTTGAAATATTAGATAAAATTGTATTTGATAGAGGTGAAAGTATTTAATTTGAATTTTAAATCATAATTATTTTTAACATATTAGACTATATTGGAGTCTTCTTCTAATATATATTTCATTTTATCATTTCTGTTATGCATGAAAAATTTATCAATTTTAATTTCATGTTGTACAAAAAAATTTTAATTATAAAATTGTAAGTAGATAAATTCTTAATCAATATCTTTATTTATATTTTTCAGTAATACAAAATCATAATTCAAATAAATAGCCAGTATCTCTATTTATATTTTGTAGTAATATGAAACTATTATTTAAAATAAAATATAATGGATAAATCTAAAAGTGGAAAAGTTATGGGAAATGAGATAAAAGTTAAGAAATAAATTAAATTTGAGAAAGTGTTTTACTAACTATAACAAGTAAAATCTTAAATTTTAATGAATTTATGATTTTACCTGTGCTTTTAAAATTCATATTCAAGAAATTTCACATGCATTATGGAATTACTTTTATTTTTTAAGACAAGTTAATAATTTTTTTGAATTTGAGTAAAAAAAATATATTTTAAAATAGAATATGAGATAAAATTATATTTCGATAGATGTGAAAATGTGTAACTTGAATTTTAAATTATAACCACTTCTAACAGATTAGATTATTTTGGAGTCTTCTTCTAATCTATATTTCATTTATTTTGTTATGCATAACAAAATTTATGTATTCTAATTTCTATATTTTGAGATAAGAGAGAAGAAAACTCAACTGCTTATGTGTATAACACACAAAAAAGTAATTTAATTCAAAGTCACATTAGAGAAAAATAAAGTAACTAAAATATAATAGAAAAAAATGTGCACTGAGTATTGGGGGACGCAGAGGGGGGGGAGGGGGGAATTTGAATTAATTTTGAGGATATAATGAAGTAACTAAATAATACACATATTACTATTTATAAATTTTAAATGGAAGAGACAGGGGAGGGGGATAGTAGAATAAAATTTAAATTATTTTGACAATCTGAAATCTTTAAATTCAAAACAATATAATAAAAAAAATATGAAACATAAAAACTTTGTTTCAATTACATGATTGTTTTCACTCATATAGATTTTGATTAGAGGTAGAGGACGGGGAGGGAAAGGGGGGGGGGGAGTGTCACCACCCAATTTCTCAGGTCATGATGACACCTTCTATAACCTACCAGTAGGTAAGCCAACCCATAGTCTGGAACAGCTAGTAACAGACAATAAATAGAAATGAAGAAAACAGTGGAAGGAAATTTAATAAAAAGACTAATATAGATTACAACCCCAAGACCTGGTGAAGTCAGTACAAGAGATTCTAATACAACAGGAGTACAAAGTGGAATACAGAATCAACATATATATATATATATATATATAAAATCATCTATGAAATACAAAATAGAGATCAAACTAACAATATGAGGGAGAGCAGGAATACTCCAAATGTCAGGAGCTAACCCAAATCTCCAGTCCATGGCTGTTCTGCACGATGCATACATCAATGACGAGAATTCGTACTATGATTTGTTGGCTGTAGAAGTGTAGTATGAGAACCAAACATGTGGTACTCAGTAGGCATCGACCGACTGAGCTCCAAAGATAATGCAAGCATAAATAACATGCAAAGCAGGAATATCATTACAGGCAGCTATCCAAGAAACTATCATATTCTAAAAGTATTTAGGAACTAAAGTGCAATACCGTATATTATTTGTCAATATACAACTGAAAAGTGAAAGAAGGATATATAGTAGTAATACAAGGCCGAAGGATACATATACAATATGAATAGATAAGAAAAGAGAGGGATATACGGTAATACCATATATACATACATACATACATATATATATATATACACATATATAGGACTAAACTCAAAGGTAATATCCTGAGGGAGCCAACCTAACATCTCCAGGGTCATAACCAAGAAGGAAAGCTAATACTAGCATAATCGAGGTCTCTAACCGAAATGAGACTAATCATGAGATAATCTAACAATAACGTATTTTACCAAAGCAGAGAGAAGAATTCAAAAACGCACCAACAATCTCGAGTACCAGTCCATAACCATCCTGTCACGAACTAACCATAATAACCAACAATAAAGTAACCAGCTGATCCGGACAATCAATAACCTAACCAGGCCCCATAAGCCTGGAATGTCCAAGCAATAACTCAACAAACAATAACTATAGCTTATACCTATACATTCCCCCATAAGACTGATAGATATAAGCGCTAAACAATCATACTGGTGATAGGCAATATATATGAATGAACGAATCAACATAACCAGTAATACCATAACCACTAAGTGCCAAACCGTACCAAGTATATACACCTTCTTTGGCTCGTCGGCTCACAAGGAAGGACCTACAGATATCACCTCTTCTAGTACGTGGTCCTCGGACAGAGAAATCCATAGGGGACTTGGGAAATCCGTATATACTGCCTGGTCCCAAACCAGGATTTCCAATAACCATCATAACAGATCTTCTCTGTCCAGTACTAGAGATATATATAAGTATAATAAGAAATGCCAGACTTTAACCAAAACTAAATAAATGTATAATAAATGCTCAAAATAGAACCCAGACTAAAGGAGTGTAACCCTGTAAATCCATTGTCCGAGATCGAGTTCAGGACTAAATCAACATAATAATGTAGAAAGAGTCGAAATCTCCAGTGAACTAGTTTCACTAGCAGTGAAAAGAGTAGATTAATAATGGACCGGAATCAACCTCGGTCTAATATTACAAAGTAATACATTTGGTTTTAAAAGATCATAAACCATTAATAATGGTGGTATGACTCTCATTGTAAAAGAATCAATTTTTAAGTGAAAAGTGAGAATAAATTATTTTTTAGAAAACAGTAGTAAAATCAAGGTTTTGATTGGAATCATACCATTAAATGAGTATAAATGCGCCTAAAAGAATGCAGGCTATCTGTCATGCCTCGAATCCCAACGGGACGTGATTGGCACCTGTAGCCGATAAGGCCCGAGAGAACCAATCTTTACTCATACCCAATCATATGCATGCTATAAGAAACACCACTATCACGTGAGGACATAAAAGACCAATATTGAAAATTATGGAACATCATGACATATATATATATATATATATATATATGTGTGTGTGTGTGTGTGTGTGTGTGTGTGTGTGTGTGAAACTTGGCCTTCAGGGCCATCAAGTCAAACAGACATACAACTTCTTCCTTCACAGTCATTTACATACCCACATACGTCTACAAAAACCTCTAACAAAAATACATACATGACCAACCTAAGGTCGGGACAAGCCCCGCTTTACATAACATATACAATACAAAAATCAATGTACAACTTGGACACGGAAAGCCCCGAACCAACTGGAGCTCACCAAAGATCAGTATATGTCCTGCAGCTTACTGGGGAGGTCTACTAGAACCTGTGCCTGTAGCAAGTAAGGTAAATTCCCCAAGAGGGGTCAGTACGAAGAATGCACTGAGTATGTAAGGCTGTATGAAACTGAATCAGTATATAAGAACTTTCATGAAAAAATAATCACAAGGGACATGCCTATTATGGCTAAGCCATCAATCTATATATTTGGAACTGCGTGCATTACTTTCGATACTTACTTCATTTTTGTACCTCTTTTTACTTGCTTGCCAGTCATTAGTTATATATTACCCGGGCCCAACTGATCAGCAGTGTTTTAAAAGGCGATCTCGGGGCGCGCCTCGGGGCGAGCCTCTAGGCGAGGCGTTGACAAAACGCACTGAGGCGTAGCGAGAAGGTGAAAGTGATGAAAGGTGAACGCCCCAATGTGCGGGGAGTTCGCCTAAGCTTGAGGCGCGCCTTTTTTCCCGTGCGTAAGCCCAACAAACTTTGCAAATTAGATATTTTTTCCCAGCTGTCCAACACTTTACTAAATAGATTATTATTAAATAAATAGTAAATAGTTAAATCAAAAGTCAAAACTTAAAGTACCCACTACCAGCTGTCCAACACTTTCATTAGAAATCCCTTTTTATTATATCATTCTAACCCTTCATCTTCTACCAAAAGTGAAGCCAAAAGTTCATCAACCTTTTCAAGCTTTGTCAATGGCATTACTTCTGAGTTCTAAAATCAAGAAGGTACGGAGTACCGACTTTCTTCTTCCTTTCTTATAAAATCAAGATTTCAAGTTTTTTTTTTCTTTTTTTTTTAGTTATTTATAAGTTACATGGTGACAGTGACACAATACTTTCAAGTTCTTTACTTTTTGGCTCTTTTTCTAAAATACAATATATAATAAATAGGTGTGTAAAATTCTTAGATTGAGTAATTGTTTTTAATTTTTTGACTTGAGAGTTGAGAATTTTTCAATTTGTTGTTTGCATGGTTCATTATTCACAGTTTCACACTTCATACAGGAGAAAAGGGATTTTTTTTTAATTTGTATTTTTAATCCTTTGGCTAATGATGTTTTATATATTTTTTTATGTTGTTAGATGCAGTGCGCTGGTATTTTATTTAGAATAATAAATCATTGGAGAACGAAATCATTTTATCTATATTATTTGAGTTTGTTTTATTGATCAATAATCCTTTATTTAAGTGATTTTAGTAATACTTAGTTACTTACCTTAACAATGCTCTTTCAGGTGAGTTCTTCATAAATTGCAGACAATGGATGAAGGGGAGTCTGAAAATTTGAACAAAAAAGACTTCGCGTGGGACTATACTATCATAAATTCGGATGAAAAGTATTTCAAGTGTCGATTTTGTAATCACCAGTGCAGTGGCTCAATCAACAGATTGAAACATCATCTTGCAGGTACTCATAAAGGAATGAAGCCTTGTCCTAAAGTTTCGAGTGATGTAGCCGAAAGATGTAAGAATGCATTAAAGAAGGCGCATGATATGAAAGCTACGAGAAATGCTGCTTTAGAGGAAATACGAGCTGCTGCAATCAGGGGATATAATTCTTGTGGTGATTCAGTTTCCTCTTCAAATAATACTTTACCATTAAAGCCTAGAGGTCCGATAGATAATTTTGTTAATGCTCAAGCTAGGCAAGCCACTTTGAATTCTAAATGGAAAAAAGATGAAAGAAAATCAGTTTGTCATCTTATTGGTCAATTTTTATTCTCAAGTGGGATTCCGTTCAATGTCGCAAATGACCCATATTATTTGCCAATGTACGACGGAGTAGCAAATTATGGGCCAGGTTTCATACCACCTTCAATGCATGAGTTGAGAACTTGGGTACTAAAAGACGAGGTTTCCAACATTAACAAGATGCTAGAGGAACATAAAAAATCATGGAAGCAATATGGTTGTTCTATAATGTTAGATTGTTGGACAGACGGGAAAAGCAGATGTTTCATTAACTTCCTTGTAAATAGCCCCGCAGGTACTTTCTTTTTGAGATCCATAGATGCTTTTGATTCAATAAAAAGTGGTGAAATGGTTGCATTTCATTTGAACAAAATTATAGATGAAGTTGGAGAGGACAATGTTATCCAGATGATAACGGATAATGGTTCAAATTTTGTGAATGCTGGAAAAAGGATAATGGATACTCGTCTTCATACTTATTGGACCCCATGTGCAGCACACTGCATTGATCTCATGTTAGAAGATATTGGAAAGCTGAAAATTCATCAATCAACACTCACCAAGGCAAAACAAGTGGTAAAGTACATCTATGGGCATACTTGGGTGTTGGATTTGATGAGATCTTTCACGAAGAATCATGAACTTCTTCGCCCTGCTATCACTCGTTTTGCTACAGCATATCTCACTCTTCAAAGTATACAAAAGCAGAAACAAGCTCTTCGATCTATGTTCACTTCCGAAGCTTGGAATAATTCTACTTGGGCTAAGAAACATGATGGAGTGAAAACAAGAGCTATAGTGTTATTTGAGCAAAATTTTTGGCCCCATATTTCTTACTGTGTAAAGAGTATTACTCTATTAGTGAGTGTTCTAAGGGAAGTCGATTCTGAAGAAAATCCTTGTATGGGATACATGTATTATTTGCTGAATAAAGCTAAGGAAAAAATAGCTTTCAATTGTGGAAACAATGAAAAAAAATATGGTCCTATTTGGAAAAGAATAGATAACAGATGGAAGAATCAACTTCATCGTTCACTTCATGCTGCGGGGTATTATTTGAATCCACAGTTGCGTTTTGAATAAAACTTCTCGACTCATCTTGAAATCAAAGAAGATTTACTTAAATGCATGGAACGAATGTTGAATTATCAAGAGAGACTTAAAGTGGATATTCAATTAGATTCCTATGACCATTTGAGAGGAGATTTTGGAAGCCAAGTAGCTATGGATTCAAGAAAAATGAGAACTCCTGCTGATTGGTGGACTCGTTTTGGGGGTCGAACTCCTGAATTGACTAAATTTGCTATTCGTGTCTTAAGTCTCACTTGCATCTCCTCGGGTTGTGAGAGAAATTGGAGTACCTTTGAGTCGATAAGAACTAATTGATTATGGTTAAGTTTCTATATTTGTTTTGCGATGTATGATAACTAACTTATCCTTTTCTTTGTTATTTCAGATCCATACAAAAAAAAGAAATAGACTTGAGCATCACAGATTAAATGCTTTAGTTTATGTAAGATATAATACAAGACTAAGAGAGAGGAGCATCAAAAGAAAAATGCAAAGCATTGATCCTATTCTAGTTGATGAAATTAATTCAGACGATGACTGGATTACTGAAAAAGAAGATCCAGTGCTTCCCGAAGAACCTTCATGGCTTGATGAAGAGAATTTATTTGATGTTGATGTTATTAAAATGGTACCAGTTACTCCATATGAAGATGACCTTACTCATGAAACTATGGTTAACATCAGTAGTGTTAAAGACACAGACAGATCAAGCAAAAAACAAAGAGTAGCTGAAACTTCCGGTAAGTATAATATATAATTATATATATCATTTTTCTGGTTGCGACATTTAACATTGATCTGGAATATTATATTTTTCAGTAGTATAGACTATAGAACATGGAAGACATAAATGAACAACATTCTTCCTTTTTTATGGTTGAGGGTGACATCTGGGGCTGAATCATATGCCCTCCATAGAATAAAAGGATCACAATTCACTATGTCCTTAGTTTGTATGAAATGAATCCTGTTACTTGTAACTTCCTCTCACCTAATTGTCCTTTAGTGAAGTGTCTCATAATTGTTTTTGTGTGATTTTTGTGTTCACATGAATGATGATTGATTTTTCTGTAGTAGTTTTATAATTATCATGTCGCTCTGTACAATTATATGTGGTCCTGTCATGTTTACTTTCTGTGAAACTTTATGATTAACAAGGTGCATTATTCTTTGGGTCACTCCATAGATAGCATTTTATTTGATGTTTTCCTTGAACTTTCTACAACATATCCATGTGGTGGTCTTGCCGTATTTCAAACTCACTCCCCCTAGATGCTTATCTGCTTTTATTTATGTTGAGTTAGTCAAAAAGTAGGTTGGTTTACTATTGTCATTTGGAACTTATGTGCCTTCTGATATGTCCAAAAGGTTTGCTAAAAGTTCACTGACCAGCATTGCCTTATCATGGGCATCTGTGATTCTAAGGTCTACAGGGAGGACAATCCCTGCAAGTTCAAACAGATGAGGGACTACAAGATGTGGAGATTGTTGATGAAGTTAGAGGTGCTACGACAAATACTGAAAATATGACTGATGATGAACTCCTCTTTGATAGTGATTGAATGTTGAAATCAGAATTATCCATTTTGTTCCCAAATGTGGGGTTGATTAACTATGTACTGTTTTTGTAAAAAACTTGTGCTTTTGAGGACATATATATTGGATGTATATTATGGTTTTGATTAGTTTTTTTCAGCTGAAACGGTTTAGATGAATCATCCACTTACTTTTTATAACTTTGATGTAATTTTACTTTTTTTGGTGATTTATCTCTCTTAAAAATATTTATTTATATTTATATTAATTTATAAAATATTTAAAATTAAAGGATCCATGAGGCTTACGCCCCAACGCCTTGAGGCTTACGCCCCAACACCTTGAGGCTTACGCCTCGCCTCGTATCAGGTAAAATGCCTCGCCTTACGCCTCCGCCTTTAAAAACATTGCTGATCAGTGGGAAAATAATAGCATCATGCAGGTGTTCATGTCACCCCCATGGATACACCCATAATGTTGGGATGGTCATCATGAGGGTGTGTTCTTTCACCCCATGGATATCATCATGAAGTTGTTTATTACACCCCATGGATAAACTCATTATATTAGGATTGTCATCATGAAGGTGTTTATTTCACCCCATGGATACACTCACTCATGAAAGATTATTACATTGAGGATTATGACATTTTTGGAAGCACACACATATACATTTTGTTATCCTTCACTTCATGAGATTGATACTTTTGATAATTGTAACATTATTGAAAGCTTTGGAACACATTATTATTGGAACTTGGAATCATGTATATAAGTATGTTATACATGAATGACAATAGATCAAGAATAATATATATATGATCAACATTAGATGATAACATGAAATGAGATGCCTTAGGACATTTCGGGAATGAGTAGGTACCATAACAAGGTGTACACTATATGCTGCAGAAGGATATAAAAAGAGGAACCTTACATACCTTCACTCCCAAGTATGGATACGCAAGCCTATAGATGAACACAAAAGTCCAGCCTCTTCCTTACGTCTTACTCTACAATACAAGTACATATCGGAGCTACATTAGCAACTAGTTACTATACAAGCGTACTAAACGACAATGAGTTATACGATTGCCGTATAATGTCATGTCACCTCCTTACAATACAATTCACTGCATTCTCATAGCCACAACACCATAACATTACACACATTAACCAAGAAGTCATACATCGATAGCATTTCATACCACACTTACCCTTTACGCTCTTCTCCTTATCATTCTGTTACAATTCTTCCTTCACAACTACATATGAACAACCATCCATACTTAATACAGTCCAACACACCTCCATATGATACTTTAAAGTCATTAAAACAACATCACAAGTTGATAATTACATCCAACAAGGGTATAAGGGCCTTTGGGGATCAACTAGAGACGAAAACACACAAAACCAATTCTGGGACTGACCTGCGCTGCCACCTGCACCCGCAGGTGGCTGAGGTGTACTCGCAGATGGCCTCTGGAAAATTCCAGGGGCATCTGCGTTGGCATCTGCACCCGCAGATGCCCTCGTCTGCGGGGGCGGATGCCCGTTTTGGTCCGAAATGGCCTCTTTCTGATCTTTTAATGCCATGAATGGTCCATGATCACAACCAAACTTATTTTGACATGTTTTCGATCATATTAAACACCAATATTCATCCATGGTCTCACAACACACATAACAATACCCAAAACTACATTTCACGGCCAATACGACACCAAAACCATAACCAATTTCGCAATAATAATTTCAAACGTTATGCACAAGAATAAAACAAATTAAGACTATAATCACGTCTCACATGTCAATATTTACTCCACCAAGTTCATTTCCTTCAAGACCACAAGTGCATATTCAAGTTTACAAGGCAAAACCATCCTCCGATTTAGCAAACATGTAACATTTCACACATTGTGCACTTCTCAATACTCCACCAACATAACCAAAATATTATACACCATCTCACATGCATAAAATATATTAAATCATCATAATAAACACTTACCAAGATTGTACAAAGATGATCTTGGCCCAAAGGATAACTTAGGGTTCTTGAGAGACAAAAAGATAATATTTGGTAAAGTCTAGAAAAACATGAGAGCTTAAATGAAATAAAATATTATTTTTTCTCTTTATATAGTCCCTCAAGTCACTCTTATCTCTTCCTTAGCATTAAATGCAAGGGTTGATTTGGTCAAATGGAACAAATTGGAAGAATGGGTCAAAAATCCCTTTTGGGCCATGTATTTCTCATGATATTTGGGCCTCATTTAGGGCCCAATTGTACAAGCCTTTTACATGCCCACAATTTAATACAAAATTCATCAAATCTCCCATGTTGTCATATTTCCATAAATTTTATGGTAGTCAGCTAGACTCAGAAATGTACGGGGTGTTACACTATCACCAGTATCCAAGCAATACAACCATAAACGCCTACATGTCTATAAACTAGAGCCACATCCTTTCAAATGATAGACTACTAACCTGGTATTCAACTGGTATTATAACCACAACCTCAAGCCCAACAATATATATATAAACTAACATAATAATAGTACCATGATCCGAGAAACTACGACAAATTAGGGCACACAACCACTAGAAGGAGCTAATCAGGGAATATGGCCCAAATCACTAGATAATACCATAATTCTCATACTAAGGGATACTTAATATCAACCTAAGATCAAACAAGCACATAATCAAGTGTAATAGGATCCTACGACCATAACGGATATTCTAGGCTAAGATTCGGGTCACATTTCTACCCTAAATCCCCTAAATAGGTCAAGTTATGGTATTACTAGGTATAAACCTATCCAATAATCCCTACCTAGCATGCAATCTATACATTACACCGTCTCATAGAGAAAAGTAGACCGAAAACTACCTCAAAGCCAAGCAGCAACCTCAAACCATCCATGAATCATTCAATTTCACGATCCCAAAATGTCGTCACGCTATCAAAATCATAATCTACGCATTAGTACGAGTAAAATGACACCCATATTGCAATATAAAATCTGAGCCTAAAATCGGGTAAAAATGGGCCCGTGGGGCCTGCTAACAAAATTCCAAATTGAATCCGTCACGAGGTCCCTCGAAGGACAAGAAAGGTGTGCCCAAAATTTAAGCACAAACAAAGCACAAATCGGGGCCCAAATCTGCCCACAAAGCTCAAAGAAACAAACCCTAAAATCGAGAATTAAACGGAGTTTGGGATGGAATAACACGAGAACAAAAAAGGAAAATAACCAAGGGTTGATAAGCTAACGTACCTGAGCTCAATGGGATGAAATCCCAAAAGTTTCCAAGCTCCAAGGGCCTCTAATTGTGGAAAGAGGGTTAGAAATGAATGAAAAATCGGGGAAGAGGGAATTATATACTGCCAGGGGGTTAGTCATCGCGAACTCTAGGCCCCTTGGTCGCGATTATGGAGAAGGAAATAGATCGGGCAGACTAATACGATGGGATGGCTCGCGAATGAGAAGGTCAAAGACTTGACCCTTCTCGAACGCGACCAGCTCCTCGCAAATGCAAAGAGAAAACTATGTCTGCACTAGATTTTGGAAAAACTAGAAAAAGCCAAGTTTCAACGGACTTCGACCGGGTGTTCGGGATTCATTTGGAACCCCATTTACGCAAACAAACTATGCTACCATACCAAAATCGATATTCTAGACTCAATGGAACCATCAAAACTTTCATTCAAGGTCATTTTGATTAAATATAGGTCCCACACCTATAGTTTTATTTTAACCAATTTCCATCCAACATTTCAGAGCTAATGACGCTATCCAAATTTTTATCCGAGGCCGTTTACTAGGAGTTTTGGTCCAAGACCAATTCCTTAATAGCGAAAGCTCCAAAACAGGGAAATGAGCCTAAAATCCAAGCGAACTGTCTGAAAATCGAACCGACAGTTCCGACAAGTCATAAATGACCTATAGCCTCTATGAAAAGGCATAAAATGTCAAAAATGAATGGAAATTGAGAAAATGACCTGGAGGGTCATTACAATATCCACTACTAAAATGACTTTCGTCCTCAAAAATCAATTAATAGAAAGAGTTCAAAAGCTCGAAAGAATGAGGTACTGGGCCCGCATACCCCGAGCAAGATTCCCCAGATAACCTTTGAGGTAAAATAATGCTTCCAAGGGATTTTGCTAAATGTATCCCTTTTTTCTTCACATCCTTACTTCACTTCCCAAACAACAAAACTCATCCTCAACAAACAACTGACCTCCAATTGAACCAAGCACGACTAAAGCACGCCAACCCAAACCACAACACAGTGACACTATACTAAAACAAACACAACCAAGCAACAACTCAACTAGGCAAGGGTCAAACCAAGGCATGAATCATATGACCAACTCCAAGTTCCAAATCAAATATTCTCTTGTCTTCCAAACCTGCCGTCAACTCTGAACTGCGCAGAATCTCTCCAGCATCATTTGAGTCCTGCCCACATAATCACATCACACTAACCTCAAAAGACTGAAGCTGGCCCATCGAAAATCCATATGGACTAGCATATGAACAATGCCCTATAAGGTCTACCTGAATATCCAAACAATGATGACTAATGTCTGTGATCTCTGCCAAGCCACTAACTAGTCCGGGTGACCCTCGAAATGGGGCGACAACCAAGTTATGCAATCCATATCTATAACCTCAACATCAAAGTTGAGCTACTCGATCTCAACTATCCAAACTGATCTTATTGATGAGTAAGCGTTCATTTTCCAAAATCTATCATAACCTTCAAGCTGCCATTCAAAAGAGTTAAAATCCAAAACTGAAGCCCACAAGTCTTCACTATGATTAAAAACTCAAAGCAATCTCAATTTCAGAAACTAAGCACATATCCAATGATTCCCGCAAGAGCTAGAGCTGAAATATTGCCGAAGAACATCACCACAACTGAGGGAAAAACCACAGGCAAAATATATGAGCACTCAAACCCACATCCACTGAGGGTATAACCATCAAGGCATAACTTAGAACTCACCAAGTTTGTAAGGAGTACTAATAGTAGCCTATCCACTCAATCCACTACTCAAAGAAAATATCTACGGGAGTAGTCAAACATGCATAAAAATCTACACAAAGGCTTACAATAACCAATATAGTAATATCAACACAAATAACCACCGATGGGTATGAAAACCCCAACTCAACTCAAATAGAAACTAAAAGATAGTAATCAAATCACACCTATATCAATGAAATTCAAACTCACAGTCTTGACATGCCCGAAGGAGTAAGAATCTAAACGCATCCGTACCCATGCACTACTTCTAACCGAAGGTGCTACAACTCTTGAGACTGATATGGAACGCAAGACTCAGACTTATCAACGATAGGAGAGGGCTATAGAAAAGAATTACCCAAGCTAGAATCACAATGAAACCATGGAAGGCCAAACCCTCCTTCCCACAACCCTTTCAACAACCGATCTGTCCTACTTTGCAGGAAAACAGGTTTTAAGATGATCAAAAAGAAAGAATCAAGCCCGAGAATAAAGTGTCGAAAGATGAAAGAATAAAAATCTGCACCTGAGTGGGAGTCAAGACACTACTCACCTGACGTGAACGCCACTCATGTGACGTGAGTGGTGCCGTGAGTCACACTCCAGTGTGAAAAAGTGTCTGATTTCCATGCCAGGCATCTACGTGGCGTGGGTCCACCTACGTGATGTGATTTGATGGCGTGACTCAACTTTTGAAGATGTCTAATTGAGCCTGATTTCCACGACACTCACCTACATGGCGTGACTTGTTTCCATGAAACCAAGTCACGACACCGTGAAAGTTGTCGACTCTGTTCTCCAATTTTTCTTAGGATAGAATTAGCTTTGTATCTATAAATACCCCTGTATAGTCCTATGTGTGGGAGTTAGTCATTATATTGTTTTGAGAGCTATTTCATACTGTTTCTGAGTTCATAAACATATTCTTGGTTTTGTAGTTACAAACCTTAATTCGAGTTTTATTGATAATTGAGATTTTAGTTTTTCTTCATTGTTGTGAGATCATAATTATATTTTCATCTCTGAATTCTTCTTGTGTTCTTACAATTATGAGTAGCTAAACTCATCAACTAGGGTTGTGTGAACCATGAGGAATTAACGAAAACCGGTTAAGTGCAAGGCAATTCTGTACCGCTGTGTATGCATGTATTATTGTTTCCTTCGTTGTGATTGCTCTTCTAACGGTTGTAAATGTTAAAATCTCGCCTATATTCTAGACTTGCTCGAGAGAGAGGTAGATATTAGGAAAAGGAGATAACAACAGAGATTTAAAGCTATCAACCTTCATCTAATAACTTGAGCCTTAGCGGGAATGGTTATCTGAGATCCAGTACAAGGGTTAGTAGTGCGACACTCGGAGATCGAGAGGAGAAGAGTGAAATTCATCTAACCAAGGTCGAGAGATGTTTAGATGAACATATCTTGTCATATTTTGCATGCCACATAGCTAGACGGTTTGTTAGCACAAGTAACCGGTGGAGTTAAGGAATCATTGGGGATCACAGTCCTAGTGTATTTTTCTCATTATCTACAAACTCGATACAACCAACAATTGTTACTGTCAATTTTTATTCACAACCCCCCCCTCCCTCCCCCCCCCCCCCAATTTCACTTACTTTCCAATTATTTCATCTAGCATTCTAAACAGACTCCTACCTATTCCCCGTGGGATCGACGCCAACCTAGTTGGGTTCTATATTTGAAAATGACCGCTTTATACTGCTAGGAGGTATATTTTGGGCGACATCAAATTTTGGCGCCGTTGTTGGGGAATACGGTTACAGAGTTGATTGTTACTGGTTGGAGTTGATTGGTTTTGTTTTTACATACTTTTGATGGCATACGCTGGTGTATGCCAAATACTAGGAGTTAAGGCAATCCCCTGATTCCACTTGATCTTGAAATTGAAAGAACTCTGAGAGCTAATCGAAGAATGGTGAATACTGAAGGAGTTCAGGATCCCGCAGCTGCGGGAGACATTCATCACCAACCAATTCAGCCAGTTGGTCATGAAACAGTGGAACAAACTACTGCTCGATTAACACGTGAAGAGCAGGCTAGGCAAGATGCTCTTAGGCAAGCAAAAGAGATAATCGAGCAATGCAAAAAGCAACACAATGATTGGCTGAGGCTGAAGAGAGACAAAGACAACTGAGAGCATAACCGAGACCATATGTGCCTATTTATGATGATCCTGAAGATGAAAATATGGCTTATTTCAAGCCAATCGAGACTGGTGCCATCATTCCATCTGAGTTACCTTCGGGCACTAAGTTTGACATTACCAGTGCCATAATTCACTTGCTAAACTTAAAGGGTGTGTTTGCTGGTTTGCCTATCGATGATCCAAACATGCAAGTTATGAATTTTTTGGGGGTCTGAACGTCATATAATTTTCCTGGAGTTGACCAAGAGGCTATTCGACTAAGGTTATTTCCATTCTATCTAACAGGAGAAGCGACTTTGTGGTTGGCAGAATTACCACGAGGATCCATCACTAATTGGCAAGAATTGAGAAATCAATTTCTGGAGAGGTTTTTCCCACCTTCCAAGATACTGCAGCTGAAGGATGAGATCTACAACTTTAGATAACTACATTCTAAAGCACTTTATGAGGCATGGATAAGGTTCAAGAAGAAGCTACAGAATGTGCCAAATCATAGGATGAGTGCTAGAAACTTACTTGAAATCTTCTACAGGGCGTTAAACATAAATACTAAGGCTATAGCAAATACTATAACTGGTGGAGCATTTATGAGAATGAGGTGGGATCAAGCTTCAAAAATATTAGATCGTATCATAAAGACCAACCGAGGTTGACATACTCAGGAGGCAGATATGCCGGCTGACACATATGTTATTAGAGCCTCCGTAGCACAACGGGCTTTGGATAAATCTGTGGCTCAAGAGGTCGCTCAGTTAAGTACAGATAGTGTCCAGAGATGCTAAAAAGGTGCATGCTGTAGGTGCACAAGGTAAATCATCTAGACATGATGATAGTGATTCTGATGAAGAGCCTAAGTACCTAGATCGAGAAGTGGCGGGTTTTCGAGCCAAGGGCCAAGGGCCAAGGGCCAAGGGTCTAATCAAGACTCTTGGAACTCAAGGCAAGGGAATCAAGGTCGAAACTATTATGGAGACAACTACAACAAATTGGGATACAGAGATCAAAAATAAGACCGTGATGGTGATTGGAGGAGCAAAGATGATTATAGAGAGAAGAATGACCTTTATGTACCACCAGGAAGACGTGATGAGGAGTCTGGAAATTCAAGGATGGAGGCCCTTCTTAATAAACTGGTCAAAGGAGTAGAAAGCCAGGAAAATTGCTTGAAGGAAATTAGGACTGACATTTCGGGAATAAGTCATAAAGTGGAGTCTTATTCAATTGCCATTAAACAGTTGGAGCAATAATTCAGACAGATATCATTGACACTTAATCAACGTCAGCCAGGCACCCTTCCAAGGAACACTGTCCAAAATTCGAAGAATGATGCTCATTGTATGGCTATCACAACAAAAGGTGGAATGACTCTCATTGAGGCACCCAATCAAGTTGAGGGTGTTCATGCTCCACTGGAAGAGCAGACTAAGGCTACGGAAAAAGTAAAGGAAGCCATAAATAAGTATGTTCCATTCCCAAGGCTTCCTCCACCTTTCCCTTTACGTCTTAAGAAAAAGGTGGATGAAAATAAAATTATTAGTGGGGAGATCACGAAAGAGGTGGAAAACCCTCAAACTGATGAAAACAAGGTAAATGCTGAAACTGAGAAAGAGAAGGAAGCCCCACAAGTGCTAAGCCCCATTCCTAGGCCTCCACCTCCATTCCCTTAGCGATTGAAGAAGAAGAAGGAGGATGGAAAATTTTAGAAGTTCATGTCCATATTGAAGCAACTTTCTGTAAACATTCCTCTTGTTGAGGCGTTGGAGCAGATTCCAGGTTATGCGAAGTTCATGAAGGACTTGGTCACAAAGAAGAGAACTGTTAGTTATGAGTCTGTTGATAATTTGCACCATTGTAGTGCAATTGCATCCCGTTCTCTGATGAAAAATAAAGATAATCCTGGTGCCTTCACAGTTCCATGCACAATTGGGTCAGTTCACTTTGCCAGAGCTTTGTGTGACCTAGGTGCGAGCATTAACTTGATGCCGCTGGCAGTATTTGAGAAATTAGGTTTGGGAGCCCCCGAGCCAACAAAGATGCGGTTATTAATGGTGGATCATATGATCAAGAAGTGCGTGGGCATAATATGTGATGTTTTGGTAAAGGTTGAAAATTTCATCTTTCCTGCTGACTTTGTTGTCTTGGACTGTGAGGTCAATTTTGAGATGCCCATAATTTTGGGAAGACCATTTTTAGCCACCGGCAGAGCATTGGTAGATATGGAGTGGGGTGAGCTGAAATTCAGGCTGGATAATATGAAAGTCACATTCAATATTTGCAGAACTATGAAACAGCCAAAGAACATGAGGCTGGTTTCAGAAATAAATATTTTTGATGACCCTGGAGGACAACCCAGTGGGGAGCTTGATGAAATCTGAGTAATCAAGATACCCGCGTCGTGCCACGATGTTAAATTAGGCGCTGCTTGGGAGGCAACCCAAGGTGTTTTGCTATTTCTATATTTGCGTTTATTTTTGTTATTTTAATCGACACTAGGCCCACGCACCTAGGGTGCCACAGGTATGTTCCTAACTCTCTTGTTTTTTTTTTATCTATTGCATTGGGGACAATGCATGCTTACAAGTTGAGGGTGTGAGGTACTTGTGGGTCTATCCTCTTGGGGTTTTTTGTTGCCATGTTTCTTTTCCCCCGAGTGTGTTATCATAGTAGAACCGGCATGTTTAAGGTGTTATTTATAATGTTTATGTGTTTTTTGCTAAATTAGGAGAAAAATAAAGGAACTGTACTGCAGTCCACTTTAGAAATTTTTTTATGCTTTTTGAATGTTAAGGATACCCCTCCTGAAATTTTTTATTTTTGAAGTATGTGTGTGTAGCATGTTTATGTGTGACAGCTGTTGGATCTTGTTATGGCACTAGGATTATAGTCAAATAACGGTAGTTAGCATTGCATGAACCGGATAGGTAATAGTTGATAATACAACCCTGTGCTATATGTGCGTGAGGTCACTACTTAGTTAACTGTGTGTATGTGTGATCCAGAACTTGCCCGGTTAGTCTTGCCTAGGTGAGAGGATAGGGATTAGGAAAGAATCATAGGCCATTTTCGAATAAGTCCACTTTTAGCCTAAATGCCAAACCAAATGAATAAGTATCCCTTGATCCCGACTTTGAGCCTTAATTGACCTATTTCTTTCATTAGCCTATTCACCTTCCCATTTTAATTACAATGAACCTGTCTTGGCCCTGGTCCCTCCTTGGACATTGTGTATCTTAACTCAGGCAAATCGCCTAAGTTGAGGGTGACTATTATAGGGTTGCATAGATTGAGTTGGGTATGAAGAAGAAATTAATAAAAGAAAAAGGGAAAACAGGTTTGGGTATGAAGAAAGAAAAAAAAAATAGAGTAAAAATAAAAGAAATTGCAAAAAGAAAAAAAAAGGAAAAAAAGAGAAAGTTTTGTTTTGAAAGTGAAGTAAATCACACCCAAAATCTGAAAATAAAAGAAAGGAGAATAAGGGAGAAGAAAAATAAGAAAGGTTGGAAGTTGGAGACAAAAATAGTATAGTGTCAAGGAGGGTTGAGTCACCACATCCATATGTACCATACCCGTCCCCACTCCTACATTACAAGCCGAGTAAAGTCCTATAGTGATCCTAGTCCAACTGTCCGAAAACTAAGGCATAGAAAATAAGGGCAAGCCTATGGTATTTCATGCACATTTTTTTAACTTCTTTGTGAGAGTGAGTGTTTTGACCTCGTCCCTACTTTGATATTCATTAGTATACTGTGAGTGGATGGGACTTCTTTGATTGTGAGAGTACATGGGTTGCATTATTAGCTGCTAGTTGTTCGAAAAATGTCATTTGTATATATGCTTAGTTGTTTGTGCATAATCTGGTGCCATCACTTGATCCCTTTTGTGTCATGATAATATACTGCCTGTACACACACTTTGGTTTTGATTTACAAATAGGAGGGGTCGGAAATAGGCAATGAGTTGACTGCCAGAGGTTCCTTCGATTTCTCTTAGTTAAGCATCGTATATGTGTGTTTTTGTTTTGTTCGCCTGAGGACATGCAAACGTTCTACGTTGAGGGTGTTGATGCCCCATGATTACGTGACACTTTTGATGCTTAAAACAAGGGAAATATACAATAACTTGGGTGTATTTGGTTGGTATGATGTGGTTTCTATCCTACTTTGCAGGAAGACAAGTTTTTGAAGGCAAAATGATCAAAAAGGAAGAATCAAGCCCGAGAACGAAGTGGCGGAAGATGAAAGAACAAAAATCTGCACCAGAGTGGGAGTCAAGACACCACTCACGTGACGTG
Source organism: Capsicum rhomboideum (assembly GCA_031232105.1). NCBI lineage: Eukaryota > Viridiplantae > Streptophyta > Magnoliopsida > Solanales > Solanaceae > Capsicum > Capsicum rhomboideum. The sequence goes on along the minus strand of CP124716.1, from coordinate 49,592,579 downwards.
AGTGGGGACGTTAGTCACACTCCAGTGTGAAAAATTGCTTGATTTCCACGTCAGGCATCTACGTGGCGTGGGTCCACCTACGTGATGTGATTTAATGGCGTGACTCAACTTCTTAAGACGTCTAATTGAGCCTGATTTCCACGACACTCACCTATATGGCGTGACTTGTTTCCATGACACCAAGTCACGACACTGTGAAAGTTGCCGACTCTGTTCTCCTGTTTTGCTTAAGATAAAATTAGCTTTGTATCTATAAATACCCCTGTATAGTCCTATGTGCGGAAGTTAGTCATTACATTGTTTTGAGAGTTATTTCATACTGTTTCTGAGTTCATAAACATATTCTTGGTTTTGTAGTTACAAACCCTAATTCGAATTTTATTGATAATTGAGATTTTAGTTTTTCTTCATTGTTGTGAGATCAAAATTATGTTTTCATCTCTGAATTCTTCTTGTGTTCTTACAATTATGAGTAGCTAAACTCATCAACTAGGGTTGTGTGAACCATGAGGAATTAACGAAAACCGGTTAAGTGCAAGGCAATTCTGTACCGCTGTGTATGCATGTATTATTGTTTCCTTCGTTGTGATTGCTCTTCTAACGGTTGTAAATGTTAAAATCTCGCCTATATTCTAGACTTGCTCGAGAGAGAGGTAGATATTAGGAAAAGGAGATAACAACAGAGATTTAAAGCTATCAACCTTCATCTAATAACTTGAGCCTTAGCGGGAATGGTTATCTGAGATCCAGTACAAGGGTTAGTAGTGCGACACTCGGAGACCGAGAGGAGAAGAGTGAAATTCATCTAACCAAGGCCGAGAGACGTTTAGATGAACATATCTTGTCAGATTTTGCATGCCATATAGCGAGACAGTTTTGTTAGCACAAGTAATCGGTGGAGTTAAGGAATCATTAGGGATCACAGTCCTAGTGTATTTTTCTCATTGTCTACAAACTCAATACAACCAGCAATTGTTACTGTCACTTTTTATTCTCAAACCCCCCCAGTTTTACTTACTTTCCAATTATTCCATCTAGTATTCTAAACAGACTCCTACCTATTCCCTGTGGGATCGACCCTAACCTAGTTGGGTTCTATATTTGACAGCGACCGCTTTCTACTGCTAGGAGGTATATTTTGGGCGACATCAACCTTCTCTATAGCCCTTACATAATCATCGAACTTAGAGAAAAAAGGCCCAGCTACAATCAAATGCTCCGATGCCAAATGGAGTAGTAAAGCTAATCCTCCGATAAATCTCTGCACCATCTCATGCTCTGTAGTATATAACATAGATGTCTGACTGTCTTGCTCAAGAAACCCAATTTCATAAGCTGAAACCGATAAAGAACCTTGCTGCACACCAACCAACCCAACTCTGGCCTGAGCACCACTCGATGTACCGGGTATCCTGGCTGATGCTGAAGATCCTTAATATCAACCTCTAACTCCCTATCCCAGCGCTAAGATGAAATTCTCACAATACTGATCCACTTAATCTATAACTCACAGAAAATATCTACGGGGGTAGTCAAACATGCATAAAAATCTATACAAAGGCTTACAATAACGAATATAGTAATATCAAGATATAAAACCATCGATGGGTATGAAAACCCCAACTCAACTCAAATAAAAACTAAGATATAGTAATCCAATCACACATATATCAATGAAATCCGAAGTCATAGTCCTGACATGCTTAAAGGAGCATGAATTTGAATGCGTCTAAACCCAGAATGAGCGTCTAAACGAATAACTAAAATACTAGGTACACTACCTCTAACCGAAAGTTCCCCAACTCTATGAGACTGATATAGATGAGATGAATGACTTATAATCCCATACCGAGAACACTCTCTGAACCATTGACCAATTTCTTTACAGTTGTAACAAACCCCTGAAGCTCTAACCTAGCGAGAAACATGAGCTGTCCCTAACTTGCTGACTAAATCATGCATGGGGAACTCCCTAGACTAATGAATAATCTCACCAAAATTGAAACATGCCCATAGGACTCTCTAATGTACTATACCTGCAGACCTAGAATAGCCGCCATGGCCTAAAGACCTAGATCGAATAACTTGTATTGCCTGAACAAAACTCTATCCATTGTGACCACTACGACCCATCTAAAAGCTACCCATACTCTGAGGTGCTACCTGTACGAGCCTAATAGGATGCAAGTGATACCGACCTCTGTTGGAAGGATCCCTAGCTTCGGATGAAATATCACTTACACTGTACTATTGACATGGCCTCTCACTAATATATCCATATATTTTAATACAAGTCTTTTATGCAGCCCTTGCATGATCAATGACCTGAGAGAAAGAAGACCCAGCTGCTATCAAATGCTCTGATGCCAAATAGAGTGGTAAAGCTAATCCTCTGATAAATCTACGTACCATCTCATGATCTGTAGCATATAAAATAGATGCCTGAATGGTCCACTCAAGAAACCTAATCTCATACTTTGAAACCAATAAAGAACCCTGCTGAACACCAACCAACCCAACTCTGACCTGAGAACCACTCGATGTATCGGGTATCATCTTTGGCTGACGCTGAAGATCCCCAATATCAACCTCTAACTCCCTAGCTCGACGCTAAGCTGAAACTCTTAAAAACTGATCCACTTAATCCACTACTCAAAGAAAATACCTACGAGGGTAATCAAATATGCATAAAAATCTACACAAAGGCTTACAATAACAAATATAGTAATATCAAGACATAAAATAATGGGTATGAAAACCCCAACAAAACTCATATAGAGACTAAAAGATTGTAATCAAATCACACCTATATCGATGGAATCCAAAGTCATTGTACTGACATACCCAAAGGAGTATGAATCTGAATGCGTTCGAACCAGGGCTGAGCATCTAAATGACTTACTGAAATACTAGGTGCACTACCTCTAACCAAAGGTTCCACAACTCTATGATACTGATATGGATGATCTGAATTTCCAATAATCCCATATCGGGGACACTCTTTGGAACAGTGACCGGTCTCTCTGTAGTCTTAACAAATCCTTGAAGCTCTAACCTGGCAAGAAACATGTGTCGTCCCCAAATGGCTGACCAATTCATGCTTGAGGCACTCCTTAGACCAATGACCAATCCCACCATAATCGAAACATGCCCGTGGGACTCTCTAATGTACTATACTTACTGACCAAGAATGTCTGCCATGGCTTGAAGACCTAGACCGAATAACCTATAATGCCTGACCAGAATTCTGTCCATTGTGACCACTACGACCCATCTAAAAGCCACCCATACTCTGAGGTGCTACCTGTACAGGCCTGATAGGCTGTAAGTGATGCCGATCTCTACTGGAAGGATCTTTACCTCTAGATAGAATACCACTAACACTGTACTACTCACATGGCCTCTCACCTCCATATCCATGTATCTCAATATAAGCCTTCTCTGTAGACCTTGCATCATCAAAGACCTAAGAGAAAGAACGCCCAGTTGCTATCAAATGCTCCGATAACAAACTGAGTAGTAAAGCTAATCCTCTGATAAATCTCTGCACCATTTTATGCTCTGTAGCATATAACATAGATATCTGACTGGCCCACTTGACAAACCTAATCTCATACTTTGAAACTGATAAAGAACCTTGCGAAACACCAACCTATCAACCTATAACTCCCTAGCCTAACTCTAAGCAGAAAATCTCATAATACTGATAGACTCAATCCACTACTAGAAGAAAATATCTACGGAGGTAGTCAAACATGCATACAAATCTATACAAAGGCTTACAATAACCAATATAGTAATATCACGACATAAAACCACTGATGGGTATCAAAACCCCAACTCAACTCAAATAAAAACTAAAAGATTGTAATCAAATTGCACCTATATCGATGGAATCCAAAGTCATAGTCCTGATATGCCCAAAGGAGTATGAATCTGAACGCATCCAAACTCGTACTAAATGTCTAAATGAATAACTAAAATACTAGGTGCACTACCTCTACTCAAAGGTGCCACAAATCTATGAGATAGATATGGATGAGCTGAATGACTAATAATCCCATGTCAGGGACACTCTCTGGACCAGTGATCGGTCTCTCTACAATCGTAACAAACCCCTGAAGCTCTAACCTAGTGAGATACACGAGCTATCCCCAACTGGCTGACTAAGTCACGCTTGGGGCACTCCCTATACCAATGACCAATCTTACCATAATTGAAACATGCCCCTAGGAATCTCTAATGTACTATACCTGCTGACCAAGAATAGTTGCCATGGCCTGAAGACCTAGACCGAATAACCCGTATTGCCTGACCATAACTCTATCTATTGTGACCACTACGACCCATCTGAACTCCACCCATACTCTGAGGTGCTACTTGTACCGACCTGATAGGCTGCAAGTGATGCTGAACTCTGCTGGAAGGAACCCTACCTCCAAATGAAATACTACTAACACTATACTGTTGATATGTCCTCTCATCGGTATATCCATATGTCTCAATACAAACTTTCTCTGTAGCCTTTGCATAATCAATGACCTATGAAAAAGAAGGCCCAGCTGCTATCAAATGCTCTGATGCCAAATGAAGTGGTAAAGCTAATCCTCTAATAAATCTCTGCATTATCTTATACTTTGTAGCATATAACATATATGTCTGACTGGCCTACTCAAGAAACCCAATCTCATACACTGAAACCGATAAAGAACCCTGCTGAACACCAACCAACCCAACTCTTGCCTGAGCACCACTCGGTGTACCAGGTATCATCTCTGGCTGATGTTGAAGATCCTTAATATCAACCTCTAACTCTCTATCCCAACGCTAAGATGAAATTCTCACAATACTGATCCACTTAATCTATAACTCACAGAAAATATCTACAGGGGTAGTCAAACATGCATAAAAATCTACACAAAGGCTTACAATAACGAATATAGTAATATCAAGATATAAAACCATCGATAGGTATGAAAACCCCAACTCAACTCAAATAAAAACTAAAAGATAGTAATCAAATCACACCTATATCAATGAAATCCGAAGTCATAGTCCTGACGTGCCCAAAAGAGTATGAATCTGAATGCGTCTGAACCCAAACTAAACATCTAAACAACAAACTGAAAAACTAGGTGCACTACCTCTAACCGAAGGTGCCACAACTCTATGAGACTGATATAGATGAGCTGAATTACTAATAATCCCACTCCAAGGACAATCTCTGGACTAGTGACCGGTCTCTCTACAGTCCTAATAAACCCCTGAAGCTCTAACCTGGTGAGAAGCACGAGCTGTCCCCAACTGGTTGACCAACTCATGTCTGGGGCACTCCCTAGACCAATGACCAATCCCACCAAATTAAAAACATGCCCCTGGGACTCTATAATGTATTATACCTGCTGACCCAGAATAGCTGCCACGACCTGAAGACCTAGACCAAATAGCCCATATTTCCTGACCAAAACTCTATCCATTGTGACTACTACGACCCATCTGAAAGCCACCCATACTCTGAGGTGCTACTTTTACAGTCCTGATAAGCTGCAAGTGATGCCGACCTCTGTTGGAAAGATCCCTAGCTCCGGACGGAATACCACTAACACTGTGCTGCTGACATGGCCTTTTACCGCCATATCCTTATAATTTAATACAAGCCTTCTCTGTATCCGTCACATGATCAACAACCTAAGAGAAAGAAAACCCAGTTACTATCAAATGCTCTTACGCCAAACCGAGTGGTAAAGCTAATCCTTTGATAAATCTCCACACCATCTCATGCTCTGTAGCATATAACATATATGTCTGACTGGCCCACTCAAGAAACCCAATCTCATACTTTAAAATCGATAAAGAACCCTGCTGAACACCAACCAACCCAGCTCTAGCTTGAGTTTCGATGTATCGGGTGTCATCTCTGGCTAATGCTGAAGATCCCCAATATCAAACTCTTACTCCCTAGCCCTATGCTAAGCTCAAACTCTCAAAATACTGATCCACTCAATCCACTACTCAAAGAAAATATCTACGAGGGTAGCCAAGCATGTATAAGAATCTACACAATGGCTTAAATAACAATATAGTAATATCAAGGCATAAAACCACCGATGGGTATGAAAACCCCAAATTAAATCAAATAAAACTAAAATATAGTAATCAAATCACACCTATATCGATGGAATCTAAATTCATTGTCCTGACGTGCCCAAAGGAGTATGAATCTGAACACGTCCAAACCTAGATTGAGCATCTAAATGACTAACTGAAATACTAGGTGCACTACCCTAACTGAAGGTGTTACAACTTTATGAGACTGATATAGATGAGCTGAATGACTACTAATCCTATGCCGGGGACACTCTCTAGACCAGTGACCAGTCTTTCTACAGTCATAACAAACCCTTGAAGCTCTAACCTAGCGAGAAAGATGAGATGTCCCAAACTGGCTGACCAACTCACGCCTGGGGCACTCCCTATACTAATGATCAATCTCATCACAATCGAAACATGCCCCTGGGACTCTCTAATGTACTATACTTACTAACCCAGAATGGCCGCCATGGCCAGAAGACCTAGACCGAATAACCCTTAATTCCTGACCAGAACTCTGTCCGTTGTGACCACTACGACCTATCTATAAGCCACCATACTCTGAGGTGCTACTGTATGGGCCTGATAAGCTACAATTAATGCCAACATCTGTTGGAAAGATCCCTACCACAGGACGAAATGCCACTAATACTGTATTACTGACATGGCCTCTCACCGACATATCCATATATCTCAATATAAGCCTTCTCTAAAGCCCTTACATGATTTACCACCTTAGAGAAAGAAGATCTAGCTGCTATTAAATGCTTCAATGCCAAATTGAGTGGTAAAGCTAATCCTTTTATAAATCTCTGCACCATCTAATGCTTTGTAGCATATAACATAGATGTCTAACTGGCCCACTCAAGAAACCCAATCTCATACTCTAAAATGGATAAATAACCTTGCGGAACTCTAACCAACCCAACTTTAGCTGACGCAGAAGATCCCCAATATCAACCTCTAACTCCCTAGCCTGATGCTAAGCTGGAACTCTCACAATACTGATCCACCCAATCTATTACTCCAAGGAAATATCTACGGGGGTGGTCAAACGTGCATAAAATTGATGTTTCAACTTATGACGACACATTTATCATATTTAACTAAAGATAATTGCAAGTTTTCAAGCAACATGTGTTGTTTTTGATGCTTTGTGAATACTTTGAGGAATTAAACTTAAGTTTGCAAGAGATGAGAAAAGCTAATGAAAAGGGTCTGCGACGGCAATCATTGTGGATCACCAAAGACTTGGTGGATCCTCACCAATACTGCCAACGCTTAACCAAAGAATGGAAAAGCTTAGGACGTGATGACAACAACCATGGAAAACCCCTAAAGACATAGTGAACCGTCACCGTTATCGCCAAGCCATATCTAGAATAGCCTGAAGAAGAACAGATGGCGACGAAATGTACTGCAAACCATCGTGGAATGGCGTACCATCAACCAGCCCACTAACAGTTAACCAGAATGTGGATTGATTAACAGCTTTGCAATGGTAACTTTGGCGGACCGTCATACTCTTGGTGGACCGTCATAGTTACCGTCAGCGGTGACGTGGTAAAACTTATTTTAAATTTTAAACCATGCTTTTTTTGAGCCTATAAATACCCAGTTTAGGGTTTAGAATAATCATCTTTATGCTGGGGATATTTCTTGACGACCTTTTCTAGAGAAAAGTAGTTTTAGCCTTTTGCTTTAAGTTTTGAACTCCATTAGAGGTTACTTTTCATTGTAAGGATTTTATTATTTTTATGATGAAAACTTCTTTCTTCCTGTTATTCTTGACTATCAGTGGCCAAACCACCCATAACTAGGGTTGTGGAATCCTTGGTGGAAAACCACCATTAGGGTATATGGGTTGTGAATAGGTGTTGATTACGTGAAAGTACGATGAATTCTTTCACTTTAACTTATTCTTGATGGTTACAAATATTGGGAAATAGTCTTTTGTTAAATTGCTTGGTAGAGAATTTAACTTTCAAAGAAAAGGAGTTCATTACAAAGTTTGGAGCTATCTGTCACGCCCCTAATTCCAACGAGGCGTGATTGGCACCCAAAGCCGATATGGCCCGAGAGAACCAATCTTTGCTCATGAACCTTCGTATACGTACCCTTGTATGAATCATATTATACCTCATGCAACTATACGAAAAACATGAACATGGAAGCATATGCTATATATATATTTAGGAAACTTGGTCGTTGGGGCCATCAAGTCAAAACGGACATTTATCTCTTACATCCATAACCCACACATACATCTACAAAAGCCTCTATCTAATGCATTTACAATACCAACTAAAAGTCGGGAAAAATCCTCGCTTTATACAACATTTACAACATCAAAACAACTGTACAACTGTGACTCGAAAAGTCCCAAAGCAACTGGGGCTCACCAAAAATCTTCAAATACTGTCAACCTATAGTGGAGGTCTACTAGTGCCTGCACTTGCAACATGTAAGGTAAGTCCCCCGAGAGGGCCAGTACGAAGAATGTACTAAGTATGTAAGGCTCATAAGAAATCATCATACATAATAACAACAATAATGGAATCAATATAAAAGAATTACTGATCATGAATAAACTCTCTTTCTGTATGTGGGGAATTGTATATTTTATATACTTTACTCCTCTTGTCTTTACATACTTTCATCTTATTTGTTCTACCCATGCTAGGCTGTTCTATCGCCCCTAGGATGAGATTAACCCATGCTAGGTACTTTGACCCCTGGGATGTTATGCGAACCCATGCTAGGCTTTCGTGTTGCCCCTGGGATGTTATATTAACCCATGCTAGGTACTTTGACCCCTGGGATGTTATGTGAACCCATACTAGGCTTTCGTGTCGCCCTTGGGATGTCATTAACCCATGCTAGGCTTATCTCCCCTGGTATGTATCGGGATTGACCCATGCTAGGCTTTTCTATCGCCCCTGGGATACCACCCGTGTTATTGGGATCGACCCATGCTAGGTATTTTAACCCCTGGGATACCACCCATGATTACTTATTAATTACATCTCTTATTATTCTTATCCTTCTTGGAAGAGGTTTATTTATTCACTTATGAAAGATTTATACATTGAGGATCATGACACTATTGAAGCACACATATAAATTACTTCACTTCTTTGCTTCATGAGATTGACATCTTCACTTATGAGAAATAGATATATTAACTTGCACATCACCTCTCCTATTACTCTTATGAAATCTTATGATATTGGTACTTTTACTTGTGAAAGATTGGCATAAAGATAATCATCACATTATTGGACTTTGGAACATGACATGATTGGAAAAATGCTTTTCAAGGATAAATAAATTCTCTTATGTTATTACTCTCTTGAGATAGTCCCTTTTAGGAATTACCATATTATGACACTTTTGGAACTTCAATCAATGAATAAGAGATAAATGAATCATCAGTCATCTAAGAATAGGACACTTATGGATACAATATACGTTAACCTGAATTGCTATACTTCAAGCCTCTCGAAATTGAAACAAGTCTAATGTCAATAGGAACAATATGTTGTAGAAGGATACAGAAAGAGTAACCTTACATACCTTGTCGTCTCACTATGAATACACAAGCCTATATGGGGATACAATAATCTAGCTCCTTCCTTATGTGTTACTCTACAACACAAGTACATAACAAAGCTCATGTTAACAACCAACTCCCTTACAAATGTATAAGTGTCACAATGAGTTACGTGACTGCTCCATAGCATAATTTAATCCTTCACAGTACAATCCATTTCATTCTCATACCAACAATACCATAACATTCCACACATTGACCAAAATATCACACATCAATAGCATTTCACATCACACTTACCCTTATGCTTTCTCATTAGCATTCCATCACAATTCCTCCTATCAACTTGCCTCATAACAACATAGAAACAACAATCCATACTTAATACATTCAAAAATGCCTCCATACGACACTTTAAAGTCATTAAAACGGTATCACAAGTTGCTAATTATATCCATAAAGGGTATAGGGGCCTTCGGGGGTCAAAGGGGGACAAAAACATGCAAAACAGGGTTCTGGAAGTGACCTGCGAAGCAAAATGAGCCCGAAGGTGACTGAATTGCATCTTAAGGTGCCCTTTGGTAGTAGCCAGGGGCATCTGTGTTGGCACCTGCGTCCGCAGGTGCCTCACCTGCGAGTGTGGGTGCCCTTTTTCGGCCAAATTGGTCTCTTTTGGGTCTTTTTATGCAATGAATGGTACATGATCATAACTAAACTTATTTTAACATATTTTTGATCATATTACATGCCAACAAGCAGCCATGGTATCACAACACACATAACCATCACCAAACCTCACTTCCTTTTCAATCCGTCACCAAATTCATAACCAAATTTACGACAACAATTCCAAACATGATACACAAAGATAAAACAAGGAAAGACTATAATAACATCTCACATGTAAATATTTAATCCATCAAGTTCATTTACTTCAAGATCACAAGTCCATGTTCAAGTTTACAAGACAAAATCCTTCACCGATTAAGCACACACAAGTTGTTTTACACATAGTAAACTTCTCACCCTTCACCAACATAACCAACATGATATAAACCATATTACATGCATAAAATATATTAAACCATAATAATAAACACTTACCAAGTCTTGTACAAAGGTGATCTTGACCAAAGGAACGAAGGCTTAGGGTTTGGTTGAAGAGAGAAAGTTGTGGAAAATTCTAGAAATGGAACATGTGGTTTTCCATGAATAAAATCTGATTTCTCACCTCAAAAGTCATCCTTATCCAATTAGATACATGTTGGCTTGGTCAACACAAGAATGGATCTTTTTCCATCATTTGGGCCATGTCTTCCATGTAATTTTGGGCCTCTAGTGAGCCCAATGGCTCAAGACTTCTTTAGACCACCAAATTTTGTGTATAATTCCTTATATATATATATATATATATGGATCCCTAAAGTCACTATTATCCATATCTTGGCATTAAATGCATGGTTGATTAGTCAAATGGAAGATTGGATCATGTTTTGCCCCATTGGGCTAAGTCTTTTGCTCTTGTTTTGGGCCTCATTTGGACCAATGGCTTAAGCCCACAAATTTTAATGTATAATTCATCAAACCTCTCATTTCTAACTAATTCCATTAATGTACACGTAGTCTTATAGATTCGAAAACATACGGGGTGTTACACTATCAATCTCCAACCTAAAGATTAATGCTTGAACAAGATTAATCCATTGAGGCCTAAATCGGATTTGCAACTGACATTTTGAGTTCGTGAGAATTGAAGTGTAAACTCATTTTAATTCGTTGAAGTACATTTAAATGAAATTATAGAGTCGATTGCCTTATTTTCACGTATTTTAATATCAATTTATTTTCACTCATAACCCGCTGGTGATTGGAAACTTAGGTGAACACAATCCTAGTTTATTTTTCTTTATTGAGTTGTTTGTTGGAAATTTTACTTTTACTCATGGCATCTAAATATTGTTTGCTGATACTAAATCAAAATTCCCCCCATTCCTTGGAAGTTGGTGGTTAATTGTTATAAGAGCTACATACCACTTATTTAACCCTTTATTCCCTGTGGGATTCGACCCCAACCTTCATTGGCTTTTATATTTGACAACGACCACTTACAGTCTTGTTAAAGGGAGTTATAATTTGGGCGTATCAAATTTTGGAACCATTTCTGGGGAATACGGTGGTCAAATAAGTTTTATGCATGTTATTTGACAAATAGTACAATTTCCTAATTTTACTTTTATTTTTTGTTTTTGTGATTACAGGCTGACCGTGGTGTATGCCAAGTACTAGATGTTTATAAGAACCGTTGTTACCACTTGATCCTGAGATTAATTGAACATTGAGGAGAAATATGGATGAACGACAACAACATGCACCAGGGTATGTTGCACGGCCTGATCGGGTGCAGAATTTGGATGACGATGAATTGGGTGATGATAAAGCTGTTGATGGGCAACCTGCTACTCATGTTGCCCTAGAAAACCAAAATCTGTGACAAAGGAATAGAGGATACTGATAGCCAGCAATAAGTGTTGCTCTGGACGATGAGGATGACACAGATTTAGATAGAGTTGGAGCTACTGGAGCCATTGCTCCACCACCACTTGCTCCAGGCACCAAATTCAACATCACCCCAGGACTATGATCCAATTGCTGACTCTGAAGGGATTGTTTGGAGGTTTACCTTGTAATGATCCTAACATGCACTTGATGAATTTCATCAACATCTGCAAGTCATTCGACAATCCTGGAGTGTCTGAGAATGCTATTTATCTGAGATTGTTCTCTTGGAGGCAACCTTATGGCTTAATAAAATTTCTCCTGCATCTATAACACACTAGAGGAAATTGAAAGGAGATTTCCTAGATAGGTTCTTTCTGCCTTCCAGGATGTTATAGTTGCAGGATGAAATCAGCAAGTTCAGACAACTACAACATGAACCACTGCATGAGACATGACTGAGGTTCAAGAAAAAGTTAACATAATGTCCGAATCACCACCTCACTGATGAGCATCTGATGCAGACATTCTATAGAGCACTGAATTCTATTACTAAGTCCTCTTTAGATAATGCGTCAAGAGGAGCTTTATAGCTCGTACTTATGTAGAGGCTACTGAGATACTTAATCGACTTACAAAGACTAGTATGGCTTAGCATACCAGGGATTCTAAGGTAGAAAGTAACTCTTATGCAGTTGGTATGTCAGTAGAACAACGCCAAAGAGAAGAAGAACATGATAGGATATGGCTCATATGAAGACACAAATGGATCTATTGACTAAACATTTGTTATCCGGTGAAGTGGAAAAGGTGAAAGCTGGAGGCTCATAAGGGAGAGCTGCTGACTCTGATTCTGAGAAGAAAACAAATTATTTGAATAATCAGGGGGGTTTCTGGGCCAATGGATAAGGAAACCAAGGTTGAAACTATAATCGAGACAACTATTATGACAAGTTCGGCTACAAAGATCGTGACCAGGGAAATTAGAAGAATAAAGGTGACTGAAGTGTATTGTATGTACTGCCAGGAAATCATGAAAATGTTGCAAATGATTCATGGAAGCTTTCTTTAGAGGCTACAATGGCTAAGTTGTTGAAGTGTGTTGAGTCAATCGATGCAGGGATCAAGAAGGTGAAGACTGACTTGTCTTCCATAGGTCTACTAGTTGACTCACACTACTTCGATCAAGCAATTGGAGTTCCAAATAGGACATTTATCTATAGCATTCAACCAGTGTAAAGCTGGGACTTTACCAAGTGACACTATAACTAATCCAAGGAATGATGGAGCTTGCTTGGACATTACTACAAGGTGTGGTAAAGTACTACCTGAACCATAATTGGTTGTCCAAACACATGTAGATGATATTACCTCTGAAGATGAATTGAATGATGATATTGGTTGTAAAAAGGATATCCCCGTTGGGTCTGATAGACAGGAAGGAGATGATAAACAAGGTGTGAATGTCGAAAAATCCACATAAATGAATAATGAGGACGTGCTAAATGAGGAAGAGAAGAGTTGATGATAAAGAGGCAGGAGACTCCACTAGTGGACCTTCTCCTGTAGGTGACATTGCTGTTGATGACATGAGCACCCCGACCAACACTGGGGCCACTATTGATGCTATAGAGGCCACCCGAGCCTCCAATAATGATGACTCTTTAGCCTGAGGGTTGTGCAAGTACACCATTCCTCTATACTTTTTCATATTTATGCATTTGAGGACAAAGTATATTTTCTTTTGGTGGGATGGGGGGTACTTTGAGTTTGTTATCACCATGAGGGTTTTTGTTGCCTGTGTTCTTTTCCTTCATGTGCTATCTAGTAAAACCGGTATGTTTAGGTTGTTATTTAAATTTATTTTTTTATTGGCAGACCGTTGCACTCTTGGTGGACCGTCGCATTTATCGTCAGTGGTAACGCGACAGAACTTATTTCAAATTTTAAACCATGCTTATTTTGAGCCTATAAATACCCAGTTTAGGGTTTAGAATAATCATCTTTATGCTGGGGATATTTCTTGACGACTTTTTCTGGAGAAAAGTAGTTTTAGGCTTTTGCTTTAAGTTTTGACCACCATTGGAAGTTACTTTTTATTGTAAGGATTTCATTATTTTCATGATAAAAACTTCTTTTTTCCTATTATTCTTGACTATGAGTGGCTAAACTACCATAACTAAGGTTGTAGAATCCTTGGTGGAAAATCATCATTAGGGTTTATGGGTTGTAAATAGGTGTTGATTACGTGAAAGTATTATGAATTCCTTCACTTTAACGTATTCTTGATGGTTGCAAACATTGGGAAATAGTCTTTTGTTTAATTGCTTGGTAGAGAATTTAACTTTCAAAGAAAAGGAGTTCATAACAAAAGTTTAGAGCTATCAATCTTTAACCTAAAGATTAATGCTTGAACAAGATTAATCCATTGAGGCCTAAATCGGATTTGCAACTGACATTTTGAGTTCGTTAGAATTGAATTGTAAACTCATTTTAATTGGTTGAAAGACATTTAAATGAAATTATAGAGTCGATTGCCTTATTTTCACATATTTTAATACCAATTCATTTTTGCTCATAACCCGTTGGTGATTAGAAACTTAGGTGAACACAATCCTAGTTTACTTTTTTCTATTGAGTTATTTGTTGGAAATTTTACTTTTGGTCACGACATCCAAATATTGTTTATTGATACTAAATAAAAATGCCCACTTCATTAGATAGGTAAAGCATAATGAAGTGCACCAAGATGGGTCCAATTATATAACCAAATGCTTGTGTGACCACACTTAGGTTCCCACCAAATTTGTTGATCAATGTTGTCCTTAGCCTCTGACATAATATTCCAAGTCTGAGAACCCACTCTCTACTCCACAACTTCAGGCCTGTATCTTTTATTGTACTTATTCCGCATAAAGATTGTCCGCAAAGACTTTTTGGTCCTAAAGATACATCAAAGTTTAGCAAAAATAACTTTGGAAACATCAAAAAGAGACCTAAAACCCAAACCCCCTTCTCTCTTCAGTAAGCAAATGTAAGACCAGGCCATCCAATGTTATTCCTACATTGTTCTTTGAAATTTCAGAGAAATCTGGAAAAGAATCTATGTAAATCATGAATAACATATTTTGGAGGGAAAATAGCATATAACTTAAAGGTTTCAATCATCCTCCCATATATCTTCACAAAACACATGTAGAATTCTCCAACTAATATTAGATATAAGAAGGAGAAAAAATAGGCAGTAGCCTTACTTTAATTTCTTGGAATATATTCTCTAAATTTGCACTTCTTCAAGAACTTGAATTACCTTCAAATTTAACCAAAAAGAAGAAGAAGTTCTTTTAATAACCAAAATACATGGGGAAGCCAACATGGAGGAAAGGTAGTCCTATGCCTTAAGCATAAACAACATGATTTCCTAGTTTCCCATAGAATAATCAAGCTAAAACCATAAGTAGTTTCACTTACCTTGGCTTTCAATTATGAGGGTTAATCTTAAGAACCTTAGAGGCATTTTAGTGCTTCTGCATGAAGCTAAGAGAGAGACTTGAAAAACTAATTTTTCTCATAAGTTAAAATGTGTGTAATGCGCTAATCTTAATCTCTTTAAAGGGACCTATTTTTGGCCGACTTTCTTGGCTATATTTGAGCCACAAAACGTAAAGTAGGTGATTCACCTACTTGCCCATTATACTTGGGCCTTTGTGGATTTGAAACTATTGGGCCTTGACTGTCCATTCTCCTCCTTTTCTCTATTTCAATTTGGGCCAGAATTATGCTCTTAATTTGGGCCATAATTTGATCAAAAAGGCTCAAACACCTAATCACCTTCTTGGCCCTTTAAGGTGGTCAACAATCCTAAGTAGGTGATGCACCTAATTGGTTCTTTAGGTTGGTCAATAAGTCAAAGTAGGTGATGCACCTACTTGTCGCCTACAACCTTAATTAAGTCAAGCAAGCACGTCACTTATTTTATTCCATTTTCCAAATCTTGATTCCTTTACTTTAATTTAACACTCATATATACTAGGCCACTTTAACCCTTAAGCTCAAAAACTATCTTGCTGTCTTGAGTTTAAATGTTTTCCTTGATGTTAACATAATCATGTCCCCTTGAAATGTACGAACAGTTTCCTTCATACCTATTTTCCCGTCACTACTCACATAAGAAACCTAGTTTGTTTCCTATACCAAAAGGCTACATCAAATGCCATATGAGTAGAACTAGTACACACAAAATATGGGGTATTACACCAAAATAGCTGTAACCACATCTTGTTATTCGCTGTCGTACATGGACTCATGGTTCTTGGACCTTTTGGTCAGCTTTGGGATCATCCACCTATGAGTCACTATATGACTCATAGGTTGATACGATGAGTTGTACTGATGACTCATGGTTTCCTGGACCTAAGTTAATAGGTAACTATATTGGGCTCCTGTGAGTCATGGTACGACTCGTACCTTGATACAACAACTCATATAAATGAATCATAGTTCCTGAGGGAGTTTTGTCAATTCTTGGTTCTTCATCAGTATGAGTCATCATATGACCTGCACCTACATAGTATGACTCGTACCTAGGAGTCGTGGTTACTGGAACCTTAGGTAAATATTGGACATCTTACCATGAGTCATCCTCATGATTCATGGTTTCACTGGTCTGGAAACTTGAAATTTTTAGTTAGTTTTCTGATTAAAGTCTGGGTTTAAACATGTGAGACTTTTGGGGTGTTACATTGTTCTTACTTCCATAAAAACTAGACATCCCAAATTTGTAAAAGGAATAAAACCATAATTGATCCCAATGAGTCTCTTCAACCTAACCCCCACAACCAATAGAGTCTTCTCATGAAGGTAGAAAAATTTCTTTCTTTGTAAATCATCTACCCTAAGATAGTTTCATAGTCTCTCAATACATCATCATCTTAATAACTAACTTCTTGTTTCTTGAACAATAGAGAATTGTATCATCTTCATATGATAGGTGATTAATCTTTGGACTCCACTTTAGAAGTATGTATCTCTTAAACTCTCCATCCTAATGTAGGTTATTCAATCCCCTGGCGAACACCTCTACAGTAATAATGAAAAAAATAGGTGATATAGGGTCTCCTTGTTTTAATCATATGGATGATATAAAGAAACCATGAGATTTTCCATTTATAATTATAGAATGCCAATTATAAATAATAATCTCCACACCTTATCAATTATAACTTTTTAAAAAAACTTCTTGAGGTTCTTTGTAAGGAATATCCATGAGACCCTGTCAGAGGATTCGACCATATCTCACTTCAATGCCATATTGTGAAATTGATTCCTCTTGTTGATGTCTCTGAAAATATCCTGAGCTAGATGTACATTTTGTGTGATGCTTCTTCCCTTCACAAAACATGTTTGGTTTTGAGAGATGATGGTTAGTAGTAGTCCCACTACTCTTTCGTGAAGCATTTTGGAAATAATCTTATTAGCAAATGTTTTCAAAATGATAGGCCTTAGATCTGTAAAATCATGAACACTCTCTTTTTTAGGTAGAAGGACCAGGTTGGTATGAGGTATAAACTTAGGCAGCACTTGTTTACAGAAAAAGGCCATGACCATTATGGTTATGCCTTCTCCTATTCTAGCCCAATAACTCTGAAGCAAAAGTACAGAAAAGCCATTTGTTCCACTGTCACTATCACTGTTTATAGTAAAAACCATAGCTTTAACTTCTTCCAAACTTGGTAATCTAACCATTTTTCATTTTGCTCCTCTGTGATGACTTGAAGAATGTGCTATAGCATTGTAAAATCTTGATGTCTTCCTGCTTCCTTGAACTAATTTTTGAAAAAAAGAAACAACTTCCTCTCCTATATTTTGATTTATGCATAATGTATTCCCCTGTCTTGTCTGAGTTTCAGCAATATGATGTTTTTTCCTCCTCCCCTTCACACAGGAGTGAAAGAAACTTGTATTTAAATCTCCCTCTACAAACCATCTCGTGCTTGATTTTTGTTATCAATATTGCTCCTATATTCATATATACCTCTTTAGGTCACCTTCTACTATACTTAGAGCAACATTATTTATTGTTATAGGTTGAATTTCTAGCTGAATTTCCTTTACCTTTATTACATTCTCAATAGTAACAATTTGTTGGAAGATATTTCTAAATGTGTCCTTACTCTATGATTCTAAAGCTCCTTATACCCTCTTTATTTTGACTTAGAATTCTATGAAAAGACTCCCAACACCTATGAAATAATGATGTTTATTCCAAAAATTGAGGAATTTAAAACGCTCGACTGTAGGTTTCTTGTCACGACCCAATTTCTCAGGTCATGATGGCACCTACGTTAACCCACCAGTAGGTAAGCCAAGTCATAGCCCAAAACATCAAGTAATGGGCTAAGGGGCAGAAATTAATGAAATGCAAGGGTGAATCTAATATACAACAGTAAAATAGGCGGAAACAAAGAGATACACACACACACACACACACACACACACACACACATACACACACACATATATATATATACATAACAGGTTGTAGAAGAGAGGGAGAGGACAAAATGAATCCCTCCCAAGAACTGGTAAGGTCGGTGCTAGAGCTACTACAACAAAAAGAAGAGTACCAGACAGTATCCAAAATATATACATATACAGTAGTCTCATAAAGCAAAAGACTATTAACTAAAATAGATGGAGGAGGATCAGCCTCGGACTCTGCAAAGCTCACCCCGTCTCTAGATCAGTAGCTGGGCCTAGGAATAGTGTCAACAACGGTGGCTCGTACTTGGATATATATCAGGGAAAAGATGCAGAAGTGCAGTATGAGTACCAAAGCAACGGGTACTCAGTAGACATTATCGGCTGACTGAGCTCAATTATAGTAAAAGCATAAACATAATGTGAGTGTGTAAGCTAAGTCAAAAGTAACAAGCATAAAATATAAGTTTCTATAGTACTAAACAAGAGAAATAAAGGGAATAAATAACTCAAAATGTAAGATAAATGAACTAACTACAGCCTAACTGGGCCCTCTTAAGCCCAGAAGGCACACACAGGAAGAAAATTAACCCTACCAAGCCCCCATAAGACGACGGATGCAAACAAGAGAAAACTAAGATGGGAAACATAAATATCCAGTAGTTGAAATGATCTCAAGTAACCTTTTTATCCCTAAATCCATGATGAAAAATATCTAGATGTGCACCCAGATTAAACTGGCACCAATGGTAGTAACGAGAGGCCAGACGCCGGGCTCAAACTAAAACTAGTGGTAATAACAAGAGGACCCATGAATCATGCGCAACAAAACTTAGTACAACTATCTGAACTCCCAGAACAACCATAATCAACACCAAAACATCCCGACCATATCATAAATAGATGGAGGACTCAAATCGAAACTCACAGTAACCATACCATAACCAGAAATAAGTGATCCCATAAGTAGCTAACTTTAACTTTAAACTGATACCCAAAGCTCATACGAAGCCCATTAATAGTGATCATAACGATAACCAATATTGTTATCATGCCAAAACTCATAACATTAGTAGTAATAAAGCTTATACTGGACTCAAACCAAAACAGAAATGTATTTATGTAGAAATAAGTATAACTAGCTAGCAGGAAGAAATTCAAGGTTTCCAAGCCTATCCCCATACCATAAGGTCATAAATATCGATATCAGGTGCGTAAGTCCACTGAGACAAAGGGGTTCCCAAACACTAGGTCAATAAGTGCGGTACAGGATCAGTCACTATTCTAACCGAGAAAAAGGAACTACAACAGGCCAAAAATTAAGTTTAAGTCAAACCCAATCCAAGGTAATAACCTAAAATGATAGTCAAGAGTCTAACTAATCCTAACAAGTATTCTTTCCATAATACATCAACTAAAAAGGGTAGTGTGGTCTATTATAGGGTTCGGATAACCAAACCTGAATTGGAACCTATCCGAGTCTAGTCTAAGGCTGCCCATTCCTATCTCAGGAACTAATAGCACTAAACCTATACCTAAAGGATGAAAATACATTACACTAGAAGAGGATGGTCCCAAAATCTACCAAAATAGGGCCCCAACTAGCTAAATAAAGCTAAAAAGGTACTAAGATGGCACCGGGCTACAACCACCTGCTCAAAAATAGGACAATGGTATACCAATACCATAAGTAAGCTCAATCTAAGAGTAGGGTAATCCTCGACTACTTGGACTCCACTGAACACTCGTCGAATCCTCTAAACTAGAGCTTTCCCCTTCCAAGAAGCCTCTGAGAGCTACCATGCTACCAAAATAATGATATATGCATCAAAATGAGAAAAAATACCCATATTGCGTACAAACGCTCTGGGTCAGAAATTGGAATAAAAATTCCACATAGGGATCTCTTGTGAAATCACAAAATTAAAACCATCACGGCATCCCACGCAGCTCAAGGAACAAAAGTAACAAAATGTATCCAATTCCGAGCTCAAAATAGTCCCGAACCAGTCCAAACAATGATCCAAAATAAATAACCAAAAGGGTGAATTAATTGAGAAGTTAAGTGAAAACTTATGGGAATTTGAAGGTATAAGGCCCACAAACACGTCCCCAAGCTAATCCCAGCTTAATAATATGATTCTCTAACAGTTTATAAGCTCCAAAGGACTATAATGGCGTTGGTACTTAGAAAATTATGATGGTAAAATGAAGGAGATGATATATATACTTCCAAGGGTTTCCTTATTGCGACCGCGAGGTCCCAGGGTTATGATCACGATATCCTAATAACAGGACCATTGTGATCGCGGTGGCATAGCCGCATGGTCGCAATGAACAAGTTGTCCCAGCCCCACGACCTTCTTTATCGCGGTTGTGAGCCCTCAAACCTTGCAATTGTAATGACTAAGATCATGGCCCCTCATGATTGTGGGGGTCCTTATTGCGGTTGTGATGAAAGAACTAGGCCTGCACCAGGTGCTGATGCACCAGCAATTTTGGCAAATTGTAAATATCCCGACCGGACCTTCAAAATTCTTTTGGAATCTCAAAAATGCAAACAAACTATGATAACTCACCAAATTTAATATTCTGGACTCAACGGAGCCATCAAAATTTTCATCTGGGTTCATTTCGATAAAAAGTGGGTCCCACACCCATAAGGGTTGTTTTAACCAAATTCTACCCAATAGTCCAAAATGAGTCCGGAAGCCTCAAGACCCGGACCAAGGGTCCTCCTAACCTAAAGTAGATGTTTTGAAGTTGATGAAACTGTTAGAAATGGCATCGGAGTCCTTTTACTTAACGTTTAAGCATGATACCCTATTCTTAACTTTAAAAGCTCAAAACACAGAAAATGGTTCTAAAAACCAAACGAACTGTCGGGTGACCAAACTATCAGTCCCAATAAGACATAAATGACCTGGGAGAAGTTGTGGGAAATCTCTAAATGTAGTAAAAGCACAAAATAATAGGAAATGACCTGGAGGGTCATTACATTCCTCAACTGAGTTATATATTATATGTAGAGGAGCATGGTCAGATCCTTATCCCACCAGATATTGGACTACACTAGATGGGAAAGGCTTCATAAATTCCTATTTCCAAGAACCCTATCCAGTCTTTTGAAAATACATTTTCTTTAATTCTCCCATTCCACCATATGTATTTTCTACATGTGAATTTGAATTCTGTAAGAGCACAATTATAAATGAAATGGGAAAAATAGTTGTCTCATGCTATGTGAAATTTAATCCTACCAAATTTTCTTGATCATTAAGGATCACATTGAAATCTCCTCCAACAATCCATGGAAATTGAATCCCATATAAAATTTGCTCCAAATCCTCCCATAATTTCATTCTGTCAAGTGCATGCATTGCATCTAACATAAACTATTGAAATTAGAAATTTCTTATTGTTCTTGCTGAACTTCAAAGTAATTTTTTGTACAATATCTGTCATAATCTTTCCATCCCAGTCATCATTTTAAAAAATACAGATCTTGGTTGAGTTACTTACAAAAGAATTCTGAAATCCCAATCTTCTTCAAATGTGTTCTGACTCATTTGGATCTTGTAAAGGATATATAATAGCTATGTATGAGTAGTGATGTATTCTATTAAGTTCCATTAATCTCTCAAAATAGTAATGAGAGTTAACAAATCTTATGTTCCAGAATATAATTTGTAATAACCCTATAGGTCATTCTCTTTTTCTATGTATTTCTGCATTTGTAGTTTTCCTATAGCTACTACAAGTCAATTATGACTTGCATGGATAGTTGATTTGATTCTCAGGAAGTTCATTTGAGTTTTAAGACAATTTTTCCTATTTTGTAGCTTTTGAAGTTGAGAACTTGGACTTCGGTTAAAACTTCTAGTAAACTGCCTCGAATGAGAATTTTGACAGTTTTGTTAGCTCTATAACTTGGATTTTAGGCTAGGGGGACCTTTGATTTGGGTCTCAAGTCTTCCATACTTGTTTTGGGCTATTTGGGTGGTTTTTAGTTAAAAATAGAAAGAATGAGCATTGGGCCCGTGTTTCATTGAAATGACCTCTGATGGAAATTCCATTGATCCTCTTGAGTCTGGACTGTCATATTTGATAGAGTAAAATATTTTTTTTGCATGTATGTGGTTCCTAAAAAATATTTGGGAACCGTTCGGATTCATTTTTAACTCCATGTTTCATTGATGTTACAGTAACTAGTGCAAGGAAAAAAAACCCCTACTCGTGCGCAAACAACCTCCGCATGTGCGTAGCAAGCTGGTCTAGCCGACCTAAAAATCCTTCTTCATGTGAGTAGAGGAACAGTTGTGTGCATAATTGGTTAGGCTAATAGGCCACCATGTGTGCTATAGGGGTCTCATGTGCTCATAGAAGGGACTCCCCAACAATATATATACTCCTTCTTCATGATTTTTAAACCATTTCTAAGTGTTGTTTCACTATTATTGAACCTGGAGATTCGGTAAATTGTGGGAAATTATTTAGTTGAGACAAGGTACATTGATTCAACCCTTTTAAATAATTTTTTTAGTATTTTCCCCTATTAATCC
The DNA here is from genome assembly GCA_031232105.1 of Capsicum rhomboideum. Lineage (NCBI taxonomy): Eukaryota > Viridiplantae > Streptophyta > Magnoliopsida > Solanales > Solanaceae > Capsicum > Capsicum rhomboideum. Next base: position 49,569,398 of record CP124716.1, on the reverse strand, counting down.
CATCCTAATTCTGTGTAAAATCCTTAGCTTTGGGTCATGGATTTTTGAAATTTATGGACTGTTTTGAGTGCCAATTTGTGGTCCAATCTTGCTCAATTTGTGATCATATTTTCCTTTTCTCATAAGGAACATAATTACAGGTTCAAATTATGAATTCTATAAGCGGGGCCCATGGGTGATTTTTTTACCTGAGCCCAGAGTGTTAATTGCAATATGGGTATTGTCTTTCTCATGTTGATGTGTATATCATTATTTTGATAATATGGCAGTAGTCATAGGCTCCTCGGAATGGAAAAGCTTTAGTTTAGTGTTTGAGAGCCCGATGTTCGGCCTCCAGACAGGTTACGGCTTATCTATTCTTAGACTTGGTTTGTTTAAGGTATACGTATGATGATTTGCTAATTGTGGGTGGTACATTATGGTTCAAATATACTTTACTTAGGTATTTCTGATTGTATTTTCTTGCTTAGTGGCCTTACAGTATAATTATGTTGTTAATCCTTAGTTTAGGTAGTCATTTGTCTATTAGGCATAGTCTAGCATGCATGGTATCTTTAGGGTTTATCATCGAATGCCTTTGTTTAGGTTTGGGTAGTCGCTTGCCTTAGGTCGGATTCCTTGGGAAGTTGTAACTATATTATCTTTTTTATAAGGTAGTGTACTCTAGGATAGTGTCATTTCTTTAGCGAGATAGTCTTGGTTTTCTTTGATACTTGTTGACAGGATTAGATATAGTTAGTCGATTGATTTATTAAATTTATAATGCTTTTTACTATGGCATATGATAATGTTCAAATACACCCTAGAAATGAATGTACGCGGTCGTTAGCAATATAATTACCCAACTAAAAGTCAGGGCCGATCCAACGAGGAATAATGTGACTAGAAATTGAGAAAGTACAAAATAAAAGCAACTTACTATAATCTGAACAAAATATACAAATACTTTGGGAGTTTTCATTATAAAAACATAACAAGGATATAACCAATTATAATAGGAACAATTTTGATCAATGGATTTCACAAATGATGGAAAACAAGGGAAATGATAATGGAGAATCAATTCTATCAAGGACCCATTGTATTTAAATCAAGTACTCATGATTAATCATGGATTAGCAAATTAGCCTTGGAACCTCAAGTATCCACCACGTCTTTTGATCGATTGATGAATATTTTTTGGCTAAATTATGTTAAGTATTAGCCAACTGTCAACACGAATAATTCCAATATTTTGCTACACTAGGATTTGACTATGTATAGAAACAAAATCCATTAGATGGGTTATATGTCCCAAATTGCGCTAAATTAATTTTTTCTAATCTCAATTAACTCTTTCCAGCATTAATAGAAGTAGATGGACAATTCCCGCTCTAATCTTCTCTTTCAAGATCAACTAGAGTACGAATCGATAAAGCACGATATTAATTTAAACAAGCAAAATCCATTTACAAATCAAGAGTATTCAATCAATACAAAAGCATGAAATGAAATCAAAACCCAAATTCAATACATAAATATTGCATTACGTCTAAAAATAATATCCAAGTATGAATATATCTACACCCAATATAATCTATACAAGAAAGCAAAATGAAGAAAGGATTGAGAATTTAACACTACAAAGTTTCCAAATCTTCACTATGAGGGCGTTGGTTTAAGAACCCTAGCCTCCAAGGTTTAGAAATATATCAAAGATAGTCTTGGAATAGCTAGGGATCGAGTTTTGATATTTTGGGATTGAAATTGTGCAGTTCTAGATCAACACCTCACGCCTGACACTATTACTCATCGTTGTTGCACGCATAGACCATCGCAGTCAGTATATGTTGGTTTCTGGTTGACCGCGGTCGAGGTAATAGACCTCATGATTATGAAGCTTTGACTTGTTGATGTGTCATGATCACATGACACTTTCGATGCTTGAAACTAAGAAAATATGCAATAACTTGGGTATGTTTAGTGGGTATGATGTGTTTTCTGTTATATATTGAAGGAGAATAGGTTTTTGGAAGGAAAATGATCAAGAAGGAAGAATCATGCTTGAAAATAGAGTATCTGAAGATGAAAGAACCAGGTTCTGCACTAGAGAAATGACTCACGACACGACTCATGTGCCGTGAGTCCACCCACGTGACATGGGTGGGTGTCGTGAGTCAACTTCAGAGATGTCCAATGTTTCCTGATTTCCATGGAACTGACTTATGAGGCGTGACTTGGTTCTACAACACCAAGTCACGATACCATAGAAAGTTGCCGACTCTATTTTCCTGTTTTGTTTAGGATAGGATTCATCTTGTATCTATAAACACCCTTGTATTGTCCTATATTCAGGAGTTAGTCAGTACATTATTTTGAGACATATTTCCAGTATTGATGCATTATTGATTTTGTAATCTTGGATTACAATTTCTAGGATTTCTATTAATATTGAGATTTCAGAGTTTTCTTCATTATTGTGAGTTTACAATTATGTTTTCATCTTCGAATTCTTCTTGTGTTCTTTCAATAATGAGCAGCTAAACCCATTAACTAGGGTTGTGTGAACCATGAGGAATTAACGAAACAGGTTAATTGCGAAGCAAATTATGAACCGTTGTGAATGCATGTATTATTATTACCTTTGTTATAATTGATCTTCTAACGGTTGCAAACATTAGATACTCTCCTGTATTCTAGACTTTCTCGAGAGAGAGGTAAAGATTGGGAAAAGGGAATAACAACAGATCTTTGAAGATATCAACCTTTATCTAATAACTTGAGTCATAACAGGGATAGTTATCTGAGATCCAGGACAAGGGTTAGTAGTGCGACACTAGGAGACTGAGAGAAGGTAAGTGAAATTTGTCTAAACAAGTTCGAGAAACTTTTAGATGAACATATCTTGTTAGATTTTGCATGCAACGCAGCAGGACAGTCTTGTCAAGCACAAATAACCGGTGAAGTTAAGGAATCATTGGGGATCACAGTCCTAGTGTATTTCTCATATTGTTTACAAATCCGAAAATCAACAATTATTATTGTTACTAGTTATTCACAAGAACCCCCAGTTTCACGTATTTGCCAACTACTCAGACTAACATTCTACATAATTTCGTCCGATTCCCTGTGGGATCGACCCCAACCTAGTTGGGTTCTATATTTGATACATCGACTGCATTATACTTATCTGAAGGTATATTTTGGGCGACATCAAATTTTGGCACCATTGTCAGGGAACTACGGTTATGGAGTTGAGTATTTTGCTTATTGGAGTTGATTGGTTTTATTTCATTATACTTTTAAGGGCACACACCGGTGTATGCCCAATACTAGGAGTAAAGGCAATCCCCTGATTCCACTTGATCCTTAAATAGAAAGAACTCCAAGAGCTAATCGAAGAATGGTGAATATCGACGGAGTTCAGGATCCTGCAGCCGCGGGAGATATTTATAACTGACCAATTCATCCAGTTGGTCATGAAATAGCAGACCAAACTACTGCTCAGTTGACACGGGAAGAGCAAGCTAGACAAGATGCTCTTAGGCAAGCAGATAGAGATAATTGAGCAATGCAAGAAGCAGCATAGCGTCTGGATGATGCTGAAGAAAGACAAAGAAGACCGAGGGCACACCAAACACCTCAAATACCACATGTGCTAGTTTATGATGATTGATATTGCCCAAAATATACCTTTAGAAAAGTATAATGCGGTCGTTGTATCAAATATAGAACCCAACTAGGTTGGGGTCGATCCCACAGGGAATAGGTCAAAGTGTAAGTAGAATACCGGATGGAACGATTGGAAAGTAAGTAAAAATGGGGGGCTATGCCAATGAATAGTAATAATAATGATTGCTGGTTGCATTGAGTTTGTAGACAATAAGAGAAATACACTAGGACAGTGATCCCCACTGATTCCTTAACTCCACCGTATGCTTATGCTAACAAGATTGTCCCACTACGTTGCATGCAAAATCTAACAAGTTAGGTTCATCTAACTTTCTCTCGACCTTCATTAGACGAATTTCACTCTTCTCCTCTCGGACTCCGAGTGTCGCGATACTAACCCTTTTCCTGGATCTCAGATAACCTTTTCCACTAAGGCTCCGATTTTTAGATGAAGGTTGATAGCTTCAAATCTCTGTTATTATCTCCTTTTCCCAATCTCTACCTCTCTCTCTAGCAAGTCTAGAATATAGGCGAGTTTCTAATGTTTGCAACCGTTAGAAAGCAATCAAAGCAAAGAACATAACAATACATGCATACACAGCAGTACAAAGTTGCCTTGCACTTAAACGATTTCGTTAATTCCTCATGGTTCACACAATCCTAGTTGAAGGGTTTAGCTGCTCATGATTGTAAGAACCCAAGAAGAATTCCAAGATGAAAACATAATTATGAACTCATAATAATGAAGAAAAACCAAAATTTTAATTATCAATAAAACTCAACTAAGGGTTTGTGACTACAAAACCAAGAGTATGTCTGAAACAGTATGAAATAACTCTCAAATTAGTAAATTGTCCAACTCTCGCACCTAGGACTATACATGGGTATTTATAGATACAAAACTAGTCCTATCCAAAACCAAATAGGAGAATAGAGTCGGCAAATTCCACGGTATCGTGACTTGGTGTCGTGGAAACAAATCACGCCACGTAGGTTGATGTTGTGGGAATCAGGCTCAGTTGGTAGTCTTCAGAAGTTGGGTCACGGCAGGGTTCCAAGTCACGTGGGTGGTAGTCACACCACGTGACCCCTGCCGTGGAAATCAGGGTTTTCTTTCATTCTCTGGACTTGAGTCACGATAGCCACTCACGTGGTTTGAGTGGCTTCCACGCCACGTAGGTAGTTGCGTGACTCCTCATCTAGTGCATCCTCTTGTTCTTTCTTCTTTCGACACTTCATTCTCGAGCTTGATTCTTCCTCTTTTGATCATTTTACCTTTAAAACCTGTTTTCCTGCAAACTAGGACAGAAACGACATCATACCAACAAAACACACCCAAGTTATTGCATATTTTCCTCGTTTTAAGCATCAAAAGTGCTATGTAACCATGGCACATCAACACCCTCAACTTAGAACGTTTGCATGTCCTCAGGCGAACAAAATAAAAGTCCACAAACACAATGCTTAACTAAGAGAAACCTAAGGGACGTATGGCAGTCTACTCGCTGCGTTTGGCACAAAACCTTTTCGACCCCTCCTATTTGCAACTCAAAACCCAGGTGTGTATATAAGCAGCATAGTATCATGACACAGAAGGGATCAAGTGATGGCACCAGATTATGTACAAGCAACTAAGCATATATGCAATTTGACATATCTTGAACAACTAGCAGCTAATGACACAACCCATGTGCTCTCACAATCAAAGAAGTCCCATGCACTCTCAATGTACTAATGAATATCAACATAGGGATGAGGTCAAAACACTCACGCTTACAAAGAAGTTAAAACAGTGTGCATTAAATACCATAGGCTTGCCCTTATTTTCTATGCCTTCGTTTTAGGACAGTTGGACTAGGATCACTATAGGACTTTAATCGGCTTGTAATGTAGGCTTAGGGATGGGTATGGTGCATATGGGTATAGTGACTCAACCCTCCTTGACACTACACTATTTTTGGCTCCAACTTCCAACCTTTTTCATTTTTATTCTCCCTTATTCTCCATTCTTTTATTTTCAGATTTTTGGGTGTGATTTTTCTCAAACTTCTCAACACAACTATTTATTTATTTATTTATTTTTTCACACCCAAATCTGTTTTCTCTTTTTTCTTTTATTAACCCCTTGTTCATACCCAACTCAATCTACGTACCCCTATAATAGCCACCCTCAACTTAGACGATTTGCCTGAGTTGAGGTACACAGTGTCCAAGGAGGGACCAGGGCCAAGACAACTTCATTGTGATTAAAATGGGAAGGTGAATAGGTTAATGAAAGAAATAGGACGATTATGGCTCAAAAGCGGGATCAAGGGATACTCCTTCCTTTGGTTTGGCATTTAGGCTAAAAGTGGACTTTATTAAAAAATGGCCTATGATCCTTTCCTAATCCCTATCATTTAACTCAGGCAAGACTAACCTGGCAAGTTCTGGATCGCACAAACATAGTTAACTAAGTAGTGACCTCACACACACATAGCACAGGGTTGTATTACCAACTACTACCTATCCGTTCATGTAATGCTAGCTACGGTTATTTTCCTATAATCCTAGTGCCATAACAAGATCCAACAGCTGTCACACACAAGCATGCTATTCACACAATTCAAAAAAAAAATAAATAAAATTTTAGGAGGGGTATCCTTAACATTCAAAAAACATAAAAATCTTTCAAAACTGGACTGCACTACAGTTCCCTCATTTTCCTCCTAATTTAGCAAGAAACACAAAAACATCATCAACAACATCCTAAACATGTCGGTTCTACTATGATAGCACACTCGGGGGAAGAGAAACAGGACAACAAAACCCCCCAAGTGGTGGTACATCCCACCCCAACTAAACCTTGTGCACTGCCCTCAATGCACAGATATAAATGTAATGCAAGGGAGTGAAGACATAACTGTGGCACACTAAGCACCGAAAGTGGGCCCGCCAATAGCGGGATCATTAGACTGTGTGGTAGAAGGTGCATCCGGTGGAGGGACTGCCTGGCTAACAGATGCACCACGCGCCCTCTGCTCTACCTCAATCTGGGCTTATAGTACTCTACCCGGGAGGCTTTAACTTCCCTTCGCAGATCATTCTTATACTCAGCATCACTCTCACCCCCATCCTCCAGACTGCGGGGTCTCTTGCCTCTATCCATCGAAGGCTCCTCATCGGCAAAAAAATCAACCTCAAATGCTGGTCGCATGAAGGCCTGGGCAGGCATAGATGGGATAATAGGCGTGCTGCTCGAAGCCAATGCCCGAACCTCTTCTCTCAAGGCATCCACCTCCTGGGTCAATCCAATCATCTCAGGGCCTGATGCATCACTCAAGTGGGAGACCATATGTGCCTCAAAACTATCAATCCACCCATGCAATCTCCTCCTAACCTGGTCAATCGCTGTAGTGATCCGAGCCTCCACCCTAGCCTCCGCAGCCTCTACCATCGTCCTAACCCAAGGCTTAACCTGGGCTACCAACTTAGCCATCTGGGTCTCTGTATGGGTCTGGCGCTCAAACATCTCCGTCTGCCTATCCACCAACTGCTGCAGAAAATCCCTAGATACTGCAACCATCCCAACAGGAGTCGGTGGGGCACTAGTACTGGGTACCCCATCATCAATAGGGCCAACGCCCTCAGTCTCTATAGGTACCCTAACTGGTGTAGGAACAAGCAAAGGTTCCCTACTCGGCTCATCCAGGGCTACACCCGACGATTCAGAGGGCTGTGACCCTCGTGAAAGAATGGGGTGTGGGACCCTCTGTTGCATTACTCCAATGTCCACAATGCGGGTCACCTCTATGTAATGGTCGAGGGCAGGTATCCTGGCCACCCCCGCTCTATCACACAACCCCTGGATCAGGCAAGGGAAGGGTATACTCGTGTGATCTCTGAAAGACCGCTTGTGGATCTCTCGGATGATGTACCTCGCAAAGTGAATCTCATAACTAGCTAAGATGCTGGCTACTACCACAGCCCGGTCCAAGGTGAGTGAGTTGTCAGCATTGGTTGGACTCAACCGATGTCGCACTACAGACCACCAGAATCTCCCAGCAAAATAAAACGTGGACTTTCTGATGTCCAGCTTCCCAGTCACCCAACTAGCCGCTATACCATCTTCCTCCATATACCCCGCAATCCATTTCAGCAGCTCCAATTTCTACTCAGTATCTCTTATCCGAACTCTATCTATGACAGTGTCCATCCGGTGATCAAATTCAGCTGTCAAAGCCGGAAGTGGACGGTCAGCCCCAAATAGAAAGCGGTGAATTTTCTCTTCCGAAATGTCTACTCGGGTACCACGAACCATGACATGAGTCAGAACTAGATGCAAAAGATATCGCTGCCCAACAGGAGTGCTCAAGTCCACCGACGCAGCATAAGAAGTATAAAATTCTCGGACTAACTCTGAGCTATAACGATCAGAAGGCTGCGCCATCCACCCAAAGCCATATCTCTCAAAGACAGGCCATATGTCAGTAAGTGCCCTCAACTCATCAACCCGATATCGCGGCTCCTTCATAATACTCCTCCGACACATCCCCCTGTCAGTCAATTTAGCATCTCTATCATAGAAGGCACGCATGCCCTTCACACACCAACGCTGAACCTTCATACTCTATGCGGGAGTCGGAGCACTCTAGGCACCAGAACCTGAAACAGAAGCTGTAGCCGCCGCTGCTGAAGTACCCTGACCCGTAGAATCATCATCAGAGCCTGACGTAGAACCATCATCCCTCTCTTCAGACTAGGAGGTGGACTCAGAAGACTCAGCCAGAACAACTGGCTCAACAGGTGGTGGGGCCGGCTGAAGTGCTGCTCAAGCAGTTGCTCGAGCTCGCATTTGTAACCTCGTAGCTAGAGGAACTAAAGAAGTGTCGTCATGGCTAATATTAAATTCTTCCACAGATCCACTTCGGTCAGACTCAGTTGGTTCATCCCGGAGATGGGTTGGTAAATCTGGATTTTTGGTGCGAATTCGGGATGAGGCATCAAGGTGGTCACTCTTGGGGTTGGATTTTGGAGGCATAGAAATGGGTTTTTGATAGAATTTTTGGGTATTTGGGTCGGATTTGGTGTCTTGGATTTGGGTTTTTGGACTTTTGGGGTAGTGGGGTTCAAATTTTTAGAGTTTTGAGAGTCTAGGGTTTGAATTTTTGCAGATTTTGGGGGTGGGACATTCGGATTTTTGGGGTTTATGTGGATGTGAGGTTTGGAGTTTAGAAGAGGAGATAAAAATTAGGGCTTTAAGTTGAAGAGTTTGAAAGTGGGGAAAGAAGGGCATGGATCGGATATATATCGGGTAAAGAAGAAGAAATCTGAATTTATTTTTTGAAAAAAGGGGCCTACATCGGGTCGGATTCGGATTTCTACAAATTTAATGTCTCACGACACGACCCACGTCACGTGGGTGTGACCTACGTGGCGTGAATGCTATCGTGAGTGAGGTTCTGAACTTAACCTGTGAGATTCTGATTTTGACGACACCAATCACGTGGCGTGGATCCTATCCACGTCACGTGGATGCCTTCCGTGGAATAGATTCAGAACCTGGAAATTTTCCTCTGATTTTGATGATATCAAACACGTGGCGTGGAATACCTTCACGTGACGTGATTCATGTCGTGGATGATATTTCACCCATTTAGGTAAATTTCATGATTTTCAGCTAACTGTTCCTCAATAATCCGATCTCCGCATAACAAAATCTTGGGTTACCTCCCAATCAGCGCCTGATTTAATGTCGCGGCACGACACGGCTAGCTTAGATACTAAGACTTCACCAACTAGCCCATGGTTTTCCTCCCATGAGGCACCTTATTTAACGTCGTGGCACGACATGGATGACTTGACTACTCAGACTTCATCAAGTTCAAGTTCTTCAATCATCCTTATCTCTTTCGAAACTCCCACATAATGCTTAACAAGCTGTCCATTGACTTTGAATAGGACATTATCTGCTCCTTATAGCTCAATAGCACTATGTGAGAATACCCTAACGACAGTGAATGGGCCTGACCATTTGGATTTTAGTTTTCCAGCAAACAGGCGAAACTTAGAATTATACAGTAAAACCAAGTCTCCCGGGTGAAACTCGCGGTTCTCAATCCGACGATCATGATACAATTTCATTTTTTCTTTATACACTGCTGAACTTTCATAAGCCCGGAGATGAAATTTATCCATCTCATTCATTTGCTCAAGTCGCAATTGGGCCTCTTCATTCCAGTCCAAATTCACCCTTTTTAACGCCCACAAAGCTTTATGTTCCAGTTCAACGGGCAAATGACAAGACTTTCCAAAAACCAACTGATAAGGTGATGCACCAATTGGTGTTTTGAAAGCAGTCCGATATTCCCATAGCGCATCATCTAATCGTCTAGCCCAATCAGTCCCATTTGCATTAACTGTTTTTGCCAGAATGGACTTAATCTCGCGATTTGACACCTCCACCTGCCCGCTTGTCTGAGGATGGTAAGGTGTTGCCACCATATATTTGACACCATATTTTTCAAGCAGGGCTTTGAGTAGACGTTTGCAAAAGTGGGATCCTCCATCACTAATAATAACTCGGGGTATCCCAAAGCGTGAGAATATGTTCTTTTTCAAGAAAGCTGTGACACTTCTCCCCTCGTTATAAGGAAGCGCAATTGCCTCCACCCACTTAGAAGCGTAGTCAACGGCTACCAAGATATATTTCATTCCATGCGAGCTCACAAAAGGCCCCAAAAAGTCAACTCCCCACACATCGAAAAATTCAAGCTCAAGTATAGTTGTCATGGGAAGTTCGTGTCTGCGTGAAATATTACCTTGCCTTTGACATCGGTCACAAGCGTGAGCATAGTCATGAGCATCTTTGTAAATACTGGGCTAGTAGTACCCACATTGCAAGTTTTTATGGGTAGTCCGTGCACCTCCATGATGACCCCCAACTGGAGATGAGTGACATGCCTCCAAAATAATCATCATCTCGGACTCTGGGATACATCTTCAAATTATGCTATCAGCACACACCCTAAACAAATACGACTCATCCCAGAAGAATTTTTTTACCTCATGCATGAATTTCTTTCTCTGCTGATATGCCATATCCTCTGGAACTAGATCACTTGCCAAAAAGTTGGCAAAATCAGCAAATCAAGGGATTAAGTCTTTGGATGCTGCCAATACTTGCTCATCTGGAAAAGTATCATCAATCTCAAGATCATCCTTCAATTTAAGCATGGCCTCCTCCTCAAGACGTGAAAGATGGTCAGCCACTTGATTTTCGATCCCCTTATGATCCTTGACTTCAAAGTCAAATTCTTGCAACAGAAGTACCCACCGACTCAGTCTTGGCTTAGCATCCTTTTTTGACAAAAGATACTGAAAAGCTGCATGATTTGTATGCACAATCACTTTCGTACCAATCAAGTAAGATCTGAATTTCTCAAAAGCGAATACTACGGCCAACAACTCCTGCTCAGTCACAGTGTAGTTCTTTTGAGCTGGATTAAGTACTTTGCTAGCGTAGTAAATTGGATGTAATATCTTCTCCCGTCTTTGGCCAAGGACTGTACCCAAAGCCACTCCACTAGCATCGCACATAACCTCAAAAGGCTTAGTCCAATCCGGTGACACAATAATACGGGTTGAGACCAACTTCTACTTAAGACACTCAAATGCTTTAAGACATGCTTCATCAAACACAAACTTCACCTCTTTCTCTAAAAGTTTGCACAGGGGATGTACAATCTTGGAGAAATCCTTGATGAATCTTCTATAAAAACCAACATGACCTAAGAAACTTCGAATACCTTTTACATAGATAGGTGGGGGAATCTTCTCAATTACTTCAATCTTCGCCTTATCCACCTCAATACCGTTCTTCGAAATCTGATGCCCCAATACGATACCCTCATTAACCATAAAGTGACATTTTCCCCAATTCAGCACTAGGTTGCACTCCTCGCATCTTTGTAGCACATTGGCAAGGTGTGCCAAACAACTATCAAACGAGTCTCCCACAATAGAAAAATCATCCATAAAAACTTCGATAGTGTCTTCCACCATGTCGGAGAAAATAGATATCATACAGCGTTGTAAGGTGGCCGGTGCATTACACAAACCGAAAGTCATCCTCTTGAATGCGAACGTCCCTTATAGACAAGTGAAAGTGGTCTTCTCTTGGTCTTCGGGGGCAGTTAAAATCTTATTATACCCCGAATAGCCATCAAGAAAACAATACCATCCTCTACCAGTAAAACGGTCTAACATCTGGTCCATGAAGGGCATAGGAAAATGATCCTTTTCAGTCCACAAATTCAACTTTCGATAGTCCATACAAACTCTCCATCCGGTCACTGTCCTCATTGGAATCAACTCATTTTTGTCATTTGGAACCACAGTGATTCCTCCCTTTTTTGGCACACACTGAACTGGGCTCACCCACTTGCTATCAGCAATAGGATAAACCACTCCTGCATCTAACCACTTGATGATCTCTTTCTTCACAACCTCTTGCATAGTTGGGTTCAGACGACGCTGGTGTTCGATGCTAGGTATGCACTCAGGAACAAGCTGGATCTTATGAGTGCAAATGCCGGGTGGAATACCTATGATATCAGCAATGGACCACCCAATGTCCCTCTTAAATCATCTCAAAACTGAAACCAAAGCCCCTACTTGCCAATCCACCAATTTAGCAGAAATAATTACTGGCAAGGTATTGTTGGATCCCAAGAATGTGTAGCGAAGGTGGGCCGGAAGAGCCTTAAGCTCTAAAACTGGAGGCTCCTCGATAGATGGACGAGCTGGTGGAGTTACTCGATTTTTCAAATCAAGGTCCAATTTTTTGGGGAGCATAAGTATACGCTCCTTTACCAGCGAGTGCACCCACCATCTCATCATACTCTTCAATACCATTATTTTTAAAATTCATGATCACAGCAGCCAGAGGTTCTACACCCAAACTTTCTTCAATGGCCACAATAACCTCACTATCATCAACCGCATCTATCACTGAAATCACCCGCTTATCTCTTGGCTACTTCATTGACCGATAGACATTGAAAGTAACCTGTTCATCATTCAATCTAAATCTCAGCTGCCCTGTTTCCATATCAACCAATGTATGACCCATGGAAAGGAATGGTCTTCCCAATATGATGGGAACCTCAAAGTCAACTTCACAATCGAGAATCACAAAATCAGCCAAAAAAATAAAAGATGCAACCTTCACTAAAACATCGTACAGAATGCCCACCGATTTTTTCACAGTTTGATTGGCCATGAGAAGTCTCATAGAGGTTGGTTTTGGTGCTCCCAACCCCAATTGCTTGAACACAGCTAATGGCATCAGGTTGATGCTAGCACCCAAAACGCACAGTGCATTCGCAAAATCGTAGAACCCAATAGTACACGAACTTGTGAAAGCTCCTGGATCCTCCTTCTTTTCCACTAGGGAACGCGAAGCAACTGCACTACAGTGATGTATATTATCTGCTGGCTCAAAACTAACCGTTCTCTTCTTTTTCACCAAGTCTTTCATGAACTTTGCATAACCTGACATTTGCTCCAATGCCTCTACAAGAGGGATGTTTACTGAAAGCTCCTTCAACATGGTGATGAACTTCTTATACTTTCCTTTTTTCGCCTTCTTCTTCAATCTTTGAGGATAGGGAGGAGGAGGTCATGGGATAGCTTTGAGCACTTTTGGTACCTCTTTTTCGTTCCTCTTCTCAGATGTTGCATTATCGCAATCATCATGATGATTTGGAACCATGTCAACCTTTGCATTATCCGGCTCTAACTCAGCTTCTACATCAATAACCACTGGTTCATTAGTCACACCACTGTCGGTAGGTATAGGTGGATCTGTCGTGCACTTCCCACTTCTAGTAGTAATGGCGAGACAATGACTATCATTTTTTGAATTCTGAACAGTATTGCTTGGAAGGGTGCCTGGCTGACGTTGATTCAGTGCCAATGAAATCTTCCCAAACTGTTGCTCCAACTGTTTAATGGCAGTTGAATGAGACTCCACTTTCTAACTTATGCCCAAAATGTCAGTCCTAATCTCCTTCAAGCAATTCTCCTGACTTTCTGTTCCTTTGACCAATTTATTGAGAAGTGCCTCCATCCTTGAATTTCCAGACTCCTTATCACGCCTTCCAGGTGGTACGTAGATGTCATTCTTTTCTCGATTATCATTTTTTTCCTCCAATCATCATCACGGTCCCATTCTCGATCTCTGTATCCCAATTTTTTATAGTTGTCTCCATAATAGTTCCGACCTTGATTCCCTTGCCTTGAGTTCCAAGAGTCTTGATTAGACCCTTGGCCCTTGGTTCGAAAACCCGCCGCTTCGCGATCTAGATACTTCGCCTCTTCATCAGACTCACTATCATCATGTCTAGTAGATTTACCTTGTGCACCTACAGCATGCACCTTCTCCGCATCTCTGGCTGCTATCTGTTTGGCCAGAAGACCAATTTCTGTCCTCAACTGAGCGACCGCTTGGGCCACAGATTCATCCAAATCCCTTTGAGCTGCTGAAGCTCTAATAGCATATGTTCCAGCCGGCATATCTGCCTCCCGAGTATGCCATCCTCGGTTGGTCTTAGTGACACAATCTAATATCTCAGAAGCTTGGTCCCATCTCAGATTCATGAATGCTCCACTAGTGATAGTATCTGCTACCGCTATTGTGTTGATATTCAAAGCACTATAGAAGATTTCAAGTAAATTCCTGCCACTCATCCTGTGATTTGGTACATTCTGTAGCTTCTTTTTAAATCTCAGCCAAGTCTCATAGAGTGCTTTCGAATGAAGCTGTCTGAAATTGTAGATCTCGTCTTTCAACTGCAGTATTTTGGACGGTGGAAAAAATCTTTCCAAAAATTGGTTTCTCAATTCCTGCCAAGTAGTGATGGAACCTCGTGGCAGCTCAGCCAACCATAAAGTGGCTTCTCCTGTAAGAGAGAATGGGAACAACCTCTACCGAATTGCCTCTTGGTCAACTCCAGCCAGATTGTCGACGTGCAGACCCCCACAAAATTCATTACGTGCATGTTTGGATCATCAGTAGGAAGACCCGCGCACACACCTTTCAAGTTCAGCAGATGGATCATGGCACTAGTAATGTCAAACTTAGTGCCTGGATGTAACTCTGGTAGAATGATGGCACCATTCTCTATAGGCTCAAAATAGGCCTCATATTCATCTTAAGGATCATCATAAATAGGCACATATGGTCTCGGTTGTTCTCTTAGTTGTCTTTGTCGCTCTTCAGCATCAGCCAGAAGCTGTTCTGCTTCTTGCATAGATCGATTATCTCTTTCTGCTTGTCTAAGAGTAGCTTGTCTAGCATGGTTTTCTCGTGTTAATCGAGCAGTAGTTTGGTCCGCTGTTTACTGACCAACCGGATGAATTGGCTGGTTGCGATGGTCTCCTGCAGCTGCGGGATTCTGGACTCCTTCCGTATTCGCCATTCTCCGATTAGCTCTCAGAGTCCTTTCGATCTCAAGGTCAAGTGGAATCAGGGGATTGCCTTGACTCCTATTATTTGGAATACACCGGCGTATGCCCTCAAAAGTATGTAAAAACACAACCAATCAGCTCCACCCAGTAATGTTCAACTTTATAACCGTAGTCCCCGGCAACGGCGCCAAAATTTGATATCTCCCAAAATATACCTTCAGAAAAGTATAATACGGTTGTTGTATCAAATATAGAACCCAACTAGGTTGGGGTCGATCCCACAGGGAATAGGTCGAAGTATAAGTAGAATACCGGATGGAACGATTGGAAAGTAAGTAAAACTGGGGGGTTATGCTAATGAATAGTAATAATAACGATTGCTGGTTGTATTGAGTTCGTAGACAATAAGAGAAATACACTAGGACGGTGATCCCCACTGATTCCTTAACTCCACCGGATGCTTGTGCTAACAAGATTGTCCCACTGCATTGCATGCAAAATCTAACAAGTTAGGTTTATCTAACTATCTCTCGACCTTCATTAGATGAATTTCACTCTTCTCCTCTCGGACTCCAAGTGTCGCGATACTAACCCTTGTCCTGGATCTCAAATAACCTTTCCCGCTAAGGCTCCGATTATTAGATGAAGGTTGATAGCTTCAAATCTCTGTTGTTATCTCCTTTTCCCAATCTCTACGTCTCTCTTAAGCAAGTCTAGAATACAGGCGAGTTTCTAATGTTTGCAATCGTTAGAAAGCAATCAAAGCGAAGAACATAACAATACATGCATACACAGCAGTACAAAGTTGCCTTGCACTTAACCAATTTCGTTAATTCTTCATGGTTCACACAACCCTAGTTAAAGGGTTTAGCTGCTCATGATTGTAAGAACCCAAGAAGAATTCCAAGATGAAAACATAATTATGAACTCACAATAATGAAGAAAAACCAAAATTTCAATTATCAATAAAACTCAACTTAGGGTTTGTGACTACAAAATCAAGAATATGTCTGAAACAGTATGAAATAACTCTCAAATTAGTAAATTGTCCAACTCTCACACCTAGGACTATACATGGGTATTTATAGATACAAAACTAGTCCTATCCAAAACCAAATAGGAGAATAGAGTCGGCAACTTCCACGGTATCGTGACTTGGTGTCGTGGAACCAAGTCACGCCACTTAGGTTGATGTCGTGGGAATCAGGCTCAGTTGGCAGTCTTTAGAAGTTGGGTCATGGTAGGCTTCCACGCCACGTGGGTGGTAGTCACACCACGTGACCCCTGCCATGGAAATCAGGGTTTTCTTTCATTCTCTGGACTTGAGTCACGACAGCCACTCACGTGGCGTGAGTGACTTCCACATCATTTAGGTAGTGGCGTGACTCCTCATCTGGTGCAGCCTCTTGTTCTTTCTTCTTCCGAAACTTCGTTCTTGGGCTTGATTCTTCCTCTTTTGATCATTTTACCTTTAAAACCTGTTTTCCTGCAAAGTAGGACAGAAACCACATCATACCAATAAAACACACCCAAGTTATTGCATATTTTCCTCGTTTTAAGCATCAAAAGTGCCATGTAACCATGGCACATCAATGATCCTGAAGAAGAAGATGTGGCTTATTTCAAGCCAATTGAGACTGGTGCCATTATTCCACCAGAGTTACCTTAGGGCACAAAGTTTGACATTACAAGTGCCATGATCCACCTACTTAACTTGAAAGGTGTATTCGCGGGTCTTCCTACAGATGATCCAAACATACATGTGATGAACTTTGTGGGGGTTTGCACTTCTTATAATTTACTTGGAGTAGGCCAAGAGGCTATTCAGTTAAGATTGTTTTCGTTCTCTTTAGCAGGAGAAGCAAATTTATGGCTGGCAGAATTACCACGAGGTTTCATTACTACTTGGCAAGAGCTGAGAAATCAATTTCTGGAAAAAATTTTCCCACCATCCAAGATGATACAGTTGAAGGATGATATTTATAACTTCAGACAACTACAATCTGAAGCCCTTTATGAGACATGGATAAGGTTCAAGAAGAAGCTTCAGAATGTACCAAATCATAAGATGAGTGGTAGGAGTCTACTTGAAATCTTCTATAGGGCTTTGAACGCAAATACTAAGGTTGTAGCAGATACTATCACTGGAGGAGCATTTATGAGTCTGAGGTGGGAATGAGCTTCAGAGATCTTGGATCGTATTACTAAGACTATCTAAGGATGGCATACTCGGGAGGCAGAGACACCGACTGGTACATACACTACTGGAGCATCAGCAGGATAATAAGCTTGAAATGAATCTGTAGCTCAAAAGGTTGCACAACTGAGAACAGAAATTAGTTTGCTAGCCAAATAGATTGCGGCTAGAGATGCGGAGAAGGTACATGACGTAAGTGCACAGGTAAAGCATCTAAGCATGACGATTATGAATCTGATGAGGAAGCTAAATACTTGGATCGAGAAGTGGTGGGTTTCCAAGCCAAGGGTCTAATCAAGACTCTTGGAACTCAAGGCAAGGAAATCAAGGTCGGAACTATTATGGAGACAATTACAATAGGTTAGGATATAGAGACAGAGAGCGAGATCGTGATGGAGACTAGAGATGAAAAGATGATGCAAGGAGAAGAGCGGTGCTTATGTTCCACCAGGGAACCGTAATACTGACTACTAAAATTCACAAATGGAAACCCTTCTTACCAAATTAGTTAAAGGATCAGAAAACCAAGAAAGTTGCTTAAAAGAAATTAGGGAGGATATTTTGGGAATAAGTCAGAAAGTTGAATCTCACTCAACTGCAATAAAATAGTTGGAGCAACAGTTCAGGAATATATCGGTGGCATTGAACCAACGTCAACCAGGCACTCTTCCAAGCAACACCATTCAAAATCCAAAAAATGACAGCCATTGTTTGGTCATCACTACAAGAAGCAGAAAGAGAATGACCAACCTATCTATTCCTGCGGGTAATGATAAGAAAGATGAGCCAGTGGTGGTGAATGAAGAGGTTGAGATGAAACCAAAAAATTTAGCAGCAGAAAACAGTATTAATAAGGAAGTGGAATCTGAATAGAGGAAGGAGAAGGAGGTTCCAAAAATGTTAAAAACTATCCCATGACCTCTTCCTCCCTTTCCTCAAAGGTTGAAAAAGAAAGCTGAGGAAGGTAAGTACCAAAAGTTTATTAAGATGTTGAAAGAGCTATTGGTAAATATCTGTCACTCCCCGAATCCCATCGGGACATGGTTGGAACCCGTAGCCGATAAGGCCCGAGAGAACCAAGCTTTACTTACAATCACTCAAATGCATGCCATACGAATCACCACTATCATGTAAGTACATAAACGGCTAAAAATGGAAATCATGAACATGTGATATATAGAAACTTGGCCATCGAGGACATCAAATCAACCGGACATACAACTCTTTCCTTCAAATTCATTTACATACCAACATACGTCTACAAAAGCCTCTAAAGAAAATACATACGTGACCAACCTAAATTTGGGACAAGCCCTACTTTACATAATATGTACAATACCAAAATCAGTGTACAACTTGGACACGAAAAGCCCTGAACCAACTGGAGCTCACCAAAGATCAGTATATGTCCTATAGCTTACTGTGGAGGTCTACTAGAACCTGCGCCTGCAGCAAGGTAAATTCCCCAAAGGGGTCAGTACGAAGAATGTACTGAGTATGTAAGGCTCATATAAAACTACATGAGATGGAAATACCGTAATGGAAACAAATGTAATTGAATAATCAATGTGAATTGGTCACCATTTTGTATATGTAGGGAACCACGTACATTACGTTCTTTCTTTCTCTTTCCTTTACTTTTATTCTCTTTTACATCACTCGTATACTGTCTGGGCCCTCATCATGCAGGTGTTCATTTCACCCCATGGATAAAGTATCATCGTCATGCAGGTATTCTTTTCACCTCATGGATAAGATCATATCATCATGCGGGTGTTCTTGCACCCCATGGATAAATTAACATCATCATGTGGGTGTTTGCACCCCATGGATAAAACATCATCGTCATGCAGGTGTTTCACCCCATTGATAACACCCATGAACACAATCAATATACATTACTTTATTCTTACTTCATTTGTTTACTTCTAAGAGGTTAACACATTAGTGATAGAACCTTATTGGATCTTTTTGGAACATAACAATGTTGGAACATTAACCAAAGAACATGTGAGTAACAATAATTAATGACCGAAAATGGGATACCTCTATACACTTCGTAATGGAACAAGTATAACGACAAGGTGGACACTATGTGCTGCAGAAGGATACGGAAAGAGTAACCTTACATAACTTCACTTTCAAGTATGAATACATAAGCCTATGTATGAAATCAATAGTCCAGCTCTTACTAATGTCTTACTCTATAATACAAGTTCATATCGGAACTTACATTAGCAACTAGTCATTATATAGGCGTACAAGATGACAATGAACTATGTGACTACCATATAACGACATGTCATCCCTTACAATACAATACACTGCATTTCCATATCAACAACACCATAAAATCACACACATTGACCAAAAGATCATACATCGATAGCATTTCACATCACACTTACCCTTTACGCTTTTCTCTTTACCATTCCGTCACAATTACTCCTTTATAACAACATATGAATAACCATACATAATTAATATAGTCTAAAATTCCTCCTTACAACACTTTAAAGTCATTCAAATGACATCACAAGTTGATAATTACATCCAAAAAGGGTATAGGGGCCTTCGGGGGTCGACTAGGTACGAAAACATACAAAATCGGATCTGGGGGTGACCTGCGTTGCCACCTACAACCGTAGGTGGATGAGGTGCATGTGCAGATGCACTTTGTAAGTATCCATAGGCATCTTCACTGGCATTTGCGCCCGCAGGTGCCTCCGTCTGCGGGGGCGGATGCCCATTTTGGTCCGAAATGGTTTCTTTTGGGTCTTTTCATGCCATGAATGGTCCATGATCATAACCAAAATTATTTTGACATATTTTTTATCATCTTAAACACCAAAATTCAGCCATGGTCTCACATCACATATAACAACACCCAAAACTACACTTTACGGTCAATACATCACCAAATCCGTAACCAATATCGCAACAACAATTCCAAACGTTATACACAAGGATTAACCAATGTAAGACTATAATAACATCTCACATGTCAATATTTACTCAACCAAGTTCATTTCATTCAATAACACAAGTGAATATTCATGTTCACAAGACAAACCATTCTCCGATTTAGCAAACATGTAATATTTCACACATAGTGAACTTCTCAATACTTCACCAACATAACCAACAAAATATACACCATATATTATACATAAAATATATTAATCCATCATAATAAACACTTACCAAGCCTTGTACAAAGATGATCTTGGCTCAAAGAATGACTTAGGGTTCTTGAGAGACCAAAAGCAATTTTGGTAAAGTCTAGAAAGGCATGAGAGTCCAAGTGTAATAAAAATCTGATTTTTCTCTATTTATATAGTCCCTCAAGTCACTCTTATCTCTTATTTAGCACTAAATGCAAAGGTTGATTGGTCAAATGGAGCAAATTGAAAGAATGGGTCAAAAATCTCATGTTGGGTAGTGTCTTCCCTTATGATTTTGGGCTTCATTTTGGGCCCAATTGTATAGGGCTTATTAATGCCCACATGAATTAATATATAATTCATCAATTCTCTCATGTTTCCATTTTCCCATAATTTTTACGGTAGTTAGCTAGACTCGGGAACGTACGGGGTGTTACATTCTCCCCCCCTTAGGAACATTCGTCCTAGAATGTTAGTGTTATCATTTCAAAGTAAACAATTACAAGCTTAGGAACATTCTTCATGTCATCATATAAATATATACTCAAATCTTATAAATACTTACCTTTCATTCTTCCCCTTGGAACAAATGAGGGTACTTGGATTTAATCATTTCTTCAGCTTCCCATGTGACCTCTTCTATTTGCTGATTCCTCCAAAGTACTTTTACAGATGCTATATCTTTATTCCTCAGTCTTTTCACTTGCCTATCCATAATGGCAATAGGTATTTCCTCATAGGTAAGATCCTCTGTAACCTATACATTGTCAATGGGAACAATACGAGATGGATCTCCTATGCATTTTCGAAGCATCGAAACATGAAACACTAGATGGACTGAGGAAAGTTCTTGAGGTAGTGCCAACTCATACGGAACTTGCCCAATTCTCTTAATAATTTCATATGGGCCTATGTAACGTGGACTCAATTTCCTTTTCTTTCCGAACCGCATTACCCCTTTCATCGGTGACACCTTTAAAAATACCCAATCACCTATGGCGAATTCAAATCCTCTTCATCTAACATCAGCATAGGACTTATGTCGACTCTGGGACGTCTGTAATCGTTGTTGAATCACCATAACCTTCTCCATAGCCTGATGAACAAGGTTTGGCCCAAGTAAAGCAGTCTCACCTGCTTCAAACCACCCAATTGGTGATCTACATATTCGTCCATATAATGCTTCATACGGTGCCATTTTAATACTTGAATGATAGCTATTGTTGTAAGAAAATTCAATAAGAGGCAAATGGTCATACCAAGTGCCTTGAAAATCTAACGTACAAGCTCGTAGCATATCTTCAAGTGTCTGAATAGTACGTTCTGCTTGTCCATCAGTCTGAGAATGGAAAGCCATACTCAAATTCACCTGTGTGCCCAAACTCTGCTGAAAAGATCTCCAAAAGCACGTTGTGAACTATGCTCCTCTGTTTGATATAATGGAAAGTGGAATACCATTCAGTCGTACTATCTCTTTCACATACAACTTCGCATAATCCTCAGCTGTATAAGTGGTCTTGACTGGTAAAAAATGGGCTGATTTGGTAAGCCTGTCCACTATGACCCATATAGAATCAAGTTTCCGCAATGTATGAGGCAAACCTGTGATGAAATCCATATTAATCCTATCCCATTTCTAGACTGGAAGATTGATACATTGCATGTAACCTCCTGGTTTATGATGTTGTACTTTCATTTGTTGATAATTCGGGTATTGAGTGACAAACTCTGCAATGCTCTTTTTCATATTTCCCCACCAATACACTTTTTTTAAATCATGGTGCATTTTAGTAGCACCCAGATGAATAGAATAACGCGAGTGATGCGCCTCTGTCATAGTTCGTTTCCTCAATTCATCTACATCTGGTACACATAATCTACCTTGGCATTGGAGTACCCCTTCTTGTGTAAGATCAAATGCCTTTGTCAAATTCTGTTGTACATTTTCCTTTAGCTGCAATAACATAGAATCTGCAAACTGCTTCTCTTTCACTTCAGCGATTAAGAAGGATTCCACTGCATTCTGCACCATAACCTCTTCTTCTGGAGATTCAATAAGGCGAACTCCCAAGCTGGCTAGTTGATACAAATCTTTGATTATCTCTCGCTTTTCAGTCAACTGACCCCTAGTGCTTTCTACTGCCTTGCGGCTCAATGCATCAGCTACTACATTTGTTTTGCCTGGATGATAAAGAATATCAATATCATAGTCTTTTAAAAGCTCTAACCACCTTCGTTGCCTCAAATTGAGTTCCTTCTTCTTAAAAAGATATTGCAAACTTTTGTGATCAGTATAGATATCAACATGAACTTCATACAAATAATGACACCATATCTTTAAAGCAAAAACTACCGCTGCCAATTCAAGATTATGAGTGGAATAATTTTTCTCATGTGGCCGCAACTGTCGTGAGGCATATGCTATGACATTACCGTGTTGCATAAATACACATCCGAGGCCAACCCCGAAAGCATCACAATACACTGCATAACCTTCAGTACCTTCGGGAAGCACTAAAACTGGTGTGGAGGTTAATTTATCTTTCAACTTTTGGAAGCTTTTCTCACACGCATCTTTCCACTGAAATTTTACTGCCTTATGTGTAAGCTTTGTTAACAGTGCAGCAATAGAGGAAAAACCTTCCACAAATCTCCTGTAATAACCTGCCAGTCCAAGAAAACTATGAATTTTCATTAGTGTCGTAGGTCTTGGCCAATTTTTCACTGCCTCAATCTTTTGTGCATCAACCTGTATCCCTTCATCTGACACAATGTGGCCCAAGAATGCAGCTGATTTTAACCAAAACTCATATTTAGAGAACTTGGCATACAACTTACGCTCACGAAGAATCTGTAGCACCTGCCGTAAGTGATTAGCATGGTCCTCTGGTGATCTTGAATAAACCAGGATGTCATCTATAAACACTGTGACAAACACGTCTAGAAATGTCTTAAACCCCCTATTCATTAGGTCCATGAACACAGCGGGTGCATTTTTTAGTCCAAATGACATAACTAAAAATTCATAATGGCTATAACTATTCGGAAAGCTGTCTTGGGTACATCTTGTTCTCTAACTCTGACTTGGTGGTAACCCGACCTCAATTCGATCTTTGAAAAACACTTGGCACCCTGTAACTGATCAAACAAATCATTAATTTGAGGGAGGGGATATTTGTTCGTTGATCGTTACCTTATTCAATTGTCGATAGTCGATGCATATTCTCAACGTGCCATCTTTCTTTCGTACAAATAATACCGGTGCACCCCATGGAAACACACTAGGTCTAATGAAGCCTTTGTCCAGTAAATCTTTCAATTGCTCCTTCAATTCACGCAGTTTTGCTGGAGCCATTCTATATGGGGGAATAGAAATAGGCCGAGTGCCTGGAATCACATCAATACCAAATTCTACTTCCCGTTCTGGGGGTAAGCCTGGAAGATCTTCTGGAAATACATCTAGAAATTCATTGACCACTGGAACTGACTGCGGAGTTAGTGGTTCCACTTTAGTAGCTTTCACCCGTACTAAATGACATATATAACCCTTGGCAATCATTTTTCTAGCTTTCAAATAGGAAATGAATCTTCCTCGTGGTGGCCCTACGTTACCTGGTCATTCAAGAACATTTTCCTGCGGAAAACAAAAATGCACCTTCTTGGCTCGACAATCCACCGTGGCATAACAAGAAGCCAACCAATCCATTCCCATTATCACATCAAAATCCACCATGTCTAGTTCAATGAGATCGGCCAATGTATCATGACCACACACAGTTACCACACAGTTACAATTTACTCTTTTTGCAACAATACATTCACCGATCGGTGTAGACACTTCAATTGATTTAATTAATAATTCTGGTGACTTCGTAAATTTTGCAGCAACCAATGGAGTAACATAGGAAAATGTAGAACCGGGGTCAATCAATGCATATACACTATATGAGAATATGGATAGTCTACCTGTGACAACATCAGGCTAAGCCTCTGAATTCTGTCGGTCCACTAAAGTATAAGTGCGATTCTGGGCTCCACTGGAACTAGCAGCTCCTCCAGCACCTCTACCACGATCGGCAGGCTGTACACCTCGACCTAAGGAAGGAACCGATGCTGATGATACCACAGTGGACCCCGCAGGTCATACCATACTACCCAAGCCTCGTCGTGGGCAGTTTCTCATTATGTGACCCGACATACCACACCAATAACAAGCAGTCGTCCCCATCCGACATTTACCTATATGAAATCATCTGCAAAACTGGCACAGTGGGCGAGAAGACCCCGCTGTCTGTGAATCTGACATCCTACTACTCTACCCC
This sequence comes from Capsicum rhomboideum, assembly GCA_031232105.1. NCBI lineage: Eukaryota > Viridiplantae > Streptophyta > Magnoliopsida > Solanales > Solanaceae > Capsicum > Capsicum rhomboideum. The sequence continues at coordinate 49,544,613 of CP124716.1, read as the reverse complement.
ATATGACTGCCCCTGATTCCTCGGGAATGAGATGGAGCGCCTGCTGTGGAATAAGAGAATGTGGGTCTAGATGGTCTACTGAACCCCATGGCCTAAACTCTCCTTGGGACGCCATAGACTGTCCCACCGATCTAGCCCTTTTTGATGGCCCTCTCTCAGAGTCCTGCATTCTCCTTCTTTGCCTCTGGTCCTCCATTTTCTGTGCAAAGGCCTGAATTCTCGCTATGTCCATGTCTTTGTTCAAGGCAGCAATGGTGCAATCCCTTACCAATATGGCTCTAACCTGTCCATGTATCTATGGACTCTGTCTGTCATCGTAGCCATAATATTTGGCGCATATCGAGCCAAGGAATTAAATTACAAACTATATTCTCTGATGCTCAAATTTCCTTTACGGAGATTTAAAAACTGATCCGCACGTGCCTCACGGATCTCATAGGGCAAGTAATGGTCAAGGAAATACACTTTAAAATCTTCCCACGTAGGTGGATTTGCACCAATATCACGGGATTTCTTCCAATCCTCGTACCACAATATCGCTTCCCCTTTCAATCCGTACGCAGCAAGTTCAACTGGATCTACCCCCGTCATGTGCATAACCTCCAAGGCCCTCTTAATTTGATCCACGAAGTCCTGTGGATCTTCTTTCGGATCTGACCCTATGAATATAGGAGGGTTCAGTTTCAGAAAATCCTGTGTTCTGTGACTCGCCACTCTAGCCGCATCATCATCATGTGTCATTGGACCTGCTCATCCTTGACTTTGTGCTGCCACTAACTGTGTCAACATATGTACTGCATTTCTAAGGTCCTGATCTGTGGCTTTAATTTGTGGTTCTACGGGTACTTCTCTACCAACTGGATCTTCTGGAGCTGGAAAAGTAGAGGAAGACCGCGATGAGATTTTAGCATTTGCCCCACCCTAACTAGCTTGGTCAGGTGGTAATCGACTCATCCCTTCTTCAGTAGGCATATCCTCCTGCTTACCTTTGCCTCTACCTCTTCTCGTGACCGGCATGGTTACAATATCAAAGAGAAATATTTACCATGGTCAGATTTCAATTCAACTTACAACACTGGCTCTATTGCACGATCTAGAGTTGAAGAAAAGAAACCACATCCTAAATGTCCCGTATCCTCCTACTTATAAATGTGGTGCACAACACATCGATAAGTAAGACTCTACTCAGACACGGCTTTGTAGACACCCTTAGAATGACCTACTCTGATACCACTTTTGTCACGCTCCGAATCCCATCGGGACGTGGTTGGCACCCGTAGCCGATAAGGCCCGAGATAACCAATCTTTACTTACAATCACTCAAATGCATGCCATACGAATCACCACTATCACGTAAGTACATAAACGGCTAATAACAGAAATCATGAACATGTGATATATAGAAAATTGGCCGTCGAGGCCATCAAATCAACTGGACGTACAACTCTTTCCTTCACATTCATTTACATACCCACATACGTCTACAAAAGCCTCTAAAGGAAATACATACGTGACCAACCTAAATTTGGGACAAGCCCCGCTTTACATAGTATGTACAATACCAAAATCAGTGTACAACATGGATACGGAAAGCCCCAAACCAACTAGAGCTCACCAAAGATCAGTATATGTCCTATAGCTTACTGTGGAGGTCTACTAGAACCTGCGCTTGCAGCAAGTAAGGTAAATTCCCCAAAGGGGTCAGTATGAAGAATGTACTGAGTATGTAAGGTTCATATAAAACTACATGAGATAGAAATACTGTAATGGAAACAAATGTAAGTGAATAATCAATGTGAATTGGTCACCATTCTGTATATGTAGGGAACCACGTACATTACATTCTTTCTTTCTCTTTCCTTTACTTTTCTTCTCTTTTACATCACTCGTATACTGTCTGGGCCCTCATCATGCAGGTGTTCATTTCACCCCATGGATAAAGTATCATCGTCATGCAGGTATTCTTTTCACCTCATGGATAAGATCATATCATCATGCGGGTGTTCTTGCACCCCATGGATAAATTAACATCATCATGTGGGTGTTTGCACCCCATGGATAAAACATCATCGTCATGCAGGTGTTTCACCCCATTGATAACACCCATGAACACAATCAATATACATTACTTTATTCTTACTTCATTTGTTTACTTCTAAGAGGTTAACACATTAGTGATTGCACCTAATTGGATCTTTTTGGAACATAACAATGTTGGAACATTAACCAAAGAACATGTGAGTAACAATAATTAATGACCGAAAATGGGATACCTCTATACACTTTGTAATGGAACAAGTATAACGACAAAGTGGACACTATGTGCTGCAGAAGGATACGAAAAGAGTAACCTTACATACCTTCACTTTCAAGTATGAATATACAAGCCTATGTATGAACACAATAGTCCAGCTTCTTCCTCATGTCTTACTCTACAATACAAGTTCATCGCGGAACTTACATTAGCAACTAGTCACTATACAGGCATACAAGACAACAATGAACTATGTGACTACCATATAACGTCATGTCATCCCTTAAAATAAAATCCACTGCATTTCCATATCAACAATACCATAACATCACACATATTGACCAAAAGATCATACATCGATAGCATTTCACATTACACTTACCCTTTACGCTTTTCTCTTTACCATTATGTCACAATTACTCCTTTATAACAACATATGAACAACCATCCATACTTATTACAGTCCAACACGCCTCCTTACGACACTTTAAATTCATTCAAACGACATCACAAGTTGATAATTACATCCAAAAAGGGTATAGGGGCCTTCGGGGGTCGACTAGGTACGAAAACATACAAAACCGGATCTGGGAGTGACCTGCGCTGCCAACTGCACCCGCAGGTGGATGAGGTGAATGCGCAGATGCACTTTGGCAGCAGCCAGAAGCATCTGCGCCCACAGGTGCCTCCGTCTGCGGGGGCGGATGCCCGTTTTGGTCCGAAATGGTTTCTTTTGGGTGTTTTCATGCCATGAATGGTCCATGATCATAACCAAACTTATTTTGAAATATTTTTGATCATATTAAACACCAAAATTCATCAATGGTCTCACAACACACATAACAACACCCAAAACTACACTTTACAGTCAATACGTTACCAAATCCGTAACCAATATCACAACAACAATTCCAAACGTTATACACAAGGATTAAACAAAGTAAGACTATAATAACATCTCACATTTCAATATTTAATCCACCAAGTTCATTTCCTTCAAGACCACAAGTGCATATTCAAGTTCACAAGACAAACCATTCTCCGATTTAGCAAACATGTAATATTTCACACATAGTGAACTTCTCAATACTCCACCAACATAACCAACACAATATACACCATATATTATACATAAAATATATTAATCCATCATAATAAACACTTACCAATCCTTGTACAAAGATGATCTTGGCTCAAAGAATAACTTAGGGTTCTTGAGAGACCAAAAACAATTTTGGTAAAGTCTAGAAAGGCATGAGAGTCTAAGTGTAGTAAAAATCTGATTTTTCTCTATTTATATAGTCCCTCAAGTCACTCTTATCTCTTCTTTAGCATTAAATGCAAAGGTTGATTGGTCAAATGGAGCAAATTGAAAGAATGGGTCAAAAATCTCATGTTGGGCCATGTCTTCCCTTATGATTTTGGGATTCATTTTGGGCCCAATTGTATAGGGCTTATTAATGCCCACATGAATTAATACATAATTCATCAATTCTCTCATGTTTCCATTTTCCCATAATTGTTACGGTAGTCAGCTAGATTCGGAAACGTACGGGGTGTTACAATATCCCCCTTGTTGAGGCTTTGGAGCAGATGCCCAGTTATACAAAGTTCATGAAATACTTAGTGACGAAGAAGAGAACTGTCAGTTTTGAGCCGACAGATAACTTACATCATTGTAGTGCAGTTGCTTTGTGTTCCCTAGTTGAAAAGAAGGAGGATCCAGGAGCTTTCACAATCCATTGTACTATCGGGTCTTACAACTTTACAAAGGCACTGTGTGATTTCGGTGCTAGCATTAACTTAATGCCGCTAGCCGTGTTCAAGCAGTTGGGGTTGGGGGCACTAAAATCGACTTCTATGAGGCTTCTCATGGTAGATAGAACTGTGAAAAATCCGATGGGAATTCTATATGATATTTTGATTAAATTTGCATCTTTCATCTTTCCAGCTGACTATGTAATTCTAGATTGTGAAGTTGACTTCAATGTTCCTATCATCCTGGGGAGACCATTCCTTGCCACTGGCTGTGCTTTGGTTAAAATGGAAACTGGACAAATGAAATTCAGGTTAAATGATGAACAAGTTACTTTCAATGTTTGTCGTTCCAAGAAGCAACCAAAAGATATGCGGGTAATTTTTGTAATTGATACACTTGATGAGAGTGCCATAGTCGTTCCAATTGAAGAAAGGTTGGGGGTAGAAGCTCTTGCAGCTGTGGTTATGAATTTTGACAGTGATAGTATTGAGGATTACGATGAGATGGTATGTAACACCCCGTACCTTCCCAACCCTACTTGATGACATTGAATAATGTTTACTTAGGTGTCGAGAGTTATAAGTATGTCTTTGGACATGTTAAAGATGTGAAAAATTGAAATTTGGCCTTGTACATGTGCCTATCCTTTCATAGGAAAGGTTTTACGATTTCGTGGAGCGTTTGTGTAATACCCCGTACCCATGCTAACTTTATTTGGTGACTTGGAGTCATGTTTACTTGATGATTAAGATCACTAAGTAAGTATTTTGAAGTGTTTTGATGAGGTATTGGACGATATGCAAGTATTGAAGACATGGCCGAAAAATTCAGCAAGGTACAAAAACTTGTGCCACTACCCTGTTTCAGGGGGTGTGGCGCAAGCCACTGATTTAGAGGGCAAGAAAATCTTGCGCCACTACCTTGCTTTGCAGCAGTAGCGCAAGGAACAAATGTTTTGCCTTTCCGGGCTCGTTTCGCAACGCAATTCTACGCGATCCTTAGATGGTTTCTTTTGGTTCTTGGGAGTTCTTTGAGTGTTGTTAAAGCTTCAAATACCTCAATACACTCCTACATACTTCTACATGATCAAACCATGAAACACAAGTAATTACCAAAAATGTTCAAGGAAGCCATGGACGACTAGAATTCCTATTTTAGCGATTGAGACTATGAATGAGAATCTCGTAAGAGAATATTGTCGTGATATTATGAAATTAATTAAATATGATATATATGATGGATTATGCATGAATATTGGTGGTCTAAGATTGGAATGTATTATTGGGCCCAATTTAAGGCCCAAAAGTGGAAGAAATACATGGGTCAAATGACCCATTCTTCCATTTGACCTTCTAGAAAACATTAAATACCATGGAATGGCTAAGCATAGAATTAAAGGCTTATATAAAGGATCACAAAAATCTGATTTTTATTCAAGAGACATACACATGCTTTTTCTATCTTTTCTACAGAATTCTCAAGAAATCCTCTTTTGCTCTCTCAAAACCCTAAGGCACTTTTGAAGCAAGATCATCATTTCCAAGCTTAGTATTTATTCTCATGGATTAACATATTATATACATGGGAGATTATGTATATTATGCTAGTTGTGTTGGCAAGGTGATGAATAGTGTATTTTCCTTTTGGTGAAAGATGTGCTATCTTGGTGATTTGAACATGAATTAGGACTTGTGCCTTTGATGAAAAAGCATGGTATTGTCAAAATATGAACATGTATGGTGTTATTTTTGGTATTAAACTTGTTATTTTTCTAAAAGTGTAAATTGTGGGATTTTGGCCGATATGTGCTATAAGGTGTATTAAGGTAATTTGATGGATTATTTGTGATGTGATATGGATAAGAAAGTGTAAAGGAGAAGTGTTGTGGTGAAATGACTTTATTCTCATGTATTGGTCAATGTATGACATATTGGTGGATTTTTGGAATAATAATTTCATCAATGGTTATGTCAAGGGGAAATGGCATGTTTAAAAGCAAACATGTAACTCATTGATATTATATGCATTTGTAAAGTAATTGATGGTATAATTATGATGTTGTGATGGTGGAGAGTGGAAGGTATGAACTTGGGGTGACATATGGTCAATGTTGGGCATATTGTGGTATTAGTGATATGACCATGCTGTAAATGGTATTGTAGAGAACGAAATAATATGTTAAAGCCAAACATGTGACTTATTGTTATTTTATGCATTTGTAAGGTAGTTGGTGGTTAATGTTAGTTCCATTATGTACTTGTGATGTAGAGTGAAACGTAAAGAAGGAGCGGACTTGTTGCACTCACATATTTGATTGTGTTCTTACATTGGGAAGATAAGGTATGTAAGGTTACTCTTTCCGTATCCTTCTACAAGATATTGTTCTTAGTGACATTGGGCTTGTTTCAATTTCGAGAGGCTTGAAGTATATCAATTCAGGGTGACGCATATTGTTATTCATATGTGCCCTATTCTTAGATGAATTATGATTCACTTATCTCTTATTCATTGATTGAAGTTCCAAAGATGTCATGACGTTGTAATTCTTAAAAGAACTATCCCAACGAGAGTAATGAGGTAAAGAGAGCTTGTTTAGTTTGAATAGCATTATTCCGATCATGTCTTGTTCCAAAGTCCTATAGTATGATGATTATCCTTGTGCCAATTGTTCATAAGTAAGAGGCCCAATCTCATATGAGTACGAAGTGAGGTGATATGCAAATTAGTATAAGTAGTCCTCATAAGTAAAATTGTAAATCTCATGAGGTAAAGGAGTAAAGTGAGATGTGTATATAAGTGCGCGCTTAGTTAAGGTGATCTCATGAATTATAAGAGTAAGGTAAAACATATTGGTGGGTTTCAATTAGTGTCATGATCCAAAATTCTGATAGAAGTTTTACATATGTCTCTTATTCATTAAGTATTGTCCAAATGGTTCCAATAGTGTTATGTTTCCATGATGGCTATGTTTCCAAAATGTCATATTGCCAAGTTATTCATATGTCTCTTACTCATTGATTATTGGTCCAAAGCTTCAAGTAAAGTTATGAGTATCAAAAGTATCAATCTCTCACAAGTAAGGTACCAATCTCAAAAGTAAGGAAATGAAGTAATGCATATTGATAAGAATGAAGTAATGCATATTGATTGTGTTCATGGGTATTATCCATGGGGTACAAATACCCGCATGATGATGATAGTTTATCCACGGGGTGCAAATACCCGCGTGATGATGGCCATTTATCCATGGGGTGAAAGAACACCCGCATGACGATATGATCTTATCCATGGGGTGAAAGAATACCTGCATGATGATGATATGTTATCCATGGGGTGAAAAGAACACCCGCATGATGTGGGCCCAAAAAGTGTATGAGTGATGTAAAGTAACGGCAAGAGAAAGAAAGAACGTAATGTACATGAATTCCAAAAGTAATGAATAGTGACTCATTTACATTGTGATCTACCAATAATGGTTATGCATTTGAACTTGAGTTCTTGACATATTTTCATATCTTACAGTTTCATTTGAGCCTTACATACTCAGTACATTCTTCGTACTGACCCCTCGTGGGGAATTTACCTTACTTGATGCAGGCGCAGGTCCTAGTAGGCCTTCATAGTATATTGTCAGTGTTGCAGATCTTTGGTGAGCTCCAGTTAGTTCAGAGTTTCTCCGAGTCACTGTTGTACATGTGTTTTAATTTTGTACATGTTGTATAAAGCGGGGACTTGTCCCGACTTTTAGTTCATTTTGGTCAATGCATTTTGTTAGAGGCTTTTGTAGACAGATGTGGGTGTATAAATGTGAAGGTACATGTCGTTTTGACTTGATGGCTCAAACGGCCAAGTTTTACGTACATAGCGATGACTTATGTTTTCATGTCTATGACTTCCGCATAGTTTCACAAGGTGTAATAAGATTTGTATGAGGCTATGTATGCTAATGTTCATGAGCAAAGGTTGGTTCTCTCGGGCCATATCAGCTTCGGGTGCCAATCATGCCTCGTTTGGATTCGGGGCGTGACAAAGTGGTATCAGAGCAGGTCGGTCTAAGTGTTTCTACAAAGCCATGTCTGAGTAGAGTCTTACTTATCGATGTGTTGTGCACCACATTTATAAGTAAGAGGCTACGGAACATTTAGGATGTTGTTTCTGTTCTTCACTTCTAGATCGTGCAATAGAGCCAGTGTTGTAAGTTGAAGTGTATCTGATCATGGTACTTGTTTTTCTTTGGTATAGTCAAAATGCCAATCACGAGAGGTAGAGGTAAAGGGAAGCAGGTAGATGTGCCTGCTGAAGAAGGAATGAGTAGGCTACCACCTGACCAAGCTAGTCAAGGTGGAGCAACTGTTGAAATTTCATCACGGTCTTCGTCTACTTTTCCAGCTCCGGAGGAGCCAATTGGTAGAGAAATACCCGTAGAACCACCGATAAATACTATGGACCAGGATCTTAGAAATGCAATTCATATGTTAACACAGTTAGTGGCAGCCCAGAGTCAAGGACGAGCTGGTCCAATGACACATGATGATGATACGACTAGAGTGGCAAGTCGCAGAACACAGGACTTTCTAAAATTGGACCCGCCTATATTCACTGGGTCAGACTTGAAAGCGGATCCACAGGACTTTGTGGATCAAATCCAGAAAGCTTTGAAGGTAATGCGTGTAACAGAAGTAGAAACGGTTGAGCTAGCAGCTTATAGGTTGAAGGGCGAGGTTATATTTTGTATGAGGACTGGAAGAAAGCTCAAAGTATTGGTGCAAACCCACCTACGTGGGAAGAATTTAAAGCGGCATTTCTGGATCACTATCTTCCCTATGAGATCCGTGAGGCTCGTGCGGATCAGTTTGTAAATTTACGTCAAGAAAATAGGAGTGTTAGAGAGTACAGTTTGCAGTTTAATTCCTTGGCACGATATGCTCCAAATGTGGTGGCCACGATGGAAGATAAAGTACATAGATATGTGGACAGATTGGAGCCTTATTTGGTAAGGGACTGCACTATCGCTGCCTTAAATCGAGATATGGATATAGCAAGAATTCAGGCCTTCGCGCAGAAAATGGAAGACCAAAGGCAAAGAAAGAAGATACAAAAATCTGAGGAAGGGCCAACAAAATGGGCAAGATCCATGGGGCAGTCTATAGTGTCCCCAGGAGGATCTGGATTTCAAATGTTACCGCCTAGACCCTCATTCTCTTATGCTACAACAGGCGCTGCATCTCACTCTCTAGGATTCAGGGGCAGTCATATTGGGCAAAGTGGTAGGATGCCAGATTCACAGACAGCAGGGTCTTCTCGCCACTGTGCCAGTTTTGCAGACGATTTCATGAAGGTGAATGTCGGAGGGGAACGAATGCTTGTTATTGGTGTGGTATGCCGGGTCACATAATGAGAGACTGTCCACGACGAGGCTTGGATAGTATGGTACGACCTGCGGGGTCTACTGTGGCATCATCAGCATCGGTTCCTTCTTTAGATTGAGGTGTGCAGTATGTTGGCTGTGGCAGAGGTGCCGGAAGAGCAGCCAGTATAGTGGGGTACAGAATCTCACTTATGCTTTAGTGGACCGGCAGAATAAGGGACCATCTCCTGACGATGATACATGTATTTAGGTATATTACCATGATGTATATGCATTGAATGACCTGTATGCTCCCTTATGATATGTTACACCATTGATTGTGGAACGAATTTGAAAGAAACCAGAATTACTAGTTATGCTAATTGGAGTCTATACACTAGTTGGTGAATCTAAGATGAAAGAGTATATCATAATGGTATAGTAGATGTTTTTTATCATGTTATGATGGTTGATCTTATGGAGATTGAAATGAAAAAGTTTTAATGTTGTAATAGTTATGAAGTGGTTGACTTCTTGTATGTCGCGATGATTGCCAAGCTACGAAGGTATATTTCTATTTTTATTCCACAAAAGGCTGTCCTTGAACAGAAAGATAAATTGTTTCCTAACCTGACGTAAGGAAAGCTATGTCAAAGGTATATACATGTCAGTTGGTAAGACTTAGTATGTCCCTGTAGGGTGTACCAGTGTTATTTGCACAAAAGAAAAATGGCACAGTGAGAATACGTATTCATTATCGACAACGGGATGAGGTGACAGTCAAACAAAATATAATACATAAAGGTTGGGTATACAAGTGAATTTGGGTACAGTTTTTCATCCATAAACAGGTGGACAAGAAGAACGTATCATCTAGACACTTGAAATATATGACTAGCTTACACATCCCGTATTGGATGTGCTTACAATAGTATCTATTATTCAAGTATCCAAAAATGGTACCTTACAAAGGTTTATATAGACGAAAGTTTAAAGCAAATGAAACCACCTTGCTTGGGGGTTAGATTTTGTTCACTCAGTTATAGAGACGGTTAAGGTAGCACAATAGTAGCTACAAGCTAACACAAGTCATACGTCGAGATTCATTTCTTTTATTGAAAATGTACAAGTTATGGAGGATCCCACTAGGAAGAGATACTTATGGTTATTCTAGATCGACAAGTGCAAAGGTTAGTAAATAAAGATGTAACTTTCATAAAAGTTCCTTGGAGAAAGCAACAAGTCAAGTAGATAACTTGAGAAGCTGAAAAACAAATGATGAGACCAAGCTACCCATATTTGTTCCAAACAGAAGAAAAACGTTCAAAAGTACGAAAGTGGAGAAAGACCAAGTAAGTATCCATGAGCCTTAAGGGTTTATGTGTATGCATGTGAATGTAGAGATGCATGTGTTGTAATTTACACGACATCGTTAACATTCGAGGATGAATGTTTCTAAGGGGGGAAGAATATAACACCCCGTAACTTCCCAACCCTACTTGATGAAATTGAATAATGTTTACTTAGGTGTCGAGAGTTATAAGTATGTCTTTGGACATGTTAAAGATGAGAAAAATTAAAATTTAGCCTTGTACATGTGCCTATCCTTTCATAGGAAGGGTTTTACGATTTTTTGGAGCATTTGTGTAATACCCCGTACCCATGCTAACTTCATTTGGTGAATTGGAGTCATGTTTACTTGATGATTAAGATCACTAAGTAAGTATTTTGATGAGGTATTGGACGATATGCAAGTATTAAAGACATGGCCGAAAAATTCAACAAGGTAGGAAAACATGCGCCACTACCCTATTTCAGGGGGTGTGGCGCAAGCCACTGATTCAGAGGGCAAGAAAATCTTGCGCCACTGCCTTGCTTTGCAGCAGTGGCGCAAGGAACAAATGTTTTGCCTTTCCGGGCTCGTTTCGCAACGCAATTCTACGACGATCCTTAGATGGTTTCTTTTGGTTCTTGGGAGTTATTTGAGTGTTGTTAAAGCTTCAAATACCTCAATACACTCCTACATACTTCTACATGATCAAACCATGAAACACAAGTAATTACCAAAAATGTTCAAGGAAGCCATGGACGACTGGAATTCCTATTTTAGCGATTGAGACTACGAATGAGAATCTCGTAAGAGAATATTGTCTTGATATTATGGAATTAATTAAATACGATATATATGATGGATTATTCATGAATATTGGTGGTCTAAGATTGGAATGTATTATTGGGCCCAATTTAAGGCCCAAAAGTGGAAGAAATACTTGGGTCAAATGACCCATTCTTCCATTTGACCTTCTAGAAAACATTAAATGCCATGGAATGTCTAAGGATAGAATTAAAGGCTTATATAAAGGATCACAAAAATCTGATTTTTATTCAAGAGACATACACATGCTTTTTCTATCTTTTCTACAGAATTCTCAAGAAATCCTCTTTTGCTCTCTCAAAACCCTAAGGCACTTTTGAAGCAAGATCATCATTTTGCAAGCTTGGGTAAGTATTTATTCTCATGGATTAACATATTATATGCATGGTATATTATGTATATTATGCTAGTTGTGTTGGCAAGGTGATGAATAGTGTATTTTGCTTTTGGTGAAAGATGTGCTATCTTGGTGATTTGAACTTGAATTAGGACTTGTGACTTTGATGAAAAAGTATGGTATTGTCAAAATATGAACATGTATGGTGTTATTTTTGGTATTAAACTTGTTATTTTTCTAAAAGTGTAAATTGTGGGATTTTGGCCGATATGTGTTATAAGGTGTATTAAGGTAATTTGATGGATTATTTGTGATGTGATATGGATAAGAAAGTGTAAAGGAGAAGTGTTGTGGCGAAATGACTTGATTCTCATGTATTGGTCAATGTATGGCATATTGGTGGATTTTTGGAATAATAATTTCATCAATGATTATAAGCAAACATGTAACTCATTGATATTATATGCATTTGTAAAGTAATTGATGGTATAATTATGATGTTGTGATGGTGGAGAGTGGAAGGTATGAACATGGGGTGACATATGGTCAATGTTGGGCATTTTGTGGTATTAGTGATATGACCATGCCGTAAATGGTATTGTAGAGAAACAAATAACATGTTAAAGCCAAACATGTGACTTATTGTTATTTTATGCATTTGTAAGGTAGTTGGTGGTTAATGTTGGTTCCATTATGTACTTGTGATGTAGAGTGAAACGTAAAGAAGGAGCGAACTTTTTGCAAACGTAAAGAAGGAGCGGACTTTTTGCGCTCACATATTTGATTGTGTACTTACATTGGGAAGATAAGGTATGTAAGGTTACTCTTTCCGTATCCTTCTACAAGATATTGTTCTTAGTGACATTGGGCTTGTTTCAATTTCGAGAGGCTTGAAGTATATCAATTTAGGGTGACGTATATTGTTATTCATATGTGCCCTATTCTTAGATGAATTATGATTCACTTATCTCTTATTCATTGATTGAAGTTCCAAAGATGTCATGACGCTGTAATTCTTAAAAGAACTATCCCAACGAGAGTAATGAGGTAAAGAGAGCTTGTTTAGTTTGAATAGCATTATTCCGATCATGTCTTGTTCCAAAGTCCTATAGTATGATGATTATCCTTGTGCCAATTGTTCATAAGTAAGAGGCCCAATCTCATATGAGTACGAAGTGAGGTGATATGCAAATTAGTATAAGTAGTCCTCATAAGTAAAATTGTAAATCTCATGAGGTAAAGGAGTAAAGTTAGATGTGCATATAAGTGCGCGCTTAGTTAAGGTGATCTCATGAAGTATAAGAGTAAGGTAAAACATATTGGTGGGTTTCAATTAGTGTCATGATCCAAAATTCTGATAGAAGTTATACATATGTCTCTTGTTCATTAAGTATATTCCAAATGGTTCCAATAGTGTTATGTTTCCATGATGGCTATGTTTCCAAAATGTCATATTGCCAAGTTATTCATATGTCTCTTACTCATTGATTATTGGTCTAAAGCTTCAAGTAAAGTTATGAGTATCAAAAGTATCAATCTCTCACAAGTAAGGTACCAATCTCAAAAGTAAAGAAATGAAGTAAGAATGAAGTAATGCATATTGATTGTGTTCATGGGTATTATCCATGGGGTACAAATACCCGCATGATGATGATAGTTTATCCACGGGGTACAAATACCCGCGTGATGATGGCCATTTATCCATGGGGTGCAAGAACACCCGCATGACGATATGATCTTATCCATAGGGTGAAAGAATACCTGCATGACGATGATATGTTATCCATGGGGTGAAAAGAACACCCGCATAATGTGGGCCCAAAAAGTGTATGAGTGATGTAAAGTAATGTAAAGTAACGGCAAGAGAAAGAAAGAACGTAATGTACATGAATTCCAAAAGTACTGAATAGTGACTCGTTTACATTGTGATATACCTATAATGGTTATGCATTTGAACTTGAGTACTTGACATATTTTCATATCTTACAGTTTCATTTAAGCCTTACATACTCAGTACATTCTTCGTACTGACCCCTCGTGGGGAATTTACCTTACTTGATGCAGGCGCAGGTCCTAGTAGGCCTCCACAGTAGATTGTCAGTGTTGCAGATCTTTGGTGAGCTCCAGTTAGTTCGGAGTTTCTCCGAGTCACTGTTGTACATGTGTTTTAATTTTGTACATGTTGTATAAAGCGGGGACTTGTCCCGACTTTTAGTTCATTTTGGTCAATGCATTTTGTTAGAGGCTTTTGTAGACAGATGTGGGTTTATAAATGTGAAGGTACATGTCGTTTTGACTTGATGGCTCAAACGGCCAAGTTTTACGTACATAGCGATGACTTATGTTTTCATGTCTATGACTTCCGTATAGTTGAACAAGGTGAATAAGATTCGTATGAGGTTATGTATGCGAATGTTCATGAGCAAAGGTTGGTTCTCTCGGGCCATATCGACTTCGGGTGCCAATCACGCCTCGTTTGGATTCGGGGCGTGACATGGTAGCAGCACTTGCTGGTAGGGGATCCTACACTTATGCTCCGAAGATACTTGATCTCGATTTGAAGAATAGGGTGATGTCACACCCCGAATTCCAATGAGGCTTGATTGGTACCCGAAGCCGATATGGCCCGAGAGAACCAATCTTTGCTCATGTACTCTCATATGTATGTTTGCGTATGCATATCAAGTTATTTCATGTAATTAAATATCAATGGAGGAAGTCATGGAAATATGTGCAATATATGAAATTTGGCCGTTAGGGCCATTACGTCAAAAAGAATGTACACCTTTTACTTTTATCACCCCACATATGTCTACAAAGCCTCTAATAGATACATGACCATGTCTATACAATGTTTACAAAATACCGAAACTTAGTGAACCCATGTGACTTGGGAAGCCCCGAAGCAACTAGAGCTCACCAACAATCTGCGGATATCTCGTCGCCTACTGCGGAGATCTACCGACACCTGTGCCTGCAGCATGTAAGGTAAATCCCCCAAAAGGGGTCAGTACGAAGAAAGTACTAAGTATGTAAGGCCATGTAAAACTCTAATAATACATAAGTACTCCAAGAAATTAAACATAAGACAATAATCAATATGGATATACCTACTTGATCAATCAGTCGCATAATTATCACTTTCTTATAACCATCTTCATGTTTATTTACATCTATACACGCAAGGGACATGTTCTCATATCTTTACAACTATTTTCATTACCTGTTCATTCAATTAGTAAGTACCGGGCCTCCACCTTTGGTGGGCTATAATATATAAGTATAATACCGGACATCCACCTTTAGTGGGCTATCATATATAAATATAATACCGGACATACACATTTAGTGGGCTATCATATATAAATATAATATCGGACATCCACATTTAGTGGGCTATCATATATAAATATAATACCGGACATCCACATTTAGTGGGCTATCATATATAAATATAATACCGGACATCCAGCTGATCAGTGGGCTATAATAAATATAATACCGGACATCCAGCTGATCAGTGGGCTATAATATAAACAGGACATCCAGCTGATCAGTGGGCTATAATAAATATATCGTAATAATACCATAACAAAATATTGGGATTATTCCATCTTGAACTTACACCCTTTGGATTGTGATCCATACTCAATGTAACATAACATAAAGTAACCATTGGTGCATTACTTCTTCACAATCTTATTTCCTTGACCTAGCTATGTGAGTGATATATTAGAGATCACAACACTAAAGCTCACACTCATATACACACCTTCACTTATAGGGAATAATTATACTAACTTGCACATCGCCTCTTATTACTCTTATGAGATTGATACCTTTACTTGTGAGAGATTGACACAATGATAGTCACAACTTTCTAAGCTTTGGACCAATAATCAATGAGTGAGAAACATGTGAATAAGCATTATTAGAAACATAACCTTCATGGAAATATAACACTATTGGAACCATTGGAACAATGACCAATGAACAAGATACATGAGTATAACCACTATTGAAACCTTGGAACATAACCTCATTGGACTTTTGTAACATTACTAATGAATAGGAGACATGTATAACTCTATTGGAACTGTGGATCATGACATGATTGGAATAAGGTTGTTCAAACTTAACAAGTCCTCTTTACCTCATTACTCTTGTTGAGATAATTCTCTTAGACTTTACCACATTATGACAGCTTAGTAACCTTAGTCAATGAATAAGAAATAAGTAAATCATAATTCATCTAGGAGTAGGACACTTATTCCCCTTCGGAATAGAACACTTGTGGAACCTTAAGATAATGATCACTAAATACTACACATAAGGATATCAACTGTTCACCAACCTGAGATGCAATCCCTTACAACATTTGGAACTCTTGACATATTAGCCGATGAACGTGAGTCAACCAATGGACATGAGTCAATAAATGAACATAAGTCAACCAATGAACATGAGTCATATGATCCACCATTGAACAATGAATAAGGAACATATGAGTAACTCTAGCCAACTTTCGGATACGGAATACCTTAGGGCATTTCGGAATCGAATAAGTATTCTAACAATGTGAACATTCATGCTGCAGAAGGATATAGAAGAGTAACCTTACATACCTTATGTACTCAATGTGAAAGTACAATCCTATATGTGATTACGATGATCTAGCTCCTTCCTTACGTCTTACTCTACATCACAAGTTCATAATATAATTCTTGTTAACAACTATTCACCTTACAAACGCATAAGTGTCACACTGAGTTACGTGGCTGTTTTATAGCATCATTTTGTCCTTCACAACACAAATCACTGCATTAACATGCGAACAATATCATAACATACCACACTTTGACCAATACATCACAACCCAATAACATTTCACACCACACTTACCC
The DNA here is from genome assembly GCA_031232105.1 of Capsicum rhomboideum. NCBI lineage: Eukaryota > Viridiplantae > Streptophyta > Magnoliopsida > Solanales > Solanaceae > Capsicum > Capsicum rhomboideum. Next base: position 49,527,857 of record CP124716.1, on the reverse strand, counting down.
CTTACGTCCCTTTATTGTTATTCCGTCGCCATTACTCGTTCATAAAAACATGTGAACATTAATACATACTTAATACAGTCTAAAATTCCTTCATACAACACTTTAAAGTCATTAATACGACATCACAAGTTCATAATTTCATCCATGAAGGGTATAGGGGTTTCGGGGGGCCAAAGGGATGCGAAAACAAGCAATTTGGAGTTCTGGGCCGATCCGCTAAGCCAACTGCACCGGAAGGTGGATGAACTGAGTCCACAGGTGACCTTTGGCAGTAGCCAGAGGCACCTGCGTTGGCACCTGCGCCCGCAGGTGCTTCGTCTGCGAGGGCGGGTGCCCGTTTTGGTCCGAAATGGTCTTTTTGGGGTCTTTTTATGCAATGAATGGTCCATGATCATAAACAAACTTATTTTAACATATTTTTTATCATATAACATGCCAACAATCATCCATGGTCTCACAACACACATAACATCACCAAAACGACACTTTACGGCCAATCCGCCACCAAAACCATAACCAATTTCACAATAGCGATTCCAAATATTATACACTATGACCAAACAAGTAAAGACTATAATCACATATCAAATGTCAATATTGAATCCATCAAGTTTATTTCCTTCAATATCACAAGTCCATGTTCAAGTTTTCAAGACAAAAATCATCCTCCGATTTAGCAAACACAAATTGTTTTACACATAGTGACCTTCTCACTCTTCACCAACATAACTAACATGGTATAAACCATATTACATGAATAAAATATATTAAACCATGATAATATACACTTACCAAGTCTTGCTCCAAGGTGATCTTGACCAAAGGAATAAAGGCTTAGGGTTTGAGTTGAGAGAAAAATGTTGTAGAAATTTCCAACATTGGCATGAGAATTTTTTTCAATAAAATATGATTTATTCCCCTTATATAGTCCCCTAATGGTCCTTATTGAACCACCCACTTGGTCCAATAATAATATGACAACTTGTCTCACAAGAATGGGTCAAAAAAATGGGTCAAATACCCCTTTTGGGCCATGTCTTCATTACTATTGGGCTTTATTTGGGTCCAAAACTTAAGCCCACAAATTTGAAATACATAAATCATCAAAGATCCCATGTTTCACTATTTCCATAAATGTTACGGGAATTAACTAGACTCAGAAACTTACGGGGTGTTACAGGTGACCCCACCCCTTCTATTGAGGAGCCTCCAATCTTAGAGCTTAAGGATCTTTATTTTCACCTTCGCTATGCATATTTGGGAACCAATAACACCTTGCCTATAATCATTTTTGCTGAGTTGGCAGGATGGCAGGTAGAAGCTCTGGTTTCATTATTGAAGAAATTTAAAAGGGCTATTGGTTGGTCTATTGCTGATATTATAGGGATTCCACCCAGTTTTTGCACTCATAAGATCCATCTTGTTCCTAGCTGTAGACCAAACATTGAGCACAAACGTCGTCTGAACCCACCTATGTAGAAAGTTATGAAGAAAGAGATCATTAAGTGGTTAGATACAGGCGGAGTTGAACCCATTGCTGATAGCAAGTGAGTAAGCCCAGTGCAGTGTGTACCAAGAAGCGAGGAATTACTGTGGTTCCAAATGATAAAAATGAATTGATCCCAATGAGGCCAGTAACCAGATGGAGAGTTTGCATGGATTATTGGAAGCTAAATTCTTGGACCGAGAAGGACCATTTTTCTATGCCCTTCATGTCACGCCCCGAATCCCATCGAGACGTGATTGGCACCCATAGCCGATAAGGCCCGAGAGAACCAACCTGTACTTATGTGCATTCGTATACATGCCATCAGAAACACTCTTAACACGTGAGGACTTATCATGCTAACAACGAAAATTCATAGAACATATAACATATACAAATATACATACGTGAAACTTGGCCGTTGAGGCCATCAAAATAAGACTTCATGCGTCATCTTATATACATATACCCACATCCGTCTACAAAAGCCTCTAACAAGTGCATTGACCAAAATGAGCTAAAAGTCGGGACAAGTCCCCGCTTTATACGACATGTACAACACCAAAACATATGTACAACTGTGACCTAGAGAAAGCCCTGAACAACTGGAGCTCACCAAAAGATGTAAATATCCTGCAACCTACTGTAGAGGTCTACTAGAACCTGCGCCTGCAGCAAGTAAGGTAAATTCCCCAAAGGGGTCAGTACGAAGAATGTACTGAGTATGTAAGGCTCATATAAAACTATACAACACATGAATATTTCAATGAACTCAGATACATATGAATAATCCAATGAATAAGTAACCATTCTGTATTTTGGGAACCATGTGTATTATTTTGATTGCTTCTTTACTTCAATGCTTACTTGTCATTACATGTGTCACACTGTACCTAGGACCCGACTGATTGGTGGGTCTTTACATAACATATCTTCATGTTGGGATCGGGTCGAGCTAGGATTATGCCCCTAGACCTGCCACCTATAAATCAATGTATCAGGATCGGGTCGAGCTAGGCTTATGCCCCTAGACCTGCCACCCATAAATCAATGTATCAGGTTCGGGTCGAGCTAGGCTTATACCCCTAGACCTGCCACCCATACTCAATCATTAACCACATATGCATTACTTTATTCATTACTTTGAGATTGATACTTTGAGGTTGATACAATGATAGTTATAATCTCACTTCGAACTTTGGAACATAACAGAGACATGAATATAATCACTATTGGAACGTTGGAACACAACCTTGTATGACATTTGGAACCTTAGAACTGACTATGAGACAAGATTCTCCATTGTGCAATGAATAGGAAACATGTGACAATAACCATTGATAACCGGAAATAGGATACCTTGGTACATCTCGGAATAGGACAAGTGTAACGTCGATGTGAACATTATATGCTACAGAAAGGTACGGACAAAGTAACCTTACATACCTTATCTTCCCAATACGTAACTACACTGATTCAGCTCCTTCCTTATGTGTTACTCTACAACACAAGTACATAATGGAGCAAACAATATGGCTAGCTACATTATAAGTTCACAAGACTGTAAGTAGGTGCTTAACGGAAAGTAGAAACTGTCCAACCTCCAAAACACATTGTGCATCACGCCCCATTCATTATACTACCAAATAACATTATTCCACAACATTACACTATAACTTACTGCTTTTGCAAAACAACAACACCAAATCAGTCCACACACCACCAAAACAGTCCACAAACCAACATAACCGTTACAAACCGGTAGGATTACCTACCTAGTTTATCCTTTACATTTCCACTCCAACGAAACTCCATATATTCACCCCATAAGGTCACCATACTGCCTTCCACAGTAGCATACCAAAATCATTCCACAACAGTTCCAACATTCAGTTTAACATAACAAAAGAGTATTCTCTTTCACTACAACAAACGTTCCATTTACCAACACATATAAACATTTCCATCAAGCCATTTATAAAAGGAACGATTCAGGGGCAATACCACGCTTTAAAATACTGGAATTTCATCATCATAAATTAATTTCTTCAACACCTTAAGCCCCTATACAAGTCCAAGCCACAAGGAAGACAAATTCATCAAAACTAACACAAGTGGACTGCCAACTTAATTAAGGGACTGCCCTATACATTTTAAACACCACCAGCATGTTTTCCACAACCTATTATACATATATTACATTAAGGTATAAGGTTAAAAACTTACCAAGGCTTGAAAAATGGGAGATTAGTCCAAGAACCCTAAAGGAAAACTAGGGCGGCTGTTTGGGGTTTTAGAGAGGAGAGAGTGTTTTAATTTTCTGTTTTTGGAAAATGAAATGAATGGATAAATGAGCTGAATTGCAGCTATTTATACACCCATTTAGCCACCTCTTTTCTCTCATTCTTATCCAATTTTTGGTCAAAAATAGTCCAAGTAGGTGATGCACCTACTTGGCTATACAAGCTGTCCAAAACAGTCCACTTTCTCACTTTATTCTTACTTGGATCATCTCTTGTTGGGACTTAGTTATATTTAGGTGTTGGGCTGGTCATCTTCCATATTTTATGTACTTAGTTTGGGCCTCAATTTAGTCCATTAATATGTGTCCAAATACAGCCCAATAGCTTAAGTAGATGATACACCTACTATCTTAATTAAGTTACGGAAGTACCTCGTTTATGTTCTCCCCTTTTTCCAACGTCTTAATCCTTCTACCTTAATCCACCACTTAAATTTAACCTTACACTCAAGTATGCCCTTTTTATCTCTAGTTTAAATACTTTTATCCATCCTAGGTTGATCGTATAAGTTTTGAAAATGTACGGGGTGTTACACTTCATGGACCAGATGTTAGACCGCCTCGATGGTAGAGAATGGTATTGTTTCCTCGACGGTTATTAGGGTTATAATCATATTTTCATCGCTCCCAAAGACCAAGATAAGACCACTTTTACTTGTCCATATGGGACATTTGCGTTCAAGAGGATGCCTTTCAGATTATGTAATGCACCGACAACTTTTCAACGTTGCATGATGTCCATTTTTTATGACATGGTGGAAGAAACTATTGAGGTATTTATGTCACGCCCCAAATTCGATCGGGGCGTGATTGGCACCCGTAACCGATAAGGCCCGAGAGAACCAACCTTTGCCTATGCTCAATCATATGCATGTCATAAGAAACCCACAAGCACATAACAACTATAGATACCAACAATGGAATTCACGGAACATGATATATATATACATACGCGAAACTGGGCCGTTGAGGCCACCGAGTCAAGTACGACTATCCCTTTCACATTTATACACCCACACCTGTCTACAAAAGCCTCTAACAAAGCATTGACAAAATGAACTAAAAGTCGGGACAAGTCCCTGCTTTATACAACATGTACAACACCAAAACATATATACACTGACTCGAAGAAGCCCCGAATTAGCTGGAGCTCACCAATGATCTATAACGACTGGCAACCTACTGTGGAGGCCTACTAGTACCTGCGCCTGCAGCAAGTAAGGTAAATTCCCCAAGAGGTGTCAGTACGAAATAAGTACTGAGTATGCAAGGCTCAGATGAAACTGTACAACACATGAATATTTCCATGAACTCAAAACATATGAATAATCAATGTGAATAAGTCACCATTTTGCATTTTGGGAAACCATGTGGATTGCTTTCATTACTTTCTTTACTTTCTTTATCTCAATGCTCAATGATAACAATGTACCCGGGCCCCTACTGATCAGTGGGTCTTTCCATGACTTATCATCATGTTGGGATCGAGTCGAGCTAGGCGTATGCCCCTAGACTTTCCACCCATAAATCAATGCATCGGGTCGAGCTAGGCTTATGCCCCTAAGACCTGCCACCCATAAATCAATACATCGGGATCGAGTCGAGCTAGGCTTATACCCCTAGACTCTCCACCCATAAATCAATACATCGGGATCGAGTCGATCTAGGCTTATTCCCCTAGACTTGCCACCCATACTTGATCATTGACCACATTAGCATTACTTTGTTCTTTACTTTGAGATTGATACTTGGATAGTCATAACATCACTTTGAACTTTGGAACATAACATTGTTGGAAGCTTTAGATCATTAACCAATGAGAGAAAGACATGTGAATAAACATCATGAGAAATATAACATTACTAGCACCATGATACCATTGGAACCATTGAACAATAATCCATGAACAAGAGACACAAGTATAGTCACTATTGGAAACATTGGAACATAACTTTACTTTGAGCTTTCGGACCATTAACCAAATAGGAGACGTGAGATTCACAAATGATCTATGAGTAGGAAATATATGACAATGACTCTTGATAAACGGATATCAGATACCTTAGCACATTTCGGGATAGGACTAGTGACATGTCAATATGGACACTATTTGCCGCAGAAAGATACGGACAAAGTAACCTTACATACCTTGGATTCGCAATACGAATATATAATCCTAGAGGTGCGTACAATAGTCCCGCTCCTTCTTTATGTGTCACTCTACAACACAAATACAATACGGAATTCACATTAACCACCAACTACTCTTCAAATGCATATAACATCAATGAGTCACATATTTGCCCATAAACATGCCATTTCCCCTTGACAAAACCATTGATAACATCATTATTCCAAAAATTCCATAATATTCCCAACATTGACCAATACATGAAAATCAATACATTTCACCACAAAACTTCTCCTTTACACTTTCTTATCCATACCACGTCATAAATAATCCATCAATTTACTTTAATACAACTCATAACACATATCGGCCCAAATCCCACAATTTCCACTTATAGACAAGAACAAGTTTAATACCAAAAATAACACCATACATGTTCATATTTTGTCCATATCATGCTTTTTCATCAAAGGCACAAGGCCTAATTCAAGTTCAAATCACCAAGATAGCACATCTTTCACCAAAACCAAAAATACACTGTTCATCACCTTGCCAACACAACTAGCATAATATACATAATCTCCCATGCATATAATATGTTAATCCATGAGAATAAACACTTACCAAAGCTTGGAATAGGATGATCTTGTCCAAAGAGTTCAAAGGAATTATTTTGCTTTAGGGTTTGGAAATGAGAAATGTTGAGAAAAATATCTTAAAGGCATGAGAAGTTTTGGACAATAAAAATATGATTTACCCCTTTATATAGTCCTCTCATGTTGTCCTTATCCAATTCTTGGCATTTAATACATGTTTTACTTGGTCAATATTGGAGGAATGGATCATTTCCCTTTGGGCCTATGTATTTTATTCCATTTTGGGCCTCAAATTGGGCCCAATAACACATATCAACTTAGCCATCAATTTTTCATACATAATTCACCATATATCTCATGTTTACATAATTTCATAATGCCACGACAATATTTTCTTACGAGATTCTCATTCGTCGTTTCGATCGCAAAAATAGGAATTCTAGTCGCCCATGGTTTCCTTAGACATTTTGGATCACTATTCATGTTTCATGATTTGATCATGTAGGAGTATGTAGGAGTGTATTGAAGTGTTTGAAGCTTTAACAATGCTCAAATAACTCCAAAGAACCAAAAGGAACCATCCAAGAATCGTCGTAGAATTGCGTTGCGAAACGAGCTTGGGAAGGCAAAATGTTTGTGCCTTGCGCCACTGCTGCAAAGCAAGGCAGTGGCGCAAGTTTTCCTTGACCTCTGAATCAGGAGCTTGCACCACACACCCTGAAACAGGGAGTGGCGCAAGTTTCCATGTCTTGCTGAATTTTTTCGGCAATTTTTTCCAACACTTGCGTATCGTCCAATACCTTATCAAAACACTATAAAATACTTACTTAGTGACCTTAATCATCAAGTAAATATGACTCCAAGTCACCCAATGAGGTTAGAATGTGTACGGGGTATTACACAAATGCTCCACGAGATCACAAAACACTTTCTATAAAAGGCTCGTCACATGTACAAGGCCAAATTTCAATTTTTTTCTCATCTTGAACGTTATCAGATACATACTTATAACTCTCGACACCTAAGTAAACATTATTCACTGTCATCAAGTAAGGTTGGGAAAGTACGGGGTGTTACATTCTTCCCCCCTTAGAAACATTCGTCCTCGAATGTTAATGATGTCACGTCAATTAAAACCAATGCATCTCTATATTAACGTACATATACATAACCCTTAAGGCTCATGGCTACTTAATTGGTCCGCTTTGATTTTGTCGAAGAACTTTTCTTCATTTATGAACCTTCACACTTGACTTGATTAGTGAGATCCCCCAAACTTGATATCGTTCCAATGGGAAACTCTTATATACTTTCACCAATTCCACATGGCATGTAGTATAGGGTCAATTTTTCCCCTCTTTATAAATTTCATTATACCTTTCATGCTCACAACCATCCACTGTACCTTTCACTATACTACATTCACCGACAGGTGGAAATATTTCTATTGGCTTTGCTCATAACCCTAGTGGGTTATTAAATTCACGGTAGTCGATGGAGTAATGTACGATGGAGTAGAGCTCAAATCAAGAAATACATATGCATCATGTAAAGTATGGTAATATACCTAAATACCTGTATCGTCATTAGGAGGTGCTTCTTCATTCTGCCGGTCCACTAATGCATAAGTGCGATTCTGAGCTCCACTGGAACTAGCTGCTCCTCTCATATCTCTACCACGACCCATAGGATGCACCCCTCGGTACAGTGAAGGAACCGATTCTGAGGACGCAACAGCTGACCCAGCCGGTCGTGCTGTACCACCCATGCTCCGTTGTGGACAATCTCTCGCTATATGCCCCGGCATACCACACCAAAAGCAGACATTCGTCCCTGATCGACATGTGCCTGAATGAATATGCCCACAGTGCTAACATTGCTGACGAGGGAATCCTGCTGCCTGGGACCCATGAACTCCACTACTCTGCCCAGATGGAACACCCCTAGACCCTCAGAACTGAGAGTAAGCACCCGCTGTGGAATAAGAGAATGAAGGTCTAGGCGGTAACATTCGAGATCCCAATTCTCCTGGGGACACCACAGACTGCCCCATAGGTCTCGCCCTTTTTGCTGGACCTTCCTCAGATTTTTGTATCCTCTTTCTTTGCCTTTGGTCTTCCATATTTTGTGCGAAGGCCTATATTCTAGCTATATCCATATCTCGGTTTAAGGCAGCAATGGTGCAATATCGTACAAAATATGGCTCTAATCTGTCCATGTATCGATGGACTCTATCTATCATCGTCGCCACCACATTTGGAGCATATCGAGCCAAGGAGTTAAATTGTAAACTATATTCCCGAACACTCATATTCCCTTGACGCAAATTCAGGAACTGATCTGCACGTGCTTCCCGAACCTTATATGGAAGATAATGATCAATGAAAGCCACTTTAAACTCTTCCCAATTGGGTGGATTTACACCAATGTCACGGGATTTCTTCCAATCCTCGTACCATAATATGGCCTCTCCTTTCAACCTGTACGTAACAAGCTCCACTGTCTCTACCCCTGTCACATGCATAACTTCCAAGGCCCTCTGAATTTGATCCACGAAGTCCTGTGGATCTGCCTTTGGATATGACCCTGTGAAGATAGGAGGGTCCAATTTTAGGAAATCATGTGTTCTGCGACTTGCTACTCTAGCCGCATCATCATCAGGTGTCATTGGACCAGCTCGTCCTTGACTCTGGGCTGCCACTAACTGTGTTAACATATGAACTGCATTTCTAAGATACTGGTCTGTGGCATTCATCGGTGGTTCCATGGGTACTTCCCTTCTTATCGGCTCTTCTGGAGCTGACGAAGTAGAAGAAGCTCGCGTTGCAAACTCAGTTTCAGCCCCACCTTGATCAACTTGTTCAGGTGGTGGTCTACTTGTTCCCTCTCCAGTAATTCTGTCTATTCTCTTACTTGTACCTCGACCTCTTCTTGTGTTCGGCATTTTGGACTATACCAAAGAAAAACAAATACCATGATCAGATACACTTCAACTTCCAACACTGGCTCTATTGCACGATCTAGAAATGAAGAACGGAAACAACATCCTAAATGCCCCATAGCCTCCTACTTATAAATGTGGTGCACAAAACATCAATAAGTAAGACTCTACTCAGACACGGCTTTGTAGACACCCTTAGAACGACCTGCTCTGATACCACTTTTGTCATGCCCCAAATCCGATCGGGACGTGATTGGCACCCGTAACCGATAAGGCCTGAGAGAACCAACCTTTGCCTATGCTCAATCATATGCATGTCATAAGAAACCCACAAGCACATAACAGCTATAGATACCAACACTGGAATTCAGGGAATATGATATATATATACATATGCAAAACTGGGCCGTTGAGGCCACCGAGTCAAGTACGACATATCCCTTTCACATTTATACACCCACACCTATCTACAAAAGCCTCTAACAAAGCATTGACAAAATGAACTAAAAGTCGGGACAAGTCCCCGCTTTATACAACATGTACAACACCAAAACATATATACACTGACTCGGAGAAGCCCCGAATTAGCTGGAGCTCACCAATGATCTGCAACGAATGGCAACCTACTGTGGAGGCCTACTAGTACCTGCGCCTGCAGCAAGTAAGGTAAATTCCCCAAGAGGGGTCAGTACGAAATAAGTACTGAGTATGGAAGGCTCAGATGAAACTGTCCAACACATGAATATTTCCATGAACTCAAAACATATGAATAATCAATGTGAATAAGTCACCATTTTGTATTTTGGGAAACCATGTGGATTGCTTTCATTACTTTCTTTATCTCAATGCTCAATGATAACAATGTACCCGGGCCCCTACTGATCAGTGGGTCTTTCCATGACTTATCGTCATGTTGGGATCGAGTCGAGCTAGGCTTATGCCCCTAGACTTTCCACCCATAAATCAATGCATCGGGATCGGGTCGAGCTAGGCTTATGCCCCTAAGACCTGCCACCCATAAATCAATACATCGGGATCGAGTCGAGCTAGGCTTATGACACTAGACTTTCCACCCATAAATCAATACATCGGGATCGAGTCAAGATAGGCTTATTCCCCTAGACTTGCCACCCATACTTGATCATTGAACACATTAGCATTACTTTGTTCTTTACTTTGAGATTGATACTTGGATAGTCATAACATCACTTTGAACTTTGGAACATAACATTGTTGGAAGCTTTGGATCATTAACCAATGAGAGAAAGACATGTGAATAAACATTATGAGAAATATAACATTACTAGCACCATGATACCATTGGAACCATTGAACAATAATCCATGAACAAGAGACACAAGTATAGTCACTATTGGAAACATTGGAACATAACTTTACTTTGAGCTTTCGGACCATTAACCAAATAGGAGACATGAGATTCATAAATGATCCACGAGTAGGAAATATATGACAATGACTCTTGATAAATGGATATCGGATACCTTAGCACATTTCGGGATAGGACTAGTGACATGTCAATATGGACACTATTTGCCGCAGAAAGATACGTACAAAGTAACCTTACATACCTTGGATTCGCAATACGAATATATAATCCTAGAGGTGCGTACAATAGTCTCTCTCCTTCTTTATGTGTCACTCTACAACATAAATACAATACGGAATTCACATTAACCACCAACTACTCTTCAAATGCATATAACATCAATGAGTCACATATTTGCCCATAAACATGCCATTTCCCCTTGACAAAACCATTGATAACATCATTATTCCAAAAATTCCATAATATTTCCAACATTGACCAATACATGAAAATCAATACATTTCACCACAAAACTTCTCCTTTACACTTTCTTATCCATACCACGTCACAAATAATCCATTAATTTACTTTAATACAACTCATAACACATATCGGCCCAAATCCGACAATTTCCACTTATAGACAAGAACAAGTTTAATACCAAAAATAACACCATACATGTTCATATTTTGTCCATACCATGCTTTTTCATCAAAGGCACAAGGCCTAATTCAAGTTCAAATCACCAAGATAGCACATCTTTCACCAAAACCAAAAATACACTATTCATCACCTTGCCAACACAACTTGCATAATATACATAATCTCCCATGCATATAATATGTTAATCCATGAGAATAAACACTTACCAAAGCTTGGAATAGGATAATCTTGTCCAAAGAGTTCAAAGGAATTATTTTGCTTTAGGGTTTGGAAATGAGAAATGTTGAGAAAAATATCTTAAAGGCATGAGAGGTTTTGGACAATAAAAATCTGATTTACCCCTTTATATAGGCCTCTCATGTTGTCCTTAGCCAATTCTTGGCATTTAATACATGTTTTACTTGGTCAATATTGGAGGAATGGATCATTTCCCTTTGGGCCTATGTATTTTATTCCATTTTGGGCCTCAAATTGGGCCAAATAACACATATCAACTTAGCCATCAATTTTTCATACATAATTCACCATATATATCATGTTTACATAATTCCATAATGCCACGACAATATTTTCTTACGAGATTCTCATTCGTCGTTTCGATCGCAAAAATAGGAATTCTAGTCGCCCATGGTTTCCTTAGACAGTTTGGATCACTATTCATGTTTCATGATTTGATCATGTAGGAGTATGTAGTATTGTATTGAAGTGTTTGAAGCTTTAATAATTCTCAAATAACTCCAAAGAACCAAAAGGAACCATCCAAGAATCGTCGTAGAATTGCGTCGCGAAACGAGCTTGGGAAGGCAAAATGTTTGTGCCTTACGACACTGCTGCAAAGCAAGGCAGTGGAGCAAGTTTTCCTTGACCTATGAATCAGGAGCTTGCGCCACACACCATGAAACAGGGAGTGGCGCAAGTTTCCATGTCTTGCTGAATTTTTTCGGCAATTTTTTCCAACACTTGCGTATCGTCCAATACCTTATCAAAACACTATAAAATACTTACTTAGTGACCTTAATCATCAAGTAAATATGACTCCAAGTCACCCAATGAGGTTATAATGTGTACGGGGTATTACACAAATGCTCCACGAGATCACAAAACACTTTCTATAAAAGGCTCGTCACATGTACAAGTCCAAATTTCAATTTTTTCTCATCTTGAATGTTATCAAATACATATTTATAACTCTCGACACCTAAGTAAACATTATTCACTGTCATCAAGTAAGGCTGGGAAAGTACGGGGTGTTACAATTTATGGATGATTTTTTGGTTGTAGGAGACTCTTTTAAAGATTTCTTTGCTCACCTTGCTAAGGTATTGCAAAGATGCGAGGAGTGTAACTTGGTGCTAAATTGGGAAAAATATCACTTTATGGTAAAAGAAGGTATTGTGTTGGGGCATCGAATCTCAAAGAAGGGTATAGAAGTAGACAAAACAAAGATTGAGGTTTTTGAAAAATTATCCCCACCTATTTCTGTGAAAGGGATTCAAAGTTTTTTAGGTCATGCTGGCTTTTATAGAAGATTCATCAAGGATTTCTCTAAGATTGCACATCCGTTATGCAAAAATTTGGAGAAAAAGGTAAAGTTCGTGTTTGATGAGGCATGCCTAAAAGCCTTTGAGTGTCTAAAAGGGAAATTGACTTCAGCCCCCATTATTGTCTCACCAGACTAGACGATGCCATTTGAGGTTATGTGTGATGCTAGTGGAGTAGCTTTTCCAATTTACTATGCTAGCAAAGCACTTAATCCAGCTCAAAAGAACTACACTGTGACTGAACAAGAGTTGTTGGCAGTGGTCTTCGCTTTTAAGAAATTTTGTTCTTACTTGATTGGAACAAAGGTAATTGTGTATACAGACCATGCAGCACTTCGGTATCTTATGTCGAAGAAGGATGCTAAGCCAAGGTTGATTTGGTGGGTGCTTCTATTGCAAAAATTTGATTTTGAAGTCAAGGACTGAAAGGGAACCGAGAATTAGGTCGCTGACCATCTATCAAACATTGAGGAGGAGGCCATGCTTAAATTAAGGGATTATATTGATATTGAGGATACTTTTCCAGATGAGCAAGTGCTGGCAACATCACAAGACTTAATCCCCTGATTTGCAGAATTTGCCAACTTTTTGGCAAGTGACCTAGTCCCGGAAGATATGTCGTACCAGCAATAGAAGAGATTCATGCATGAGGTGAGAAAATTCTTCTGGGATGAGCCTTACCTATTTAGAGTATGTGTGGATGGTATGATTCGAAGGTGTATCCCAAAGGCTGAAATGTTGAGTATCTTGGAAGCATGTCATTCATCTCCAGTTGGAGGTTATCATGGTGGTACGCGGACTGCGCACAAGATCTTACAATGCAGTTATTATTGGCCTACCATCTATGAAGATGCTCATGACTATGCTCGGGCCTACAACCAATGTCAAAGACAAGGGAATATCTCATGCAAACATGAACTTCTAATGACAACTATCCTTGAGCTCAAATTGTTTGATGTATGGGGAATTGATTTTATAGGCCCCTTTGTGAGCTCACATGGGATGAAATACATTTTGGTAGCCGTTGACTATGTTTCTAAATGGGTGGAGGCAATTGTGATTCCTAATAATGAAGTAAGAAGTGTCACGACATTCTTAAAAAAGAATATATTTTCACGATTTGGTACACCACGAGTAATCATTAGTGATGGAGGATCCCACTTCTATAATCGACTGTTCAAGACCTTACTTGAAAAATATGGTGTCAAACATAAGGTTGCAACACCCTACCATCCTCAGAGGAGCGGGCAAGTTGAAGTGTCAAATCGTGAGATTAATTCTATTTTAGCAAAGACGGTGAATGCCAATAGAACTGATTGGACGAGAAGATTAGATGATGTTTTATGGGCTTATCGAACTGCATTCAAGAAACATATTGGTGTCTCACTATATCAGATAGTTTTTGGTAAATTGTGCCATCTGTCGGTCGAAGTTGAACATAAAGCATTATGGGCATTGAAAAGGTTGAATCTAGAATGGAGTGACGTGGTAAATTGAGGCTAGATCAGATGAATGAGAAGAATGAATTTCATTTACGGGATTATGAAAGTTCAACACTTTATAAAGAAAAGATTTGTAGCATGACCAAAAAATGAAACGACGAGAGTTTCATCCGGGAGATTTGGTGCTACTTTATAACTCCAGGCTTTGCCTTTTTCCTAAAAACTGTGGTCTAAATGGTCTGGACCATTCATTGTTGTTAGGGTATTCCCGTATGGCAAAATTGAGCTAAAAAGGTGATAATGATGTCATTTTTAAGGTCAATGGTCAGCGTGTAAAGCACTATGTGGGAATCACTGAAGAAATAAAGACATATGAAGAGCTTAGTCTTGATGAAGTCTGAGTAGTCAAGATAGTCATGTCGTGCCGCGACGTTAAATCAGGCGTTACATGAGAGGAAACCCATGGGATGGTTGGTAAAGTTTTAGTAACTAACCTAGCCAAGTCGTGTTGCGACGTTAAATTAGGCGCTGCTTGGGAGGCAACCCAAGGTCTAAGTTGGTTGTGATCCAATCAGTGGAGGATAAGTAGCTGGAGTTTGCAATATTGAACTACATATGTTCAATATAACCCACGACGTAGATTCATGGGACGTAAGTTCATCAACATAACGTGGGGTGGTACCATAGAAGTCAGAGAAAATTATACACCTGTAGGAATCAACCTATGCCAGGGATCCACTGACGTAGGTCAACCCATGTCAAGTGGGTAGTGCCGTGAAAAGCAGAGCAAATTTCACACTTGCAGGAATTGACCTACGTCAGGGACCTTCGTGATAAAGGTAAACCCACGTCACGTGGGTGGTGCCGTGAAAAGCAGCGAATCAAATTAACCCAAGATTCGACCCGACCCAACTCAACTCCATATATATTTCAGTATACCTCTCAAATCCTACCCAACTTCAAATCCAAATCAAACCTTCTCAAATCCAAATCCTCCCATAAACCCTATTTTCAAAAATCTAAAATTCTTCAATTCCCAAATACCAAATTCAAAATTCATCAAATTCTCACTACCTAAACCTCATAATCACTAACATCCGACCCACCCAATCCAAAACAGACCAACCCGACCCAAAAACCCAAACAAAACCCAACCCAATGCCACCCAAATAAAACCCCAAACATGGAGACATGGGTTCTTTCTTGCGAATCCAAACCAAAAATCTTGAATTTACAACTAGGATGCGTGATGAACCTTCGGTGTCAGATAAAAGTGGATCCAAAGAAGTATACAAGTTGGATACCGATGATGCTGCATTGGTATCTCATGCCACGAGGTTACAAACTAGGGTACAAGTTGCTGCCCTGTCCCTACTTCAGCCTATCCCATAACCTGCCAAGCCGACTGCTCCTGATCAGTCTTCTGATTTCGCCCCCAGTCTGAAGATGGGGAGGATGCCTCGATAACCTATTATGAATAGGATATTAATGTTTCTAGATCTGAAGAAAATGCTGAAGGACCTGATGATTCTGCGGTTGAGGCAACATCATCTATTTCTGGCACTAGGGGGCAAAATTCCATGACTTTCTCCCAAAGAAGGGAAAACCAATGATGGTGTGTTCAGGGTATGAGGAAATTTTATGACAGGTATGCAGAACTTACTGAGCGAGGGGTGTATAGATTCAGTATTACTGAGGAGCCCCAGTATCGGCTAGAGGAGTTAAAAGCACTACCCGATATTAAGGCAGTGTTTGATCATTATGGATTTGGGTAGATGGCGGAGCCTCCTGGTCACTATAGCCCAGAGTTGGTCCGCGAGTTTTATGCTTATTACACTGTGTCTGTTGAGTAGCATCTTCGGGACCAACCACCATTGACTCACACTATGGTTCAGGAGACCAGAGTAGATATCTCTGAGCAGACCATCCACAGATTCTTATTAGAGGCTGAACGTCCATTTCTAGCCACGACTGCTGAGTTTGATCACTGTATGGAGACCGTCAGAAATAGGACTAAAATGAGGGACGTCGATCAGCGGTTGGAGTTACTACGATGGATTGCGAAGTATATAGCAGAGGACGGTGTTGATGCTAGTTAGGTAACTGGGAAGCTGGATATCAAGAAGTCCACACTCCACTTTGCGAGCCAATTTTAGTGGTCGGTGGTTAGGCACCATTTGGGTCCCACTAATGCTGATAATTCACTCACTTTGGATTGGGCTATTTTGGTAGAAAGCATCATTATCGGCTATGACATTAATATCGCTCACTACATTGTTAGGGAGATCTATGAGTACGCCTTTAGAGATTTTACCAGCATCCCTTTCCCTTGTTTGATTCAGGGCCTATATGATAATGCTGGTGTGGTTAAGATGCCTGCAGTAGATCATTATATTGAGGTGACCCGCATTGTAGATATTGGGTTAATGTAGCAGCGGGGAGCTCACCCAGTTCTTCCTCGGAGGTCTCAACATTTCATGTCATCAGGAGCAGCCCCTTTTGAAGGGCCTAGAGATAGAGAGGAGCTGGTTAGTACACCTATGCCCATTCCAGCACCGGTGAGTATACTGGAGACAATGCCTGCATCTGCTAAGGGAACAGGCTCGGTGATTGACGATGAGGTCACAGGAACTACAACACCACCGCCCCCTTCTGGTATGGTTTCAGTTTCGAGGGACTTCCTGCAGTAGTTGGTGGATCAGCAGACACAAATGTTTGAGAGGTAGGCTTACACTGAGGTACAGATGGCTAAGTTGGTATCCCATCTTAAGACTTGTGTTAGGACCACGGTAGAGGCTGCAGAGGCTAAAGTGGAGGATCGTATGACCGCGGCTATGGATAGATTTATGAGAGAGCTGCATGGGAGGATTGATAGTTTTGAGGCACAAATGGCCACCCGGATGAGTTTAGTACAAATTCCTGATATAGCTGGATTGACATAGGAGGTGTCTACATTGAGAGAGGAGGTTAGAGCTTTGGCACCAACCAACACTCCTATTATTCCACCTATGCCCATTCTGGGCCTGATGAGATCGGTGTTCGAGGTGGATTTGTTTGCTGACGATGAGCCTCCTATTGATAGAGGCAAGAGACTATGTAGTCCGGAGGATCAGGTTGATAGTGGTGATGAGTTTGAGGGAGATTTTTGGAGAGTGGTTAAGGACTCTAGAGTAGAGTACCATGCCAGTTAGATTGCTCAGGTGGGGAGGGCATAGGGTGCATCCTCTAGTCAGGCACACCCTTCACCGGACGTACCTAGCAGAGAGCCCAGAGAGAATGTTGATGATCCCACATTGGGTGGGCCTACATCTGGTGCCTAGGGTGCCACAGGTATGTCTTGAATCCCTTACACTTATGTTATTGCTAGTTGTGCACTGGGGACAGTGCACCATTATTTAGTTGGGGGTGGGGGTATACCACCACTTGGGGTTTTTTTTTACCGTGTTTCTTTTCCCCCAAGTGTGCTATCATAGTAGAACCTGCATGTTTAGGTGTTTATTTAGATTATTAGGTGTTTGCATGATTAATTAGGAGAAAAATAGGGGAACTTTAGTGCAGTCCAGTTTTGAACAAGTTGTGTTTTTTGATTGTTTAAAGGACACCCCTCCTGAAAATTTATGTTTTAAATTGTGTATGTAGTATGTTAGTTTGTGACAGCTGTTGGATCTTGTTATGGCATTAGAATTATCAGCAGAATACATATAGCTAGCAGTGCATTAACTTAATAGGTAGTAGTTGATAGTGTAACCCTGTGCCATGTATGTGTGAGGTCATTACCTAGTTCACTTTGTGTGTACGATCCAAAACTTGCCCGGTTAGTCTTGCCTAGGTTATAGGATAGTGGTTAGGAAAGGATCATAGGCCATTTTTGAATAAGTCCAATTTTAGCCTAAATGCCTGACCAAATGAATTAAGTATCCCTTGATCCCGAGTTTAAGCCTTAATTAACCTATTTCTTTCGTTAGCCTAATCACCTTTTCATTTTGACTTACAATGAACCTGTCTTGACCCTGGTCCCTCCTTGGACATTGTGTACCTCAACTCAGGCAAATCGCCTAAGTTGAGGGTGGCTATCATAGGGGTGCGTAGTTTGACTTGGGTATGAAGAACGGGTTAGTAAAATAAAAAGAAAACATATTTGGGTGTGAAAAAAAATGATGAGTGAAACAAATAGAAATTGCAAAAAGAAGAAAAAAAAGAGTTGTGTTTTGAAAGAATGAAGAAAATCACATCCAAAAAACTAAAAATAAAGGAAGGAGAATAAGGGAGAATAAATAAGCATGGTTGAAAAGAGGAGCCAAAAATAGTGTAGTGTCAAGGAGGGTTGAGTCACCATATCCATATGTACCATACTCGTCCCAAAGCCTACATTACAAATCGATGAAAGTCCTATAGTGATCCTAGTCCAACAGTCT
Organism: Capsicum rhomboideum; assembly: GCA_031232105.1. NCBI lineage: Eukaryota > Viridiplantae > Streptophyta > Magnoliopsida > Solanales > Solanaceae > Capsicum > Capsicum rhomboideum. The sequence continues at coordinate 49,509,013 of CP124716.1, read as the reverse complement.
GAAAAACTAAAGGCATAGAAAATAAGGGCAAACCTATGGTATTTCATGCACATTGTTTGAACTTCTTTATGAGAGAGAGTGTTTTGACCCAGTCCTTACTTTGACATCCTTTGGTATACTGTGAATGTAGGGGACTTCTTTGTTGTGAGAGTACATGGGTTACACTGGTAGCTGCTATTTGTTCAGATAATTTCATTTGCATATATGCTTAGTTGTCTGTTCATAATCTGATGCCATCATTTGATCCCGTCTATGGAATGATAATATGCTGCATGTATACACGTTATGGTTTTGAGTTGCAAGTAGGAGGGGTCAGAAAAATTTTGAAGTAAAAAACAATGAGTCGACTGCCATAAGTCCCTTAGGTTTCTCTTAGTTAAGCATCGTATGAGTTTGTTTAGTTTTGTTCGCCTGAGGACATGCAAACGTTCTAAGTTGAGGGTGTTGATGTGTCATGATCACATGACACTTTCGACGCTTGAAACTAAGAAAATATACAATAACTTGGGTATGTTTGGTGGGTATGATTTGTTTTCTGTTCTATATTGTAGGAGAATAGGTTTTGGGAAGAAAAATGATTAAGAAGGAAGAATCATGCTTGAAAACGGAGTATTTAAAGATGAAAAAAAAAGGTTCTGCACTAGAGAAGTGACTCACGACATGACTCAAGTGTCGTGAGTCCACCCACATGATGTGGGTGGGTGTCGTGAGTCAACTTCAGAGATGTCCAATGTTGCCTGATTTCCATGAAACTGACTTACGAGCCGTGACTTGGTTCTACGACACCAAGTCACGATACCGTGGAAAGTTGCCGACTCTATTTTCCTGTTTTGTTTAGGATAGGATTCATCTTGTAGCTATAAATACCATTGTATTGTCCTATGTTCAGGAGTTAGTCAATACATTATTTTGAGTCATATTTCCTGTATTTTGACGCATTATTGGTTTTGTAATCTTGAATTACCAGTTCTAGGATTTCTATTAATATTGAGATTTCAGAGTTTTCTTCATTATTGTGAGTTTACAATTATGTTTTCATCTTTTAATTCTTCTTGTGTTCTTACAATAATGAGAAGCTAAACCCATTAAATAAGGTTGTGTGAACCATGAGGAATTAACAAAACAGGTTAAGTGCGAAGCAAATTTTGAACCGTTGTGAATGCATGTATTGTTATTACCTTCGTTATAATTGATCTTCTAACGGTTGCAAACGTTAGATACTCGCCTGTATTCTAGACTTTCTCAAGAGAGAGGTAAAGATTGGGAAAAGGGAATAACAACAGAGATTTGAAGCTATCAACCTTCATCTAATAACTTGAGCCATAACATGGATAATTATCTGAGATCCAGGACAAGGGTTAGTAGTACGACACTCGGAGACCGAGAGGAGAAGAGTGAAATTCGTCTAACCAAGGTCGAGAGACGTTTAGATGAACATATCTTGTTAGGTTTTGCATGCAATGCAGCGGGACAGTCTTGTCAAGCATAAATAACCAGTGAAGTTAAGGAATCATTAGGGATCACAGTCCTAGTGTATTTCTCATATTGTTTACAAATCCAAAAATCAGCAATTGTTATTGTTATCATTTATTCACAAAACCCCTAAGTTTCACGTATTTGCCAACTACTCAGACTAGCATTCTACATAATTTGTCCGATTCCCTGTGGGATCGACCCCAACCTAGTTGGGTTCTATATTTGATACAACGACCGCATTATACTTTTCTGAAGGTATATTTTAGGCGACATCTCTTGTCCAGGTCTTGGTGATCACGATCCTTCACCTCACGATCGCGATGGGTATTTTTCATCCAGTTTTTCAACTTCTTTGTTTCAGCTCCGTTTCACCTTGATTTCACTTTTTTTTATCAAAACTTCTTGTAAACTAAAAATATCTGAAATAAACACCATTCAAAGGATAATTATCCTCATATTATATATTAACAATAAAAAAATTCATAAGAAAATAGATACAAATAAGTGTAAAAATCGTCACTTATCAACACCCCCAACTTAAAAACTTTGTTTGTCCTCAAGCAACACCAAATAAAAACTCAATAAGGCTATCAATTTAAGATCAAAAACCAACATCAACACTTTCACTTCACATGAACCAATTAAGCATTATGACTATGACTTTGGTTGATACTAACAATTAATCAACAAATACGTGAGTTTTACCCCAGCAACTCCCTCAATTTCAAACACAATTTCAAGAACACCATGGAATTTCAAGCATAATCAAGTAAAAACAAATAATTCTCAAGAAGTGACTCAAAACCACTAGTAAACCAAACATGCTCCCTTGACTCATTTTTAGAATTTTTCAGCTTCACTAATCTATCCTAGATCACATGCCCTCACAAGAAAGAAAGTCCCAAAACTCACAATATTTATAACACTTTTTCAAGGGACAAATTCACAAACACTCACACTCAACTAAGAATTTCCAATGCAAACAGGTCTAATACAATAGTCTTTCCCTTATTTTCAATTTCCACTAACTCAAAAGCATCGGTTGGAGATCTCGAAGGACTTTTTGTAGCTTATAATGTAGGATTGGGGAAGGGTAGGATTAGCATTTGGGAGAAAGTGACTACTCACTCCTTGAACTCTACACAACACTTTACAAATCAAGCTTTAATCATTTTCCTGTTCATTTCCATACAACACAGTTCCTTTTCATTCTACTTCCCCCACTCATTGACAACTTTTTCTTTTTCTTTTCTTTTCTATTTTCTATTCTTTTGTCTTTTCTTTTCTTTGCTTTCTTTTTTTCTCATTTTATTTTACCATTGATATTTTCTTAAGGCACTCATGACAAAACCATGATGAATGATCACTTTTTTCACGTTCCACACCCCCAACTTAGGCTTTTAGCCTCAAGTTGGAAATTTTAAATTCAAGGAGAGTAGGGTTCAAGAGAGGGAAAATTTCAAAATGGTTCAAGGCTTGTAACGTGATTGACAAAGAAAGGGTAATAGGCTCAAATGGAGTAACTAGTGATAATATTTATGCCCTGGTGGGATTTTAAGTCTAAAGGGTTCCCAAAAATCACAAAAAAGATCTAAGATTATTTCTCCAACCAAACACAATCAAGACTAGCATTACAAGACCAACTGGGCAAGTTCTAGATGACACAAGTAAACACAAGAATTATTCAACAAAAACTCACCACACATGGCATGCAACTATTCTAGAAGGATCAATTTACTTTCCTAAACAAGAATAAAAGGAGTCATTTTCCACATTATCACCATCTAATAAATAAGGAGTCACAAAAAGAGTCAAAAGTGTTTTCACAAACATTATTCACTTCCATGCACTTGTTTTCACAAAATTTTAAGGAGTTAGTACCAAACAAGCCACAATCCCACATTTTGAGTCTAACAAGGGCAATAATGCAGTGGCTATGCAGACTTCACCATTACAATTGGTTATTCAGACTTTACCATAACAATAATCATAGCCCCAATTCACAATGGCTATGAGTACTCAGACTTCCCCTGCACAAATGACACCAACACCCAACAAAGCAATTATTTCCCTTAAAAAAGTTATCACTCAATCTATCATTGGGAATGGTTACTCAAAACTACTATAAAATAAAAACTATAAGAGGCTACGCTACAAAAAAAAAATAATAAAAAATGACTAATACAACAAAACCATCAACCAAGAACACGCTGAACAAGGGCACACAATATCCATAACCACCAAGATCAAGCATGGCGAGGGCACACAAAAATGTATAAAAAGATAATAGAGCCCAGTGAGGGCACACAATAAAGCATCAGAAGTTAATAAAGCCTGACAAGGGCATGAATGTATCAAAACAGAACATGAATAAGTACAAGCCCGACAAGGGCACAAATATATCAAAATGAAATAACACAAGTAGTTGATAAGCTACCCCACCCCCAACTAAAATACATCGCATTATGCTCAATACAGATAAGATAATAACATAAAAAGAGGTAGGGACTCCCTAAAATGTATCAATCAGAACTAGAGCTACCCCTTTAGGATATACTCATCCTCATCCTCATCCTCCTCACCATCATCATTTTTGGTACCACAGAACTTCTGAAGTGTCCTCATCATTTTTTAAAGAACTTGGTCTTTTTTTTCTCATGCTCCTTCATCTTTTGCTGCTTTCTCTCCACTTTTGCCAACCTTTATTTTTGATAATGCTCAAGTATACTCTAGAAATAAATGTACTCAATTGTTAGCAATATATTAACCCAACTTAGAGTCAGGGTCAATATCACGAGAAATAATATGACTAGTGATTGAAAAAGTATGAAATAAAAGCAACTCACTCTAATCGGAACAAAAGATACAAATATTTTGGGGGTTTTCAATATAAAAACGTAACAAAGATAGAACCAATTATAATATGAACAATTTTAATCAATGGCTTTCACAAATGATGGAAAACACATAAAATGATAATGGGGAATCAATTCTATCAATGACCCATCGTATTTAAATCAAGTACTCATGATTAATCACGGATTAGAAAATTAGCCTTGGAACCTCAAGTATCCGCCACGTCTTTCGATTGATTGATGAATATTTCTTGGCTAAATTATGTTCAATATTAGGCAAGTGTCAACATGAATAGTTTCAATACATGGCTACACTGGAATTTGACTATGTCTAGCAACGAAATCCAATAGATGAATCATACGTCCCTAATTGCGCTAAATTAATCTTTTCCAACCTCAATTATCTCTTTCAAAGATTAATCGAAGTAGATGGGAAATTCTCAGTCTAATATCTTCTTTCAATCTTAACTAGAGTAGGAATCGATAAAGCACAAGATTAATTTAAACAAACAAAACCTATTTATAAATCTAGAGTATTCAATCAATATAAAAGCATTAGATGAAATCAAAATCCAAATTCAATACATAAATATTTAATTATGTCTAAAAATAATATCAAAGTATGAATCTATCTACACCTAAATATAATCTATAAAAAACAAGGAGCAGAAGAAAGGATTGAGAATTTATAACTACAAAGTTTCCAAATCATCATTCTAAGGGTGTTGGGTCAAGAACCCTAGCCTCCAAGGTTGAGAAATATACCAAAGATTGACTTGGATTGGATGGGGATCAAGTTTTGATGTTTTGGGATTGAAATTGTGAAGTTCCAGATCTACCTCTAATGCCTGACAATATTACTCATTGTTGTCGCGTGTATAGACCATCGCGATCGCAATGTATTGATTTTTGGTAATCCGCGATCGTGGCAGTGGACCTCATGATCGCGTGGCTTTAACTTTGACCAGGTTTTGATGATCACAATCCTTCACCCTTGCGATCGCTATGGGTATTTTTCATCCAGTTTTTCAACTTCTTTGTTTCAGCTACGTTTCATCTCAATTTTATTTTTTTCATCAAAACTCCTTATAAACCAAAAATACCTAAAATAAACACCATTCAAAGAATAATTAGCCTCATATTATAGATTAACGATACAAAATCATAAGAAAAGAGATACAAATAAGCAACAAAATAGCCACTTATCAACATATTCATGATATATTGGGGACTTAGTTTAAAGAGGACTATTTTAGCTTAAAATGGGATTCGAGTAGTTATTGGATTTCTTATTACAAAAAGGTAAAATAGACTATTTTACCCTCAGTTTGATTTAGGACAAGGCAAATAAATATCACGAGTCCCCCATGGGTCCTTTATTTATGAGCCATAGATGCTCGAGAAGGAGTATACAATATTTTTAGACATGACATTCATTTCATATTTCATTTCATGGCATCCATTTACACTTATCTATTCTTATGCATTTTTTGTAGTTAGTATTATTCGTTTCCTGTATCTATCGTGCTTATAGGGGTTGGTTGGGTTATGTTGACTGTTGTTATGCCTTCTAGCTTATAAGGGCTCGGTTAGATTATTATTAATATGCTTATTGAGGTAGTTTACTTATATTTCCCTTATTCATCTAGATTTGACATGTTACTCTCTTTCAGGACCTTTTTTTACCTAACTTAGTTTATATTCACATTTAATTATACTTATATCTTATTTGAGCTTTGTTGGCCTATGATGCCTACTAAATACAACATGTTTTGGTACCATACTACAATTCTACATCTTTTTCCCTGATTCAGATTCTAGTGTGAGTTATCACCACTGATGTTTTCCTCATATAAAGTTTTTGATTGAAGATACAGGGTGATCTCTTGACGAGTTGAGTTGATCCATCTTCCTATACTTTTTGGACTACTCTTTATTTTATATATTTTGAGATAGTTCTGTATATGTATTGTATATATCTAGTACTCCTTATATATGTAGTGGCTATTACTTGACTAACACCAGGAGTTATTTTGTTTCTTCTCTCCTTATGTATCTATATATGGGTCTTATTTATCCCTTTATTTGGCCATTAGTTCTCTTGCTTTTCTCTTTCTCTTATTAACTCATTACTTGTCATTTCAGGCTGTGGTTTTGGCTTATTTACTGAGGGTGTATTGTAGGTGACACCATGACCTAAGATTTTAGGTCATGAATGTTTTGTATCAGAGCCTATATTTACCAGTATCATTGATACAATAGCAAAATGTCTAGTAGGGTCCCATAGATCAGCACAATAATGTCTGTATCATATATTTGCGAGTCTATAGGACATTCTTAGGACAATCTCACCCTTTTGATGCCTTATCGTGTGCCTTTATTCCTATTAATTCTTGGAATCTCACTGGTATCACTCTTTTGCATATGGTTAGAAGGAGGGATAGAATGGTAGAGGGCGAGGCCTCCATGCCGGTAGCTAGGGATCTAAGTAGGGCTTGAGGTACATTAGAGGCCTGGCTTGAGCTACCATACCAGCTCGAGACCAGGATAGAGTGCCATCACCTATGCCCGTTATTAAGCCAAAAAAAATTATTACTCCACATCCAACCCCAATAGACCTTCCCCCGCAACAACCGTTGAGTCAGGGACTAGCCCAGACTCCACCCAAACTTGTGGCTCCACTAGTATTATAGGATGTTCTGGTCTTCTTGTTGAGAATTTAATGAGATATACCATAAACATCAACCCAGGGAGCGGTTCAAGGTTTTTAAGGTGTAAAAGTTCACTCTGCCATTGTGGCTCCTCCCGTGTTGGGGTGTTACAAGTGTTGATGTTTGCTCAATCGATGGAAGCCCGAACACCCATGACTACAAAAGAGCAAAACATGTTGGGTCAGTTTATTAAATTGGCTCATTTGATGATCACAGGTGCTATAGGAGATGATACATATGTGTTTCTTATTAGTTTCCATGAGAGTTTACACCACCTCAATTTAGTGGAGTCTCATGAAGTGGATTATACTATATTTCTGCTATATGGGTTAGTGAGGCTACAGTAAAGGGCATATGTTGAGTGCAAATCAGTTGGGTCCCCTCCTATGACTTAGGTAAAAAATTTTGAGGCTTTCGTAGGAAAGTATGTGCCTCATAACATGCAGGATTAATTAAGGGTTGAGTTTATATATATGCAATAGGGTTCTATGATTGTATTTGAGTATGAGTGAAGATTCTATGAGCTGTCCAGACATACCACTATGATTTTTCCTACTAAGCACGAAAGGGTGCATTATTGTCACAAGGTTAACTGTATAGTTTTACCTAGCTACTGAGCGTATGGTATATTTGGGTCATCCATTTTTAGAGGTTGTTCACCATACTCATACTATAGAGGGAATACATCATAAGGCCTATGGGGGGCAGCGATAAAATTCCTCGATATTAGGGTAGTTTTAGTGGTTCCCTATTTAGAGGTAGTAAGGGTTCTTACGGAGATGCTCAGCCAGGTAGGATAGATGGTCGTTCGAGTACCCAATCCAGTGGTGGATGCAGACAGTTTTATGCCTTTCTTGGAGTCCAGAGGTGGAGGCATCAAATGTCATGATCACAGGCACAATTTTATTTTGTCGTCAACCAGCCACTGTATCCAGGTTCTACATATTCATATTTTTTTATATACTTTGCATCTTATTTGGGATTGTCTAGTGAGCCTTTGCATGTGCCTATGCATATAGCTACTCCCATAGGTGATTCTTTAGTATTGAATCGGGTTTGTAGATCTTTTATGGTGACTATTCAAGAGTATGATACTTGATATGGTATATTTCAATGTTATTCTGGGCATAGAATGGTTATCCTCTTATCATGCAGTCTTGGATTGATTCTCTATGACCATTACATAAGTCATGCCTGATATATCCCTTTTTATGTGATAGGGTTCTGATAGTCACATAGTGATTAGCATTTATTATTATATTCAAGCTAGGAGGTTTGTGTTAAAGTGGTGCTTAGCCCATCTTGCTTAAATCTGTAATACTAGTGTCGACATTCCTTCGCTTGATTATGTTCTGATGGTTCATAAGTTTGCGAATTTCTTTTCTCTTGACTAGCCTAAGCTCCTGCCTGAGCATAATATAACCATTTCTAGTGATGTTGAGATGAGGAGCTTAATGTAGGAGCTTATCGTATGGCTCTTTCTAGGATGAAGGTGCTTAATGTTTAGCTTCAAGATCTTTTGGATAAGGGTTTTATCAGGCCAAATATTTTTTCTTAAGGTCTCCTGTACTATTTGTGAAGAAAAATGTAACACCATGTGTATGTGTATCGATTGTTGGGAGCTGAATAAGGTGACATTAAAAAATAAATATCCAATGCCACGTATGGATGATCTATTTCACCAGCTTCAGGGTACAACTATGATTTCTAAGATTCACTTAAGATCTAGCTACCATCAGTTGAGGATTAGTGTAGCGAAATCCCTAAGATAGCCTTCAGGACTCGCTACGGCCATTATGAGTTCTTGGTGATATATTTTGGGTTGACTAATGCCTTAGTGGCATTTATAGACATGATGAACTGTATGTTCAGGACATAGTTGGACTCTTTTATGATAGTGTGTATTAATGACATCCTTATTTACTCTACGATTAGGGAGGAGCACCAACAGTATTTGAGGATTGTGCTTCAGACTTTGAGAGATCAATGGCTTTATGCCAAATTCTAAAAGTATGAGTTCTAGCTTGCATATGTAGCATTCTTAGGGCACGTGGTATCTAAGGATAGGATTATGGTAGACTCGGCAAAGACAAATGCAGTTTGTGATTATGCTAGGCACACATCTCCTACCAAGGTTTGTAGTTTTTTTCGATTGGTAGGTCGCTACAGATGGTTTGTCTTCTATTATTACAGCATCACTGACTAGATTGAATAGGAAGGATATCACATTCCAGTGGTGTTCATTGTGAGATATTCACTAACTATCATAGCCTACAGTACATTCTTAGCCATTGGCTAGAGTTTCTGAAGGACTATGATATTTTTATTCTGTAACATCCAAGCATGACAAATGTGATAGCGAATGCCTTGAGTTAGAAGGCGGTGAGTATGAGGAGTTTAGCATTTCTGGCATCTTCGAAGCGATCGTTGGCCTTTAATCCAATCCTTAGCTAATAAGTTGGTTCGACTTGATATTTCTGACCCCATGAGGATTTTTGCTCATGTTGAGGCTCAGTATACATTATTGGAGCAGATTCAGGAATGATAGTTTATCGATAGTTGATTTTATAAGATTTGAGATCAGGTGTTAAGGGGCGAGGGAAGGAAATCCACCTTGGATTCGAAGGGTGTTTTTAGATTTGAGGGACAAATTTGTGTTTTATGGGTTGGTGACTTTATTTAATTGATATTGCAGGAGGGTCATTATTCCAGACAATCCATCCATCTAGGGGCAACTAATATGCATAAAGACTTGAGACAACATTATTGGCGGTGCGGAGTGAAGTGAAATCTACCTGACTTTATATCATGGTGCTTGAACTGTCAGTAGGTGAAGTCTAAGCACTTGAGACCTGGTGGTTGGATTCAGAGGAAACCTATTCCCAAGTGGAAATGGGAGCAGATTACTATAGTCTTTGTGATTGGTTTGCCATGAAATTTGTAGGGTTTTGATAGCATTTGGGTCATTATTGATCGGTTGACAAAATATGTTGACTTTTTACCCATTCAGTCTTCCTACAATGCCGAGATATTGGCCGAGATTTATGTTTGAGCGATAATTTAGTTACATGGGGTACCAGTGTCCATTATTTCTAATAGTGGTACCAGGTTCACCTCCAACTTTTAGAGGGATTTTTAAGGAGAAGTTGGGTACTTGGGTTGATCTTAGAGAAACTTTTCATCCCCATACTAATAGTCAGTCCGATCGAACCACTCAGGTTCTTAAAGACATAGTTTGAGCATGTGTTATGGATTTTAGAGGTCTGTGGGGCCAGTTTTTAGCCTAAGCAGAGTTTACTTATAATAACAACTATAATTTGAGTATCCAAATTGTTCTATTTGAGGAGTTGTATAGTAGGCGGTATAGATCTGTAGTTGGGTACTTTTATTCCTTTGAGGCTAGGCCATGTGGTACTGATATGTTGTGTGATTCATTAGATAGAGTTCAGATGATTCAGGATAGGTTGTGGATATCTCAAAGTAGGTAGAAGAGTTTTGCTGATTGTAGACTTTAAACTTTAGAGTTTTGAGTTGGTGACCTAGTGTTCCTACATGTGTCACCTATAAAAGGCGTGATGAAATTCAGAAAGAGGGGCAAGCTCATACCCAAGTATATCAGTCCCTTCGAGATTCTACAGCGAGTTAGGGATGTGTCATATGGGTTAGCTTTGCCTCTAGCATTTTTGGGTATTCATCCTATCATTCATGTATCAATGGTTCGGTGTTATACTCCATATGAGTCTCATATGCTCTAGAGGGTTTCATTTCAGTTTGATGATTGTTTGACTTTTGAGGAAGAGTCAGTCATTATTTCAACTAGGGATGTTAGATAGCTGAAGTCTAGAGAGATTCCAATTGTTAAGGTTCATTAGAGGAACCACTCCATCAAGAAAGCTACCTGGGAGATCGAGCAGGACATGCGAGCCCAATATTCTCATTTATTCAAGTTTTCAACTACTTCTTATCCCTTGACTTTTGAAGATGAAAGTCCTTTTAGTAGGGAATGTTGTAATGACCCTCTAGGTCATTTTCTACTTTTTGGTGCATTTTTTATACTTTGAGCTTTTTTTTATAGCTGCTACAAGTCAATTATGACTTGTTGGGATAGTGGGTTTGGATCCCAGGCAGTTCGTTTGAGTTTTAAGCCAATTTCCCAGTTTTGGAGTTTTTAAAGTTGAGAACTTTGACTTCGGTCAAAACTTCTTATAAATGACCTTGAATGAGAATTTAGATAGTTATGTTAGCTCCAAAACATGGATTTTAAGCTAGGGGGACCTTTGGTTTAGGTCACGAGGCTTCCAAACTCATTTTGTGCTATTAGGTGACTTTTAGTTTAAAATGGAAAGAATGGGTGTGGGGCTCACATTTTGTTGAAACAAACTATGATGGGAATTTCTTTGAGTCTGGAATGTCATTTTTGATAGGTTAGCATATTTTATTTGCATGCATGGTGTTCTGAACGAATCCCGAGGACCCATTCAAAGTCATTTTTTACTCCAAGTTTTGCTAATATTGTAGCAGCTGGTGCAGGGAAAAAATGTCCTACGTATGTGCAGCCACCCTCTGCGTGGGCGTAGAAGGTTAGTCTAGATAGCCTCAAAATCCTTCTTCACAGTGTGTGGTGGACCAGCTGCCTGCATGAAAGGTTGGGCTGATGGGCTATCACGTGCATGGTAGGGGTCCCACAAGTGCATAGAAGGGACCCTCCTTCTTCATGATTTTTAAACCATGTCTAAGTGTTGTTTCACCATTATGTATCTTGGAGTTTAGGGAAATTTTTGAAAATCATCTATTTGAGTTAAGATACGTTAATAAAACCCTTCTTGATCATTTTCCACTATTTTCCCCTATAAATCCTGTCCTAATTCCATGTAAAATTCTCAGCATTGGGTCATGGATTTCTTGAACCTTATGAACTATTTTGAGTGCCGATTTTGGTCCAATCTTTCTTAATTTTTAAGCATATGTTCCTTGTCTTACGAGGGACTTGATTGCGAGTTCCATTTATGGATTTTGTAAGTGGGCTCTATGTGTGATTTTTTTTACCCGATGTTTGGCCCAGAGTGTTAATTCACAATATGGGTATTGTCTATCTTGTGTTGTTGTGTAGATTAGTTTTTTCAGTGTGGCAGTAGTCAAAAGCTTTTTGGAAGAGAAAAGGTCCTGTTTAGTGTTTAAAAACGTGTTGTTCAGTCTCCATGTAGGCTATGGCACACCTACTCTTAGACATTTCTCATTTAAGTAATACGAATGATGATTTGGTAATTGTTAGAGGGACATTGTGGTTTGGATATACTTTACTTTGATATTTATGATTTTATTCGCTTGCTTAGTGGCCTTAGAGTAGAATTATGCTATTAATCCTTAGTTTAGGTAGTCGTTTCTCAATTGGGCTTTTTCTAGCATGCTTGGTAGCTTTAGGGGTTATCATCGGATGCCTTAGTTTAGGTTTGGATAATTTCTTGCCTTAGGTCAGGTTCCTCGAGGATTTGTTGCTATATTATCATTTCTATAAGGTAGTTTGCTCTAGGTTAGTGTCCTTTCTATAGCGAGATACTCCTGGTTTACTGTTATACTTGTTGAAAGTCTTAGTAATGGTTAATCGGTTGATTTATTCACTTTATTATGCTTTTTATTGTTGCATTTTCATTACATATTGGGGACTTGGCCAAAAAATACTTTTTCCAGTTAAAATTGGATTTGAGTAGCTTTTACTAGATTTTGGATTTTTAAAAGGTAAAATGGACTATTTTTGCCCCGATTCAATTCTGGGCAAGGTATACAGATAATGTAAGTCCCCCGTGAATGCTACCTTTATGAGCCATAGATATTGGAGGATGAGTATATGGTATTGTTGGACATGGCATTCATTTCATATTGCATTTCATGACATCCATTTGCAATTATATATTCTTATGCATTGCTTGTAGTTAGTATTGTTTATTGCTTGTATCTACCATGCCTTTGGGGGATGGGTGTGTTATATTGACTGTTGTTTGTGCCTCCTAGGCTTTTGGAGGCCTTGTTAGGTTGTAGTTAGATTATTATTATTATGCTTTTTGATGTAGTTTACTTATATTTACCTTATTCATCTTGATTTGACATGTTACTCTTTTTCACAACCTTATTTACTTAACCTTAATTTATATTCACATTTTATTATACTTATATCTTATTTGAGCTCAGTCTGCCTATGATGTCTACTAATTGCCGCCTATATTGGTACTCATACTACACTTATGTATCTTTTTCCCTGATGCAGGTCCTAGTACTAGTTATCACCGTTGATGTCTTCCTTATGCGAAGCGTTTGATCAGAGATACAGGGTGACCTCTTGACGATCGAAGTTGATCCATCTCCTTTTTCTTTTTGGACTAGTCTTTATTTTTTATATTTGGAGATGGTTCTGTATATGTATTGTATCTGTCTAGTACTCCTTGTATATATAGTGTCTCTTACACCGACTAAATCCAAGTCTTAGGGGTATTTTGTATATTTTGTTTCTTCTCTCCCTATGTATATATGTATAGGTTTTCTTTATCACTTTATTTGGTTGTTTTTTGTTGAGTTTTTCTCTTCCACTTATTAGACTGTTACTTATCATTTCAGGCTATGGTTTTTGCTTACATACTGGTGGGGTATAGTAGTTGCAACCATGACCTGAGATTTTGGGCCATAACATAATGGTGTCAATCATTAATTACTAAGAGGGATTTTATCCTTATTACTCCTTGTTTTAACCTATAAAAGGAGTGTAGGTTTTTTTTTTATCACTCCTCTCTTTTGGCGATCAATTTTCTGGGAGAAAGGTCCCCTACTATGCTAATCTGTTGAATATTCTCCTCCATGTTCTCATCTTCCTCTATATCCTTCCTATTTTATTTCTGTTCATCTATGAGCTCTAGTAGCTCTTGGGCCTCATGAATGGGAGTTTCGTAGATATTTGTCTATAGAGGTTTTGGTTCCTGATCTTGACTACTATCCTTTTCATTGCATGTGACTTCATCTTGACTTAATTCTTTGAGCTCAGACCTATAAGAGTCTGTTTCTTCCTCTTGACGTCTCTTATATCTTTTGTTTTCACATGTCCCTTTATTACTTGAAGGATTTCACACTGCTAATTCCCCTATTGGTTTTTTTTCCTGCTACTTCTTCTACTTTGTCAGTTGTTCCATTTTACACAACATTCTTTCCAAAGGCTTTTTCTACCAATGCCTTGGATTATTGTCCCTATATGCCTTGTGGAGTCCCACTATTGTTGTTTTCATCTGTACTGTTCTCTTTTTCTGCATTACCCACAACATCAAATTAGTGAATATTTGAGATCCCATGTGCCCTTTATTGTTGTGATTTTGTATTCCATACATGTTTTGTTTCCTCCTTCCTTGTTGTCTTCCCCTCCTTGCTCTTTTTCTATTTTTTCAGTTCCGTAAAGTCTTCCTTCTCCTTTTGTTTCTCTTTATATCCTTGATCCTCATTGTTTTTTTGTTGCAGTTGTGTATTTTTCTCCTTGTTGACATCTTTTCCTTTTGATTGACATTATTAGCTGTAGTTTCTTTCCCTTTTGCTTATTCTCCTCTTTGTGCTTCTGATCTTCTTTTTCCTTCTTAGGATATAGGTCCGGATGAATAACATAACACTATTTCTCATTATGCCCATGTATCATACAAGTTTTGCAGTACCTAAGAATATAGTCATACTTGATTCTAATCCATTTCCCTACAACTTCCCTAGTTTGTCTTCTCATTTCAACATTGATCCTTTTGGGGAATTCACCGACTCCTTCATCCTTGCATAAAAGGGCCTATTCTGATTTTTGGTGTCCATATAAGCCTGTAGTGGGTTCCCAGTAACTGCTACAAGGGAAAAGGAAAATTCCTTTCTAATGAAATTGGCTGGTAATGATAGAAAGGTGATCCGTGCAATTGTCGTAGTGGTCTCTTCTTGTAGATCAAATAAAGGATCCCATTTCAACATTTGCATGGGATAAGCCCAGTTATGATGTATGATGTAGAACACTAGTTTCAACAGAAGATTAACATAGTCTTTCAATGGCGTGGCACGAATGAAGACATGTTTGTTACTCAACAATCCAATATTGCACTCCCCCTTTAATTCACATTGTTTTGTAATCAATTTACGGAGATCTTGTATGTCAGTCCAACCATAGGAAATTTTTTAGAAACAACATATTGCAATTTCTTATTCAATATCATCTTTTTTTTAAATTGAAAGGGCCAATCTACCTATTTTATTGCATAATCAAATAAAAAAAACAATGTTTAGGCCTAAAAATGCCCAATACAGTAAAACAAAATAAAAAATTAACTGAAACCATAAAATAAAGGAACAAAAAGACAGAGAAAAAATAAAAAGGAAAGAACACTTTAGAATAAGCTAGAGTCTCTCCATCTTCGAAGTACGAGCACCAGAGCTAGATGATTCATCCGAAGAGACACAGATCAAAGAAAGTAAGAATAGAAATTGTGTATTAACTCCAACTACAGAAATGCAACATCATAGAGCTTGGGTTGATTTCATGAAACATGTTTAAAAATTCTCAAAAGCACCATGTAATCGAGTGCCACAACTTTTTCGACTCTTTGAGTATAGATGAGGTGAGTAAATCCATACATATCTAACCTTCTCTAAAACACATGCCAAAAAGGTTTGATTTCTAATCCCCTATGCCCTGCATCTCAGACAGGTTGAGCTGAAAGAGCTAATACCACTGTCAAGAGATGCAAGCACAAAAAAGTCAATAAGTAAACCATCTAGAATCCTTAACACATAAGCACAAAAAATCCAAAATGTAAGTCAGTTAACTCCCATGATCCATCCTTTTGTATATTGTCCTTTAGTCAATCTAACACATGAAGGAGAACTAAGGTATGTCTACCAATAGAAGCCTTGTATCTAGGATATGATATTTGTTTAGCACTTGTTATAGCTTTGTACTTGCTGAGACTGTGCTTCTATATATAATTCGTAACCTTTCTAATTACTGCTTCCAAGATGTACGTACTTAGTTAACTGTAGATCTTAAGTCCTGTATCTTGAAACCTCTATTTTGACACTTCTTTATTCTAAGATTAGGACACTGCATTTTGTCTAGTGTAAGAATAGTCATTGATTTAACTAGTACCTCTTGTAAATTAGAGTAACTTTTATTATGTGACCCTACAAAAAAAAAAAAAAAAAAATGTTAGCAAAATAATTAGCAAGCATGTTGCCTTCTCTGAATATGTGTTCCACCACCACTGTCATATTAGCTCTCATCATATTTATCTTCTCCAAATCTATCATAATGCACTAGGGGATATCCCAAATACCATCCAAAATCTTCTTAAGAGTGAAAAAAATTGTTTCTAGTACAACAAGTATAAGATGATGCTTAATGTAGCACTTTAAACCCATACTTAAGGTTGTAGCTTCTACCACTAAATTTGTTCCATCCTCCAGTCTTGTAGTTTTTGAATAAACAAAATTTCCCTCCGTATATCTGATACAAAAAGCTGTGAAACATAGACATAGATTCCCTTTTGTTGCTCCATTAGAGTTCCACTAAAATGCCTCCAAGTCAGGAACTTTCAGTACACAAACTTGCAATCAATGCTGCAAGAATATTGTTTAAAGAAACTTTACTATCATTGGCCAGCTTGAAAGTAAATTTATAAGCCAATGATACCTTACCTTAGCCCAATAGTAATTGTTTCTATTGACCGTCATAACCATTGGATTAAAAGACATCCTACAACCATGCGAAATTGTATTTCTTTTTTTCCAAATCTGCCATAATATGAGCCAAGTATTGCCTTAGAAAAGGATTTAAGTTTAGATGAGCACTCTGTATTCCACCATTTGTAAATGGTGTCTTTCACCTGCATGAATTAACCTTGAACTCCTGCAGCATTAACAAATGTAGTCCAGATTTTTATAGCCATAGAACAAGTAATGAAAAGGTGTTCCCAAGTTTCTAGATTCCCATCAAAATAATAGTAGTATAAAAAAATCATTATCCCAGCTCTCCAAATACAATTACCCCTGGGCCGTCTTTGTTCCCAAAATCTCAAAAAGAAGAAAGAAATTTTAAAAGGCATACATTTATCCGCAACTACTTAGAAATATCCAGAAGATTTTCTTTATTTCTCAGCATCTCCTATGCACTCCCCACCATAAATCTTCAAGAACTAGTGAGAATTCACCAAGGATTATCCCAATCTTTAGAAACTTCCACCACCCCAATTTCCCTGAATATATGATTAGAAACTTCTTCTGGGTATAATCGAATCAGTAACTCTTCATTTATACTTCCATTCATCATGAGTTGACTCAGATCCTCCATATCATAGTTAACTTAATTAGATAGGTAAAACATAATGAAGTGCATCAAGCTTGGTCCAATTATAAAACCAAATGCTTAAGTACCCACACTTAGGTTCCCACCAAATATATTGATCAATGTTATCCCTTGCCTCTAACATAAACTTCCATGTCTAAGAACACCCACTCCACTCCACAACTTGAGGTCTATGTCTTTTATTGTAGTTGTTCCATATAAGATTATCCACAGAGACTTTTTAGTCCTAAAAATACACCACAGTTTAGCAAAAAGAGATTTTGAAACATCAAAGATAGACCTAAAACCCAAACCCCCTTTTTCCTTAAGTAAGCAAATGTTAGACCAGGCCACCCAATGTTTATTCCTACCTACGTCTTTGAAATTCCAGAGAAATCTGGCAAAGAATCTATGCAAATCATGAATAACATATTTTAGAGGGTAGATGATAGATAACACACATATATATAGGAATACTTTGGAGCAAATTATTAATCAACACAGACTTTCCCTAAAATGACAAAAGTTTACTTCTCCAGGCCTACAATTTATTCTGAATTTTTTCATCAATTTTGAGAAGTGACATTTCCTTTTCCTAGCATGCCCAATAGGTCATCCTAGATAAATGAAAGGGAATTTTCCCCTAGTAAAACCTGTATCGTCCTCAATCTTCTGAATAGTGGCACTGTTAGTATTGTGATAAACATAGAAAAAGCTTTTACCATTGTGAATCAATTGGCCTGACTGGCTCTCATAATCAAGTTTTTGTTAGATTATGTTTATTTCTTGGGTCATGTGGTAACTAAGAATGGTCTCATGGTTGATCCATCCAAGTTGACGGTGGTTCATGATTAGGCTAGACCTATTTCTCCTATTGAGATTCAGAGTTTTGTGAGGTTAATAGGCTATTATCAATGGTTTGTGCAAGGCTTCTCTTATATTATGGATTTTTTGACTAAGTTGACTTAGAAAATGGTTGCTTTAAAGTGGTTGGATCATTGTGAGAGTAACATTCAAAAGCTATCTTAACTTTACCTTAGGAGGGTGTGGGTTTCACTATATTTGGCGATGCTTTTGGAGTTGACTTGGGTGGTGTGTTGATGCAAAAGGGTTAAGCTATTGCTTATTCTTCTTGACAGTTGAAGGTCCATGAAAAGAACTACCTTACTCATGATATGGAGTTAGTTGCTGCTGTGTTTGTGTTGAAATTTTGGCAACACTACTTGTATGGGGTTCACTGTGAGATTTTCTCCGATCATCGTAGCCTTTCGTACTTTTTCATTCAGAGAGATCTTAATATGATATAGTGTAGATGGTTAGAGTTCCTTAAGGGTTATGATCTCACTATTCTCTATCACCTGGGCAAGGCTAATATGGTAGCAAATGCCTTAAGTTGAAAGGCGGTGAGTATGGAGAATTTGGCTTATCTTTTGGCAGAGGAATGAACTTTAGCCTTAGACTTTCGATCTTTGGCTAACCAGTTGGTTAGTCTTTATATTTTAGTACATGGGCGTGTTTTTGTGAATGTTGAAGCTACATCCTCATTGATGGAGCAGATTCGAGCTCGATAGTTTGATGATGAGAAGTTGAGGGTGATTTATGATAAAGTGTTAAATGGTACGGTGAAGATGGCATCTCTTGATCCCAAGGGTATTTTGAGGATTGGTGATCATGTTTGTGTGCCAAGAGTTGGTGCTTCAATTAGACTGATCTTGGAGGAAGCTCATTGTTTGAGGTATTTTATTCGTCAAGGAGCAGCTAAAATGTACAATGACTTGAAGCAATACTATTGGTGGTGTGGGATAAGAAAGACATTGTTGAGTTTGTGGCCAAGTGTTTGAATACTCAGTAAGTGAAGTATGAACATCAGTGACTAGGTGGTACGATATAGAGGATGCCCGTTCCCGAATGGAAGTGGGAGCGGATCACTATGGACTTTATAGTTGGCCTACCCTTGACTTTGGGGAAGGTTGATTCCATTTGGGTGATTGTGGATAGGTTGACTGAATCAACACAACTTTTACTTGAGAAGGTGAATTATAATGGGGAGAATTTTGGCAAGATCTACATTCAAGATATTCTTCTGTTGCATGGTGTGACTGTGTCCATTATTTCTAATAGAAGTACTCAATTTACCTCAAACTTTTGGAGTTCTATATAGAGTGAATTGGGTACTCAACTTGAGATGAGCATAACTTTTCAACCTCAGATAGATGGCCAGTCAGACTGGATCATTCAAGGGTTAGAAGACATTCTTCGAGCATGTGTTATGGAATTTGGTGGTCATTGGAACTAGTTCTTGCCCTTAACGGAGTTCTCCTACAACAATAATTATCATTCTAGCATTCAAATGACATCTTTTAAGGCTTTGTCTAGAAGGGGGTGTAGATCCTCATGGTATGGTTTGATTCTTTTAAGGTTAGCCCTTGGGGCACTGATTTGTTGAGAGACTCGATGGATTGAGTGAGATTGATTCAGCAGAGACTTATGGTTGCCCAGAGTAGGTAGAAGAGTTACACCGATCGATGAGTTAGTGATGTAGCATTCAGGCTTGATGAGTCGATTTTGTTGAAGGTATCACCCATGAAGGATGTTATGAGATTTGGGAAGAAAGAGAAGCTTAGTTCGAGATTTATTGGACCGTTTGATATTCTTGAGAAGTTTGGAGAAGTGGCCTATAGGTTAGCTTTACTAGTTTAGAGATGTGGCCTATAGGTTAGCTTTACCTCCATATTTTTCAGTTGTTCATCTGGTATTCCATGTCTCGATATTGAGGCGATACCAACCCGATGATTCTCAAGTGATGTGATGGGATTCAGTCGTATTAGATAATAATTTATCCTTTGATAAGGAGCCTATTGCTATTTTGGATAGGCAGAATAGAAAGTTGAGATCCAAGCATATTGATTCTATGAAAGTTTAGTGGAAACATCACCTGATTAAGGTGCCTACGTAGTAGATTGAGTTATCTATGCAGATTAGATACCCCCAATTTTTTACAAATTCAGGTACTTTTTTTATTTTTTTCTTTAAGGATGAACACGTATTTTAGTGGTGGATAATGTAACAACCCTCATTGTGATTTTTAGTTTTTCTATGTTTTGAACATTTTGACCTTTTTTGTAGATGCTATATATCATTTATGAGTTGTGGAGATGGTTGACATGTTCCTCAAAACATTCGAGAGTAATTTATATGAGTTTGAGGGTTTGAGTAGCCTTTAAAGTGAGATATTTAACTTCAGTCAACATTTTGTGATCCGAGCATCGGATGGTAATTTTGTTGGTTCCATGAGATTCAAAATGTCGATTTCACATTAGTAGCGTGGTTGGTTTGGGTTTTGAGTCTTTATTTTAAGTTTTGAGCATTTCGATGAGAAAGTAGTGGAAATAGCCTAAAAGGGTTTCTGGGGGGAAACTTATTGAAAATGACATCTTTTGATAAATCTAATGATTCTACTGAGTCTGTAACGTCAAAATTAGCCTTGTAGCATTATTGGTTTATTTTTATGGGGTCCCAAACGAATTGTGAGGGTTCATTCGGAGGATTTTTGATCCTTTCCCTTAACTGAATCACTGATATCTCATGCATGCAATTTTCCTTCTTCACATTCGGTGCGGTCCCTTAGCATTCACAAAGAAGGAATTCTCTTGGTCATCACGAATACGAGATTGTGTCCGTGTTCTCGAAGAGTAATCTGTGTCGGGTCAGGTTTCGTTATTCATCACATTCATGATCGAGCCAGCACATTCGCGGTAGGTCCAGTTTGGTAGCCTTCACAAATGCGAGTTACTGACCACGTTTACGAGGAAGGTACTATTCACCCAAACAGTAGTTAAACCTTCTTTATGTGATTTTTTCCATTTTTCACCATTGTGGACCTTGAGACCTCGATTTTGGGTGATATCAAGAGAGTTCGTCTTCAAACTTTCTTGGGTAAACTTCTAAACCTTATTTCTATAATTACCCATTTTGATTTTATCTCAAAAACAACTTCAAAACTTGGATTTCAAACTAGGATTTTTGGGGTTTTACCTGGTAAAGCGAGAAAATGATTTTGGAATGATTTCAAGCTAACTTTCAACTTTTTTTTTGATGGGTTTTCATATTTAGAACCCTTAAAGTATGGGTAACATGATTCCTTAATAAAATTTTATTTTATCTCTTTTGATTTCGGGGTGAATTTTTGAAGTGCTATTGGATCCAGTACAAAAGTAGCTATTATGAGTATTATTAAACTCTTTTTTGACATATAGATTGCGGTTTTGATAGATTGGTTTTATTTCGAGACTGTACGAAAAGGAAAAGCTCCTTATTGAAGGGTCCAGGCTCGTGTTTTGGCTTTCGTGAAAGGTTATGGCTTAACTTTCTTCAGGTTGGGCTGGGTAGTTAATCATTCATATAAAGTATGATATGGGTTAGGGATTTTATCATGAGATTCATAATTGGGAATCATTATTTTATCGTGTGTCCTATGTGGGAGTTTATGTTAATATTATTAGTGACTTGAGAGATTATTATCGTTGAGATTCCCGTGCGGGGGTTGGTACTAGTCTTGTTTGGGTATTATTTATTCTTTATCATTATTGTGATGCCTGAGTGGGGTATTGGCTTGATATTATAAATGTCTTACATGACTCTCTACTATTGTGTTGCCATATGATGGTTTATATCATGATCTATTGAGATTTGAGCTTATTTATACTATTATGAGTTGATTTATTACATGATATTGATTTGGTTATGAGCATGCATCCTCATTTCATTCATCCATATTCACGGATTTGGTACCACTGAGAAACACTGATTTTGAATAAAAATGAGACACTTTATAAAAACCCTTGACAAAAAGATGTACCGGCAAGGTTGATTGATGAGATTTTGAAAGTATATGGGTTGTAAACCCTCCATGGGTCCTATCCTAGAAGATTGTGCTCGGAAGGTGTATACGAGGTGACATTGAGACATTACATCCTTATCATATCATTGCATTGCATCATATGTATATCTCTTATATGTTTGATATCGTGTAATTACTCTTCCTTTTATGTATATCTGTGGTGTAGTTACTCTTCTACTATTATTGTAGTTGTACTATTTATACTATTTAGGAGTTTTATGTCTTGAGACATCGTTGAGAACTTTTTTGTATACAAGTGGAAGCGTTGATCATAGTTTCCTTTATATATTTAGTTTTCTACTTTGCTTGGTCGGCCTTGATACCTACTGAGTACAAGTGGACCATACTCAGTCCTACTTTCTATGCCCTTTCGGTGCAGATTTCAGTTCGAGTGTGACCCGTAGAGCTTGAGTTTCTGCTGATTTGAGGTTGTTCGAAGTACTAGTGAGATCCTCGTTGGGAGCATGTTCCATACTTCATCATATCATTATCTTATCTTTATTTTACATTTCACAGACATAGTTTCCGTATTTTTCATATTTTATGTCGGTATTATAGTGCTCTTTACTCATGACACTAGATTTTGGGTTTTGAGTTGTATTCATTTCGATTTTGGAGTTGTTTTTATATCATTGGCTTGACTTCATGCTAAAGTTTCATATTTGGGTATTATTTATCTTCTGTTCCGCAACTATATCTTATTTGGTATTGGGCTTACCTACCAAGTTTGGGGTGGGGTAGGTGCCATCATGACCTCGGATTCTGGGTCGTGACAAAATACCACCATATATATATATATTGACATAACCGGATCACTAATGTTCCAATTGGTAATCCTATGATCAAGAATAATTGTAGATTAAGTTATAAGAAATATGACTCTCTCATTATCATGATATCCGTCATGATGTCAAGTACCAAAACTTAATTAAGAAACTTATCATATTAATCATATAATTTGATAAAACTATGAAAAAGGATATTAGATGTCATACATTTATATCAAACAATATTTATAAAATATGTTTAAATTACCATATAAGAGATTGGATCTAGGGAATATCATTACATTCCTAACAAGTATATCACATCGAAGGAGGTGACAAATATGATTCATCAAATAAATTAACGCTTGGTGCATCCTTTTAAAGGGTGGATGAACAAAATACAATAAATATGTCACATTGAGGTAACAACACAGCATCTCATTGAATGGTGGATAACCCATATATATATATATATATATATATATATATCACTTTGAATAAAGTGACAATTTAGTTTGTCTCTTTGAGTGATAGGATGACCTAAATATGTAATATTATGAGGTAGCCACTTGATCTGTCTCCTTGAATGGTAGACGACACAAATATAATATTTCCTGTGGGAATGAACATAGAGAACAAAATAATAACTGATCTAGTAAACAAATATCCAATATAAAGAGTAAGGTTATATTATAGCCATTTGGCTTGTGGTGGTGAATAAAGTTGTTATATGACATGCACATTGATTTGGTAGTTTTTCACAACATATTACACATAAAGTCGATTAAGCATGGCACATAAAGTGCATCCCAGCTTCACTTGGAATCTTTTATAATGAGAGGAGTCATTCAATAAAGAATGTCTTATATATCAAAGCTCGAACAAAAAACTTTTTAGGTCGTTGAACAATTTCAAAAAATTCTCATAGTTTCCAGTCTAAGGGTACTTAATTGACATATTTTGAAAAATATGAAGATTTTAAGTAATTTAAAAACGTGCCCAGCTTCCTACGAGGGTCTGTAATTTGAAAAGTAGGAAAACTGGACCCCTATGTAGGATTGCTTATGTATCTTGATGGAACAAGAATTGGGCCTAACGCAATTCGAACCTGAAAACTAACAAAATTTACATAGGACGTTATATTGCAATTGATATGATAGAGAATTAGATTCATCGCTAAAGAAGGAAAGCAAGAAAATTATTTGTTGCACCGGATCCTTGGTGTCTAAACCATTCGTATCATAATAGTATAGTTGAAAAGACTTTCATATGCCCTGTGTTTTGCAATCCTCTGGCTTAATTCTATAAACTTAGAATGATTTTTTAGCACTTGCCTAGTTCTTTTCATGGTAGATTGAATTTTAATAACATCATATACAGAGCTCAATTACAATCATTAATAATTTAGAAGCTGCCTTATTTTGCATCACCATGAATTTTAGATAAGCAACTTGTTACTCTAGGAAAGAAATGACCTCCAAATATGTTTCTAGTCTTGTTGAGGTGCTAGAGTCTTTTGCAATAGGCAAAGTGGAAACAAATTTAGATGAAGTGACTGTGTTGATTAAATTGGGGTCCATCTTTCAACGAGTCTTTTTGGTTGTCCAACTAAAAAGTGGTGCATCTATAGATACTTTCTTGACAATAGACCATGTAAAATATAGATGTTCTGTCAATGGGTATTTGAAACTGCTTTGCTTTAGTCTTTGTAAAGTGAGCAGGTTTCATTACCAACACAAATCAACCTCTCTAAAAGAAAGAAAAAACTTAAAAGGTGAAGATGTTAGTCCATTAATGAATAATAATTAATCAGAATAATATTTAAATCAAACAATGCATGTTTTGCATAAAATAGATTAGTCTGAAATTCAAGAAAGATGGGAGACTACAAGGGATGACCAAATTAGTGAACTTGAATGGCTAAGAACTTGACCACTTTACTGACCTTGAGATTTGAGGAAAGGAAATTTGTAGTGTGGGTTATGTGATTTGAAGAAGTTTCGATGGTTCAAGCTTTCAGTTTCAACTCAAGTTATCTTTCTGGAATATGCATTTAAAAAGTCCTTTGAAAATTAATGGAATCGTAAAATTGAGATTGACAATATTCATGGAGTATTTAACTTTGGTTATAATTAGATTTAAAAAATTGATTCTAAAAATGACGTGGTCAATGTGAATTGAATAATCTAGCAATTTTTTAGAAAACTTATTGAATACAGAGCTTGGGTTATTTTAAACGGGTTTGACGATGAACTTTGAAGAGTATTTTTAGAAAAAACTCATTTTTTATATTTATATGCTTAGTGATTTTCTAAGACTTTGGAATGGAATAATGGACCAATCATGTTTAAATCAAAACATATATTTTTAAACACATTAACACGGATGAAGTAAATTATGTAGCACTTTGCACATACACAATATATAATGTGTCCTAACATATATGTGACCTTTTAATCTAAAGGTAAGCCTAACATTTAAAGGATGTATATGTGGTTTGTAAGATGTTCCATTGTGCCAAAATATGCATTTTATACAAAACTTTATGAATTAATTAAATGGAGATACATAATAAGGGAGATGGGGATATAAACAATCAGTCTCACATAGGGGTACAATGGTAAATTCCAAACTAAGTCACCATAGAGAGCCTTAAACTTCTATGAATTTTCAAACACCTTTAAGATGAAGATATTCTTTCAAGTATAATAAAATAAACTATATATAAAAATAAACATAATAAATTTCCAATCCTGAGGAATAATGATTCATACAACTCAACATACATATCCTTCAGATTTTATTAAATAGTTGGATGATTGTCCTTAGGTCGTGGACCATTAGGCATAAGGTAGTCTACTAATTGACCCAATGCACCATGGGTATTGGGCCAACTTAGAAAAATGTGGTAAATCTAGGATTTGGCTTAGCTTTATCTTAGGTGGACTATTATGGATTTTTTAAAAGATCGAGGATCCATGTGAACAACTCGGGGTGGAAATATGACAACCGTTGGATTCTTCATGGACCAATAAATTACCATATATTGTGAACTAAAATTTTTAAATGAAAAATGGATGCATGAGCGCAAAAAACGTTAGTTTAAAGTAAAAAAAGAAGGTGTCAATTGCTGAAAATATGTCATGAATGTAATGACAATTATAATTGTAAAAACTAAAAACATAATTTGAAATTTTTTTTATTAATTATTACAATTTTCAATAGTTAGTCAAACAAAGTTAGTGAAAAAATTTTTGGGCTAGAACCTAGATGAATATCTAACAGAGTCGTCATTCTGTTACTATCAATTTTGAACCAAGTCAAAACCCTTTCATAAATTTGGCGAATATTGATATTTAAAAAAATTTGAGAGTCCCTACTTAATTTTTAGTACATTAAGAAATCCTTAAAAAGATTTTTTTTTGAAATAAAAACTTTTATTTGTAAATCGGAGATTAGGTGAGGGTTCAACTTATATTCAAAAAAGGTGTGAGGCACGTTTGAAAGTTCACACAGTGTACTTCCCGACGGATTTAAAACATATTCTTTGGCTACCTTTGAAACTTTTATTTTATTTAAAAAATCTTATTAAAGTTGTTTGAAAATCATGTTGAAATTGTTTGAAAAAATCATTAAGTGAATAAAACTCTTACTTTCCAAACCAAGTCCATCAAGAAAATTTCTAAATCCTTGTATGTAAAATAATGCATGAAACAACCCAAAAATGCAAAACACGTATCAATACTTCCAAGTGTCAATCCAATTATCGGCATAAGCCCTAGTACGTGTATCACAATATTGAATTGTCTCAATAATTATTCTTAACCAACATTTCACCCAATCCATATCATACTTTAAACAATAAGTTTACATCCAAGCTACGCTTGAGGAAGAATAATCCACATAACTTACCTCAGATCTGAACTGCAAGTCACCAATAGTCACCAAGTAGCCTTCCCTTTTTGTATAACCTCAGAATGCTCCCAATCTATCAACAATATTCTTTACAAATGAATACGAGACCATTGATACTCATATTATGATAAACTTGGTCAAAAAAACTCAACCCTTGGAATGTCACGACCTAATTTCTTGAGTTATGATGAACACCTACTTTAATCCACCAGTAGGTAGCCAAACCATTGCCAGGAACGACAAGTAACGGGCTAACCAGCGAAAGATAAGAAAATAAAGGTTCAACTGAAGTAATAAATCACGGGAATATATATATATATATATATATGTGTGTGTAAATGCATGCTATACAAGAGGGAAAGAGGACAACATATCAAAATGAATTCCCCCATGTCCTGGTAAGGTCCATACAAGAGCCACTAATACAAAAAGAGTACTAAACACTGTCAGAATATACATCATAGTCTCCGAATGTACAAATAAGACTATCAAAAATAGCAGAAGGAGGAGGATCAGCTCCGAACTCTAAAAGCTCACCCTATCTCCAACAGCAGCACAACTTGAGGATGTCGTCAATGGTGGTGACTCGTACCCAGATCTGCATCAGGGAAAAAAGATGTTGAAGTGTAATATGAGAAAAAAAACAATGCGTACTCAGTAGGTACCATAGGTCGACTGAGTTAAATTGCAGTAAAAACATAAATAAAGTGTGAGTATGTAAACCTAAGTTAATAAATAAGGGCAAAAATGGAAATAATAGGCTAAACTAGGCCACCACGATAAGTAGAAAGCCAATTAATCGAAAGCAATAATAACAGCCTAGCTATAACGTAACTGGACCCCCATAAGTCCAAAAGTCACAAACAAGAAGAAATAAACTCAACCGAGCCCCCATAAGCACGTTAGGTACAAGCAAAGAGTAACACTAATGTAAGGACGGAATAATAAACAATAATTAACTTAAAATGAGCCCACATGAGTAATATGCATACCTGATACTCCTTTCCATCCATAACCACAAGTATTATCGGTCTCTACCAGATTCCTAATCCCAAATTAGTATTCATAAGGGTATTAAATACCGAACTAGAACCAAAACTAGAGAGTGATAACATGATAAGCCACTTCTTCAATCTCAACCTCCGGCATAAGAGATTCCACTCTAGCATTAACCCTAACTTGTTCTGCACCTAATGCTTTACCTCTGCTATGACCTCACCCCTAGCTCAACTTCTTATTGTGGCCCTAGTAGCGGATGGAGTCACATCATCCGAGAAAAAGCAGATCTCATCCTCACCATCTATGAGAGAATGAAATACTAAGTTTAGTATTGAAAGATAGATGAAGTCCCATGATAAGGAATCAATGAATAAAATTCCACTAAGAATGTCTTATAGCTTATTGAAGATAGATACAGGCGTCATCGTACCGACCCGCAAGATACTACTGGGCACTTTCTCTTATAAACATGAGACTAGTGAACCTAGTACTCTGATACAAAATTTGCCATGAACCAAAATATCTAGGCTTATGATGGCACCTACTCCAATCCAGTCATGGTAAATAAGCCAAACTCAACAATCACAATTAACTTAAATTAAAGCAGAATAGTAAAAGACCGATACAAATAACTCGAAGTGAGTTTCAACAACCATAATGAAAGTAAAACATACACGAATCTCTTATGACTCAGTTGTTACAAGTACAAGAGTGACCTTTAAACAGAATGCCAAAAGTGAAATAAAAATCTATTCAAGAAGTAAGTAAGACAGGATAAACTGAAATAGGAAACATGGACAATATCCAGACAAAGAAGTTCATCACAACTTCAACTTACCAACTTTGTTTGATTAAGTGTCGCACTGACAGCTCGCGGTGTGATATACATTAGAAGGATGTTAAAGAGTAGGATAAGTACAAACCACTAGTACTTAGTAGAAATCATAGACCAACTAAGCTCAAGTACTTTATCGAATAAAGAGTGCTATGAAAAGTAACCCTGCATGTAGGAGGGTCATAACAACTTAATAATATCACAATTATAACAATAAATCTTAAGAAGTAAATATATGATGCAATGAAATAACCATACTAATATACACTCCCTCTACAGTGACATGCTATGAGGTGGGACCCATAGGGGACTTGTAAGGTCCTTATATGAATCCAAATTTCATCAATGGACTTACGTAACTGGATTTTGTGGCGTTAAAAGTTGTAAATGAAGTCAGATCTTTGTCCATAGAGTCATGAATAGTAAAAATCATATGCAAGTTTTTTAAGACATTATTTTTTAGGAACAACTAAGTTCATAATATCATGAATTGAGTATGCTTGATCATAGAATATAAAGAAAATCAAATGCAATATTTAAGTCAAAACAACTATATGCTTAGCTCATAATCACTGTCTAAAAGTCCAAAAATGAATAATCTCCTTAATCTTGCTTGTAGGCTATTATTTTGTGTCAATATCTCTTACATTCCATAACAAGTCCATCATGAAAATATCAAAATCCTAATATGTAAAAATAATATATGGAACAACCCAAAGATGCAAAACATAAATCAATCTTTCCAAGTCTCAACATAACATTGGCATATACTTGATGTACTAGTATTTCATGGCACATTAGATGCTTTTAACAAAGGATTTTGTGGTACTTAAGTGTGTTTTGGTGTGATATGATGGTACTTTGTGTTTATGTAAAGGAAAATCGTTTATGTGTACAAAAGTTAAAATTTGGAGCTAAAATGAGTAAGTGTTGATCCTTCTACAAATCAAGTATCAAAAAGTAAGAAGAGAAAGAAAGGAGAAGAGAACTATGCATATTGTTGAGTTACAGAGAATAATCCAAAATGAGGCAATCTTTCCAGATTCACTCTGCCTTACACCCTTGCTTCCCATTATAATTTTTATCATAGCATGTGTGTGGCCCAGACCATAAGGGTCGAATTTGATGTCATACCCACCTTTCTCTATTATATCACTGGGAGTCTTTTATAAAAGAGAATGACTGGCCCGTTAATCATGGATAAAAATCAATAAAGCAACAAGTATGTTTGAAAATGACAACTCATTTAATGACCCACGAAACCAAATGATGAACTGTCTTGTTAGTCGTAGGAGAGGTTCCAAAGAAGTGAAAATTGGACATCATTTGAAGGGATTTTTGATAGATCCAGAAATCATTCACGGACCTTCCTGTCAATCATCTACCATGGTTTCACAAAGGTGTAATTTTGTGTCTCAAACCAAGGTTCAAAATGAGGGATCATCAAAGCCATTCATCAATCATGAAATGAATCATGAATACAAGCAAGTTACATACCTAAAAATAAAAGAAGACTGGTGATTTCTAACTTTCATGGATCATAATTCTGAATGACGGTTCATGAAGTGCTGATATGGCCAGTGTTTCTAGTTTGTTTAGGATAGGATTGCTATGTCTATAAATACTTTTCTTAGGTTCTTCTACGGTTATGCATTATTACACTTGTTACGTATTGTTTTCTAGTTTTTGGAGTAAATATATGACGTCATTAATTTTTCTCTTAGTTCTTGAAGTTTGATAGTTGGATCATTATTTTGAACATAATTTTGTGGTTTCATTATTCTTTTTTTGTAGGTTAATTATTATGGTTTCTTCTACAACTTCTGATATTGTTAGTGAAATCATGTGTAGCTAAACATCATGACTAGGATTATGGAACCATGATGAACTAATAAAAGTAGGCTAATGATAATAG
Source organism: Capsicum rhomboideum (assembly GCA_031232105.1). Classification (NCBI taxonomy): domain Eukaryota; kingdom Viridiplantae; phylum Streptophyta; class Magnoliopsida; order Solanales; family Solanaceae; genus Capsicum; species Capsicum rhomboideum. The sequence continues at coordinate 49,478,301 of CP124716.1, read as the reverse complement.
TGATTCTTAAATGGTGATTATGGATGAATTGTTATTCTCTTTTCTTTGATTGTTGTTTTGCAGTTGAAAATATTAGAACTCACCATAAATCTTTAATTGCTTGATAAAACAAGTATAGACTAAGAAAATAGATTAACAATGGAGAATTGAGGTTTCTTACCCTCATCTATGACTTATGATTTTATAAGGAAAGTCAATCCAAGACTAATGATGAGGTTTAATACTTAAACACTCAAAGATTAAAAGGATTTGGAGTTTCATTCATCTATGTGGGTCAAAAGACATTAGATTAACCCTAAATCATCAATTTTGTATGGATAGCAGTGCGATAGATCACCAATAAAATATTCCTTATAAGTTATGAAATCATGATAAATACAGTCCTAGTCCATTCTCATATATTAAATAAAATAACACATTCTAAAACATCGATTATTGTATTTATAATTCTTGAAAGCTTTTACTTGTTATGAAATTCCCCCTCAAAAATGTTGACCACTAGTTGAAATAATAATTTGGCCTTATTTCATGCCATATTCTCTATGGGATTCAACCTCAATCTTGTTTTAATTCCATATTTGACAACAACCATTTTATACTTCATTGAGAGGGATAATTTAGGTGTATAAAAATTTGGCATTGTTACTACAAAATAAGATTTAGGAATAGTTCAATAGAGTTTAATTCTACTTATAGTCCCTATTTCATAATTTACTTTTTTGGTTTTTGTTTATTTCAGGTGTAATGGTTGATAATATAGGAATCCATGACCACCAATTGGATGATGATTTGACTAATGCTCAACAAGCTGAGGCAATTCAACTAGCTGGGAAGTTTTCGCTGCAGTAACGAACAAAAAAAATCCTCCACATAATAATGGATGACAATCACTGGGAAATGTATGCACGAGAAGGAAATTAACCTAGAGGAAGTTAATTTTACTAGTGCCATTGTGCCACCCCCACAAGTTTTAAATATGAAGTTTGATGTTATGAATACTATGTTGCAGCTACTCAACATAAAGGGATTATTTGATAGTCTAGATAGAGAAGAGCTAAATCAGCATCTGTCGAATTTCAGTGGGGGTCTATAAGGCATATAGGTTGTCAGGTGTCAGTCAAGATACCATCAAACTCAGGTTGTTTCTTTTCTCACTGACAGAAGCGACTACTCTTTAGTTGAATGAACTACCAGACAATTCCATCACTGGTTGAGCAGAGTTGACCAAAACTTTTCTAGAGAGGTTCATCCTGGAAAATAAAATTGGGGAATGAAGTCAACAATTTCATACAACTATTGGGTGAAGTCTTACATGAGGCTTGGTTGAGGTTTAAAAAGAAGATGAAATAATGTTCAAACCATAAGCTACCAGATGAAGTCATTCTCAAAGTATTTTACTGCTTGTTCAAATCTATGAATTAAGTTGTGTCAGATTGTATTGTTGAGGGTTCTATGATGGCTCACTTATTCACTAAGGCTAGTAAAATTGTAACACTCCAAAAGTTCATAATGTCCCATTTCAGACTTAGTATAGAAAATTAGTTGAAACTAGTAGAAAAACCTACAGGACGACCCTAACCACGAGTCATGGTCAGGTCTAACAAGCCATCATTAACACTTGTCTTGAGTGTAGTCCCCATAGTCTTGAAGGATGAAAATACATCCCAGTGACAATGACTCCTGACGATGAGTCATTATCAATCACGGTGAGCCATCATGTGACTCGTTTTAAGAAGCCCCAGATCAAAGTCCTAAAAAATAATTTTTCTTCACAGTGACGATGATTGGAAGGGATGAGTCATTGTCACAAAGGATGACTAATCAAGTCGCTCATTCTGACGAGGACCTGAGAGTTGACATTTAGGTCTAGAAATGATGAGTCTGCGTAATGACTTATCATCAGTGACAATGAGTCATTATATCCCACTCATGTCCAAGCCCATAAGTTCTTACCAGTCATAAGGAGTCTCACAATCAGTCATGGTGAGACACGATGACTCATCATGTTGACCCATGACGACTAGGCACAACAGAACAATTACATTTTATTTAGGGTATTTTCATTTTTTCCACTTTCCTAACTCCCTCTACTGCATCATTTAGGGTCTTCTAGAGAGGGATTAAGAGGTATTAGTCGACACTTTACCCTCATTCTATCTTAAACACTCAGAGAAATAATAGAAAATAGATTCAACTCTGTCAAGTCCCAAGAAGCTAGGGTTCCCTCTGAAGTTTAGAATCTCTCAAGTTCTTAGTAAGAATTCTCCTTCCAGGTATGTTGGATTTAATTAATGGGTATCATTTAACCCATTGAGTCCTAATAGCTTAGAATTTCTCAGTTTTATCATAAATCAAAGTTAGGGTTTTCACTGAATTTATGATTTCCCTATTATTTCAATTTTCTCATGATTCCTATATTATAATTATATATATTATCCATGATTTGATTACTTGTTAGACTTAATCATTCAAGATTTAATCCTTAGTTTGGTATTTTATTAGTTAGCATGATTTAGTGTAACTCCCCGAGACTACCTCCGGAATCACACGGTGCTTAGGACTATAAGTAGCCCCTAAGCTAACCCATGGTAACTGTACAACACATGAGTGGAAACTAGTATTTATTCATAAAAACATGAGGGCATATATGAAATCTGAAGTCTATCAGAATAAACTGAAATAGTCTCAACTTGATAATTCACTACAAAACTACTACGTCTGGGCAAGCCTCTAACATACTAAAGAGCCGCTGGGATAGACCCCCAGCTGACCCGAAATCATGAAAGTTTGGACGAATGAAATAACATAAAAATCATAACCAAGTCCTCGGAACATGAGGACTCACAACCTAGATAGGAGTAGGCACTGGCAATCACAGTAAATCGTGAGTCTGAGGACGAACATCAGAACCTATAGAATAATAGGATGTAGAGCACATAGAGTATATGGTCAGTACTTATGGAATGTACTGAGTATATGGGGGTGTATACAATAAGTAAAACTGGTATGTATCATAAGATGAAACCATGCATGCTAAGTGTATATAAACTCATCATACTGCATGAATAAAATTGAAAGTTAAACTATCATAAAGCATAGGTAGTAAAACATAATCAAATAACATCAGTGAATCATTACACTTAGTTTCTAAAATCAATATTTAGGAGTTTTTCTTAACCGACATGAACCACATGAGCTAATGTGGAGTTTGATGTATACGCTCCATCAAGAGGACCCAATATACCTTGCCAGGTTATAAAGGCATGACTGAGTGGAATACAATATATACGCCCACCCAATATACCTTTTCTAAGGGTATAAAGGCATGACTATTATGGAATTATAAACATTAAACCAAATGGCCAAACAGACCTATGGTGGCACGTAGTTCTAGTACTTGAGTACGCTAAAACCGTGTCCGTTCAGTGCTCAATACTATTCTCAAAACCATGTAAGTGTTCATAATATATGAAATTCACCATAAGATGACCATACGGGTTTATAAGTCTGAAAATCCATCATACTTCTGTTTCTAATTCATCTTCATAAGTAAATATGTGAATTTTATATTGAGAATTTTATATTAAGTCTGAGTTCATGTGTATGAATTTCATGTTAACTGAATAAATCATGCTAAAACCATGTACATTTACCTTCTTATAGGATTTCATGTCAAGAATGCTAAAATCCAATTCATAAGATCAACCATATGAGTAAGAACATAGGTAAACCATGAATTCTTGTGATAATATGCAATTGAATTCATAAAGGATCATAATAGTGCAAAATCATGTAAAGTGGGTATGAACCCTATTTATCAAATTCGTAAAATCACTTATGAAAATGGAATTGTTGGGAACAAGGATGAAAGGAGACCCTTGTTCAAACCCCACATACCTGAACTTATCGATTTCTTAGAGGAACATGGTCATTTAGGATTAAAATGACTAGTTTACCCTCAAAAAACTAAAGGAAAATGAAATTTTAACGCCGCGGAGCACCACTAGCGTGGCACAGTGAAATCGCGGAGCACCACTGGTATGGCACTCTAATATCACGGAGAGGAGGTCCGTTACACCTTGAAATTGCAGACCCTTACTATTTTGACCACAAAATTTAGTTTTCTTCAGCGTTGCCTCCATGACACGTCCAAACCGCGGACCTCTACAGGTTTGCTCACAAAAAGGCACATAATCTTTTACTTCGTTATCAAATTAAGGTAAAAGATGTGTTGGAAAGAAGACTCAAATACCTTTCATTTGGTGGGTGGTTGATCTCAAAAAATTCTTATATTATAAAAGTTATACTCGTTTGAAGTTGACCCTTGTAAGATCAAATACTAAAACTCAACCGATAAAACTGTTCTCAACTCAACTTTGCTCTAAATGTTTCTTATGACCATGTTTCGCATTAACAACACTCACCACACTAGGGAAATGATCATGAAACTTATATATGGTTAGAAATCATAACTTTTGGGCCTATACACATATGACGAATGGTTTTAATCTTAGCTAAGAGTTGATGGAGTGTTACAATATCTCCCCCTTGGAATCATTCGCCCTCGAATGAATACTAATATTGGGATGAAAAGAATGTAGTTACCAACATGAAACTGAATTTCTAAAATTGATCAGGTTTCATAATTGGAATCACCTTTTGACAGAGTACTGACTCAGCTGATACATATGGAACATGAACACATACATAGGAATTGTATGGAATAATGTAGACATGAAATTAGAAGAGTGCAGGGCTAGGAGGGAAATCTATTACTCCTATTGAATCATTGTTAGGAGTGAAAAAATATGGGTACTTGGCCATCATGTCTGTGAATGAAGGATATAGCTGAGCTGAAAAGATAAAACCCCTAACATGAAACTAATTTCTAAGTTGACTTGATGAACTTTAAGGAGTCGTTCATGCTGAGAGTTTAGAACTCGATTGTAGCATTCATGACACGATCGTACATATAGAATTGCAAATTGATAGTTAGTGCGATGAATTTTCCAAGAGTTACTAAGAAAGGAATATTAGTTTCCTCAGACGCTCCTTATCATAATTTCTAATAACAATCGAGGAAAACAAATTTTGGGCATGATCTGAGTATGGCATTCGAATAAGAATCACAACATGTTCTAATTAGTCTAATTTGTTGATATAGGTTCATATAATAGAGACAATATAGACTCAAACATGAGACATTCTCTGGCTGAAACTATATAACATAGAATATAGGCAAATAGAACAGAAGAAAGAGCAGGATTACTATGCCTTAAGCGATGCAACTGTTGACTTTCAAGCTTAACAACACTTCTCAAACACACTTCTCAACTATACTTTTCCTCTTAAATACTACACCTCATTTGATGCAACTTATAACCTTCACGTAGGTACATGTGACTACTCCTACCAAAGTCTTAGTTGAACTACATACTCTCACCATGTGCAAGCCTAAGTCGGAGTCACAAGGTACTACACATGACACAATAATACTAGTCTAAACTACGGGATTCAATATCCTGTTTCTTTTCATAGATTCATCTAAAGAATAATACTCCTTACCACTTCATCAACTAACTCTAGACTCTAATCAGGAATTCACTAGTGCACAATGCATTCATCCACTTATATTTCAACATGACACTCAAGCCTATCGTTATAACCATATATGAACTTCTAGGCAACCAAATTGTCTAAGAATTTTCCCATATTCTCTAATACCTCTATCAATAAATATTTCATGAATTATTGCCAAAAAGGCACACCAAAACTTCTGAACTAACTATTACTTATACCAATGCTTTGCCTCAATCTCCCTCCATAGTTATAACCTTAAATAAAACAAGCACACACAAATGCACTTCTAAATAATGAAGGAAGGAGTACCACAACATTTTTGAAAAAGAAAATATTTTTGCGGTTTGGAACACCCCTAGTTATCATTAGTGATGGAGGATCCCACTTCTGTAATCGGTTGTTCAAGGCCTTTCTTGAAAAATATGGTGTAAAACACAAGGTGGAAACACCTTAGCATTCTCAGACGAGCGAGCAAGTGGAGGTGTCAAGCCGTGAGAAGCAGTCTATTTTGGCAAAAACTGTAAATGCCAATAGGAATAATTGGGCGAGAAGATTGGATGATGCATTATGGGCATATTGAACTACATTCAAGACGCTGATTGGTGCATTTCCATGTCAGTTGGTATTTGGTAAATCGTGCCATTTGCTTGTCTAACTTGAACATAAGGCATTATGAGCATTGGAGAAGTTGAATCTAGAATGAAGCGAAGTGGCTACACTAAGATTAGATAATATGAATGGGATGGATGAAATTCATCTCCGAGCTTATGAAAGTTCAGCGCTGTATACAGAGAATATGAAGTTATATCATGATCAAAAGATTGAACGAAGAGAATTTCACTTGGGATACCTGGTATTGCTCTATAACTCCAGACTTCATTTGTTTCCTGGAAAACTAAGGTCCAAATGGTTTGAACCGTTCACTGTGATAAGGGTGTTCCCGCATGGGGCAATTGAGCTAAAAGGTGATGATGATGTCCTATTCAAGGTCAATGATCAGCCTGTGAAGTACTATATGGGAACTACAGAAGAGATAAGGTCGGGTGAGAAACTTAGCCAACCATGGGCTGGTTGGTGAAGTCTGATTAACCAACTTAGCCACATCGTGCTGTTACGTTAAATGAAGCGATGCTTGGGAGGCAACCCAAGGACTGAAAGTATTTTGGATTTGTTCATTGTACGGTGCAGAGGACAGTTAAGTTGAGAATAAAAATGTGATCTAATGTGTACATCTCAACCCACGATGGTGACCTACGGACCGTGGGTCGATTTCATGGAAATTAGACGCAATTTTCAAGTTTCAAATTCCAACCCATGGACGACACCCATGGTCCATAGGTTTGATTTTGTGGAAATCAGACCCAATTTTTAAGTTTCAGATTTCAACCCATGCCCCAACATCTACTGATTGTAGGTAAACCTATGAATCGTGGGTCAATTTCATGGAAATCAGACGGCCCAAACACAACCCACCCATATAATTCCTAACTCGACCCACTATATAAAATCCTATTAAAATCTATATAAACCCTCAGACCTAATAATCAAATCCCTCAAAAACCCGATTTCCAATTGCAATTCATCAAATATCTCCACTTCAAATCCTAAATTCAACTAAATCCTACATACCAACACTCCAATTCATCTATTCCTACCTACCAAATAGCCGAAATTCCTCAATCCCCAATACCCAAAGTGTCGAAATTCCTCAATCCCCAATACCCAAAGTGCCAAAAACCCAATTCCCAAAACCCTATGAGCCTAACTCGCCCCTCTACCCATATACCAAAACTCGACCTGACCCCCACCCACCCAAGACCTAAAAGATTTAAAAATGCCACCAAAAGGGAATCCCAAGCGAGGTGATATGGGTTCTTTATCAAAAATCAGAACTAAAAACCCAAAAATCATGTTAAGGCTTCAAGATGAGTCTCTAGAACTGGAGAAAAGTTGGTCGACAGAGAATTACGAAATTAAATAGGGAGATACTACTACTGTGCCTTGCACCACGATGCAACAAGCTAGGGTACAAGCTGCAGCCAGGGCCATACCTCAGCCTACTACACAGCCTCCACCACCTGCCATACCGGTGACTGCTACTCAGTTATCTGATTCTTCCCTCCAGTCTGAAGAGAGAGAGGATGTTTCTGTGACTAGTGAGATGGGCAGCACGGAGGATACACCTGTGATCGATAAAAATGGTGAAGGTATGGATGCTTCAGAGTTGGGGGATAGTGGTGAGGACGTTGAGACAGCTTTTGTTTCAGGTACTGGTGTCTAGGATTCGACGACCTCCTCACAGAGACATCTAGCTACACAGCAGGCTGCATTGACAGTACGATGGGAGAATATGAGGTGGTGTGTACAGGATATAAAGTCAATCTATGATAGGGATGCAGAGCCGACTGAGCGAGGTTCATTTAGAAGAAATATCACAAAAGAGCCCCGGTTTAGAAAGATGAGTTGAATGCGATGCCTGAGATTAAGACACTATTTGATAAATATGGCTTTGGATGGATGACATAGCCTTATGGTAGTTATAGTCCAGAGTTGGTACGCGAGTTCTATACCTCATATACTGCTTTGGTTGATTTGATCACACCTTTAGAGCAGTGAGCTCGGGACCAACCACCGTTGACTCATACTTTAGTTTGTGGTACACGAGTTGATATAATAGAGCATACGATACAGAGGTTCTTATTTGACGTCGATCGTGAGGTTCCAGTAAATACAACTGAGTTTGATCACCGCATGGAGACGGTGAAAAATAAGAACAAAATAAAGGATGTGGATCAGCGGTTAGAGCTATTATGGTGGATTACGAGGTCTATAGATGAGTATGGGGTAGATGTTAGATGGGTAGCTGAGAAGTAGGACATTAAGATGTACTCACTCCACTTTGCGGGCAAGTTTTGGTGGTCGATTGTACAAAATGGTCTCGATCCCACAAGTGCTAATAATTCTCTTACGCTTGATCGAGCAGTTCTAGTGGCGAGCATTATGGCAGGTTATGATATCAACTTCGCCTGCTACATTATTGAGGAGATTCACAAGCGAGCTTTACGAGATTTCACCAGCATTTCTTTCCCATGTTTGATTCAGGGTTTATGTAATATTATTGGTATAGTCATGCTACTTGGGGTTGATCAGCACATTGAGATGACCCGAGTGGCTAATGTAGGGTTGATTTAGCATCAGGACAACCTGGTTACCCAGAGGAGGTATCAACCCTCTACTTCATCTAGAGTAGCCCTTTTTGAAGGGTATGTAGATCGAGAGGAGCCTGTTAGCACCCAAACACCTGTTAGTGAGCTCGAGGCTATGAGATAGACTATTGAGGGCACAGACCCCGTGATTGATTAGGGGGCAGCAACTACTAATGGACCACAACCCCTATATGGTATAGTTTTAGTCTTGAAAGAGTTTTTACAACAGCTGGTGGATGGACAGACACAGGTAATTGAGAGGCAGACTCACACAGAGGCTTAGATGGCTAAGCTGGTAACTCAACTTAAGCCATAGGTTAGGAATTTTATAGAGGTTTCTGAGGAGAGAGTAGAGGCTTCTGAGGAGAGATTTGAGGCCCGTGTGACTGCTGCCATGGACATTTTTATGTGAGAGTTGCATGGGAAGATTGACGGCTTTGAGCAACGGATGGGTAACCGACTGCGGGATGCCCATATTTTAGGCTTGACGAGTTTGACATAGGAGGTGGGTTTTTTGAGGGAAGAGGTTGGAGCTTTAGTAGTCAGCCACACTCCTATCATTCCACCTATACCGGCACTAGTCCCGACAGCACCAACATTTGTGGTTGATTTGTTTACGAATAAGGAACCTCCCATTACTAGAGGCAAGAGTCCATAGAGTCCCGAGGACCAGAGTATGAGTGGAGAAAAGTTTGAGAGTGATATTAGGATAGAGACTAAATCCTCCTGGGCAGAGTTCCAAGTTAGCCAGATTACCCTTGTGAAGAGAGCCCTGGGTGCATCTTCTCGTCAATCATCCCCTCCATCGTCAACACCCAACGTGGAAACCAGGGAGCATACATATGATCCTGCTATGAATGGGTCCACATCTATTGCCTAGGGCACCACAGGTATGTCCTTCACTCCCTTGCATTTATCATATTTATAAATGTGCACTGAAGGCAGTGCACTATTATTTAGTTGGGGTGGGGGTATACCACTACTTGGGGGTTTTTGTTGTCGTGTCTCTTTTCCACCGAGTGTGCCATCGTAGTAGAACTGAGATGTTTAGGTTGTTACTTATTTCATTATGTGTTTTTGTGTTTAGTTAGGAGAAAAATAAGGGAACCTTAGTGCATTCCAATTTCGAACAAGTTTTTGATGATGTTTTTGGTGTTTAAAGGATACCCCTCCTGAAATTTTTTGGTTTTAGACTGTGTGTGTAGTTATGTTAGTTTGTCACCGCTATTGGATCTTGTTATTTCATTAGTATTATAGGTAGAATAATTGTAGCTTAGCAATGCATGAACTGGATAGGTAGTAGTTGATAGTGTAACCATGTGCTATGTGTGTGAGAGGTTATTACCTAGTTCACTTTTGTGTGCAATCCAGAACTTGTCCGATTAGTCTTGCCTAGGTTGGAGGATAGTGGTTAGTAAAGGATCATAGGCCATTTTTGAATAAATCCACTTTTATCCTAAATGCCTGACCAAATGAAGTAAATAACCCTTGATCCCGAGTTTGAGCCTTAATTGACCTTTTTCTTTCATTAGCCTATTCACATTCCCATTTTGACTTCCAATGAACCTGTCTTGGCTCTAGTCCCTCCTTGGACATTGTGTACCTCAACTCAGGAAAATCGCTTAAGTTGAGGGTGGATATCATAGGGGTGCGTAGCTTGATATGGGTATGAAGAAGGGGTTAGTAAAAGATATAAGAACAAAGTTGGGTGTGAAGAAGAACAAAGAAAAGAAGTGAGATAAAAAATAGAGTTTGCAAAAAGAAAAAAAGAGAAAAAAATATATTGAAATCATAAAGAAAATTACACCCAAAATCTGGAAACAAATGAAGGAGAATAAGGGAGAATAAAATGAGTATGACTGGAAAGTGAAGGCAAAAATAGTGTTGTGTAAAGGAGGGTTGAGTCACCGTATTTATATGTACCACACCCATCCCCAAGATTACATTACAAGCCGATGAAATTCCTATAGTGATCCTAGTTCAGCTGTCCGAAAAACTAAAGCATAGAAAATAAGGGCAAGCCTATGGTATTTCATGTACAATGTTTGAACTTGTTTGTAAGAGAGAGTGTTTTGATCTTGTCCCTATGCTTATATTCATTAGTATACTGTGAGTGTATGGAACTTCTTTGCTGTGAGAGTACATGGGTTGCATTGTTAGCTGCTATTTTTTCGGATAATTTCATTTACATATATGCTTAGTTGTTTGTTCATAATCTGATGACATCACTTGATCCCTTTTGTGTCATGATAATATGTTGCATATATACACACAGTGGTTTTGACTTGTGAATAGGAGGGATTTGAAAGTTTTTGGTGTCATAAGCAATGAGTCGACTACCATAGGTCTCTTAGGTTTCTCTTAGTTAAGCATAGAATGTGTTTGTTTTGTTCTGTTCGCCTGAGGACATGCAAACATTCTAAGTTGAAGGTGTTGATGTGCCATGATTTCATTTCACTTTCCACGTCTAAAATAAGGAAAATATGCAATAACTTTGGTATTTTTGGTAGGTATGATGTGTTTTCTATTCTATCTTGAAGGAAAATAGGTTTTGGAGGCAAATGGAGAAGACGGGATGAAGAATGCACTGGAAGGAAGTTTTTGAAGACAAAAGAGCAGAGTTGAAATCCATAAAAGTGACCTACGACCTAGAACTACGGTCCGTAGGTCCACCCATGGTCAGTGAGTCATGACCGTGGGCCAACTTCTGCAGTTGTACAATGATGCCTAATTCCTACGATCTGGACCCACGGTCAGTGGGTTGATTCCACGACTTCAAGTCATGGTCAGTGGAAAGTTGTCGACTTTTTTCTCCTACATTGTTTAGGATAGGATTCACTTTGTATCTATAAATACCCTTAAGTTGTCCTATGTTTAGGAGTTAGTTATTACATTATTTTGAGTTGTCTATTACATTGTTTTGAGGTTTATAAACATGTTGATCTTGTAATCTCAAACATCAATTTTAGGGTTTTGCTTTATATTGAGATTTTGGAGTTTTATTCGTATTGTGAGTTCATAACTATGTTTTCATTATTAAATTCTTCTTGTGTTCTTGCTATCATGAGTAGATAAACCCATTTACTAGGGTTATGTGAACCATGAGGAATTAACAAAATGGGTTAAGTGCGAAGCAATTTTGAACAGGTGTGAATGCAAGTATTATTATTTCCTTTATTATATTTGATCTTCTAACGGTTGCAAGCGTTGGAAACTCACTTGTATTCTTAAACTTGCTTGAGAGAGAGGTATAGATTGGGAAAAGGGAATAACAACAGAGATTTGAAGCTATCAACCTTCATCTAATAACTTGAGTCATAACAGGGATAGTAAATTTGAGATCAAGAACAAGGGTTAGTAGTGCGACACTCAGAGAATGAGAAGAGAAGAGAAATTTATATAAGCAGGGTCGAGAGACATTTAGATGAACCTATCTTGTCAGATTTTTCATGTAACACAGCGGTACAGTTTGCCAACACAAATAACCAGTGGAGTTAAGGAATCTTGGGGATCACAGTCCTAGTGCCTTTCTCGTATTGATCACAAATCCGACAATAAATAATTGTTATTGTTACTATTATTTACAACCCCCCCCCCCTTTACTTACTTTCTAATTACTCAAATAAACACTCGATAAAATCTCATCCTATTCCCTGTGGGATCCATCCAAACCTAGTTGGGTTCTATATTTGATATAGCGACCGTGTTATACTTTTCTGGAGGTATAGTTTGGGTGACATCAATTACCTTCAGTAAAGCAAAGTCACCATGATGAATATGTATCTCATTCCTAGGATTGATGACTTATTTGACCATCTTCAGGATGCTAGTTATTTTTCAAAGACAGACCTCAGATCTAGCTATCATCAGCTCAGTCAAAGATTGGGACATTTTGAAGACAACTTTCAAAACTCAATATGGTCACTATGAATTTGTTGTTATGTCTTTTTGACTACCGAATGCTCCTACAGCTTTTATGGACTTGATGAATAGTGTGTTTAAGAATTACTTGGATATGTTTTTCATTGTCTTCGTAGATGACATCCTCATTTATTTTCGAAGTCAAGATGAGCAGGTAGACTATTTGAGGATTATCTTACAGACTCTCAAAGACCGCCAGTTATTTGCTAAATTCAGTAAGTGTGAATTCTGGTTGAAGTCAGTAACATTCCTTGATCATATCATTTTTGGTGAGGGCATTCAGGTTGATCCTCAAAAGACTGAAGCAGTTAGGAACTAGACTAAACCCATCTCTCTATCAGACATTAGAAGTTTCTTAGGTTTATTAGGTTACTAAAGATGTTTTTTTGAAGGATTTTCATCTATTGCTTCCCTTATGTCTAGATTGACTCAGAAGAAAGTCAAAGTTTTCCTCAGTTGTGTGTTGATACAACATAGTAAGGTCAAAGTTTATGCCTCAAGATAGCTCAAACCCAATGATAAGAATTAACTGATTCATGATCTTGAGTTGGACGCTGTAGTTTTAGCCTTAATAATTTGGAGGTACTATCTATACAGAGTTCATGTGGATATATTCATGGATCATAAGAGACTTTGGTATTAGTCAAAAAGATCTAAATCTTTGTTAGAGGATTTGACTAGATTTGTTGAAAGATTATGATATGAGCATTTTGTACCATCTAGGTAAGGCCAATGTAGTGGTTAATGCTCGTAGTAGACTTTCTATGGGTAGTGTTACTCCTATAGAGAATGAGAAGAAGGAATTACTTTGTGATGTCCACAGTCTTGCAAGATTGGGAGTTCAGTTTGTTAATTCAGCCAAAAGTAGTGTCATGGTTTAGAATGGTTCATAATCTTCTTTAGTGGCAGAGGTGAAGGTGAAGCAAGATAGCGATCCTATTTCTCTTAAGTTAATGGAAGTAGTTCAAAGTTAGAAAGTTGAGGTTTTATCCTAAGAGAGAGATGGTGTTCTCTATTGTAAGGGCTGATTATGTTTTCCAGATGTAGATGATTAGAGACAACAGATATTGAATGAAGCTCACGGTTCTTGGTATTCTATTCACCCAAGTGCTACTATGACCTATGACCCAAGTGTTGGTAAGAAAGAGAAACTCAACCCATGATATGTAGGTCCTTAAAAGATTTTGAGGCCATTGATAACGGCGCCTATGAGTTAGATTTACCTGTAGATTAAGCATTGGTGCATCCAGTTTTCTATGTGTCTCTGTGGAAGAAATACATTGGTGATCTGACCATAGTTGTGCCTTTAGAGAGTGTAGGTGTGAAAGATAGTCTCTCTTACAAAGAGGTGCCAGTTAAGATTCTTGACCATCTGTAAGTTAAAGAATAAGAAATTCACTTCAGTGAAAGTTCCTTGGAGGAATCAGCAAGTTCAGGGAGCTGCTTTAGAAGTTGAAGCAGATATAATGACCAAGTACCCTCACCTATTCCCTTCTAGTTCAGTTCCAGCTTAAGGTAATAGTTTTATCCTTAGTATTCCACTCAGTTTCTTGTCCCTTTGTTGCTTTCATGTCTTAGTATACAGTCATGTTTCATAAATTCAGTTTAGCTTATATTCAGTCAGAAATTCAGTTATTATGTCAGTAATCAACTTTTATAACTCAGTCTGGGGATTGAAGCTCTTTTCCTATCTTTTTAGCCCAATTAGTCTTCGATCAAGGATGAGACTTTAGTATTATTTGTTTTAGTAGTTTATTTTAGTTCTAGACATTTATAGTTAGCTGCGGACTTGTCCTAAAGGCTCATCAGTAAAGTCTTTTAGACAAACAATTAGGCATTTCAGCTTGGTAGTTTGTGTCAGACATAGTATTTAATTTAGCTATATTTCAGATGTTTGTTATTAAATATAGCTAGCTTCCGCATCATACAATCAGTTATTTTTTAGTATATTAGTACTATGATAGACCATGGGTTAGCTTTGGGTCAATTGTGACTCTAAGCACTGTGTTACATCTAAGGGTAGACTCAAGTTGTGACAAACATGCTCAACAAGATGACTAGAATGAAAAGAGCTTGACATACTGAAGAGTCTGAGGTTGCAACCAACAGATACACCAAAGGAATGACCATAGTGTAATGCAGTAGAAAAGAGGAGCCTGATCAGGATATGGCTCACTAGAAAACTCAGATGGACCTCATCATAAAACACTTAATGGGGGTAAGTTTTGAAATGATCAATGTAGTTGGTTCATAGGGAAAGGCACCTCAACATGATGAATACTACTCTAATTTAGAGGAAGAGGTGAACTTTGTAAAAAATTAGATGAGGGGTCGCGTCAACACTCAAGGGTCTAATCAAGATCTTGTATTTAAGGTCAGGGGAACCAATGTTAGAACTCTTATGGGAACTACATTATAAGTGGTCTAGTTGGAGAGATAGAGATAGAGACCAAGGAAATTAGAGAAATAGAAATGGTTATAAGAATGATAGAAGTGGTGTATATGTATCTCCAAAGGAAAGAATAAGGTAGGTAATGACTTAAAAAGTTCAAAGATGGAGGACAATGTTTGCAAAGTTATTGAAAAGATTCAAATCTATAGACTCTAGAATTATAGAGATGCGAGGTGACATATCGAATATGAGTTAGGTGGTAGATTATCATTCGACCTACATTAAACACAAGAGTACCCTATGGGCATATGTGAGTAACTTTAAATTAGAGACAAAAGGTTACATTTGTCACACCTCGAATTCCAACGGGGCAGACTGGCACCAGAAGCCGTTAAGGCTCGAGAGAACCAATCTTCATTCATGTACACTCCTACACATGTCACTCAATGAACATCACTATCACATATAGATACAAGATGCCAATGGCGGAAGTCATGGAAAAACATATGATATATATGAAACTTGGTCATTAGGGCCATCAATTCAAAAGGATACATTCCTTGCCTTTCCTTCATTTGTCCCACAACATTAACAAAGCCTCTACAGATACATAGACATAACCAACCTAAAGTCGGGACAAGTCCCCGCTTTATACAACATTTACAATACCAAAACAAATGTACACATGTGACTCGGAAAGCCCCGAACAAACTGGAGCTCACCAATGATATGCAAATGACCCGCAACCTACTGTGGAGGTCTACTAGCACCTGTGCCTACAACAAGTAAGGTAAGTCCCCCAAGGGACGTCAGTACAAAGAATGTACTGAGTATGTCAGGCTACATGAAACTACATGATACATAAGTACTTTAATGGAATCAAATATAAGAGAATAGTCAATATGGATACAACACCGTTCTGTATGTGTGGAACCATGTACCTTACATTCATTACTTTCTTTGCCTTTACGTTCATTCATTATTATTGTTCATTACTTAACTTAATCCTTCTTTGCATTACGAAATTGTAAAGCTACCCATGCTAGGTATCTTAACCCCTGGGATGAGATTAACCCATGCTAGGCTTTTCTGTCGCCCCTGCGATGAGATTAACCCATGCTAGGCTTTTCTGTCTCCCCTGGGATGTTAGATTAACCCATGCTAGGCTTTTCTATAGCCCCTGGGATGTTACTACGATAACCCATGCTAGGCTTTTCTGTCGCCCCTGGGATGTTACTATGATAACCCATGATGGGCTTTTCTGTCACCCCTGGGATATTAGATTAACCCATGCTAGGCTTTTCTGTCGCCCCTGGGATACCACCCAAGATTATTCAAATAATTATGCATTACTTCTGTTCTTTCATTATAAGAGTGATATATTAATTCATTTCTTTACTTCTGTGATATTGATACGTTGGTAGTCATAACATTATTGGAACTTTAGAACATAACATTACTGGAAATGCTACTCAAGAATGAACAGAATCTCTTTACATCATTACTTTCTTTGAGATAGTTCTTTTAATAGTTATAACATTATGAGAGCTTTGGAACTTTAGTCAATGATTAAGAGACATATGAATCACAATTGGTTTATGAATAAGAAACATGTGAATAACAATAGATGTCAACCTGAGCTGGGATACTTTAGAGCATTTCGGAATGGAACAAGTACAATGACAACGTGAACAATATGTGCTGCAGAAGGATACAGAAAGAGTAACCTTACATACCTTATCTTATCAATATGATTACACAGTCCTATATGTGAATACAATAATCCAGTTCCTTCCTTCCGTTTTACTCTACAAAACAAGTACATCACAGAATTCGCATTAACAACCAACTACATTACAAGTGCATAAGACGACAATGAGCTACACGACTGCCATATAACGTCATTCCACCCTTCACATTACAATAGACTGCATCACCATACAAATCAACACCACAACATCCCACACATCAACCAAGACATCATAAACCAATAGCATTTCACACCAAGTTTATACTTTACACTTTCCCTTCAATACAATGTCACAATTACCTCACTAGGTCACGTAAACACCTTTCA
Organism: Capsicum rhomboideum; assembly: GCA_031232105.1. Classification (NCBI taxonomy): domain Eukaryota; kingdom Viridiplantae; phylum Streptophyta; class Magnoliopsida; order Solanales; family Solanaceae; genus Capsicum; species Capsicum rhomboideum. The sequence goes on along the minus strand of CP124716.1, from coordinate 49,461,125 downwards.
CAAACACATATTAAAGACAACCCATAATTTATACCATTCAAAATACCTCTGGGATACTCCTTTAAAGTCATTAAAAAGGTACCATAAGTTGATAATTGCATCCAGGAAGGGTATAGGGGCAATGGGGGTCAAAGAGATGTAAAAACATGCAAAATGGGGTCCTGGACTGACCTGCGAAGCCACCTGCGCCTGCATATGGATGAGGTGTAGATGCAGGTGACCATTTTCCTGGTCCAGGGCCACCTTCTTTGGCATCTGCGCCCGCAGGTTCCACACCAGCGAGGGCGGGTGCCCCTTTCAACCTCCAGGGGTCATTTTCGGGTCCATTTTTGCAATGAATGGTACATGGTCATAATTAAACTTCCCATTTCATATTTTAAGTTATCTCGGGTTCCAAATAACAGCCATGGTTTCACAACACACATAAACATCACCAAACTATATCCTTCTTTCAATACATCACCAATTCCATGTACAATTTCACAACAACAATTCCAAATGCTATACACAAAGAGAAAGCAAGTTAAGGACATAATCACATAATAGATGTTGATATCTCATCCATACCATTCACTTTCATCAAAACCTCAAGTCTCCTTTCAAATTCAAATCACAAAGATGACACATCTTTTAACAAAAAGCAAAAGTGCAATACTCAACACTTTTTGACATAACCATCATGATCTACACAATATATCATGCATATAATATATTAAATCACAATATTAAACACTTACCCAAGCTTGCAAAGTGATTATCTTGTCCACAAGAGATGGTTGCCTTAGGGTTTGAGAGTAGAGAGAAAATATCTTGTTTGTGGAAAAGTCTAGAATGACATGTTCCCTTTAGCGAATAAAATATGATTTTATTTATTTATATAACCCCCTTAATGGTCATCCGTATCCAACGTTTGGTCAATAATTGAGGGTTTACTTTGGTCAAAGAAAGATTGGATCATTTACCCATTTTGGGCCATTTTTTTTGCTCAATTTTTGGGCCTTTATTGAGCCCATTAACACATGATTAGTTTAGCCCAATAACTTCCATGAATAATATACCATCTATCACAACTTAATTAATTCCATGAATATTAGGGTAGTCGCGTGAGTTCAAAAATGTACTGGGTGTTACATCCTTCCCCCCTTAAGAACATTCGTCCTCGAATGTTAATTAGATTACCTTGTCCAAACATGTTCAAGTCTAATTGCATTCTTCATAGTATCACGTACCTATAATTCTCACATATACTTATTTTTTGTTGCTCCAATTCAATGTCTTGGATTTTCTCTTCGGTTTGAAATAAATACGGGTACTTAGACTTTATCATTTCTTCGGCTCCCCATATGATTTCGTCTACTTGCTGAGTTCTCCAAAGTACTTTTACGGAAGCTACTTCTTTATTCCTTAACCTTATCACTTGTCGATCCAGAATAGCAATAAGTATCTCTTCATAGGTGAGATCCTCCGTAGCTTGTACATCGTCACTGGGAGCAATGGATCTCCTATGCACTTTCGAAGAGTTGAAACATAAAACACTGGATGAATTGTGGAGATTTATTGGGGTATTTCAAATTCATACGCGATTTGACCAAATCTTTGAACAATCTTATATGGAACGTTATATAGGGCCAACTTTTCTTTCTTTCTGAATCTCATTACCCCTTTCATTAGTGACACTTTCAAAAATACCCAATCACCTATGGAAAATTCTAATTCCCTTCTTCTAATATCGGCATATGACTTGTGTCCACTTTGGGCCGTTTGTAGCCGCTGTTGTATCATCTTAACTTTTATCATAGCCTGATAAACAAGATCTGGACCAAGTAAGGCAGTTTCACCCGCTTCAGATCATCCAATTAGTAATCTACACTTTCTTCCCTATAAGGCTTCGTAAGATGCTTTTTTGATACTTAAATGATAGCTATTATTGTTGGAAAATTCAACAAGAGGTAAATGATCGTCCCAACTACTTTTAAAGTCTAATGTGAAAGCTCGTAACATATCTTTGAGTATTTAGTTAGTACGTTCTGTCTGTCCATCTGTCAACTAGTACCCATATGGAATCAAATTTCTGCAGTGTACGAGGCAAACTTGTGATGACATCCATGTTACTCATGTCCCATTTCCATACTGGAAGATTTATACCTTGCATATAACCTCCAGGTTCCTGATACTCTACTTTTACTTGTTTACAATTCGGACAATGAGCTACAAATTCTCTAATGTTCTTATTCATATTACCCCACCAATACATTCCTTTCAAATCATGGTACATTTTGGTTGCTCCCGAATGAATAGAATACCGTGAATGATGTTCTTCTATCATAATCCATTTCCTTAGCTCATCTATATCTGGTACACAAGATCTACCTTGGCATTGAAGTACTCCCTCTTGCATAAGTTCAAATACCTTTGTCGAACTTTGCTGTACATTCTTTTTCAATGGAAATAAAATAGGATTTGCATATTGCTTTTCCTTCACCTCAGCTACAAGTGAAGACTCTGTCGCATTTTACACCATACTTCTTTCATCTGGAGTTTCAAGAAGACGAACCCCCAAGCTGTCTTTTTGTAATAATACCTTAATAATACCTTGCCTTTTTCATAAGTTGACCATCAATGCTTCCCAATGTTTTGCGGCTTAATGCATCGGCTACCACATTTGCTTTTTCTGGATGGTATAAGATATCACTATCATCATCCTTTAATCATTCCAGCCACCTTTGTTGTCCTCAGTGTGGGTCCTTTTGCTTAAAAATATACCGCAAACTTTCATGAGCAGTATATATATATATCAACGTAAACCCCATACAAATAGTGGCGCCATATGCTTAAAGAAAATATCACGACTGCTAACTCAAGATCATGTGTTGGATAATTTCTTCCATGTGGACGTAATTGATTTGAGGCATAGGCTATTACATTACCGTGTTGCATCAATACACATCCTAAGCCGTCTTCTGAATATCACAATATACTGCATACCCTTCTGTGCCTTCGGGAAGTACTAATACAGGTGTAGAAGTTGAGTTATCTTTCAGCTCTTGGACACTCTTCTCACATGCATCAGTCCACTGAAACTTGGTTGCTTTGTGTGTTAGCTTTTTAAGGGTGCTGAAATGGAAGAAAAACTCTTCAACAAACCTTCTATAATAGCCTGCCAACCCAAGAAACTATGAATCTCTTTAGGCATCATAGATTTTGGCCAATTCTTCATGGCTTCTATCTGTAACACCCCGTACCTTCCCAACCCTATGTGATGACGTTGAACAATGGTTACTTAGGTTTCGACATGCCATGAGTATGTATTTGGTAATGTGAATGATGAGAAAATTGAAATTTGGTCTCATACATGTGATTAACCCTACGTAGAAGGTGTTTTGTGATTTTCGTGGAGCGTTTTTGGGGTTAAAAACAAGGCTAAGAGGACCTGTAAACAAAGGATATTAAGGTTAAGAAGTAAGTTAAAGAATAGGATTTGAAGTATCTAACCAAACCAGAGAAGAAAAGTCGAAAAATAAAATTTTTGAAAATGTTAAGTCTAGGGTGCGCTGGAGGGCATGCCGCAATTCTCTGGGCTAAAATTTTTAGTCCAGAGGCAGCAAGCTGGAGCGCCCAAGGGGGAAATGACATACTAAAGCTAAACATGTGACTTATTGTTATTGTATGCCATTGTGAGGTAATTGGTGGTTAATGTTGGTTTCGTTATGAACATGTGTTGTACAGCAAAACACAAGGACAGAGCGGGACTATTGTATGCACGTCTAATATTGTGTATTCGTATTAAGAATACAGGGTATGTAAGGTTTCTTTTTTCATATCCTTCTGCACCATGTTGTTCACATTGACATTAGACTCGTTTCAATTTTGAGAGGCTTAAAGTATATCAATTCAGGTTGACGTATATTGCGATTCATACGTGTCCTATTCTTAGATGAACGATGATTCACTTATCTCTTAGTCATTGATGGAAGTTTCAAAGATGTCGTAACGTTGTAAATTCTAAGAGAACTATCTCAACGAGAGTAATGAGGTAAAGAGAGCTTGTTTAGTTTGAATAGCATTATTCCAATCATGTCTTGTTCCAAAGTCCTATAATATGATGATTATTGTTGTACCAATCATTCATAAGTAGAAGTACCAATCTCATACGAGTAATAAGAGGGGTGAGGTGCGAGTTAGTAAAATTATCCCTCATAAGTGAAGATGTCAATCTCATGAAGTAAAAGGGTGATGTGAGACGTGTATATAAGTGTGTAATTTAGTTCCATGATCTTTAATCTGTCCCTCTCATAACTAAATGAAAGTTATAAGATTGTAAAGAGGTAATGCGCATGGTTGATATATGTTTCATGGAGTATGGATTACATTCTATAGGGTATAAGTTCAATATGGAATAGTCTCAATATTATGCTTTGTTATTTAGGATAGCCCACCAAAGGTGGAGTTCCGGTATCATATACTTACTTATATAAGATCTCATAAGAATAGTGAAGGAGGTAAAGTGCGAGCTAATATATCTATCCCTCACCAGTTAAGGTGTTACTCTCATGAAGTGTAAGAGTAAGGTAAAGCATATTTGTGTGTTTCAATTAGTGTCATGATCCTTAATGTATTAATCTCTCATAAGTTGATATATCAATCTCCCCCATATATGTTTCCCCACCATGAGAGTGGATGTATGTTACCCCACCATGAGAGTGGATGTATGTCTCCCCACCATGTGAGTGGATGTATGTCTCCCCACCATGAGAGTGGATGTATGTCTCCCCACCATGCGAGTGGATGTATGTTTCCCCACCATGAGAGTGGATGTATGTTACCCCGCCATGAGAGTGGATGTATGTCTCCCCACCATGAGAGTGGATGTATGTTACCCCACCATGAGAGTGGATGTATATCTCCCTACCATGAGAGTGGATGTATGTTGCCCCACCATGAGTGTAGATGTATGCAAAGACACCAATAGTGTGGATGTAGGTTAAAACCACCAATAGAGTGGATGTACGTTAATAGAGTAGACATATGTTATATTATTACCCCCACCACTAGAGTGGATGTATGTGGATGAAGTGTCATTCTTTTATAACCTACTAACCAAGTAGATGAACAATAGCGGTAATGAATATAGATGAAAGAACGAATCTCTTGGGTATAGAAGAATCCATTATAGGCAAGTCTCTTTAGTGAAGGTAATTTTCCCTTGAAGGACAATAATTATAAAATGATGGTTTATCCACATTGATTATTCTCTCATATTGTATTCTATTAACATTCTCATGTATGATGCTATTTATTATGAGCCTTACATACTCAGTAAATTCTTCGTACTGACCCCCTCGGGGGAACTTACCTTACATGTTGCAGGTGCAGGCACTAGTAGATTTGTAAAAAGACAGTAAGTTCACAGTTAGTTGTGGATCTTTGGTGAGCCCCAGTTGCTTCGGGACTTATCACAGTTTTACATTTGTTTTGATATTGTAAAGATAAAGCGGGGACTTGTCCCGACTTTTAGATGGTCTTGTAAATGCATCAGTTAGAGGCTTTTGTAGACGTATGTGGGTATATGAAAGCAAGAGATGTATGATCATTTTGACTTAATGGACCTAACGGCCAAGTTTCGTATATAGATATGATATATGTTTCCATATTCATGACTTCCGCTTAGTTGCATAAGGAATAATAAGATTCGTACGAGGATATGCATATGGGTAGACATGAGCAAAGATTGGTTCTCTCGGGCCATATTGGCTTCGGGTGCCAGTCCGGCTCGAATGGGATTTCAGGTCATGACAAAAGTGGTATTAGAGCAGTTCATTCTAAGGGTGTCTACAAAGCCGTGTCCGAGTAGAGTCTTGTTCATGGATGTGTTGTTCACCACATTTATGAGCAGGAGGCTATGGGGCATTTAGGATGTTGTTTCCTTTCTTCACTTCTAGATCGTACAATAGAGCCAGTGTTGTAAGTTGAATTGTATCTGACCATGGTGATTGTTTTTCTTTGGTATAGTAAACATGCCAATCATGAAAAGAGGTAGAGGTAAAGGGAAGCAGGTAGATATGCCTGTTGAAGAAGGAATGAGTAGACTACCACCTGACCAAGCTAGTCAAGGTGGAGCAAATGCTGAAATTTCATCGCGGTCTTCGTCTACTTTGCCAGCTCCGGGAGAGCCAAGAGGTAGAGAAGTACATGCAGAACCATCGATGAATACCACTAACCAAGATTTAAGGAATACAGTACATATGTTGACACAGTTAGTGGCTGCACAGACACAGAGACGAACTGGCCCATTGATAAATGAAGATGACGCGGCTAGAGCAGCTAGTCGGCGTACATAGGACTTCCTAAAGCTAGACCCTCCCATATTCACAGGGTCCGATCCGAAAGTAGATCCATAGGATTTCGTGGACCAAGTTCAAAGAGCACTAGAGGTGATGCACGTAACCGGTGTAGAAACAGTTGAGCTAGCAGCTTATAGACTGAAGGGCAAGGCTATCTTGTGGTGTGAGGACTAGAAAAGATCAAGGGGTATTGATGCACTCCCAGCTGATTAGGAAGAATTTAAAATAGCATTCCTTGATCATTACCTCCCATATGAGATTCGAGAGGCACGTGCAGACCAATTTCTCCATTTACGTCAAGGAAATATCAGTGTTAGAGAATACAGTTTGCAGTTTAATTCCTTGGCAAGATATGCTCCAAATGTAGTAGCCACCATGGAAGATAGAGTCCATTGATATGTGGACAGATTGGAGCCTTATTTGGTACGAGACTGCACTATTGCTGCCTTAAATTGAGATATGGACATAGCTAGAATACAGGCCTTTGCGCAGAAAATGGAGGATCAAAGGCAAAGAAAGAGGACACAGAAAGCTGAGGAAGGGCCATCAAAAAGAGCTAGACCTATGGGGCAGTCTATGGTGTCCCCAGGAGAATTAGGATCTCAAATGTTACTGCCTAGACCCTCATCCTCTTATTTCACAGCAGGTGCTCATTCTCAATTTCAAGGGTCTAGAGGTGGTCGATCTGAACAGAGTAGTGGGATTCATGGATCACAGGAGACAAGATCTTCTCGACAGTTGTGCCCGTGCTGTGGGAGATTTCATGCAGGCGAATGTCGGTTTGATACGAATGTTTGCTTTGTATGTAGTAGTCCAGGACACATGATGAGATAATGCCCACAGATGCCCACGGGTACTATGACACGTCCTGCTGGATCAGCCAATGTGGCATCGGCAGCTAGTGTACAGTCTGCTGGTCGTAGTAGAGGTGCCAGAGGATGCACCTATGCTTTAGTGGACCGACAGAATGAGGAAGCACCTCCTGATGACGGTACAGGTATTTAGGTATGTGTATTGATTGATTTGAGCTCTACTCCATCGTACGTTACTCCATCGACTACCGTGAATTTAATAGTACACTGGGGTTATGAGTGAAGTCAATAGAAATATTTCCACCTGTCGGTGAGTTTAGTATAGTGAAAGGAACATATCATAATGGTGTAGTAGATGTTTGTGATCATGAAAGGTATAATGAAATTCAGAAAGAAGGGAAAATTGACCCTATACAACATGCAATGTGAAATTGGTGAACGTGTATAAGAGTTTCCTTTTATATTGTTCCCATTGGAAATATATAAAGTTTGGGGGATCTCACTAGTCAAGTGTGAAGGTTAATAAATAAGGACGTAACTTCTATAAAATTTCTTCGACGAAATCAATAAGTCGAAGCGACACCCGTGTTTGTTTCAAATGGAAGAAAGGGTTCAAAAGGTGGAAGTGGACCAATAATAAGTAAGTAGCCATGAGCCTCACGTGTCTATATATGTATAGGCGAATATAGAAATGCATGTGTTGTAATTGAAACGACATCATTAACATTCGAGGATGAATATTTCTAAGGGGGGGAGAATGTAACATCCCGTACCTTCCCAACCCTATGTGATGACGTTGAACAATGGTTACTTAGGTGTCGAGATGCCATGAGTAGTATTTGGTAATGTGAATGATGAGAAAATTGAAATTTGGTCTCATACATGTGATTAACCCTTTGTAGAAGGTGTTTTGTGATTTTTGTGGAGCATTTGTGGGGTTAAAAACGAGGCTAAGATGACCTCTAAACAAAGGATATTAAGGTTAAGAAGTAAGTTAAAGAATAGGATTTGAAGTATCTAACCAAACCAGAGAAGAAAAGTCGAAAAAACAAAACTTTCAAAAATATTAAGTCTGGGGCGCACTGGAGGGCGTGCCACACCGCTCTGGGCTAAAATTTTTAGTACAGAGGCAGCAAGATGGCGCGCCTAAGGGCGTGCCACGCTGGTTTTGCCACTTTTTCAAAGTTGGAAATTTTCTTAAGTCCCAAGGGTGCCCGGGGACGTATCGAGCCGATTTTTGCTACGCTTCTTCTACAACCATGAGACTATACATGAAATGAGTAAAGTATTATATTGGTATGATAAAATTACTCGAGAACGAATTTGGCATCGAAATGATGATTTTACCCTTGTAGCCAAAATAAGCCATACGTGGCTAGAATTGCTTGTTTTTGGAATTAAGGCTATGAGTATGAATTTCATCAGTGGGAATACTGTTGTAACACGTATGAAATGATTTAAACATGAGAAATTATTGATTTTATTGGGTTAAGTGAATTGGGCCCAAAAAGGACCCAAAATGTGAAAGAAAACATGGGCTAAATGGGTCAAATGACCCATGCTCCCTTTGACCAAGCAATTATTGATCACAAATGGCTAAGGATGACTTTAAGGTACTATAAAAAGGCACCAAAAATCATCTTTTATTCATTTAAACACACAAGCACTTCTAGTATTTTCCAAGAAACCAAAGGAGATATTTCTCATATCTTAAAAACCCTAAGCCAACTCTTTGGACAAGATCATCATTTGGTAAGTCTTGGTAAGTGTATATTTTTATGATTTAATATCTTATATGCATGATAGACTATGTAGATCATGTTGTTTATGCTTGAAAGTGTTGGATATGGCACTTGGGGGTTTTGCAAAAAGATGTGCATCCTTGTGAATTAAACTTGAGTTATGACTTGTGGTCTTGATGAAAAAGCATGGTATGGATAAAATAACAACATTTTTGGTGTTATTATGGTCCTAAACTTGTTATTTTTCTATAAGTATAAATTATGGGAGTTTGGCCGATTTGAAGTTGTGAGGTCTATTGAAGTAAATTGATGGAATAATTGTGATGTGGTGGTGATGGAGAAGTGGAAAATATGAACTTGGTGTGACATGCTATTGGTTATCATGTGTTGGTCAATGTATGGAATATTTTGGGATTATTGGTATAATTATTTCATAAATGGTATTGTCAAGGGGGAAATGACATACTAAAGCTAAACATGTGACTTATTGTTATTGTATGCCATTGTAAGGTAATTGGTGGTTAATGTTGGTTTCGTTATGAACTTGTGTTATAGATAAAAACACAAGGATGGAGCGGGAATATTGCATGCACGTCTAATATTGTGTATTCGTATTAAGAATACAAGGTATGTAAGGTTCCTTTTTTCATATCCTTCTGCAACATCTTGTTCACATTAACATTAGACTTGTTTCAATTCTGAGAGGCTTAAAGCATATCAATTCAGGTTGACGTATATTGTGATTCATACGTGTCCTATTCTTAGATGAACGATGATTCACTTATCTCTTAGTCGTTGATGGAAGTTTCAAAGATGTCATAACGTTGTAAATTCTAAGAGAACTATCTCAACGAGAGTAATGAGGTAAAAAGAGCTTGTTTAGTTTGAATAGCATTATTCCAATCATGTCTTGCTCCAAAGTCCTATAGTAGGATGATTCTCCTTGTACCAATCATTCATAAGTAGAAGTACCAATCTCATACGAGTAATAAGAGGGGTGAGGTGCGAGTTAGTAAAATTATCCCACATAAGTGAAGATGTCAATCTCATAAAGTAAAAGGGTGAAGTGAGACATGTATATAAGTGTGTACTTTAGTTTCATGATCTTTAATGTGTACCTCTCATAACTAAATAAAAGTTACAAGATTGTAAAGAGGTAATTCGCATGGTTTCTATATGTTTCATGGAGTATGGATTACATTCTATAGGGTATAAGTTCAATATGGAATAGTCTCAATATTATGCTTTGTTATTTAGGATAGCCCACCAAAGGTGGAGGTCCGGTGTCATATACTTACTTATATAAGATCTCATAAGAATAGTGAAGGAGGTAAAGTGCGAGCTAATATATCTATCCCTCACCAGTTAAGGTGTTACTCTCACGAAGTATAAGAGTAAGGTAAAGCATATTTGTGTGTTTCAATTAGTGTCATGATCCCCAATGTATTAATCTCTCATAAGTTGATATATCAATCTCTCCCATGTATGTTTCCCCACCATGAGTGTGGATGTATGTTACCCCACCATGAGAGTGGATGTATGTCTCCCCACCATGAGAGTGGATGTATGTCTCCCCACCATGGGAGTGGATGTATGTCTCCCCACCATGCGAGTGGATGTATGTTTCCCCACCATGATAGTGGATGTATGTTACCCCACCATGAGAGTGGATGTATGTCTCCCCACCATGATAGTGGATGTATGTTACCCCACCATGAGATTGGATGTATGTCTCCCCACCAAGAGAGTGGATGTATGTCTCCCCACCATGAGAGTGGATGTATGTTGCCCCACCATGAGAGTGGATGTATGCTAAGCCACCAATAGTGTGGATATAGGTTAAAACCACCAATAGAGTGGATGTACGTTAATACAGTACATGTATGTTATATTATTACCCCCACCACTAGAGTGGATGTATGTGGATGAAGTGTCATTCTTTTATAACCTACTAACCAAGTAGATGGACAATAGAAGTAATGAATATAGAAGCAAGAACGAATCGCTTGGCAATAGAAGAATCCATTAGAGGCATGTCTCTTGAGTGAAGTAATTTTCCCTTGAAGGACAATAATTATAAAATGATGGTTTATCCACATTGAGTATTCTCTCATATTGTATTCTATTGACATTCTCATGTATGATGTTATTTATTATGAGCCTTAAATACTCAGTACATTCTTCGTACTGACCCCCTCGGGGGAACTTACCTTACATGTTGCAGGTGCAGGCACTAGTAGATTTGTAAAAACACAGTAAGTTGATAGTTAGTTGCGGATCTTTGGTGAGCCCCAGTTGCTTCGGGACTTATCACAGTTTTAAATTTGTTTTGATGTTGTAAAGATAAAGCGGGGACTTGTCTCGACTTTTAGATGGTCTTGTAAATGCATCAGTTAGAGGCTTTTGTAGACGTATGTGGGTATATGAAAGCAAGAGATGTATGATCATTTTGACTTAATGGCCTTAACTGCCAAGTTTCGTATATAGATATGATATATGTTTCCATGTTCATGACTTCCACTTAGTTGCATAAGGAATAATAAGATTTAATAAGATTCATACGAGGATATACATATGGGTAGACATGAGCAAAGATTGGTTCTCTCAGGCCATATCGGCTTCGGGTGCCAGTCTGGATCGAATGGGATTTCGGGTCGTGACACTATCTTTTGTATATCAACCCTTATTCCTTCATCTGATACCATGTGACCCTAAAATTCTACAGATTTTAACCAAAATTCACATTTAGAGAACTTTGTATTATTCTTACGGTCATGAAGAATTCATAATACATGTAGTAAGAGATTAACATGGTCCTCTTGTGGTCTGTAATAAACCAGGATGTCATCTATAAACACCATCACGAATACATCTAAAATGGCTTGAACACCCTATTCATCAAATCCATAAAACTGCAGTTCCATTTGTTAGTCCAAATGACATAACTAAAAACTCATAATGACCATAGCGTGTTCGGAAAGCTGTCTTGGGTATATCTATTTTTTCGAACCCTTACTTGATGATAACCCGATCTTAAGTTAATCTTTGAGAAACCTTTGGCACCCTGTAATTGGTCAAATAAATTATCAATTCTGGGGAGGGGATATTTATTCTTAATGTCACCTTATCCAGTTGTTAATAGTCAATACACTTCCTCAATGTGCCATCTTTTATTTTTCGTACAATTAACACTGGTGCACCCCAAAGGGATATACTAGGCCTTATGAATCCCTTTCCAGCAAATCTTTTAATTGCTATGTTACTTCCCATAATTCTGCTGGGACCATTTTATACAAAGGAATAGAGATAGAATGAGTACCTGGCATTACCTCAATACCAAACTCTACTTCCCGTTCTGGAGGCAAACTCGAAAAATCCTCAGGAAATACCTCAAGCATTTCATTTACTACTGGAACCGATTGAAGAGTTGGTGACTTCACATCGGTATTCTGTACACTTTCTAGGGGGCATATGTACCCCCGTATAGTATCATTTTCTTTGCCTTAAGATGAGAAATAACTTTACCTCTCGGTGCTCCAACATTACCCTTCCATTCAAGAACATTCTTTTATGGAAAATGAAAATGTAATTTCTTAACTCGACAATCTACTGTGGCATAATAAGAAGCCAACCAATCCATACCCATTATAACATCAAAATCCACCTTTTCCATCTCAATAAGATCAACCAGTGTAGCATAACCACAAACAGGTACTACACAATTACGATATAATCTTTGAGCTACAATAGATTCACCATTTGGTGTAGATACTTCAAATGGGTTAACTAATAATTCTGGTGTCCTTCCAAATTTTTTTCCAACAATCCATGGAGTAATATATTATAGGGTAGAACCCGGATCAATCAATGCATATACATTATGTGAAAAGACGGATAATGTACCTGTCACTACATCAGGGGAAGCCTCCAAATTCTGCCGATCCACTACGGTATAGGTACGGTTCTGAATTCCATTAGAACTAATTGCTCCTCTAGCCCCTCTGCCACGACCAGCAAGTTGTACACCTGACAATGATAGCTCAACAGCTGATCCCATAGGTCGTGTCATACTACCCATGGCCCTCTGTGAGCACTCTCTTACCATGTGACCTGGTACGCCACAAAATAGAAAACATTCATTTTAAACCAGCATTCACCTGAATGAAACTTCCCACAGTGGTGGCACAGCTGACGAAAAGACCTCGATTGGCTCATACTTCCTTGTGCTTGATACCCCACTGTCCGTGAATCCTGAATCTCACTATTTTACCCAAACTGGTTGCTTTTAAACCCTTGGAATAGAGGGGGAACATTTACTGTAGAATGAGGAAATGATGGCCTAGGCGGTCTGTGCAAAATTCGAGGCCCAAATTCTCCTTGGGACGACATGAACTGTCCCATGGGTTTAGCCCTCTTTGACGATCCTCCTTTCGATTCCTTGCCTATGATCCTCCATCTACTGTGCAAATGCTTGTCTTCGAGCTTGTGTGGCAACTACACGGGTCAATATTTGCACCGCACTCATTAAATCCTGCTCAATAGTATTAACGGGAAGTTCTGAACATACCCATCTCCTTTTTGGCTCTTCTATAAATGAAAGAGTGGGAGAAGCCTGCAATACGAACTAATTTCCATCCTCACCTTTATCAGCTTGCTCAGGTGGTACTCTACTAGTTCCTTCTCTGGCAGTCCTATCTATCTTCTTGCTTTTTCCCCTACCTCGTCTTGTAATCGACATTTTTCTATACAGAAGAAAACCAAGTGCAATGGTCAGATCTGAGTCCACCTACAACATTGGCTCTAATGCACGATCTAAGAAATGAAGAAAAGAAACAAATCCTAAATGTCCCATATCCTCCTACTTATAAATGTGGTGCACAACACATCCATAAGCAAGACTCTACTCAGACACGGCTTTGTAGACACCCTGAAATGAAGAAAAGAAACAACTCCTAAATGTCCCGTAGCCTCCTACTTATAAATATGGCATGCAACACATCCATAAGCAAGACTCTACTCAGACACGACTTTGTAGACACCCTTAGGACGACCTGCTCTGATACCACTTTTGTCATGCCTCTAATTCCAACGGGGCGGACTGGCACCCTAAGCCATTAAGGCTCGAGAGAACCAATCTTAATTCATGTACACTCATACGCATGTCACTCAATGAACATCACTATCACATATAGATACAAGATACCAATGGCGAAATTCATGAAAAACATATGAAATATATGAAACTTGGTCATTAGGGCCATCAAGTCAAAAGCATACATTCCTTGCCTTTCCTTCATTTGTCCCACAACATCTACAAAGCCTCTACAGATACATATACATAACCAACCTAAATTCGGGACAAGTCACCGCTTTGTACAACATTTACAATACCAAAACAAATGTACACATGTGACTCGAAAATCCCCAAACCAACTGGAGCTCACCAATGATCTGCAAATGACCCCAAACCTACTGTGGAGGTCTACTAGCACCTGTGCCTGTAGCAAGTAAGTTAAGTCCCCTAAGGGACGTCAATACAAAGAATGTACTGAGTATGTAAGGCTATATGAAACTGCATGATACATAAGTACTTCAATGGAATCAAATATAAGAGAATAGTCAATATGGATAAACCACCATTTTGTATATGTGGAACAATGTACCTTGCATTCATTACTTTCTTTGCCTTTACGTCCATTCATTATTGTCGTTCATTACTTAACTTAATCCTTCTTTGCATTACGAAATTGTAAAGCTACCCATGCTAGGTATCTTAACCCCTAGGATGAGATTAACCCATGCTAGGCTTTTCTGTCGCCCCTACGATGAGATTAACCCATGCTAGGATTTTCTGTCGCCCCTGGGATGTTACTATGATAACCCATGATAGGCTTTTCTGTCGCTCCAGGGATGTTATTCTGATAACCCATGCTGGGCTTTTCTGTCACCACTGGGATGTTAGATTAACCCATGCTAGGCTTTTCTGTCGCCCCTGGGATGTTACTATGATATTGGGATCGACCCATGCTAGGTATTTTAACCCCTGGCATACCACCCAAGATTATTCAAACGATCATGCATTACTTCTATTCTTTCATTATAAGAGTGATACATTACTTCATTTCTTTACTTCTGTGAGATTGATATGTTGGTAGTCATAACATTATTGGAACTTTAGAACGTAACATTATTGGAAATGTTACTCAAGAATGAACAGATTCTCTTTACATCATTACTTTCTTTGAGATAGTTCTTTTAATAGCTATAACATTATGAGAGCTTTGGAACTTTAGTCAATGATTAAGAGACATATGATGTCACGCACCGAATCCCATCGGGACGGATTGGCACTCGTAGCCGACAAGGCCCGAGAGAACCAAGCTTTGTCTCTATTCAATCATATGCATGCCATAAGAAACCCATAATCACATAATAGCTATAGATACCAACAATGGAATTCATGGAACATGATATATATATATACATATGCGAAACTTGGCCGTTGAGGCCACCAAGTCAAGAACGACATATCCCTTTTACATTTATACACCCACATCCGTATACAAAAGCCTCTAACAATTGCATTGGCCAAATGAAATAAAAGTCGGGACAAGTCCCCACTTTATACAACATGTACAACACCAAAACATATGTACAACTGCGACTCGGAGAAGCCCCGAACTAAATGGAGCTCACCAAAGATCTGCAACACTGGCAACCTACTATGGAGGCCTACTAGTACCTGCGCCTGCAACAAGTAAGGTAAATTCCCCAAGAGGGGTCAGTACGAAGAATGTACTGAGTATGTAAGGCCATAAGAAACTTGTAAGATATGAAAATATGTCAAGAACTCAAGTTCAAATGCATAACCAATATAGATAAGTCACAATGTAGAGGAGTCACTATTCTGTACTTTAGAAACAATTTATTTTGTTTTCATTACTTTCTTTTACTTCCATGATTATTCATCTTTGCCTTGGACCAGTGATACCCAGGCCCCGACTGAAAAGTGGGTTTCAAACATAACATAGCGTTATGTTGGGATCGGCTCAAGCTAGGCTTATGCCCCTAGAGCTGCGACCCTATGAATCAATGTAGATATCGGGATCGGCTCGAGCTAGGTTAGTACCTCTAGAGCTATCACCCATACAACATTTCAGGTTCGGCTCAAGCTAGGTTATTACCCCTAGAGCTGCCCCCTATCAGGATCGGTCCGAGCTAGGATTATGCCCCTAGGACGTCCCCCTGATCCATCAACCTCGGGACGGCTTGATATAGGCATTTTTCCCCCAAAGCTTCCACCCATACTTGATCACTGAACACATATGCATTACTTTGTTTATTACTTTGAGATTGATACAATGATAGTTGTAACTTTACTTTACGCTTTGGATCACTAACCAATGTGTGAGAGACATGTAAATAAAAATTGTGAGAAACATAACATTATTCGAACCATAACACCATTGGAACCATTGGAAAATAATTCTTGAACAAGAGACATGAGTATAATCACTATGGAACATTAGAACATAATCTTGTTGGGATTTTGGAACATTATTCATGAATATAAGACATGAGATTCACAATTGCTCATTGAGTAGGAAATATATGATAATAACCATTGATAACCGGATATAGAATAGCTTAGCACATTTCGAGATGGGACAAGCGTAATGTCAATGTGAATACTATTTGCCGCAGAAAGATACGGATAGAGTAACCTTACATACCTTGTAATCTCAATACGAATATACAATCCTAGAGGTGCATACAATAGTCCCGCTCATTCTTTATGTGTCACTCTACAACACAAATATATAATGGGATTCACATTAACCATCAACTACTTTACAAATGCATATAACATCAATGAGTTACATGTTTGCCTTTAAACATGCCATTTCCCCTTGACAAAACCATTGATGAAATTATTATTCCAAAAATCCCCCAATATTCCATACATTGACCAATACATGAGAATCAATACATTTCACCACAACACTTCTGCTTTACACTTTCTTATCCACACCACAACACAAATAATCCATCAAATTACCTTAATACACCTCATAGCACATATCGGCCAAAATCCCACAATTTACACTTATAGAAAAATAACAAGTTTAATAACAAAATCATACCATAAATGTTCATATTTTATCCAGACCATGCTCTCCCATCAAAGTCACAAGTCATATTTCAAGTTCAAATCACAAAGATGGCACATCTTTTACCAAAAGCAAAAATACACTATTCACCACCTTGCCAACATAACCATCATGATATACATGCCATATTAAGCATATAATAGATTAATCCATGAGATTAGTCACTTACCAAGGCTTGCAAAGTGATGATCTTCACCAAAGAGTCCCAAGGAAATATTTGCTTTAGGGTTTGGAAGAGTAGAGAAATGTTTGAGAAATATCCAACAAGGTATGAGAGTATTTGTGAATAAAATCTTATTTTGGGGCCTTTATATATACCTCAAGTCATCCTTATCCACATTTGGCATTAAATGATATGTTTACTTGGTCAAATATTGGAAGAATGGGTCATTTTGCCTTTGGGCCTTTCATTTTGGCTCACTTTGGGCCTCAAATTGGGCCCAATAACTTATCTCAATTTAGCCCACAAAATTCCATGTATAATCAACCATATATCTCATGTTTAAATAATTCCATAATGTCACGACAATATTTTGTTACAATTTTCTCATTCGTAGTCTCAATCGCAAAAATAGAAATTCTAGTCGCCCATGTCTTCATTGAACATTTTGGATAACTATTTATATTTCATGATTTGATCATGTAGGATTATATAGGAGTGTATTGAAGTATTTGAAGCTTTAAAAATGCTCAAATAACTCCAAAGAACCAAAAGAAACCATATAAGAATCGACGTAGAATTGCATTGCGAAACGAGCCCGGAAGGGCACAATCTTTGTGCCTTGCGCCACTGCTGCAAAGCAAGGCAGTGGCGAAAGAAATTCACCCCCTATGAATCAGGTGGCTCGCGCCACACCTCCTGAAACAGGGAGTGGCGCAAGTTTCAACACCTTGCTGAATTTTTCGACCACTTCTTCAATACTTGCATATCATCCAATACCTTATCAAAACACTACAAAATACTTACTTAGTGATCTTAATCATCAAGTAAACATGACTCCAAGTCACCAAATGAGGTTAGAATGTCTACGAGTTATTAGACAAATGCTCCACAAAATCACAAAACACCTCCTACGAAGGTCTAATCGCACATATTAGGTCCGATATCAAATGTTTCACCAATGACACTATAAAACACATACCCATGGAATCTCAACACCTAGGTAGATATGACCCCAAGGTATCAAATGAGTTTATAAAAGTACGGGGTGTTACATTCTTCACCCCGTAGAAACATTCATCCTCGAATGTTAACAACATCGTCTTATGTACAACAAATGCATCTCTATATTAACATACGCATACATATACACATAATGCTTTTAGATACTTACTTGTTATTGGTCCACATCCTCACTGTGAACTTCTTCATCCATTTGAAATAGATGGGGATACTTGGATTTCATCATTTCTTCTGCTTCCCATGTGATCTCCTCTACTTGTTGATTTCTCCAAAGGACTTTTGCGGATGCGACATCTTTATTCCTCAATATCTTTACTTGTCGATCTAGAATAGAAATGGGTACCTCTTCATAAGTAAGATCCTCCATAACTTGAACATCCTCTATGGGAACAATACGAGATGGATCTCATATGCATTGTCGAAGCATCGAAACATGAAATACCGGATGGACTGAGGAAAGTTCCTGGGGTAGTGCCAACTTATACGCAACTTGCCCAAATCTTCTAATGATTTCATATGGGCCTATGTAACGTGGACTCAATTTCCCTTTCTTTCTAAACCGCATTACCCCTTTCATCGGTGACATCTTTAAAAACACCCAATCACCTATGGAGAATTCAAGCCCTCTTCTTCGAACATCGGCATATGACTTGTGACGACTTTGAGCCATTTGTAACCGCTGTTGGATCACTTTAACTTTCTCCATATCCTGATGAACAATATCTGGCCCAAGTAAAGCAGTTTCACCCGCTTCAAACCATCCAATTGGTGATCTACATTTCCATCCGTACAAGGCTTCATAAGGTGCCATTTTAATACTTGAATGATAGCTATTGTTATACGCAAATTCAATAAGAGGCAAATGGTCATCCCAATTGCCTTGAAAATCTAACGTGCATGCTTGTAGCATATCTTCAAGTGTCTGAGTAGTACGTTCTGCTTGTCCATCAGTCTGAGGATGGAAAGCTGTACTCAAATTCACCTGTGTACCCAAACTCTGCTGAAAGATCTCCAAAAGTGTGCTCCTCTGTCTGATATAATGGAAAGTGGAATACCATGCAATCGTACTATCTCTTTCACATACAACTTCGCATAATCCTCAGCTGTATAGGTGGTCTTGACCGGTAGAAAATGTGCTGATTTGGTAAGCCTGTCCACTATGACCCATATAGAATCAAACTTCCGTAACGTACGAGGCAAACCTCTAATGAAATCCATATTAATCATATCCCATTTCCAGACTGGAAGATTGATACATTGCATGTAACCTCCCGGTTTCTGATGTTCCACTGTCACTTGTTGATAATTCGGGCATTGCGTGACAAATTCTGCAATGTTCTTTTTCATATTTCCCCACCAATATACTTCTTTCAATTCATGGTACATTTTAGTAGAACCCGGATGAATAGAATAGCACTAATGATGCGCCTCTGTCATAATTCGTGTCCTCAACTCATCTACGTCCAGTACACATAATCTCCCTTGACATTGAAGTACCCCTTCTTGTGTAAGATCAAATGCCTTGGTCAAATTCTGCTGTACATTTTCCTTTAGCTGTAATAAAATAGAATTCGCAAACTGCTTCTCTTTCACTTCAGCTATCAAGGAAGATTCTGCTGCATTTTGCACAATAACCCTTTCATCTGGAGATTCAATAAGTCAAACTCCCAAGCTGGCTAGTTGGTGTAGATCTTTGATTATCTCTTGCTTTTCAGTCAACTGGCCACTAGTGCTTTCTACTGCCTTGCGGCTTAATGCATCAGCTACTACATTTGCTTTGCTTGGATGATAAAGAATATCAATATCATAGTCTTTCAAGAGCTCTAACCACCTTCGTTGCCTCAAATGGAGTTCCTTCTACTTAAAGAGATATTGCAAACTTTTGTGATCCGTATAGATATCAACATGAACTCCATATAAATAATGACGCCATATCTTTAAAGCAAATACCACCGCTGCTAATTCAAGATCATGTGTGGGATAATTTTTCTCGTGTGGCCGCAACTGTCGTGAGGCATATGCTATGATATTATCGTGTTGCATCAATACACATCTGAGGCCAACCCCGAAAGCATCACAATACACTACATAACCTTTGGTACCTTCGGGAAGCACTAAAACTGGTGTGGAGGTTAATTTATCTTTCAACCTTTGGAAGCTTTTCTCGCACGCATCATTCCACTGAAATATTTCCGTCTTATGTTTAAGCTTTGTTAACGGTGAAGCAATAGAGGAAAAGCCTTCCACAAATCTCCTGTAATAACCTGCCAGTCCAAGAAAACTACAGATTTCTATGGGTGTCGTAGGTCTTGGCCAATTTTTCACTGCTTCAATCTTCTGTGTATCAACCTGTATACCTTCATCTGACATAATGTGGCCCAAGAATGCAACTGATTTTAACCAAAACTCACACTTAGAGAACTTGGCATACAACTTACGCTCACGGAGAATATGTAACACCTGTCGTAAGTGATTAGCATGGTCCTCTATTGATCTTGAATAAACTAGGATGTCATCTATAAATACCGTGACGAACACATCCAGAAATGGCTTAAACACCTTATTCATCAAATCCATAAATACAACTGGTGCATTTGTTAGTCCAAACGACATAACTAAAAATTCATAATGACCATACCGTGTTTAAAAAGCTGTCTTGGGCACATCTTGTTATCCAACTCTGACTTGATGGTAACCCGACCTCAAGTCGATCTTTGAAAACACTTGGCACCCTGTAACTGATCAAACAAATCATCAATTCGAGGGAGGGGATATTTGTTCTTGATCGTCACCTTATTCAATTGTCGATAGTCGATGTACATTCTCAAGGTGCCATCTTTATTTCGTACAAATAATACCGACGCACCCCATGGGGACATACTAGGCCTAATGAAGACTTTGTACAGTAAATCTTTCAATTGCTCCTTCAATTCACGCAATTCTGCTGGAGCCATTCTATATGGAGGAATAGAAATAGGCTGAGTGCCTGGAATCACATCAATGCCAAATTCTACTTCCCGTTCTGGGGGTAAGCCTGGAAGATCCTCTGGGAACACATCTAGAAATTCATTGACCACTGGAACCGACTGCGGAGTTAGTGGTTCCACTTCAGTATCTTTCACCCGTACTAGATGACATATATAACCCTTAGCAATCATTTTTCTGGCTTTCAAATAGGAAATAAATCTTCCTCGTGGTGCCCCTACATTACCCTGCCATTCAAGAACATTTTCTTGCGGAAAACAAAATTGCACCTTCTTGGCTCGGCAATCCAATGTAGCATAACAAGAGGCCAACCAATCCATTCCCATGATCACATCAAAATCCACCATGTCTAATTCAATGATATCGGCCAATGTATCATGACCACACACCGTTACCACATAATTACGATAAACTCTTTTTGCAACAATATATTCACCGACCGGTGTAGACACTTCAATTGATTTAATTAATAATTATGGTTCCTTTAAAAATTTCGCAGCAACCAATGCAGTAACATAGGAAAATGTAGAACCTGGGTCAATCAATGTATATACATTATACGAGAATATTGATAATGTACCTGTGACAACATCAGGGGAAGCCTCTGAATTTTGTCGGTCCACTAAAGCATAAATGCGATTCTGGACCCCACTAGTACTGGATGCTCCTCTGGCCCCTCTACCACGACCAATAGGCTGCACACCTTGGCCCAGTGAAGGAGCCGATGCTGATGATGCAACGGTCGATCCTACCGGTCGTGCTACACCACTCATACTCCTCTAGGGACACTCTCTCATCATGTGTCCTGTCATGCCGCACCAGAAACAAGCATTTGTTCCCACTCTACATGTACCTGCATGAATACACCCGCAGTGCTGACACTGCTGACGAGGAAAACCTGCTACCTGTGATTCGTGACCTCCACTACTCTTCCCAGTTGGACCACCTCTAAACCCTCTAAACTGAGAGTGTTCACCTGCTGTGGAATGCGAGAACGGTGGTCTAGGTGGTCTAGGAAACATACGGGGCCTAGATCCTCCTTGGGACATCATAGGTGGTCCCATAGGTTTAGCCTTTTTGGACTGTCCCTTGTCAAATTCATGTACCCTTCGTCTCTGTCTTTGATCTTCCATTTTCTAGGAGAAGGCTTGTATTCTAGCTATGTCCATGTCCTTGTTCAAGGCCGCAATGGTGCAATCCCTTACCAAATATGGCTCTAGTCTGTCCACGTATCTATGGACCCTGTCTGTCATCGTAGCCACAAAATTTGGCCCATATCGAGCCAAGGAATTAAATTGCAAACTGTATTCCCTGACGCTTAGATTTCCCTGACGGAGATTTAGGAATCGATCCGTACATGCCTCACGGATCTCGTAGGGCAAGTAATGATCAAGGAAAGTTGTTTTAAATTCTTCCCAATTTGGTGGATTTGCGCTAATCTCACGGGATTTATTCCAATCCTCGTACCACAATATTTCCTCTCCTTTCAATCTGTACGTAGCAAGTTCAACTGTTTCTACCCCTTTCACGTGCATAACTTCCAAGGCTCTCTGAATTTGATCTACGAAGTACTGTGGATCTGCTTTTGGATCTGACCCTGTGAAGATAGGAGGTCCAGTTTCAAGAAATCCTGTGTTCGGTGACTTGCCACTCTAGCCGCATCACCATCATGTGTCATTGGACCAACTCGTCCTTGACTCTGGGCTGCCACTAACTGTGTTAACATATGAACTGCATTTCTAAGATCCTGATTTTTGGCATTCATTGGTGGTTCTGCGGGTACTTCTCTACCAACTGGCTCCTCCGAAGCTGGAAAAGTAGACGAGACTGCGATGAAATTTCAGCATTTGCTCCACCTTGACTAGCTTTGTCAGGTGGTAGTCTACTTATTCCTTCTTCAGCAGGCACATCTACCTGTTTCCCTTTACCTCTACCTCTTCTCATGATTGGCATTTTGACTATACCAAAGAAAAACAATTACCATGATCAGATTCAATTCAACTTACAACACTGGCTCTATTGCACGATCTAGAAATGAAGAAAAGAAACAACATCCTAAATGTCCCGTAGCCTCCTACTTATAAATGTGGTGTACAACACATCGATAAGTAAGACTCTACTCAGACACGGCTTTGTAGACACCCTTAGAACGACATGCTTTGATACAACTTTTGTCACACCTCGAATCCCATCGGGACGGATTGGCACTCGTAGCTGACAAGGCCCGAGAACCAAGCTTTGTCTTTATTCAATCATATGCATGCCATAAGAAACCCATAATCACATAATAGCTATAGATACCAACAATGGAATTCATGGAACATGATATATATACACATCTGCGAAACTTGGTCGTTGAGACAACCAAGTAAAGAACGACATATCTTTTTACAGTTATACACCCACATCCGTCTACAAAAGCCTCTAACAATTGCATTGGCCAAATGAACTAAAAGTCGGGACAAGTCCCCGCTTTATACAACATGTACAACACCAAAACATATGTACAACTGCGACTCAGAGAATCCCAGAACTAACTGGAGCTCACCAAAGATCTGCAACACTGGCAATCTACTGTGGAGGCCTACTAGTACCTGCGCCTGCAGCAAGTAAGGTAAATTCCCCAAGAGGGGTTAGTACGAAGAATGTACTGAGTATGTAAGGCCATACGAAACTTGTAAGATATGAGAATATGTCAAGAACTCAAGTTCAAATGCATAACCAATATAGATAAGTCACAATGTAGAGGAGTCACTATTCTGTACATTGGAAACCATGTATTTTGCTTTCATTACTTTCTTTTACTTCCATAATTATTCATCTTTGCCTTTGACCTGTGATACCGGGGCACCGACTGAACAGTGGGTTTTAAACATAATATAGCGTTATGTTGGGATCGACTCGAGCTAGGCTTATTCCCCTAGAGTTGCCACCCTATGAATCATTGTATATATCAGGATCGGCTCGAACTAGGTTATTACCCCTAGAGCTGCCCCCTGTCAGGATCGGTCTAAGCTAGGCATTATGCCCTTAGGAATTCCCCCTGATCCATCAACCTCGGGATCGGCTTGAGATAGGCATTTTGCCCCCAAAGCTGCCACCCATACTTTATCATTGACCACATATGCATTACTTTGTTTATTACTTTGAGATTGATACAATGATAGTTGTAACTCTACTTTACGCTTTGGATAATTAACCAATGTGTCTTTGGATCATTAACCAATGTGTGAGAGACATGTAAATAAACATTGTGATAAACATAACATTATTCAAACCATAACACCATTGGAACCATTGGAAAATAATTCTTGAACAAGAGACATGAGTATAATCACTATGGAACATTGGAACATAATCTTGTTGGGATTTTGGAACATTATTCATGAATATGAGACATGAGATTCACAATTGCTCATTGAGTAGGAAATATATGATAATGACCATTGATAACCGGATATAGAATAGCTCACATTTCGGGATGGGACAAGCGTAATGTCAATGTGAATACTATTTACCGCAGAAAGATACGGACAGAGTAACCTTACATACCTTGTATTCTGAATACGAATATACAATCCTAGAGGTGCATACAATAGTCCCGCTCCTTCTTTATGTTTCACTCTACAATACAAATATATAACGGTATTCACATTAACCATCAACTACTTTACAAATGCATATAACATCAATGAGTTACATGGTTGCCTTTAAACATGCCATTTCCCCTTGACAAAACCATTGATGAAATTATAAATTCCAAAAATCCCCCAATATTCCATACATTGACCAATATATGAGAATCAATACATTTCACCACAACACTTCTCTTTTACACTTTCTTATCCACACCACAACACAAATAATCCATCAAATTACCTTAATACACCTCATAGCACATATCGGCCAAAATCCCACAATTTACACTTATAGAAAAATAACAAGTTTAATAACAAAATAACACCATAAATGTTCATATTTTATCCATACCATTCTCTCCGATCAAAGTCACAAGTCATATTTCAAGTTCAAATCACAAAGATGGTACATCTTTTACCAAAAGCAAAAATACACTATTCACCACCTTGCCAACATAACCATCATGATATACATGCCATCCTAATCATATAAGAGATTAATCCATGAGAGTAGGCACTTACCAAGGCTTGCAAAGTGATGATCTTCACCAAAGAGTCCCAAGGAAATATTTGCTTTAGGGTTTGGAAGAGTAGAGAAATGTTTGAGAAATATCCAACAAGGTATGAGAGTCTTTGTGAATAAAATCTTATTTTGTGGACTTTATATATACCTCAAGTCATCCTTAGCCACATTTGGCATTAATTGATATGTTTACTTGGTCAAATATTGGAAGAATGGGTCATTTTGCCTTTGGGCCTTTCATTTTGGCTCACTTTGGGCCCAATAACTTATCTCAACTTAGACCACCAAATTCCATGTATAATTAACCATATATCTCATGTTTAAATAATTCCATAATGTCACAACAATATTATCTTACGAGTTTCTCATTCATAGTCTCAATCGCAAAAATAGGAATTCTAGTCGCCCATGTCTTCATTGAACATTTTGGATAACTATTTATATTTCATGGTTTGATCATGTAGGAGCATGTAGGAGTGTATTGAAGTATTTGAAGCTTTAACAATTCTCAAAGAACTCCAAATAACCAAAAGAAACCATATAATAATCGACGTAGAATTGCGTTGCGAAACGAGCCTGGAAGGGCACAATCTTTGTGCCTTGCGCCACTGCTGCAAAGCAAGGCAGTGGCGCAAGAAATGCACCCCCTATGAATCAGGTGGCATGTTCCACACCCCCTGAAATAGGGAGTGGCGCAACTTTCAACACCTTGCTGAATTTTTTGGCCACTTCTTCATTACTTGCATATCATCCAATACCTTATAAAAGCACTACAAAATACTTACTTAGTGATCTTAACATCAAGTAAACATGACTCCAAGTCATCAAATGAGGTTAGAATGTGTACGGGGTATTGCACAAATGCTCTACAAAATCACAAAACACCTCCTACAAAGGTCTAATCGCACATATTAGGTCCGATATCAAATGTTTCACCAATAACACTATAAAACACATACCGATGGAATCTCAACACCTAGATAGATATGACCCCAAGGTATCAAATGAGGTTAGAAAAGTACGGGGTGTTACATATGAATAACAATTGGTTTATGTAATACCCCGTACATTTTCGACCCTACTTGACAACTTGGAACCATTCTTACCTTAGTTTCGAGAGCCATAAGTACGTATTTTGTATTGTTATTGATGGAAGATTTGATAGTGTGCTAGTACTTGTGATGAGACCCTTGTAGGAGAATTTTATGACTTTTGGGTGCATTTTAGGAGTGATTAGTGAGGCTTGAAGACTTCCAAGCAAAGGATATTAAAGATAAGATGCAAGCTAAAGAGTGGAACTTGAAGTATCTAACCAAATACGTAAAGAAAAGTCGAAGGAAGTAAGAAAATCAAAATTTTGGGTCAGGCGCGCCACAGGGCGTTCCAAGACGCTTTGGCCTGAATTTA
Source organism: Capsicum rhomboideum (assembly GCA_031232105.1). Classification (NCBI taxonomy): domain Eukaryota; kingdom Viridiplantae; phylum Streptophyta; class Magnoliopsida; order Solanales; family Solanaceae; genus Capsicum; species Capsicum rhomboideum. The sequence goes on along the minus strand of CP124716.1, from coordinate 49,434,323 downwards.
TTTGGAACAGGCAACAAGGGGGCTCACCAGGCAGAGTGCCAGGTCGCCCCTACACGCCTTTCAAATGCTAAAATTTTTCTAAGTCCCTAAGGCACCCGAGAGCGTGCCGGGGAGCTTTTTGCCAAATTTCTTCTACAATTATTAGTCTATAAAGAGGACTCTTTGGTTATGGTATCATTATTCCATCGTATTAGGACTACTCTTGAGCAATTTTGGCATCCGATTTGGGGTTAATTCTTCGTCATAAGTATTTTATCAAATTATGTTCAATTAAGCCATGAGTGGCTAGAATTTCTTATTTTTGAGATTGAGGCTACGAACATGAATCTCGTGAGTTGAATATTTTTGTAAAATTTATGGAATTATTTAAACATGAGATAATTGGAGTATTACACATTGAATTTGGTGGGATAAGTTAATATGTGTTAATGGGCTCAATTTGAGGCCCAAAATGGAGTAAAAGACATGGCCCAAAAGGGGCAAATGACCCACTCTTCCATTTGACCAAGTAAATATGGAATTTAATGCCCAAGTATTGGCTAAGGATTACTTGAGGGCTATATAAAAGCCAAAAAAATCAGATTTTTATTCCAAAAGCCACACATGCCTTTCTAAACATTTTCTAAAAGATATTTCTCATATCTTCCAAACCCTAAGTCATCTCTTTGGACAAGATCATCATTTATTAAGCTTGGGTAAGTGTTTAATCTTATGGTTTAATATATTATATGCATGGGAGAGTATGTAGATCGTGATGGTTATGTCTAAAAGTGTAAGTGGTGCACTTTTGCTTTTTGTTAAAAGATGTGTCATCTATGTGATTTAAACTTGAAAGGAGACTTGAGGTTTTGATGAAAGTGAATGGTGTGAATGACATATCAACATGTATGGTGTATTTATGTTTCTTAACTTGTTATTTTTCTATAAGTGTAAATTGTGGGATTATTGCCGATATGTTGTTATGAAGTGTATTGAGGTGACTTGATGGAGTAATTGTGATGTGGTGTTAATGAGGAAGTGTAAAGGTTAAAAGTGGTATTGAAATGCTATTGGTTTATGATGTTATGGTCAATGTGTGGAATGTTGTGGTATTATTGGTGTGATGATGCCGTGAATTGTATCGTAAAGGGTGAAATGACGTTATAGGGCAATCATGTAACTCATTGTCATCTTATACACTTGTAAGGTAATTGGTTGTTAACTTGAGCTACGTTATGTACTTGTGTTATAGAGTGAAACGTAAGGAAAGAGCTGGACTATTGTATTCATATACAGGATTGTGTATTCATATTGGGAAGATAAGGTATGTAAGGTTACTCTTACCGTATCCTTCTGCAGCACATATTGTTCATATTGTCATCGCACGTATTTAATTATGAAATATCTCAGAGTATCTTATGTCAGATTATCATATGTTATTATTCATATGTCTCTTAGTCACAGACTAATGTTCCAAAGCTCCAATAATGTTGTGACTATCATTGTATCAATCTCTCAAAAGTAAAGAATGAAGTAATGTATAATTGTTTGAATATTCTTGTGTAACATCCCAGGGGCGATGTAAAAGCCTAGCATGGGTTATCATAGTAACATCCCAGGGGCAATGTAAAAGCCTAGCATGGGTTATCACAGTAACATCCCAGGGGTAACAGAAAGCCTAGCATGGGTTAATCATATCCCAGGGGTTAAAATACCTAGTATGGGTTAATCACATCCCAGGGGTTAAAATACCTAGCATGGGTTAATCTCATCCCAGGGCGACAGAAAAGCCTAGCATGGGTAGAACGATAAATATGAACGAACGTAAATGCAAATAAAGTAATGAATGTAATGGTTCCAACACAAACAGAACAATGACTTATTCATATTGAATATTCTCTTATATTTGATTCCATCGAAGTATATTTATATCATGCAGTTTAATGTAGCCTTACATACTCAATACATTCTTTGTACTAACGTCCCTTGGGGGACTTACCTTACTTACTGTAGGCGCAGGTGCTAGTAGACCTCCACAGTAGGTTGCAGGTCATTCGCCGATCATTGGTGATCTTCAGTTGGTTTGGGGCTTTCCGAGTCACATGTGTACATTGATTTTTTTTATTATGTAAATGTTGTATAAAGTGGGGACTTGTCCCGACTTAAGATGGTTATGTACATGTATCTGTTAGAGGCTTTGTAGACGTATGTGGGAAGATGAATGTAACAGATGTATGTCCACTTTGACTTGATGGCCCTGACGGCCAAGTTTCATATATATAATACATGTTTCCAGGAATTTTACATAGTTGCATGAGATATAATGATGTTTATACAGGGACATGCATATGAATGTACTTGAGCACAGATTGTTTCTCTCGGGCCTCAACGGCTTTGGGTGCCAGTCCGCCCAGTTGGAATTTGGGGTGTGACAAAAGTAGTATTAGAGCAGGTCATCCTAAGGGTATCTACAAAGCTGTGTCTGAGTAGCGTCTTGCTTATGGATGTGTTGTGCACCACATTTATAAGTAGAAGGCTACAGGATATTTAGGAGTTGTTTATGTTCTTCATTTCTAAATCATGCAATAGAGCCAATGTTGTAAGTGAAATTGTATCTAACCATTGGAATTGGTTTTCTTGTTTATAGTAAAATGTCGATGACAAGAAGAGGTAGAGGCAAAGGTAAGCATGTAGATATGCTTGCCGGTGAAGGCACAAGTAAATCACCACCTGACCAAGCAAGTCAAGGTGGGGCTGACGCTGAAATTGCATTGCGGTCTTCTTCTACTTTTCTAGCTTCGGAAGAGCCAAGAGGTAGAGAAGTACCCGCAGAACCGCCTATGAATGCCACTGACTAGGATTTAAGAAATGCAGTGCATATGTTGACTCAGCTAGTTGCTGTACAAACTCAGGGATGAGCTGGTCCAACGATAAGTGATGATGGTGCAGCTAGGGTAGCTAGTCGCAGAACACAGGATTTTCTGAAACTAAACCCTCCCATATTCACTGGATCAGATCCAAAAGCAGATCCATAGGATTTTGTGGATCAAATCCAGAGGGATCTAGATGTTATGCACGTGACTGGTGTTGAAACAGTTGAACTTACGGCCTATAGATTGAAAGGTGAAGCTATATTATGGTATAAAGACTGTAAAAGATCGAGGGGTATTGATGTACTTCCAGCTGGTTGGGAAGAATTTAAAATGGCCTTTCTTGATCATTACCTACCATATGAGATCTGGGAGGCACGTGCAGATCAGTTTTTAAATCTCCGCCAGGGGAGTATGAGTGTCAGAGAATACAATCTATAGTGTAATTCTCTGGCTCGATATGCTCCAAATGTAGTGGCCATAATGACAAACAGAGTCCATCGATATGTGGACAGATTGGAGACTTATTTGGTAAGGGACTGCATTATTGCTGCTCTAAACAGACATATGGATATAGCCAGAATTCAGGCTTTCGCATAGAAGATGGAAGACCAGAGGCAGAGAAGAAGGGTACATGAATTTGAAAGAGGGTCGTCCAAGAGGGCTAGACCTATGGGACAGTCTATGGTGTCCTAAGGAGAATCTAGGCCTCGGATGTTTCCTAGACCGCCTAGACCATCATTCTCTTATTCCACAGCAGGCACTCAACCTCAATTCTGAGGGTTTAGGGGAAGTTATATTAGGCAGAGTAGTGGGATGCAAGGATCACAGACAGTAGGATTTTCTCGTCCTTCATGTCAGCGCTGTGGAAGGTATCATTTAGGTGAATACCGGTTGGGGACAAATGTGTGCTTTTGGTGTGGTACGACGGGGCACATAATGAAAGAATGCCCACAAAGGAGAACGGGTGGTATAGCACAACCTACGGGATCAGCAGTTGCATCATCATCATCGGTTCCTTCCCTAGGCTGAGGTGTACAGTCTGATGGTTGTGGTAGAGGCACTAGAAGAGCAGCTAGTTCCAGTGGAGCCTAGAATCGCACTTATGCTCTAGTGGACCAGCAGAATTCGAAGGTATCTCCTGATGTAGTTACAGATATATTGTCCATATTTTCACATGATGTATATGCATTGATTGATTTGGGTTCTACATAATCATATGTTACTCCATTAATTGCTGCGAAATTTAAAAGAACGCCAGAATTATTAATTAAGTCATTTGAAGTATCTACACCGGTGGGTGAATCTATTATTGCAAAAAGAGTATATCGTAATTGTGTGGTAACTGTGTGTGGTCATGATACACTGGCTGGTCTTATTGAACTAGACATGGTGGATTTTGATGTTATAATGGGCATGGATTGGTTGGCTTCTTGTTTTGCCACGGTGGATTGCCGAGCTAAGAAAGTACATTTTTGTTTTTCACAAATGAATGTTCTTGAATGGAAGGGTAATGTGGGGGCACCGAGAGGAAAATTTATTTCCTATCTTAAGGCTAGGAAAATGATAGCCAAGGGGTACATATGTTATTTAGTACGAGTGCAAGATACCGATGTGGAACCACCAACTCCTTAAAAGATTTTGGTGGTTAATGAATTCCTCGATGTATTTCTAGATGATCTTCTAGGCTTACCCCCAGAACGGGAAGTAGAGTTTGGTATTGATGTGATGCCAGACACTCAGCCTATCTCTATTCTTTCGTATAGAATGGCTCCAGAAGAATTGCGAGAATTGAAGGAGCAATTAAAAGACTTGCTAGACAAAGGGTTCATAAGGCCTAGTATGTCCCCGTGGGGCACACCAGTATTATTTGTATGAAAGAAAAATGGCACATTGAGAATGTGTATTTACTATCGGCAATTGAATAAGGTAACGATCAAGAACAAATATCCCCTCCCCAGAATTGACAATTTGTTTGATCAGTTATAGGGTGCCCAGTGTTTTTCAAAGATTGACTAGAGATTGGGTTATCATCAAGTCAGAGTAAGAGAAAAAGACATACCCAAGACAGCTTTTCGAACACGGTATGGTCACTATGAATTCTTAGTTATGTTATTTGGACTAACAAATGCACCAGCTATTTTATGGATTTGATGAATAGGGTGTTCAAACCATTCTTAGATGTATTTGTGACCGTGTTCATAGATGATATTCTGGTTTATTCGAGATCATAAGAGGACCATGCCAATCACCTACGGTAGGTGTTATAGATTCTCTGGGATTGTAAGTTGTATGCAAAGTTCTCCAAGTGTGAATTTTGGTTAAAATCCATAGCATTCTTGGGTCACATTGTGTCAGATGAAGGAATTCTAGTTGATACTCAAAAGATTGAAGCGGTGAAAAATTGGCCAAGACCTACGACACCTACAGAGATTCGTAGTTTTCTTGGATTGGCAGGTTATTACAGAAGATTTTGTGGAAGGGTTTTCTTCTATTGCTGCACCATTAACGAAGCTAACACACAAGGCAATTAAGTTTCAGTGGAATGATGCATGTGAAAAAAGTTTCCAAGAGTTGAAAGAATAATTAACTTCCACACCCGTATTAGTACTTCCTGAAGGCACAGAAGGGTATGAAGTATATTGTGATGCTTCCGAGGTTGGCCTCGGATATGTATTGATGAAGCATGGTAAGGTAATAGTGTATGCCTCACGACAGTTACGGCCACACGAGAGGAATTATCCAACACATGATCTTGAGTTAGCATCTATGCTATTTGCTTTAAAGATATGGCGCCATTATTTGTATGGGGTTCATGTTGATATCTATACTGATCACAAGAGTTTGCAATATATCTTTAATAAGAAGGAACTAAATTTGAGGCAATGAAGGTGGCTAGATCTCTTAAAACACTATGATATCGATATCTTATATCATCCAGGAAAAGCAAATGTGGTAGCTGATGCATTGAGTCACAAAACAATAGGATGCACTAACAATCAGTTGACGGAAAAGCAAGATATAATCAAGGATCTACATCAACTAGCTAGCTTGGGAGTTCGTCTTCTTGAATCTCCAGATAAAGGAGTTATTGTGCAAAATGCAGCAAAATCTTCCTTAATAGCTGAAGTAAAAGAGAAACAGTATGCGGATCCTATTTTATGGAAGCTGAGAGAGAATGTGCAGCAAGAGTTGACAAAGGCATTTGATCTTACACAAGAAGGAGTACTTCAATGCCAAGGGAGATTATGTGTACCGAATGTAGATGAGCTAAGGAAGCAGATTATGACAGAGGCACATCATTCACGATATTCTATTCATCCGGGAGCTACAAAGATGTATCATGATTTAAAAGACATGTATTAGTGGGGAAATATGAAGAAGAACATTGCAGAATTTGTAGCTCAATCCCAAATTGTCAACAAGTCAAAGTAGAGCATTAGAAACCTGGAGGTTATATGCAATGTATCAATCTTCCAGTTTGGAAATGGGACATGATCAACATGGATTTCATCACAGGTTTGCCTTGAACACTACGAAAATTTGATTTTATATGGGTAATAGTTGACAGGCTTACCAATTCAGCGCATTTCCTACCAGTCAGGACCACCTATGCAGCTGAAGATTATGCAAGGCTGTATGTTTAAGAGATAGTGCGATTACATGGGATTCCGATCTCTATTATATCAGACAGGGGAGCTCAATTTACTGCACATTTTTGGAAATCTTTCAGAAGAGCTTAGGTACACAGGTGAATTTAAGTACGGCTTTTCATCATCAGACAGATGGACAAGCAGAGCGTACTATCCAAATACTTGAAGATATGCTACGAGCGTACACATTGGACTTTAAAGGTAGTTGGGATGATCATCTTCCTTTTATTGAATTTTCCTACAACAATAGCTATCATTCAAGTATCAAAATGGCACCTTATGAAGCTTTATATGGAAGAAAGTGTAGATCACCAATTGGATGGTTTGAAGCGAGTGAAACTGCTTTACTTGGGTCAGATCTTGTTCATCAAGCTATGGAGAAATTTAAAGTGATACAATAGCGGCTACAAACGGCCCAAAGTTGACATAAGTCATATGCTGATGTTAGAAGAAGAGGGCTCAAATTTGCCATAGGTGATTGGGTATTCTTGAAAGTGTCGCCAATGAAAGGGGTGATGAGATTTGGAAAGAAAGGAAAGTTGATTCCAAGTTATATAGGACCATATGAAATTGTTAGGAGATTTGGGCAAGTTGCATATGAATTGGCACTACTCCAAGAACTCTCCACAGTGCATCTGGTGTTTCATGTCTCGATGCTTCGAAAGTGCATAGGGGATCCATCTCGTATTGCTCCTGTTGAGGATGTACAAGTTACGGAGGATCTCACTTATGAAGAGATACCCATTTCTATTCTACATTGACAGGTAAAGATGTTGAGGAATAAATACATAGCTTCCGTAAAGGTACTCTGGAGAAATCAACAAGTAGAAGAGATCACATGGGAATCCGAAGAAATGATGAAGTCCAAGTACCCTCATCTATTTCAAATGGAAGAGAAAGTTCAAGATTCGGGAACGGAGCAATAACAAGTAAGTATCTATGAGCAGTATGTGTATATGTATATAAATGCTAATATAGAGAGGCATTTGTTGTAATTGAAAAGATGTTGTTAACATTTGAGGATGAATGTTTCTAAGGGGGAAGAATATAATACCCCATACATTTCCGACCCTACTAGACAACTTGGAACCATGCTTACCTTAGTTTCGAGAGCCATAAGTACGTATTTTGTATTGTTATTGATGGAAGATTTGATAGTGTGCTAGTACATGTGATGAGACCCTTGTAGGAGGTGTTTGTGACTTTTGGGTGCCTTTTAGGAGTGATAAGTAAGGCTTGAAGGACTTCCAAGCAAATGATATTAAATATAAGAGGCAAGCTAAAGAGTGGAACTTGAAGTATCTAACCAAATCCGTAAAGAAAAGTCGAAGGAAGTAAGAAAATCAAAATTTTGGGCCAGGCGCGCCACAGGGCGTTCCAAGCCGCTTTGGCCTAAATTTTGTTTGGAACAGGCAGCAAAGGGGTGCGCCAGGCAGCATGCCAGGCCGCCCCTGCACACCTTTCAAATGCTGAAATTTTTCTAAGTCCCTAGGGCGCTCGAGAGCGTGTCGGGGTGCTTTTTGCCAAATTTCTTCTACGATTATTAGTCTATAAAGAGGACTTTTGGGTTATGGTATCATTATTCCATCGTAGTAGGACTACTCTTGAGCAATTTTGGCATCCGATTTGGGGTTAATTCTTTGTCACAAGTATTTTATCAAATTATGTTCAATTAAGCCATGAGTGGCTAGAATTTCTTATTTTTGAGATTGAGGATACGAACATGAATCTCGTGAGTTGAATATTGTTGTAACATTTATGGAATTATTTAAACATGAGATAATTGGAGTATTACACATTGAATTTTGTGGGATAAGTTAATATGTGTTAATGGGCTCAATTTGAGGCCCAAAATAGAGTAAAAAACATGGCCCAAAAGGGGAAAATGACCCACTCTTCCATTTGACCAAGTAAATATGACATTTAATTCCCAAGGATTGGTTAAGGATGACTTGAGGGCTATATAAAGGCAAAAAAATCAGATTTTTATTCCAAAATCCACACATGCCTTTCTAAACATTTTCTAAAAGATATTTCTCATATCTTCCAAACCCTAAGTCATCTCTTTGGACAAGTTCATCATTTCTCAAGCTTGGGTAAGTGTTTAATCTTATGGTTTAATATATTATATGCATGGGAGAGTATGTAGATCATGATGGTTATGTCTAAAAGTGTAAGTGGTGCACTATTGCTTTTTGTTAAAAGATGTGTCATCTATGTGATTTAAACTTGAAAGAAGACTTGAGGTTTTGATGGAAGTGAATGGTGTGAATGACATATCAACATGTATGGTGTGGTTATGTTTCTTAACTTGTTATTTTTCTATAAGCAAAATTGTGGGATTGTTGCCGATATGTTGTTATGAAGTGTATTGAGGTGACTTGATGGAGTAATTGTGACGTGGTGTTAATAAGGAAGTGTAAAGGTTAAAATTGGTATCTAAATGCTATTGGTTTATAATGTTGTGTTCAATGTGTGGAATGTTGTGGTATTGTTGGTGTGATGATGCCGTGAATTGTATCGTAAAGGGCGAATTGACGTTATAGGGCAATCATGTAACTCATTATCATCTTATACACTTGTAAGGTAATTGGTTGTTAACGTGAGTTCTGTTATGTACTTGTGTTGTAGAGTGAAACGTAAGGAAGGAGTTGGACTATTGTATTCACATATAGGATTGTGTATTCATATTGGGAAGATAAGGTATGTAAGGTTACTCTTACCGTCTCCTTCTGCAGCACATATTATTCACATTGTCATCGTACGCATTCCATTCTGAAATGTCTCAAAGTATCTTATGTCAGATTATCATATGTTATTATTCATATGTCTCTTAGTCACGGACTGATGTTCCAAAGCTCCAATAATGTTGTGACTATCATTGTATCAATCTCTCAAAAGTAAAGAATGAAGTAATGTATAATTGTTTGAATATTATTGTGTAACATCCCAAGGGCGATGTAAAAGCCTAGCATGGGTTATTATAGTAACATCCTAAGGGCGATGTAAAATCCTAGCTTAGGTTATCACAGTAACATCCCAGGGGCGGCATAAAGCCTAGCATGGGTTAATCACATCCCAAGGGTTAAAATACCTAGCATGGGTTAATCTCATCCCAGGGGCGACAGAAAAGCCTAGCATGGGTAGAACGATAAAGATGAATGAGCGTAAAGGCAAAGAAAGTAATGAATGTAATGTACATGGTTCCAACATAAACAGAACAATGACTTATTGATATTGACTATTCTCTTATATTTGATTCCATCGAAGTATATTTATATCATGCAGTTTAATATAGCCTTACATACTCAATACATTCTTCGTACTGACGTCCCTTAGGGGACTTACCTTACTTACTGTAGGCGCAGGTGCTAGTAGACCTCCACAGTAGGTTGTAGGTCATTCGCCGATCATTGGTGAGCTCCGATTGGTTTGGGGCTTTTCGAGTCACATGTGTACATTGATTTTCGTATTATGTAAATGTTGTATAAAGCGGGGACTTGTCCCGACTTAAGATGGTTATGTACATGTATCTGTTAGAGGCTTTGTAGATGTATGTGGGAAGATGAATGTAATAGATGTATGTCCACTTTTACTTGATGGCCCTGACGGCCAAGTTTCATATATATAACACATGTTTCCATGACTTTCGCATAGTTGTATGAGATATAATGATATTCATACAGGGACATGCATATGAATGTACGTGAGCACAGATTGGTTCTCTCAGGCCTCAACGGCCTTGGGTGCCAGTCCGCCCCGTTGGAATTTGGGGTGTGACAGTTTATGAATAAGAAACATGTGAATAACAATAGATGTCAACCTGAGCTGGGATACTTTAGAGCATTTCGGAATGGAACAACTACAATGACAACGTGAACAATATATGCTGCAGAAGGATATGAAAAGAGTAACCTTGCATACCTTATCTTCTCAATATGAATACACAGTCCTATATGTGAATACAATAATCCAGCTCCTTCCTTACATTTTACTCTAAAACACAAGTACATCACAGAACTCACGTTAACAACCAACTATATTACAAGTGTATAAGACGACAATGAGCTACATGACTGCCATATAATATCGTTTTACCCTTCACATTACAATAGACTGCATCACCATACCAATCAACACCACAACATTTCACACATAAACCAAGACATCATAAACCAATAGCATTTCACACCAAGTTTATACTTTACACTTCCCCTTCAATACAATGTCATAATTACCTCACTACGTCACGTAATCACCTTTCACAACAACACATTAAAGATAACCCATAATTGATACCATTCAAAATACCTATGGGATACTCCTTTAAAGTCATTCAAAAGGTACCATAAGTTAGTAATTTCATCCAGGAAGGGTATAGGGGCCTTGGGGGGGTCAAAGAGATGCAAAAACATGCAAAATGGGGTCTTGGACTGACCTGCGAAGCCACCTGCACTGGAATGTGGATACATTGTGGACGCAGGTGACCATTGTCTTGGTCTAGGTCCACCTACATTGGCATCTGCGCCCGCAGGTGCCCCACCCACAAGGGCGGGTGCCCGTTTTAGCCTCCAGGGGTCATTTTCGGGTCCCTTTTTGCAATGAATGGTACATGGTCATAATTAAACTTCCCATTTCATATTTTTAGTTATCTCGGGTGCCAATAAACATCCATGGTTTCACAATATAAATAAACATCACCAAACTACATCCTTCTTTCAATACATCACCAATTCCATGTACAATTTCACAACAACAATTCCAAATGCTATACACAAAGAGAAAGAAAGTTAAGGACATAATAACATCATACATGTTGATATCTCATCCATACCATTCACTTTCATCAAAACCTCAAGTCTCCTTTCAAATTCAAATCAGAAGGATGACACATCTTTTAGCAAAAAGCGAAAGTGCAATACTCAACACTTTTAGACATAACCATCATGATCTACACAATCTCTCATGAATATAATGTATTAAATCACAAGATCAAACACTTACCAAAGCCTGAAAAGTGATGATCTTGTCCATAAGAGATGGTTGCCTTAGGGTTTGAGAGTAGAGAGAAAAATCTTATTTGTGGAAAAGTCTAGAATGGCATGTTCCCTTTAGTGAATAAAATCTGATTTTATTTCTTTATATAACCCCCTTAATGGTCATCCTTAGCCAATGTTTGGTCAATAATTGAGGGTTTACTTTGGTCAAAGAAAGATTGGATCATTTACCCATTTTGGGCCATTTTTTTTGCTCAATTATTGGGCCTTTATTGAGCCCATTAACACATGATTAGTTTAGCAGAATAACTTCCATGAATAATATACCATCTATCACAACTTAATTAATTCTATTAACATTAGGGTAGTCGCGTGAGTTCAAAAATGTATGGGGTGTTACAACATTGCATTGTGATATAGTACTAAATCCAATGAATGATGGTCATTGTTTGGCTGTCACCACTAGAAATAGTAAAGTGTTAGCTGAGAAGCCTGGACTTGTTGATGATCAAAAAAAAGAGGTTACTTTATAATCATGGGTTATAATTGATGAGATCAGAGAGAAAAAGGGATTAGCTAATTTTGATAAACTAATTGTTATTGATGATGAGCAGGAAAGAGCTGAGGGGTTTCTAATTGATGCAAAAGAGACTGGTCAACAAAAAAAAAGAGGTTCCAAAGATCTTGTTCCCTATTACCAGGCCACCTCCTCCCTTTCCACTGCGTTTAAAAAATATGGTAGAGGATGTAAAGTTCCACAAATTCATATCCTTATTAAAGTAACTATTATTTAATATTCCATTGGTCAAGGAACTTGAGCAGATGCCTGGGTACACATAGTTTATGAAGAATTTTGTGACAAAAAAGAGAACGATGAGTTTTGAACATATTGATAACTTGCACCACTATAGTGCAATTGTTTCCCGTTCCGTCTTCCAAAAGAAGGAAGAGCCTGGGTCTTTCACTATTCTATGTACAGTAGGGGTATTTAACTTTGTGAAGGCATTGTGTGATATGGTTGTGTGCATTAATCTAATGTTACTTCCTATCCACAAACAATTAGACTTGGGAGATGCAAAACCAACGACAACATAGCTACTAATGACTGATCGCACCATGAAGAATTATATGATGTTTTTGTTAAAGTGGAAGATTTCATCTTCCATACTGATTTTTTCATCTTGGACTGTTAGGTAGATTTTGAGGTTTCCATAATCTTGGGATGACCATTCTTATCTACTGGTAGAGCTCTTATTGATATTGAGAGTGATGAACTAGAATTCTGATTGAATGATGAGGAAGTTTGTGTTCAACATCTTTATATAAATAAAGCAGTCAATAGACATGAGTGTTATTTCTATTACTGACACTGTTGATGATTTGATTGAGGTTTCAGTTAAAGAGTGGTTTGTGGTTAAGACTTTAGTTGTAGTGATTATGAACTTGTGAGTGATTCCATTAAGGACTATGATGAGAGTATTGATGCACTGGTTGGAATGGGATCTTATTTTTATGCTCCAAAGTACTTAGATCTTGACTTGAAGAATCGATAGACTCTTCTAGCTAAACCTTCTATTGAAATGACACCGGTGTTGGATCTTAAGGCTCTTCTTGCTCACTTCAAATATGTTTTTCTAAGGGCTAATTACACTTTGCTAGTGATTACTGCTGCAAATTTACTTGAGTGGCAAGTGGAAGCTCTAATTTCAGTATTGAGATGATTTAAGTTAGCTATTGGATGGACCATTGCTGATATGATAGATATTCCTCCCAGTATTTGCAGGCATAAAATTTAGTTGGAGCCTGACTGCATTACGTGTATTGAGCATCAATACATATTGAAACCACCAATGCAAAAGGTGGTAAAAAAGGTGATCATTAAATTGTTAGCTATATGGTTTACCTATTTCAGATAACTAATAGGTGAGCTCGATTCTGTTTATGCCTAAGAAAGGGGGGGTAAATGTAGTCCCCAATGATAAAATTGAGTTGATTTTCTCATAGCTAGTTACGAGGTGGGGTGTATGTATGGATTACCAAAAGTTTTGGACCATAAAAGACCATTTCCTTATGTTGTTTATGGATTATATGCTTGATAGGATTGATGGAAGAGGGTGGTACTATTTTTTTAATGGTTATTTAAGGTATAATTAGATTTTCATTTCATGAAAGGATCAAGAGTAGACCACATTCACTTGTCCCTATGGTACCTTTGCCTTCAGGAGGTCGTCTTTCAGATTGTGTAATGCACCAGCCATATTTTAAAGCTACATGACTTTAATTTTTTTGATATAGTGAAGGACACTATCGAGCTATTTATTGATGATTTCTCAGTTATTAAAGACTCCTTTGAAGTATTTTTGGACCATTTAGTCAAGGTTTTACAGTGATGCGAAGAAACTAATTGTGTGCAAAATTGGGGGAAATGCCACTTCAAGGTGAACAAGGCATTGTACTTGGTCATAAAATTTCTGATAAGGGGATAGAGGTTTATAAATCTAAGATAGTGGTTATTTACAAACTAACTATGACTGAGCGAGAGTTGTTGGCTGTACGTTATGCTTTTGAGAAATTCAAGGCTAATTTGCTTGGCACAAGAGTCATTGTACATGCCGACCATGCAGCCCTGTGGTACCTTATGGCAAAGAAAAATTCAAAACCAAGACTTATTAGATAGGTACTTTTGTTGTAGAAATTTGACTTTGAAGCCAAGGAATGGAAGGATACTGAAAATCAAATGGATGATCACTTGTAAAGATTAGAGGAAGTAGGAAGGCTGAAGAATGAGTTAGACGTTGGTAATTCTTGTGGATGAACAGGTGTTGGTTACGTCTTATGACTTGATTCCTTGGTTAGAAGATTGTACAAACTTCTTAGTGAGTGATGTGATGCCTGTGGACATGAACTTCAATAAAAGAAAAAAGCTTCTATATTATGTGAGAAAGTTCTTTTAGGATGAGCCATACTTGATTTTGATTTGTTTAGAAAACGTGATTAGAAGGTGTATTCCAGATAATGAGATGATAAACATTCTTGAGGTGTGCAACTTATCTCCAATTGAGGGTCACCATAATAGCATCTGAACAACTCAAAAAATTCTTATAGTGTGGGTATCATTGGCCCACGATTCATCAGGATGACCATAACTATGTGAGGGCTTGTGACCAATGTCAAAGACATGAGGGTATGTCTAGAAAACATGAGTTGTTTTGACCTTAATTCTTGAAGTGGAGTTATTTGACATGTGGGGTATTAATTTTATGGGCTTTCTGTGAGCTCCTATGGTCAGAAGTTCATATAAGTTGTTGTTGACTATGTCTCGAACTGGGTGAAATCTATAGTGCTTCCTAAAACTAAGGGAAAAAGTGTCTCAACATTTTTGAATCACAACATGTTTTGTAGATTTGGTACACCGAGGGCCATAATTAGTGAGGGTGGCTTTCACCTTTACAATAGATTATTCAGTGCTCTGCTTGTGAAGACCTCAAATGAGCGGGTAGGTAGTGGTCTCCAATCATAAGATAAAGACCATCCTTGTAAACAGAGTCGGTGCAAATAAAATAGATTGGTCAAGGAAGGTTGATAACGCTCTATGGACGTATCGGACATCCTTTAAGGCGCTAATAAGGTATGTCTCTTTATCAATTGGTTTTTGGAAAATCTTGTCATTTACCAATTGAGCTTAAGCACAAGGCTTTATGGGCTCTCAAGAAGTTAAATCTAAACTAGAGTGAAGCTTCTAACTTAAGGCTTGATCAGCTAAATGAAATCGATAAGTTCGTACTTAGGGGTTATGAGAGTGTACAAGGACAAAATGAAGCTTTACCATGATTGGAAAATTGAAAAGAGGGAGTTCAAATAGGGTGATTTGGTCCTATTGTTCGATTCTAGGCTTTGCTTATTCCGAGCCAAGCTAAATCTAAGTGGTCTGGTACCTTTAAGGTGGTTCAATTGTTCCCATATGGTGCCATTGAGATAAAAACTCAAGTTGGTAAAACATTCAAGGTGAACAACCAACATGTCAAGAAATACCTTGGAGCATTGGATGAGGGAAAGTTAATTGAATAGGTGTACCTTGATGAAAACTGAGTAATTAAGTTACTCGAGTAATGCTGTGACATTAAATCATGTGTTGCATGGGAGGTAAAACCCATGGGGTATCTTGATGAAGTTTGAGTAATCAAATTACCCAAGTCGTGTTGCAACGTTAAATCAAGCACTGCTTGGGAGGCAACACAAGGTGTTTTGTACTTTGTTTATACTTTTTTTTAGTATTAATGTTTTTGAAGAGTGCAGGGGTAAAAAAAATGCAGTTAAAAAAAAGCTAAAAGTTGGCAAAAATCAGTGCAACTATAGACTGAATTACGGGCCATGAAAATCCTTAATGGTTCATGGGTTGGACTGTGGAAAACTAGAAAGTAAACCAAATATTTAGTAATGGTAATTATGGTTGATTTTACGGATCTTGAAACCTTTTTACGGTTTGTGGAATCCACCGTCATTTTGATACCAAAATTGCAAATTCTCAGGTTCCTTTTAATGGATAAAAAGATGGTTCGTACCCCCTAATGATAGCCCATCAAGTCGATCATGGAAAACTTGAACAAAGAGAATGGATCACCACAAATCCACGAGTTTAATGACATTCCATTCTTCTATTTTATAGACTCTAGTTATTTGATTGGTGTATTCTATTTAAGTAATTATGGAATCATCTATATTTGGTTCCACGAACTGTAAAGATGGTCATGATCGGCTGTAAAAATTTTAATAAACAAAAACCCCAACCCCACCCATCTCTCTTATTTTTGGCCTATTTACCTTAATAAGCTATACCCTATATACTTAGAGTCAAATATAGGTCAAACACCAACTCTCCCTCTATTGGACACATAGATTTCATGACTCCCTCAATCATTCCCCACATCATCTCCTCTATTACCTCAAATTCCCATAATTGTCGACTTTCCTACTCCATAAAAGTTGATGGATTTTTCACTCAAAGTTATCATCATATCCATACACTATTCATATAGCAAACATGTATCACTCTCTATATTTACAATTAAGAACTTCTTCAAAGTGGTAAGGTTTCAAAATTTCACCTTTCTTTAAGATTGTTCTTCGAATTCTATGCCTGTTGGTTCAAAGTTATGTGAATAATTGAATTTTTGAAACCCTAAGTTTGAAGATTTTGATTTTGTGAATAGAACTTGCGCTAACTATGTGAAATCATATGGATTGGTTGTTTGACATTGTTGCATTTTTTATCATTCTATAACTTTGTTGACATTAGTTTGGGTATTCATACCCATCGAGTTGGCGGGCATTATGATCAAATTTCACCTTTGAAATGAAGTCAAGGATCATTTTTTCCCCAAGCTCCAAATGATCTTTTTTGATTTTATTATGGGTAAAGTCTAAGTAACCCATAGTGTTTGACTATAGTACCGAAGGATTTTGCAAATTTACAATTTTAATGATCCTAATTGATGCTTGAATGATAGAGATATATGGAAGCTTGATTTTTCACCCTACATTGAACTTACAACCCATGAAAATCCTTCCGCTAGTCGTAATCTTAAGTGTAGGGTGAAGAGATCAAGTTTCAAAATAGCAACTCTGAAAATTGCCTACTATTTAGAAATAAAGGTTGATTTCATGAACTGTGGAATTGGATTATAATTCGAGAAAAACACCGTCATTTTTATCCCATATTTGTCACTTCTTAGATGTGTATTCACGGTTAACCAGATTGACCGTACTTCCAAATGACGGTCCGTGAAGTCAATCATGATTACTTGGGAGGTTATATGTTTGTCACTGACTCAATTCCATGATTGAATGTACAAACCATAGTTGGTTTCATATTCCGTCAAATCAATCACAGAAACATGGGTGTTCCCTCTATGTACATTGTATCCTATTTATGGTTTAGTTCATGCACTATCATTCCATTTCACGGTCAGTGAACTACAAACAAAAAATTCTTTTCCTTTTGTTTTTTCTTTGTATTATAGTCATATATACTAACAAGCCTTTACCGTAGGTACTAAGGTTGAATATGCATCTAAGATCTCTTATTTCTAAAGAAAAGGCAACAGAAATTAGAGGAGCATATTTGAAGAGATATAGATTTGTTCCTCTTATTTGACTAAGATGCCCGAGATTAAAGACCACTATAGATTGGGTTGGATGAGCTGAACATCTGGTTATTATAGTTCAGCAATGATCCGTAAGTTCTACGCTACGTATACAACCACTTTGGTTAAGACACTAAAAAAAAGGTGTGAAATAAAAGCCACCACTAGAGAGTATGCAAGTGTGTGGAAGGAATTTTAATATTTCTAAGCACACCATCTAGTGGTTCTTGTTTGGTCATGATTATGAGGCACTGGGTAATAAGACAAAAATTAATTATAGGATGAGTGCAATTGGTGATAGGACAAAACATGTTCACATAAGCAAGAGAAGGAGGAAGATTAGTTAGTTTGCCTCAGTGCTCATAGATAGAGAGCCAGCATGGATGATGTAAAACCCCGTACCTTCCTAACCCTACTTGACGACGTTGAACAATGCCTACGTAGGTGTCGAGAGCCATACATGTGTATTTTGTAATGTTATTGATGAGATAATTGAATTTGGCCCTCGTATATGTGATTAAACCTTCGTAGGAGGTGTTTTGTGATTTTCGTGAAGCATTTGTGGGGTTCAAAATGAGTCTAAGAGGACCTCTAAACAAAGGATATTAAGGGTAAGAAATAATCTAAAGAATAGGACTTGAAGTATCTAATCAAACCCGCGAAGAAAAGTCGAAAAAAGGATTTTTTTTGAAAAACTAAGTGTGGGGCGTTCCAGAGGGCGTGCCACGCCGCTTTGGGAAAAATTTTGGTGCCCATAGGCAGTAAGCTGGCTCGCCCAATGGTGTGCCACGCTGGTTTTGCCACTTTTTCAAAGTTTGAAATTTTCTTAAGTACCAAGGGTGCCTGGGGACGTACCGAGCCGATTTTTGCCACGTTTCTTCTACAACCAAAAGTATATACATGGAATGAATTAAATATTATATTGGTATGATAAACTTACTCGAGAACGAATTTGGCATCAAAATGACAGTTTTGCCCTTATGGTCAAAATAAGCCATACGTGGCTAGAATCACTTGTTTTTTGGGATTGAGGCTACGGATATGAATAGAATGAGTCGGAATATTGTTGTAACATGTATAAGATGACTTAAACACGAGAAATTATTGATTTTATTGGTGTAAGTGAATTGGGCTCAATAAAAGGCCCAAAAATGAGAAGGCGGCATGGGCCAAAATGGGTCAAAAGACCCATTCTTGCCTTGACCTTCTAGACCAAGAATTTAATTCTTTAAGAGTGGATAAGGATGGACATAAAGTCTTATTAAAGGGACCAAAAAATCTGATTTTTATTCTTCATAAGTCTCATGCCTTTTTAGACCAAAAGATAAGATATTTGCTCTCAAACCCTAAGGACTCAAAGCTCACTTTTGGAGCAAGATCATCACTTTTTAAGCTTGGGTAAGTGATTATTGTTATGGATTAATATGTTATATGCATTGGAGAGTATGTAAATCATGTTGGTTATGCTTGGAAGTGTTGGACGTGGTACTTTGTGTTTTTATATAAGATTTGTGATCCATGAGATTCAAGCTTGAATTATGACTTGTGACTTTGATGAAAGAGCATGGTATGGATAAAATATGAACATGTATGGTGTGATTTTATTATTAAACTTGTTATTTTTCTATAAGTGTAAATTGTGGGATTTTGGCCGATATGTGCTATGAGGTGTATTAAGGTAATTTTGATGGATTATTTGTGTTGTGGTGTGGATAAGAAAGTGTAAAGGAGAAGTGTTGTGGTGAAATGTATTGATAATCATGTGTTGATCAATGTTGAGAATATTGTGGGATTTTTGGGATAGTAATTTCATCAATGGTTTTGTCAAGGGGAAATGGCATGTTTAAAGGCAAACATGTAACTCATTGACGTTATATGCATTTGTAAGGTAGTTGGTGGTTAATGTGAATTCCATTATATATTTGTGTTGTAGAGTGACACATAAAGAAGGAGCGGGACTATTGTATACGCATCTAGTAGTGTATATTCATATTGAGAATACAAGGTATGTAAGGTTACTCTGTCCGTATCTTTCTGTGGCAAATAGTATTCACATTGACATTACGCTTATTCCATCCCGAACTGTGCTAAGGTATTCTATATCCAGTTATCAATGGTCATTATCATATGTTTCTTATTCATAGATAAATTGTGAATCTCATGTCTCATATTCATGGATATTGTTCCAAAAGCTCAATAAGGTTGTTTTCCAAAGTTCCAAAAGTGATTATGCTCATGTATCTTGTTTATGGATGATTGTCCAAGGGTTCCAATGGTGTTATGTTTCCAATAAGGCTATGCTTCCAATAATGTTTATTCACATGTCTTCTATTTTGGTTATGGTTCTAAAGCTTCCAAAAATGCTATGTCAAATGAATGTATCAATCTCTCACAAGTGAATGTACCAATCTCTCATAAGTAAAGGTATCAATCTCTCAAAAGTAAAGAAGTAAAGTAATGCATATGTGGTTAATGCTCAAGTATGGGTGGCAGCTTTGGGGGCATAATCCTAGCTCAAGCCGATCCCAGGATCAGGGGGCAGTCCTAGAAGCATAAGCCTAGCTCGGACCGAACCTGACAGAGGGCAGCTCTAGAGGTATAAACCTAGCTCGAGCCGAACCTGATATATTGATTTATGGGTGGCAGCTCTAGAGGTAAAAACCTAGCTCGAGCCAATCCCAATATATTGATTCTTAGGGTGGCAGCTCTGGAGGCATAAGCCTAACTCGAGCCGATCCCAACATAATGTTATGTTATGTAAACCCACTGATCAGTCGGGGCTCAGGTATCACAGGTCACAGGCAAAGATGAATAATAATAGAAGCAAAGAAAGTAATGGAAGCAATATACATGGTCTCCAAAGTTCAGTATAGTTACTTATCCATATTGATCACTCATTTGTATTTGAGTTTATTGACATGTTTACATATCATACAGTTTCATTGAGCCTTACATACTCATTACATTCTTTGTACTGACCCCTCTTGGGGAACTTACTTTAAATGCTGCAGGTGCAGGCACTAGTAGGCCTCCGCAATAGGTTGACAGGAATTGAAGATTTTTGGTAAGCCCCAATTGGTTCGGGACATCCTAAGTCACAGTTGTACATTTGTTTTGATGTTGTAAATGTTGTATAAAGCGGGGACTTGTCCCGAATTTAAGTTGGTCTTGTATATGCATCTGTTAGAGGCTTTTGTAGACGTATGTGGGTATATGGATGCTAGAGATGTATGCTAATCCGGATTTGGTAAATTTTATTGGTAATGCACAAAGGGGAGGTGGAGCTCAAAACTACGGAAACACTTATAATGCCGGGTGAAAAAAACATCCGAACTTATCTTGGGGAGGAAATCAAAATCAATATAGGCCTCAAGGATATGCACCTCAGTACAACCAACAGCAAGGTCAAGGAAATCAAGTGGGTGTTAAGCCTGGAGACATGAGTGTGGAGGATATGTTAAAACAGATTATGGCTGAACAAGCCAAGCTGACAGCAGATGTGAGGAACAATCAGTTGACTACTCAGAATTTAGAAAAGCAGATTGGCCAGTTAGCCAATGCACAGAATACACGGCCCCAAGGAGGTCTTCCAGGTGATACTGAGCCAAATCCCGAGCAGGTGAATGCTATAGTTACCCGTAGTGGTAAGAAGTTAGAGGATACGGTTGCACCAGCGAAAGAATTGGAGCCAAAAGTAGTGGTGATTGAAGACGAACAAGTGGAGTCTACCAAAAGCTCCAAAGATGATAAAGAGATACATAGTGTGAAGTTGCCTCCTCCTTTCCCTCAGAAGTTCAAAAAGAAGAAGGAGGATGAATGCTTTGGTAAGTTCATTGAACTACTTAAACAAGTGCACATTAATTTGCCTCTTGTGGATATCTTGCAGGGTATTCCAAAGTATGCTAAGTTTGTGAAAGATATTGTAGCAAACAAGAGTAGATTGATAGAATATGCCACAATTGCTTTGACTGAGGAGGTTAGTTCTCGCATTCAGAACCAGTTACCTACTAAGCTGAAGGATCCTGGAAGCTTCACAGTGAAGATTACTCTGGGAGATCGTGTCTGCGCTCGTGGATTGTGTGATTTGGGGGCTAGTATAAATCTAATGCCCACTTCGATTTTCAAGGAGTTGGGTTTGGTTCGTCCTAAGCCTACCACTATTATTTTGCAGCTGGCAGACCGATCTGTGACTAGACCTGATGGTATTGTTGAGGATGTTCTGGTTCAAGTAGGGTCGTTGATCTTTCCCGTTGATTTTGTGGTGCTGAATTTTGAGCCTGACCCAGAAGTCCCATTTATTTTAGGGCGTCCGTTCCTTGCTACAGGAGGGGCAATCATTGATGTAACAGCCGGAAAACTTACTATGCGAGCTCATGATAAGGTTGAAGTCTTTGATGTATATAGGGCTTTGAAGCTTTCAGAAATTTATGAGAACTTGTCGGCTATCACAGCTAAAGATTTGGCGGTTGAAAGCATCTTCACTTTGTCTACAGATCCATTGGAAAAAGTTTTGATGGGGCAAGATATGTTTGGTGATGCAGAAGCTAGTGAGATGGTGCAAGTTCTTGATCTTATGGGTATCTATGCTAAAGAGGGTAGATGGGAACCGTCAAATCGTCCACTCAGTCCTCCAACTAAGCCCTCAATTGAGGAAGCACCGAAGCTTGAATTGAAGGAACTTCCATCTCACCTTCAATATGTTTTCCTAGGTGAAAATGAGACTCTTCCTATTATTCTGGCAGCAGATTTGTCACAGGAACAAGTTGATGCGGCATTGTTGATACTAAAACGAAGAAAAAAGGCTATTGGTTGGCAGATGTCTGACATCCATGGTATTAATCCGGGTTTATGCATGCATAAAATTTACATGAAAGAAGGGCACAAGCCGAGTGTGCAACAACAACGACGCTTGAATCTGGTGATGAAAGAAGTAGTAAGGAAGGAAGTAATTAAGTGGCTAGATTCTGGCATTGTTTACCCTATCTCTGATAGTACGTGGGTGAGCCCAGTACAATGTGTTCCAAAAAAGAGTGGTATGACGTTGATCACAAATAACAATAATGAACTGATTCCTACAAGAACTATAACTAGATGGCGTATTTGCATGGATTACCGAAAACTTAATGATGCTACGAGGAAAGACCATTATCCAATCCCTTTTATTGATCAGATGTTGGATCATTTAGCCGGGCAGGAGTATTATTGCTTTCTTGATGGGTATTCCAGATACAATCAAATTTCTATAGATCCTCAAGATCAGGAGAAGACTACATTCACATATCCTTACGGCACATACGCTTTCAAGCGTATGCCATTTGGATTGTGTAATGCACCGGCTACCTTTCAGCGTTGCATGATGGCTATTTTCTACGACATGGTGGAGGAGTTCGTAGAGATTTTTATGGATGATTTTTCAGTCTTTGGTAACTCTTTAGAGGTATGTTTGCAAAACCTTGATAAAGTCCTTGCTCAGTGTGAAGAAACTAATCTTGTTCTCAATTGGGAGAAGTGCCATTTCCTTATGACAAAAGGTATAGTTCTTGGGCATAAGGTGTCAAAGCAGGGGCTGGAAGTTGATAGGGCAAAGATTGAAGTTATTGAAAAACTCCCTCCACCTGTATCAGTTAAAAGTGTACGAACTTTTTTGGGTCAGCTGGATTTTACAGAAGGTTTATTCAAGATTTTTCCAAAATTGCACGTCCCATGTGTGCACTCTTGGAGAAATATGTGAAGTTTGTATTCTATGAATCATGTGTGAAGGCATTCGAGGTTTTGAAAAAAAAGTTGGTAGAGGCACCTATCCTTATTGCTCCTGACTGGGCTTTACCATTTGAGCTCATGTGTGACGCAAGTGATGTTGAAGTGGGTGAGGTTCTTGATCAACGGAAGAATAAGGTATTTCACTCTATTTATTATGCAAGCAAGACCCTTGATGCAGCCCAAATGAATTACACGGTGACTGAAAAAGAGATGTTAGCTTTGGTGTATGCATTTGATAAATTCAGATCGTACTTGGTCGGCACGAGCATCATTGTATACACGGATCATGCAGCAATACGGTATTTGTTCAATAAAAAGGATGCTAATCCGCGCTTGATTAGATGGATCCTATTGCTACAGGAGTTTGACTTAGAGGTTAAAGATAGAAAGGGGACAGAAAATCAAATTGCTGACCATTTTTCTAGACTTGAGAGCTAGACACATATAGTGGATGATGGGCGTATTGGTGAGGAATTTCCAGATGAACAGTTGTTGGTGTTAGATGTCGATGAGTTGCCATGGTATGCAGACATTGTGAACCTATTGGTGAGTGGGTTATTTCCTCCTGATTCGAGTCCTCAACAGAAGAAGAAACTGGCATATGAGGCACGTTTTTTATATATAGGATGAGCCTTATTTATTCAAGCAAGGGCCTGATCAAATAATACGAAGATGTATTTCGGATACGGAAGTGAAGCAAGTGTTAGAGAGATTCCACGCATCACCTTATGGTGGACATCATGGTGGTGAACGAACAGCCCAGAAAATATTGCAATCAGGTTTCTTCTGGCCTTCGATATTTAAAGATGCACATGCCTTTGTGAAGAATTGTGATCAATGTCAACGTATGGGGACGATTGCTAAGAGACATGAGATGCCTCTTAACAACATCCTAGAAGTTGAAATTTTTGATGTATGGGGGATTGATTTCATGGGCCCTTTTCCAAAGTCGAATGGCAATCTATACATACTCGTAGCAGTGGATTATGTATCTAAATGGGTAGAGGCTGCAGCTCTTCCTACGAATGACTCCAAAGTTGTGGTAAAGTTTCTTCAAAAGCACATCTTTACTAGGTTCGGAACTCCAAGAGCTATTATTAGCGATGGAGGATCACACTTCATTAATTATTGGGTGAAGAGTGTATTGGCAAAGTATGGAGTGAAACACAAGGTCTCAACAGCGTATCATCCCCAAACAAGTGGCCAAGTGTAAGTGTCTAATCGCGAGATAAAGCAAATCTTGCAAAAGACGGTGAATACTCAGAGGAAAGACTGGTCACTTAAGCTGGATGATGCTCTTTGGGCTTATCGAATGATGTATAAGACTCCTATAGGGACTTCTCCCTATCATTTGGTCTTTGGTAAAGCTTGTCACCTCCCAGTTGAGCTTGAGCACTGAGCATATTGGGCGGTAAAGAAGTTGAATCTTAATCCGGGGTTGACTGGTAACAGGAGGTTGTTACAGCTCCATGAGTTGGAAGAATTTCGTGCCCATGCATATGAAAATGCTAAGATCTACAAGGAGAAAATGAAGCGATGGCATGACAAGCATATTCTCCCCCGTACTTTTGAGCCAGGCCATTTGGTACTCTTGTTTAACTCAAGACTTAGGTTGTTTCCGGGCAAGCTAAGATCTAAGTGGAGTGGGCCTTTTGAGGTAAGTCGCACGACACCTCATGGTGCGGTGGAAATTTTGAACAAAGCGGATGGTACAAGGTTTATGGTAAATGGCCAGAGATTGAAGCATTATTTCAGTGAGGAAGAGAAGCAGACGGAGGACGTGCTTCACCTTGATGATAACTGAGCTCTTATATTTGGTCGAGCCGCGATATTAAATCAGGCGCTACATGGGAGGGAACCCATGAATGTGTTGTAATAGTTAGGATTCATAAAGTAAAAATACAAAAAGAAGAGTCGTGCCCCGACCAAAACTAAGGCGCTTGATAGGAGGCAACCCATCTCGTTTAAAATTTTTGTTTTCTAACTTAGTGCTAGGATCTTGTGTTTATGCAGAGGCACGGAGAATGTTGACATGGAAATCCACAAGAAAAAGGTAAAATTGGCGGATGGATGATTATTTGAAGGCACCGGGCAGGTAGGACATGTTTTGAAGCTAGTTTTGAGTCTTGGGACTTGGTAAAGCCCCAAGATTTTGTGACAAAAGGAGAAAAGTCGTTCAGGTATGAGGTTAAGTGTTGGACGTGCTACCTGGCGTGCCAGGGTGCAATTGCTCCAAATATTTTTTTGATTGGCAGTGGGCAGGCGCGCTAGCCAGCGTGCCACGCCGCCTGCCCCAAATTTTTTTCGCGTGAAGGCAATGCACAGGTATGCTAGCCAGCTTGCCACGCCGCCTGTGCTCAATATTCTGGGCACTGAGGTAGTGGGATAGCGCTAGGAAGCGTGCCACGCCGTTATCCCCCTATATTTTTTGGGCAAAAAATTTTTTAAGTCCTTTACTATTAATAAATGACCCACCCCCTTCCCTTTTCTTTTAAATCCCTAATTTTCCTTATTCTTCACCATCATTCCCAACTCCATACCCACACACACGAGTTTCCTCCCAAAGCAACTCAAACTTTTCGCTTATATTTCTTTATACGAATTCTTGCCTTCTACTCTTGGGATTGTGTCCAAGTCTCCATTCAAAGCTCTCAAGGTATGTTTCCTTAGCTTTCTCTCTCTAGTTTGCTATGGGGATGATGCGATTTTGGAGTTTCCTTGGATTTCGTTTGTAATATCCAAATATGTTCTTGGTTTGTTGACTTGCTTCTTATCATATGGTTGGGGTTTATGGGGTGGCATTACAATGAACTTGGAAGGCATGTGAACTTGTGGTTAATAATCTTATTTTAGTGAAAAATTAGAAGTGGGTTTATCTTTATTGGTGAAAATTGAGCAAATTGGTGGTGGCAATCGCTGAATACAACTCGTATGCGTGGAATATGTATGACTATTGTTGGACTTCTTGAGTAATACGAGCATGTCATTCTAATGCTATTTATAAGATTGTTAACCTTGTGTGGGAATGTGCATTTATCTATGGTTGGGACTTGGTTTTGGGCATTAAGTGATGAGGGGAAGTCTGAGTACCCTCCGCCCATAATTATTTTGACTTGGTGCTAAACAACTAAGTGTTGGGTGGCCTTAAACGTCACCGCGCTTTAAGTTGGTTAGCTATTTTTACATGGGAAATTGATTTGTTTGTGGAACTTTGCTATAGGTACAATGTCGGATTCTAATGTTGCTGCCTCCAGTTCTCACAAGAGACGTCGGTCGGGTAATAAGGTCCCCGCAGCTCCCCCAGTCCCAAAAGGGCAAAAACGGAAGTATGGGATACACGCGGTCTCCAGTGCGGGGAAGAGTTGGTACAAAAGCCACCCGAAAGCTAAATATTTTTTTGATGAATGTATTGATAGGTCTAATCTGGCTCGGTCTTACCCAAGAATATTGGCTCGGCTTGAGCAAGTCGGGATTGGCTTTGTGTTCAACATACCTACAGATTGCAACCTCCATGTGGTGAGGGAATTATACGCAAATTGGAACCCGAATGCACCTACATGCTCGGTAGTGGTACAAGGTTCGGATATGATACTTGACTCCTTGAGTTTGACTGGACTATTGGGAGTTTCCACTCTGGCTAGTCCCTAAGACATACTCAGGCTAAATGCTAGGCCCCCATATGCTGAAATTCGACACACTCTATGCGGCCCACATTCAACAGTAAGGTGGTTACGCCATCACAAAAGAGGGTATCACAAGAGTCTACCCTTTGCCCACCTCAACAAAGAGGCAAGACTTTGGCTGAAGATTGTGTGTTGTTGTTTAATTCCGGGGAGCCACATGACTGAGGTTACACGGGGATCGTGTCTGTCTGGTATATGCTCTCATGACTGATACAGAGATTGATGTAGGTTCTGTGTTGTTGTCGGCTATGCGCCGAGCTCGCCTCTAAGGAGTTCTTCGATATGCTTTCGGTGGACTGTTGACTAAATTAATGTGAGCATTCGAAGTGCCCGAAGAGAATTTTGACTATCATCTTCCTTTGGTAACGACGCCTGTGGATGTCACCCAAACTAAGGCGCCGGATTCACTCGGCCCCACTTTGACATTAGCAGAGCGTCATGCTCAAGATGATGGGATTTTAGCCTATATGTATTGGTTGGAGATGCTGCGACACAGGACTGGGGGTAGGCCCTCCACGGCGGATGAACTGAGCCAGGTAGAGAGGGACTATCCTCTCAATGAGCATGCCATGGCATTATTGAGGATTGGTCCTGATTTTGTGGAGCCTGTGGATGATGATGTCCCCACAGATGAAAATGACCTCCAGAGCGACTCTGAGGATGAGGAGGCTGAGGCGGATGATCCCCCGTTAGAGGTCCGTGGGCCAGAGGACGACGACTACCTCGACTGACCAGGGAGCTCCTTACATCCTACTCTTGCTTTGTTTATTTTGGTAGCATTGGGGACAGTGTTAATCTTTTAAGTATGGGGTGGGGTGTGATGGACTTTCCTTGTATGTATGTATATGTGTGATGTTGTATGCTTTTATTTTGGGTTCCTTAGCATTTGTGTTCGGTTCTTTTACGAAGGAGAGTCACTTTGAACCCTACAAAAAAAAATTAGCTAAATTTTGGATTTTTTATGTTGTTTTTGGTGTTTATTACTTTTGAGTCGCCTTAGTCAGAGGACTAAGGGATTTGCTCTATGATGGATGGATGACGACTGTCTTAAGAGCAAATTAGTCATGTAGTGTCGTGTCGGGTGTTCTTGTTTGCTATACAATTGTTCATACACGTGTGAAACATGCCCGAATATATAATAGCAAGTGTTGAGATGCCTAATTCTCACTTAGTTGACTCGCTAAGTTGCTTAATGTTGAATTTATGCATGATTTCGGAGCTTTTATGGTGAACCTGCTGAGCTGAACATGTGCCATGTGTGAGTAAGGTTTTTTATGATATTCCATGTGCATAATGATGTCTAGAACTTTCTCGGGGTGTGTGCAAAGCGAAATAAGAGATGTTAAGTTTAGGAGATGATATAGGCATTTCTTTGATAGCCATATTTTTAGACCTACTTTATCTACCCTCTTTGCATAATCCCAGTTAGCCCCGTTGAGCCTTTAGCCTTTTCTTTGGTAGCTTTACATGTAGCTCAATCCTTTTCTTTCAATGAACCAGAATTTGATCCAAAACTCCTAAGCGCTTTAATTAGGAAATCAAGAGGTGAAGGAGTGCAAGAGTTTAGAAGAAGGAAAGAGTTAAGTTAAAGCCCCAAGCATATTTCCTATGGGTGTGTGAAAAAGTTTGTGCATGTTGGTGGGGAATATGTTAAAGAAAGAAAAGAGAAAAAAAATTGTTTTTTGTAATCAATGAGTGATAACAGTATTCCTTATCCAATAAGTTGAAGTTAGCTTAAAGTTATAGGGCAAAACAAAGAAAAGTTGGGAAGATAAAAGTGGTGAAAAATAGGTTGGTTGAAGGTGCTCTGAATATAATTTGTAGTGTATTAAAGCGCTCAGAAAAGATAGTCACTATTCTTGACCAAATAGTTCCTACCCGTCCCTGTGCCTACATTACAACCCTTAAAAAGCCCTACTTGATCTTGAGCTTTAACATTTTAACATTAGTGAAGTATTACACTAAGGGCAAGCCTATGGTTCCTCTTTGTGTTGCATGTGAATTCTTTTGGAGAGTGAGTGACTTTCGTTCATGCACCCAGTTAGTAATTACTTTGTAGAAGTGTGGGGTGATTCTCTTGTGGTGAGGGCTCATGGTTAGTGAAGTTGGTGATCTACTAATAACGTGTCATGCATGAATTTACAACGAGTAAGTTGTTTTGTGAGGATAGATTGTTTCAATTTGGTATTTATTTGTTTGATATCCTAGTATGTTGGTGCATAAGTTGATAAATGTGGTTGTGTAAGCTGTGCAAGAATGCCCATTTTGTGTCAATTGTCTAAAGTCACCGGGATTTGAGTGTGGTTATTGTTCGAGGACAAACAAAGGTTTAAGTGTGGGGTGGTGATCTAAGGCGTATTTATATGCCTTAGTAGCGACTTTAACGCATGATTACATTAGTTTTGAGAACAATACTTGTTTATTATATAAGTTTTTGATGGAATATGGGATATTGTGCTAACCAATATGATTAGACTCTTGTAGATGGAATTTCCGAATTTTTGGAGCATGTTTGGCATGGAAAGTGAGGCTTGGAGGAGCTACAAGTGAGGAATATTGAAGATAAGAGGCAAGCCAAAGAGTTGACCTTGAAGAATCCAACCAAATCCGCGAAGAGAACTCGACGAAAGCAAAAAAATCACAAAAAGAAGGGCCTGGCGCGCTAGGCAGCGTGCCAGGCCGCTTTTGGCTTATTTTTCACTTGCCCAGGCAGACTTGGGGCGCGCCCAGGGGCGTGCCACGCCGCCTGGGAGGACCCTTTTGCTGAGGTAAAATCTGCCTAAGTGCTAGGCGCGCCCAAGGGCGTACCGGGCCGCTTTTTGGCCCATTTTTGCCTCGACTTTGGGTCTATAAATAGGGCTTTTGAGTTATTGTATCACATTCCATCATCCTTAGAATATTTTGGGCGTTTTTGTGCATCTCAATTAGGTTCCATTCCTCTTCTTTTCATTTTTTAATTATTTTTTAGGGTATTTATTACTTTTGGATGTTGATAAACATTATGAGTGGCTAAAATCCCTCATTCTTGGGGTTAAGGCCAAGAACATGAATCTCTTGGGTTAATTGTATTGGTTTTTGCTGGAGTTTATCATAAATTGGTTGTTCATATATTCTAAATTTCATTATTTTGATGCTTGTTCATGCTAAGTGTTCATGTGACTGTCATACATTTCCTAGATTTCTATTACCGAAGAGTCGTGTTAGTAGAGTCTTATTTTAGTTTCTTAAGGACAAGAAAATATTCTAGATGCTTTTAACAAAGAATTTTGTTGTTCTTAAGTGTGATCTTGTGTCATATGATGGCATTTTTTTGTTTATGTGTAGGAAAATAGGTTGTTTATGCAAAAGATGGAATTTGAAGCTAAAATGACTAAGTGTTGATCCATGAAAAAGAATGATAAAACCTAGAACCATTCCATGAACTGTCTTATTAATCGTGGACAAGGATCTAAAAAGCAACAACTTGTTTTAAAAATAGCGGCTCATTTGACAGCCCGTGAAACCAAATAATGGACCGTCCTATTATTCATAGAAGAGGTTTTGTAGAAGTGCACATTAGACATCATTTGACTAGCCTTTTGACGAACCGTGAAACCATTCATGGACCATCCTTTTAATCATAGATGAAGTTTCCGCAATGGGGTATTTGTAGGTCTCAAACCACAATTCAAAATGATGTATTATCAAAGCCATTCCTGAATCTTGGAATGATTCATGAATACCTACAAGTTCCAGACCTAAAAGTAGAAGAAGACGGGTGATTCAAAACTTTCATAGATCGTAGTTTTGAATAACAATTATGGAGTGCTTATGCGGCTAGTTTTTCGAGTTTGTTTAGGATGGGTTTGCTATGTTAAATACTATACTTAGGTTTTCCTTTTTGGTTATAGATTATTACGCTTGTTAAGTATCATTTTATGGTTTTTGAAGTAAAGACACGACATTATTGGTTTTTCTCTTAGTTCTTGAAGTTTGATACTTGGATAATTGTTTTGAACATAATTTTGGTTTCATTATTCTTCTTTCGTAAGTTAAATACTATGGTTTCTTCTACAACTTTTGGTATTGTTAGGGATATCATGAGTAGCTAAACACCATAACTAGGTTGTGGGAACCATGAAGTAATGATCCAAAAACTCAGGTCCTGATGACACATATTATAACCAGCCAGTAGGTAAGCCAAATCTATAGCCTGAGATGGAAAGTAACAGGCTAATGAGTGGAAGAGAGAAAATTAGGGTAATAATACTGAATAAAGCGACTAGTAAGGAAAGTAGATGGAACATACATACAAATGAAGAGGGGAAAGTATAAAAGCCACAAAAGCATAAGGAGTACTAGACAAGTACATTATATATAGAATAGTCTCAGAAAGTACAAAATAAGACTAATCCAAAATAGAAGGAGATAGAACAACTCAAGTCGCCAAAAGCTCACCCTATATCTCCAATAAACAGTTTTCCATGAGGACGGCATCAGCAGCGATGACTCATACTAGGATTTGCATCAGGGTAAAAGATGAAGAAGTGTAGTATAAGTATCAAATCATGAAGTACTCAGTAGGCATCATGGGCCGACTGAGTTCAAATAAGATAAAACATAATAAAGTGTGAATATATGCTAAAGGTAAGAATAAAGGGGTCAGAAAGAGAGTAATAGAACAATACAAGAAACATAAGTAATAACTCAAAAAGCATAAAGTAAGAGTGTAACTTTAACCTAACCAGACTCCCATAAGACCAAAAGGTAAACACAATAATAAATAAACTCAATTGGCCCCCATAAGCATGGTGGGTCCAAACAACAAGCAATACTAAATATAAACCAAGCATGAAAGTGAATAAAGGCGGAAGAATGCCATAATATACAATAATCGTACCATATAATCCTTCTCCAACCATATGCATGAGCCTTGCCTAGAATCAAACTAGACTTCTAAAAATAAATTAATGGTAATGTATGCCCCAAATCAAACCGTGGCTAAATATGTAATTAAGTAGTAAAATAAAGTGCCCAAAATCAAACCAGGCATAAATAGTCCATTTTCCTTTGTAGAAAACTAAATTCATTTAAAGCATTCAAAGCTCCTATTTTCAAGTCAAAAAATAATGTTTTTAGGCCAAAATACCAATATGCCAAGGATATGAGATCAAACAAGTATAATAGAGCGAGCAAACTGACTAAATACTTATAATCAGTCCACTAATATGCCACCTAGGTGTTTTATAGTCATCTACAACATGAAAATTAGGAAACACGAAAATTATCCTATGGTGAATGACCATAAAGGAGAGGTACCCGAGAACCCGACTTAAGGTAAGCAGCTACTTTGAAAATCCAGAGAGATATAGACGTTTGGTTAGAAAGCTTATCTATCTTACTGTAACCCGAGCCTAGACTAAGGCATCTGAATCTAATCTAAATAATACTGTATATACCAAGTCAAGTCCTAAAGGAGAAGACGACTATCGAGACTAAGGATTCCAAGGCGTAATTCTTTTCCAAGGCCTTAAACAAGCTATAAGGATCATAAACACTTAACTATAGTATTCAAGCCACAATATCCCACAAACAATTTGTAAATTATCATATTAATACCTTAAGCAAGCAAAGCCTAAGAGTAGGTAAGCCGTAACCTACTAGGCCACCGAAGAACGTGCTTACAGCCCATTAAACCAGAGCTTTTCCCTTCCAAGAAGCCTTCGATTGCTTCCATACTACCCAAATAATAATTTATGCATCAATATGCAAATAATGATACCCATATTGTGAATTTACACTCTGGGTTGAAAATTGGGTCAAAAATCACCCATGGTCCTGCTTATGGAATTCAGAAATCAAACCAGCAATTATGTCCCTCGTGGGACAAGCATCATGTGCTCAAAAATTGAGAATTATCAGCCTCTAATTTGAGGCCCAAAACAGCCCCAAAGTCAAAGGAAAAACAAAAATTAAAGTTATGGATTAAATTAGAATTAAGGCTAGGAACTTATGGATTAACGATGGAAAAATGATCACGAGTCAAGACACTAACAAGACTTAGCCATAATTTGTGACCCAATACAGAGAATTGCTCAAAAGGGAAGGTAAAGGCTAGTGACATTTAGATTGATCTTGAAGTCAAGCTCAGTAAGATCAACCAGGATCTTGTAGCTTCACTAGAATAAAATAAAAAACTTGGGGAGAATCTGACTATAACTAAAGAGTAGCTTAAAAAACCCCTCTATTGGACTGCTTCTTTAGAAATTCTTATTGGTATAAGTCGTCTGAAATCTAATTCTGGTGAGGGCCTTGGTTTTTAAAAGAATAAGACTCCTTATAATCCTCATAGCAAGTATGTTTCTATCCCTGATAATATGTTATTCACTTATTGTGGTTAAAATGGTCACTATAAGCACAGTTGTGTATCCTCTATCAATGCTAGAAAGAGAATCTTGAAATATGTTGAATCCATCAGAAATTCCATTGGACTAGGTCCCTCTGTGAAGAAGTCAACTCTACTAGCCTGGACAAGAAGAATCCTTATTAATCCTTTTTCCTATGTCAAGGGACCCAAGTTTATTTGGGTTCCTAATTCTAATAAATAACTATGCGTGTAGGTGAGAGTGAGTGAAGGTAATTTGTCATGACCCAATTTCTCAAGTCATGATGGCACATACTATAACCCACCAATAGGTAAGCCAACCTATAATCAGGACAAGCTAGTAACTAACTATCAAGAGAAATGAAAGAAAGCAGTGGAATGAATATGATAAAAAGACTACTATATATAAAGCAACCCCAAGACCTAGTGAAGTCAGTACAAGAACTCCTAATACAACAGAACTACAAAGTGAAATACAGAATAAATACAAGTACAAACCATCTCTGAAATGCAAAATACAGAGCAAACTAGCAATATGAGAAAGAACAGGAATACTTCGAACGTCAGGAGATCACCCTAAATCTCTAGTCCAAAGCTACTTCGTACGATGTACACGTCAATAGTGAGAACTCGTACTATGATCTGTGGTGATTTGTGGGCTGCAAAAGTGTAGTATGAGTACCAAACACATGGCACTCAGTAGGCATCAGCCAACTAAGCTCCAAAGATAATGCAAGCATAAATAACATGTAAGCAATAATATAACTACAGGAAACTATCAAAGAAAA
This sequence comes from Capsicum rhomboideum, assembly GCA_031232105.1. NCBI lineage: Eukaryota > Viridiplantae > Streptophyta > Magnoliopsida > Solanales > Solanaceae > Capsicum > Capsicum rhomboideum. The sequence continues at coordinate 49,400,086 of CP124716.1, read as the reverse complement.
ATAAGCATAATAACGCTAATGGAGCAATAAGGATACACTATCCTATTCTAATAGTATTCAAGAACTAAAGTACAATACCGTATATCACTAGCCAATATACCAATGAAGAGTGAAAATAAGATATATAGTAGTATACAAGGCCAAAGAATACATATACATACAATATGAACAGATAACAAAAGAGAGGGATATACGATAATACCATATCTATATATATATATATGTATAAATATATAGGACTAAACCCAAAAGTAATAACCTGAGGGAACAAACCTAATGTCTCGAGGACCATAACTAAGAAAGGGAGCTAATACTAGCATAATCATGGCCTATAACCAAAGTGTGACTAATCACGAGGTAATCTAACAATAATGTATTTTACCATGATAAAGAAAAGGAAATAAGAAATGTACCAATAACCTGGGGTACCAGTCTATAACTATCCTGCCATGAACTAACCATAATAACCAACAATAAGGTAATAGGCTAGCTTGGACAAACAATAACCTAACTGAGCCCCCATAAGCCCGAAAGGTTCAAGAAAGCACTCAACAAACAACAACCATAGCTTATATCTATACAACTCCCCATAAGGCCGATAGATATAAGCGCCAAATAATCATACTGGTGATAGGCAATGCATATGAATGAATAAATGCAACATAAACCAATAGTACCATACCCAATCCGAGTGCCATAATGTACCAAGTGTATTGATGTCGCCCAAAATATACCTTCAAAAAAGTATAATGCAATCGATGTATCAAATATAGAATCCAACTAGGTTGGGGTCGATCCCACAGGGAATAGGACGAAGTTATGTAGAATGCTAGTCTAAGTAATTGGAAAGTGAGCAAAACTGGGGGGGTATTTGTGAATAAGTGGTAACAGTAACGATTGTTGATTTTAGGATTTATAGACAATATGAGAAATACACTAGGTCTGTGATCCCCGATGATTCCTTAACTCCATCAGTTACTTGTACTGACAAAACTGTCCCGCTGTGTTACATGCAAAATCTAACAAGATATATTCATCTAAATGTCTCTCGACCTTGTTTAGATGAATTTCACTCTTCTCCTCTTGGTCTCTGAGTGTCGCACTACTATCCCTTGTCCTGGATCTCAGATAACTATTCCTTCTATGGCTCAAGTTATTAGATGAAGGTTGATAGCTTCAAATCTCTGTTGTTATTTCCTTTTCCCAATCTCTACCTCTCTCTCGATCAAGTCTAGAATACAAGCGAGTTTCTAACATTTGCAACCGTTAGAAGATCAATCACAATGAAGGAAATAACAATGCATGTATTTACATCGGTTCAGAATTTTCTTCGCACTTAACCCATTTTGTTAATTCCTCATGGTTCACACAACCCTAGTTAATGAGTTTAGCTACTCATGTTTGCAAGAGAACAATAAGAATTCAAGGATGAAAACATAATTGTAAACTCACAATAAAGAAGAAACTCTGAAATCTCAATTATGAATAAAAGCCTAGAATCGATGTTCCAAGATTACGAAATCCAATAATGTGTTTATGAACTCAAAATAATAAAAAAACTATCTCAAAATAATGTAATGACTCCTTCTTGAACATAAGACAATACAGGGGTATTTATAGATACAAGCTGAATCCTATCCTAAACAAAATAGGAAAACAGAGACGGCAATTTTCCACGGTAGCGTGACTAGGTGTTGTGGAACCAAGTCATGCCACGTAGGTCAGTGCCGTGGAAATCAGGAAACTTTTGACATCTCTGAAGTTGACTCATGGCATCCCCTCACATCATGTCAGTGGACTCACGGCATGTGAGTCCTGTCGTGAGTCACCTCTCCGGTGCAGATCCTAGTTCTTTTATCTTCAGATACTTCCTTCTCAAGCGTGATTCTTCCTTTTTGTCCATTTTGCCTCTAAAGCCTATTTTCCTGCAATGTAGAACAGAAAACACATCATACCAACCAAACACACCCAAGTTATTACATATTTTCCTTGTTTTAAGTATCGAAAGTGTCATGAAACCATGACACATCATGTATACACCTCCTCTAGCTTAGTAGCTCACAAAGGTAGGACCTACGGCGACCATCCTTCTCTGGCACTGTGTCTTATGGATGAAGGGGCCCCTATAGGACTTGGGATAACCGTATACAGTGCCTGGTCCCAAACTAGGACTTCCAATAATCACCATAATCAATATACTCCATCTAGTACCGAAGATATATATAAGTATAATAAGTGCACAGAATCGAACCGTGACTAAAAGAATGTAAATCTGTAAATCCATTGCCCGAGATCAAGTTTGAGACTAAATCAGCATAATAGCATAGAAAGAGTCGAAATCTCTCTCGATCGAAGTAAGTAGTAGTGGTAAAAAAGTGGATTAATAATGGATCAAAATCAACCTCGGACTAATTTTCAAAAAAACATTTTTAGTTCCAAAGCTCATAATTCATTAAATAAGGTGGTACAATTTCCATTGCAAAAGAATCCATTTTAAAAGTGAAAAGTGGGAATAAATAAATCCCTTTTTTAGAAAATAGTAGTAAAATCAATGTTTTGTTCGGAATCGTACCACTAAGTGAGAATAAATGCAATCTAAAGTATGCATGCCATCACTAGTATCCAAACAATACAATCATAAGAGCCTAAGTGTCTATAAACTAGAATCATTCCCTCTTTAAGGGTAAAATACTTACCTGGAGTCCAACTAGTATCGTAACCACGGTCTTGGGCCCAATAGTATGTAACTAGTATATTATTGGGGAACTACTGTCCAATTCGCTAAGTAACATGGGGAATACTATACTAAAGGATCATTAACATCAATATATGGTTAACATGTCAATAATCAAGGATAATATAGTTCTAGGGCCATAACGGGTATCCTAGTCTAGGGTTCGGATCACATTTCTATCCCAAGTTCCCTAAATAGACTAAGTCATGATATACTAGTCATAATTCGATCCTATAATCCCTACCTGGCATCCAATCTATGCAATACACAATCTCATACAGAAAAGTAGATCGAAGCCTACCTCATAGATGAACCGTAGTCTCAAACCATCCGCAAATTAATCTTCTTCACCCCAATATCCTGAAATGAGGTCGCACTATCAAAATCCTAATCTACATGTTAATCAAAGTAAAATGATATTCATATTACTATATAAAAATTCTGGCCCGAATTTGGGTCAAAAATGGACTCATGAGGCCCGCTAATGGAATTCCAAAATTGAATCCATCACGAGGTCCCTTGAAGGACAAGGAATATGTGCTCTAAAGTTGAGAACAAATGGAGTACAAATCAGGGCCTAAATCAGCCCACGAAGTTGGAGAATTTAAGACCTAAATTCTAGGAATTTACAATGAAAGAGGATGGAATTTGATGGGGAAAATAATGGAAAATGACCAAGGAGTGTTGAACTAGCTTACCTTAGCTTCAATGGATGATTTCCCACATTTTTACACGTTCCAAGCTCTCAAAAATGGGGGGAAAACCCTAGGAAATGAAACAAAATCGAGTGAAAAAGGGATATTTAACACCAGCAGTTGTTGCTAAAGCGGTCACTTGGATACAAAAGCAGACACCACTAAAGTGGCTGGTGCTATAGGCTAGTGGCTGCTAAAGTGGCATCCCCATCGCTAAAGTGACATCTGCTTAAGTGGGAAAGGAGTGCTAAAGCTTCCCTCACATATACATCTAGGACCGCTAACATGGTATAATGTCGCTTAAGCGAATGCACCAGCAACTTGAGGCATCAAATTTTTCTAAGTCCAAATAGACTCCGACTGGGTGCTTGAGATTCATTCGGAACCCCATGCGCACAAACAAACTATCCTACCATATAAAATTTGATATTTCAGACTCAATGGAACCATTGAAATGTTCATCCGAGATTATTTCAATTAAATATGGGGCCCACACCTATAAATCCATTTTAACCAAAATCTACCCAATAGCCCAAAATGAGTCTGGAAACCTCGAGATGATGACCAAGGGTCTCCTAGCCTAAAATCAACATTTTAGAGCTGATGGCACTATTAAAATTCTCATCCAAGGCCGTTTACTAGGATTTTTGGTCTGAGACCAATTCCTTATCTTTTAAAGCTCCAACATAGGAAAATGAGCCTAAAACCCAAACGAACTGTCCGATAACCAAATCGACAGTTTTGGAAAGTCATAAATGACCTATAGCCACTGTGAAAGACTCAAAATGCTGTAAATGTGGAAAAAATAAGAAAATGACCTGGAGGGTCATTACAAGCCAATTGGGACAAAGATGGTTCATGTATAGTGGTTTCTCTAAGCATATGACGGGTAGAATGGAATTTTTTCTCTCACTCAAGGCATTCTAGAGAGGCAGTGTGTCATTTGGAAATGGGAAGAAGGGGTACATTCTTAGAGTTGGTCAAATTGGGAAATCATTTGATCGTACTATTAAAAATTATTTTGAATCCATCTATGGTAAAAATCTACAATGTCTAAGTGTAGTGAGTAATGATGATGAGTTATGGCACAGAAAGACGAAGTCATAGAAGCTTTTCTTTGTGTAATATATTGATATCAAAGGACCTGGTGTGTGTGTTGCCTAACAGATAGTTTGTGGATTCTAAGATGTGTGATAAAGGAAAGAAATTTCGTTCCTCCGTCAAGTTAAACAAAGAAGTCAACTACTCTAGGAAACTTTATCTCCTTCACATGGATCTTTGTAGACCAATGAAGACTCCCCATCGTGGTGGGAAGAAATACATTTTTCTAATTGTGATTGAAGTGAGTGATCATGTTATCTTTGATGAGATGAATAAACTTAGAGAAAAAGAAAGTCCTAATGAAGTTGATTTTGAAGAACTTTTACAAAATCATAGAGAGTCAGTTGATTGTCTGACTCAACTAGTGGAAAATCAACTCATGATGAAAAGAATGAGGAGGTGACAACCTCTTCCTCCACTCAGGCTTAAGATACTCCTGAATATACACCTACAGTGAATGAAAGCAGCATCAACTCATCAATAGCTCAAGAACATGAAAATGATCTCTCTAATGAACCAGGTCTTAGTCAGGAACAAGTAGAAATTCAAGTCTCAAACTGGAAGCATAGAGGGAGGAGCTACATTAGTTTGAAATAAATAAGGTTTGGCAACTGGGTATTAGGCCATTTGATGAAACTGTTGTAGGTACTAGGTGGGTGTTTAGAAATAAAGCTGATGAGTCTGGTAACAAAATCAAAAATAAAGCAAAACTGGTTGTTCAAGGCTGGTACGGATGAAATTGCACTAAAATCTCTCCTATGATTGGCTATGAAGAGAAGGCAGGTATATAAAGTAAAGTTTTGTGTAGTGTTTTACTCAATTAATGTACCTTTGCAGGTATACGCACTTGGAGAACATAGTTTTCACGTAGAGCAGGAATGTGTTTTTAAATACTACAAGAGGACAATCAGATAGAACAATGAGAGACCTGGTCTCTCACACAGCTCAGTATCCTTATCTTACCTTTAGAAAATAAATTATGCACGTGTCACATGTCATCATTTTCTCCCACCTTTTCTTAAAGCGTCCTTTCTTTTTACTTTTTCTTGAAACACTATCTCTCTTTCTTAAGAATACACGTCGCTCTCTTGAACTTAAAATAGATCTCATCCTTTCACTCAATTTAAGTCATTACATACTCTCACTCAATTTTTGAAAACCTTCCCAAAACTTAAAACCCTGATTATCCTTCTATTCGTTGATCTTGTTTTATGATATCTCTTCATACTATTCATGTTTGTGTCTTCATAATTGCTAAATGATGAAAAAATAAATAAAACCTGAGTACTAGTTGTTGTTTGAGTTAGTGAACAAGGATTTTCTTCCGAGAACAGAAGGAAAATATGTTGCCTCAATTGCAAACCTATTCCTTATGGAAGCCCTCAACTCTTCTGCTCCAATCAACCTTCTAAGGATAAAGATTGAGCACATTATGAAGATTTGTGACTCAAATAAAATTAATCATGGTATTGGGCATGGTTTCCTTCTTTTAAATGTGTTTAATCATTTTAGTGTGAAACCAAATTCAAGGATCTACTCCATAAAGAAATAGACCTTCTCTCTCACCACTCTAGAGAAATGTGAGTGTATTGCTAAAAAGGGTGGAGTGGTGTCGACTTCTATTGTTTCCATCCTGATTATTGCTCAAGATAAGAGTAACATGGAGTTGGAGAAGATTTCTGCTCTCGTGGCTAAGAAGGAAGCAGAAATTATGGTCTTGAAGGCTCAACTTCTTCAGATCATTCAAGGACCTGGTACTGGTTCAAGTACCTTAGTAGACCTTAAAGCCTAGAATGATCAAGTTACAACTGAGAATGCAGAGCTCAAAAATAAGGCTACTGAGCTAACTAAGTGGATCATTGATGAAAATCGAGCTTCTATGAGGCTCCTTGTTGTTGTAATGTTCAAATCTTCCTTCTCCTCATAAGTTCTCTAAGAAATTCCCATCTATTTCAGTCCCTTTTTGTTGACTCTTGTTAAGTCCTGGACATGTGCACTATTTAATTTTCTTTTAGTAAGACTTGGATATTAACTGTGTTATCTGGTCTTTTTTATCTTTCTAGTAGTTCATCATATTTCCCTACTCTCATCTGAATTTGTGTTTCTTTATGTGTGCTACCCTTGTTAGTCTTGAGTTATTCATTGCTTTCGACCTTACTTTGTTTTACTGCTTAGACTTTTTAATGATGCCAAAAGGGGGAAAATTAGTGTGATTGTGATTAGTGTAAAAGGGAACATGGTGAAATAGGGAACTTGATTAGTGTGATTGGTGTAAGGAGGAACATAGTGAAAGGGGGGACTAGAAACAGTTGCAGGCATTGCAAAAGGATCTATGTTTGTCATCATCAAAAAAGGGGAAATTTTGGGTCCCAGCCATGTTCTTATTATGCTTATGTTTTGATTATTGACAAACTTCATCACTGGAACCTGGTCCATGCCCGTCTTTTATGAGTTATGTTTAGGTGATTTCCTAAGCTAGTGGAAGGACCACCAGTTACATCAACTGGTGTCCCAGTGTTCAGGTTTGTAATTCACACATCTATCTTATATGCCAGCTATCCAGTATTCTCTGGCAGTTTCAGCACATTAGTGGAACAAATTCTCAGTTGTCCTTTGTAGCATCCACCAATAAGGAAGCTTCTTTTCCGATGCTCATCATATATACTCATCATCTTAAGAAGAGAAGTTTTAGTTTTTGCATATTCTTAAAAAGGCCTTCTTCTTGCAAAAGTTGTTGGTTCTCACCATTAAATACAAAGCTTCTACAACCTGGAAATTAGCTTGCTCATAGTGAAAAATTGTATTAGTTTCTAGGTTGATTAAGTCTTTGTATTTTGTGCTTAAATTTGTAAACCCACTCCTCATCCTGAGGTTTTGTGTGGGTAGTTATTTCTTCTTTTTTTGGTTTCAATCTGGTAATTAGCAAGAGTTAGCTATTCAGGTCTTCATAGTAGAGTTATTGCGAAGAGGTGTTGGAGTAGATTTACTGCAAAGGGATTAGGTATTAAGAAGTTAATTCCTAGAATATGTTTAGCTAGAGTTAGCTATTAGGGTCTTCACAGTAGAGTTATTGTAAAGAGGTGTTGCAGTGGAGTTACTCCAAAAAGGGCTAGGGATCAAGAGTTTAATTCGTAGATTGCATAAGGTTGTAATCAAAATTGTTTCTTGATGATTAGTGAAGCTATTGGTGAAATCTTACTGGGGTAGGTCATGATTTTACTCCCTTGAGCAAGGAGGTTTCCACATAAACATCCTTTTTCATTTACTTTACTGCTATTTACTTTGTATTTTTGTTTTTCTTTGTATTCCTCATATAAGGACCAGGTATCAAATCAGGTCCTTATTATTGTGGTGGACTCGTATAAACCATCAGTTTGCCTTTACGGGGTGCCCATGTCTATTATTTCATATAGTGGCTCTCAATTCATTTCTCACTTTTGAGGACATTTTAGGGGGAGTTGGCTACCCAATATGACCTTAGCACCTCTTTCCATCCCCAAAATGATGGACAGTCAGAGTATACTATTCAGGTTTAGATAGATATGCTCTGCACATATGCCTTGGACTTTGGAGGTCATGGGAGCAGTTTTTAGCCTTATCAGAGTTTGCCTGTAATAACAGCTACCATTCGAGTATTCAGATGGTATCGGTTGAGGCATTGTATGGTAGGCATTGTTGATCTCTAGTTGGCTGGTTTGAGATGTCAGGGGTTAGGCCCCATGGTACCGATTTGCTTTGTAAGTCTTTGGACAGAGTTTAGGTAATTCAGGATAGGCTACAGGCAGCTCAGAGCAGATAGAAAAGTTATACTAACAGTAGGCTTTATCCCTTGAGATTTAGAGGTGGTGACTATATTTCTTGTGAGTATCACCCATGAAGGGCATTATGAGATTTATAAAGAGGGGCATGCTCATCCCCAGGGATATCGGGCCAATTGAGTTCCTTCGGTAAGTTGGAGAGGTAGCATACGAGTTGGCCTCGCCTCCAGCCTTTTCAGCTATCCATCTAGTTTTTCATGTATCGATTTTACAGCATTATATTTTCACGTGCTTCTATGGTACATTGTTCAGTTAGATGAGTGGTTGATCTTTGTGGAGGGGCCAGATTCAATTCTGGATAGAGATGTCATACGGTTGGGTTCTAGAGATATTTTTGTGGTTAAGGTTCAGTGGAGGCACCATCCGGTCAATGATACTACCTGGTATACCAAGCGTGATATGCGAACTCAATATCCTCACCTGTGCGAACCTTCAAGTACTTCTTAAGACAATACTTTTGATAATGAAAGTCCTTAAAGTAGTGGATTTTGTAATGACCCTCTGGGTCATTTTCTATGTTTTGCTTTTTCTATATTTAGAGTCTTCCCATAGCTGCCCTAATCCATTTATTTCTTGTTGGTATGGGCAGTTTGGTTATCGAGCAGTTCGTTTGGTATTTAGAGCCATTTTCATATTTTGGAGCTTTTAAAGTTAAGAAATGGATCTCTAGCCAAAACATCAGGTAAATGGTCGCAGATGCCAATCCTGATAGTTTCATTAGCTATAAAATGTTTATTTTAGGCTAGGAGGACCCTTGGTCTGGGTCCTAAGCCTTTCAGGCTCGTTTTGGGCTATTGGATGGATTATGGTAAATATGGACCCTTGGGTGTAGGACCCACTTTTTGTCAAAAAAATCTCGGATGGAGATTTTGATGGTTTCATTGAGTTTGTAATACTGAATTTTGTAGGGTAGCATAGTTTATTTGCGTGCATTGGGTTCCAAACGAATTTCAAGCACCCGATCGGAGTCCCTTGGGACTTAATAAATTTTCTGGTGCCAAAGCTGCTAGTGCAACCGCTTTAGCAGCCTAGAGACTGCTTTAGATATAGTCACTTTAGCAACTCAAGACCACTTTAAAGATGGCTAGCTAACTGAGTCTGGGTCATTTTAGCACCCACTTCGTCGTTTTAGCGGTCATTTGGCTGCTAAATCGGCCATTGTTGGTAGTTGTATATATATGTGTCCTTGTTGATTTTTAGCTTGTTAATTAAATATAACCAGCCATTAAACATCTTGGGAGCTCTAAATTAGTTATTGAAACATAGAATTGGAGATGGGATTAGCTTGGGATTATCATAGTGATCAACTCCTCGTCTCAATTTCGTAAGTTCCCGATTGAAATTCCACTTAATTCGTAGTTTAAAGTTCTTGTTTTCCTCATATATTGTGGGTCTGTTTTGGGGCTGACTAAGGCTTGGATTACATTCATTTTTGGAGGGAAAATGATCCTTGAGCAGAGAGGGACACTGTGACGGTTTAAATTTTGTAATTCCGCAAGCAGGCCCCACGTGGGATTTTGAGTTTGATTTTTGACCCGAAGCATATTTTTGCAATGTGTATTAATATTCTTGTCTTGACATGTAATACATTATTTTGATATCATGTCAGTGGTTAGAAGCTTCTCGAAATGAAAAAGTTCCGGTGTAGAGGATTTTAAGTGCTTTAGGCAGCGTCTAGGTAGGCTAAGCTTACCTTTCTCCTAGAATTTGTTGTATTACGGTATTAGTGTGATATTGTGCTAGTTTTGGGTGGGTACTTATGGATCGGTTGTTATGTTAGCATTTATTACCTTATTTAGCCGGTTAGGAGCCCTTTTGGTAGAATCCAGCCCCTATTTCATAAATTCTCTCATGTTAGACTACGACTATCCTTTAGGACTAGAGTTGGTTTACTTAGTGCCTTGGGGTGAGATTCAGAAGCCTTAGCCTATGTTAAGGTAGGTACTTGCCTTAGGTGGGGGTTTTAGGGTTTGGTAGTGGGCCCCACTATTATTTTTAAGATAGAATGCTTAGAATAACGCCCTTTTTTACCTTAATGATCATATAGCTACTTCCTCTATTTCCTTGTTTTGGGTTCGACTTAGATGCTATTTTATGTCTATTTACTTTGTTACCCCCGGGTGGAGTACCATTTGACCTTAAACCGTATTTTTTGGCTTATTAATTGAAATCTATTTCTCTTTAATGGATTCGGCCGCCTAAAATTGGAATGTAAGACTAAATGGACTTGAGATAGGTTAAAACATTGGGATATTAATGCTAAGGCTTACGTTATAAAATCTGGTTTGAGTTTGGCATATATATACTAATTATTTCTTGTGAGTTCCGGTTTGAGTCCGACATATGTATGCTGATTATTAATTATCAGTTTTGGTTCTAGTCCGTCATTTACTATCATGATATTATTTGTAGTTTTGGTTCGATTCATGCATTTATTAACTTTTTGAATACTAAATTGGGATTAGAAATTTGGTAGAGATTGGTAAGACTTGTAGTTATAGCTGAAAAGGAGTATCTGGTATCATTATTGTCGGTTTGAGGGGGAATTTCATAACTGGTAAAAATTTTAAATACAGTAATCGATGTTTTAGAATGTGTTATTGTATTTAATATATGAGAATGGCCTAGGACTATATTTTCAATGATTTCATAACTTAGTAGGCATATTTTATTGGTGATCTATCGGAGTGCTATCCATACAAAATTGATGAGTTAGGGTTAATCTAATGTCTTTTGACCCACATAGATGAATGAAACTCTAAATCCTTTTAGTCTTTGAGTGTTTAAGTATTAAACCTCATCATTAGTCTCAGATTGACTTTCTTTATAAAAGTTTAAGTCAATAGATGAGGGTTAGAAACCTCAATTCTCCATTGTTAATCTATTTTCTAAGCCTATACTTTGTTTATCAAGCAAGTAAAGATTTATGGTGAGTTCTAATGTTTTCAACTGCTAAACAACAATCAAAGAAAAGAGAATAACAATGCATCCATAATCACCATTTAAAAATCACTATTATTATTGACCTACTTTCGTTAGTACATCATGTTTCCATAATCCTAGTCATGGTGTTTAGCTACTCATGATTTCACCTAACAATGTCAAAAGTTATAGAAGAAACCATAATAATTAACCTACAAAAAAAGAATAATGAAACCGAAATTATGTTCAAAATAATGATCCAACTATCAAACTTCAAGAACTAAGAGAAAAATTAATGACGTTGTGTATTTTCTCCAACAACTAGAAAACAATATGTAATGAGTGTAATAATGCATAACCGTAGAAGAACCTAAGGAAAGTATTTATAGACATAGCAATCCTATCCTAAACAAACTAGAAACACTGGCCATGTCAGCACTCCATGAACCGTCATTCAGAATTACGGTTCGTGGAAGTTAGAAATCACCCGTCTTTTTTTATTTTTAGGTATGTAACTTACTGGTATTCATGATTCATTTCAAGATTCATGAATGGCTTTGATGATCCCTCATCTTGAACCTTGGTTTGAGACACAAAATTACACCTTTTCAAAACCATAGTAGATGATTGACAGAAAGTTTGTGAATGGATTCTGGATCTATCAAAAATCCCTTCAAATAATATCCAATTTGCAGTTCTGCGAAACCTCTTCTATGACAAACAAGACAGTTCATCATTTGGTTTCATGGGTCATTAAATGAATTGTCATTTTCAAATGAACTTATTGCTTTGTTGATTTTTGTCCATGATTAACAAGAAGGTCAGTCATTCTCTTTTAGAAAATACTCCCAGTGATACTAGAGGAAGGTGGGGATGACATCAAATTCTACCCTTATGGTCTGGTCCACACACATGCTATGATAAAAATTACAATGGGAAGCAAGGCTCTAAGGCAGAGTGAATTCGGAAAGATTGACTCAGTTTGGATTATTCTCTGTAACTCAACAATAGACACAGGTCTTTTCTCCTTTCTTTCTCTTCTTACTTTTTGATACTTGATCTGTAGAAGGATCAACACTTACTCATTTTATTTCCAAATTTTAACATTTACACACACAACCTATTTTCCTGCACATAAACACAAAGTACCATCATATCACACAAAAACACACTTAAGTACCACAAAATCTTTTGTTAAAAGCATCGAATGTGTTATGAAATACCAGTACATCAAGCATATGCCATTGTTATGTTGAAACTTGGAAAGATTGATATGTGTTTTGCATCTTTGGTTTGTTCCATAAATTATTTTTACATATTAGGATTTTGATATTATCGTGATGGACTTGTTATGGAATGTAAGAGAGATTGACACAAAATAATACCCTACAAGCAAGATTGAGGAGATTATTGATTTTTGGACTTTTAGCCAGTGATTATGAGCTAAGCATATAGTTGTTTTGATTTAAATATTGCATTTGATTTCCTTTATATTCTATGATCAAGCATACTCAATTCATGGACTTATGAACTTAGTTGTTCCTAAAAAATGATGTCTTAAAAGACTTGCAAATGGTTTTTACTATTCATGACTTTGTGGACAAAGATCCGACTTTATTTACTACTTTTAAAGCTACAAAATCCGGCTATGTAAGTCCATTGAAGAAATTTGGATTCATATAAGAACCTTACGAGTCCCATATGGGTCCCACCTCATAGTATGTTGCTGTAGAGGGAGTGTATATTAGTAGGGTTATTTCATTGTATTGTATTGTCATATATTTACTTCTTAAGATTTATTGTTGTCATTGTGATATTATTGAGTTGTTATGGCCTTCCTGCATGCAGGGTTACTTTTCATAGCACTCTTTATTCAATAAAGTAACTACTGGAGCTTAGTTGGCCTATGATTTCTACTGAGTACTAGTGGGTTGTACTCAGCCTACTCTTAAACATCCTTCTAATGTAGATCTCAGTGCGAGTTGTCAGTGCGGACCTTGATCAAACAAAGTTGGTAAGTTGAAGTTATGATGAACTTTATTATCTGGATATTGTCCATGTTTGCTATTTCAGTTAATCCTGTCTTACTTACTTCTTGAATAGATTTGTATTAAACTTTTGGCATTCTATTTAGAGGTCACTCTTGTACTTATAACAACTTAGTCATAAGAGATTTATGTATGTTCTACTTTATTGTGGATGTTGAAGCTCACTTTGAGTTATTTGTATTGGTCCTTTACTATTCTATTTTAATTTAAGTTAATTGTGATTGTTGAGTTTGGCTTATCTACCATGACTGGATTGGAGTAGGTGTCATCATAAGCCTAGATATTTTCGATCATGAAAAATTTTGTATCAAAGCACTAGGCTCACCAGTCTCATGATTATAAGAGCAAGTACCCAATAGTGTCTTACGGGTCAATATAATGATGCCTGTATCTATCTTCGATAGGCTATAAGACATTCTTAGTTGAATTTTATTCATTGATTCCTTATCATGGGACGTCATCTATCTTTTCAATTCTTAACCTAGTGTTTCATTCTCTCATATGTGGTGATGAGATCATCTTTTTCTGAGATGATGTGACACTCATCTGCTACTAGGGCCCCAATAAGAAGTTGAGGTAGGGGTGAGGTCATGGCAGAGGTAAAGCATCAGTTACAGAACTAGTTAGGGGTAATGCTAGAGTGGCATCTCTTATGCCAGAGGTTGAGATTAAAGACGTGGCTTGTCATGATATCACTCTCCAGTTTTGGTTCGAGTCTGGTATTTATTATCTTTATGAATACTGATTTTGGATTAGAAATTCGGTAGAGACTAATAAGACATGTGGTTATGGTTGGAAAGGAGTATCAAGTATGCATATTACTCATGTGGGCTCATTTTAAGTTCATTATTGTTGATTATTCTATACTTACATTAGTGCTACTCTTTGTTTGTACCCATTGTGCTTATGGGGGCTCGATTGGGTTTATTTCTTCTTGTTTGTGCCTTTGGGCTTATGGGGGCCCAGTTAGGTTATAGCTACGCTTTTATTATTTCTCTCAAGTTATTTGCTTTCTACTTATCGCGGCTGCCTAGTTTGGCCTATTGTTTCCATTTCTGCCATTATTTATTGACTTAGGTTTATATTCTCGCACTTTATTTATTTTTTTACTGTAATTTAGCTTAGTCGGCTTATGATTCCTACTGAGTACCCATTGTTTTGGTAGTTATGCAACACTTTTGCATCTTTTTCCCTAATGTAGATCTGAGTATGAGTCACCGTCATTGACGATATCCTCAGGTTGTGCTGCTATTTAGAGATAGGGTGAGCTTTTAGAGTCCAGAGTTGATCCTCCTCCTTCTGCTATTTTTGATAGTCTTATTTGTATATTCAGAGACTATTATGTATATTCTCATAGTGTCTAGTACTCTTTTTGTGTTAGTGGCTCTTGTACTGATCTTACCAAGTCGTGGGGGAATTTGTTTTGATATTTTTTTCCTCCTTCCTTCTTTTATATCATGTATTTACATATATATATATATATATATATATATATATTCTCATGACTTGTTACTTCAGTTGAACCTTTATTCTCTTATCTTTCGTCGGTTAGCCCGTTACTTGTCATTCTGGGCTATGATTTGGCTTGCCTACTGGTGAGTTAAAGTAGGTGTCAGCATGACTTGAGAAATTGGGTAGTGACACTTTTCCACTTCTAGTAGTGACAACCATGCATTTGCCATCATTTATCGAATTCTGAACATTGTCACTGGAAAATGTACCACTTTTTCACTGATTTAGGGTCGCTGACATCTGCCCCATTTTATACTCAATATGCTTTATGGAACTGGAGTGTGAGTCCATTAGTTGACTAATATTAGAGATAGCACTCTTCATCTCTTTAACACTGGAGTCAGTAGATTCGACCCTTTGAAAAACCTTCATCAATATATCTTTCATCCTTGAACTCTTTGAATCATTACTAGACCGATCACGACTTCCAAGAGGCACATATAGACCACTTTTACCATTCTTGCTCTTCTAGTTACCCTAATCTCTATCTTTATAACCAGCCCTGTCATAATAGTTATCTTTTTATAGTTCCAACCTTGGTTTCCTTGGATGTTGGCCCAGAAACCCCCCTGGTTGTTCAAATGATTGGCCTCCTCCTCATAATCAGAATCAAGCCCCTCGTGTCTCACTATTTTGCCTTGTGAACAAACAACGTGCACCTTTTTAGATTCACCTAAAAGCAAATGTTTTGTGAGTAAGTCCATTTGCATTTTCCTGTGTTCCATATCCTGATCTCGCTCTTCCTTCTTGCGGCGTTGTCTAGCTATCATACCTACAAAATGAGTTCTACTTGCAACTTCAGAGTCCTTAGTATGCCACTCCCTATTGGTTTTCGTAACTCTATCAAATATTATTGTCACATCAATATAAGTTTATGACATGAACAATCCTCCAGTGATAGTATTAACTATCGATTTGGTCACAAAGTTCAAGGACCTGTAAAATGTCTCCATCAAATGTTCATCCCCTAACTTATAGATTGGACATTTTTTTAGCTTCTTGTTTAACCGCAACCATGCTTCATGTAATGCTTCTCCAGGATGTTACCTTAAGTTATTAATCTCATCCCTCAGTTGCAACATTTTGCAGGGTGGAAAGAACTTTTCCATAAAAGCAGTCTTTAACTCCCTCCAATTAGTTATCGAGTTATGTAGAAGCTCATTTTACCACAAGCTTGCTTCCCCAGACAATGAGTGACTGAACAACCACAGCTGGATAGCATTTTGGCGAACTCCAAGTTGTTCATATGACTTGCAGATCCCAACAAAGTTCATCAAATAGAGGTTTGGATCATATCCACCCGCACCTCTGAATAACCCTTTTAGGTTCAATAACTTAATAATGGTGCTTATGATATTGAACTTAGCTCCCAAATCTAATAAAGGAGGGATGATGGCCCCAGTAGCATCATTTTTGTCTAAATTTGGGTCATTTTCATCATCGATATCATAAGGAACAGTCGGTCTTTGATGCTGTCCCCTAGCTCTTTGATCTTGATGTGGATTAATTACAAGATCAACATTGTCAACATTCTGCTCATTGACTTCATTACCAACAATTCTTGCATTGTTGTAGTTGCCTGCATTCAGATTATTAGCCCTAGCGTGGGCCTCAGCAAGTTGTTGTTGCCTTGCTGCTTCCATTTCTTGTGCATTCATCCTTTTCAAAGTAATTTCAATTCGGGGTCATAAGGAATCAAAGGTTCACCCAAACTATAGGTATTAGGCATGCACTGACCTATACCCTGTAGAAAATAGAAACAACAAATAAAAGTAAAATTAGGAAATAAGACTAAGAGTCAAAAAATACACATGACTTA
This sequence comes from Capsicum rhomboideum, assembly GCA_031232105.1. Taxonomy (NCBI): domain Eukaryota; kingdom Viridiplantae; phylum Streptophyta; class Magnoliopsida; order Solanales; family Solanaceae; genus Capsicum; species Capsicum rhomboideum. The sequence continues at coordinate 49,383,437 of CP124716.1, read as the reverse complement.
AACTTAATCTACAACTGTATTCCCCGGCAATGGAGCCAAAATTTGATACGCCTAAATTACACCTCTAAGTTGAAGTAAAAAGCGGTCACTGTCAAATATAGAACCCAACTAGGTTGGTATCGAATCCCATGGGGAATAAGGTGAAAACTAAGTTTTATGTCTTTATTCCACTATTAGCCAATTATTTCCATAAAAGGGGTTTTTGTAAAATGTGAAGTTATTTCAATGTCAATTGTGAATGATTAACAATAACAATGTTTCAGAGAATGAATTCAGTTGAGAGAGAGAAATAGGTTTGTGTTCGCTTTGGTTTTATGACACAAATAGGTCGCCAACAATGGTAGACTCTTTTAGTGTTATGTTTGCAAAGCTATTGATACTTTAATTCATCTAAGTGTTACTCAACCTACTCGAATTATTACCACTCTAATACTCTCAGACTAAGAGTGATTTCACTTTGAAATACAATAATTGCCCTAAGTTGCCTAATCTTATTACAGCATTAACCATTAGACGAGGGTTAGAAACCTGGAATTCTTGTCTTTAACTCTTTCTCCTAGCCTTAACTTCTTTTCTCAAGCAAGTTAAACTTAAGGCGAGTTCTAATCTTTGTAACCATTAGAAATCATACAAAACAAAAGAATTGATGATGCAAGCAATAGCACTATGTGAATCTACACCATTATTGACCCTAAAGATATCAATTCAGCATGGATCCTACAACCCTAGTTGTGTGGTTTAGCCACTCATAGTTATAAGAACAAAAAAAAACATAGAAATCATAAAATAATAATAAACTTACACAAACAAAATTACAAGAACTTAATTTGCATTTCAAAACTCAAGAGAATTGCTAATATCCTACAAAAGAGCATAAAAGTACTTGTGTTTTCTCTCCAAAATGTAAGATCACCAAAATAAACTCCAACAATAGCTATTTATAGTTCAGGGAATTTTAAAATCTAATTAAATTCAGAAAATACCACCTCATGTCTCACAGATAAGTTGACGGCCCATTGCCTGAGTGACGGTCCATCTCCTTAGCCATCGCCTCTATCCAGTGAATGTTGCTTGAAATCTGCTTAGGCTCTGTCTAGTCGATGGTCTGTCAAGGTAGTGACAGTCTATCGGTTTCTTCATCACTTGATGTCCTCCACTTATTACATGTTGGTTAAGTGTTACAGTTTGGGTGATGGCTCATCGAAAGATTTACAATTCATCAACTTGGATGTTGACTTGCCAACACTTAGCATTACAAACTATTTAAACACCACGGTCTAGAGGACGATCAGTTATGGGGTCGACCACTTATCAAGTGCATCATTAAATCTCTCTTTTCAGTATAATTCACACTTTTTCGTACCTTAACACGTTCTCCTGTACATGAGACATAAAAGTGATCAAATCCAAAAAAAGTTATTTAAGACTTGCACTTATTCATGTTTAAAACCATCAAATATGCCGTCAAATACTGGCACATTACTAGTGCATTAAACATAAACCACCATATGAGTGTATAGAGTCTGATCTCAACTAAATCAGCTAAGCCATCTTGTATCTTATTGTACATAGGACATACATAAAAGGTTTTTTAGCAAGGATTCATAGTAAGACCTTTTCGAGACACGTGAAGAAGTCACCTGAATCAATGGAATGATCCATAACCTAATGGTAAACATAGTTTTGGGAATTGGTCATTTAGACTTATGCCTTCTTGGACAACCATCTAACTCCCTTGATCTCATATGATTACTATTTTAGTTCCTTTTAACTCATGTTCATAAATTAGTCATTTTAGGCTCATGTTCATAGTTTAGCCACTTTACACACTTATTCATAGGTTAGCTACTTCAGGCTCATGATCAAAAGTTAAATCATCCATTAACAACATTGAGGATTCATGAAAGGTAGATCATCATTCATTAAGTAATGGTTCATGAGTTAAGGATTTACATAACTTTATGGAGAAAGTACTTTTGGAATGTTCATGTCATTTTAGCATAGCTTATGATTGGAGATCATATTATCATGTCAAAATCATACTCATTAGATTTCATATCATAAAGTCATAAATCATCAGTAAGAAAAAACTATATCTGCATTCATTAAGTAAGTATTTTAAAAAGAGTTTACCATTTGGTGGTTCATAAGGATCATGGAGGTTATGATTTCGTTATTTATTTGAAAAATGATCAAACTTGATACATAGTATGAAAGTTAATCATATTTATTAATACTCATGAATTCATAAAGAAAATTCCATAAAAACTAGACTAGGTTTATCATGAGGGATAGGGTACATGAGGAGTGATTACAGGACATTAACGTAAGGAATCAAAGAAATTTCAAGTCAAGAGGAATCTCTTCTAACCCTAACCCTTTTCATGAATTTCATTCAAACTAAAGGAAAGAAATTTATGGGGATAACATGAGATAAGGTATCCTTACATATCTTGAGGGGAGGGGAGAACTTGGAAGAGGAGCTTGAGGAAAACCCTTACTTGAGTTTCTAATCATAGTTTCTTGAAACCCTTGTTGTTTTAGTTGGGGAGGGAGGAGATGAATGAATATTGTATGTTTTTATGTATTTTTATCCATTAAAAGTTGGTTTTGAACGTGCATAAGGGTACCCTAAAAGTTGGAGGATGAAAATGCCCTCAAGGTGAGAAAGTGCCCTAAGGCACGCTGAAATGGATTAGGGCCAAGACGTCGCCATAGGATATTTGGGTAGTTGCTCCATATGTCATTCTCACCTTCTCTCTTTGTACTATGATGAAACCTAGATCTCCACCCGAGGCATTGTTGTAGTGAATTTTGTCACCTCGTATTTGTTTTCCTCCCTATTTCCCCCATGGTTTTCACACATGATGCAGGGATAGTTTCTAACTTATTTTTCGACTCAAAAATTTGATTCCAAAGATTTAACACATCAATGGACGATCATAAAATGTAACTCAAGATGCAAGGTGTTACAGTAATGACAACTAAAAATCTATTATAAGTAAACTATATGTAAAGCATTGTAAATCATGATTAGAAAATGGTGGTCTGGTGATAAATCATACTTAAAAAAAATACTATATTTTCTGATTAAGTTCTTATAAATGACTTACATCATGTGAGCTCATGATTCCCAACCTCTAACCCTATTGGGAGAGCTATCCAATACCTTGTCAAGGTATAAGATGTAACTGAACTATGGATCCATACTGAACCTCTTTTGGGCTTAAAAAAGAATTGCCCAAACCAGCGGCATGACCCTATCCTACATTGTCAAATGTAATTTTTCGACATGTGTTATCTAAACTGATACCCTTCTCAATGTTAAATAATTCTCCCAAAACATATATATGCTCATATTATAACTATTTTAAGGTCAACTGATAATCATGTTAGTGAGTCTTTGCTCGAAATCACATCATGAAATATACAATGGGTGAGCCTTCACTCAAAATACTATACAACATGTTAGTCTGAGGTTTCAAGGTAAAACATTTTTTCTTTCAAAATCTATCAACATGTATAGGAGCAATTTGTAAATTTTCATAGAGTAGACTTGCAAAAATGAAAGACTAATATCCTTAGAAAATATATGATAACCTCTGTAAGACAATAAAATAGACTTTAAAATCTTGAGACAGGTTCAAATTAGGCTCCATAGGCATAAAATAGGATGACAATCAAGATATGAATTCCACTTCTGATATTTCTATGATTTTCATGGAGGATTCTATCAAGACCCGATTTCTCAGTTCATGATGGTGTCTACTTTAACCCACCAGTAGGTAAGCTAAGTCAGAGCACGGAATAGCAAGTAATGGGCTAACGGGTGAAAAATAAAGAGGAACAAGGATGAAACCAATAAAACAATACTATAGGCAGAAGGAAAAAAGATATACATACACAATATATTGTACAAGAGAGGGAAGAGGACAAAATATATAAAATAAAATCCCTCTTAAGACCTGGTAAAGCCGATACAAGAGCCACTATACCCAAAGAAAAAAGAGTACTAGAAAGCATCAAAAATATACATATATACACAGTAGTCTTGGATATACAAAAGACTATCACTGAATTAGAAGGATGAGGATCAACTCCAAACTCTAGAAAGCTCACCCTATCTCTAATTTAGTAGTAAAGCTTAGGATAACGTCAGCGATGGTGGATTGTACTAGGAATTGCATCAGGGAAAAGATGTAAAAGTGCAGTATGAGTACCAAAGCAATGGGTACTCAGTAGGTATCATCGTCCAACAGAGTTCAAATATAGTAAAAGCATAAATAAAATGCGAGACTGTAAGATAAGTCAACCGTAAAAAGGGGTAGAAATATAAATAATAAGATATGCTAAGTAATTGTATTAAAAGAAGTAAGTAACTCGAAAGTGAAAGTAAAGGCCTAACTATAACCTAACTGGGGGCCCATAAGCCCACAATGCACACACAAGAAGAAAAATAGCCCTACTGAGCCCTCATAAGCCCGGTAGGTGCACATAAATAGAAATCTAAAGTAAAAAGTGTAAAGACAGACAATATGCGCTCCCTTATCATCCATAATCCTTAACTCTACCTATTTCAAATAACATTTCGATCCTATATCCATAATGAAAGTATGTACCGAACTTGAACCGAAACTAGTAGATAATAACAAGAGGCCAGACACCGGACTCAAACTGGAAATAGTGGATAATAACAAGAGGCCAAATGATCCATACCCAACCGTTAGAACTCCCATACCATAACCAAGTACAACTGCCAGAACCCCTAGTAATAACCTTAATCAATACCAGAACACCCAAGTCATAGTCATAGACTGATGCCGAACTCGAACTGGAACTCATAAGTAGAAAACCATAACCATAATACATGATTTCATAAGGATCAAACTATGGCAATAAATCGATGCCCAAATTTATAATAATAACAATGATGCATACGCTGGACTTAAATCGAAAAGGAATTATATATAACATAAGCATGGAATAGCTAGCAGAAGTACAGGGTTTCAAGCCTATCACTAGTCCATTTGTTCACTAAGTTCAATCTCGGGCTATTAAATCTACTAAGTCCTGACGGGTTCTAATTATTGGGTCAAAGAGGTTTGTTCAAGGATCAGTTACTTTCTTACCCAAGAAAATAAGCTAAACAAGTGTGTAATCAAGTCTAAGACAACCCAAACCAAGTTAATAACCTAAGGTAGCAGTCATGAGACTAGCTAAGCCTAAAGGAACATTATTCAAGACATTGTATCTAAAAAGGGGTAGTGAGGCCCACTACTGAATCCCGATAACCCAACCTAAGGGAAGCACCTACCCAAATCTAGGATAAGGCTTCCCAATCCCACCCCAAGGTACTATAAATACTGATTCTAGTCCTAAAGGTTGATAATATACTAATAGTCCTAAAGGTTGATAGTATACTAATCTAAGGGAGAACGGACCCAAATTCTACAAAAAAGAGGCCCTTAACCGGCTAAATAAGGCGTAAAATAGTACACTAATACCATAATTAAGTACAATCTAGAGAAAGGATAAGCCTATCCTACCTAGATGTTGTTGAAAGCTCATCGAATCCTCTATACCAAAGTTTTTCCCTTTTGAGAAGCCTTCAAGAGTTGCCACTCAATCAAAACAACAATCAATGCATCAAGACAAAAAAATCAATACCCATATTGCATATAAATGCTCCAGGTCAAAAATCAAATTAAAACCCCCACGTGGGGCCCCTTGCAAAATCATATAATTAAAACCATCACAATGTCCCTGTTAGCTCGAGGATCATTTGCCCCAAAATTTGGGCAAAATCTAATCTTAAAGCAGTCCCAACACAATTCAAAATATAAGAACTAAAACAAAGAATTAATCAAGAATTAAGTCAAAACTTACGAGAATACGATGATCTATAGCCCATAAACACATCTCCAAACAAATCCCAACTCAATTGTATGATTCTCCCATAATTTACAAGCTCAAATAGTCTACAATGGTGTTTGGTACTTAGAAAACATGAAGGAAAAATAAATGAGAAGGTATATATACTGCCAGGGGTTTCCTCATAGTTGTTTCGAGGTCCCCTAGTCACGGTTGTGACATCCTACTAATGGGACTATCGCGATTATGGTGGCATAGCCAAGCAATCGCGATGAATAAGTTGGCTCAACCCCACGACCTCCTTCATCGAGGTCGCGAGCCCTCAAGCCTTGCAATCGTGATGACTAAGATCATGGACCCTCACGATCGTGGGGGTCCTCATCGCGATAGAGATGAAGAACCTGGGCCTACATCAGGTGCTGATGCACCAACAATTTTTGGCTAGTTGCAATTATCCAGACCAGGCCCTCGGGATTCATTTGAAATCCCGTGAATACAAATGAACTATGCTACCCTAAAAAATTCAGCATTTTGAACTCAACGGAATCATTAAAATTTCCATTAGAGGTCTTTTAGATAAAAAGTGGGTTCCACACCCAAGGGGCTATTTTAGCCAAAATCCACCCAACAGCCCAAAATAAGTCCAAAAGTTGTGGGTCCCTGACCAAGGGTTGACCTAGACTAAAATTAACATTCCAAAGCTGATGAGACTATCAAAAATGGCATCCGAGTACATTTACCTAAGGTTTTAGCCTGAGACCCATTCCTTAACTTTAAAAGCTCCAAAGTTGGAAAATGGCTATAAAAACCAAACGAACTACCAGGTAACTGAACTATCAGTCCCAGCAAGCCATAAATGACCTAGGGAAGCTATAGGAAAGCTATAAGTGTAGAAAAAGCACAAAAATAGGGAAAATAACCAAGAGGGTCATTGCATATTCAAAGGTTCTCACCAATAGATAAAGAAACTAAACTTCAAGAATTTGATTCAAACCCTAACTTGATTCATGAACAAAACTAACTATTGAAAATATGCTTTGGGGGGGACCACACTTACTATTAACCTCGCAAACCTTGAAAGATGGAAGGAACTTGAATAAGAAGTGTGAGAATTCCTTCCCTAGAGATTTGGAGAGTAGTTCTTGAACCCCCTAAGATTCTAAAAGAAGAGAGAATCTTGTATCATTTCTAGTGTTTCTGATATTAGGGAGAGTTTTAAGTCATGGTATAAATATACATAAAATTGTAGGATGAAATCACCCTTAATAAAATGAAGTGGGAAATATTTCTCATCATTACACCCTCCAACGCTTTACACAACCCATAGCATTGGTAGCGCAATTCACCACAGACTCCATAGCATTGGCAGGGTCAATTTTTAATCCTCTAAAGTTTGATGATGGGTGCAGCATATTGTCCAATCCAACTCATTGCCCAGCACAACACCTAGGCCAGGTACTTACCTAGAATTTTTGTCTAAGTCTCAAAACACATCTGGATTTATTTCTAATTGATCAATGGGTCATATATTTTAATTTCAAAGCTCTTAACATATATTCAAGACAACTTAAATACATCTCAAGACACGAGGTGTTACATGAATCCTTGCACCTAACCCAATTTCCCCTCAAGGTCCTCAACTATAATATCAACCTAGCCGCCTTCTTAGTTTGTTCCACAAAATCACCTTTAAGGATTAATTTCCCTATATGGTTTTATTTTCTTAATGAATGTGGTCATCAAGTGTTTATTTGAATGCTTTCTTCTTATTCTTGAGCTTAGAAACCTCTAGACTTAGGCTTTCGGCCTCCTACATATAGACATCTCTTTTTTGTTCCACTTAAATAAGTTTAGACAACATAGCCTTGGTCTCGGAGAGCCTAAGTTCCAAAGCCTAAATTTCAGCAAACTTAGTGAACCATATAGATATCAGGTCCTTGATATTTTTGTTCTTTTTATGTAGCTCATTTCTTCTAGAAATTATCAAGCTTATCTCTTTCTAGAAGCATTCTTTGTAGCCCTTCCGGGAGAAAGACATGACTCTTAAAAAATTGTAAGTGTTTGATGATCATGAAAGAAATATCAAAAAAAAAAAGGAGAGAGTAGTTGAGAAATGTTCTTACCCAGGGACAAGCTTGGAGCCTCTTGAAAAGGCACTCAGGGAATAATGTATACATTTTTCCTTGGTCATTCTTGGTAAGCAAAGGCTTCGGATGACTAGCCACAGTAACTTGTTTGGAAATAAAATTGACCACTTTGTGAATCAAAAGCTTAAAGGTGCATTTTGTGTTAGGACTTTGCACTGGCACTGGGTAAACACCAACTAGCTTAGACTTTGAGCCGAGGCCTTAATAATGAAAGACTTGCAAGCCCAGTGGACCTTTGAAATTGAAGAAAGAGTGTGAGAAACTTTAATGAATATTACAAAAGCTAGTTTTTAAGGGATGGTAGAATATAAAATTTGAGATTCCACCTTTTTTGCCCCTAAAACGACACCAGCAGGAGCCTAAGATGGCTGAAAAGTAGGCTCAAATAATTTGTACTTTTCAAATAGGCAGTCGGTGTGGCTTTATAATGAGGATGCAAGTGTATGAAATTGTAAAAGTAATGAAGTGATTGCAAGCAGTCGTATGTCGAACCCACATGGACTTAGAATTAACTATTTATATATTAAATTTGTTCTAATTATTAACTCAAACTATCAAATCTTAAGGTTTTGTTATTGATTATCGATACTAAATCTAAGAAACTAATGAGAGTTAATATCACAGAGGTTGTTCACAGAGAAGATAAACTTAGTGCTATAGCGTTTGCATAATCCCATTATATCTATATACAGTTGCTAAGTTAATTTAAGGTACTACCGTTTCACTAACTCACAGGGTTGATATTATGAACATGGTCTTTTGAGCCTCTAATCATCTACCCATATTAGCCTCATACATGTATTGTTAAATGATGATAATCACAACTAACCAAAATACATTTATATATAATCTTGTATGGAGCCAAGTAGAGTAAACCAGGTATTATTTCCATCCTAGCCGCAAATTCTTTTTGCAGAACACATCCTGCTCCACTTAATCCACATTCTATACCTAACTTTCCCCCATTTATTTTCATTAGATATTATCCATTTATCCTATTAAAAGCTAAGTAATAGAATAGTAAGCACAAGATTAAGAGAATAAAACATCTAAGGTTAAAAATCATTCGCTCTTGGTATGTGCCTACATAATGTTGGTCTTGCAATAATAATGAATATTCTCTCAAAATTTTCTAAGGTTATGATTTATAATTGGAGAAAATGCCTAAAATGGCCCACTAAATCAAACTCGAAAAGGGGAATTTCTCCATAGGTCTTTTCTGCCTCGCCTCGCTGTGGGCTTGGCTGGGAGAGGTCCACATTCTTGGGATTGGCTGGGTGAGGTCCACAGCCTTGCTATAGGCTTGGTTGGGTGAGTTCTTCATCTTTACTTTTTGGGATTTTGCCTGCAGGGTCAAAACTTCAGCGAGTTTGCTTTATCACCTCTGTCAAGTCCGTGCGTAGTCAATTTTTTAGTATTTTCTCCTACAAACTAAGCAACACCATGGATTAATTCAAAAACACTAAAAATTAGTACTAATCAAGAGTTTTTAGCATATTTTAATCTCCCTCTCTTTTCCTCATTTCTTTCTTTGAATATTCAAAACTTTATATATCTTCAAATCTTCAAAACTTCTTTCCTTCATTATTCCCATATACTTAGAAACAATTTCTTCTTCTTCAAATGTTCAAATATCTTTTTTCTGTAGTGGTGGCCTGAAGAAGAATAAGGGCATAGAAGATGATGCCCCAGAACCTACTATTGATTTAATATTTTTGAAGAGGTCAAACTTCACACAAAACTTAAAAATTAGTTAGGTAGCTAAGCTAGTGTCCAAGACAAATGCGACGAGTTCATATGTTTCTTCAATTTGTGAAAAGTACCTTCCTGCTTGACTACAGATGGTCCAAATACAAAGTCTAATTATTCACACCCAGTACTATTAAGAGTGTGATTACACTAAATTGAGTCTCTCATATTCTTATTCTTAATCATTCACACTTGGCTTTAGGGATCCAAAATTTGACAAGATCATCATTCAGTTTTGTCAAACCTACTATATGTGTGTTTGACTCAAGTTGCTCTGGTAATTTGAAGGGTCATGGCTATCACTAGGTCTTAGTTTCCAAGTCCAATCAATCCTTATCCTTAGATTATCTAGTCTTACTGTAACCCCCCCCCCCCCAATTTCTTTTGAGGTGAGTTATTGAACTTGGACAAAAGGGGAAAGAAAACCCTCATCACCGCCTTAGACAATGACTTTGATGGAGGTTGTGTAGAGTGATTTATGGTCATTTTCACCAAAGGCATAATCCTGGACTTCGAGATTCCAAAATCATGGACTTTGTCCCATAAGTTCCCATCCCATCATAGGAGTTTCCTTTTTTTGATTCTTGATATTTTTTCTAACATTGTATGAAAGTTTACTACTTAGCACCTACATGGTTACTACCAGCTGATATTCCTATTGGGCAATATATTTGAAGCTTTATGTAAGCTACCTTGTCCAGTGAGAAAATGTGGAAACATACATAGCAAAAGGCTAGAGGGCCATGAACTAAGGCACTATTATTAGCTTTTAAGATACTCTTTTAAAAACATCTATTTCCTTTAACATTTTTCTTTCTAATGTGGGTTTTCCAAAGGGTTCATTCGAACTATGAACTGAAAGTGTTTCTACTAACCTGGAGGAAGTTTTTAAATACATTAAATGTGTCCTTGAGGTCAAATGACCCTTAGAATCGGCTTTTGTAGCTGAAAAAGCTCTTGGGACCTTAAGTTCTCCATTCAAGAGGAAGAAAGAATCCAATCATAACTTAACCACTGTTTCAGGCGAAAGATCGATTGTTCCTGCCTCTATGTCTGAAGATCTAATTGTCCTTCTTGCAAACATAGACAACAAAGGTACAACTGATGATAGTCTTCCTCTTTCAAGGAGGTTCACTTCCTAACAAGTCATAATACTTTTTAAACTCAAATGAGTTGCACGTATTTACATTCTTTTTAGCAAGGATTTACCTATGTTTATACCTTGTTTCGAGAGTACAATACACAAAATACTCTTCATTATTACTCATTTAGTATATTGGAACTAATCTGAGGTATTTCTTGATTTGTAGGTGAATATGCTCAAAAATTAACTATGTATGGACTTGACAGAGGTGAAAAATCAAGCTCGCTGAAGTTTTGACCCTGCAAGAAAATCCCCAAAGCAAAGCAGAGGACCTTCCCCAACCAAGCCGACATTGAAGCTGTGGAACTCGCCCCAGCCAAGCGTACGACGAGGCTGTAGTGAGGTGATGTATATAAGACAAGGGGATATCTTTACCTTTTCATAGTCTGACTTGGTAGACCCTTTTAGCTATTTTCTCCTATTATAAAAGCACAACCTTAGACATTGTTTAGTGTGAATTCACTATTATTTCAAGACAAACATTATGGAGGAACATGGCAAGAACAAAGACTAAATTCTCTTAGGGTTACATCTTTTTCTTTTTACTTAGCATTACTTCTTATTACTACATCAATAATATCTTTTTAAATTGGATTTTATGTGGGTAAAGGCCCTTTTTCTAGGGTTATGACCATGGTAAGAATGTCATATTATAATTTGTAGTTGTTATTGTGGATTTCTACCATTATGTTTTGTTCTCTTACTTTTATGCTTAATATTCTATTGCCTAGCTACCAATGGAATAAGTGGAAAATTTGCAATGGAATCTGACTGAAGAAAGTTAGTGATAGAACTTAAATTAAGGATAGTAGTATGCATTCTGCGAAATGGATTTGCGACAAGGATAAAAATTATACCTAGTTTGTCCTACTTAGCTCCCATATAGAAAGATATATAAAAGTATTCAAATTAGTTATGATTATCACCATTTAATAATATAGCTATGAAGGTAATCTAGATAGACCATTAGAGGCTCAAACAATCATGACCATATTATCAACCCCGTGAGTTGGAAAATCAATAGCTATCTTAAATTAGCTTAGAAACTATATATAGATAAGGGGATTATGCAAGAACCATATCCCTAGGTTTATCTTTGTTGTGAACAACCTATATGAAATTTTCTCTCAATTAGTTTCATAGTTTTAGTATAGATAATCCACAACTAAACCTTGAGATTTGATAGCTTGAGAAAATAAATAAAACTAGTTTAATTTGATAAATAATTAAACCTAAGTTCCTGTGGGTTCGACATCTGATTGTTTGCAATCACTTTAATGTACGACTGTGTATACCTACATGTGTATTAGGAAGCAGCAAATTTTTGTCGTCTTTGTCGGGGATATAGAAATTAATTGTTACCTAGATTAGACCTTTTTTTATTCTTAATTTTATTTTATTTTATTTGTGTATGAATGTGTGAATATATATATATATATATATATATGTGTGTGTGTGTGTGTGTGTGTGTGTGTGTATGTGTGTGTAATAGTTTTTTACCCTTCTTAACATGGCATTTTGGAATAAAAATTGGTTGTATGAAGGGTATTAGTATTTGTTGATCTTTTTCTGAATTGTGGAGGACCCCACTCATAGAAACATTATCATAACATTTTCGAGAATGGGTTATGCACACCTCCCCTATCCTTTGAGTGGAATATTAGTAATATATGTGATGGTCAAGATGGCCATTGGAATGATTGTGCTAACTCTTATTTCCCTCCCTTGAGCCCCTATTAAAATTCTCTTGTTGTCTATGATGTTATCAGAAGTATTGAAGCAATGGCTACAAAAATTATTGATATGTTGAAGCAGTTAGAGAAAACAAATATAGACTAGAGATAAAGAGGCTAACAAAATTTGTCCATAGCTTACATAGATGAAAATTGAGACTAAACTTATAATGATTAGCAAGTTATAAATATAGCCAAGATTCAAGAAGAACCTCAAATAAAATAAGGGAGTGAGTTCCTGCAAGTAGAGAGTTGTGATAATAAGAAATAGAGAGCCAATCTTGGTTTGAGGAACAAACTCAACAAATAAAATTTCATAAATTTATCTGAGATGGTTTTTCTAGCATGGAAAAATAATTTAGTAAAGGAAGAATAGATCTCAAACAAGAGGTAGAGCAATGTGGCACAAATATCCATAACCTACAGACTCACTTGTTCAAAACTGTTGAGACTTATGATGCCCAACCACTAATTGTTGTGGATACTGACCAGTTAGTGGAGCAGAAAGAATAAATTCAACCATCCAACCATATTTTATAGATGATGTCACTATTAAAAAAGGTGCACTAGACATGTGCTTAAGTAGATAGCATAATTTGTGAACACTCTAGAGTGTATGAATATGAGGATGTAAAGATTAGAGCAATATTAGATTTGGAGCACATTAAACCTCACTCAAATCACTTCTCGATATTATGAGTGGATGGTTACATTAATCCACCTAAACTAATGAAAGAGCCAATGGATGAGGAACAAATTTCTTACACCCTCCACGTTTTTGTGACAAAAAGATACAACTACATTCTCCATTTGAAGGCCAAGAAGTAGGGTAAACTACACTAGTCACTTGACCTAATTCTATTTGTACCTCCACCCCTGGAGTACAGCCACAAGCTTGATGTAAAACTGGGCGTACAATTCATAAGTTTAGGTGGAAGAAAAATTTTATTACATTATGTCGCGATGTTAAATCAGGCACCTGTTTGGAGGCAACCCAACTTTACTGGCTTTTTTAAAAATATATCTTTATATATGTAGTTTGTTTTTGTTTTTGTTTTTATTTTTATAGGAAGATAAGTAAGAAAGAAAAGCCATTTAAAGTATGCAAAAGTAAGCTAGGTGATTGGAACTAAGAGTGCGATGCCAACATGAAGAACTGTGTTAGGGACAAGTCTGAGTATCCTATGCCATGAGCTACTAATTCTTCAGACTTTGAACATCCAAATAGTTTCTTCTATCCTTAAATTATTTATGGTGTGCAGTGTCTTTGGTGCATAATATTAAGTTTAGTGTGGGGAAATTATTCTAACACTTTGATGTTCTACTACATTAATGTGTCATGCTAGCAGTTAACTTTGTTAGTTGCCACGACTTAAAACCGGCTATGATGGGACCTATTATAACCCTCAGTAGGTAAGCTAAGTCCCATTGCCATATACCGTGAGTAACAAGCTAATAAACAAATGAATAAAGAAAAATAAGATAAATGGGACATATATACATACAAAAGGGCCCACAAGTAGCGAAAGATGACAAAATATATAAAATAACCATCTTCGGACTAGGTATCACCAGTACAAGAGCAACTAAGGTAAAAGAGTAGAACTAGATTAAATACATATTTGTCCAAAAGTACAAAAATATAGATAGCAATACAGAAGGAAATGGAAAAGTCTCTGAATGCCAGGAGCTCACTGCAGATCCGATCAACACGTCTCACCAAATAAATGGAATAAGTGAGGGTGACTCAAGCTAGGATCTGCATTAGAAAAAGATGCAAAAGTACAGCATGAGTACAAAACATGGGTACTCAGTAGGCATCATAGGCCAAATCAGCTTAGGAGACACATATATAATATAAATTACAAGAAAAGTAACCTTACATGAAGAAAAGTCCCATAAATCTATAGCACAATACGATAATAATAATAATAATATACTGTATATATATATATATATATATATATGAGAATGATGTTATGCAGTATGGAATGTTGCAATGTAAAATATGGCCAATGTAGTAAAACCCAAAATCATATCTCGGGCCACCTGGCGTCTCACCTCGAACTTATCCATGAGTCCTGCAATAATCCCTCAAGTTTCCCAGTATCTCACCTTAGACAAAATCAACAAGACCCAAAATTTTACCTCAGGCCGTCCAGAATCACTTCTGGGATGAGACAATAAGTAACCACGTAATGATAGAACAATTTGAGGTCCTAAATATATGGGGTAAATTAGGAATAATGGAGGTGCGATATCTCAGGTTAGGTAAAATTAGAAATTGTCCATGATCGGGTCACCTTGGGAACTATATTGAGATGGGAATATACTCTCTCGATCTAGGTAAAGATAATAGAAGGCCTTCAGTGATCGCAACTGTGCACTAAAGGACAGACAGGGAACCAATCTATTAAGGCTCTCAAGTGCACAAAGATCCTCGATAGGTCTATTCCAGACACAGAATATTTGGTTGGCATCTCCAAATGGTTCTATAGCAAATGGTGTTTTATCATTAGCCACGGTACTATAGGGTTCGTATGCAACTCCCTTATTGGTCATAGACCAACCTTGTACAATATAAATAGATGCCCTCTACTCATTATGAAGGATCTGATTTATAGTCTCTACCCCTAAGCAATAAATTTCTTTAGCTTTGTCTCTATTTATTCTTTATTTTAGGTTTTCTGCTTCTATTGTAGTCTAATCTTATATCTAGTCAAAGTCATCTCATGGATAGTAAACCTCAATTATACGCCTTGCATCATGCCTCAGATTTGTTCTATAATTTCAGCTCATTTTTTTCTTACGATAACCTTTATCTTTATTTGTTATTTTGCAAACTTTTACCACTAACTCAAAGCTAAGACATAATGTGTGCACTTAACCTACCTAAAAATTCCACTGTCCAAAATCGATGATAAATAGTTGGCACCCATTATGGGGATAGAGCAACGTTGTTGGCTTAGCTTCTTTTCGCTAGTTTTCCTTTGTATTTTGCTTTGTAGGACCGTAGATCATGGATAA
Organism: Capsicum rhomboideum; assembly: GCA_031232105.1. NCBI lineage: Eukaryota > Viridiplantae > Streptophyta > Magnoliopsida > Solanales > Solanaceae > Capsicum > Capsicum rhomboideum. The sequence goes on along the minus strand of CP124716.1, from coordinate 49,367,766 downwards.
TGATGGTTACCATATAGAGGATCCCGCCCTTCAGAAGATGCTAGGGACTCAGCTAACAGATCCCATGGGCTTGGGAGGAAGGACAACCCTTATAGATGGAAACTCACCCCTCGTTATGAACACAACAAACATAAACATACAGAGAGGTGAAAAGGGCCCATTGGTCTTGAGGATGATGATGTGGAAGTAAATGACATGGAAGGGTTTCAGAGATTCTTGAGGATTTTACGACATCCCACAAAGAGTTGATGGCCTGAATGGAAGTGCATGATAAAAGAATGGATGAATTACAGGGGACATGGTTTAGGTTAGCCCACTCACCTTGAGGGGAAATGAGAGAGATGACCCAGGAAAACAAGAACACAAAGATAGGATGGAGGGAGTGACAGTGGCATATGATGAAACCAGCCTCAGAGACGTGACCTCTCCAATGGTCGTGCTGGAATTATTGAGAAAGAAGATAAAAGAGCATTATGCCAAACTCCAGTCTCAGATGAACCACATACCGGGAGCCCCACCAGTGATATAGGGGCCTGATTCCAAGAGTTACACCAAGGTGCCTTACACTACCAGTATTGTAATGAGGCCCATCCTAAAGAGTTTTAAAGTGCCAGACATCCCAAAATATGATGGGAACTCAAACCCCTAGGAGCATATGTTTTTCTTCACCATGGCAGTAAATGGCAGCGATTTGACCAAGAAAGAAGCTGAAACAGTCATGGTGAAAAAGTTTGATGACACACTCTTGGGAGGGGATTTGATGTGACAACTCATTCAATATGTTGGCCGATAATTTTTTTAGTACCCATACCGGGGTAAAGAAGGTAAAACCGTATCGAGGGGACATTTTTAAGATAGATTAAGGTGACATGGAGTTGCTGCAAAAGTTTATTGCAAAGTTTAATAAAGAGAAGATGCAGGTGCCAATGGTACCGGATAACTGGGTAACACAGGCTTTCACTAAAGGATTGAATCCAAAGAGTTTGATCGCTTCATTCAAGCATAAAAAAAAACCTGATAGAGTTTAAAGTTACAACGTAGGCAGATGTGCACAATCGATACAAATTGAGGATCTGTATTGAGGACGATTACCAATGAGTTACCACATAGACCTCGTGGATATGGAACAAACCAAATCCCCTAAAGAGTCTGTGAAGCACAAAACATAGACCAGTTCGGAACCCCTCATAATGGAATGATTCAAAAGGCTAAAATCAAGGGTGGTATGCCTCATATTCAATGGACACAAAGTCCAATAGTAGCATATGAAGAGGATTTGAGCATCAGGCCAATTCAAAAATGGTATAAAGGTAGAAATAGAATTCATGTAGAGAGAACTGCAAGCCCGAGAGGTGATGAAGCCCGTGGTATATGCCATCGATGAAGCACCCATGCTCTTTGAATACTAATTCATTCTTAGACCTAAACGGCTGGTTTTGGTAATTTGAGATATCAAAGGGGCAAAATTCCCAAAGCCCCTCTAATCTAACATAGAAACGAAGGACAAGATCTCTTAGTGTGAGTTCTATGGGACTCACGGGCATAACACCTCAAACTGTCTCCATCTTTGGGAGACATTCATTATGTTGTTGAAGAGAGGACTCCTTAAGAATTTTTTGAGCAAGTGAGCCAAGGGAAAAAATAGGAAAGTCCCTGAAGGCAACAAGTAGACCACAAATCATAGGGACCCCCAAAATATGATAAACTAAGAAGCGACCCCTGGAAAGGTACGCTACTTTCTTTTTTATTTTCCTTTAGCTGATTTTTTTTGTCCTTTGGTATCTTTGCAGGGTAGATTCACAATAAGTGGTGCTCAAAATCTGCTATTAAAGGTCCGGAAGGACAGGCTACACTCTTTTTTCCTTCATCTATTTTTTATCTCAAAAAGGGGGTTTCTAGCAAGGTTTTTAATAAGGTAGTAGTATGGACTTTCAGGTATCAATTAGCATAATATTTTTTGTAAAGGACAGCGGCCTTTGAAATATTGAAAGAATAAAAGAGATCTTATGAAAATTGTTGGTGTATGTGCATACTATCTGAACCTTCTTTACATCTCAATTATCGGAGTGGATCCTCTAATTGAACTAGGACTTACTATAAATAAGTAGGGGCTCTTAGTGGGGATCCTCAATGCTTTGAAAATCCCAAAGGGGAATGCACCCGAATGGTAGTTTTCTCAACCCCAACCATGGGGAATGAGCCAATAGCTTCGAGGTTTGCGCAAGGGACTAGCAAATAAGTCTAAGGAATCTCAATCAATAAATAGACTCGGGAGTCACTTCCACATATGTAAGAACCCGACTTGTTCCCTCCTTTGTAAGCATAATCATGAAAATTCTAGGGCCTGATCATCCAATCATGAAGAATTTGAGACCATGTCTCTAGATGCTCGTCCCAAGATGCCCGAAGAGAGGTAATATTGAAATTTGTTTATATAAAACCTTAACTTTCCCCAAGAATATTCCATTGGGTCAATACCGACTATGAAAGGAGTAATCACTCTGACACTATAAGCTAAAGTACCTAGGATATGTCCAGACTTAGACTCAAAGCAAAATAAAAAAATTTAGGGATCCCTCCTCAATGTAACAAGGTATAAAAAGGCCCTAGAGGCCTAAAGTTGTGTTTGAACGGACTAATTTTGATGACCCAAAAGGCATGCTAAAATAAAAACCAATTTCAAAATGTTTTTGATCATTGATTGCAACTACTCGACACTTACTAACTTGACTCTACTCATGAAGTCTCAATGATGGACCATCCATTGAGGAAACTAATAGAAAAGGCAATCATTGCCACATCACATAAAAAAAGCCTCTTGGGAGAAATCATATGAAAACATGCCTTAGAGTTAAAAAGTTCAAGTTTATTACAGAAAGGACTATAATATAGTGCTTATGTACAAAACGTATGACATATTCACGCGCCTAAATTAGAGAAAATGCATAAAAGGCATCAAGGTCATACATTAAAAGCATTACATAAATTTCTTCTCAATTAATCCTGAAAAAGGGTTACCAAGAATATACACTATAACATCCAAAATGGGATGAGCATCGGGGTAGTCTGCAATCCACTATGAAGCAATCAAACTTGAGTTAAATTTCATACTCTCTCAATTGCAGTTGAGTCGTTCTAGATTCTAACAGTCATCATCCATCATCAAGACCCAGGATAGAGTTCCCCTTGCTCAAGGCAGTCGGATTCAGGTAGATCTGATAGCCTCTACCTACAAAGCTCACTTGGAAATGGCCCTGCAAATAAAGGGCAGATCTCAACTCTCAAAAAAGTATTCCCAAGTTGGATATGCACATCCTTTGGGACCTGCCCCCTCCATAACTTTTGACCCTGGAAAAGAAGCACAGGAATCTAGAAGGGCCGCTACCATCTCAAGAGATTTAAGGAGGAGAGAGGCACAAAACATTGCCTCAGACCTAACTTTCACTCTAGCTTACCCATGGGTTTACCGTATCCTCGTAGATAACCTCAATGGGACAACCTAAGGTTAAATCCCAGGATCAAAGACAAGGAAAAGGCAAAAACTATAGGATAAACCCAGATCAAAGCCTAAACATTGAGGAAAGTAAAGGTGGAATGCCATAAAATATATATTTATTTTTTGTTCTTACTTTTTTCCTTCCTTAGTAGTGAAGAAGAAATATATTAAATAGGATGTGAAATTGGGTCGGAGGCTTCTACTTATAGAACAAAACCTAATCAATGAGTGGAAGTTAAGGATCACAGATGGCTGCCAATTTGGCTGGACCAATCTATTTAAACTAAATTTGAAGTGCCAATGCTCAAAAGTTAAGGCATCAAAGTCGATTTGTCTCCTTGAAACTTGATAGTTTGAATCTCAAAAAGAGTAGTCCTCTCAGTTCCCACCTTTATCTAAAAATAAGAAAAGACTGGGAGATGAGGAGTCAAGTAATTTTATTAGTAAATATAATATTGAGTACAGGCCCATTGCAGGCATACGGGATGTTTTGAATATACATAGAAAAATAACCCTCTACCGTAGGTGTAGTGGATCTTTCTCGGCTGCATAAGCCACCTAAGGCCCCAAGGCTCCACCAAATTAGGGAAAGTTTCACACACTTGGGCCTGCAATAGTAGAGAAAGTCTGTAGGAGTGGAGCTGGGTGGACAATGCACCCTCCATAGGAGCAGAACTCACTCGTAGGAGTGATGACCTCTGAAATCACCTCCCATTATTTGTGCGGCAAGCTCAGCACAAAAGCAGTTTTGCAGGTGTGGGTGCACTAGACACAGCTGCACCAGTAGCTTACACCAACAATCCAGTCATAATCAAACCTCTGAGATTTATTTGGAATCCCGCAAACATAACTCAAACATGCTATACAAAAGAAAATGACATTTCAAACTCAATAGAATCATCAAAATGGCCAACGGAGTTCATCTTGATAAAATCTTGACCAAAGTCAACACTTTGACTAAAATTTCCAGAAACATAACCAAGTACCCGAAATGAGTTTGAAAGCCTCGGGACCCAAACTAAATGCCCTACTAGCCTAAAAACTATATTCCAAAGCTAAAAGATTGACAAAACTCCCATTCGAGCCTATTTTTTCGAATGTGAAATGACATATTCTATCGTTATTAAAATCATCACGTTCAAAGGGAGGGCATGATGTATGGGAATTTCATAAACATCCTAGAAATAGCTTAGTAAAGAGACTTAGTTGAATAAATTTGGAATTTAAAATTATGGGTGGCACAACGTCATCCTGCTAGAGCGGAAATTTTCCCTCTAGCGACGTCGTGGTAGCGCATGATGGCGGCTAAAGTAGGACATCGAGAAACAGAAATAGTCTATCATTTTTATTTATTTCCCTTCTCCCTTCAATTTTAAAAGAGTGTGAGGCTTCATTATAAAAAAACCTAGGGTTACCTCAGAGCTCTGGAGCAATGGAAAAGAAGGGGAGCGCTCGAATGGGGTAAAACCCAACATTTCCTTATAGATTTCATTATGGAAATAAGTAGAACATAGCCAGATCAAAGATCAAGTTTATGCTTCTGTAGCACCAGTTTTGCGTCTCGATAGGCTAGGTTTAATTGAGTAGCCAAGACTCGTATTAGAAAATGTATTCATAATGTAGATTGATGGGAGATTCCATGCGTCGGCCTACGGGCAAGGTGTTTGGGTGGATAAAACTGATATATTAGGGTTATGTGAATATGATGGATATTCTTGAATTAGTTTTGTGATGTAATTAATGTTGTCCCATCATTCCTTATGCATAATTACTTAGTTAATGCGTGCAAATATTTGGTTGTGGTAATAGGGCGTGGTTACATTGATAGGTGTCGGTATGTTGGATATGAATATCTTGTTCCTTGTTCGGTGGATTGATTGTGTCATTGGGAGGAGAACTAGAAATAAGATAGAAGGTTGGAAGTAAAGAAGTGTAGATTAGAATGGTTGTGTGGTATCCTAGTTATCAGTGGTCTGAGGTTAGTTCTAAGGCAATGTGTGTGATACTTATTTTATGTATTATTTGACCTTAAATATTATTATTGGTGAAAAGGAGTAGGTGATGGTTGAATTGTAGTTGAGTCTCAATTTAGTTTATGTGTGCAGGTTAACTGCCTCTTTGTTTGCTTGTTACAATTTATGTTGTTAATGTTGTCTTGTTGTATAATATTACAAGTGTTTAATTAACTAAAAACGACAATTGTATAAAAAGGTTGTGTTACAGTGCAAGTGCAGTTGTGTATTCTCATATTGTGATTTTAATTATTATGATATGAGTTGATATTGTGAGATGAATCGGTAAAGGTCATTGTCATGAAATTGGTGGAACTTAGGGAGTATAAGGGTGGGGATGTTGGAATAATAGCGGTATAACATTGTTTGGCATAAAGGTGGCAGACACTAGATGTCTGGGTGATTTGGATCATAGACTGAGCTCATTTCCTGCAGGTCATGGCTAGTGGGCAATCATAAGACTCATAGCATATGTGTACACAGTATTGGTAATTTGAGAGTTTAATTTGACTTACGATATTAATTAAGTGAATATTTTATTTTTGATATTTATGCTTTATTTATGTGATTTAACTTAGATCGACCGATGATGCTTAGCAGTACGTATAGTTGTACTGATGCTACTCTTGCTATGTCTTTTTTGGGGTATAGCCTATTGCAGGATCAGTTCAGGTTTCATTGCTTCATGTGGATAGAGATCTCTAACAGCTTTTATTTTCTCATTCCTATAGTGGAAGCTGAGTCTTGTCCATTGTTCTCATCTTATAGTAGCTTTTATTCCTATCTAGACTAGATCTTCGGGATAGAGTGTTCCTTATGCATTTTAATAATTGTCACAAGCTTTGTCATAATTGAAATGTTTAATAATTTTCTTTTTTGACTTTCGCATATGTCTTATTAGGTGGAAAGGGTTCTCTTATCTAGGTGGATTAGAGTAGGTGCCCTCCTGATCCAATTAGTTGGGTCGTGATAGTTGGTATCAGAGCACTATGTTACTGGTCTCACATGTACAAGAACAAATATTGAGTAGAGTCCTATCTATTAGTGTGTAGACGTCCACATCTAATCTTCGAGAAGCTATGAGGCATTCTAGGAATTGTTTCCATTTATTTCTTTCCTCTTATGCAGTTTGTATAATTATTTGTATGGGTTGAGTCCAATTGGTATCTCTTGATTCTAATTGATATCTCAAAAGAAACAAATGGTGGTCACTTGACTTCATTTGGAATGACACAAGCAACAGAATTGGAACTATGAAGGTTCCAATTGATATCTGGATGTAAGGGATATGTGTAAACTTTTAGATGATCAATTAGTGGTCGTCGAAGATGTGAGTTGAATGTTATGTTAGAGAAATAAGAAGGATGGACAAATTAATGAATGACATTATTTGAATTGATATTTATGTGGGTTGTAACTGCTTTGATATTTGAGAATCTTTGATAAGCGAAGTATTTGTAAGTTGCCTACGTGTTTTCAGTTGAGAACTTGTATGATGTGTGGTTTAAATTGAAATTTGGGTGCTTGAGTACTAATCATTATGGTGGTAGATGAAATTGTTAAATTGTTGTGATTTTGTAACACCCCGTACATTTTTGAACTTATTTAATTGCCGTAACATTTATAAAATTATTTAAACTTGTGTTGGTTGGTGTATTATGCATTAACAATATTGGGCTAAATTAATCTTGTGTCATTAGGCTCAAATGAGGCCCAAAATGAACCAAAAGACATGGCCCAAAAAGGGGAAAAATGACCCATTCTACATGGACCAAGTAAGCATGTCATTATTGACCAAAAGTATTGGCTAATGATGACTTTAAAGGGTCTATATAAGTTGAAAAAAATCAGATTTTATTCACCATTCCACATATGTGCAAAATCTAGAATTTTTCAAGGATATTTTCTCTTCACCTTCAAACCCTAAGGCAATCATCTTTTGGGACAAGGTCATCTCTTTGCAAGTATTGGTAAGTGTTTACTCTTATGGTTCAATATATTATATGCTTAATATGGTGTATAAATCATGTTGATTATGTTGGAAAAGTGTTAGACAGTTCACTATGTGTAAAACAGTGTACTTTTGCTTAATCGGTAAAGGGTTTTGCCTTGTAAACTTGGAAGTGGACTTGTGGTTTTGAAGGAAGTGAAGTTGATGGATTAAATATCAACATGTAATATGTGGTTATGTCCTTAACTTGTTTTCTCTTTGTGTGCAACATTTGGAATTGTTGTTATGAAATTGTACATGGAACCGGTGGCGGATTGAATGGAAAATGTAGTTTTGGTGATGTTTATGTGCTTTGTGAAACCATGGGTGTTAGTTGGCATCTAATATGATCTAAAATATGTTAAGAGAAGTTTAGTTATGAGCATGGACCATTTATTGCGAAAAAAGACCCTAATATGACCACCTGAGGCTGAAATGGGCATCCGCCCTCGCGGGTGGGGCACCTGCGGGTGCAGATTCCAACGCAGGTGACTCTGGACACTACCAAGAGGCACCTTAGAATGCACCTCAACCACCTGCGGGTGCAGGTGTCTTCGCAGGTCAGCCCAGAAGTTTGTTTTGCATGTTTTTGCATCCCTTTGACCCCCCGAAACCCCCATACCCTTTATGGATGCAATTATCAACTTATGGTACCTTTTGAATGACTTTAAAGGAGTATCCCGGAGGTATTTGAATGGTATCAATTATGGATTGTTGTTCATTTGTTGTTGTGACAGGTATTGAGACGACTTGATGGCGTAATTATGACGTAGTGTTAATGAGGAAGCGCAAAGGGTAAACTTGTTGCGAAATGTTATTGGTTTATGATGTCATGGTCAATATGTGGAATGTTATGGTATTGTTGATATGGTAGTGCAGTGGATTGTATTGTAAAGGACTAAATGACGCTATATAGCAGTCACGTAGTTCGTTATCATTTGGTGCACTTGTAATGTAGTTAGTTGTTAACGTGAGCTCCGTTATGAACTTGTGCTGTAGAGTAAAACGTAAGGAAGGCGCTGGATTATTGTATTCAAAGATAGGACTGTGTATTCATATTGAAAGTCTAAGGTATGTAAGGTTACTCTTACCGGATCCTTCTGCAGCACATATTGTTCACATTGTCATTGCCTTTGTTCCATTCCGAAATGTTCTAAGGCCTTTCATTTCAGGCTGTCATGTATTGTTATTCACATGTTCTTTATTCGTGGATTAGTTGTTATTCATAAGTCTCTTAATCATGGACTGATGTTCCAAAGCTCTAATAATATTGCGACTATCAACATATCAATTTCTCAAAAGTAAGAAATGAAGTAATGTATCACTCTGATAATGAAGGAAGGAAGTAATGTATAATTGTTGAATATTCTTGAGTAACATCCCAGGGGAGATGAAAAAGCCTAGCATGGGTTATCATAATAACATACCAGGGGCGATATAAAAGCCTAGCATAGGTTATCATAATATCATCCCAGGGGCGACAGAAAGCCAAGCATGGGTTAATAACATCCCAGGGGTTAAAATACCTAGCATGGGTTATCATAATAAAATCCCAGGGGTTAAAATACCTAGCATGGGTTATCATAAAACATCCCAAGGTTTAAAATACCTAGCATGGGTTAATCTCATCCCAGGGGTGACAGAAAAGCCTAGCATGGGTAGAACGATAAAGATGATCGAACGTAAAAGTAAGGGAAGTAATGAATGTAAAATACATGGTTCCACACATACAGAATGATGATTTGTCCATATTGACTATTGTCCTATATTTGATTCCAGTGAAGTACTTATATATATATCATGCAGTTTCTTATGGCCTTACATACTCAGTACATTCTTCGTTCTGACCCCCTTAGAAGACTTACTTTACTTGCTGCAGGTGCAGGTGCTAGTAGACCTCCTTAGTAGGTTGTGGATCATTTGCAGGTCTTTGGTGAGCTCCAGGTTGTTCGGGGCTTTTCGAGTTGCTATGTACATTTGCTTTAGCATAGTATATGTGTATAGAGTAGGGTGTTGTCCTGACTCTAGGTTGTTTATGGTTATGTATATGTAGAGGCTTTGTAGACGGACGTGGAAAGAAGAATGTAAGAGATGTATGTCTATTTTGACTTGATGGCCCTACCGGCCAAGTTTTATATATAGCATATGTTTCCATGACTTCCTCCATTGGCATTTATATTTTATAAGTTACATGAGATAGAATGCTATTCATAAAGAGACATGCATATGGAGGTTCATGAACAAATATTGGTTCTCTCGGGCCTCAACGGCTTCGGGTGCCAGTCCGCCCCATTGGAATTCGGGGTGTGACAGATTTTTCCTTGCTTTAAGCGGTTGTTGCATGGAAAGAATAAATATGAAAAGTGTTAAATAGTATTGGAAATTCTATTATGATCATTGATGTTAATATTATAACTAATAACCAGCTTATAAAAAAGTTTTGTTTTTGCTTAATCGACAATCTTTTCAAATTGTTGGGTTCGATCTTGGGATTGTGGTTTAAATGTTGTACGGATTTGTATTAAAATACTGTGGAAGGGAATGGGGGTGAGAAAACTACAGGAACTAAAAAAAATTTTGAGACACTGCTATTGGGCTGCTATAGTGGGCACTACCCCGCTATTGTGACCCTTTCATAGTGGGAATTTTTCCACTATAATAGTGTCGTAGTAGTTGCATGCAGGCTGCTATCGTGGGATGGGTCGGGAAAAAATCCGTGCCCTGGTTTCCCCGATTCTGCATTTCATTCCCAACCTATCCAAAACACAATTATAAGCTGCTAGCTATCACATGATTGGCATAACACACATAGTATAAGCTAATAGTTATGCATTCATTATTAGTCGAATAAAAACAAGCATCTATGTGTAAGAAAATAAAAGAGAAATTATTTGTTACATGCCCCAAACGGGGGCAACCCAAATCCATAAAAGCTAATAAAATAAGAGGGGAGGGGGAATAGGCCGACGTTCATTCGAGGACCTAGCTGGAGGTCTCATTATCTCCGTGGCCTGCAGGGTCAGGGCCTTCTCCTTCTAGACTACTTAGAAAAGAGAACTCATATATGTTCTTCATCTCCCGCTGGGGAAACGGCTTGTAAGGGAAGGCGCACTTGAACATGAACCTTACGGTCTTCCACATCCGGGTAAGCATGCGATCCTAGAAGTACCTCTTCTTCTTGTCTTCATCCAACTCTCTCCGGAGCTCTGCATAATCCTGAGTAGTAGCAGGTGGGCTGTGGAACTAGAAGGGGCTAAACCCTGGGGAGAAAAGTAAGACTGATCCATGAAGCTCCTCACAGAAGCCATGTCCTACTCCAGGCGCTCGTAGAAAATTGGGGGTTGGGTAGAAGGGGCATCATTATCATTATCATCCTCTTCTATTGCTCTGCTGCTCTCCCCTTAAGCGCCCATCTTCCTATTTTTATTTCTCTTGGATGGTTTACCCTTCACCTTGAGAGGATGGAAAAGGAGGTCACCCTCCAGGTTCCTCTCAACATTCTCCAAGGCACCCCTACACTCCTACATAACTCAAAAATTAAATTGGGAAGGTAGGGAGCCTTTTTGTTGTCGCGGTAAAAGTCCTTCCATTCTATCACAATCTGTGCCCCCACATTCAGTTGTATCCTCTATATGGTGCAAGCTATCACCAGAGCCCGAAGGTAAGCCACGTTAGAAGTGTTGCCCAAAGGAAGAATCCTCTGAGTCACCAAATTCAGCCATCTTCGAGCATCTGTAGTAAAGTACGTGCACCTACTACCCTCTAGACTGGTCCAATAGACTTTGTCCCAGTCAGCCTCAGCAACCAGTGTATCCATCAGCCAACACATGTCCATCTCCTGAGCTATGGCCAGGTACTCAATATTGAAGATATTAGGCACCCCTAGGGCATCATTGATTATAGCCGCGTCCATAGGGACATGTACTCCCCATCCCAAGAAGCCTATACCAACGGCATCCAACCAAACTCCTGGAGTTGATTTTAGAGCTCTAACGCTCCCTCCGCCACACCTCTTATCAGGAACCCCTCTCATAGTAGAATCTCATCCTTTGATAGTCTTAAAATCTGTCGTGATAATTCTAGTCAGGGAATCTTTGGAAGGGAGATGGAGAATTATCTTGATTTTCAGCCATAAAGTTAGTAATTCTGCAAAAATTATGCAATAATGAGTTAGAATCCATAGAGGTATTCAAATAATTGCAAAGTTTCAGAAAAAGCTAAGCCTCAAAATTCAGGAAGGCTACTGTCTACCTCCCGCCATAGCAACATGTATCTTGCTACCATGGGGCTACTATAGCAGGGCTGCCATAGCGGGATGAGGCTACTGTAGCAGCCTTCATCTTCCTCAAAACTCAACAGACAAATCAATGGCGCCTTTCACAAAAATTATCCGTTTTTGACTTTTTAAGCATAGATCAAGGTTGGGGAAGTGTCATAGGACTATTATAACTAAAATTTGGGTGTTTAAACTCCTATACAATCCCCAATTGTCAAGAAAAATTCAAAAATTAACCATTTACATTCCACTCTTGTTCAAGCCCCAAACAGGCCATCAACCCCGTAAATCTTACGCCTAGAATGCCATAGGGGCATTGTAAACGTAAGGGAAGAAACCATGCTTCAAAAATTCATTCAAATCCAATCAATATTTCAATTTTAAAACCAAACTCCCAACCTACATGTTTCTATAATTTCAAGTATCAAAAATGATTATATTGCGAGTAAAAGAGTAAAAGGGCAAAGTTAGAGCAAAATTTACCTTGATTCCAGTGTTAGAGCAAGTTGATCGAAGAGGGGAGGGGAGTTTTGTTTTTGAAAATTTGAGAAATAGGCGAGAAACCCATATCTCACTCTTAAATCTTCCTCCGTCCCGCTATACCAGCCTATTGCCTGCTATAGCGAAACCCAATTCATTTTGAGAGTGGGAAATTTTTGTTTCTCCTTTGATTTATTTTGATATCTCAGCATATTGGCGAGACCCCATTTATCTTGGGTAAGCATACGCTTTGTTAAAAGTGGCGTCGTGTTAATTACGGTTGCAAAAGATAATCTGAGAGAGAAAGTTTCATAATTAATACACATGAGTATTAATAACCAGGGGATGTTTTTGCTCAGTTCTTATCCTACCATGATCGTTCAGGAATGAATGATGGGTAAATTGGTATCTGTTGTAGCGACCTATTCCATGGTTACTAAAATCACCGCATTCAAAGGGTACAAGGTATGGGAATTTTGAAAACATCCTTGAAATAGCTTAGTAAAGAGACTTAGTTGAATAAATTTGAAATTTAAAATTTTGGATGGGTTGACGTCATCCTGCTATAGCGGTACCATGATAGCGGCAAAAGGGTCATTGTCGTGGGACATCAAGAAACAAAAATAGTCCCCTAGTTTTCTTTATCTCCCTTCTCCCTTCAGTTGCAAAAAAGGATTGGGCTTCATTTGAAAAAGCCCTTAGGCTTGCCTAAGATTTCTAATGAAATGGAGAAGAAGGGGCACGCTCAAATAGGGTAAAACCTGACATTTCCTCATGGATTTCATGATGGAAGTCACTAGAACATGGCCAGAAGCTTAAGTTCATACCTCCATAGTAGTTGTTTGGTGAATAGGTAGGCTAGTTTGATTAAGTAGCAAAGACCCATGTTAGAAAATGTATTCATAAGTAGATTGATGGAAGATTCCATGTGTAGGCCTGCAGACAAGGAGTTTGGGTGGATAAAACTGGTATATTAGGGTTATGTGAATAATATGGATAATCTTGAATGAGTTTTGTGATGTTATTAATATTGTCTTGTCATTCTTTATACATAATTACTCGGTTAATATGTGGAAATATTTGATTATGGTAATGGGGTATGGTTACATTGATAGGTGTCGGTATGCTGGATATGAATGTCTTGTTCCTTGTTTGGTGTATTGATTGTGTAATTAGAAGGAGAACTAGAAATAAGATGGAAGGTTGGAAATAACAAAGTGTAGATTAGAATGGTTGTGTGGTATCCTAGATATTGATGGTCTGAGGTTAGTTCTAAGGTAATGTGTGTGATACTTGTTTTATGTATTATTCAACCCCAAATATTATTATTAGTGGAAAGAGGTAGGTGATGGTTGAATTATAGTTGAGACTCAATTTAGTTTATGCGTGTAGGTTAACTGCCTCTTTGTTTACTTGTTACAATGCATGCTGTAAATATTGACTTGTTGTATAATATTACAAGTTTTTAATCGCCTAAAAATGAGATTGTGTAAAAAGATTGTGTTACAGTGCAAGTGTGGTGTGTATTCTCATATTGTGATTATACTTGTTGTGATATGAGTTGATATTATGAGATGATCTAGTAAAGATCATCATTACGAAATTAGTGGAACTCAGGGAGTATAAGAGTGGGATGTTGGAATAAGAGTGGTATAACATTGTTTTGGCATAAAGGTGGCAGACACTAGATATCTGGGTGATTTGGTACATGGAATGAGCTTGTCCCATGCAGGTCATGGCTAGTGGAAAACCATAAAATCCATAGCACGTGTGTACACGGTATTGGTGAATTTGACGGTTCTATGAATGGACCAGGTTATATGGTGGTTGATGTTTTTAGTTCCTTGAGTAAACCAGTGGATGATATTAATGTTATTTGGATCCATGATTAGTCCGGGCTGTTAATATCCTTAAATTATGTAAATATTTGCTGAAGTGTACTGAACAAGGTAATTGTGGCAAGGTTGAGTTAATTGTTATTATTCGTGGAATTGGTTTGGTTGATTATTTACATTTATTCCTTGTTTCTCTGGTTTACTTGAATTGATAGTGTTAGGTAGTTGTGGTTTGATACTATAATGCTTGAGCTGTTGTTGGATTTCTAAGTAAGGGTGAAAATATGTGTAACAGTGGATGCATGTGTTATTCCTAAGTTGTGGTTATTCCCAAAAGCATGTTTATTGATGAGTTTGAATTGAACGGTTACTAATGGGTTGGAACTCATTGTGGTTACATATTGTTGAGTTCTTAATTAAGTATGTATTAATCACTTAGATAAAGGAGGTAGAATTGTGAGAGGTGGTGCATTAGTGTTGAAGGTTGTATGGTGGTTGACTGTGGATTAGTGCAAGCGGATATGAGGTAAGTGAGGGTCCAATGAAGAGAGTATAAAATCAGAAGGGTGAAATTGATAATTTGAGAGTTTAATTTGACTTACGGTATTAATTAAGTGCATATTTTATTTTTGATATTTATGCTTTATTTATGTGATTTAACTTGGATCGGCCGATAATGCTTACCAGTACGTATGGTTGTGCTGATACTACTCTTGGTATGTCCTTTTTGGGGTATAGCCTATTGCAGGATCAATTCAGGTTTCATTGCTTGATGCGGATAGAGATCTTCAGCATTTTCTGTCTTGTTATTCCTATGGTGAAAGCTGAGTCTTGTTCATTGTTCTAATCTTGTAGTAGCTCTTGTACCTATCTAGACTAGAACTTTGGGGTAGAGGGTTCCTTATGTATTTGAATAATTGTGACAAGCTTTGTAATAATTGAAAGATTTAATGATTTTCTTTTATTACATCCGCATATGTCTTATTGGGTTGCAAGGATTCTTCTATCTAGGTATATTAGAGTAGGTGTCCTCACGATCTGGTTAGTTGGGTCGTGACAGAATGTTGATCCATGTCATCCCTTTTCAAATTAAAGGCTCCAAAACTGAAAAACTACCCAAAAACTCAACTAAACTCCCTGGAACCGATCCACCATGATCACATACCATAAATACTTTGTAGAAGCTATGGGGAAGGTCGAAATAGGATAATGCATGAAAATTATGAAAATGACCATGAGCGTAATTACATTAGTATAATACTTGGATGTTGTTTTTGGTTCTTTTATCAAGGAAATCATTTAAATTGTATCATTTTTTTTAAGTCGTGATCTTTAGGATAAATAAGAGTAACTCAAACATCTTTTCAATGTTAGGTTCTTAGTCTAGATACGCTAAGACAATATTAGGTAACTCTCATAAAATTTGATCATGAAAGGTAGATATATTTTATTCGATACATGTAGGCTCTTACATTGAATTTAAATGATTAAAAAGGCTTAAGAATAATTATTTATTGAATTCGGTTGTATTATTAGTTAAAGAGTTGATAAGGAATCAATTTGTTCATTTGTGTGCCATTATGTGATGAGAATTCTTACATATTCTATGTATATATTGATATCTAGAACCTAAGCAGTGCGTATACGAGTGAAATAAAATATTGATTATTAGTATATGATTTAGGCATTTCTTTGTTGAACTAAATTTTGACAGTATATTTGCCTACCCCTATCATTACCTGTAGTTAGCCCCTTTGAGAGCCTATTTCATTGTTAGTCACTTAATAAGTTTTTTTATTTTATTGATTAACCTTGTATATTTAATTTCAAAGTCCCTAGTGGACTTTAAAGTGAAGAACTTAAAAGTAAAGGGAAGAGAAAGGTAAAACAATAGGAATTGGGTCAGTTATAAATGAAAGATTGTTGAATGGTGCCATGTATAGAAAATTGTAGTGTTATGCTAGTGAGGTGAGCAAAAGCAAAAAGAAAAAAAGAAAAGTTAAAAAACTTAGAAAAAAAAGTAGAAAAAATGCTCCTTACTAATAATGCGCTGAAAATAAAGCGAGTTTTTAAGGATAAGGAGAGCCAAAGGGGAAGCACAAGAAAAAATTGAAATTTCGGAGACATTAGAAAGAAAAAGAGTACAATGTTTTCAAGTTAAATGTCTTAAAGTTCATAGGAAAGTAGTCACTATTTTACTCAAGCATTCCCTACCTATCTCTTAGCTGACATTACAATTCATAAAGACCTCTTGTTACTATATTTTTAATATTTTTGTTAATAGAGTATGACATCAAAGTCCTCATGATCCTATTTTTTGGTGAGAGTGAGCAATATTATTATATTTATATGCCTAAAAATTATGATGTATTATGAATGTGTGAGGGAACATCTCTCTCTTGAAGAGTGAGGACACATATATGTTGAAAACATGGTGTTCTATTCAATTTCTCTACTTGATAATATGATTGAATTTGTCCTGTGTATTATGTTGGTTTCTAGAGGCTACATCATCTCGATAAATTCATCTTTGTGTTGTATCGCTAAAAGCGCTTAGTAGTTGAGAGTTGCGTTATGTTTAAATTATCTTGGCTATCCAAGAGAGAGTATACCTATGTGATTGTCATATCTAGGTGGGTAACATGTTTTGAGTATTTTAGTTGTTCTAGAATGATGAAAGGTTAAAGTATGGGCAGGTGATGTTGGGTGTATTTATACTTTTTTAGCCATAATTTGCCCATGATGATTGTCGAAGTAAAAAGGATCTGATTATGGATAAATGGAGTATTTATATACTCTAGAAGGAGGCTACCATCATTACCTCATTTTTAGCTAAAAATAAATGTTTTGTTTATTTTCCTACCAAGAAATTTTGGAAAAAACATTTTTTCCTGGTTACAACTTGGCAAAGCATCCAAAAAGAGGAAGGACTATTTGTATGAAAAATTTCTCATATACACATGGTTATTTAGGATGAGGGAACACCTGGTATAAGAGTGATATCAGAGAAGGAGTCAGAATAATTATATTAGGAGAAACTTCCTTCAAGGGGTCATTGAAGAAGTATTTGGATCATTGCGTATCCGGTTTGACTGCTTCTATTTTGTTGTCTGATTGACTGGAAAGTTCTAGCAGAGAATAAATGGTAACTCATGGACCAAATTCATTGGAGAAGAATAAAAGGATTCACGGCCCGAAGACGCGTTAAAATGACAAAAGGACAAACACATTAGCTAGATTCGTATAAGATCGCACTAATAATGGGAGGTTTACAGCTGGCACATGTAATAATATTTCTAGGTGGAACACTTCTATTTAAGGACTTATTATAAGGCTTGAGTGGTACATTTCCATTAGCTGATGTATTTCCTTTGATGTCTATAAATAGTTTGTTTCATCACTCATAAAGGGTGAAATTTCTGGCAATTCTAAGCATTACATTAATATTCTTGCGCTCCAAGTTTTCCTCTTATTTTGCATTTATTGTCTAAGTATTTAGCTTTTCAAGAGCACACTTCAAGCATTTCAATTTCGAACTAACGATACAAGGCTATATCCGGAACTGAAGCTGAACCAACGACATCTCAGATTCACCATTCCATCCATTTGTTTCTTTACTTTATTGTTCCTAATAAGCTTATTTAACTACATATTTACTTGCTAAATTTCTGAATTGTAAGTAAAATCGATCCATGTAAATTCGACTGTACCAATTTTCGGATAAACAACATATGTACTGTTATACTAACTAGGGAGACATAATTAAGATAAACAAACATTTATAAATATTAAACTAAATTCAAACCTCCTAATATCTTGACTTATAATTAAGGTAGAAAGGAATGACAAAAAAAAAAAGAGAAAAGAAAAGAAACAGGAAAATAGTGTCTTATTGCTTTTCAATAATATCATTAAACAAGAAAAGGTAAAAAGAAACACCAATATGTATCAATGTGTATTATTATAACGTAAGAAAAGGTATGTTGAAACTTGAATTAAAAGAAGTCATTCAATTATTTATTTAACTAATTGTTGTTGACAAAGATCATCAAACATGCAAAAAAAAATTAAAAAATAAAAAAATGAAAATATAAAGAAGAAACACATTAACACGGCAGATAAAACAATAATCAAAATTTTAATCAATAAATTAAAGGACGGGCATTGAGCTATTTTTAAGGTACCGCAATATAATTCAGAACATATCTTTGATTTTAATTTGGATGGGTTGGATTATAATCTGTAATATAATAGATTTTTTACATAATTAATATCTTTTAATGTATTTTATTACCATATATAGTACAATTTTTAATTTATTATCACTTTTAACTTATCTTTAGCTTTAATAACAAATTTATCCTCTACTTTTCTTCACTGGATCTTCTCAGCCTTCGTCACTCTCTTCTTCCGGCCTCCTCGTTTTCTCCGGTGAACTCACGACGTCAGAGTAATCAATAATCAATGTTACAACAATCGTCTCTCCATTTTTCACTGCTCCGACGAAAAGCTTCAAGCTCCGATGAAACGAAGTAAACTAACAACAGTCGCCAGTCCGTTTTCCTCTTTCTATACAATCATTGTCGGAGCTCCAACTCCGACAGCCACCACAATATCCATATCTAGATTATAATGGAGGAACCACATCTGGCCGGAATTATCCATATCTGGCCGAAATTATTGAATTTTGACGGAGTTGTTTGGTGATGGAGGAGAAACGGAGTGAGTAGTGAAGTTGTTGGTTGCTCTGATGATGTCAGTTTGTTGGAGAAGACGAGGGTTGTTTTGGTTGGATATTGTTTGGTGGCTGGTCAGCCGGAGGGAGTTAATTGCGAAGGTTTTTTCTATTCAAAAAAATAAAGGTCGGGTGGTCGGCTGGAGTTTGGTGGAGGCGGTGGTGGTGGAGCTCTGGCCGGAGTTTGGTGGTGGTGGCGGAGCTCTCACTGAAAAAATGGAAAAAGGGAGATGATGGGTCTGTTGGTGAAGGTAATGGAGCTCTGACTGGAGTTTGATGGTGGCGACGAGAAAGAATGGTGTATGGTGGTGACGGCGTTGTGATTTGTATTAAAATTGTATTAAACATAAAGGATCGTTGTAATACAATTCGAATTCAATATTATACATTTTTATGAATTCGAAAGTTGTAATTTCATAACAAATATAATACACTTGTAACGACGTAAACTAATTTAAATTATAACGGAATGTTTGAAATTCACGTATAATACTTATAACACATTTGTATTAAAAATATTTTAGTTATGTATTCAAAATTTATTAAATTTGTTGTTTATTTTTTTCTCTTACTAATGATGTTAAAAACGTATTATACCTAAATTTGAAACATTTAAATGCTTAGTTTATGCGTTACTCTATTAAAATTGTGTTTTAAAATGTATTATTTATGTATTTAGCTATTTTTCGTTTTAAAAAAAATAAGGCTATCAACTCTAAAAATGAACTATAATTGATAAATAAGACAAAATATTTATACTATTTATATAAATTGCCCCAATTGAATCTATTTTAATCCAATTTATTTTGACCGAATTAACTTTGAACTACCCATTTATTAACATGGCATGACCCCCTTAAATTTTTCCAATTTAAAAGCATGCCACATAAAAACCACTATGTATCGAGTTATGGCAGGAATAATGTTGGCGAAATACATACGCAGACCCCTGAACTTGTTAGATTTTTCTGTGTTGACACCTCAATTAAGCCACCTTCCTATTGAACACTTAAGCTTAAATCAAATTGCACCTATTAAACATTTAACGCTGATGTGGCACAAATGTGTATATTAGGCGCGTGAAGTTGCTTATATCTATACAAAATGGATCCAAAATATTGTGAATAAAATAAAAAATAAAATTATAATTAATATTTTTAAATTTTCTTCTTTTTCCTTCTTCCACTGCCCCACTTCTCCACCATTGATTTCAATATCTCCATTAACAACCTCCAAACACCATCTCCTCCGCATCAAATCAGCACCATCAACACCGAAACAGTACACCTAGCAACAAACGCCAATTACCATCGTCCCTCTTCTCCCCTTCTTCATTAACACCATCAACTAATTCCCTCACCCTTACAACCCCATTCAACACCCCTCTATTAACGACCCCAATTTCTCCATTCACAATTAAACACACTCACCCACTAATACCTCCTCGATAAGCCCATTCATTTTTTTCTCATAAAAAAGAAACACCTTTTTTCTAATTTCCTTCACATGGAGCCAAAATTTCCATTGAAATTATTTTCGGAAACACGTTGAAGACGGGTGAACCCACCCATCCACCCCCTGATTTCATCTTCTTCATAAACCCATCTATTTTTCTCTTAAAAAAATGAACTCCCTTTTTAGATTTTCTTCATCGACTGCTAAAATTTTCAGTGAAAACACATTGGAGACGGTGAACCCACCCAACCCAATTTTTCAGCTCCGATAGAAGCCAATTCATTTTTTTTGAACAAAAACAAATACCCTTTCCAAATTTACTTCGCCAGCGGAATATACAGGACAACAAGGGGTGGGTAGATGGGAAGGGGAGCAAGTTATTTATTTATTTATTTTTATTTTTGCTTTCTTTATTGCTAATGTGTCATTTTTTATTTGTCACATTGTCATGTCAGAGGCGTTTGAACCTCAAGCATTATTGACTTGGTGTTATCAATGTATTTAGTAGGTACAATTTGATTTAAGAAGTGTTCAATAGAAAGATAGCTTAATTAAGGTATCAATACAAAAAAACCCAACAAATTTAAAGGTGTGTGTATGTGGTCCGCCAATAATGTTAGTATTTGATATCTTAAACTGTCTCTGTTCTACTAGTCATTATCAAGTGGTGGGGACAGAGGTAATTGGCAAATTACAAAATCCAACCTTTTTATACGCATAGTTATGGGTCACTCTTTTAAGGAAATTTCTCTATAGTGTATTGATTGATTGATCACGATAGAGATGGCCCCCACCCCTCCTCCCTCCCCTTTTGTATATTCCACCGACGAAACTTGAGCACATTTTCCACTTCTCCTTACACACATACAATTATACAAAACCATTCAAACTTACCGTTGAATGTTGATTACATAGCAAAAAGACATTCTAAGTTCTAATCAAGCAAGAATTGTCGGAGAGTATAGGCCAAGCAACTTCTTCTTTTTCTTTTTGGGTTTACTATATTTATTTATTTATTTATTTATTTGGGTCCTCGAGTTGGTAGTTGAAAAAAGTGACACTTGACCTCCCCAAATTATTTCGATTGATTGAATATATCACACAGAAAGTTTATCACTTATACATTTTCTTGCCCTTTGCCGACTCCATAACTGTGCAGAGCGAATTCATATGTACTCCCACATTTCAACAATATTTGTTCGTGTTAGTAAAATATATATTCAATAATACTTATTAAGTTTGAAAAGTTTATTTGAACAGGACACATGCATCACACATAAGGAAGAAGCTGAAAAACAACCAATGAATTTGTCTGTTTTGGCCTATTTTGGTCTTTATTTATTTAATGAATAATTTACCTATTTATGCTCAATTTATCCTTGATATTAAATACTATTCATTATTTAATATATTTTTTAAAGTATTAAATTTATTATATTTAAATGGTGATATAGTAAAATTACCCCTATTATTTATTACTCACTCCATTCACTTTTACTTGTCACTTATTTCTAAAATAGACTTCCATTTTTACTTATTACTTTTGACATATCAAGAAAAGATAATTATTTTTTCCACGTTTTACCCTTAGCATTAATTACTTATTCTCCAAATTAATTTACAATACCCAATACCAAACACTAATTAATAGGGGGAGTGTGATAAAATAGTCATATCAATTATTCTTTTCTTAATGGGTGTATCAAGTTTAAATGTGACAAGCAAAAATGAAGGAAGAGAGTATTTCTTAAGGTTGTGTCAAGTCAATCATAGACAAATATTGTTGGAGGGAGGGAGTAATTTATGGGGCAAGTGAATTCATGCTCTTTTCATAAAACTAGATATTTTCTATATCTAGATTTTCTAGAATTGATTTATGGTCGATTTAGAAAGTCACTCTCTAAATTGAATTTGGTGTAATTACATTGTTTGACATGTCTGGTTGGCCATGTAATTACTTGGTTAACAAGTAATTGAGTATAATTGGAAGGGGAATAATTACACTCTTCAATTCTCGGGGAGGTCTGAATTGCTGATAATTAAATAGTGTCATTACAAGGTTACTTTTTAATTTCTTCCTTTTTATTTTTATTTCTTTTTGTTTAATTTTATTTTTTATTTCTATTATTTTAAATTCTTTTCTTATTGTTATTATTTTAATCTTTTTTTAAAAAAATATTTTTTATTTTAGATTATTTATATTTAATTTTCTTACTTCTCATTTCTCAACCTTTACTTCTTGAGATTCCATGTAATTGATCGCATTATTTATGTTTTAGTTATTTTCTTCATTTAACATATCTTCTTTAGTATTCTAATTTTTAATTTAAAGTAGAATTCATTGTTGAATGAGGTTATAAGCATAAGTTTTTCTTTTCTTCTAAATTATATTTATTTAAATTTTGTAGAAATTTGACAAAAGAGTGTTATGTTAACTTTTTTTTAAAAAAAAATGAATTTATGTTATATTTTCGGCTCCAATTATTTTTGTTTTAATAGTATTGACTTGTTATTTCACATTGCATGTCATTCATTTTTCAGTTAGAATTAATATATTATCTTTTTGTCAAATGTTTGAATAATTATATGACACTATATTTATAATATTAATCTTTTTGTCAAATAAGCATTTTATGGTGTTCTTAATAATTATGTACTTTAAATTTTTATGATTAATTAAATTAAAATATACTAACTTGAAAAATATATCTCAATTATTTTTTTATATTATTATATGCTTATTAATTAATATATTTTAAAGATACAATATATATCTTAAATTCTTAATTTAATATCATTACTAAAGGCCCTTATTTGTCAAGTGCTAATTTTTAATTTTTGATAATTAACTTTATTTTAAAATTTTAATATAATTATGTAATTATACTTGTGCAACCAAACAATACACTTGTAATTATACTATAGTTACATTGTAGCAAATAAATATGTTATGATAATTACTATACTGTATAATTACTAAGTTATGTAATTACTACCTAGTAATTACATCAATTCCAAATATCATGTGGCTTTCCAAACAGACCCTTAACATTATTCGTTGGCATTCATGTTAAAAAAAAAAAACTTGATGATGTACTTAATTAAAAACTTAATTATTTATCAAAAGAAATAAGAACTAATTTCCACTTAACACATTTTTTTTATTTTTTTTTAATAATACACTCATATTCTAAAAATCCTAGAATCATCTCTGTACAAGTTGTTGAGTACTTGAAGAAGTTGAGTCAATAGAGACAAACTCAAATAACAGAGGCGAATATTTCTTTGGTTTTTGCCGTCTACTTCCTAATGATAAGTATTGATAACAATGGAAAAGCAGAAATAGATCTGAGGAAAATGTGCGCAACAAGTGAACTTCCGATAGGAGTATAGTACAAGTGTGCAATCAAAGGTGAATCAAAAAATTAAATACTCCCTTGTGCGGATTTATTTATCACATTTTGACTTGACATATCTATTAAGAAAATAATTATTAGTATAGTAGTTTTATCATATTACCCCTATTAATTAATGTTTAGTAATATGTATTGGAAAATGAGTTGGAGAATAAATAATAAATGTTAAGGGTAAAACATGAAAAAAAAAAATTGTCTTTTCTTGATTTGTCAAAAATGATAAGTAAAAATGGAAATCAAATTAAGAAAATAATGACAAGTAAATCCAAACGGAGGGAGTAGATGGAATTAATATTGTGCGTGCTGTTACTTTGTTTCTAAATATATTTGGTTTAAAGACAACAAAACTAATTTTGATTTTGAAGTTTGGTAAATGTAAAAGCGACTGAAATATAAATTATTACTCCCTTCATTTATTTTTACTTGTCAGATTTGGAGTTGACAAGTATATTAAGAAAATAATGATTGTTATAGTTATTTTACCACATTAATCATATTAATTGATTTAATGCTAAGGGTAAAACGTGAAAAAAATAATTATTTATTTTTAATATGTTAAAAGTGACAAGTAAAACATAAAATCTATTTTTAAAATAATGGACAAGTAAAAATATATGGAGGGAGTAGGTGGGATAAACAATCATCTTTACTTGTCGATTATTTCAAAAACAAATTTTAACTTTTACTTGTCACTTTTAACATATGAAAAATAGACAATTATTTTTTTCATGTTTTACCCTTATCATTAATGTCACGACAATAAAACTCAGGTCATGATGACACCTACTTTAATCCACCAGTAGGTAAGCCAAAATCATAGCCCGAAAGAATGAGTAACGGGCTAACAGGCAGAAAAGAGAGAAATAAATACAAAACAGTAATTTAAAGCGACTATAAGGAGAAATATACAAGCATGGCATAACAAAAAGAGGGGATGGAATACAATATACAAAAAGAATCCTATTTTACCTGGTAAGGGCAGTACAAGAGCCACTATACACAAAGAGTACTAAACAAGTGCAAAAATACACAAGTAGTCTCCGAAGATCCCAAATAAAACTAATACTAGAACAAAAAGAGATGAATCAGCTCCAGACGCTGAAAGCTCACCCTAATCTCTGATCAGCAGTTTCGCTTGAAGTCGGCATCAACGATGATGACTCATGCTAGGATCTGCATTAGGAAAAAAGATGCAAAAGTGTTAGTATGAGGACCAAAACACGGGGTACTCAGTAGGTATCATAGGCTAACTTAGCTCAATTAAAATACAAGCATAATAAAGTGTGAATCTATACTAAGAGGCAGTAAAAGAGAAGTCAGCACGAAGATAACAGGCTACGAGCGAAAGAGAGAATCAAATGTAAATAACTCAAAAGCGAAAATAAATACCTAGCTATAACTTAACTGGACCCTCATAAGCCCAGAAGGTACACACAATAAAACAAAACCCAATTGAGCCCCCATAAGCATGGTGGGTGCAGATAAGGAATAATACTAATATAAAGCCAAGTACAACAGTAAAGAATGTGAAAACAAGTCAAGATGTGTGATAAGCGTACCGTATATTCCTCTTCTAGCCATAACCATAAATCATACTGGACTCAAACCGAAAATCCAACCAGAGATCAATAATAATGAATGTCGGACTCAAACTAGAACTAATAGATAATAGTCAGTAATACCAAGCACCGGACTCGAATCGAAACTAAATATGCAATAGGTAGTGATATTCCAGAGTTCCGATTTAACCCAAGTCTGTCTAGTTCTTTTTCCCATTTTAGAAGGCCAAATCTTTAAAGAAGTGCAAAGTTTCATTTATTAAGTTGAAAACCATGATTTTAAGGTCAAAATATTAAAATACCAAGGATACATGAGCTAGTGAACATAATATAGCGATCAAGAAAACCTGATCCTAATAATCAGCCTCTCTATGCAATCCTATAATCATTTATATCTAACAAGGGCGTTGTCCTAAGGTAACCTACTGGAAAAAAGAGCGATAATGCTAACTACAAGTCCCGAGTACCCAAACTAAGGAAAAAAGCTACCCAAACCTAAACTATGAAATCTAAATTCAATTCAAAGGGCCCCGAGTAATCTCAGTCAAGTCCTAAAGGAAAAAAAACTACCGGCTTAAGGGAATTCAAGGCCGAAATCTATCCTAAAGGCCCCTAATCAGCTAAAATAATTAGGAATTGACTAAACGATTGTCTTAACCATAATAACCCACAAAAATTAGCATAATACCATACCAATACCATAAAAGAGCAAAGTCTAAAGAAAGATAAGCCTAGCCTACCAGGATGCCACTGAAAGCACTCGAAATCCACTAAAATCAAAGCTTTTCCCTTTTGAGAAGCCTCCGATATCTTCCACACTATCAAAATAATAATCTAGGCATCAAGACAAGAATAACGATACCCACATTGCGAATATATACTCCAAGTCAGAAATTGGGCTAAAAATCATCTGTGGGACCAACTTACTAAAAATTGAAACCGCAACCAGTGTTTTAAAAGGCGATATCAGGGCGCGCCTTGGGGCTAGCCTCGAGGCGAGGCATTGACAAAACGCACTGAGGCATAGCAAGAAGGCGAAAGTGACGAAAGGCGAACGCCCCAATGTGCGGGGCGTTCGCCTAAGCGTGAGGCGCGCCTTTTTTCCCTTGCGTAAGCCCAACAAACTTTGCAAATTAGATATTTTTTCCCAGCTGTCCAACACTTTACTAAATATATTATTATTAAATAAATAGTAAACAGTTAAATCAAAAGTCAAAACTTAAAGTACCCACTACCAGCTGTCCAACACTTTCATTAGAAATTCCTTTTTATTATATCATTCTAACCCTTCATCTTCTACGACAAGTGAAGCCAAAAGTTCATCAACCTTTTCAAGCTTTGTCAACGGCATTACTTCTGAGTTCTGAAATCAAGAAGGTACCGAGTACCGACTTTCTTCTTCCTTTCTTATAAATTAAGATTTCAAGTTTTTTTGTTTTTTTTTAGTTATTTATAAGTTACATGGTGACAGTGACACAATACTTTCAAGTTCTTTACTTTTTGGCTCTTTTTTTAAAATACAATATATAATAAATAGGTGTGTAAAATTCTTAGATTGAGTAATTGTTTTTAATTTTTTGACTTGAGAGTTGAGAATTTTTCAATTTGTTGTTTGCATGGTTCATTATTCACAGTTTCACACTTGATACAGGAGAAAAGGGATTTTTTTTTAATTTGTGTTTTTAATCCTTTGGCTAATGATGTTTTATATATTTTTTTATGTTGTTAGATGCAGTGCACTGATATTTTATTTAGAATAATAAATCATTTGAGAACGAAATCATTTTATCTATATTATTTGAGTTTGTTTTATTGATCAATAATCCTTTATTTAAGTGATTTTAGTAATACTTAGTTACTTACCTTAACAATGCTCTTTCAGGTGAGTTCTTCATAAATTGCAGACAATGGATGAAGGGGAGTCTAAAAATTTGAACAAAAAAGACTTTGCGTGGGACTATACTATCATAAATCCGGATGAAAAGTATTTCAAGTGTCGATTTTGTAATCAACAGTGCAGTGGCTCAATCAACAGATTGAAACATCATCTTGCAAGTACTCATAAAGGAATGAAGCCTTGTCCTAAAGTTCCGAGTGATGTAGCCGAAAGATGTAAGAATGCATTAAAGAAGGCGCAAGATATGAAAGCTACAAGAAATGCTGCTTTAGAGGAAATACGAGCTGCTACAATCAGGGGATATAATTCTTGTGGTGATTCAGTTTCCTCTTCAAATAATACTTTACCATTAAAGCCTAGAGGTCCAATAGATAATTTTGTTAATGCTCAAACTAGGCAAGCCACTTTGAATTCTAAATGGAAAAAAGAGGAAAGAAAATCAGTTTGTCAGCTTATTGGTCGATTTTTCTTCTCAAGTGGGATTCCGTTCAATGTCTCAAATGACCCATATTATTTGCCAATGTACGATGGAGTAGCAAATTATGGTCCAGGTTTCATACCACCTTCAATGCATGAGTTGAGAACTTGGGTACTAAAAGACGAGGTTTCCAACATTAACAAGATGCTGGAGGAACATAAAAAATTATGGAAGCAATATGGTTGTTCTATAATGTCAGATAGTTGGACAGACGGGAAAAAGAGATGTTTCATTAACTTCCTTGTAAATAGCCCCGCAGGTACTTTCTTTTTGAGATCCATAGATGTTTCTGATTCAATAAAAAGTGGTGAAATCCTTGCATTTCATTTGAACAAAATTATAGATGAAGTTGGAGAGGACAATGTTGTCCAGATGATAACGGATAATGGTTCAAATTTTGTGAATACTGGAAAAAGGATAATGGATACTCGTCTTCATACTTATTGGACCCCATGTGCAGCACACTGCATTGATCTCATGTTAGAAGATATTGGAAAGCTGAAAATTCATCAATCAACACTCACCAAGGCAAAACAAGTGGTAAAGTACATCTATGTGCATACTTGGGTGTTGGATTTGATGAGATCTTTCACGAAGAATCATGAACTTCTTCGCCCTGCTATCACTCGTTTTGCTACAACATATCTCACTCTTCAAAGTATACAAAAGCAGAAACAAGCTCTTCGATCTATGTTCACTTTTGAAGCTTGAAATAATTCTACTTGGGCTAAGAAACACGATAGAGTGAAAACAAGAGCTATAGTGTTATTTGATCAAAATTTTTGGCCCCATATTTCTTACTGTGTGAAGAGTGTTACTCCATTAGTGAGTGTTCTAAGGGAAGTCGATTCTGAAGAAAATCCTTGTATGGGATACATGTATTATTTGCTGAATAAGGCTAAGGAAAAAATAGCTTTCAATTGTGGAAACAATGAAAAAAAATATGGTCCTATTTGGAAAATAATAGATGACAGATGGAAGAATCAACTTCATCGTTCACTTCATGCTGCGGGGTATTATTTGAATCCACAGTTGTGTTTTGAAGAAAACTTCTCGACTCAGCTTGAAATCAAAGAAGATTTACTTAAATGCATGGAACGAATGTTGAATTATCAAAAGAGACTTAAAGTGGATATTCAATTAGATTCCTATGACCATTTGAGAGGAGATTTTGGAAGCCAAGTAGCTATGGATTCAAGAAAAATGAGAACTCCTGCTGATTGGTGGACTCGTTTTGGGGGTCGAACTCCTGAATTGACTAAATTTGCTATTCGTGTCTTAAGTCTCACTTGCAGCTCCTCGGGTTGTGAGAGAAATTGGAGTACCTTTGAGTCGGTAAGAACTAATTGATTATGGCTACGTTTCTATATTTGTTTTGCGATATATGATAACTAACTTATCCTTTTCTTTGTTATTTCAGATCCATATAAAAAAAAGAAATAGACTTGAGCATCACAGATTAAATGCTTTAGTTTATGTAAGATATAATACAAGACTAAGAGAGAGGAGCATCAAAAGAAAAATGCAAAGTATTGATCCTATTCTAGTTGATGAAATTGATTCAGACGATGACTGGATTACTGAAAAAGAAGATCCAATGCTTCCCGAAGAACCTTCATGGCTTGATGAAGAGAATTTATTTGATGTTGATGTTATTAAAATGGTACCAGTTACTCCATATGAAGATGACCTTACTCATGAAACTATGGTTAACATCAGTAGTGTTAAAGACACAGACAAATCAAGCAAAAAACAAAGAGTAGCTGAAACTTCCGGTAAGTATAATATATAATTATATATATCATTTTTCTGGTTGCAACATTTAACATTGATCTGGAATATTATATTTTTCAGTAGTATAGACTATAGAACATGGAAGACATAAATGAACAACATTCTTCTTTTTTTATGGTTGAGGGTGACATCTGGGGCTGAATCATATGCCCTCCATTGAATAAAAGGATCACAATTCACTATGTCCTTAGTTTGTATGAAACGAATCCTGTTACTTGTAACTTCCTCTCACCTAATTGTCCTTCAGTGAAGTGTCTCATAATTGTTTTTGTGTGATTTTTGTGTTCACATGAATGATGATTGATTTTTATGTAGTAGTTTTATTATTATCATGTCGCTCTGTACAATTATATGTGGTTCTGTCATGTTTACTTTCTGTGAAACTTTATGATTAACAAGGTGCATTATTCTTTGGGTCACTCCATAGATAGCATTTTATTTGATGTTTTCCTTGAACTTTCTACAACATATCCATATGGTGGTCCTGCCGTATTTCAAACTCACTCCCCCTAGATGCTTATCTTCTATTATTTATGTTGAGTTAGTCAAAAAGTCGGTTGGTTTACTATTGTCATTTGGAACTTATGTGCCTTCTGATATGTCCAAAAGGTTTGCTAAAAGTTCACTGACCAGCTTTGCCTTATCATGGGCATCTGTGATTCTAAGGTCTACAGGGACGACAATCCCTGCAAGTTCAAACAGATGAGGGACTACAAGATGTGGAGATTGTTGATGAAGTTAGATGTGCTACTACAAATACTGAAATATGACTGATGATGAACTCCTCTTTGATAGTGATTGAATGTTGAAATCAGAATTATCCATTTTGTTCCCAAATGTGGGGTTGATTAACTATGTACTGTTTTTGTAAAAACTTGTGCTTTTGAGGACATATATATTGGATGTATGTTATGGTTTTGATTAGTTTTTTTCAGCTGAAACAGTTTAGATGAATCATCCACTTACTTTTTATAACTTTGATGTAATTTTACTTTTTTTGGTGATTTATCTCTCTTAAAAATATTTATTTATATTTATATTAATTTATAAAATATTTAAAATTAAAGGATCCATGAGGCTTACGCCCCAATGCCTTGAGGGTTACGCCTCGCCTCGTATCAGGTAAAACGCCTCGCCTTACGCCTCCGCCTTTAAAAACATTGACCGCAACTATATCCCTTGGGAAACAATGATCTTGTGCTCAAAAATTGAGTACCACCAGCTCCTTAATCGGGTTCCAAAATAGCCCCAATAAAAGTCGAAAAATCAAAACCCAATTAAAGAATTAAATGGATTTAGGCCGAATACTGACGAAGAAATTAATAAGAAATAACCACCTCAACGTCCCTTACTTAATCCCAATTTCAATTTAAGATTCCTCAATAATTTTCAGAGCTCCAAAATCAGCTATGGTGATAATACTTAGAAAAATAGAGCTAAAAATGAAGGGAATAATATTTATACTGCCAGGGGTCTTTTCTTCGCAAACGTGGGACTCCTGTCGCGATCATAATGACAAAATAGGCCAGGCCTTTAAGAACACGGCTGGTCCACTGCGAATGCGAAAAAAAGCCTGGACCGGCAAGGCCGACTTCCTCTTCGTGAATGCGACGGCCAGCTCGCGAATGCGAAGGTCAAGAATCCTTAACCCTCGCGAACGCAGCCAAGGCCTTGCGAACGCGAAGACCATTTTTGGTTTGCACTAGGTGTTATTGCAACAACAATTTTTTAAGTCCAAATGAACTCCGATTAGGTGCTCGAAATTTGTTTGGAACCTCGTGCACACAAATGAACTATGATATCCTACCAAATTTAGCATTTCGTACTAAACAAAACCATCGAAATTTTCAACAAAGGTCGTTTCAATAAAAAGTGGGTCCCACACTCTAATGTTCTATTTTTACTAAATTCCAACCAATAGCCCAAAACGAGCTCGAAAGCCCCAAAATCCAAACAAAAGACCCCCTTAGCCCAAAATCAATGTTTCAGAGCTAAAGGAACTGTTGGAATTGTCATCCGAGGCTTTTTACCTGAATTTTTGGCCCGATACCATTTTCTCAACTTCAAAAGCTCCAAAATAGAAAAACTGCATAAAAACCAAACAAACTGCCCGGGAACTAAATTGTTAGTCCTAGCAAGTCATAAATGATTTGGGGCAGCTATAGGAAAGGTCTAAATGTAGAAAAAGTATAAAAAGGTAGAAAATGACCTAGAGGGTCATTACAACTTAAATACTAATCTCTAAATCATTTTTCAAGATTTAATATTAAATATCAATTAATACGGGTAGTATGGTAAATAGTCATATCAAATATTGTTTTCTTAATAGTTGTGTCAACTTCAAATGTGTCAAGTAAAACTGAACAGAAGGAGTAATTCAAAATAAAATCTCTAGATAACGGTTGCTTCAGATCTTGTTCCACAGTGAGAAATCAGTTAATTCAATTAACTTTAGAATTCTTGGTCATCCCAAAGTACCCCATTTCCAATATTGACTACATATAGGAATACATGAAGTAGACCAATTAGGGTCGACCAAAACTGGATTATGAATAATCTTAAACGATAGGATGTTAATGATTAGAGAAGAATTAAAGATTTAAATTTTATGAGTTTAATTTTTAAGTTTGTTAACATTAATGTGATGACCCATTATGTCATCATGCCACATAAGCGCCAATTTTCACACCTTTTTGCCATGTGGAAGCTTACATAAGAAGATCCTATCACTTGTGAAAGTATCTAGAGAAATATGGAGATTTCTCATGGAAGACTACAAAATTCCATAGAATTACATAGAAGGTTCTTGGAATAGTCTAGACATGTGTAGAGCTCTAGAAAAGGGACTTAAGTGTAAATATGTAGGGACTTGTGTAACAATTATTATTTACAGTTTACCTCCTAGATGAGTATTATAAATTAAGGGGAATTCATTTGTAAAACCATCAAGAAAATCCTCCAATTTCTCTTTAATATAATCTTCCAAAAAAAATTCTTGTGTTTATTCTTCTTTTCTTTTAGCGATTCCTAGTGTCTTAGGCTGACTTGGCATAGCAAGATCATGAGCAAGTGGCGCAAGAACGTGAGGAATTTTTCAAGTGACTCACGTGTGCCTAGTTAAAGACTAAGGATATGACAAAGTAGTATCAGAGCAAAGTTGTAACTACGGGAATGGAAAATGACGGAGCATTCAACGCTGCTAACACCCTGTCCAACGTCACTCAGGATGGCGTTGGCAAGAAGGTATATAACAAGAAGAGGAATGCCACCAATAAAAGTAGCGAGGCTCTGCTTAAGGTTGTGTTAAGTGAAGGGTTTACATCTAAGAAACCATCTACCACAGAGGGGAGCGAGGATTAATTGGAGGTCTTGCCTGAGGACGTCTCGCTCTGTAAAACATAGAGATGGATGTTGTCGACATCTTTGGCCAACATTTGGGGAATGTGGAGGGCATCCTTGCTGTTCTTGAAGGGCATACTCTTGAAGAATCGAGAGAATCCAAAATGACTTAGAGGAGCATATGCAGGCCGAGGTAGAGCTATGACAAACCATCATTGCCTTAGAGTGCGAACTCATGGAGGTGTTAAGCACTATCGATGCCATGAAGACAAATGTAAGAGCACTCGAGGAGCAAGTCAATGATAGCGCGACTAAAGAAAGCAGGAATGTCGTATTAATGAAGAAGACTAAGATCGAGGCTCTCAAGCCACTAATGTTCAAAGGGGTTTGTGATGCACAGGAGGTAGAGAACTTTCTTTGGTTCTTTGGCACTTGGAGAACTATTTCAAGCATGGAAAAGTAAAGGACAATGAAGCCAAGATCAACCCCACTATGTTGTGTCTAACCGGGACTGCCATGCTATTGTGGAGAAGGAAAATGACTGATGTTGAGAGGGGTACGTGCACTATTAACATGTGGGATCAGTTTAAGGCTAAGTTCAAGAATTAGTTCTTCCCAAATAATGTCTTATATGAGGCAATACATAAACATAGAGAATTGATCCAGATAGGGAGCATATGCGAGCACGTCAAAGAGTTCACCACCCTTATGCTTCAAATTCCCAACCTCACAAAAGATGACTTGTTATTCAACTTCATGGATGGGTTGCAAAATTGGGCTAAGCAAGCTTTGTAATGCCGACAAGTCACAGATATAGACCATCCCATATTGGAGGCTGAGTCATTGATGGATTTCAGGCATGAAAAGTATGACAAAGGAAAAGGCAAGGAGTCCAAAAGTAGCAATGTCAAAGATGGGGGAGATTGTGGCAAAAGTAAAGACACCTAACAACAATGCTCTAAGACCCAAGATGCCAATAAGTCCGATTTCAAGAAAGTGAGTGGTCTATAAATCTACACCAAAAAGAAAGCACATGTCGAAAAAAGGGATGCTATATATATGAAGGACCGCACGACTTCAGTAATTATCCCGACTTAAAAAATCTCAATGCCATGGTGCTCGAGCTAAAAAAGAAAATGCAAGTAGAGGGTTCAGGCGTGACACAATTAGTTATGATAGGACTATTGTCACGCCCCAAATCC
Organism: Capsicum rhomboideum; assembly: GCA_031232105.1. Lineage (NCBI taxonomy): Eukaryota > Viridiplantae > Streptophyta > Magnoliopsida > Solanales > Solanaceae > Capsicum > Capsicum rhomboideum. The sequence goes on along the minus strand of CP124716.1, from coordinate 49,333,802 downwards.
CATTTGAGGTGTGATTGGCACCCAAAGCCGATATGGCCCGAGAGAACCAATCTTTGCTCATGTACATATGCATATCCTCGTATGAACATCGTACTATCTCGTGTAACCAATAACATATAAAATGCCGATAGTGGAAGTCGTGGAAAACATGTACAGTATGTGAAACTTGGCCGTTAGGGCCATCAAGTCGAGTGAACATACATCTCTTTCATCCATATGCCCACATACGTCTACAAAAGCCTCTAACAGATGCATTTATAAGACCAACTTAAATTCGGGATAAGTCCCCGCTTTATACAACATTACAACATCAAACAAATGTACGACTCTGACTTGGAAAGTCCTGAACCAACTGGGGCTCACCAAAATCTGCAAATACTGTCAACCTACAACGGAGGTCCACTAGTGCCTGCACCTGCAGCATTTAAAGTAAGTCCCCCGAGGGGGTCAGTACGAAGAATGTACTGAGTATGTAAGGCTCATACGAATTGCATTAAACTTCATAACAACAATGGAATCAATATAAGAGACATAGACAATGTGAATAAACTTTTTTTATGTATGTAGTGAACCATGTACTTATTTTTCTTCTGTCATTTCCACTTATGAGTATTCTCTCATGACCTTATATACTATCCCTTACATACCCCTTTTTTCCAGAGAGTTACCTCCACTCAAAAGACTTACTTCTCAGAGATTCTTCTATTCAAGAAATCCGTCTACTCAAGAGATTCTAGAGACTTGGGTTAATAATATAACATACCATGAACATCAATGGAAAACAACTGTAATAAAATAGTAAATATGGATAAGCCATCAATCTGTGCTATTGGAATTATGTCTATTGTTTTCATTACTTTCTTTGCTTGTTTGCTTCTATGATTATTCATCTTTGCCTGTGAACTGTGATACCCGGGCCCCAACTGATCAGTGGGTTTACATAACATAACGTTATGTTGGGATCGGCTCGAGCTAGGCTAATGCCTCTAGAGCTGCCACCCTATGAATCAATATATTGGGATCGACTCGAGCTAGGTTTTTACCTCTAGAGCTGCCACCCATAAATCAATGTGTCAGGTTTGGCTCGAGCTAGGTTTATACCTCTAGAGCTGTCCCCTGTCAGGTTCGGTCCGAGTTAGGCTTATGCCTCTAGGACTGCCCCCTGATCCTGGGATCGGCTTGAGCTAGGCTTCTGCCCCCAAAGCTGCCACCCATACTTGATCATTAACCACATATGCATTACTTCACTTCTTTACTTTTGAGATATTGGTACATTCACTTGTGAGAGATTGATACATTCCTTTGGCATAACATTTTTGGAAGATTTGGAACCATAACCAATAATAGAAGACATGTAAATAAACACTATTGGAAACATATTCTTATTGGAAACATAACACCATTGGACAATAATCAATAAACAAAATGCCTTAATATAACCACTATTGGAACTTTGGAATGTAACCTTATTGGGCTTTTGGAACAATACTCATGATTATGAGACATGAGATTCACAATTGATCAATGAGTAGGAAACATATGATAATAACCATTGATAACCGGATATAGGATACCTTAGCACATTTCGGGATGGAACAAGCGCAATGTCAATGTGAATACTATTGGAACATGACATGATTGGAAAAGCTATTCAAGACTAAATAGACTCTCCTTACATCGTTACTTTCTTTGATATAGCTTCCTTAGAATTTACCACATTATGGCAACTTTGGAACTTCAGTCAATGAATAGGAGATATGTAAATCATAATTCGTCTAAGAGTCAGACACATGTGAATGACAATATATCTCAACCTGAACTGATATACCTTTGGACATTTCGGACTGGAATAGATACAATGTCAATATGCTGCAGAAGGATACAGAAAGAGTAACCTTACATACCTTTACGTCCAAGTATGAATACACCAGTCTATATATAAACACAACATTCCAGCTCCTTCCTTATGTTTCACTCTACAACACAAGTTCATAATGGAACTCTCGTTAACAACTATTTACCGTACAAGTGTACAAAACGACAATGAGCTATATGACTGTCGTATAAGGTCATATCACCCCTTATAATACAATCCACTGCATTCTCATACTAACGACACCATAACATTCCACACATTGACCAAGTTATCATACATCAATAGCATTTCACATTACACTTACCCTTTATGCTTCCTTATTATTGTTCCGTCACAATTTCTCCTATCAACTCGCCCCATAATAACTTATAAACAACAATACATACTTAAAATAGTCCAACATACCTCCATACTCCCCTTTAAAGTCATTAAAATTACATCACAAGTCGATAATTACATCCAAAAAGGGTATAGGGGCCTCCAGGGATCAAATAGGGACGAAAACACACAAAACTAATTCTGGGGCTGAGCTGCGCTGCCACCTGCACCCACAGGTGGCTGAGGTGCACACGCATATGACCCTTGGTATTGTCTAGGGGCATCTGCATTGGCACCTGCACCCAGGTGCCTCACTTGCGAGGGCGGATGCCCATTTTCGATCAATTTGGTCTCTTTTGTGTCTTTTAATGAAATGAATGGTCCATGTTCATAACTAAACTTCCTTTAACATATTTTAGACCATATTAGATGCCAAAAAAAACAGCCATGGTTTCATATGCACATAAACACCACCAAAAATTACGTTTTCCTTTCAATACGTCATCAATTCCATGTTAACTTTTGCAATAACAATTCCAAACATTATACACAAGGGTAAAACAAGGTAAGACTATAATCAAATCCAACATGTCAATACTAACTCCATCAAGTTCAGTTTATTCAAGATCACAAGCCCATGTTCAAGTTTACAAGGCAAAACCATCCTCTGATTTAGCAAACATGTCACATACACACATAGTGAACTTCTCACACTTCACCAACATAACTAACATGATATAAACCATCTTACATGCATAAAATATATTAAACCATAATAATATACACTTACCAATACTCACCAAGTGATGATCTTTGGCCAAAAGGATGAAGTTCTAAGGTTTGTATGAGATAAGGCAATGTTGAGAAAATTCTATCTAAAGGCATCGGTGTCCAAAATGAATTAAAATCTGATTTTTCCCTCATTATATAGTCTCCTCATGGTGCCTATGAACCACACACTTCGTCCAATCCTCTTATATTGACTTGGTCTTGCAAGAATGGGTCAAGAATGGGTCATTATGCCCTTTTTGGGCCATGCCTTCATGCTACTTTTTGGGCCTCATTTAGCTCATTACAAATTATTAATTGAGCCCACCAATTGAATGAATAATTCCTCATATATATATATATATATATATATATCCCTCAAGTCACTCTTACCCCTCTCTTGGCATTAAATGCATGGTGGATTAGTCAAATGGAAGATTGGATCATGTTTTGCCCCCCCCCCCCATTGGACCAAGTCTTTCTTATAATCTTTGGGCCTCATTTGGCCCAATGGCTCAAGACTCATATAAGCCCCAACAAATAATTGCATAATTCTTCAAATCTCTCATGTTTAATTAATTCCATAAATGTACATATAGTTGTATAGGTTTGACAACATACGGGGTGTTACACCTCCCACGAGGGTCTAATCCCTTGTACTAGGCCCAATATCAATTACCTCATCAATAACATTACATAATACTTACTTTTGGCTCTCGACAGTAAAGTAAACATTGTTCAACGTTGTCAAGTAGGGTTTGGTGGGTACGGGGTGTAACAACTATGTAGAGCTATCAAGAAGTAATCTATCCATCTGGATAATAATAATAATCAGTGTGTGGATTTCATTATCAACAACAAGCGCGCTCGTGCACTGGTGGACACTGAAGAAACTCACAATTTTGTGACTAAGGCTGTAGCAAAGAGACTAGAGTTGAAGCTCACTCCATATAATTCTCGTGTCAAGAACGTGATTGCTGAGCCATAAAATGCTAGTAGAGTAGCTAATAGGGTTGGTGTGAAATTAGGTAATTGGCAAGGTACGACAAGCTTTACTACCACAGTAATGGATATCTTTGATATTATTCTAGGGCAAGAGTTCTTTAGAAACGGTCATACTTCAATTGAACCCTACCTCTGACATCTCTTAGTTTTGGAATATGGAGGAGCTTGCATGGTGCCTATAGTATCTATACCGCACTGTCAAAGCCAAGTACAACTTTCGACTATATAGTTATTCAAGGGGATCAAGGAGGGGGAACCAACGTTCATGGCAACTATTCCAACTTAGAGGAAGACAAGGGTTCCAAAGAGACATTGTCGCCTTGTATAGAGAGGTTATTCAAGGAAAACAAAGATGTTCGCCTAATGAGCTACCTAAGCACTTACCTGCTAGGCCTGAAGTGGACCAAAAGATTAAGTTTGAGACATGGCATTGCCTAATGTGCATTTTCCCCTTATCACATGGCATTGCCTGAGTTGCAGGAGCTTGGGAACTAATTGAAAGAGCTACTGGATGTTGGTCACATCCATCCATCAAAAGCACCCTTTGGCATACTGGTGTTATTCTAAAATAAGAAGGATGGATCGTTGTGCTTATGCATAGACTACCAGGCACTTAATAAGGTCACAATGAAGAAAAAAAATCCTATCCCACTCATAGCTGACCTATTTTATAGACTTGGGAAAGACTAGTACTTTACCAAGGTGGATCTTTGTAAAGGCTACTATTAGGTTTGCATTACAGAAGGGGATAAACCAAAGACATAATGTGTGATGAGATATAGAGCCTTCGAGTGGTTGGTGATGCCCTTCAGCTTAACCAATGCATCTACTACATTTTGCACTCTCATGAAAAAGATTTTCATCCCTACCTTGATCAGTTCATGGTGGTCTACTTAGATGATATAGTCATATACAACAACACCTTGGAAGAGCATGTAGAGCACTTAAAGAAAGTTTTCCAAATATTATGGTAGAACGAGTTATACATCAAGAGGGAGAAGTGTGAGTTTGTACAACTAGAAGTGCACTTCTTTGGCCATGTCATCAGTAGTGCAAGCTACGTATGGACAAGGCTAGGGTATGAGCTATTCAAGAGTGGGAGGCGACTACAAAGGTAACCGATTTGAGATCCTTCCTCTTTGGATTGGTTAACTACTATTATTTGTTCATCAGTAGCTATTCCACCAAGGCAGCATCCTTTAATGAGTTTCAAAAGAATAACAGACCATGGGTTTGGACGGAACATTATCAAAAGGCATTTGAATGCCTTAAGGAAGCTCTAATGGAAGAGCCATTCTTCGCATTGCTTGAATTCACCAAGATATTTGAGGTTCATACAAATACATCTAATTTTACCATTGGGGGTGTCTTGATGTAGGATAATCATTCTATAGCATTTGAGAGCTAGAAGTTGAATGAGACAGAACACCGTCATACTATGTAAAAGAAAGAAATAACGGCTATTAAGTATAGACTATTTACACCATCTCTATACTTGCTTAGGTCGAGGTTTGTGGTCAAGGCTGAGGGCACTAGTTAATTTCATATGTAGAAGAAGCATAAACCAAAACAAGCAAGGTGTCAAGACTTCTTGGTTGAGTTTGATTATATGTTAGATAAAAAGCTGGGCAAGGGTAATGTCATGGCCGATACCCTAAAATGAAAGGACGAACTTGCTACCATCACTTCAATAAGTTTCAATATCTGAGATACCATAAAAAAGGGAATAAAACATGATCTTGTAGCCAAGTAGCTTATGGAGTTAGCCGCCCAAGGAAAGATGAGGTATTTTTGGGTAGAAGATAGTATATTACTCATGATAGGTCAAAGGGTCTACGTGTTAAAGTTTGGTGACATCAGCCAATGTATTATGAAGGATATTAATGACACCTTGTGGGCTTGACATGCCTCTGCATCTTAAAATCTATCATGTCTTTCATGCCATTATGCTTAAGTCGTACCATGAAGATAAGGATGACCCAAATAGAGACTAGTCGAGTCACGCGTCTATAACTATCACCACCTCGCATGATAAGGAGATTGCATCTATCATTGACTATCAAGCCAGGAGAAAGTAAGGACAAAATGACACTACCATGTTCCTAGTCTACTGGAAGAGGCAATTACCGAAAGAATCCACATGGTAAAAATATGAGAATTTGTGGTAATTCAAAGATAAGATTCGGAAGTTTATGCTACTGGAATGCACCGCGGTCATTGCAACATTAGTTGGGGGAGAGTGTGATGACCCGCCATGTCATCATACTATATAAGTGCCACTTATCACACATTTTTTTCCATGTGAAAGTTTACATAAGCAATATCCTACCATTTGTGGAAGTATCTACTGAAGTATAGAGATTTCTCATGGAAGACTATAGAATTGCATAGAAGGTCCTTGAATTATTCTAGGAATGTAGAGAGTTCTAAAAAAGGGTCCTAAGTGTAAATATATAGGGACTTGTGTAACAATTATTATTTATACTTTAGCCCCTAGATGAGTATTATAAATGGAGGGGCATTCATTTGTAAAACCTTCAAGCAAATTTTCCAAGTTATCTCTAATATAAATCTTCCTAACAATTCTCTTGTGTTCATTCTTTCATTCTCTTAGTGATTTCTAGTGTCATAGGATGACTTTGCATAGCAAGATTGTAAGCAAGTGGTGCGAAAATGTGAGCAAGTTGTCAAGTGCCGCACATATGCCTAGTTAAAGACTAAGGATGTGATATTAAGCTCATAATATAGTTAATGTAATGAATTCATATCAATATTCATTGTATTTTTTGCAAATTTTTATTCTAATTTACATTTCAAATTAAAAGTACTAAACAAATAGATTAACCCAATATCAATGCTTTACATCCTTACTGATAATGATTCGATAATCCATTATGACTACCGTCTATTGGTTTCTCATTACACTGCTCACCAACGTGATCTTCAGCAAGAACCGTATGTTCGAACAATCTTGAAAAAGAAGATTGACTTAGACCAAACAAAGGATACAAACACTCCAGCACATGCTCAAGGAACACTCCTGCACGCTCCCTTGCCACTTGTGTCTCTAGCTTGAAGTAGGTATTTTGTTTTCTCTAGAAAGTTAGTTGAAATATACCCTTCTTATTTTCCTTAAAAGAATCTATTGGAATTGTTTGTATATGTATAGGTTAAAAATAGCTTGAGACAAGTTTGGGCCGACTGGGCCAAGTTGAGATGGGTACAAGTAGAGTTAGCCGACAACATCATCATTCTGGGGGCAACTCCAACTCGATGAGTCATATACTTGGGCAAGGAATGAAGTCTTCTTGGACCATCTAGGGATGGTGACTGCATACAAAGGATCTACCAAGAGGACAATGTGTCAGGCCATATAGGTGCTTGGGCAACTCTGGCCATACAGATTCTGATGCGCACTACTATGCTGGAATCCCCCAATGGCTCAAAGATAAGTGTCTAAAGACCATTAGATGAGGTACTATGGGCTCAGAGAATAACATTATCCTATTTACCAAAAGACAACCTCTGCACCCTATAAATAGGCACCCCATCTCCTATTATAAAGGGTTAGATTCTGCTTATCCTTAACCCTTAAGCAATAAAATATCTTAGCTTATTCCTTAAGCATTAGCTTTTTATTCCTTAGCTGTTCTTGAGCATTTTGTTGTAATCACTTAAGATCGGTCGCTCTTAACCCCCGATTAATATGATGTAACACTCGGTTATGCTATAAGATTTGTTCTTAATCTACTTGTTTGGTTTATTTACTATTTCATTTACATTACTTATTTCCTTGCAAACGTTCACTACTAATCCAAATCTAAGACCATAACACGTTCTCTTGACTTATGAACAAAATTAACTATATCAAAAAGATAGTAAATAGTTTAGTGCCCACCGTGGGGATAGAGCAACTACGTGGGTTTTTAGCTTTGTTACCACTTGTTAGTTTTCTATTTATGCTTTTATTTGCAAGAAAATTGGTTATGGAAAATCATAGCAATGACCGCATGGGGGATAACGCCCCAGAGCAGACTCAAAGTCTTGTGACATGAAGCCTGGGGGCTCTGGGGGAAGAACGACTCTTATTTACTACTAGATGCCTCTTAAAATAGACACTACAAATGTAAACAGGGAGAGACGGCAGAAGAGGCCTATTGATTTGGACATCGATGAGGAGAAGACTGACTCACATAGTTTGTGGGATCTCTTAAGAAGTCTGGTTATGACCCACAAGGATCTACTGGAGCAGATTGAGGCACAATAAGACAAATAGATGAGTTGTGAGTAGGAGCTACGCAGGGGACCCTAGTCACTTCGATAAAGAATAATTGGGAAGAACGGGATAACCCTAAGCAGGAAGATCAAATAGATGGAATGAAGACCATGAGCAAGAAAGCCGAGCCCAAAGACACAGCCCCTATAACGAGTGTTCTAAAATAGCTAATAAGGGATATGAAAGCATAATACTCCGAGCTTAACTCTCGGGTGAACCATATACCAAGAGCCCCACCAGTGGCCAAGGGGCCAGATTCCAAAAGCTATGCCAAGGTACCCTACATGGACACTGTTGTGATGAGACCCATCTTGAAGAGATTTAAAACGCCAGACATCCCAAAATATGATGGGAACTCAGATCCCCAGGATCACCAACTATTTTTCACCATAGTTGTCCATGGCCGTGACTTGACCAAGGAGGAACCTAAGTTGGTGATGGTGAAGAAGTTCAGATAGACTCTATTGGGAGGAGCTCTGGAATGGTACTCCCCTCTACCTAAAAACTCTATTGAATCATTTAACATAGTGGTAAATAGTTTTATAAGGGCTCATGATGGGGTCAAGAAGGTGAAACCTTACCGAGGAAATATTTTCAAGATTAAATAAGGAGATATGAAGATGTTTTGAGAGTTCATGGCTCGATTCTAGAAGGAGATATACAACTCCTGATGGTGCTTGATGATTGAGTAGTCGAGGCCTTCACCAAATGACTGAACCCTAAAAGCTCAATCGCCTCTTTCAAGCTCAAAAAGAGCTTGATTGAGTTCAAAGCGACAACTTTGGCTAACGTGTACAGCAGGTATGAGTCAAAAATACAAATCAAGGATGATTACATGAGGGCTACCAAAAAGGACCTATGAACACAGAGCGACACGAGGCCCCATAACAACTCATGGGGATCCACAGATAGGTCAACTTAGAACCTAGGGTGAGAAGGACTAAAAAAGGATGGATCAAGGATGTTACACTGGGTCAGTCATGACACGATCAAAGGACAGAAAGAGAATCCTTACGGAGGGAGTTGTAGTCCCTGGAGGCAGCAAAACCAATAGTGTATGCCATTAATAATTCCCCTATACTCTTAAAATATTACTTTAATATTAGCCCAAGCGACTAATATTGGCAATCTGGGATATCAAAGGAACCAAGTTCCTGAAGCCTCTCTGGATAAACCCAGATGCTAGGGATAGGAGTTTTTAGTGTGAATTCCATGAGACGCATGGCCACAACACTAGGGATTGTTGCCACCTTCGAGAAGTGGTCGCTAACCTGCTCAAGGGTGGACACCTCAAAGAGTTCTTGAGTGAGCTAGCCAAGGGAAATGAAGGAAAAGGTGTAAAGATAAACCAGGTACCCACAGGGACAAAAGCTCCTAGAAAGAAGATAAACTGATCTCCATCCTAAGCGAATTAGGTATGTACCCTACTCTTATGTTTTGTTTAGCTAATGGATTTTTGTTTGTGAGTTTCAAGCATCTCTCGAGAATAGTAGAATTCAATGATAGATAACCCAGAAGGACAATGCACACTCTTTTTACCTTCAACCAATTTCTATCCCCAAAAGAATTTTTCTAGTAAGGGTTTTAATAAGGTAACAGTAGGGACTTCAAGGAGAAGTAGGATAAGTTTTTTTTTACCCTCATTATAAAGGAAATGGTCGATAAAAGCAGAATGAACCAAAAACTTAAAGGAGTTAGCATTTGCCTATACTTTTTTTTTTTGAATTTTACTTCAATTTCTTGAAAAAGATTCCTCAGTCAAATCATAAACTGGCTGCAAGTAGCCAAGAGGACAAAACCCTACCTCTTCAGAAGCTACAAGATGGCCCAAAGGATGGTCACCCTATGCCTCAAAAAGGAGGAGAGGCTACAACTTTAGGATATGCATGAAGGATTGTAAAAAAAAGTCTATAAAGCCCGATATTAAGACTTGGGACTAGCTTTCGCAAGTGAAGGCGCCCGAAACCCAACCTTACTCAGAGGCTTACCATGGAACCCACAAGGACTGATCATCCTATAGATAAAAAACTTAGTACCATCACAACGATTGTCCAAGGATGCCAAATGCAAGGTTCATGCAAATAATTATCCGTGCAAAATTATATTAAAACCTGATGTCTATAGAAGTCGATATCAACTATTCAGAGTTTGACACTCCAAGGATGCATGATAAACTATCTCAGAGACATCCAGACTTAGATACAAATCAATATGGAAAATGAAAAGGATCCCTCATTACTTTGTTGAGGTTAAATCAGGCTAAAACGCCCGGAGGTCAAACTTAAGGCCCATCGAAAAGAATACGAGAGGCTCATAAAATAAAAAGAAAATCGGTTAGTGAGTAACCTCTAACATCCGGAACAAACTCGATACTTGTAATCTCAGCATAAAATGTACAAACCCCTAAGAGGAAAAGGTCCCCTGAGAGGCACCTCAAGGGAAATATTCGCCACAAAAGATGGCTTTGACAAAATCGATAAAAATGAACAAATGTGCAAATACCAAAAATGCTTTAGAGTCAAGTACAGAGTTATTACAGAAGGAAAAATCATTACAAAAAGACATTATAACAAGCAAAGAGCATCCAAATCATTGTAAGAGGCACCAAGCCCCTTCTCCTATGGCGTAGCATGATTTCCTTCTTGTAATCTTGGGAGCCTCCAAACTGACCCTTGTCAATGAGCTCACAAACTCGGGCAAAATAAATAGTCGCCTTTGGCTTTAGACAATTAGCATCAGGCACCGAGGGGAAACTTAAGTCGCCCTTTATTCCAAAATGGCTAGCAAAAAAAGTAGATTTGGGGAACTTTGGTAGGGAGATCCCTTCGGTGGAAGCCTTGCGGGTACTCAGGCATACCTCTACTCATGAAGAAGCACCCACAAAATGGCCTCATATTTTTTGGCTCCTATATTCAAAATCGCTGAAGTGGGTATAAAAGGGTCAGGTCCCTGCATCAGGAAAGCAAGGGAGAATAAGAACGAACGTGCTCGCTGCAGTGTTCTCTTTCCTCGAGCCTCACCCATAGTTTGTTTTACCCTCATCGAAAGACCAGGAGAAATCATCTTAGGAGGGGCTCTGGGGTCAAATACAAAGATAAGGTAAAAACTGTGGGGAAACCCCAAGGCAAAGGAAAAATATTTGGGGGAACCCAAGAAAAATTCCATGCAGGAAGAAGAAAATTCTTATGAGTATCCCTCACTAAAGGGGTAAAGTTGTAAGAAAGGTTGTGATGCTAAAAAATAGTCATTTATATCCAAATATTTACTAATGCTTAAGAGGTAAGGAAGTGTGGATAATTTCCATGTGTTTAGACCAATCAAATATAACGGTACCCGAAGAGGTAATACTCGATAATTAATGCGCTTAGTTGTTCCAGTAAAAGGGTCTGACAGTATGTACTCCTCCTTTTTGACCTAAAAGCAAGTAAGCCTAAAAAGTTGACATGAGGCTCTGAGCAAGAGGTATCCGACATAGAGCTCGATAAGATATGCAAATAACAATGAATCAATTCAAAAATATAATGTCATATCATCACACTTGCATATACCACGAGGGGACTCGAAGGCTGTTGAATGAAAGTAATAGTAAACATCCCCTAAAGGAGGAATTCCCTCAATATTACCCAGAGGCAGGGACTTAACAAAGCCAAACCAGCCTCTACCGAGTATGTCGACAAGGTTCTCTTTAGGAGGACTAGGGTTTGTAAGCATTACTACCAATGACTCTGAGAAAACCCAATCGCTTCATAACAGTTTACGAAGGCCCCCTTGGGTAAAAGTACCAACGAGGTAATGTTATCCTGATGTGGTAATTCAAGGGCTATTGTTAGAACCAAGGACGGTCGTAACCATTTAGAAGTTTACTAGAAATAAGTATAAAAGGCACATTAATAAAGGTGGTGAGAGAGCTGGGGAAATAAAAGATATTATTATTATTCCTGATAACATGAAAGAAAATACAGAGTACAAGGCTTTCAAGTCTACTATAAAAAACATCCAAGCACAAATCTGACCTAAACCATTTTTGTTAGAATGCTAGTCTTGATGTTTTGAAAAAATTCACGAAAGGACCTGGTTCATGCCTTTCTTATTGTGACTCATGTTTTAATGATTAACAAACCTAGTGTAAGGACCAGTTATGTCAACTGGTGTCCCAGCTATTTCTTGTGCTAGCTGTCCTAGTATTACTCTGACACAACAGTATAGTGGTCTCTCCACTAAAGTGGTCCCTCCACTAAAGTGGTCCTTCAACTGATTAATCTTAGGCGTATTTATACTCCTAAGTGTCACTATCTATGCGCTTTTAGCTTAGTTTTGAGGATAATTTGATGTTCTTATTGAGTTTTTAAGTGTGTATATATGTATTTATCTTTTAAATTACATGTTCGTAGTTCTTAACATGTATTCAAAACAAGTATAGAGTCAAAAAGATCAAATAGAACTTAGATGAGGAAACTAGTGTCGCTAGCTTGAGCTATGCTTGTTCTAGTGTACTTGGATTTGTTCTATTATGTTGTATGAACTTATGGTTGTTGTGAGATATTGTAGGAGACCAATGGAGGAGCTATGGAATATAAATCTATCCTATAAAAAATCCACAAGATGTGCGGGAGCAAGGGACGAAAGCACGAGAAGGATGGACGCAACCCCCCACACAATGGAGTAGGGCATGCCCCGCACCCTCCATAGCATGTGGGAAGGCATGTGACGCACCATAAATAGTGAATTATAGGGTGTGTTACACACCATTTATCACACCATGATAATGTTTTGTGCATACGATGAGCTACGCGGTGCACCACCCCCAAATCCGACCCAAAGTTGGTTTTTAACTTGTTTTTAAGTGGGGGCAAAGTTGTAAATGCATGGGATTCATTTGGGGCACCACATGGATGACATAAATCACTGTAAAAGACATATTTATCCAAATTTATTCACATATTTTGAAATACCTTGGAAGACACATGAATTGGAGAAGAGGAGAAGGCAAGGAAGGCTATACACTAGGGTTTTTCTTCTTTTACTTTTCATTCTTGTAGTTTAAAGTTATGAAATCTTTTATGGAGATTGTTTGTATGAATATGAATGGATAAATACCCTAATTATAGGTTTGAGTCTATGAACATGATTGCTTAATTATGGTTTTATAGTTGGTTTATTTGTTTATCAAGTCATGTGATTGTTCTTGCGTTCTTGTTTTACTATTCTAAAGCGTCATGAACTTTAGGATAAATCTTAGTCTCGAAACGAATTGACCATAGGATTGTGGAGATGGAATGAAGAACATAAGGAGTGTGGATCATATCTTTAATGGTTATATATTGAATGTTGAAGAATGATTTGCAGTTAGGATAGCAATATACCTAAATGCCCCACTTGGTTAATGAGACGGGAAGATAGTTTAATGCATCTGAATTAAAGACTCATATCACCACTCAAAAATGTAGTTATGAGATTAATTTGGGTAGAATAATTAGAGGATCACCATTCCTAAGTTGAATATCAACCCTGTAGATCAACAATCATGGTAGACACTAACACTGGCTAGAGACCACAGTTAGGCATAAATGAGAAGTAGATGCCTCAACCCTGGAACTCTCCATATATTGTTTACAACCTAAATTTCTTATCATTGTTAATTCTAGTATTTACCTATAAAAACAAAGCTCAAACTTTTTCTGATTACGACTCGCACTTGTTTAACTTAAATAGTAACGCTTGAAGTAGATCACTTGTTAATCTCTAAGTCCCTGTGGGATCGATATTCGTCTCACGAAGAGCCACTGTATTACTTGCACGACCATGTACACGTGCGTGTACACTTAGGAGCGACACTGATCAATGAGAATTTTTCTCTCCCCTTCATCGATTATATATATTCCTTGACTCTAACAAGGAAAGATGATTTTTTTCAACTTTCTCAAAAAGGAAATTTGTGTTCTTCAGAAAAAAATCCTAAGGCTCTCATCGAGGAGACATAGCTCCAGTATTCTAGAATCTTTTTGTCACGCCCCAAAATCCCATTTGGGCTGGACTGGAACCCAAAGCCGATATGGCGCGAGAGAACCAATCTTTGCTCATGAACCATCGTATGTATATCCTCGTACGAATCTTATTATACCTTGTGCAACTATGCGAAAAACATGAACATGGAACGTAGGCTATATAGATATTTATGAAACTTGGCTGTTGGGGCCATCAAGTCAAAACGTACATTTGTCTCTTACATCCATATACCCACATATGTCTACAAAAGTCTCTAACCGATGCATTTACAAGACCAACTTAAAGTCGGGAAAAGTCCCCACTTTATACAATATTTACAATGCCATGACAAATATACAACGATGATCCAAAAAGCTCTGAATCATTTGCAGAGTTTTGGTGAGCTCCACTTGATTCGGAGCTTTCTGGGTCATCGTTGTATAGTTGTCTTGGCATTGTAAATATTGTATAAAGCGGGGACTTGTCCCGACTTTAAGTTGGTCTTGTAAATGCATTGGTTAGAGGCTTTTGTAGACATATGTGGGTATATGGATGTAATAGACAAATGTCCGTTTTGACTTGATGGCCCCAACAGCCAAGTTTCATAAATATCTATATAGCATATGTTTCATGTTCATGTTTTCCGCATAGTTTTACAAGGTATAATAAGATTCGTACGAGGATATACATACGATGGTTCATGAGGAAAGATTGGTTCTCTCGGGCCATATCGGCTTTGGGTGCCAGTCCGGCTCGAATGAGATTTCGGGGCGTGATAAAAGTGGTATCAGAGCAGGTCGTTCTATGGGTGTCTACAAAGCCGTGTCCGAGTAGAGTCTTTTTCATGGATGTGTTGTGCACCACATCTATGAGCAGGACGCTATGGGGCATTTAGGATGTGGTTTCTTTTCTTCATTCTAGATCGTGCAATAGAGCCAGTGTTGTACGTTGAATTGTACCTGACCATGGTGATTGTTTTTCTTTGGTATAGTAAACATGCCAATCATGAGAAGAGGTAGAGGTAAGGGGAAGCAGGTAGATATGCCTGCTGAAGAAGGAATGAGTAGGTTGCCACCTGACCAAGCTAGTCAAGGTGGAGCTGACGCTGAAATTGTATCGCGGTCCTCCGCTACCTTTCCAGCTACGGAAGAGCCAAGAGGTAGAGAAGTACCCGCAGAACCACCAATGAATGCCACAGATCAATATTTAAGAAATGCAGTACATATGTTGACACAGTTAGTGGCTGCACAAACCCAGGGACGAACTGGTCCAATGGTAAATGAAGATGACGCGGCTAGAACAGCTAGTCGGCGTACACAGGACTTTCTAAAATTAGACCCTCCTATATTCACGGGGTCCGATCTGAAAGCAGATCCACAGGATTTCATGGACCAAGTTCAAAGAGCACTAGAGGTGATGCACATAACAGGTTTAGAAACGGTTAAGCTAGCAGCTTATAGACTGAAGGGCGAGGCTATTTTGTGGTATGAGGACTGGAAAAGATCAAGAGGTATTGATGTGCTCCCAGATGGTTATGAATAATTTAGAATGGCATTCCTAGATCATTACCTCCCGTATGAGATTCAGGAGGCACGTGCAGACCAATTTCTAACTTTGCGTCAAGGAAGTATGAGTGTCAGAGAATACAGTTTATAGTTTAATTCCTTGGCTAGATATGCTCCAAATGTTGTAGCCACCATGGAAGATAGAGTCCATCGATATGTGGACAGATTGGAGCCTTATTTGGTACGAGACTGCACTATTGCTGCCTTAAATCGAGATATAGACATAGCTAGAATACAGGCCTTTGCGCAGAAAATGGAGGATCAAAGGCAAAGAAAGAGGACACAGAAAGCTGAGGAAGGGCCATCAAAAAGGGCGAGACCTATGGGGCAGTCTATGGTATCCCTAGGAGAATCTGGATCTCAAATGTTACCGCCTAGACCCTCATCCTCTTATTTCATAGCAGGTGCTCATTCTCAATTTCGAGGGTCTAGAGATGGTCGATCTGAACAGAGTAGTAGGATTCATGGATCACAGGCGACAAGATCTTCTCGTCCGTTGTGCCCGCGCTGTGGGAGATTTCATGCAGGCGAATGCCGGTTTGATATGAATGTTTGCTTTGTATGTAGTAGGCCAGGACACATGATGAGAGAATGCCCACAGAGGCCCACGGGTAGTATGACACGGCTTGCCGGATCAGCCAATGTGGCATCGGCAGCTGGTGTATAGTTTGTTGGTCGCGGTAGAGGTACCAGAGGAGCAGCCAATTCCAGTGGAACTCAGAATCGCGCCTATGCTTTAGTGGACCGGCAGAATTAGGAAGCAACTCCTGATGACGGTACAGGTATTTAGGTATATTACCATATTTTACATAATGTATATGTATTGATTGATTTGAGCTCTACTCCATCGTACGTTACTCCATCGACTACCGTGAATTTAATAGTACACTGGGGTTATGAGTGAAGTCAATAGAAATATTTCCACCTGTCGGTGAGTCTAATATAGTGAAAGGAACATATCGTAATGGTATAGTAGATGGTTGTGATCATGCAAGGTATAATGAAATTCAGAAAGAAGGGAAAATTGACCCTATACAACATGCCATGTGAAATTGGTGAAAGTGTATAAGAGTTTCCTTCCATATTGTTCCCATTGGAAAGATATAAAGTTTGGGGGATCTTACTAGTCAAGTGTGAAGGTTAATAAATAAAGACTTAACTTCTATAAAAGTTCTTTGATGAAATCAATAAGTCGAAGAGATACCCATGTTTGTTTCAGATGGAAGAAAGGGTTCAAAAAGTATCCATGAGACTCACGTGTCTATATATGTATAGGCGAATATAGAGATGCATGTGTTGTAATTGAAGCGACATCGTTAACATTTGAGGACGAATATTTCTAAGGGGGGGAGAATTTAACACCTCGTACCTTCCCAACCCTATGTGATGACGTTGAACAATGGTTACTTAGGTGTCGAGATGCCATGAGTATGTATTTTGTAATGTAATGATGAGAAAATTGAAATTTGGTCTCGTACATGTGATTAACCCTTCGTAGAAGGTGTTTTGTGATTTTCGTGGAGCGTTTGTGGGGTTAAAAATGAGGCTAAGAGGACCTCTAAACAAAGTATATTAAGGTTAATAAGTAAGTTAAAGAATAGGATTTGAAGTATCTAACCAAACCCGCGAAGAAAAGTCAAAAAATGAAATTTTCGAAAATGTTAAGTCTGGGGTGCGTTGGAGGGCGTGCCACGCCGCTATGGGCTAAAATTTTTAGTCCATAGGCAGCAAGCTGGCGTGCCATGCTGGTTTTGCCACTTTTTCAAAGTTGGAAATTTTCTTAAGTCCCAAGGGTGCCCGGGGACGTACCGAGGCAATTTTTGCTACGATTCTTCTACAACCATGAGAATATACATGAAATGAGTAATGTACTATATTGGTATAATAAAATTACTCGAGAACGAATTTGGCATCAAAATGACGATTTTACCCTTGTAGCCAAAATAAGCCATACGTGGCTAGAATTGCTCATTTTTGGAATTGAGGCTACGAATATGAATGGCGTGAGTGGTAATATTGTCGTAACGCATATGAAATAAATTAAACATGAGGAATTATTTATTTTATTGGGTTGAGTGAATTGGGCTCAAAAAAGGCCCAAAAATGAAAAGAAGACATGGGCTAAAAATGGGTCAAATGACCCATTCTTGCCTTGACTTGTCAATGATGGAATTAATGGATAAGGATGACTTTAAGAGGTTATAAAAGGTGTCCAAAAATTAGATTTTTTAATCTCAAAGGGGCACATGCCATTCTAGACATTTCTACAATATTTCAACAAGACCTTTCTCAAGTTCTTCAAACCCTAAGGCATTTTTGGACAAGATCATCATCTTTCAAGCTTGGGTAAGTGATTATTATTGTAATTTAACATATTATAATCATGAGATATTATGTATATCATGTTGGTTATGGTTGGAAGTGTTGGACATGGCACTTTTGGTTTTTGTTAAAAAGATGTGTTATCCATGGGATTGTAACTTGAATTATGACTTGTGGTCTTGATGAAAAAGCATGGTATGGATAAAATAACAACATGTATGGTGTTATTATGGTCCCATACTTGTTATTTTTCTATAAGTGTAAATTATGGGAGTTTAGCCGATTTGTTGTTGTGAGGTGTATTGAAGTAAATTGATGGAATAATTGTGATGTGGTGGTGATGGAGAAGTGTAAAATATGAACTGGGTGTGACATGCTATTGGGTATCATGTTTCAGTCAATGTATGGAATATTGGGGGATTATTGGTATAATGATTTCATAAATGGTATTGTCAAGGGGGAATAACAGGTTAAAGCTAAACATGTGACTTATTGTTATTGTATGCCATTATAAGGTAATTGGTGGTTAATGTTGGTTTCGTTATGAACTTGTGTTGTAGAGAGAAACACAAGGACGGAGCGGGACTATTGTATGCACACTTAAGATTGTAGAATCATATTGAGAATACAAGGTATGTAAGGTTCCTTTTTCCATATCCTTCTGCAACATGTTGTTCACATTGACATTGGACTTGTTTCAATTCGAGAGGCTTGAAGTATATCAATTCAGGTTGACGTATATTGTTATTCATACGTATCCTATTCTTAGATGAATGATGATTCACTTATCTCTTAGTCATTGATTGGAATTTCCAAAGATGTCATAACATTATAAATTCTAAGAGAACTATCTCAACGAGAGTAATGAGGTAAAGAGAGCTTGTTTAGTTTGAATAGCATTATTCCAATCATGTCTTGTTACAAAGTCCTATAGTATGATGATTATCCTTGTACCAATCATTCATAAGTAGAAGTACCAATCTCATAAGAGTAGTAAAAGGGGTGATGTGCGAGTTAGTAAAATTATCCCTCATAAGTGAAGATGTCAATCTCATGAAGTAAAGGGGTGAAGTGAGACGTGTATATAAGTGTGTGATTTAGTCTCATGATCTTTAATGTGTCACTCTCATAACTAAATGAAATGTATAAGACTGTAAAGAGGTAGTGCGCATGGTTGCTATATGTTTCGTGGAGTATGGATTACATTCTAGCGGGTATAAGTTCAATATGGAATAGTCTCAATATTATGCTTTGTTATTTAGTATAGACCACCTAAGGTGGAGGTACGGTATCATATACTTACTTATATAAGATCTCATAAGAATAGTGAAGGAGGTAAAGTGCGAGCTAATATATCTATCCCTCACAAGTTAAGGTGTTACTCTCATAAAGTGTAAGAGTAAGGTAAAGCATATTTGTGTGTTTCAATTAGTGTCATGATCCTTAATGTATTAATCTCTCAAAAGTTGATATATCGTGTTCTACCACCATAGATGTATGACTCCCCACCATGAGAGTGGATGTATGTTGCCCCACCATGAGAGTGGATGTATGTCGTCCCACCATAAGAGTGGATGTATGTTGCCCCACCATAAGAGTGGATGCATATTGCCCCACCAATAGGGTGGATGTAGGTTAAAACCGCCAATAGAGTGGATGTATGTTAATAGAATAGATGTATGTGATATTATTACCCCCACCACTAGAGTGGATGTATGTGGATGAGTGTTATTCTTTCTAACCAAGTAGATGAACACTAGTGGTAATGAACCTAGAAGCAAGAAAGAATCTCTTGTATATACAAGAAGCTATTGGAGGCAAGTTTCTTGAGTGAAGGTAATTTTCCCTTGAAGGAAAGTAATTATAAATGATATTATCTAAAATGATGGCTTATCCCCATTGACTAGTCTCCCATATTTTATTCTATTGACATTCTCATGTCTGATGCTATTTATTATGAGCCTTACATACTCAGTACATTCTTCGTACTGACCCCCTCGGGGGACTTACCTTACATGTTGCAGGTGCAGGCATTAGTAGACCTCCTCTGTAGACTGGGGATCATTTGCAGAGTTTTGGTGAGCTCCACTTGATTCGGAGCTTTCTGGGTCATCGTTGTATATTTGTCTTGGTATTGTAAATATTGTATAAAGCAGGGACTTGTCCCAAATTTAAGTTGGTCTTGTACATGCATCGGTTAGAGGCTTTTGTAGACATATGTGGGTATATGGATGTAAGAGACAAATGTCCGTTTTGACTTGATGGCCCCATCGGCCAAGTTTCTTAAATATCTATATAGCATATGTTTCATGTTCATGTTTTCCGCATAGTTTTACAAGGTATAATAATATAGCAAAGAGGTTTCCACATAAAAATCTTGTGTCTTTTTTCGTTACTACCTTTTACCTTTTGTTCAAATTATTATCTGTTCTTGGGATTATTAGGACTTGGTACTCTATCAGGTCCTCTATTTGTGGTGAACTATCATAACTCTTCAGTTGGTATTAGAGAAGTGTTCATTCTAAAAGGTTAACACCTAGGAAATATCCTACATCAATGGCTGCTTCACCATACTTTGAAGAAGGATATTCAATTAACATTATCCCCCACATTCAATGGACAACATTATTTGTTATGGAAGATGAGAATGCATAATTCATTGTGTCAGAGGACTATGGTCTATGGGTCATTATCTATGATGGTCCTCACATTTCTATAAAGACCATAACAAATGGTGATATCACCAGATATGTGCCTAAGTTAAGGTGACAATACAACGACTCGGATAGAAAGGTTGTTGAAAACAACTTTAAAGCTAAAAGACTTCTTAGGTGCAGCATGGGTCCAGATGAATACAATCAAGTCTCTAGTTGTGAGACTGCAAAGGAAATTTAGGAAACCTTAGAGTTTGTTCATGAAAGATCAACAGAGGAAAAGCCACTCATGAATTAGAAAATCTAGGGTGCATCACGAAAAAGAAAGGGACCATGAACTAGGTCCCAGATAAGGACAACAAGAAGAAAATCAATAAAGCCAATAGGATGGATCAGGCTGCGTGGGAAGATTATTCATATGCTTCAGAAGAAGAAAGTGCGAGAAATTGATCTATGAAAGAAACTGGAGATGAAAAATGTGTGCTTGTAGTTGAATCAGATGATAAAGCTAATGAAGAGGTAACCCTCTTAGATATCAAGAAAAGTCTTAAGGATTATTCAGTGAAGAAACTAAGATCCTTAGAAAATGTGTGAATAGATGCTTTGTGTGATCTCACTAAAGAAAGGGAATCCCTGAACAATAATCTGGCTAAATATGAAACTGAGAAAATGGCTATCATAATTTATCTTACTGAACTATAAGAAAAGTGTGCTCTGGTATCATCCAAAAATGACCTCCTACTTTATATCAAAGAAAATTTAAACAAGTCTCAATTGGACCTCACATCCTCTCTTGAGAGAAATATGGAAGTAGAAAGGGACCTGGTCAAAATCAAAGTAGATCCTGAAAAGTCCCTCAAATGGACCGATTCTTCACAAGCCTTAGTCAGGTTTACAAATCAGAGATCCAACAATGGTGACAGTCATGGTTATCAAAAGAAAAATGTTCCCTATAGCTCACATAACAAGTATATTTCAAATACAAATAATGTACTCATCATGGTAGGAATGGTAAGATACATGTCCAGCTAAATTATCTACTAAAAAGTAACAATGAAGAAACACTGGAGTAGAAAGGAACTCAAGGTTACCTGGTTCCATGCTTAAAATGATCAAGTTGCCAACCTGGACAAAGAAGAGTCCGATTTTTCCTATGTCTCCTTTTTAGGAACTCAAGTTGAAATGGATTCCCAAACCCAACAAATGATCTGCTGAGAAAGGAAGAGTGAGAGAAAGTAGCCAATGGATGTTCCTAGATAAGGAATGAGTGAAGTATACAAATTGAAGAACATAATGTTTTCTCTCACTCAAGGCATATCAAGGGGGAAGTGTCTCCTTTAAAAATGGAAATATTGGCTCATGGAGTTTTTAAAAAAATGAGTGTACTATGTATGTAGTTAAAGTCTAGTTTCTAAATGTGTCCTAGACATGTGACAAAGGAAATAAATGTTGATGTAGAACCAACAAGTGGCATCCAGGAACCAGGTACAAATCAAGGTCTCTCCCATGATCTTAATATGATCAAGAATCTAGTGCAGCATGAAAGATCAAATTGCTGACAGTTTCACGAAGCCACTAAGCAAGGACCTGTTCTAAAAGAATCTTCTTAAGCCTGTTAAAGTCCTGCTAATCCCCCCATCACTTGATATCTCCTATTTTGGCTAGAAAAGTGATTTCAGGTATCCAGGTAGGAGCATACTTGATCAGGTCTAACTTTGTCTCATACCTTTGCAGGTATACACTAATGGTAGAGAAGGATTAGCACGAAGTGAAGGAAGGATAAGAGAAATATAGGGCTAAAAATTGGGACTTTATAGAGGGACCCGGTTCCTCTAAGGTTAGTCTAACTCTCATTACTTTAGAAATTTTTGAAATTAAAAGCTAACACTGCCACATCAGCCTTCTCTATTCCCACCTGTTTGTAACATTGGCTTGTCAGAAAGAATACCAATCATCACCTTCATTCTCCATATGACATGTCACTTCACTCTCCCCATTTTATTAACTCACAACCATTCATTCCCTTATTAAACCCCTAAATTACTTCTATAATTGTCTTTAAACTTTTATAACTCTCCTCCTAAATCACTCTCATATCTCTCTAAGTTCAAACTCACCTATATAAAAAATGTCTTAATTAAGTTCTCCTTCAAGTCCTTCTCAGACATTTAGACTCCTTCCTCTACCATTCGAGTCAAAACAACCCCGTTAACCAAAGAGTTGAGAAACCCTCGTATGGTTACTCCAGTGCCAGTTCCCTCTTTTAGCTTTACAAATTGTTCCAATCAAATTACCCCTCAAAATGACTCTCAAAATGTATCTAACAAAACTATCGAGGCTACAGATTTGGAAATTATAGAGGAGATTAATAGTAAGCCCTCGTCTAAGAAAACCCTTAAAAGTGAGCAAGATAGTTTGAGCATATCTGTTGAGAAAGAAACTTCTCCCTCATTAGAGGACCAAAACCAGGGACTTGGTGCTGCAATATTCCAAGGTCAGAGTTCTAAAATAAACGTTCATATGGAAGATGTCGTGATGTTTGAGGAAACATTTGAAACACTATGTGTAGTAGAACTACCTATGGAGAAAGGAACTTCCTCGAACATACTGGATTCAAGTGCTCAACTTGTTGCTATGATGGAATGAAGGGACACTGAGGCAATGGATCTAAATTTATGGGTGAATCTCACAATGTTTCCCAAATGCTTGAAACCTTTAATGGTTCCCCAAAGTATGATGGGACTCCAGTATCCTATGTTGCTCTAGCCCTCAGGGATAACTGTGAGATGGAAAGTTATCAACTGCCTCTAAGTGTCAGGATGAAGGAGATGCAGGCATTCAAGAGACCAGTTCCTAGAGAAATTCTCACCACTAGAGGTAGCGCCAAACAAAATTCATGGAAAATACCCTGAGGGTAAACAAAGCACATGCTGTTCAAAAGAGGGGACTAAAAAGGATAACCATTGTGGTCGATGATGTTCTACCACTGAATATGGTAAATATTGATAAGGTAGATAAAATTAAAGAGGTGGATATTGATGTAGATATTAGTGTAGCCAAAATATATGGCCAAACAATGTCCAAACTAGCGGAGAAGAAACAAGCAATAGGTGCTAAGATAAGAAAGGTTGTTGGCGTACCTGGTCATTCCAAAGTAGTTCCTTAGTTGAAAAGGATAAAGCAGAATGGTGACTCTGACAGTGAAGGACCTGGTACTAAGACAAAGGGTCAAAATTCAAAAGAGCAGATCAAGAAACTAACACGTGAATAAATCCAAGAAGCTTTAAGGAAAAAAACCATACTTTATGGACAGGTATTTGATCCAGATATTTCTGAGATGCCTGGAATGAGAGACCTGGTGTCAATGGTGAAATTCTAGAAATGGATTTACTTATTCAATCAACCTCTTCCTAATCTCAATGCTAAGGAAGTTATGGAATTCTATGCTGAAATAGAGTATTGTGTTGCAAACAATAGTGTGATCTCCCATGTTCGAAGAGTTAAAATCTACTTAGATGAGAAAGTGCTTGGGGAAATCTTAGAGGTACCTAATGATGGGATCAGTTTCCTTAAGAAAAAGACTTTTTCAAAGATATTTCTTGTGATCACTAGCAAGTTGGAATAAGACAAGTCTAAACATCTTCTTAAAAAATAGATGAAGTGTGACTATCAATTTGGTGTTTGAGTTTGTCAACAAAATCCTACTCCCGAGATTTGAAAAGAGAAAGCATCCAAAGTAGACATGGTTGTTATGGAAATAATGTCATCATTTCAGCGTATCAATCTTCTTGCACTAATGCTGAAGCACATGAACAAGGTAGTGAATGGGAATAAAGGAAGACAGGGTCTACCCTATGGGTTCTTTCTTAATAAAGTTTTTGAATTCTTTTGAGTGGCACATGATGAGGGATTGCATCATCCAGAAAGCACATGTTCACCATTTCCACACTAGGAGAATGTGAAATTGTCAAGAAGAAGGGAAGTGTGAGCTCTCACTCAGTCTTGTCCGATCTCATCTCTGCTCAGGAGCGAGCGAATGTAGAAATGGATCGTGTGACTGTATTGCTTGCTGAAAAGTATGCATAGATCGCTCAACTAAAGTATGCTCCACAAGTATCCTCAAAACACATCAAGGGACCTAGTTTAGTGGATGCTCTGAAGGCTGAGAATACTAGGCATAATAGAAAGGTGGCAAAGTTGACCGACAAGCTTCTTAAAGCTCATGCTGATTTAGATGAACGCCTTACTCTTCTCCTTAAATCCTTCCCCAAGCCCTCCTTCTAAGTCTTGTTGTCTCTATTCCTATCTTTTTTTTGTTCCCTTGGATACTGACTATGGCATGTGTTTGTTTTTAACTTTTCAAGTTTTTTTTTGTTATGGTTGCTGGACTATCTTTAAATTGTATGATGTTTTGCCTAAGTGCTTGCTACTTCTTGAACTTATGCTACTAATTCTCTATTTGTTATGTTATTACCCCAAGTGGCCTTGATTTAACTTGCTTTCAAATATGCTTATGCTTGGTTTACTGATTAACTTTTTTAATGATGCCAAAAGGGGAAATAAATAGGTGATAGAGGGAACTAATGAATTTATGGATAAGGAGAACTGATGTGAGGGAGAAATAGGGGGAACTGATGAACTAATAGATAGGGAGAACTGATGTGAGTATCAATTTGTAAGGGGGAACAAATGCAAAGTATGACGTGGAACTGGTTAACTTAATCAATGTGTAAGGGGGAGCAAATGCAAAGTATGAAGGGCAACTGGTTAACTTATGTGCTTGGATTGTTGCTCTGATAATCTAGGTTTATCATTATTAAAAAAGGGAAAATTGTTAGAATGCTAGTCTTGATGATTTGACAAACTTTACTAAAGGACCTATTACATGCCTTTCTTATTGTGACTCATGTTTTGATGATTTACAAACCTAGTGGAAGGACCAGTTACGTCAACAGGTGTCCCAGTTGTTTCTTATGCCAGTTGTCCAGGTACTAACAGTGGTCTTTAGATTGACCAATGAGAATTTTTCTCTCCTCTTCATCTACCATATATCCTCATCTCTAATAAGAAAAGATGGTTTTTAAAACTTGATCAAAAAGGAAATTTGCGTTCTTCAGCAAAAATGCCAAGGCTCTAATCTTGGAGACATAGCTCCAGTAATCTAGAATCATTTATGCTTACAATGAAAATATATTAGCTTTTAGATTATTAGAGTTCTTATATTGGTCTTTTAATTATAAACTCACATCTTATTCTAGATATTTTTGTGGGTACTTTTCTTTTGATTTCTTTGTTCAAATCTGAGTGTGAGCTAGAGATAGCTAATGGAGGTCTCACAGTAGAGTTATTGTGAGGGAGTGTTGCAATAGAGTTATTGCAAGGTGGTAGGAATTAGGAGGTTTACTCCTAGGTTGTAATTAAAAGTTGCTTAGAGTTTAGTGAAGTGTTGGTGAAATCCTACTAGGGATGGTTTTACTCCCTTGAGCAAGGAGGTTTCCACGTAAAATCTTATTCCTTTTTTCATTAATGCCTTTACCTTCTATTCAAATTATTATCTGTTCTTGGGATTGCTAGGACCTGGTACTCTATCAGGTCCTCTATGTGTGGTAAACTATCATAACTCTTTAATTTTATTTTCTTCGATCGGCTAGAGGAACTTCTTTCTGATCAGACCTCTCCTTAGAGGCAAAGGGGAGGTCCTCAGACCATATCATGAGAAGTATCTTCTACACCCTCCCAGAAGCACATGCCCCAGCCAAGGATCTCTCAAAACCGATTTCATCCATTTTTTCTGACGGTGATGGTAGTCAACCAACAAGCCCCCAATAAGAAGGAAGAGTCACTGAAATAAAGTAGACCACCCGGATGAGCCCCCTGCAATAATGTATCCTCATCAGCATGGAGAGGGAACATTTATCTCCATACATTTGGTCTTATCATTAAAACCCAAAGAGAACCTACTAGAGTATAAAGATTCCCACAACATCCTGGAACCTCCGATGGAACTTGCAAGTTCCTGCATAGAAGGAGAAAGCCATAGCTACTTCAGAGAAAGGTGGTTGGCCAAAGCATTACCCATCACCCTCACCCCAGGATTTTCCTATATTCCCTACCTCACTCTCGTCAACAGGCGTAGAAAAACCTCAAAAGGAGAATTACTAGTATCAAGGACAAGAATAAGACAAGGACTATAGAGAAAACAAGGGGAAAGTGCTTCAGGCTTAAAATAATTCGATGTTTACACTGGTACAATATTATGGTAATAAGAGAGTTTAAAAAAGAAGTGGGATGAAAGTGAAATTTATAGGCCGATAGCCACAAGAAAGGGAGCATTGATAAACAAAACATGGACGGTGATCCATAAAAGGTGCGACAATGTGCAAAAGCCAAAGCGCTAGTAGCCATTCTATCATTTCTAGAGGTGACGTTCCAAATAATAGAGGAACTGGTTGGACTACCCTTGCAATTAATGTGAGAATAAAAAAGGGGGATGAATAAGATGATTAGATAAAAAGACGAATGTTCAATTGATGCGGCAAAGGTCAAGGCCATATTACAAATAACATGACCTCGAGATCATCAAGCTGACGGTTAAAAATTTCTTGAAAGATACAATATCTAATTTACTTAAAGAGGCTCTACAGCAGGGTGAGAAGGCCCTCCCAGTTGGTTATGTCTCAGTCAGTCATGAGGAATGTCATGAGAGTGGAATCTTACCATCTCCTGACTATATCAATGTTGTGCACGAGAGACGGAGGGACTATCTGTATGGAGTAAAAATAGCTTGGGACAAGTTTAGGTTGATTGGTAAGTTGGGTCGAGTACAAGTAAATTCATCCCATAACATCATCATTTTGGGGTTAATACCAACTCTGTAAGGCTATACTCGGGCAAAGAATGAAGATGCCTAGGACCAGCTAGGGATGGTGACTGCAAACAAAGGAACGACCAAGAGGATAATATGTCAGGCCATATAGGTTGCCTGGGCAACTCTCGACAATATTACATCAGACACACAGTAGTGTTATAGAATCCCCCCCCCCCCACAATGGCCTGAGGAAAAGTGGATAAAAGCCATTAGATGCGGTACTATAGGCTTAGAAAATAACATTATTCTATAAAACCTCTGCACGCACCCTATAAATAGGCAACCTCTCTCCCATTGTAAAGGATTGGATTGTCCTCATCCTTACCCCTTAAGAAATAAAATATCTTAGCTTGTTCCTTATGTATTAGTTTTTCCTTCCTTAGTTGTTGTTGTTCAGTTTGTAGTAATCACTTGAGCTCGATCTCTCTTTCGACCCCCGATTAATGTGACGTAACACTCACCTATACTATAAGATTCATTCCTAATCTCAACTTGTTTGGTCTATTTAATCTTTCATTTATATTGCTTATTTACTTGCAAACATTCACTACTAATCTGAAGCTAATACCATAATGCGTGCTCTTGACTCACGAACAAATTTAATTGTACCAAAAATATAGTAAACAGTATGGTTATGTAGTAGAGAAAAAGAGTTACTTACTCCTATATTATTAAACACAAATATGATGAATGCAAAAGAACTTTTTCTTCTCTTCTATAATTGTGATACCCCATACTTTTCAACACATGCACAACTAAGATAATGCCGATGGATTTATTTGGACATATGAAAATGAGGGTGAATTTGAGCCAAAGTCTAAGTATCTGACAGTACTAAAGTCAAAATATATTTTGAGGGAATAAGACTTGGAAATAAAAGTAAGTATGGTAAAAAAAGTCACCTACTTTCTTTAGTTAAGTGTTTCACCTGTTAGCGTAAATGTGCTACACGTTTGAACTTTCTACGTGGTTAAATTATTTAGTTTTATATCTTACTTTCTTGAGATACTTGTATGTATGGTCTAAATTAAATTAAAAGGATAAAATATGAAAAAGTAGGATAGGTAGGTGTGTCATCTACTTAAGAAATACTAGGCCAAAACTCAAAAGATATCAAGTAGGTGGATCACCAACTTTGAATTCATTTGGTCCAAATTCTAATTAAATGAAAAGGTGAGATGGGTCAAGGGTAAAGGACCAAGATTCATATAAAATTATCCTCTATGTATACATTTATTTAGCTGTTATATTCGAGATTTTTCTATAAAATAAACAACATACAAATCTCTTTCTCTATCTCTCTCTTTCTTTTAGCTTCTCTTGACAACCCTCTTTTTCATTTAGGGTTCTTGAATTCTTACTATTGGTTATCAAGATTCAAGGAATGTTTATGGATGTATTCATTTATGGTTTTAACATGGATATGGTTGAGGATATTAACTCCACAGGTTGGGGGAGTTTGGGTAGCCTTTGGAGAAAGAAGCTTCTTGACAACCCTTTTTTGTATGATGTTGTTTTAAAGTATTTCCTTCTTGTTGTAAGGTTCTATTTTAGAGAAACATTTTTTGTGTTGAATAAGTTATGTTAATATTTGAAATTTATATAAAAATCAAGGTACAGTTCGGCCCCTCCACCCCTTATTGTATGTGAAAAGAAAGAGGCAATTCTACACGTAATTATTGTATGAACTCACGGAACGGTGATTGAAAGTCATGGGTTCAAGTTATTATAATATTTTTGAGCTATTTTGGGATGTTATTATATGTATTGTTGACTGTATTGGTTGGAAACCTCATGGTTGGGGTTAGTTGTGACTATTTTGGGATTGGAATTTAAGGGTGTGGCGATACATTGAATTTTTTATTATTATGCGGGCATACTGCCCATTTGATTATGGAAGACTATTTAACAGGCCTCACATGGTTATTAGTTTCTATAAATAAGTTCAATATGTGTCTAACTTATGTTTTTAATAAGAGGAGGAGATTAGTAAGAATCATAAATATAAAGAGAGTCTGACGAGTGGTCACTCGTCTAATAGCTGACCTATTGTTGATATGTCTAGAATGTATTTACGGACTGTTTTTATTGGTTGTAACACTAAATTTTATATAGATTATCTACTGGTAGGAAGGGTAACTGTCCATTGTAACTTCACGAGACCCGAATTGAGGTATGTAAGGCTAAAACCTCATTCTCCGCAAGGAACGACCCTACGTCATATGTTTCTAAAAAAGAGTTTATATAGTTAATATGATGTATGGATAATGGTAATTCAGTTGTTGTGTACCCTAATATTAATAGTAATTATTCTCACATTTTAGTTTATTCATCATGCATATGTTCAGAGTAATCGAGCTAATCTTTACAAGTCGAGTATCCATAGTCTAATCATAGTTATACTTGCCTCCATCTGTATTCCATAGAACTCATATAGTACATTTTTATATGTTTTTTGAGATGAGTTATTTGTTATAGAATAGTCATGATCTATACAGTAAATGCATGTCTATATGATTCATTTAAAATAGAGCAAGTGTACTAGTTGATTCACTTAATCAGAGATCACCACCAGTAACTCTGAGTTCCCAAATTGTCATCAGAGATTAGTATTTATATAGTTGATTTCAGAGTGTAATTAATTATATTCAGCCTGAATGACATCAATTTGCAAAATATAAATTAAGCGATAGCAGGGAAGTTCAGAGATATTATATTCACTTGACTAACGATGCAATGATTTCTTATGCACATGGTTGAGACCATAGACCCTCAGAGTTGTGCCTGCGGCCTAATCCTCAGAGGTGAGACTATGGCATATGTTCAGAGGTCATAGACTATGAGACTTATCATTCACATATGAGATTTAGAGATAACAAAGTTTGTATGTCCTTCATATGATATAAATCCCCCGAGTCTTAATTTAATCAGAGGTTACTATTTATCCATTTGAATTTATATAAGTTATATTATTCTAAAGATAATTGTACCATTTGATCACATAGTAGTAAAGAACCCAGAAGACACTTGTATAGTAATTTCAAAGTGATTCTATATGATTTACAATTTCATAGGATATTTCCTAGCACATGTATATTTCAGTTGAGCATAGTACTGATTCTTTCATTGTGCTATCTTATTTATACTTGTTATTTTGTCTGTCTTATGTACTAGTACATCTTATCTATGTACTGACACCCCTATGGTTGTAACAACCCATTTTATCATTACTAAAATTATCTATGGTAAAGGCATAAGAATCTCATTAGTCATAGGTGTTAGGGTCAATTATTTAGTGTGGGAGTGTATTAGATATGAATTAAGGTCATACAAAACCCTAGAACAAAGTTGAGTTGAATGAATCCTTACCAATTGAGTTTTGGTATGAGTTTTTACTAGGATCAACTTCAAACAATCACTCCTCCTAGAATATGAAGAGTTATGGAACCCAATACCTACCAAATTAAAGATCTTTGAGTCTTTTTTGTATTTCCACCAATTGTTCATTAATCTACTTTTGGAGTAAAAGGTTATGGCTATTTTACTAAAACGTGTCTATGCTGAGAAACTTTCATGGGTCAGGACTATTATAGGTGCTTGACCGCAATAGTAAGGCTACTATAGAGACCAAGGGTCCACTATAGCGGTGCAAAAGTAGTAGATAGGTCTATTTTGATGGGTTTTGAGTCCTAACTAAAAAACCTCATTACAAATTCCTAGAGGGGCAATTTCCTCAAGGTTAGGATGAAATATTTTTGTTGAGGTAAGATTTTTACTCCCTTTTAACATTAATAAATCTATTCTTCTTCTAGAATCATTAGAATGGAGAAGTATGGTCAAATTCTTGGAGATTAGAACCCTAGGTTCATGAAACTCCAGGGAAAAACTTAGAGTATGTGTAATATCACCTAGACTTACTTCTATATTATTAACTAACACTTTATAGCATGAATTGGGATGGTTGGAAACTTGAATTCAATAAAGATGGGATCTTTAGCTTTAAAACTTCATTAATGGAGATAATGTGAGTATGATAGAACTAGTTAATGGCTAACTGACCCTTGGGTAATGTTATAGACCATGAATAAGAGTAAATTAGTGGGTTTGAATTTTTAAAATATTTATTTGAAATTAGTGGGTTTGAATTTTCAAAATATTTATTTGAAGAGTAATTAGTTAATTACTCTTCTAACTACTTATTTATTAGATGATTGAGCATTCTGAGGTGTGAAGGAAGGGAAAGAGCATATGTGGTATGGCTTGATTATTTCAAAATCTTTGGTTGAGGTTGGTTATTATTTATGAGTAGTAGATTATGGTTATAAATTGTATGCATAATATAGATTTGATGGGAGAATCATGCTTCGGCCTGCGGGCATGGAGTTTGGATGGATAAAATATGGAATTTAAGTGAAAGAGATCTAATTGTGTGTTGATACATTGTTGTATAAATTCCTTGATGGGTTTTTGTATTTGTATGACTTACTTGATGAATTACAAGGTGAATATGTGAATGTGGGTAACAATAGAGGAATTGTGTGATCTTGTAATCTAAAAAACTCATCTTTAATACCTTAAAAGGGTGAATTCACTATTGTGCATGTTTTGAATGTGGGATATTCTTGAAGAAAGATATCATAATAAGAGGATGTGGTGTCATAACTAAGAACCTAAAGTCAAGTTTGACAAAGTTTTAGGAAGTATAATATGTAAAGGTGTATGACTAAAGCTAGAATTGTAAGTTGAATAGAGTTGAATGGTTGAATAATTGCCTAATTAAATAGTGTCTTGAACCTTGTAATGACTTGAATGTAAGGGTTACTACTTAGTTACTAAATTTACCAGTCTCGATGTAAATAAAAGAGGATCGAATTAGTGAATGAACTTGTGTATGTTGAATTAGTGTATGGACTCGAGTTGGTTGATAATGCTTATATGAATAAGTTGATGATTGGGCTTGGACATACTTATAATTTGATGAATATGGTTGATAAGGCTTGAATGAATAAGTTACTGATTCTTGAACTTGGGTTTAATACATTATGATTGAAAGGTGTATTGTAAATTAGTTGTGCTATCCTGAGAGATAGCAGAGTGTGGAATCACATTATCATATGCACGATATGAATGACATTGAAATTAACAATGTGTCCTTATAAATTATGTACTTGTAATCTTAGTACATTGTGGTATATCTTGAATGATAATGACTGTAATATTTGATATTGTGATATTCAGAAGGTCACCGATACTGTTACTTATCTATTGATATTTAAGAGGTTTGAGTAACACGTCGGTATGGTACATGAACAAAGCTGGTCCCTTGCAGGTCATGGCTAGTGGGCAAAAATAAGACCCTTAGCATATGTGTATAGATTGATGAGAGTTTAGTTGGTGGTCATGAATGGTTGCATATGCATAGTCATTGGTTGCTCATTCGTATTCATAAACATGTTGCATTAAAGTCATGGTGGCATAGTCTACTCTTATAGAATGTGTTGGTAGTAAATGGTTTGATGTCTTTGCACTTGTGGTATTTAGAAGAGCCAAAGACCCCTCCCCTTTGTTGTTGAACATATACTTGTGAATGTAATTATGAAATCAATGATAGGGTGAAGGTTGGTCTTGTTGAGGTTATTGATTGTTTAAGTAGTTATCTATGTATGGAAATTTGTTGGTTGAAATTACTTATTATATATTGATTGCTTATTTACTCATATTTGATTTATATTAAGTGTGGTAGTGCTTATTTGTTAGTTGAGATATTTTATGTGTCGTCTGACTTTTAAGCCTTGACAATTATTGTGATGTTGCCTTTATTGGATAAGAGGATAGAAAGATAGTGACTACTACCGGCTCATAGAGTTGAATATGGAGCTAATACTCACTCTGTGTGTGGTGTTAATGGTAAAGAACCACAGGTTAATCCTTGAGTTGGAAATTATGAAGAGTTGACTAGTTGGATAATATTCACAGGTTTAGTGAGCAATCAAAGCTATTGGATGGAACTTGAGTTGGTTATTGAATTCTATTTGAATGGGTCACTTAAGCTAATGAAATATAATTGAAAGCTTCTAGAAAGGTGATGTGTGGACATATGAATTGTGAATTGGAATTAAATTATTATATAAATTGTCACTCTTTCTTTTTGTTATTTCTATATGATGTTTATGTGATCTAACCCTAGTTGACCTATGATACCTACCATTATATAGGGTTGTACTGATACTACTGTTTCTATATCCCCTTTTTGAGATATAGATATGTTACAGAATTAGTTAAGTTTTCTTATTTGAAGCGACATGTATTCACCAGCAGCTTCTGCTCATCTTATTTCTATGGTGGGAGCTGTGTCTTTTGTTTTTGTTTCTCAATGTATTAGAAGCTCTTGTACATTCTAGACTAGGTCTTGGGTAATGTTTTAAGTTGTGGACCTCATTTCTTATACGTTGTAAGAGTTTCCATTTTATGATTATAGTGAATATTTATTTGGATTTTCTTAACTGTAATAAGGATTTTATTGAACTTCTGCATAATAATTAGTTGGGTGGTAAGGGTTCTTCTATCTAGTTAAAATAGAGTAGGTGCCCGCACGATCCCTCAATGTGGGTTGTGATAGTTGGTACCAAAGCCCCAGGTCATCAGTCTCACAAGTACAAGAGCAAATGTTGAGTAGAGTCCTATGGATTGGTGTTTAGACGTCCATATCAAATCCTCAGGGACCTATGAGGCATCTAGGTTTCATTCCTTTTCTTCTTTCCTATCGTGCTATCTCGGTTGTTGTATTTTTGGTTTAGCCCAATTGGTAGTCGATTCCAATTGGTCTCTCTACAACCACAATTAGAATTTAGTCGATTCCTATTAGTATCTTGATGAGTTAGTAATTGGAACCTAGTTTTTTCCAATTAGTACTTGTCCATAAGAGCTAGGACTTATGATTTTCATGTAAATTATGATGAAATTGCTTGGTTGTAACTTTATTTAGTAACTTATATGTCTTATTCATTAACTTGATATATCTATTGGTGAGTTATATGTCTTATTCATTGACTTGATATGTATGTTTGGTGACTTACATGTCCTTGTAATTGTTGACTTAACTGGTATGGCTATTGGCTACCATTTGTTGTCCTAAACTACATAATTCCTGTGTGATTGGGTAAACCTGAATTATGTAAAGATGGTGTATCATTACACCTTCCTTTTATATGTCAAAACCAACCACTCACATTCTTTTCTAAGATCAACCAAGTTGTCCCCAACATATACACATAAAATAGCCACTAAAATAGTCCTAAAATCCTTTCATCACACTATGGAATTATTAACTCAGGGATCCAAATCACCACCCCATGATTTCTTGACAAAACACACATAGAATTCTCCATTCAATCTTGTATATATAAGGAGGAGCAAAATTGGGCAGTAGCCTTACCGTAATTTATGGATTTTATGATCTAAATTTGCAATTCTTTCAAGAGATTGAATTATCCTTTAAAGTTAACAAACAAGAAGAATAAGGTCTCTAAATAACCAAGGGAACATGGGGCAGTTAACATAGAGACAAGGCAGTCCTACACTTTTAAGCATAACCAACATGATTTTCTAGTTTCCAATAGAAGAATCAAGATAAGACCATAAATATTTTCACTTACCTAAGAATGCATAGATGTGGGTTTCTTCAAGAATCCTATATAGAGGTGGCTGTTCTAAGCCTTGAGAGAAAGAGAGAGAACTTGGGAGATAAAATCTGATTTTGTGTGTTAAAAATGAAAAAGATCAGTCAATGTTGATCCTATATAGACCCATTTAGACCACCTCTTTAGCCCCATTTCTAGCCATAATTTAGTCAAAATAGTCCAAGTAGGTGATGCACCTACTTAAGGAGTTCAATCTTCTCAAAGGTCAAAGTAGGTGATGCACCTACTTGCTTTATTAATATCTAAAATGGGCCTTTAACTTATTGGATTTTTGGGACAAATTTTAGGTGTTGGGCTGCCTATTCTCTTCCCCTTTTATTTTACTTAGTTTGAGCCTTAAATTGGTCCATTAATGTAGGCCTAAATCTGATCCATTATCCTTGGCCCCATCAACTTGGTCCATATAGCTCAAGTAGGTAACTCACCTGCTAGCTTAATTAAGTCAAACAAGCACCTCAATATTTTATTCCATTTCTAAATTTTAATCCCTTTATTTTAACTTAAAACTTATATACACTAAGTCACTTTTAGCTTTAGACTCAAATACCACCTTACATTCCCAAGTTTAAATACCTTCATCAACGTTAACTTGATCATGCCGCATTGAAATGTACAAATAGTTTCCTTCTAACCTATTTTATCGTCACTACTCGTATAACAAAACAAAGTCTATTACCTATACCACAAGTCTATGTCAAGGTCCATATAAGTAGAACTAGCACACATAGAATATGAGGTGTTATATCCTCCCCCCTTAGGAAAATTCGTCCTCGATTGCTAGCATAATTAGCCAGCCTAAATAAGTACAAACCTAAGTTTAATCCCACTATTAGCCACATAATACATACATATTTATACTCACTTTCTAATGCCCTAATCCAACATTTTGAACTTTCTCTTCGGATTCAAATAAATGAGGGTACTTGGATTTCATTGCTTCCTCAGCTTCCCATGTGATCTCTTCTACTTGTTGGTTCCTTCAAAGTACTTTTACAAAAGCTACTTATTTATTTCTTAACTTCTTAACTTGCCAATCTAGAATAGCAATTGGTACTTCTTTATAGGTAAGATCTTCCAAAACTTGTACATCTTCAGCATGAGTAATATAAAATGGATCTCATATGTACTTTTAAAGTATTGAGATGTGAAACACTGGATGAACTGTTGAGAGATCCTGAGGTAGCTCTAACTCATATGTGACTTGGCCGAATCTTCGAATAATCTTATATGGCCTTATATAACGTGGACTTAGTTTTCCTCTCTTACCAAATCTCATCACCTTTTTTATTGGTGACATCTTCAAGAATACCCCATCTCCTATAGCAAACTCTGGCTCTCTTCTTCTAATGTCTGTATATGATTTATGTAGACTTTGTGCTGTTTCTAACTATTTTTGTATCACCTTAACTTTTTCCATATCTTAATGAACAAGATCTGGCCCAAATAAGGTAGTTTCACCCGCTTCAAACCACCTAATTGGTGATCTACACTTTCTCCCATATAAAGCTTTATAAGGTGCCATTTTGATACTCAAGTGATAGATATTGTT
Source organism: Capsicum rhomboideum (assembly GCA_031232105.1). NCBI lineage: Eukaryota > Viridiplantae > Streptophyta > Magnoliopsida > Solanales > Solanaceae > Capsicum > Capsicum rhomboideum. The sequence continues at coordinate 49,296,916 of CP124716.1, read as the reverse complement.
GAATGCAAACTCAATAAGTGACAAATGATCATACCAACTACCTTTGAATTCTAATACACAAGCTCGCAGCATATTCTCAAGTGTTTGGATTGTACGTTCTGCTTGACCATCCGTTTGAGGGTAAAAAGTTGTACTTAAACTCACTTGCATCCCCAAACTTTTTTTAAATGACTTCCTAAAGTTTGTAGTAAATTGAGCTCCCCTATCAGATAAAATCACTAGCATCCCCAAACTCTTCTGAAATGACTTCCAAAAGTTTGTGGTAAATTGAGCTCCCAATTAGATATAATAGAGATTGGGACTCCGTGTAGGCATTTAATCTCTTTAATATACAATTTTGCATACTCTTTAGCTGTGTAAGTGGTCTTAATCTGTAGGAAGTGTGCTGATTTGGTGAGTCTATCAACTATCTCCCATATGGAATTAAACTTCTGAGAAGATCGAGGCAAACCGGTGATGAAATCTATGTTGATCATGTCCCACTTCTAAATTAGGAGTTGCATATGCTGCATATAACCTCCTAGCTTTTAGTGCTCTACATTAACTTATTGGCAATTGGTACAATGAGCAACAAATTTGCAATGTTCCTTTTCATGTCTCCCCACCAATACACTTCTTTCAAGTCGTGATATATTTTGGTTGACCCTGGATGGACAAAATATCTTGAATGGTGTGCTTTCACCATAATCCTCTTTCTTAGTCCATCAATATTAGGCACATACAATCTATTTTGACACTGGAATACTCCCTCTTGTGTAAGCTGAAATGCCCTTATCATACCTTGCTTTACATTCTCCTTAAGCTATAATAGAACAAGATCCTTATATTGCTTCTCTTTCACCTCAACTACTAATAAAGATTCTGCCGTATTATGCATAATAACCCCCTCATTCGGAGTTTCAAGAAGGGGAACTCTCAAATTAGCTATTTGGTGTAGAACCTTAGCCATTCCTTGCCTTTCCTGTGACTGCCCATAAGTTCTTGCCATTGTCTTTTGACTTAAAGCATTGGCTACCACATTTTCTTTTTTTGGATGATACAAGATATCGATGTCATAGTCCTTTAATAGCTCAAGCCATCTTCATTATCTTAGATTCAAGTCTTTCTACTTAAAGATATATTGTTAACTCTTATGGTCAGTATATATCTCAACATGAATCCCATACAAATAATGGTGCCATATCTTTAAAGAAAATACAATCGATGCTAGCTCAAGATCATGTATTGGATAATTCTTCTCATGTGGACGCAACTGTCTTAAGGCGTAGGCTATTACCTTACTATGATGTATTAATACACATCTTAGACCCACTCCTAAAGCATCATAAAACACAGCATACCCTTTGTAGCTTCCAATCTATCCACATATCGATGCCACTGATGTTAACCAAAAATCACATTTAGAGAACTTTGCATATAACTTATGATCACAAAAAATCTATAACACCTGCCGTAAGTGATTCACATGGTCTTGTTTTGATCTTGAATTCACCAAAATATCATCTATAAATGCTATTACAAACACATCCAAACGGATTGAACACCCTATTCATCAAATCCATAAAAGTTGTTGGTGCATTAGTTAGCCCAAATGACATAACTAAAATCTCAAAATCACCATACCACATCTGAAAATTTATCTTGGGTATGTCTTTATCTTTGACCCTCAATTGGTGATAATTGGATCTCAAGTCAATTTTTAAGAAATATTTCTTGTAATTGATAAAACAAATCATCAATTCTAGGGAGCGGATATTTTTTCTTAATTGTCACCTTATTCAGTTGTGGATAGTCAATACACATTCTCAATGTGCCATATTTCTAATGTACAAATAACACAGGTGTGCCCCATGGGGACATACTGTCCTTATGAAACCCTTTTCTAACAAGTCTGCTAATTGCTCCTTCAATTGACGTAATTCTGTCGGTCCATTATATATGGACGGATTGAGATAGGTTGAGTACCTGGAATCACATCAACACCAAACTTTATTTCTCACTCTGGAGGCAAACCTAGAAGATCTTTAGAAAATACATCAAGAAATTCATTTACCACTGGAACAGATTAAAGAGTTGGTGACTCTGCATCTATATATTTCACTCTGACTAGATGACATATGTACTCTTTGGACATCATATTCTTTGCCTTAAAATACAAAATAAACTTACCTCTTGGCACCCTAATATTACCCTTCCATTCAAGGACTGGCTCTTTTGGAAAATGGAAATACACCCTCTTAGTTCGACAATCTACTGTGGCATAACAAGAAGCCAACTAATTTATACCCATTATAATATCAAAATCTACATTTCTATCTCAACAAGGTCAGCCAATGTATCACGATCACAAATAGTTACTATACAATTACGATAAATTCTTCTATCAATAGTAGTCTCGCCAACCAGTGTAGATACTTCAAATGGCTTAACCAGTGATTCTGGTGTTCTTTAGAACTTTCCATCAATCAATGGAGTGACATATGATAGCGTAGAGCTTGGATCAATTAATGCATATACATTATGTGAAAAGATGTACAATGTACCTATAATCACATCAAGAGAAGCCTCCAAATTTTATCGCCACACTAAAGCATATGTACGATTTTGGACTCTGCTAGAACTAGCTGCTCCTCTACCACCTCTACCATGACCAATAGGCATCTATTGACCCCTACCTAAAGGAGGCACCGATGATGATAATGCAATAGATAATCCAATAGTTTGTACCATACCACCCATTCCCATTCTAGGGTAATTTTTCAACATATAGCTGGTGTACCACACCAATAATAAGCATCTGTCCCAAACCAGCATGCACCTAGATGATGTCTCCTACATTGTTTACAAGGCTTTTTTATGAGGTCTTGATTGTCTCATGCTTCTATGCTCTTGGTTCCCCGCTACTGAACCTTGGCTCTCACTTCTTTGCCCAAATTAATTGCCTCTAAGTCCTTAAAATCGGGGTGGATCACTTGTTGTAGAGTAGGAAGATGGTGACCAAGGCATCTGTTATAAAATTGAAGCCTGAACTCATTTTGGGATGGCATAAACTACCCCACAGATCTAGCCCCCTTGGAGTACCCTTTTTCTGGATCTTGTGTCTTTCTTCTTTGCCTTTGATCCTCTATTTTTTATATAAAAGCTTGTATCCTCACTCTATCCATGTATTTATTCAAAGCAGAAATAGTTTAATCTCTAACAAGATATGGATCCAATCTATCCACATATCGATGAACTTTATCTTCCATAGTAGCTACTACATTAGGAGCATACCTAGCCAAAGAGTTAAACTGAAGACTGTACTCCCTCACACTCATATTCCCTTGGAGGAGATTTAAAAACTGATTTGTACGGGCCTCCCAGATCTCATACGGAAGGTAATGATCAAGAAATTCCACTTTGAACTCTTTCCAACTAGCTGAAGGTGCACCTGTACCCCTAGATTATTTCCAGTTTTCATACCACAATATAACCTTTCCTTTTAATATATATGCTACTAGCTCAATTGTCTCTTTATCAGATACACGCATGACATCCAAAGCCTTTTGGATTTGATCAATAAATTCTTGTAGGTATTCATTAGAATCTGACCCCGTGAATGTGGGATGGTCTAATTTAAGAAAATCCTGTGTATGTAGACTAGCTGCCCTATCCGTACCACTAGTACATATAGTTGGACTAACTTGTCCTTGACCTTGTCCAGCAACTATACAAGTTAACAATTGTACTGCGTCCCTCAAATCTTGCACAGTAGCACTAATGGATGGTTCTGGGGTGCTGCTTTCCTCCTTAACTCTTCTAGAAATGGAGGAGTGGAAGAAGCCTGTGATGCAAACTCTACTTGAGCCTCACTTTGATTAGCTTGTCTAGATGGTGACTTGCTAGTCCCTTCTCCAACAGCCACATCTACTTGCTTACTTTTATTCTTACTCCTTCTTGTAATTGGCATCTTCACTATATTAAGGAAAAAAATATTCAAGGTTAGATACAATTCAACCTATAACATTGGCTCTATCACATGATCTAAGAAATGAAGAAAAAAAAACAACTCCTAAATGTCACATAGCCTCCTCCTTATAGATGTGATACATAATACACCCATAAATAAGACTTTATATAGATACGGCTTTGTAAACTCCTTAGGATGACCTGCTCTGATACCGCTTTTGTCATACCTCAAATCCCATTGAGATGAAGAGGCACCCGACACCCTAAGGACTCAAGAGAAATAACTTATATCCTTACTGTCCATGTGAATAAGTATGATAGTAATGAATCTTTGACAAATGTATATAAGCTATAGTGATGATAAAAGACTAACATAGAGATAGGCCCAAAACATATATACATGACTTGGACATTGAGGCCAAAACTATTAAGGAACCAAACATAACTACACTTTATACATTAGTCTATAAAGCCTCTATAAGATCGACAAACACGGTCTAGGTTGGGATAGGCCTCATCTTACCGTTAGCTACTATATAATACCAAAATACATATTCCAAAAAATCAGTAAAGCTCTGAATCAACCTGGAGCTTACCAATTGCAGCTGAGTGTCTTATGCTCCTACTGAGGAGGTCTACTAGCTGGGGTACTTATACCTGTGGCATGAAATATAGTATCCCTCATAAGGCACGTCAGTACAAAAGAATGTACTGAGTGTGTAAGGTATAAAGTAATCATATGTAAAATATGAGCCCAAATAAAATTAGGTACAAATGTATAGATAAGGATAAAAGACCACATTTCTTTCATTACATCCTTTACTTTACTTCATAAACTTTGTAAGTCATATGATACAAATGACCAGCTAATCAGTGGTAAAAGAGGATGACCCATGATAGGCATTTTAACCCCTGGGATACCATCCTCATAAATACACAAACTGGTATCGACCTATGCTAGGCTTTCCTCTCACCCCTAGGATATGACCCATAATATATAGATCGGGATCGACCTATCCTAGGTGTTCCTTACATCCCTGGGATACCACCCATTAATAGGCAGATTCACTTTACATCATTTCTAAATCTTTGAGATTGTTCTTTTAGTAGTCATAACATTATTGAGATATGGTCTATGGACCAGTAGTAAGAGACATGTGAATATGTATTTAAGGCAGTAACAATGACATAGGTAGCTAATGTAACATCAATGTGTTATTTAAGAGCTTAAATGACATAACAAACTTCACTTGACTAAACAGAGAGTTTACTACGATTGCTTCATAAAGTACCATTCCCATACTAGATCCTGGAAGAATAAACAAGTAGATCTAATAATAAACACATATTGAAGTATTCTAACACACTAAGGAGTGGGAACAAGACCATTGGTTAAATTGGAGATGGTACGTTGCCACTATCTATCTTTTACTAGGAAGAGCACTTGGAAATCTCACTTTGTAACACATGTATTAGAGTTCATGCCAAAGAACATAGAATCAAATATTCTTACATACCTTACAACTTTGATATTACCCCAAATTAACCTCCTGCCCTTTGGATTACTCATCAACAATAAAGTTTGTAGTAAAACTAGTATTAGTAGCTAACCAACATATTTGGGTTACTTAACTTTATCAAAATAGTAGCCGGGTAGTACGCCCATAATTTATCAAATCAAAAGTGTTCTTTTAACCCTTTCTCCTCCAATAACATTTGTACAACACACAGATTCACCTAAGATCCCCGAAGACTCCTTTGGCTTCATAATATGTATAAAACAGTTCACAAAGTGTGATAGGCAGCAAAGCTTATACAACATCTAATTAAGTGGTGATTCATTACACCTTCCTTTTATATGTCAATACCAACCAACTCACATCCCTTTTTAAGATCAACCATGTTGTCCCCAATATATACACATAAAACAGCCTCTAAAACAGTCCCAAAATCCTTTTATCACACTAGGGAATTATTGACTCAAGGATCCCAATCACCACCCCTTGATTTCTTGACAAAACACACATAGAATTCTCCATTTAATCTTGTATATATAAGGAGGAGAAAAAATGGACGGTAGCCTTATCTTAATTTATGGAATTTATCCTCTAAATTTGTACTTCTTTCAAGAGCTTGTATTATCCTTCAAAGTTTACCAACAAGAAGAATAAAGTCTCTCAATAACCAAAGGACATGGAGCAGCTAACATGAAGGCAAGACAATCCTATACTTTTAAGCATAACCAACATGATTTCCTAGTTTCCAAATAGAAGAATAAAGCTAAAACCATAAGTATTTTCACTTACCTTAGCTTGCATAGATAAGGGTTTCTTCAAGAATCCTATATAGAGGTGGTTGTTCTAAGCCTTGAGAGAAAGAGAGAGAACTTGGGAGATAAAATCTGATTTTGTGTGTTAAAAATGAAAAAGATCAGTCAATGTTGATCCTATATAGACCCATTTAGACCACCTCTTTAGCCCCATTTTCAGCCATAATTTAGTCAAAATAGTACAAGTAGGTGATGCACCTACTTAAGGAGTTTAATCTGCTCAAAGGTCAAAGTAGGTGATGCACCTACTTGCTTTATTAATATCTAAAATGGGCCTTTAACTTATTGGATTTTTGGGACAAATTTTAGGTGTTGGGCTGCCTATTCTCTTCCCCTTTTATTTTACTTAGTTTGAGCCTTAAATTGGTCCATTAATGTAGGCCTAAATCTGATCCATTATCCTTGGCTCCATTAACTCGGTCCATATAGCTTAAGTAGGTGACTCACCTACTATCTTAATTAAGTCAAGCAAGCACCTCAATATTTTATTCTATTTCTAGATCTTAATCCCTTTATTTTAACTTAAACCTTATATACACTCGATTACTTTTAGATTTAGACTCAAATACCACCTTACTATCCCAAGTTTAAATACTTTCATCAACGTTAACTTGATCATGTCGTATTGAAATGTACAAACAGTTTCCTTCTAACCTATTTTATCATCACTACTTGTATAGGAAACCGAGTCCATTACCTATACCACAAGGCTATGTCAAGTTCCATATAAGTAGAACTAGTACACATATAATACGGGGTGTTACAGTTCATTCTTAGACTGTTTTAAGAGTAATAATTCTATCCATGCCTAAATGTTCTCCACTTCTTTATTTTGAAAGGTCTCGATAGAAAGGCCGAGTTTGAAATGTTGGTAGTTAATAAAGGAGCTCAAGTGGGGTGGGTAAAGGCGCAGTATATGCCCCTGAAAGTAATGTTATTCTAATTCCAACCTCTTACTCCTTTTCAAAATGTCCATTCAGAGATGAATGATTGGTAAATTGGTACCTAATATAATGACTCATTCTATCGCTACAGAAAATATATGTGGTAAGGACATGAGAATCTCATTCGTCATAAGTTGAGTTGAAAGCATCCTTACTAATTGCATTTTAGTATGAGTTTTTACTAGGGCCAACTTTAAACAATCATTTTGATGCTTTTCGATTGTGTTTTAGTCTGAGTTTTTACTAGGGTCAACTTTAAACAATCACTTCTCCTAGAATATAAAGTGTTATGGGATCCAATACCTACCAAATTAAAGATCTTCAAGTCTTCTTTCCAACGCTACCAACCATTTGTTAATTTGCTTCTGAAGATAAAGGCTATGGTTGTTTTACTAAAAGGTGTCCTTGCTGAGAAGCTCTCATGGGTCAGGACCGCTATAGCGGCTGTGAATGCCATAACGAGGCCTCTATAGAGACCAAAGGTCCTCTATAGCAGTGCCTAAATAGTAGATAAGTCTATTTTTTATGGGTGTTGAGTCGTAAACTCAAAAACCTCAGTCCAAAGCCCTATAGGGGCAAATTACTCAAGGTTAGGATGAAAATTCTTCTTTGAGGTAAGGATTTTACTCCCTTTTAACATCAATTAATGTGTTATTCTTCTAGAATCATTAGAATGGAGAATTATGGTGAAATTCTTGGGGATTAGAACCCTAGATTCATGAAATTATAGGGAAAACTTAGGGGTATGCATAATATTACCTAGAACTACTTCTGTATTGTTAACAAATGCTTCCTAACATGAATTGGTTGTTCTAAAACATGAATTTTGATGGTTGGGAACCTTGAGTTCAATAAAGATGGGATCTTTAGCTTTAAAATTCCATTAATGGAGATGATGTGAGTATAATAGAACTAGTTAATGGTTAATTGACCCTTAGGAAATGTTATAGACCATGAATAAGGTAGAATTAGTGGGTTTGAATTCCCAAAATAAACTGTGTACTTGTAATCTTAGTTTATTATGGTATATCTTGAGTGATATAGATTGTAGTATATACTATTGTGATATTCAGAGGGTCGGGTACCGCGCCGATACATATTACTTATCTATTGATATTTTGGAGTGCCAGGTACCACGCTGGTATATTAAATGGATCAAGCTATCCCCTGCAGGTCATGGCTCGTGGAAAAAAATAAGACCCTTAGCATGTGTGTACAGATTGATGAGAGGTTAGTTGATTGTGATGAATGGTTGCATATTGTAATGACCCTCCAAGGGTCATTTCCTCAATTTCCGTATGCTTCCAGTGTTTTAAGACTTCCCATAATGGCTATGGGTCATTTATGACTTGCCTGAATTGTCAGTTCGATTATCGGACAGTTTATTTGCATTTTAGGCCCATTTTCCTATTTTGGAGCTTTCTCTATTTAAGATTTGGTCTCAGACCAAAACTCCTAGTAGATGGCCTCATATGAGAATTCCAACAGCTCCATCAGCTCCGGAGCATTGATTTTAGGCTAGGGAAACCCTTGGATCAGGACCCAAGGCTTCCGGACTTGTTTTGGGCTATTGGGTAGAATTGGTTAAAATGGAACTATAGGTATGGGACCCACTTTTTGTTGAAACAAACTCAGATGAAAGTTTAGATGGTTCCGTTGAGTCTGAAATGTCTTATTTTGGTTATTAGCATAGTTAGTTCGGGTCCCAAGTCTTTATATTTCGTTCTGAGCGTTTAGGCAAAAATTAGTTAAAATAGCCTAAAAGGGGTCCCTCCTTGGGGGTTAATTTGTTGTAAACAAATTTGTTTCATAAATCTTTTCAATCCATTGGATCCATAATGTGTTTTATGATCAATTTTCACTATTGGTTAATGTTTGTACGGTTCCGGATGAGTTCCGAGGGTCAAAAACAAGTTTTTGAAATTGCTGGATTTTTGGAGAGGAGGTTCTTCTTCGCGAATGCGGTTGGGGCCCGCAAACGCAAAGAAGGACCATTGTTTTGACTGTTCAACTCAAAAATTTGTTCTTCGCAAATGCGGTGGGGTCCCGCAAACATGAAGAACTAAAATTGCACCTAGCCAGTGCTTAAATTGGCATATCGTGAGGTTTTAGAGTTTTTGACATTCGGGGAGCTAGGAAGCACCGTTTTAGGTAATTCTTGATGCGTTGGTCTCGTATAATCATTGGATATTTTATTTTACATTCACTTATCCTATTTTCTAAGAATATCTATTTCGTTTTTCTTGATTTCCGACTAAAATTGTGATTCAAAAACTCTTTTTTCGCCATTATTGGAGCTTGGAGTGTGGTGAAGTGTGGGAAATCATTATTGAGGCTAAGTTAAGCCGTTTTAACGTCCCTTGATCATTTACATTATTTTTCCTCATAGAATTCCATTCTTTTCCTTGTTAATTCTTATAATTTAGGTCTTGGAAATCCATAACTTTGGGGGCTGATTTGGGCACCGATTCATGCTCCATTTGTGTTCAAATTTTGAGCACATATTCCTTTCCCTTCGAAAGACCTTGTGACAGATTCAATTTTGAGATTCTATTAGTGGGCCCCACTGGACCATTATTGACCCGATTTTAGGCTCAGAGTTTTATATTGCAATATGGGTGTCATTTTACTTGTATTGATGTGTAGGTTACTATTTTGATAGTGTGACGTTGATTCAAGATCAAGGAGAAAGGATGGTTGAATTTTGGACAATTCAAGTGTTGCGGTTCGGCATTGAGGTAGGCTTCGGTCTACTTTTCTCTATGAGATTGTGTATAGTATAGATTGCATGTTAGTTAGGGACTATAGGATGGGGTTATAGTTAATATATCTTGACTTAGCCTATTTTAGGGGTTTTGGGGTAGAAATGTGACCCGAACCCTAGTATACAATACTTGTTATGGACAGAGACTCATATTACCCTTAATTATAACCATGATAACCATAGTTGATGACTAAGGATCCTTTAGAATGAGTTTTACCATTTGACTTAGTAATTCGGGAGGTTTTTCCCCAATTAGATTCTTGTAGTGGCTATATACTCTAGATTATTATGGTGGCCTGAGTTATGAGGCCTTGTTATATTGGGTATATGTTGTTGGGCTCGAGGACGTGGTTATGATACTAGTTGGACTCTAGGGTAGAAAGGGTGTGACTAATAATTATAGACACTTAGGCGCTTATGGTAGTGTTGTTTGGATACTGGTGATGGTATACATACTATCAGGTGCATTCATGCTCACTTAGTGGTACGATTCCAACCAAAACCTTGATTTTACTATTGTTTTCCAAAAAGGAATTTATTTTCACTTTTAAAATAGATTCTTTTATAACGGGAATCATACCACCTTACTTTATGATTCATGATCCTTTGGAACTAAAAGTGATATTTTGGAAACTCGATCGAGGATGATCCCGATCCATTATTTATCCACTCATTTTACCACTACTATTTACTTCGGTCGAGAGAGATTCTGACCCTTTGTACATTATTATGATGATTTAGTCCCGAGCATGATCTCGGGCAATGGATTTATAAATTTACACTCTTTTAGTCGCGGTTCGAGTCCGTGCACTATGTAAATACATATATATATATACTACCTTAAAAGCACCGACTCAAAAAAACTTAAAGTGAAATTACTAAAAGAAAATTATTTAATTTTCAAAAATACCCCCAACCCATTTAAGTCGCGTTCAATTTCACAAGCCTACATACGCTGTAAATTTCTGAAAAGACACTAACGAACAATCCCAACAGACGCCTCAATATCAATTCATCTACATTGCACCCTTGAACCTCTTTGAGAGTTGAAACCCGATGGTGTTGTCCCAACAATCTTCCATCTTCTCTGTTAGGCAAAGAAGATACGCCCGGTTTCTTCTAAATCAACAATATTTCACTTCTTTTGAAATTAGTCTTCTATTTCAACCAGTTTTTGCCATTGTAATTGTTTTTAGAATTCTGCCGTTATCAGTATTCGTTCAATCTAAACCCGCAGTTACAACCGCTGCATACGCTACGAGCAATTGCAACTTCTAAAAAATAATTCTCTCAATGGAAAACCTCAATAGGATCCCCCTTCACCGGAAATTTTAAGTCTATCCATCTGCTCTACTTTCAAATCTGCAGATGGCTACTCCCAAAAGAAAAAACAAATTTCAACGAAACGTGAATTCCCCTTCATTTGTTATACTTCCATCGCTTTGCCCATCTATTATACGTTCGAAACTACCCGCAACATCTACATTCAGCAAGAATAAATTGTAAGTCCTTCATCTGTTCTACTTTCATCACTTTACCCATCTGTTATACTTTCGAAAATACCTGAAACATCTGTGTTAGGCAAGAATGAATTGTAAGTTTAAACTTTTCCATAAAACTAGAAACTTAATTTCCTCTTTACCAATCTCTAATATTGTAACAGGTACAAATTTCAAGTTAACGTGGATTCGCCTTCATCCATTCTGCTTCCATCTATTTGTCTATTTGTAATACGTTCAGATTACCAGCACCATCTGTCTCCAACAAGAACAAATTGTGAGTTGAAACTGTTCCAAAAAAATAGAAATTTACTTAGTTTTCTCCTTACCAATATGTATCTATTATTGTAAGAGTTGTAGATCAATTATTGTAATAGTTGTAGATGCCTCACCGTTCATGATACTTTGTTAAACTGAATTTCCTTCTTACCAACTGTTTTATTGTACTAGGTTGTAGATGCCCCACCATTGTCAAACCTCTATTTTAATTTGTACATTTTGTCCCATTGATCTACTTTCGAATCTGCAAATGACAATTATCTGCAGCAAAATCAATTTGTCATTTAAGTTTCAACCGCTTTATATGAGCCTAAAGAGAAAAGAGTTCAGTCTACAAAGGGTTCGGGAGACAAGGAGGAAGAAGGGGGCACTACGGGAAGAGCATCCAAGATGCACTAAGTCGAAGGCATATGTAAAATAGATGAGAGCGAGAAAGAAGGCTCAAGAGACCTGTTTGGGATCAATCTTTAATTCTTTCGGAGCTATCATCAACATAGTCTCCAGCCAAAAAAGAGATTTGCAAGTTGAAATTGTTGCGTAGAACTATATCTTTCACTGGTACGCTTGTATGCTTATATTTTCACCCATTTTCTCAGATAGACCTACCTATTGTACTAAATATCTGTAAGTTTCCCTAATCTTGAGTAACATTACATCGCCAACTCACTTTACAATTATTGTTTTGCTTTTAACTGATTAGTAGATTTTCTATGCATTTTATCAACGCAAAATGCATCCTCTTGCCTTACCAACTTTATCGCTTTTGAAGTATGCCGTTCAGAACGTTATTTTCCACAATGCATAAATCACTATTTTGAAGGTTTCCATTATCAAAAGCTAACATAATTACTGCCACACAGCCTCTTTTATTGTAACAGGTTCAAATTTCAAGTTAATTTGAATTCCCCTTCATCTGTACCCCTCTCAATATTTGAATTATTGGATTTTCATGGTCTCTATTCATGATTACTCTTTGTATACAATTATTCTTAGATGATACTCAAATAATGCTTCACAATGGAGTTGAAATGTGTAAGAGTAACTAGCTCTTAGTCTAACAATTCCAATGGTGACCATTAAGTTTGTCTGTCCATGGACCAGTTCTGCAGCTTATGCTACTCTTGCCCCCTACCTTGGTGTTCTATAATTTGCTTTCAACCAGTACGCAGGATTCCTGGTCTGTTATCCCTATTGTTTTCAGGTAAGGACTAAATCGACATAGTAATTTCACTTGGAATGATCTTACAGAGAAAAAATATCAAACACTGGCACTTCGATTTTTGTTGTATTATGGCCTCATTATCTTTAACTTCAAATGTTATCAGGAATGAGCAAGAATTTTTGTGGGTAACTGGACAGAAAGAGGACCCCTTTCTATCTTACCTCCTAATTCAAGTCGAATTAGGCACACAACAGTGAAAGAGTTCATAACATGGGTCAATGGAATAGAGAGAAGTGTCCTATATAAGCAGACTATTCAACACATATTGAACATTAATAGTGGTGACCGAAATGCTGATGACTATGCCATATAGAATCAAACAGAAGCGTTTTTTTTTTCAACAAGTCAGCTTGGCGTTTAACCAGATCCAGAAATCCTATCAATAAGAGTCTCAGCAAGCTATGACACAAATGCATTCCTTTTAAGATCTCTCTTTTGGCTTGGAGGGTCTATAAAGGTAAGTTACCATTCAACAAAATTATCATTGATTTTGGCACACTCAATATTTCTAACTATAGGTGTTGTCAAGTATCCAAAAGTTATCATGCCTTCAGTGAAGGACATGCTGCTACTTATTTATGGAACAAATTTGTTATGCACCTGGATATTAAACTATAAAAATGGTTTATTAATCGGACCTTAAATTAGTACTGGAATGTTATTAGCAAAAACTCTATCCATAGCTTTCTCCTTATCATATTGTTCCAATTGTTAATTCTCCGGGAACTGTGAAAAAGTTAAGAGTGCTTCTCAATTTGGTCGTATTAACACTTTTAGAAAGATTCATATGGATCATCAAATTTGTTGGACTATATAAGTTGTTCTTACGATTGCTTCTCAAGTTACGATTGCTTTTTTGAAGAATTGAGAAGAATGAAAAAAGTAAATAAGTGGTGGCAAGTCTGTTGGAGTAAACAATCTTTGGATACTGTAAAGATAAACGTGGATGGTAGCTACATGATGCACACATGTGAGGCAAAAATAGGCAGTGTGATAAGAGAGAACAATTGTGATCTTAAAATGGCATTCTCTATCCCAACTCATTCTAATAGCAGTCTTGATCAGAAGCTTAGTTAGGCAAGTATGGTACATCCAGGTAGGGACTGCCTGGCTAGAACTCGACTCTAGCAAGTTGCAAACATGAATATTCAAAAGGAAACGAGAAACAAGAAGCTCAAACAAGAATCTCAAACAATGTATAATGTATTACATCTATTTTACAGAAGATTTGAGAACACGTTGCTCCAGAGAAGCTAATCAAGTGGCAAATTTATTGTCTAAAAAAGTTGCTAATATGGAGCCAGTTTTATTTACTACTCCTTACGGCTGGTCCTAACAGATGCTAAAGGACCCACTTACTAGACAATTGGCAATTACCAAGCATAAGTAGATTTGAAAAATCAATTATTTTTAAAACTAAACAGGTGGATTTTTCCTTATGACTGAGGACCTCTTTTTGTATTTCTCTTTTATAAGAAATTATTGACTATTTCTTGGTCATACATGTGCAACACACGTGCCGAGAAACTACGTATACATTGTGTTGCGCCCAATAAAAACCTACCGAAGTACAAAATCCTCCTATGAATGTCCCTTCGCCTTCTACTTAACTATTTTCCCTGCTACACTAACCACCCTACTTCATTTTAAACAAACCCATTACAAATTTAAATCACCTACATTATGGTGTGATACTAGGCGTACCATATTTTTTATGAAGGGAAACTTTTAACCTTGAAAATCAACTATGTTGACTAAGAGGTAAGAGCTGTAAATAATCAGTTGTACGCTCATTTTTACTTAAAATTCCTTTTCCTGATTGCGATAACAGTTAGAACTACCACTGACGTTCTTTACAACGAGTAGAATGATAACTATTTATACATGGCATATAATAAGTTTCAACTGCTTAAACCATGAATTACCGACTTAAAACAATACGCTTGGACAGATTCCATTTCGAAAAAATCATCTATAATTTCATAATAATAATATATACGTTCATTTTTTTTCCTGATAAGACCCAATGTGTCGCACATCTGTTTTTATTTAATATTCCATTTTCCATTTAAAATTGCGACAACACTTGGAACTACCACAGAGGTGCTCCACAGCGAGGAATAAAAAAACTATTTACACACTGCACACTAAAAATTTTGAACGAGTTATCGACTTAAAAAAATATGATCTTCCGCCAAATAGATACATAGTCAAACTGATTATGCCAAAACATTATACTTATTAATTTACTTAATATTTTATTATACATAAATATTTTTATATATTATAAAAACACATGCATAGAATGTTACATATATTAAACTTTTCTTAAACATGTTAATTCTAAAAGAAAAATGCACCACTGGAAATTTGGGTCCTTCAAATGGATTATGCAATGATTCACGAATGATTTATCATGGCTTAACTACAAGGTCACACATGCAGAAATAACAATAGAATTTAACTTTCACCCTCTGAAAATAAAAGATATCCTTTCAAATTTGTCCATAAATAATTTTTCAGCATGACTACATTTTGTGATGACGATAAATAAAGCACAAAGGCAAACAATTCTGAATGTTGGATTACATCTGCCGCAACATGTATTCTCACATGGACAACTATACAATGTACTATCAAGAGGGTTTTCGATATCAAAAACTAGAGTGTTGATTATGATAAAGCAACTCAAACAAATGAAAGGAACATACGCCCACAATATCGTCTATAAAAAAGTATTGGGTGAGAATTGTTTAATCATATGATTATACGACATAAAAGTTTTGAATAATTCCCAATTCTAATAAACTACAAATTTACATATGTATAGGTATAGACGATACAGAATTACCTTGACAACGGCAGACATGTCAAGACTCAATGATCAACATGGATAATTCAAAACATTTTTCACTGTATTCATACATGTATACTTTTAAAGAGCATTTATTAAATTAATGATAATGATATAAATTAGGATGAAAGTGTAAACTACAATGTTAGATGATACACACACATATTACCCACATGTCTCAATACCCACGTGCAACGCATATATCATAGAACTAGTATATATATATATATATATAGTATCAGATGAGTAGATCGTTTATGATGATGATTGGAAGTCCTGGTTCGGTACTAAATAGTTTATACAGATATCTCAAATTCCCTCTGGGCCCCTTAATTTGAGAGTCATCATGCTGGAGAAGGATGATCTCCATAGGTCCTGCCTTTGCGAGCTCCGGAGCTGGAGAAGGTGTATACACTTGGTACTTTATGGTTCTCCGATTGGTTATGATATTATCAGTTTATGTTGCATTCATCCATTCATATGCATTGCCTATCACTAGTATGATTGTTTGGTGCTTATATCTATCGACATTATGGAGGGTTGTATAGGTATAGGTTATGGTTGTTGTTTGTTGTGTGCTTTCGTGAACCTTTCGGGCTTATGAGGGCCTGGTTAGGTACTTGTTTTTCTGAACTAGCCAGTTACTTTATTATTGGTTATTATGGTTAGTTCGTGGCAGGTTGGTTGAGGACTAGTACCCGATATTGGAGGTACGTTTCTGATTCCTTTATCTTTTTGGTGAGTTATATTATTGTTGGCTTACCCCGGGATTTTTCACCCTTTAGGTAGAGGCTTGATGATGCTAGTTTTAGCTCCTTTACTTGGCTATGGACCTCGAGATGTTAGGTTGACTCCTTCAGGTAGTTACCTTTGAGTTAGCCCTATGTGATACATATATGTATGGTATTACCGTATATCCCTCTCTTCCTTAGTCTATCCTTGTTGTATATGTATCCTTTGGCCTTGTAGGCTACTAGACATACTTCCTTCCTCTTCAGTTGTATATTGGTTAGTGATATACGATATTATACTTCAGTCTCAGTTTACTGTTAGAATGGGATAGAGTATCCTTATAGCTCTATTAGCCCCATTATGCTAGTTCCTTGGATATTTTCCTGTAGTTACATTCTTTCCTTACATGTCATCTTATGCTTATATTATTTCTGGAGCTCAGTTGGATGATGCCTACAGAGTACTATGCGTTTGGTACTCATACTACACTTCTGCAGCCTACAGGCTATAGTATGAGTTATCATCGTTGATGTGTGTATCATGCAGAGACGCTATGGATCGGAGATTCGGGGTGAGCTCATGATGTTTGGGAGTATCCCTACTCTCCCTTATATTGTTAGAATTTTCTCTATTTTGTATCATAGACGGCTTGTATATATACACTTTTCCTGTATTTCACTTGAATTCCTGTTGTATTAGTAGCTCTTGTACTCGCTCCACCAGGTTTTTGGATGATATTAGTCTTTTATCATATTTATTCTGTTGTTTTCTTTATTTCTCTTGGTAGTCCATTACTAGTTGTTCCGAACTACGGGTTGGCTTATCTACTGGTGGGTTATAGTAGGTGCCATCATGACCTGAGAAATTGAGTCGTGACACATATTCATAGTCATTGGTAGCTCATTTGCATTTATAAACATGTTGCAATAAAGTCATAGTGTCATAGTCTATTCTTGTTGAATGTGTTGGTAGTAAATGGTTTGGTTTGTTTGCACTTGTGGTATTTATAGGAGCTATAGACCCCTCTGCTTTGTTGTTGAACTTATACTTGTTATTGTAATTGTGAAATCAGTGATAGGGTGAAGGTTGATCTTGTTGAGGTTATTGGTTGTATAAGTGGTTATTTGTGTATGGTAATTTGTTGGTTGAAATTACTTGTTATATGTGGATTGCTTATTTACTCATATTTGATTTTTGTTAAGCGTTGTAGTGCTTATTGGTTAGTTGAGATATTTATGTGTCGTGTGAGTTTTACACCTTGACAATTATTATGGTGTTTCCTTTATCAGATAAGAGGATAGAAGGATAGTGACTACTACCGGCTCATTGAGTTTATTTTGGATTTAGTACTCGATGTGTGTGTGGTTTCAATAGTAAATAACCATAGGTTAATCCTTGAGTTGAAAATTATGAGGAGTTGACTAGTTGGACAATGTTCACAGGTTTAGTGAGGAGGGAAAGATATTAAATGGAACTTGAATTGGCCATTGTATTCTAGTTAAGTGGGTCACTTAAGGTAATGAAATGTAATTGGAAGCTCCTAGGAAGGTGATGTGAGGACATATGAATTGTGAATTGGAATTAAACTATTATATAACTTGTCATGCTTTCTTTCTATGATTTTTATATGATGTTTATGTGATAAAACCTTGGTCGACCGATGATACCTACCAATACGCATGGTTGTACTGATACTACTCTTGTTATATCCTCTTTTTAGGATATAGATATATTGCAGGATCAGTTGATTTTTTTTATTTGAAACGGCAAGTATTCACCAACAGCTTCTGCTAATCTTATTCCTATGGTGGGAGCCGTGCCTTTTATTTTTGTTTCTCACAGTATTAGAAGCTCTTGTACATGTCTAGACTAGGTCTTTCATAATGTTGTAAGTTGTGGATCTCATTTCTTATACGTTGTAAGAGTTTCCATTTTATGATTATGGCAAATATATCTTTGGATTTTCTTAACTGTAATAAGGCTTTTATTGAACTTCCACATAATAATTGGTTGGGTGGTAAGGATTCTCCTATCTAGTTAGAATAGAGTAGGTGCCCACACGATTCCGTAATATGGATTGTGACAATAACATAGGATGTTGCATTCTTTTAAATGTAGAACCATGTATACAGAGTTGCAGACCTCTTCAGTCGGCACTATCGTATATCAGTAGAGCACGATGAGCTTCATTTCCTCCTGGAACTAATTTAGGGATAGTACTCTTTTTTGTTTTATATATTTGCGCAGTATGGGTATGGGGCAGGACCCTATCCTGACCACTTTACAGTTACATAATTTCTTACTCTTTTGGAGGATTCATGAACACAATATTACGATCATTTTTGTATCAGTTGGTTATAGGCCATGGTATACACATGTATCATCCTTATCAGTTGTCATTAGTACAAAGATCTTTGATATATCATATGTCCACCCTATACAGATTTAGGGCATTACAACAACACTCATTATTGAAAATGTTATTCAATATTATTTTCCATGAAGCTATCCATTTTGCAAAGCCATTCAACTCAAAGATAGAGTAACATATTTGAGATTTTTCTAGGAGTTTAGTTTTCAAATTTGGTGTAAGAACTTATGTACCATGAGCTTTTCAGTATTCTATATTGGCATCTGCATATTCTTTGTTGTTTAGAAAGAAAAAAGCATATAATTTGGTGAAAGAAAAGAGATCCAACTAGGCCATTGAAGTTTTGTAACTACATATGGTTTTCATCATCAAGATGTACATTGAGGAGTATTGGAGGCTTGTTTACTGGAGGGGATCTAAATTTGGAAACACCACCCTAGTAAAAGAAATGAAACACTCAATTAGAGATAATACTAAGCAATTTTAGAAAAATATGTACTGCCCAATATAATTAATTTCCATCTGTCTAACTCTTGGAAAGCAAAATTAGTCAATATTCAGAAAATAATAAATATTTAGTGGAATAGTTGAAATATGTACAAACTGATTCAATATCATCATTCGTCATTATAAGATTTAATTTAGAGAAAATACATGTAAGTTGGAGAGTTGGTTGCAGGGAGCCCAAATAAATTTTTAAGAGACAAGGAGCACGCATTTTTTAGGAGAAAAAGACCCAATTAGTATTAGCACAAATTAAATCCCCAGAAATTATCTAAACTTCAAAACCAGCACCTAAGGTTTAAGAATACATTTCTGTCCAATGTTTTAAAGAATAAAATAAAATAATAATATAATAACTCATCTGAGCTTTAAAACCAGCCTTCGAGTTTTAAAAAAATACAATTTAGTTCAAAGTAATAAATAAAAAAATAAATCAAAATAAAAATTAAAAAATATATCATTTACCTTATAAAAAATTATACAAAATTATATTATCCTCTTTCAACTCATTCCCCCATTTCTTCCCTCATACATCTGAAATATACTCCACTAAAGGTCATTGTTGAAACATGAGTTTCAAGCATGAAAAAGTAAATTTTTAAAAGAGTGATTTATTTCAAGTGAGTTTTATTGAGTTTTGTTGGGGATCTTTTGAGGAGTCTAAATTTCAAATTTTAGGGACCTTGGAGAAGATTTAAGGTTATTTTGGATTGAGATGAGAACAGTTAGCTTGGAGCACATTAGGAGGGGCTTCCATATATGGATGATAGCTTAGAGCCCGGAGGAAGACATGAGAAACAAATACACAAGGTCATGGGCAATCATGATGCCATTTGGGCAATCAAGAAGGTCCTTTGTGGGTTATTTGTAAATTATTCACTTTGGGACTATTTTTATAATAGGTTATTTTTATAAGGCAATGACTATAAATAGTTACCTTAGCCATTTTAATTACTTAGATTTTAGATGATTGAATTGCCTTAAATAGACTTGATATTTTGTTACTCTAGGTTAGGGTAGTAATTGGGTTTAATTCCAATTGTTAGCTTAGATCGAGTAATTAGGGTGGATTCCCAAATTGCTTGTGTTATCTTCTTCGCTTGATTGATCATCGAGTTATCATATTGTGGATTCAACTTGACTTCTCGTGCATTTGATTGAGTTTTTTTTCTCCCTTGGTTTAATTGTTGTTCAAATGAGCCTTTCTTTCTTCACTTCTCATCTCTTATTTCTCAACTTTCCTTTAATTTTGTTGTTTAATTTTGCGTTCCGATATCGATTTTAGTCACCTCCGAATCTAGTCGGAGGTGACTAAAATCGATATCGGAACGCGAAATTAAACAATAAAATTAAAGAATAGTTGAGAATAAGAGATGAGAAGTGAAGAAAGAAAGGCTCAATTGAATAACAATTAAACCAAGGGAGAAAGATAACTCAATCAAATGCACGAGAAACCAAGTTGAATCCACAATATGATAACTCGATGATCAATCAACTAAAGAAGATAACACGAGTAATTCGAGAATCCACCCTAATTACTCGATCTAAGCTAACAATTGGAATTGAACCCAATTACTACCCTAACCTAGAGTAACTAAATATCAAGTCTATTCAAGATAATTCAATCATCCAAAATCTAAGTAATGAAAATGGCTAAGGAAACTATTTAAAGTCATTGCCTTATAAAAATAGCCCAAAAGTGATTATTTTACAAATAACCCACAAGGGACCTTCTTGATTTCCCAAATGGCATCTTGATTTCCCATGACCTTGTGTATTAGTTTCTTCATGCCTTCCTTCAGGCTCCAAGATATCATCCATATATGTAAGTCCCTCATAATGTGCTCCAAGCTAACCGTGCTTATATCATCCTCCCCTTCTTCAAAAGCATTCGTCCTCGAATCCAACTCTTGCAAACACATAAGAAGGACAAACAACCAAAGACTCCTCATAGTATGAGAGTTAGTACAAGGGTTAGCACTAATAAATCTATCACCATGCCAAGGATGCACACATTTAACATATAACCAAGCATCAAAATGAGCCACAAATGGTTTGTAACCCAACAAAATAAGAGATACTTGGTAACATAGGAAACATTGAAAAAGGGGTGAATCAAAAGAACCATGGTGTTTAGGCAACCACAGATGTAAGTCCTCAATGGTTCTACATTTATAAAAACACAAATCCCCCTTTATGTCAAGTAACACATGATAGCCCATATAAATAAGTGTCATGTCATAAACAAGGTCATCCCAAGTTAAGACTCCACCAAATACACTAGCTATCTTCAAGAATTGAGTTACTCCCAATTTATCACCTGGGTTAAATACAAAGGTGTTCCCCACACAAATTGGCAAATATATCTCATTCAAACCCATAAAATCAAGTAATAACACCAAGAAATAATCGTATTACATACATTACCTTTCTTTTGAACACCATCCATTCCAACAGATGTACTACCATCTTTCATGAAAAGAGTTCCATCTTTGTAAAGTGTGTCATCATACCATAGTGGATTCTCAATCACTAGGTAGCCTTTAAGAGGGGCTACATTTCCATCATGCCAAGACACACCACTTTGCATTTCACCTTTACTAGTCATATCAACATCAAACAAGGGATTATTCTTAAAAACATACTCCACCTCAAAATCCTCATGAGAAGAACAAGGAATGGAATCACAATTCAAGGATTCATCATTTAGGTCAATGACTTCACATGACCAACTATATCAATTTCATCACTAAATTGAGGTCCCTTAAGTTTATCACAAAACTCATTATTTAGTGGGCCATCATTACACACAAGTTGATCAACACCAATATCATTTGATAATGAACTAACATTCAAAGCACATGTAGCAACACTAGGTGGACATAAATTGATCTTACTAGGAGAATCAATTTGGTCATCAATAGGATCAATTAGTGTATCCACATTATCAAAACATGGAAAAGAATACATGATAATGTACTATTATTCAAGGCACAAGTGTCAACACTAGATGGACACAAATTGATTTTACAAGAAGAATCAATTTGGTCATCAATAGGATCAACTAGTGTATGAACACTCTCAATAAATACATTATCACTATGTGTAAAAGAATCATTAAGCTCACATGAAAATAAGTTATCACTTACATTCAATTGGGTATTAGTCACACAATGATCTTTTAGTTTTAACAAAGTGTAAGGCGTAGCTTTGTTGCCTCATAGCTCACATGAATGATTATCTTCACCTTGGTTTTCAACATTGGAGAATAAATGTTCTTTGGGGAAGATTTTTAGTGCCTTGTGATTCTTCATTGATCGAGGCGTCTCACTAGGCTTGCTTCCAAGGATACTTGCATAAGAATCAAGACAACTAGAAAAGGAAGAGAGGTTATAAAAGTTAATATAAGGTTGTGACAACCCTCTCACATCACTCCTCACAACCTATACTTTTCCACTCTAGAGTTGTCATATATTACACCCTTACTCCTCTCAATCTTTTGTCTCTCAATTTAATTGGAGTTAGGATAAGTGCCAAGAATTCCTTGGAAAGGGTTTGGAGATTCCTTCACCTCTAACTTCCACTTCGCATTGCTAGGAGTAGCCTTCATTTCACTCATTGGATCCTCTTCAAGCACATTTTCACAAGGAGTAACTTGTTTTGCTTTCGACTCCTTGGAGACCGTTTGAGAGATCTTGCCAAGAGTTATTAGCATGGAAGCAAACAATTTGCTCATCCACAAAGTAATAGGATCCTCAATTAGGAGTGGTTCACTTGTAACTTTTGTTTCAAGAATCTGCCTCTCCAGGTCATACATATCTTGAAACAATGAATTCCCTCTACTTCTATGGCTCATTGATCCTCCCACCCTTCCTCCAACATCATTATCATATGGATAACTAGTCATATTTGAATGAGGATAAGAAGTACAAGTTCTTACACCATAAGAACTAGAGAATGTTCGACTATGGTTCACACGATGTTTTCAAATTGGTTCCACCAACACATCTATACCCCCTCGACTAGGATAGTAAGTAGCACAATATGAGGAAGGTAATTCATCCCCATAACTTCCCCTTCTGTCACAATCCTCCTCTAAGAGTTCATAAGACATATAGGAGAAAGAATCGTACCTCACATCATCTTCATCACCATGGTGTGTAATATGAGAGCCCCTATACCCTTCATCTTCACTATCAAATTCATCATAAGATACTTTTTCTCCTTTACGTTCATCATAAGAGCCATAAGCTCCACGCATCTCATATTCATCTCCGGTGTAGTAATTCTCATCACCATGTTATCATAATCTCTTAGACCATCATATCCTTTATATATTTCACCATAATACTCATGAGCTTCATAACTTTTCTCAAAAGCACTCAAAGAACCCTCATGTGGCTCATCATCTTTACACTCATAGTTCATGTCGCTACAAGCATAGTCACTAATGTCATCTCCACAATAATCTGAAGCTATGGATGACATTATCCCTTATATAACCATTTCTACCTACAAAACAAGCAAACAAGTTAGTAATAAAAGCCTCACGTCACTATTTATATGAACTCTCAACTCACCTTCTACGGCTTTTTTCCCAAATTGATAGTGTTACTAGCTTTGCTCAATCAATTCAAGGTTATCAATGCTTGTGGATGAATGGATTCTTGTGACTCGTGAAAGAAGGAAGATTCAAATAAAACTAAAAGGACTTGACTCAAGAATTTATCTATGAATTAATATGAGAAAAGTAGAAGAAAAGAAGTACAAAAGAAAACGAACTCAAAAAGAAACTAAGTAACAAAAGTAGGACAATTACTTGTTGTTGCTTAATTTGATGAATCGGAGAAGTGATTTGATGTTTTAAAACTAGTTAACAAGTGATTAAATATATTAATTACTTATTAAATAGTGGAGAAATTGAAGGAGAAAAAGTTTTAAGAAAAAATCACGAAGTTTGGACACTTAGAAAAAATAATTTGAGGCCTCAAAGAAGTTCATCACTTTAAAGGATTTGATGTGATGATTTGATGATTAAAACTAGTTAACAAGTGATTAAAGATGTTAATTAATTGTTAAATAATTGAGATATCGAATGAGAAAAAGAACAAAAAGAAATCATGAAGTTTGGACACTTAGAAAAAAATTTAGGTCCAAAAAACTTTAGGACCCAAAAAAAACTAAGTGTAAAAATCTGCACACTTTGCTCTATGAAATTGGGCTCCACGCACCATGTAACGTGAGTGAGAAGGCTGGACGTGCTGACTAGGCAGCTAGTGAAAATGTGGTGCTGCGTTGGCAGACAACTGTTGACTTTGACCATTGATTGCTGACGTGGCATGCCCACGTGGAATTTCTTTAAAAAAAATTCAAATTTTTTTTCCCAAATTTTCACAGGTGGACCCACTAACACTTTGACTTAAAAATTTTGGATCAAAGTGTACCTTTTCAATCTTCTTCTTCAAGAAAAAGATGAATATGCTCAAGAACACAAGAAAAAAACTCCAATCTTCAAGTATTCATAACTCCTTAGTTTTTGCTCCAAAGTCAATGAAATTTTTGCCCACGCGCTCCTTTCAACACCACAAACAAGCTCCATAATTTTTTAGCCTTCAATTCCTAGTCAAAAATAAATCCACTTTTCAAAATTGACAACGTTTCAAAAGTTTCAAATCCTTCAATGGTAACTTAACTTTTAGACCTCCAAATCACATGAAATTCGAGATTTAGGCTCAAAAAGCACTAGGGAATCAAGATCTTGTGTTAAAAATAACAAATCAAAACAAAAGCTTTCCAGATTTTTTTGTGATTTTTGGAAGATTTTTAGATTTTTGAAAAGATCAAACTCCCAAGATTTTGATTTGTGAAAATAAACCTAAACCTAGGCTCTTGATCAAAATTATAACGATCCTAGTCGGAGGTGACTAAAATTGATATAAAAACGCAGAATTAAATAATAAAATTAAAAGATAGTTGAGAAATAAGAGATAAGAAGTGAAGAAAGAAAGGCTCAATTGAACAACAATTAAACCAAGGGAAAAAGATAACTCAATCAAATACACGAGAAACCAAGTTGAATCCACAATATGATAACTCGATGATCAATCAAGCAAAGAAGATAAAACAAGCAATTTGGAAATCCACCCTAATCACTTGATCTAAGCTAATAATTGGAATTGAACCCAATTACTACCCTAGCCTAGAGTAACTAAATATCAAGTTTATTCAAGGTAATTCAATCATCCAAAATCTAAGTAATGAAAATGGCTAAGGCGACTATTTATAGTCATTGCCTTATAAAAATAGCCTATTACAAAAATAGCCCAAAAGTGACTATTTTACAAATAACCCACAAGGGACCTTCTTGATTGCCCATGACCTTGTGTATTTGTTTCTTCATGCCTTCCTCCGGGCTCCAAGTTATCATATATATATATGGAAACCCCTCCCAATGTGCTCCAAGTTAACCGTACTCGTATCATGGATAAAAAATTTAAATTTAAATTGAGGATAGATTTTTGAGGTGTCATGGTATATATTATTTCCAAATGACATAGTTCTGATTGAAGAGACTCCCAATGAAGTTAACTTTAAGTTGGATGTTTGGAAATAGACCTTGGAATCTAAAGGGTTCAGATTGAGTAGGACCAAGCATAATACTTGAAGTGTAAGTTTGGTGAAGTAACCCATGAGGCATATGTATAAGTGAGGCTTGATACATAGATCATCCTAAGAGAAAAAGGTTTTAAAGTATTTTGGGTCTATTATCCAAGAAAATAGGGAGATTGAAAAGGATGTCACTCATCGAATGGTGTAGGGTGGGTGAAATAGAGGCTCGCATTTGGAGTCTTATATGATAAAAAGATTCCATCAAAACTTAAAGGTAAGTTCAACAGAGAGGTAGTTAGACCAACTATATTGTATGGGACAGAGTGTTGACCAAAGAACTCTTACATTCAGAAGTTGAAAGTTGCAAAAATGAGGATATTGCAATGAATTTGTGATCATATTGGGAGATACAAAATTTGAAACATGGATATTCTAGATAAGGTAGGAGTGCTTCGGTGTA
Organism: Capsicum rhomboideum; assembly: GCA_031232105.1. Lineage (NCBI taxonomy): Eukaryota > Viridiplantae > Streptophyta > Magnoliopsida > Solanales > Solanaceae > Capsicum > Capsicum rhomboideum. Next base: position 49,270,401 of record CP124716.1, on the reverse strand, counting down.
TGAAAAGATGTTGGAAGTAAGGATAAAGCAGTTCGAGTATATAAAGAGAAGATGTATGGATGTTTCAGTGTGGAGGTGTGATCAACTGGATATGGATTGTTTGAATAAAGGTGAAGGTAGACCAAAGAAGCATTGGGATGGGTGATTAGAAAGAAAATAGCGTGATTTTATGATCTCGAGGACATGACTTAAGATACAAGGCTGTGAAAGACACGTATTAGGATACAAGGGTAGTAGGTAGTAGTTGTAGTATTGCTCCGGTAGTTGCTTGCCGTTTTATTTCTGGTACTACCTACTTTTTTGTACTTTAACTATCATTTTATTTTGTCAGTTATTATCCTGTTATTTTGTTACTATTTGATATTTCTTGTTTTCTGAACAGTTTTGGACTACTTTCCCTTGAGGTGAGGGTCTATCAAAAATAACTTATCTATCATTGAGGTAGAGTAAGGCATGTGTATATTCTACCCTCCTCAGACCCCATTTTATAGGATTATACTTGGTCTGTTGTTATTGTTGTCGTTGAGTTTGAGAATAGTCATTGTTGAAAATTGAGCTTTAAGCTTGAAAAATGAATTTTATGAAAGAGTGATTTATTTCAAGTATTGAGTATTGTTGGGGATCTTTCTAGGAGTCTTTAAGTATTAAATTTGAGGGAGTTTGGAAAGATTTAAGGTGACTTTGTGTAAAATTTCAATTTTGAGTTCAAGGTAAAAAAAATGAACATTTTATATTTAAGCTTAAGGTGAAAGGAAGAAAGCATGATTACAATGGTACACATAAAGGGATGAAAACATTGATATCTTTCATAATTACGTGAAAAGAAAAAAGCATAAACTATAGTTTAATCGAATTAAAGATAGCAATGGGAAGCAAACTGATACACATCAACTACTCTCTGATGAAGCATTTTTCAAAACTAGTTCACTCTAGAAGATGAGTCTAAACACATGGAAATACTGCAGTGTATACCAACAAAAATTAATGTTGAACAAAATAAAACATTATGCCCCCGCCTTACAAAAGATTAGGTCAAGAAAGATGTGTGGGATATGAATAGAGAGAGTCTTTTCATTCAATATGTAATTTATACGTAAGTTCGAGAATAAGGACACCCATATCGATAATATAAAAATCATTACCAGAAATTGGGTCAAAAATTAACCCTCGAGGCCCATCGATGAAACCAAAATTTTTCGTTACAATTACCTTGACCATAGGGTAAGAAACTTGTACCCAAAAGTTTGGGAAAAAATAGAATTCAATTTGGATCTCAAAACATCCAAGAAAACTCCATTGAAGTTTAGCGAAAATCAAGCAATCAAACTCAAAATTGATGGAATTAAAGAGATATTACAGATGATAGTAATGGGAAATTCATGAGAGGGATGTGGAGAAACTTACCAGGACAATTTGTGATGAAAACGCCCCAAAATGGTTCACTCTTAGCTCCCAAAGTCCCGTTCATCAAAAGAAAGGAGAAAAAGAACCTGGAAAATATATATACTGTCAGGGATCCTTCATCGTGAATGCGAGGACCCTTTTACAATCGTGAGGTCACACTGACACAAACCATTGTGAACGTGATGGCTCTCTTTTCAATCACAAAGAGAAAGTACACTTAGACCCCACAGGGCCTATTCTTCACGATCATGATGCCCCCTATACAATTGCAAAGCTCAACCTCCCAGACCTTTGTGAATGCGAAGGTCTCCTTACTAACACGAAGAGCAAAAATGCTCTATACTAGCAGCTGAAAAAATCAGCAAAACCAAGCTAAAAACAAACTCCAAATTGACCCTCAAAATTTGTTCAGAGTCCTAAGAATGCAAACAAAATATGCTATCCAACTAGAAACAACATTTTTTACTCAATGAAATCAACAAAATGACCAACGAAGGTCGTCTCGACCAAATGTTGATCGAAGTCAACACTTTATCAAAATTCTCAAAACTCAGCCACACACAAAAAACAAGTCCAAGGGCCTCAATACCTAAACTAAAGGTCCTTCTAACCCAAAAACCACCATCCAGTGCTTAAAAAACTGACAGAATTCTCATCCGAGCCCATTTTCTAAGAATGTTGACACAGGTCAAACTCTTTCAAGTTAAAAGCTCCAAAACTAAAAAACTAACAAAAAAAACAATTGAAGTCCTCATGAACCAAACCACCTATCCCTGTAGACCATAAACACTCTATAGAGACTAGGGGAAAGGTCGTAATAGGAAAAATGCGCGAAAATTACAAAAATGACTAGGAGGTCATTACACTTTGACATTAATGAGAGTTTGGAAGAAGTATCTAAGCTTATATTTGAAGGGTCCTGGAATGAGCAGAAACTAAAGAATATTCTGAGGATATTATAGATCATACTAAATGGGTATTTGAATTGACTTATTTAAAGTGTTTTTGACTTTTAAGATCTTTTAAAAAAAAAAAAATGGGTGTTTGGGAAAGATAAAAATGCTCTTGCATACTTATCTCTTAGATGGGAAAGTACAAAAATATGCTAAAACTAAAAGTTGAGTATTCTCAATTTATGACTTTTAGCTTTTAGCTTATAAACTATTTTTAAAAACGTCAATCCAAATAACATCTAAAAAGTCAATAGAAAAAATAACAGGTATTGAATAGGCCATAGTGGATGACCACCAACGTAGGTATATTTATACTCACTGGTGCATGAAATAAGAAAATGACCTGGAGGGTTCATGGAAGACTGCTTCAAGCCTTCAATTGAGACACTCATTAGTGTTGTAATGACCCTCCAGGTTATTTTCTATATTTTTGTGCTTTTTTCTATATTTAGAGCTTTCCTATAGTTGCCCCAGGTCATTTATGACCTGCTGGGACTGACAGTTCAGTTAACGGGTAGTTTGTTTGGTTTTTTTTATAGTCATTTCCCTGTTTTGGAGCTTTTAAAGTTGAGAAAATGGTCTCAGGATAAAACTTTAGGTAAATGGACTAGGATGCCAATTTTGATGATTTTGTTAGCTCCAGAATGTTGATTTTAGGCTAAGGGGACCCTTGGTCTGGGTCTCAAAGCTTTTGGGCTCATTTTGGGTTATTGGGTGGATTTTGATAAAAATAAAACCTTGGATGTCGGACCCACTTTTTGTCTAAACAACCCTGGATGTATATTTTGATGGTTTTGTTGAGTCTGTAATACTAAATTTAGTAGGGTAGCATAGTTTTTTTGCATGCACAGGGTTCCAAACAAATCCCAAATACCCAGACGGGATATTTGGAGTTGGCTAAAATTTTTGGTATAAAACCATCTGGTGCAGCTACTTAAGAAGCCCTTTCATTGCTTAAGAAAAGATGCTTTAGTGGATGGGGTACCACTTAAGCAGAGCTTGATGGCGTCAGCACCTGCCACTTAAGCAGCCCTTTTTTCGCTTTAGTAAAGCCGCTTTAACGGTTAAGGATCTACTTTAGTGAAATCATCTGACATCACCAGTGGTTGCTTTAGTGGTCAGCCTAGCACTTTAATGGTACTGCTTTAGCGACAATTGTTAGTGTTATATGTAAGTCTCTTTTCTCAATTTTTAGATTTATTTTTCTAAGTATTCCCACCAGTGTTGGTTGTGGGAGCTCGAAAATAGTAGGAAAATCTTGGTTTGGAGATGGGAATAGATTTAGGACGTTAAAGTGACCTTTTCCTTGTCAATATCTAGTAAGTTTGTGGCTTAATTCTCCATTTAATTCTTTAATTGATTTTTGATTTTCTTATTTGTTGTTGGGGCTGTTTTGGGATGATTAAGGAGCAGGTGGTGCTCAACTTTTGCGCATAAGCACATGGTACCCTGAGGGATGTTATTGCAGTTTTAATTTTGGGATTCTGCAAGTGGGGTCCATGGGTGATTTTTAGCTCAATTTCTGACCTGGAGTGTAAATTCATAATATGGGTATTATTGTTCTCATCTTAATGCCTAGAATATGATTTTGATAGCGTGGCAGAGGTCGGAGGCTTCTCTAAAGGGAAAAGCTCCTGTATAGAGGAATTTACGTGCTTCCAGCGGCGTCCAGGTAGGCTAGGCTTATCCTTCTTCTATACTTTGCTCTATTATGGTATTAGTGTGACATTGGGATAGTTATGGGTGGGTTCTTATGGTCTGAATACTTATTTGGTAACTTATGGTTATTTTTAGTCGATTAGGGGCTTTTAGGGTAGATTTCAGCCCCGTTTCCTTTAGGTTAGTATTTACTTGTCCTTTAGGATTTGTCTTAACTTACTTAGTGCCTTGGTATGGGATTGCAAATCCTTAGCCTAGTTTAGGTTAGGTGCTTCTCTTTGGTTGGATTTTTAGGACTTGTAGTGGGCCATACCGCCCTTCATAAGATAGGTTGCTTTAGAGTAGAGCCTTTTTTGGCCTAAATGAGTACAGAACTGCTTCTTAGACAGTAACTTGGGATTGGGTTGACATAGTCATTATAGTAAGCCTTTTTACCTTTGTCACCCTTGGTAGGTTAGTATTTGACTTTAAATCGCAACTTTAGACTTGATAAATGGAACTCGATTCTCCTTTGATATATTCGACCTTCTAAAAATGGGGAAAATGACTAGATAGACTTGAAATAGATTATGAATCTGGGTCACCACTACATGTTGCTTCTTATGAGTTATAGTTTGAGTCTGTCACCTGCTTTATTGATTATATTTTGTTAGTTTTGATTTGAATTCGGCACCTGGTATAATAGTTATCTTCTTTTAATTTCGATTCGAGTTTGGTGTTTATTATTAGTATTTATCTTAACCCGTTATGGTTATAGATGGAGGAAGATTATATGGTACACATATCACACCTTGAGTCACTTTTACTTTCTTACTATTATAGTTGGCTTTATGCTAGTACTACACCTTGTTTGTATCCACCATGCTTATGGGGGCTCGGTTAGGTTTAGTTCTCCTTGTATGTACCTTTCGGGCTTATGGAGGTCCAGATAGGTTATATCTAGGCATGTATTTTGGTGTTTGAGTTATTTATATTGGATTTACTATTTTCTAATAGCATAGCCTATTATTTCATTTATGACCCTCATTATTGCCTTTAATATACCTATTCACACTTTATTTATGGTTTTACTGTAATTGAGCTTAGTCGGCCTATAATACCTACAGAGTACCCTGTGTTTTGGTACTCATACTATACTTTTATATCATTTTCCCTCATACAGATTCTAGTACGAGTCACCGACGTTGATACTGGTCTCGGGCTGTGTTATTGATCAGAGATTTGTGTGAGCTTTTAGAGTCTGAAGATGATCCTTCTCCTTCTGCTTTTATAATAGTATTATTCTGTATATTTTGAGACAATGATGTATATGTTGACACAGTCTTGTACCCCTTTTTGGTATAGTGGCTCTTGTACAGACCTTTACCAGGTCTTGAGGGATTCATTTTGTATATTTTGTCCTCTTCCCTCTTTTGTATTGTATGCTTATATATACATATTCCTTTTCTAGTTTCTTACTATTACTGTTTACCCCTACTCCTTTATCTGACGTATGTTATCCCATTACTCATTATTTTGGAATATGGTTTGGGTTACCTACTGGTGGGTTAAAGTAGGTGTCATCATGACCTGAGAAATTGGGTCGTGATAGTTTAGTATAAGATCCTAGGTTCACCGGTATCATTAGTACAAGAGCAAGTGTCTAGTAGAGTCCTGTAGATCGGTATGATGACATCTATATCCTATCTACGGGAGGCTATAGGATATTCTTAGGAAAATCTCATATTTTTTAATCATTATCATGCATTGTGTCTATGTTGGTTTCTAAATTCTCATTTGTTTTACTCTTTCACAGATGGCTAGGATGTGGGACACGACGGTCGGGGACAGAGCCCCCTAGCCTGCAGTTAAAGCTCCAGTTAGGGGCAACGATAGAGGTCGACCCCGATGTTGAGGTCAAGCTAGAGCTACAGCCCCAGCTCAAAGCCAGGACAGGCCAGGGAGCCTTCACCATATTTGATTATTGACCATGAGATAGAGATTTCACCAGAAGATCTGCCACCACAGTAGTCGATGGGACAAGGGTAGCCCAGGCTCTTCCCAAATTTATATCATCATTTGTCCTCCATGATGCCTTGGTACAGTTATTGGGTATAGTTGGTGGCCAGCCTACAGATGGGGCCCAGACATCCACTCAGGGGCAGCTCAGGGTAGATTTAGTATAGGGGCACGGGCGCAGCCTGTAGTTGTGGTTCCCAAAGTAGAGATTCCACCAGCACCAGTGGTTCCAAAGACAACACTATCCCAGCCAGCCATGACATTTGAGAAGTAGAAGATGCTGGGAAGATTTCTTAGATTGTCTCCACTAAGGTTTGTAGGGGCCCAGGAGAGGATGCATTTGAGTACATTACCAACTGTGAGGAGAGGTTGCACAATTTGGGCCTGGTTGAGTCACATGGTATGGATTACACCACTTTACAATTTGATAGAGCAGCGAGATAGTTGTAGATGGGATACCTTGATTGTAGGCCAGCTGGATCTCCTCCTATAACATGGAGTCAGTTTTTCGAGGCTTTTTTGGAAAAGTATATGCCTCATAGCATGCGCGAGCGCCTAAGGGATTAATTTATTGGGTTACAATAGGGTTCTATAACAGTGGAAGAGTAAGATAAGAGGTTTCATGAGTTAGCCAGACATGCTACCATGATTCTTCTTACTGAGTATGATAGGATATGGTGCTTTGTCAAGGAATTGAGACTTCCACTCTATATGGCTACTCAAAGTCTTGTAGCTATGGGAAGATTATTTGTTGATATTACTGACTATGCTTACACTATAGAGGATTTGCATTACGGGGCCTATGGGGGAAGCAAAAAGGTACCTTATTAGTAGGGTAGGGCCACAATGGCTCATAGTTAAGAGATAGAGGATTTTAGGATAGATATCCACAGCAGCAGCAGTATCAGCCTCAGGATCAGTCTAGTAGGCCCTTTCAGGCAGTATTATAGATTTCAGATGGGGGTCAACCTGGTAATAGTAATTTCAGTGGGCAGAGCAGTTGGTCAATCTTTGAGGGGCATCTAGTCAGGGTCTTCAGGCTGAGGTGGCCATTCTGTATCAGCAGTACCTTCTTGCTAGGTTAGAGTGCCCGTAAAATTCTTTGATTATGTTTTTGTTGGTCATTTTGCCTTAGAGTTTCCCTTAAGTTAAGTGATTGAGCCTACTGCACAGAGTATTCTACTAATCAGGTTAGTGCCGCCACCAACTAGGGATGGTGCACAGGGTTGTAGGGGTTGTCCCCAGGGTTTTCATAGAGGTCCTTAGGTAGGTAGGTCAGGTGGTCGGACAGGCACCCAGTCTAGAGGCGGGCGAGATCATCTATATGTTGTTCCCGGTAGGCCAAAGCCGGAGGCTTTGGATGCTATTATTATAGGTATGATCTCAGTGTACCATCATCCAACTTATGCCTTATTTGATCTAGGCTTTACATATTCATATGTTTCTGCTTATTATGCATCTCGATTGAGTTTGTCTTGTGAGCCATTATTTGAGCCTATGCATGTAGCTACTCCCGTGGGTAATTCTTTAGTAGTGGATTGTGTGTATAGATTATGTATTATGATTATTCAATAGTATGACACTTAGGTTGATCTTATTGTGCTAGACACGGTTGATTTTGATGTAATTCTGGGCATGGACTGGTTATCCCCTTATCATGTAGTCTTATATTACTTCACCAAGTCTGTTACCTTAGCTATGCCTGGTATACCCCTAGTTGTGTGGCAGGGAGCTTATAGTTACACACCGATAAAGATTATTTCTTATATTCAGGCTAGAAGACATCTATTCAAGAGGTGTATAGATTATCTTGCATATGTTCATGATGTTAGTATTGAGAGTCCTTTGCTTGACTCTATTCTTATAGTCCGTGAGTTCCTTGATGTGTTTCCTTCCAACCTACCTGGCATTCCTCTTAAGCGTAATATAGATTTTGCAATTGATCTTGAGTTAGGCACCCAACCTATTTCTATTGTACCTTACTGTATGGCTCCTTCCGAGCTAAAGGAGCTAAATATTCAGCTTTAGGATGTTCTGGGTAAGTTTTATTAGATTGAGTGTCTCGCCTTAAGGTTCTCCTATTCTATTTTTAAAGATGAAGATGGTTCTATGCATATATATATCAATTACGGGAAGCTAAATAAGGTGACAGTAAAGAATAATTATCTTATACCTTGTATCGATGATTTATTAGACCAGTTTTAGGGTTCAATCATTTTTCTAAGATTGACTTGAGATCTGGCTACCACCAGTTAAGGATTTTGGCAGAGGACATCCCAAAAATGGCCTTCAGGACTCGCTACATCTATTACGAGTTCCTGATGATGTCTTTTGGGTTGACCAATGCCCCAGCAGCATTCATGGACTTGATGAACTGCATATTTAGGCCTTATTTGGACTCTTTTGTGATTATTTTTATTGATGACATCCTTATGTACTCAAGAAGTAGGGAGGATCACGAGAAACATTTGAGGATTATGATCCACACTTTGAGAGGTCAATGGCTTTATGCCAAATTGTCAAAGTATGAGTTCTGACTTGAGCCTATAGCATTCTTGGGGCACGTGGTGTCCAAGAATGGAATTACGGTAGACCCGCAAAGATTGAGGTCGTTCGTGATTGGTCTAGGCCTATATCTTTGACTGAGGTTTATAACTTTATTGGGTTGGCAGGCTACTACAGGTGGTTCATCAAAGGATTCACCTCTATTGCAGCACCTATGACTAGATTAACTAGGTAGGAGATTCCATTTCAGTGGTTCGACGGGTGTGAGGTGATCTTTCTAAAGCTCAAGGACTTGCTCACTTCAGCTCATATTTTGACTCTTCCAGTTAAGGTCGAGGGGTTTACTGTATATTTTAATGCTTTAGGTATTTGTTTAGGTTGTGTTCTAATGCACCAGGGTCGAGTTAAAGCATATGCTTCGAGACAGCTGAAGGTGCACGAGCTAAACTACCCCACTCATGACTTGGAGTTGGCGGCGGTAGTTTTTACACTTAAGATTTAGAGGCATTACCTGTATGGAGTTCGCTGTGAGATATTCACTAACCACCATAGTCTTCAGTACATTATGACTAAGAAGGACCTTAATTCGATACACTGCAGATGGATTGAGTTGCTGAAGGACTATGATCTCTCTATTCTGCACCATTCAGGCAAGGTGAATATGACAGTGTATGCCTTAAGTCGAAAAGTGGTGAGTATGGGGATCTTAGTCTTTCTTTCAGTTTTGGAGCAACCGTTGGCCTATGATATCTAGTCCATAGCTAACAGGTTAATTCGGCTTGATATTTCAGACCCCAGAATGATTCTTGCTAGTGTTGAGTCTAGGTCTACTTTGTTAGAGCAGATTAGAGGTCAGCAGTTTAAGAATAGTCGATTGTATGGTATTCGAGATTAGGTGTAGAGGGGCGAGTCTAGGAGGACTACCTTAGATTCTAAGGGTATATTAAGATTCGACGATCGTATTTGTGTTCTGAGGGTAAGAGGTTTAATTCTGTTGATACTTTAGGAGGCTCATAGCTCCAGGTATTTTATTCACCCTGGGACAGCTAAGATGTATAGAGACTTTAGGGAGCATTACTGGTAGAGCGGTATGAGGAGAGATATAGCAGATTTTATGGCTCGGTGTTTGTGTTGTCAATAGGTGAAGGTCGAGCACTTAAAGACCAGGTGGTTTGCTTCAGAGTCTACCCATTCCTGAGTGGAAATAGGAGCAGATTACTATGGATTTTGTGTGCGGTTTACATCATACTTCATGTGGTTCTACTAGCATTTGGGTCATCATGGATCGATTGACTAAGTCCGCCCATTACATTCGTATTCAGGTTTTTTACAGTGTTAAAAGGTTGGCTCTGATCTATGTTCGAGAGGTGGTTCGCCTTTACAGAGTACCCGTGTCTATTATTTCATATAGAGGTTCCCAGTTCACCTTTAGATTTTGGAGGGCATTTCAGGAGGAGTTAGGTACCTAGGTCAACTTTAGCACTGCTTTTCATCCCCAGTTTGACGAACAGTCAGAGCGAACTATTTAGGTTTTGGTGGATATGCTCCAAGCTTGTGTCATGGACTTCAAAGGCTAGTGGGAGCAATTTTTAGCCTTAGTGGAGTTTGCCTACAATAATAGATACCATTTGAGTATATAGATGGCACCATTTGAGGCATTGTATGATAGGCAATGTCAATCTCTAGTTGGTTGGTTTGAGACTTTAGAGGCTAGGCCACTAGGTACCGACATGCTTTGAGGGTCATTGGATAGAGTTCTGGTTATTCAGGATAAACTTCGGGTAGCTCAGAGAAAGAAAAAGAGTTATATTGATTATAGGTTTTGTGATTTGAGGTTTGGATTTAGTGATTGGGGTTTCCTTCGTGTGTCACCCATGAAGGGCGTGATGAGGTTCAGAAAGAGGGGCAAGCTCAGCCCTAGGTATATCGAGTCGTTGAGATACTTCAGAGAATTTGGGAGCTAGCTTATGATTTTGCCTTGCCTCTAGTTTTTTTAGCTACTCATCCAATTTTTCATATGTTGATTCTTCGGTGCTATATCTCAGCTGAGTCTCACATGCTTTGGTAGGACTCAGTTCATTTGGATTAGAGGTTGACCTTCAAGGATGAGCCAGTCTCTATTCTAGCTAGAGATGTTAGGCGGTTGTGTTCCAGAGAAATTCATGTGGTTAAGTTTTAGTGAAGATACCATCCTGTCAAGGAAACTACCTGGGAGACTGAGCATGATATGTGGACTCAGTATCGTTACCTGTTCGATCCTTCAGGTACTTCTTAACTCTTTACTTTCGCAGACGCAAGTCCTTTTAGTAGTGGATGTTGTAATGACCCTCTAGGTCATTTTTTGTATTTTTGTACCTTTTCTGCATTTAGAGCTTTCCTATATCTTTCCCAGGTCATTTATGACTTACTGGGACTAACAATTTGATTATCGGGCAGTTCGTTTAATTTTTTAGAGTTGTTTCCTTGTTTTGGAGCTTTTGAAGTTGAGAACATGGTCTCAGGCAAACAATTCTGGTAAACGGCCTCGGATGTCGATTCTAACAGTTCTGTTAGCTCTAAAATGTCAATTCTAGACCAGGGGGACCCTTGGTCTGGGTCCCGAGGCTTTTGGGCTTGTTTTGGAATATTGGGTTGATTTTGGTAAAAATGGAACCTTAGGTATGGGACCTACTTTTTATCGAAATAACCTCGGATGGAACTTTTGATGATTTTGTTGAGTTTGGAATGCTGAATTTGGTAGGTTAACATAGTTCATTTGCATGCATGGTCTTCCGAATGAATCACGAATACCTGGTCGGGATATTTGGAGTTGGCTGAAATTTTTGGTGCAAAACCATTTGGTGCAGTCGCTTAAGCAGAGTCGCTTTAACGGCTGGGGCGCCGCTTAAGCGGTGCATGATGGCATCAACACCAGCCGCTTAAGCAACCCTTTTTCTGCTTTAGCAAAGCCATTTTAGCGGCTAAGGGTCCGCATTAGCGAAACCGACTGACATAACCAATGGTCACCCTGCCGCTTTAGCGGCAATTACTGGTTTTATATATATATAAGTCTTTTTTCTCGATTTTCAGGTTTATTTTTCTAAGTGTTTCCACCATTGGTGCTTGTGGGAGCTCAAAAGTAGTGGGATAATCTTGGTTTAGACTGGGAATAGATTGAGGACGTTAAAGTGACCTTTTTCTTGTCAATATCTCATAAGTTCCTGGCTTAATTCTCTGTTTAATCCTCTAATTGACTCTTGATTTTCTAATTTGTTGTTGGGGATGTTTTGGGAGATTTAAGGAGCTGGTGGTGCTCAAATTTTGAGCACAAACTCATGGTACCCCGAGGGATGTTATTGCGATTTCAATTTTGGTATTCCACAGGTGAGGCCCACGGGTGATTTTTAGCTCGATTTCTGACATGAAGCATAAATTCACAATATGGATATTATTGTTCTTGTCTTAATGCCTAGAATATAATTTTTATAGCATGGCAGTGGTCAGAGGCTTCTCAGAAGGGAAAAGCTCCGGTATAGAGGAATTTACATGCTTCCAGCGGCGTCCAGGTAGGCTAGGCTTATCCTTCTTCTAGAATTTACTCTATTATAGTATTAGTGTGATATTTTGCTAGTTATAGGTGGGCTCTTATGATCCAGATACTTATTTAGTAACTTATGGTTATTTTTAGTCGATTAGGGGATTTTAGGGTAGATTTCAGCCCAGTTTTCCTTAGGTTAGTATTTGCTTGTCCTTTAGGATTTGACTTAGCTTACTTATTGCCTTGGGATAGAATTTCAAAACCCTATCCTAGTTTTGGGTAGGTGCTTGCCTTAGGTTGGGTTTTTGGGACTTGTAGTGGGCCCTATCGCCCTTTCTAAGATAGGTTGCTTTGGAATAGCGCCCTTTTTGGCCTAAAAAAGTACCAAACTACTTCGTAGACTGTCACTTGGGATTGGGTTAACATAGTCATTATAATAATCTTCTTAAGCTTTGTTACCCTTGGCAAGTTAGTATTTGACTTTAAATCGCGACTTTGGACTTGATAAATGGAGCCCGGTTCATTTTTAATATATTGGACCTTCTAAAAATGGGGAAACCAGATGGACTTGAAATGGATTATGAATCTGGGTCACTACTACATGTTGCTTCTTGTGATTTCTGGTTCGAGTCCGACACCTAGTTTATTTATTATATTTTGTTAGTTCCAATTCGAGTTCGGCACCTAGTATAATGGTTATCTTTTGCTAGTTATGGTTCGAGTCCGACATTAATTATTATTATGTATCTTGACCCGTTATGGTTAAGGCTTAAGGAGGATTATATGGTACGCATACCACACCTTAACTCATTTTTACTTTCTTACTATTATAGTTGGCTTTATGCTAGTACTACACCTTGTTTGTATCCATCGTTCTTATGGGGGATTGATTGGGTTTAGTTCTCCTTTTATGTATCGTCCGGGCTTATGGGGGTCCAGTTAGGTTATAGCTAGGTATATATTTTGGTGTTTGAGTTATTTATATTTGGCTTACTGCTTTTGCTTAGCATAACCTATTATTTCATTTTTGACCCTCATTACTGCCTTTAGTATACCTATTCGCACTTTATTTATGCTTTTACTGTAATTAAGATCAGTAGGACTATGCAAGAGATGGAATTTTCACAAATCACGTGTATCCATATAGTCATCGGTTTGAAAAAGAGTAAAATGCTCAAACATAATGCGTAGAGGGATGCCTACTGAGTACCCCATGTTTTGCTACTCATACTACACTTCTGTATCTTTTTTCCTGACATAGATCCTAGTATGAGTCACCGTCGTTGATACTGATCTCGGGTAGTGCTGTTGACCTGAGATTTGGGTGAGTTTTCAGAGTCTGGAGTTGATCCTTCTCCTTCTGCTTTCATGGCAGTCTTATTTTATATATTTTGAGACTATGATGTATATATTGACACTGTCTAATACTCCTTTTTTGTATAGTGGCTCTTTACTGACCTTACCAGGTCTTAGGGCATTCATTTTGTAGATTTTGTCCTCTTCCCTCTGTTGTATAGCATGCTTATATATAAATATTCCTCTTCTAGTTGCTTATTATTTTTATTTTACCCCTATTCCTCCATCTTCCACCTGTTAGCCCGTTACTCACCATTCTAGGCTATGGTTTGGCTTACCTACTGGTAGGTTAAAGTAGGTATCATCATGACCTGAGAAATTGGGTCGTGACAGAATATAACAAGAAGTAGACCTACCACATTTTGCATTCACATATATGTGGTACCATTCAACTATCTCATTTTTTAATAAAGAGTTTGAAAACTTAAAGTTCCTACAGATGATCAATTATTAAATATGGCTTTTGCAGTGGGTTTAAGGTGTTGGTGTTGTAGTCAACAACAACATGAAATCATACAACACTTGTTTCTACTACTAACGTGTAGAAAGAATTCATGGTAGCTATAAGTATGGGTATCAGTTTGATTCAAATACACCATGTTATCAACGACAGTGAGGCTTTGACTGTTGCGCTAAACTTAAATTGTTGTTCAAAGTAGCACCAGTTATAATAATAAGAAATTATAGAAAAGATATATATGTGCTATTTATATAACTCTAAAAGTCGTCCATAATCTGTCCCACATGAAATATATGCATTGACCAACTTGCCCTCAACTTAAACCAAGTAGAAAACCAAGTTTTAGCCTCTTTGAATGTGTTTTTCTCCCAAGCTTGTGTTGTGTGATGTGATTTCGTATTGTGGAATATACCAACGTATTATCCCCCTCTTTTATGCATGCTTAGGTGTTTATATAGACTCCAATTCGTGATATCCATGTCCCAAAAGGATTAGTTACAATTACAAACTTATTTCCCACTCAAACTATGACTAGGAACCACTTTTTGCCTGTCTAGAGGGGTTGTGCTTCGTGGAGGCAATAACTGGCAGTAAGAGGTACGTGGCATGGATATATTTGATGCAAATCCAGTGTAAAACCTTAAAAGTTGGCATGTGGCCTATCTGAATGCGGGGTGGAGTCTTCACGGCACGAAAAAAGCTACAAAACAACGCAATTTAGCCCAATTTTCACTCTATGCTTCCCGTCAAGATTGCTTCATGTTTCCTCACCCATTGTGGCTAATGTGCAAATTAATTTATCAACTAAATAAGATAAAATGGTCTCCTACAACATATAATAACAAACATTATGCCATACAATACAATAAAGCTCATCAAAAGCACATTACAAAAAGCATAGCTTCGGCCGGCTTGACTAGTTATCTCGTCTAATCCTTATTTGATCATTTTGGCTCTTGTTTTAGGTCAATTACACCTAAAATCATATGAACATGAGGCTTAGAACTATTTTACACAAATATCACTAAATACACCCATAAACGCACTAAGTTATCCTCAAAACTAAGCTAAACGCGTGTAGATAATGACACTTAAGTGTATAAATATGCCTAAGATCACCACCCCACACTTAAAGCCTTGTTCGTCCTCGCACAACTCCGTACACTAATCATAATCAAGGAAGACACTAACATCCCTACTTTAACCAATACACTCAAGCTAGAACTACAATGACTACACAAATAGCACGTTCTACATTAAGCATGTTACATTACAATTGAAACACATGAATACCAATTCAAGACTTCCTAGTTGCAAGAATTGACTCTAAAATATTAGCAAAATCATTAAATTACTCAATTAGGGTATCAAATAAGTTACCCATATTTCATCAAACATGTTCCCCTCACACCAAGAGAGTCACCCATAATCACTCACCAATATGCAATTTAACACAAGAATGGGTGCAAGAATCAAATCCTGCTCACTCTCACAAAGAATTCACATGTCACATAAGATGAACCATAAGCTTGACCTTAGTGTAGTACTCCACTAATATAAGAATATAAAAGATCAAGATCAAATAGGAATTTAAGGGTTATAATGTAGGCTAAGGGACTGGTAGGAACTATTCTTGACAGTAATAGTGGCTAACTTTCCTAAGTGATTTAATACACCACACTTTCATTAAGCTCATGTTCAACCAACCTATTTTTCACCACTTTTATATTCATAACTCTCTTTTATTTTGCCCTATATCTTTAAATCTGTCTTACACATCTTTAGTAGGGAGTATTTCCTATCAATTTTTCTTTTCATTACATTACTCCCCACCAACAACACATAAACTTTTTAAATACTCCCATAGTTATTACTTTGGGGTTTCAACTTCACTTTTTCCTTCTTCAGTTTTACACTCCTTAACATCTTAATTTTTTAACTAAAGCGCTTAGGAGTTTTGGATCAAATTACAATCAATTGAAAGAAAAGGAATAATCTACATATGAGGCTACCAAACAATAGGCTAAAGGCTCAACGGGGCTAACTAAGATCATGCATTAGGGGTAGATAAAGCAAGGGATAAAACTTGGCTATCAAAGAAATGCCTGTATCATCTCCTAAACTTAAGATTCTTCATTTCGCTTTGTAAACACACCGGGCAGTTCTAAACATCAATATGCAAGCATGGAATACAACAAAAACTTCACACACATGACACATGTTCAACTCAAGAAAAATCCCTATAGATTCTCAATCAAGCAATTTCAAGAGTTCAAACTTAAGGTAAAATCAAACAAGAGTCACAAAATGAACCTAGGCGTCTCAAAAATAGTCATTCAAACCAATTTTCAGCATGCTTTCACCTTCAAAACACTTGAATCATGTAGTCATATAGCCTAACAAAAGCACCTATTATCCAATCAGTGAAAGGGTTCTACTTATTAAATCTTGATGACTGATTTTTCCTCAAGACGGTCGTCATCCATCCATCATCAGGAAAAGTCCCTAACCTATGACTAAAAATTTTAAAATTACTCCTAAAAAGAAAAAGGATAGTCGGTTCAAAGGGCACCCCCTCAAAAAAGAACCGAAATGAAAAACCAAGGGGTGGATGAAGTGTGCACCTAAAAAAAAAAAAAGAAAAAACTAAAACTACTAAAATAAAATCTTTTTGTATTTTTCAAATTTTTTAGCAACATAAGCAAATAACCAAAAGACTGTTATAGCACACTACACCCTAAACATATATCGGAAGATTCCCCACCCCACACGTAAGATCATACTTTGTCCCCAAAGAATAAATTAAAATTAAGTATAGAAATACTCCCTGAGTCCTCTAGGCCTAGCTAGAAGCATGTCACTTTTCACTTTTTTCTCAAGGGGGCCAGGGGACGCCACACTTAGCTTTTGCCATGCTCCTTAGCTCAGATTATGGGTACTCAAACTTCCCCAAACCTACAAAATCAAAAACAATAAAAACAAAGGTGACACTACAACAAAAACAAAAAATAAAAATAAAAATTACTTACTACGTGTTGGTTGCCTCCAAACAAATGTCTGATTTAACATCGCGGCACGACCTATCAACTTTTTTCTCCACCTTGAGGATATGAATTTCACCCTAACATCACATCCAACTTTTTGCTTTGCTCATAGGGTGGTTGTATAAAGATGAAGGAACCAAGTAATGGATGGTTCATGTGAAACCGTTTGGCCCTGAAATGAGGCATGTTATTGTGTTGCTTGTCTGGTGCAAATTTAAGAATGTAGGATTCTTGCTCCTCATCTTCACATTCTTCTACCATTTCAGATGACTCCAAAGACATGTCATCATCTAAACATAATATATAAAAATACTTTGAATGATACACAACCCATCCCACTTTCAAACTTACACCATTCATAACATGCTCACTTTTATTCACCTTCTCAGTGTCAGCATCAATCAAAGAATGATAGTCGACTTGTTGGGATTTTTCTTCCCTATCCATAGACTAGCTAGTATCCACAACTATAGGTGATTGGACATCAGACATCATAATCTTTTTAGTCAATTGGTCATTCAAGTCATGGTTATCTAGGCCAAATTGCTCCATCTCTTGTATGAGCTCATCTTTCCCCTCCTTTGGTTGGGTTGCCATGGTTGTGAGACTATCCTGAAGGAACTCATAATATTTGACTTGCTGGTCTCATTCTATTAGCCAATCTTTGTTTGCTTCCCTGCCAACATCACAAATAATAGACTGATCATAATAGGGGTTTAAGGGAGGGGAATAAAAATTGGGTCAACCCATCAAATGGCCATCCTGACCACCATATATATTGCATACATTCAATTCAAAAGATTGAGTAGGTGAACACAACCCTCTCTTTTGAATACAAATATATTTTTTATCCAGGTGGGGTCCTCCATAATACGAATATGAAAATCCATCATCCAACCAATATTTATCCCAAACTAACATATCAAGAAGAGTGATAGAAAAGAAAAAGAAAACTTTGTACAAAAAGAAACTATATACAACTCAAACAAATAAAAAGAAAAAAGTCTAATCTAGATAAATAATTAACACCGAAGTCCCCGACAACGGCGCCAAAAACTTATTGCGACTTTGGCACATGCAAGTGTATGCAGTCTTACAAGTAATATAGTGGCTCTTGCGAGTCGGATGTCGAACCCACAGGGACATGTCATTTAACTATTCACTTAGACCAAACAAATTTTTATTATTTATTCAAGCAATAAAACCAAAGATGTATGAAGTTTAAAAGATAAAACTAAACTATAATAAATATGATAAACTTGGGGTTAAAATAATATCAAGGAGAGTTCTGGGGCTTTTGGTATGCTTCACATTCATTTAGATCATTCTTCAACCACCTATTTTTTGGACTCTTGAGTGGTCACACCCCAGTTCTACATCCCTTCTTACATTTACCTTTTCAGGATTCCATTCAAGATTTTCAAGCTCGGGCTTATTCATCAATTTGGGCAACTCCATGAAAGAGTCCAAAGAGGTAATGGGAAGTTTACACTCCTCCACCCTATACTCATCCACTTCCATATATGTGATCATACATAGATCTCTGTAGTGTGAGGGTGTGTTGAATGTTTTGTACACTCTAAAGACCACATCTTCATCATTCAGTCTTATCTTGAGTGTGCCCTCTCTAACATCTATCAAAGCTCCACCGGTAGACAATAATGGATATTCCATTATAATTGGTACCCTATCATCTGCATCATAGTCAAGGACAATAAAGTCAGCAGGAATAATGAACTTACCAACCTTAAAGAGAACATCCTTTATGATTTCTTTGGGGACCGCTCTAGATCTATTTACCATCTGTAGCACAACTGAGGAGGGCCTTGGTTTACCTAAACTAAGAGTATTAAATATTGAAAGGGGTATCAAGTTGATGCTTACCCCAAATCACTCAGAGCTCGAACAATATCACTTTCACTAATTTGTATGGAGAGGGTGAAACTCCTAAGGTCTTTGAGCTTTTTGGGCATCTTGCTCATAACCACAGAACTGCCCTCTTCAGTAAGTTCCATAATTTAAATATCAGCAAGCCTTCTTTTGTTCTCTACCACATCCTTCAAATACTTAGCATACTTGGGTATTCCCATTAAAACATCTAACAAAGAAAGGTTAATGTGAAATTCTCTAAACGTGTTACATAACTACTTAAAATAAGCATATTTTTTGGCTTTCTTAAGCTTTTGATAGAATGGTGGTGGTAGTCTATTTTCTTCTTTCTTAGGCTATTCAGTCTTCTTCTTTTCAACCACTTTCTTCGGGACTTGTTTTTCCACAGGTCTCGGGCTTGTGAACTCTGCTTGTACCTCATGATTATGCTTTGGTGGTGCATTTTTCAAGTCTATACCACTTCTTAAAGTGATTGCCATAAAATATTTGGGATTCTTTGTATCACTGGACAAACCCTCTTGAGGTCTTGTATTTTGATCCTGAGCTATCTGGCTTATCTGTTTCTATAGCCTGAGTGGCAAGTTGCTAATTTTTATGTCTGCAGCCATCTTGTTTTGATTTACAGCAAGTGTTGCATAGCGCGCTTGTGTCTCTACTTGGATAGCCATGATTTGTCTCAGTATCTCTTCCATATTGTTGGTTTAATCCTGTTTCTGAAACTTCTGACCTTGAACCTGATTATTAACCCAGGATGAATTGGGTTAAGTCTGCCAAGTTTGATTGTAGTTGTTACCCTACGCCTGATTACCTGTCTGAGCATTTCCTACAAAATTGATTGACTCTGAATTAGCACTGCACAGTTTTGCATAATGATCACTACCTCCACAAACTTGACACTAAATATGAGCCTGTTGAACCTACTGCATTGGTTGTATAACATTGGATGGAGCATGGCCCTAAGCCATACTCAATTTATTCAACTAAATCATCATCTAATTTTTCATGTTAGCCACTTATGTAGTTAATGTTATGATGGTATTGCTTTCTGATGCACTTGAAACATGTTTCACCGCAGCTCTGGAGGCATCACTATGCCAATTCGGACTATCCTATGCAATTCTATCCAATAGGGTGTACAACTCTATATATTTTTTCTCCAAAGCGTAACCACCTGCATCTGAATTTAGCAAAACCTTTGTGTGTGGGTCAAGACTTTCAACAAAAGTGTGAGCTTGTACCTTATTGGATTGTTGATAATGTGGGCAATCTCTGAGAAGACCTTTGAACCTCTGGCTTAGTACAAGTTCTCTTCGGGCTTCTGTTTGAAGCTAAGGATTTCACTTCTCAATTTTCCAGTCTTCCCGGAGGAGAAGAATCTAATAAGGAACTTTTTTGCAAGATCGTCATATATTGTGATGGAATCTGCAGGCTCTCCCTTTAACCACTTCTTAGCTTCTCCCAAAAGTGAAAATGGGAAAAGTGTAAGCCTCACATAATCTGTGGAGACCCCTGTAGGAATGAACGTATCACTGATCTTTAGAAAATTTGGAAGATAGACCTATGGATCTTCATAAGTCTGACCAGTGAACTATCCGCTCGTGTGCAACAACTGTACCATGTTCTATTTTAACTCAAATCTACCTTCAGGATTTGATTTGCGGATGGCGGAGGTAACATTAGTTACGAGTAGAATTGTCACTTTGTACGCTATCCTTGGTGCTTCCATGACTTCAGGAACAATCTCGACGTGTTGATCCTGCTCAACCTGCGATATTGGGTAGAGAAGTGTTGCTTCTCTTCTTAACCAGTGTAAGCGATGCTCAGGTTAAGGATTTAGTTGGACCAAATCCTTATTCTTTGCAAGCTTACTAGCTTCACAAACCTGTACTTGCAAGATGAGTAGCTAAGACCAAGTTGTTAGCACTTATCAAATAAAACAATAAACTTAAAAGTAGAAATTTACTAACCTTAAGTCCCCAGAAACGGTGCCAAAAACTTGTTGCGACTTTGGCACACACAAGTGTATGCGGTCTTTTACAAGTAATATAGTGGCTCTTGCGAGCCGAATATCAAACCTATAAGGACTTGTCGTTTAACTATTCACTTAGACCAAATAAATTCTTATTATTTATTCAAGTGATAGAACCAAAGATGTATGAAGTTTAAAATATAAAACTAAACGTTAAACTATACTAAAGATGATAAACTTGGGGCTGAAACAATATCAAGGAGAGTTCTGGGGCTTTTGGAATACTTCACATTCATGCATAGTTTCGATTTCTAGTTGGTGTTTATCGTGATCGTTGATCTATGGGGTTGGTAATATAACTTGGAAATGGTCATCCTCTAAGTTATCTACCCAAATTATTCTCACAACTACATTGTTGAGCGGTGATGTGAGTTCCTACATCAGATGCATTAAGCTATCTTCCTGTCTAGTAACCAAGTGGGGAAATTAGGTATATCTCTATCCTAATCGCAAATCATCCTTCAACAATTAGCCCTTAATCAATTAAATATATGATCCATACTCCCTACGTACTTCATTCCGTCTTTCCACCAAAAGATAAGCCAAGCTCCCCATACTCACCATTTTTCAACTCAAAGCATCCACCATCACATTAGCCTTGCCTGAATGATAAAGAATAGTGAGATCATAATCCTTAAGCAACTCTAATCATCTACATTGTCTCATATTAAGATCTTTCTATGTAAAGAAGTATTGAACGGTACTATGATCGAGAAAATCTCACAATAAACTCCATACAAACAGTGATGCCACAATTTCAACCCAAATACAATCGCGGCTAACTCCAAATCATGAGCAGGGTAGTTATTCTCATGGACTTTCAACTGTCTAGAAGTATAGTCTATCACCTACCCTTCTATATTAACACACTACCCAAGCCAACTCCAGAAATATCACAAAACACAGTGAAACCCACAACCTCTTTAAGTAAAGTCATGATAGGAGCTGAAGTCAACAACTCCTTGAGCTTTTTAAAGCTCTTCCCACAATCATCTGACCACTTAAAAACAACCTTTTTCTAAGTCAACTTCCTTTTTCTAAGTCAACTTAGTCAAAGGAGCCATAATGGAAATGAAGCCCTGCACAAACCATCGATTATAGCCTACTAACCCAACAAAACTCTGAATCTTAGTAGGAGAAGTAGGTCTAGCCCAATCATGCACCACCACCGCCTTAGCCAGATTGACCATAATACCATTATTGGTCACCACATGATCCAAGAAAGAAATAGAATCCAACCAAAATTCTTACTTGGAGAACTTGGCATACAACTCCTCATCTCTCAATCTCTGAAGCATGGCCCTCACATGCTCAGCCTCATTCTTGGAATAAACCAAGATATCATCAACGAACACAATCAAAAAAGAATCTAGATAATGTCAAAACACTTTGTTCATCAACTACATAAATGTTGTTGGGGTGTTAGTCAGCCAAAAGATATAACCAAGAACTAATACTGGCCATACCGCATACGGAAATCTATCTTCGAATATCCAAAGCTCTAATCCTTAACTGATGGTAACCAGATCTCAAATCAATCTTAGAAAACATTGTGGTACCTTGAAACTGATCAAATAAATCATTGATGTAAGGAAGTGGATACTTTTTCATGATAGTCACTTTATTTAATTACTGATAATCGATACATATGCACATGGATACATTTTTCTTCGTCACAAACAAGATAGGAGCACCCCAAGGGGACACACTTGGTCTAATAAAACCCTTACTCAATAAATCCTGTAATCGTTCATTTAATTCCTTCAACTCTATTAGGGCCATCCGATAAGGAGGAATGGAAATAGGCTTGGTGCCCTACTCTACATCAATAGAGAAATCAATATCCCTATCCGTAGAAACACCAGGCAAGTTGTAGGAAACACGTCCATGAACTCTCTAATGACTCTCACAGAATCCAAGGGAGGTGGTGAATCAATACTGGTATCATGCACATAGGCCAAATAAGAAAGACCCCTTCCCTACTATGAGATAAGCACAGAGAAAAGATATAATCCCTTTTGGACACAAACTAGGAGAACCTTTCCAATCTAACCTCGGTACAACTGAAATATCTAAGGTCACGGTCTTAGCAAAACAATCCAAAACCACATGATAAGAAGATAACCAATCCATACCCAGTATGATATAAAAGTTAACCATATCAAGTATAATCAAGTCTAGCCGAGTCTCACACCCAGAAAAGGTCACCATACATGATCGATAAACCCGATCCACCACTAAAGAATCACCTATGGGGGTAGAAACATGAATGGGTACGGCAATGGACTCATACGTAGTATCAATACCAGTAGAAAAACATGTGAAAACATAAGAGAATGTAGACCCAGGGTCAAATAATACTGAAGTGGGATGATGGAAAACTGGGATGATACCTGCAATCACAGCATCAAAGTCCTCTACCTCAGGTCTTCTAGGAAAAGTATAACACTGCTGCGTCCGCTACCAGATTGAGCAACTCTTTACCCACTACCAAGATCTCTTTGAACCCCACATCTGGTACCTCTAAATCCACCTCTACTATCATGTGTACGGCTCTAACTGTTGACACTAGCGTCAGACAAAACTGAAGCTGAGAACTTTATTGGGGAGGACCCATCGCATGCTGGGGATAATTCTTTACGTGTCCAAGCTCATCATACACAAAATATCCCCTACTAGATGAATCACATTATAAGGGACCAAAAGAACCAAAAATCCCCTCATAACTTGATGAACCAAAATGAGACCCTCAGCCTGCATTACCTGATCTCTAACCACTCGAAGCCTCAGAATCTGCAAGCCTACTATCTAAACTCTACAAAACTGCCTGAATTGGGCTATCGTGGTAACCATGAGAACTTCTGCCTGAGAAATCCTTACCACTAGATGACTAACCACTGAAACTGCCTTGTCGGTGCACCCTCTTACCACCACCACTCTGAGTACCCTGGCAAATAGTCTCAATCATCTTGGCATGATCCACAATACTCTGAAAGGAATCACCTGAAATCACTAACTGAGACGTCGCCAACTGATAATAACTAGTCAAACTCTTAACAAACTTTCTGATCCCCTCAAACTCTGTGGAGATACTAGCAGTGGAATACCTAAACAAGGCATGAAAATGAGCCTCATACTCAGCAATAGTCATGGAGCCATGCTCTAAATCATCAAACTCGTCCCTCAGCTTGTCCCTCAAGCTATAGGGCACAAACCTCTCAAGAAAAATCTCAGAAAGCTGGGTCCAATTCAATGGAGGGGAACACATTGGTCTACAACTAACATAAGATCTCCATGCATGGCTTAGCCATATCAGTCAACTGAAAGGTAGTGTAATAAACAACATGGGACTCAAGAGAATCGAGGTTAGGTAACCTCTCTTGATAATTGACTAAGAACTCATAAGCAGCCTCACCAATACACCACTAAACTTGGGAGGGGACAATCTTATAAATCCCTTAAACCTCTTCTGCTCATCAAAAAATATCACTAGACCAGGATCTACTGGCAGAATAAGTCTGGCAGGCAATGCCTTAACACGTGGGGCCACAACAATAGTTGGTTGTGCCTCAGGAGTCTGAAAACCATGAATAGAAACCTACCATGGTTTCAACACATTCTCTCCTCTGAGAACCATCTTGTGTACCCAGTAGAATACCTAACTGATAGGTTCTATTCAAATGGACCAAAACATGAATTAGAATATCCTGCAACACTAAAGTGGTAACAAAACCCTAAGGGGCCTAGGTTGCACCCACTTACTCTAGTTGATAAGATGCCTTAATATGATTAATCTCAGGCTCAAAAGAGGCCATTCTAGCTCTCTCTCTAGCCGAAGTCGCTCCTCTTACCTGGCCACTACTTGGTCTCGGTCGTGACCACTACCGAGTCCCTTGACTGGGACTCCTCCAATGGGTCCTGACTTAACATCCTCAACATCCCCTGATCGAGTTCTGACTACTACACAGAAAGAGTGGAATACAAATTTAGAATAATGGGCATGAACAACACGTACGATAAGAAATCAAATTAGAAAATTTTTCCTCAAAACATCTCGTAGCCTCCCAAAGATAGATACAAATGTCAAGTATCGACTCATGGGACTCTATTAGGCATCTCGCTCTTTTACTCATGAGACCAGTGAAACTAGTTGTCACACCTCTAGTCTACACCCTAGACATAACACGGTGATTAAAACCATAGGTAGTCCCAATCTAACCCTTGATACAAGCATAATTCATGCGCAGCTAAATAGAGACATATAAACTAAAAAGACAACACTTTGCCAAAGCTCAAGCATGATAAAATGGACAAGTTAAAAATTTTACTGAAAGACTAATAGTTTCATACAACAGCTATATCATGAAGAAACTGAAGAAAAATAAACTGAATAACAACTCTGGCTGGCTGTCTATAAAGCCTCTACTAATACTGAATATAGGTAGTCAGGTCATGACCCCCAGCTATCCTTAATCAATATATATGAACAAAATGGAATGCTATGACTACTACTGACTAGAGTCCCTAAATAAAAAAAAACCATTATCTGCCTGACCATGATCCTATGGGCTAGCACTGATACCTATATTATGAAATAATGTAGCGCGGGGAAAGTATGAGATTAGTACTTTGAATGTACTGAGCATGTAAGATATGTACTAGTTATGAAAAACACTTAAAACATGCTTTAAAACTGAGGACATAAACCACTTACTGTAATATGAACTAAATCATGTATGCACTAAAAAAGTTGTGAGACATAAAAAATCTTTGTACCATGAGCTAAAACATTTTTAAAAACTGGAAAGCTGTAGAAGCATAAATATTTTATGTGATATAAAATTAGTGTTGAACATGTTGTTAAACTATAGTAAATGCAACCTGAATACAAACAGCTAAACTGTAGTACACTAACCCTATATGAAATACATATGTATTGGTATGCAATGATAATATGAAAAGTCATAGTTTAAAAGCAAGTAAAACTCAACCAAGGGTCATGTACAAATACTGAGTCAGAAACTATAAGAGAGCCTATTAACTGTCATAAACCACGTGAGCTAGCATGGAGTCCGATGTATACGCCCCATAGAGAAGACCCAATATACCTTGCCAGGATATAAAGGCATGGATGGCATGATAACTATTGCTCGACTGGGAGGGCTAAATAAATTTATAGCGACATGTAGTTCTGGAACTTGGGTGCGCTGAACCCAATTCAACCTCGATGCTAAGTACTACTCCCAAATTGATTTATATTGATAACTCATAAAAACTGAGGCTTTGCATCTAGAATCAGAACCTATTTAAAATTACAAATATTCTAAATATTTTGATACTGAAATTGATCA
Source organism: Capsicum rhomboideum (assembly GCA_031232105.1). Taxonomy (NCBI): domain Eukaryota; kingdom Viridiplantae; phylum Streptophyta; class Magnoliopsida; order Solanales; family Solanaceae; genus Capsicum; species Capsicum rhomboideum. Next base: position 49,244,235 of record CP124716.1, on the reverse strand, counting down.
TGTTTATTCATGCTAAAATGAAGAATATTGGGATCGTGTGTTCATAACACGCCTAATTTTCTAAAAATAAGGCTAATTCATGTGAAAGTACTGTATAACCATATCAACTAGTAATATCATGAAATATTGAGTCAAATGCAATTCACTTGAAATCATGTTGATATTCAATTCATATTGGATAATATCATACTAAACGTAAATCTATGGAAAATATGTCATGTCGTACTAAAATAGACTGAAATCTATCAAATCATGCATAATTCATTCTGAGAGAACTGAAGTCTATAAAACATGCATAATTCTTCAAGTATTAAAATAACTTAGTTAAATCCATGTAAATCATGCATAATAACTTTGAATGGGGATCATTATCATAAAATATTTTAAAGGAACTGAATTTCAAGAATTTGGCATAATTAGTTGTGAACACTAGATCATGAGTTCATGAATCATAACTGAAATTTATATTTTAAAACTAGGTTTTGGACATAAGGGTGCAAGGAATCCCGTATTTAATACCTACATACCAAGACTGAAGAAATCTTGAACTGAAGGCCAGAGAATTTGGCTTTGAGAAGAACCCTAGGCTTAGGACTTTGAGAGAAACATGAGATCTTTTAATTTTCCCTCTAAGTGTTAATCTGTGAGAATGAGGGAATAGGTCAATTTTTCCCTTCTTAAACTCCCTACAAAAAATATAAAATGATGTAGGTTTGGGGTTAAAGGAGTGGAAAAAGACCAAAATACCCCTAAGAACTGTTCTGAAAATTTGCTGAATTTCTGGTACAGGGGTCATAGTTTGAATCCATGGTCTATAGTATCAACCCAAGGTTCGTGGTTATGGTCGTGGTTTTTGACAGCTTGACAGTGCTTCACTAAAATGGCCATAACTTTTAACTTGGGAATTGGATTGATGAACGGTTGGTGGCATTGGAAAAAAAATTCAAATACCTTTAATTTAGTAGGTATTATGCCACCTAAACACTCATATATTATGATTAATTATAATTTGAAATTAACCCAAGTAGAATCTTATACTAAAACTTAGCCGGCAGAGGAGTTTTCAACTCAACTTTGTGTTGGGGTCTTCTTATAACCTTAAATCACATCCAATACTCTTATTATACTTATATTTATAGTTCTTGGGAGTCGAAATATTGGTGGGATTTGGAAAAACTTATTTTAAATGATGGTTGAAATTTCTAGAAAATGGACTTCATGAGCCGTACTACGACTCGTGCTTCTAAACCACGGTCACTTTCCATGGATCATGGTTTCAAAACACAGCTCATGGTTTGGACTCATGACTTTTGAGAGAAAAATCTAAACTCTCTGTTCTATAGTACGAGCCAAATGTACGACTTGTACAATCAACCTACAATCCATGGATTAGTCATACTGAGGCAAATCTGGAGTTCTTGACTATTTTTTCTAAGTCTGAAATTAAGCTTGAACAAGTTTTGGGGTGTTACAATATCTTCCCTTTGGGAATATTTGTCCTCAAATGGACACTTAACTAGCATGGAAACATGAGATACTATCATGGAACAAATTTATGGAATTGTCATGCATGAAACTGGAGATGAATTTTCAAAGTAAGCTAAAGTTTGGCCAAGAGCTAAAGCCAAACTGAGATAAAATTAGGAGAGTGTTCGTAATCAAAAACCATGGAACGAAAATAGGCATAGACATGAAACGTTAGAAAGTAAAACTAGAAAAAAGGATGGGAAATTACTGGAACTTTTCATCTGATTCTCTGAACTAAATTTAGGTTATAAAGATTGATTCACACTGAGAGTTTAGAACTTATCAGAAGCATTCATGACATGAACGTACATATAGAACTACAAAGTGATAGATAACAAAGTGAAATTTCTAAGAGTCACTAAAAAAGAAAAATAGGCTTTCTATGACACTCCTTGTTTGAAGTTCTAATAACCTTTGAGGGAATAACTCGCGGGCATGATCTGAGAGACACATTTGACTATGGGATTATAACTTAGTTTAAGCATCCTGGTTTGCTAATCTGAGTTCATCAAACAGGAATGGTATAGATTTGAACATGAGACACTTTTGGTCTGAAACTATCTATCATGAAACATGGGCATCTAGGGCAAGAGGTAGGATTTGGAGTACTATTCCTTGTGAAATACGACTGATAACTTTCCAACTTACCAACATTTCTCAACCATGCTCCTTCTTACTAAAATATAACACTTAACTAGCTAAAACTCCTAACTCTCTTAGGGGTACACTACATATGTCTAGTAAAGGCTAAGTCTAGTTGCATGCTCCTACTCTGTTCAAGCTTAACTCAGAGATATAAAGCACTACCACTAAAACTACTAGACTAATCTTAACTACGGGAATCTATATTCTATATCCACCATGAGCAATCATTCTCAAAATACACTTTCTCTTGCCACCTTAGACAATCAACCTTAAGTTCTAATCAAAGAGTCACTAACCACTAAAAGTCATTATCCACAAGTATATCAACAAATCATTCAAGCCTATCACCCAACTTCCATCGACATCATTATCAAAGCATAAGAAGGGTCACTGAAGAACTAGAACACGAGGATCTAGAATAAAAGGGATACTATGAAATCTTAACTTAAGGATTTTTATAACTTCGACACTCAACTGAGGCCTGAGGAGTAAAGTATAATAGGAACAAACTTGTTCAAGAGATCTGATCTGAGAACATCATGATGTGTTTTGATTTCACTAGTCTTTAGGACGTATCATGAGTACATGGGACTAAGCATACTGTAAAATATAAGTACATGAGTTATGAGTTGTATGAAATGGGACTGAATTCATAGATTCATAGAGTGTGCTTCGGATTACTGAGTAAACTATTACTCCTCATACTAGGAACTGAGAATGGACATAGTTTTGTATGAAGTGCATGTATATGAGTTATGATTATGGAGTTGACACACAAGACATGAGTAGAGTGTCATAACGAATGAAGTACAAGAAATATATTGAGGTACGAATAGGTCGGGTATCTGCCTCCCCCTAGATTTATTCTAGAACTCACTAGCATTACTACTAGAATCTCAAAACCTGGGTTGGTTCGTTATCCTATCATCTCTCCCTTATATCAAAAGCCATCATTCTAAGTCTGTGGACCTCTTCAATAAACTCTAAACTGAACTATAATCACTTTACACTAGCGCTCGATGTATAACTATACATATAAGTACTAAACTTGCCCGAAAAGATTATATCTGAAAGTGTAAACCCAATGCTAGTACTTCCTTTTGAGATACAACTCTTAACTTTCTCTAACCTCTATAGTCATTATACTATAACTTAAATGCTTACTAATTTAGAATCTTATGAAGTAACACAATAACCTGAGTACACACCTTTTCCTTCTAGAATTCAAAATTCTTTCTCTTTATTAGCATGATCATCCATAATGCAAACTTAGATTCTAACACTTAACATGGATAGCCACAAAATTTCTCATACAATATACCAACTTACCACCGCTGGATAGAATTTACGAAGTAATAGTACACTCAAAATTTTATGAAAAATACTCAACCTTAACAACCATCTCTATCTTTATGTTCACTGCCTAGGCTTGATCCTTACTAAAGAATTGACATAATCTAAGTCCCCTTAACCAGTAAATCCCTCTCAATGTGTTATCATAAAGTCTACACAACTCATTACTGGCTTAATGGATACATAACTCCATCTACTATCTCCAGATACGCACTATCCACACTCTACTGCTACTACATTTCTAGACTCATACTTCTAACTCTAGACTCGTACTTCTAACTCTGGGGTGATTCTTCTACTATGGCTCTTAACATCTCGAATCACAATTACTCTAGGAAAAACACTTCCAAAGAATTCAATCTAGATACATACTTCTTCCCACTTAAGGGTCATCTACACTAAGGTTCTAAGAAAGGATCTGAGAGCACATCTTACTTTTTTTCCACGCATGATTACATGAACAAGAGTGAATTCTTTCAAAGTTTTGAGTATAGAAGCACTGATGGGCTCTTCTCATGCCCTTGTGCAAGCTTATAACTGTTTGTAGTCTCTATCTGGGAAAACTTTGTCAGTAGGAATTTAAGCTTGACTGTTTCTATTACTTCAAAGATGAGGCATAGTCTGTGGAAATGGAACAATGATTGGATCTGCATATATTTCATAGAGAATATCTATACTGCACCACCTAGAGTATGAAAGAAAGGAAATATTTTCCTAAATACCCTATAGCCTCTCAAAGAAAAGTACAGACGTCTCTGTACCGTTCCGCAAAACTCTATAAGACACGGCTTTATAAACACCCTAGGACACTTAAACTTTATGCTCTAATACCAAGTTTATCATGCCTTGAGTCTACACCCTAGACGTAACACGGACCACAAGAAGTCCCAAGATAACCCTTGATATTGGTATAATTCATGATAAAATTGGCAAACCTAAAATTTTACTGAAAGACTAAAAGTTTCATACAACAGTTGTATCATGAAAAAATTGAAGAAAAACAAATTGAATACAACTCTGAATGACTATCTATAAAGCCTCTACTAATACTGAATATATGTAGCCAGGACATGACTCCCAGTTATCCCTAATCAATACATATGAATAGAATGAAATGTTATGGCTACTACTGACTGGAGTGCCCGAATAAAAAGAACTCATTATCTACTGAATGGAAACTGCGATATGTATGACCATGATCCTGTGAGCTAGCACTGATACCTATATTATGAAATAATGCAGCGTGAGGAAAGTATACAGTCAGTACTTTGAATGCACTGAGCATGTGAAATATACACTCGTCATGAAAAACACTTAAGGTATGCTTTAAAACTGAGGACATAAACCATTTACTGTAATATGACCTAAATCATGTATGTACTGAAAAAGCTGTGAGACATAATGCAATCTCTAAATCATGAGCCAAAACATTTTTGAAAGTTGGAAAGTTGTAGAAGCATAAATATTTCATATGATTTAAAACTAGTATTGAACATGCTGTAAAACTATACTGAATACAACCTGAATAAAAAGAGTTAAACTGTTGTACAATGACCCTATATGAAATACATATATACTGATATGCAATGAGAATCTGAAAAGTCATAGTTTAAAATCAAGTAAAACTGAACTGAGGGTCGTGTACAAATACTGAGTCTGAAACTATAAGAGAACATGTTAACCGACATAAATCACGTAAGCTATCGTGGAGTTTGATGTATACGCCCCATCGAGAGAACCCAATATACCTTACCAGGACATAAAGGCATGAATGGTGTGATCACGTAACAGATACCCAACTGGGAGGACTAATTAAATTTATGGTGGCACGTAGTTTTGGAACTTGGGTGTACTGAACCCCAGTTCAACTCGATGGTAAGTACTACACTTAAACTGATTTATACTAATAGCTCATAAAAACTGAGGCTCTGCAATTGGGGACAGAACCTATTTAAAGTTAAAAATATTTTGAAGGTTTGTATATTGAAACTGATCATGTTTATTCATGCTAAAATAAAAAATATTGGGAGATTGTGTTCATAACACGCGAAACTTTCTGAAAATAAGGCTAATTCATGTTAAAGTACTGTAAAACCATATCAACTAGTTAAATCATGGAATACTGAGTCAAATGCAATTTACTTGAAATCATTTTGATATTCAATTCATATTGGTTAATATCATACTGAATGTAAATACATGAAAACATTTCATGTCATACTAAAATAGACTGAAATTCATCAAATTATGCATAATTCATTCTAAGAGAAGCTGAAGTATATAAAACATGCATAATTCTTCAAGTATTAAAATAATTGAGTTAAATCCATGAAAATCATATATAATAACTTTGAATGGGGATCTTTATCATAAAATATCTTAAGGGAACTGAATTTCAAGAATTTGGCATAATTGGGTGTGAACCCTAGATCATGAGTTCATAAAAACATAACTTAAATTCATATTTTAAAACTAAGTTTTGGGCAAAAGAGTGAAAGGAATCTCTTATTGAATACCCACATACCTGGACTAAAGAAATCTTGGACTAAACGCTTGAGAATATGCCTTTGAGAAGAACCCTAGGCTTAGGACCTTGAGAGAGGCTTGAGAGCTTTTATATTTCCCTCTAAGTATTAATCTGTGAGAATGAGGGAATAGGTCAATTGTTCCACTCTGAAACTCCCTCAAAAGAATCTAAAACGGCATAGGTTTGGGGTTGAAAGAGTGGAAAAGACAAAAATACCCCTAAAGAACTATTCTGAAAAGTTGCTGAATTTTATGGTGCAGGGGTCGTGGTTTGAACCACGGTTCGTGGTTATGGTCGTGGTTTCTGACAGCTTGACAGTGTTTCACTAAAATGGTCATAATATTTTACTTCGGAATCGAATTGACGAACGGTCGGTGGCGTTGTTAAGAAGATTCAAATACCTTTAATTTGGAGGATATTAGGCTACTTAACTCTTCATATACTAGGAGTAATGATCGTTTGAAGTTTACCCAAGTAGAATCTTATACTGAAACTTATAGCCTGTTTGGCCAAGCTTCTAAAATCAACTTATTTTAAAAAGTGCTTTTTTAGAATTGCTTTTCAAAAAAGTACTTTTGGTGAGAAGCAGCTTGTATTTGGACAGTAAATTCAAAAGGCAACTTTGAGAAACAATTAGTGTTTGGCCAAGCTATTTAAAAGTACTTTCAAGTGTATTTTTCTCAAAAGTGCTTTTCAAATAAGTGTTTTTGAGGAGAAACTATTTTTCTAGCTTATGAAAAACTGCTTTTTTTACTCTCCAAAAGCACTTATTTTCTTCCATAAGCTTGGCCAAACACCTCATTTTTAAAAAATAAGCACTTTTGGGGAAAAATAAGCACTTTTTAGAAAAAATAAGCTTGGCCAAATAGGCTATTAGTCGGTAGAGGAGTTTTCAACTCAACTTTGTGTTTGGGACTTCTTATGACCTTAAATCACATCCAATACTCTTATTATACTTATATTTATAGTTCTTGGCAGTTGATATGTTGGTGGGATTTGAAAAAATCTATTTTAAACGACAGTTGAAATTTCTAGAAAATGGACCTCACGAGTCGTACTATGCTCGTACGTCTTAGGGCCCGTTTGGGATTGCTGGTAGAAAACTGCTTATTTGAGAAGTACTTTTTAAAAATAGCTTTTCAGAAAAGTGTTTTTGAAAAAAAATAATTTGTGTTTGGTAAATTCATTTGAAAAGTGTTTTTGATAAACAAATTGTGTTTGGATAATCTTTTTCAAAAAGTACTTTTGAGAGACAAATGACCAAAAAGGACATGTATGAATAAACTTTTACTACTAAAATCATTTTATAGAGAAAATTTATTTTAAATATCTATTATAATATTTTTAATTAAAATTTTATTTTTATTTAACTAAAATCATCAATGATATTTTTAATTTTATTTTATAAAAATGAGTCAAAAATAAAATAATAATATATAAATTATAGAATGAAATAAAGAATTATGATGTAAATATTAAGTATAAAATTTTAAAATATAACTTTAATCAAACTTATAAGATATGTTAATTAATTAATAAGAGATATTTTGATATATATATATATATATATATATATATATATGTGTGTGTATGTTTGTGTGTGCGTGTGCGTGTGCGTGTGTGTATGTTTGTGTGTGCGTGTGCGTGTGCGTGTGTGTGTATAAGTGATAGGGATATTTTTGTCATGAAAAAAATAATTTTCTGTTTCTGCTTCTGCTTTTTTTGAAAAGTAGAAATTTTCTGCTTCTTCCCAACAGCAGAAAAACTGTTTCTGCTTCTTTTTAAAAGTACTTTTGCAAGTTTACCAAACACCCTTCTTTTCAAAAAAAAGTGCTTTTTTTTAGAAAAAATCAATCCCAAACAGGCTCTAAACCACTGACGTTTTTCACGATTCGTGGTTTGGACCTATGACTTCTGAGAAAAAAATGTAAACTCTCAGGTTTTGTACAGTACGAGCCCAATGTACATCCCATACAATCAACCTATGACCCGTGGATTAGGTCGTACTGAGGCAAATCTGGAGTTCTTGACTGGTTTATCTAAGTTTAAGTCTGAAATTGAGCCTGAAAAAGTTTTGGGGTGTTACACTAGCACTCTGATACCAATTTATCATGACCCAGAATTTGAGGTCATGATGGCACCTACCCCAACCCAACCTTGGTAGGTAAGCCTAACTCCACGAGAGATATGAAAAGACTAAAGAAGATAAATAATAATTAATATGAGACTTTAGGATAAAGTCAAGACAATAATATAAAACAACTTCAAAATCTGAAATAGATACAACTCAAATCCCAATATCTAGTGTCATGAGTAAAGAGCACTCTAAAACCGACGTAGTATACGAAAATACATGAAACTCTATCTTTGAATGTAAAATTAAGACATCATAATGATAAAGAGGAAGTCTGGAACATTCTCCGAATGAGGAGCTCACCAGTACTCCAAAGCACTCATAAATCAGCATAAACTCAGGCTCCGCAGGCTGCACTCAAACTGGGTCTACACCAAAAGGGTATAGAAAGTAGGAGTGAGTACGGTTCGCTCGTACTAAGTAGGCATCATAGGCCGACCAAGCAAAATAAAAAACTAAATATATAAAGGAAACTATGAGCAACACTTCCACCTGCATACAGAAAAGTTTCCAATGGCGGATCAAGTCGTACTGCTCCTAACAGTATAAATAATACGACTACAATAACAGTACAAGAGTAACTACACACACATATACAAAAAGGAATACTAAATTACACAATATCAAACACATAAGAGAAATGCAAGTGATGTAATGCAATGATATGATAAGGATGCAATGTCTCAATGTCACCTCGTATACACCTTTCGAGCATAAGCTTCCAGGACAGGACCTACGGAGGGTTTGCAACCTATATACTATCACAATCTCGTCAATCAACCTTACCGCCACATCCCTCCGTTAAGGTATTTTATAAAGTGTCTCATTTCTTTCAAAAACAGTGTTTCTTAGTGGTACCTGTTCTATGAATATGGATGAATGAATGAGGATGCATGCTCATAACCAATTTAACATCATATAATAAATTAAATCAATAATGGTATAAATAAGCTCAAGTTTCCTCAAATCTCAATAGATCAATACAAGTCATCGCATGGCAACAAAGTAGTAGAGAGTCATGTGAGACGGCAATAATATCAATCCAAGCCCCCACTCGGACATCACAATAATAATAAAAGACAAATAGTTCTCAAACAAAACCAATACCATCCCTCGCATGGGCATCTCGATGATAACAATCTCTCAAGTCAATAATAATATTCACATAAGCCCCCTCACGGGTAACACAATAAAATAATGATCTCAAAATATGAATCTTACGATAAAATCCTCAACCCATAGCATACTTTACATATTTGGCTAACTACCGAGCCTCGGTCTGAAGAAAGTTAAGTCATAACCTATCTCGAAAGTCAAAACAAGAGCCTAGACCCCTCAACAAGAAGCCTTTCCTTTCTGTACAGTCTCGGAATTAACCCAATCTATCAAAAACATAATCTATATATTAATAGGAGTATAATGATATTCATATTAGCCACTTTCGTTCCTGTTCCAAAAACACTTCAAAAATTAAACTCGAAATAAAAAGGGTAAAACTGAAAATTTTATTAAAGAATCATGTTACCCATACTTTAAAAGGGTTCTAAATATGAAAACCCATCAAAAACAAGTTGAAATTGAGCTTGAAATCATTGAAAAATTATTTTCTCACTTTACCAGATAAAATCCAAAATCTCAAGTTTAAAATCCAAGTTTTGAAGTTGTTTTTGAGATAAAACCAATGGGTGATGATAGAAATTAGGTTTATAAGCTTACCCAAACAAGTTTGATGAAAAAAGTCCTCTTTGAAATTGCCTTTTTCCGAGGTCTCAAGGTCCAAAAATGGTGAAAATAGAGTTAGTATCACAAAAATAAGGTTTCTATACTGTTCTGTGAACTGTACCTCTCGATCTCGACCCCCATCACCCGATCGCAAGGTCCAGCGTTGAGTAGCATTAAAAATGGTCATCGCGATCGTGGGAGATGGGTCTCGCGACCGCGATGAACAACCCGACCCGAACTCGAATTGTAGTGGCCCACCCGCTATTGTGATGCCTAAAAATTAACCCTTTGTGATCGCGACCCAATGCCATGCAATCGCAATAAAGGAATGTATGGTGCACCAGAAACTGGGAACCAGCAATCAGTCCAAGGCAAAAATATTTCAAACGGACCTTCGGGATTCGTTTGAGACCCCACAGAATAAACCAATAATGCTACTAAGCTAATTTCGATGATCCAGACTCAATGGAACCATCGGATTTACCTAAAGAGGTTGTTTTCAATAAGTTATCCCCGAGAACCCTTTTTAGGCTAAAATAACTAGTTTTTCGCTCAAACACTCAAAACTCAAAAAAAAAAACTCAGAACCTAAACCAACCACGCTACTAACCTAAAATCGACATTCTGGATCTAATGAAATAAACAAAATCACCATCTGACGCTCGGATCACAAAATACTGACCAAAGTCAAATATATCACTTTAAGACTACTCAAAACCTCAAACTCACATAAATTATTCCCGAATGCTTCGAGGAACGTGCCAACCATCCTACAACTCATAAATGATATAAAGTAATAATGGGGAAGAGAAAAATAGTCAAAATATAGAAAAAATTAAAAATTACAATGAGAGTCGATACATTTCTCCTAATTCTTTGCAGAACTCCTGTTTGCTTATTTTTGTTCATCACATCCAATCTGTCAAGTACTTGTTGGACATTTTTCTTCTTGAGGAACAATGATGAAGTTTTTTTCTTTTTAAGTCTATATAAAGTTTTTGACTTTGTTGGACTTTGTTATATAGCAGTTAAAAAAAGCTATAGCTACAGAACCAAATAGTTTTGAAGAAAAACAAAAAAAAGTTGTTGGTACAAAAATTACGTTCTCTCCGTTGAAGTAGTGAGGCAGATTTAGCACTAGAATGATCTGCAACCCTTTTAATATATAGATTCTTAAATTTAAAATTAAATGTGCAATAAATAATAAAATAAAGAATAGTAAATCGAAATGCCTATAACTTATTTAGATGAAATAAATACAACAAAGTAAAAAAGTTTTTGCCTTCCACACATGAATAGTAACCGCTTTCTATTTTTTTTAGCACGTATATCTATCATAAAGACCAGCTTATATTATTGCTATGTTACGTGCACTATGGCTGAAACAAATAGTCACTTGAGCTTTATTGGAAAGTATTATTTTTTTATGAGGCTTTTATTAATTTATTTAGTGAGTAGATTATATAGAGAAATGAAGAAAAAATTCCCAAAAATATGAGGAAAAAAAAATAGGAATGGAGGATATAAAGAGTGGCCGCATCTTATTAAATTCATAAAGTACTTTCATCTAATATTTAACTATTAAGAATAACTATGAATAAGTAATTTACGCATTTTTTATCTTTTCTTTCTTTATATAATTGTATATTTTATTGTTCTCTAACATTTTGAGATGCTCTGTTGTAAATTCATCACAGATTTTTCTTTTGTTTTGGAAAAAAAATTACAAAAATATTGTTTTTTGAAACTCCATCTCTATATTTTGTTTTAAATTTTTACACAACTAACAATTTGATTTTTAAGTGTGTAAAAGTAAGAAAATATTTGTTATTTTCCCTTCAAAGATAGGAATTTGTACTTCTATAGTTTTCTCCTAGTTTAATATATCACAAAAAGAAAAAGAGATGAGAAAATTGGAAAAGACAAACAAAATTTGCTACAACTATAATTTTTAAATAGTCTTGCCACTACACCAAAAGAGGCTTTTAGCGGTAATAGATTTTCCTTTTAGCGGTAATATTTATTGCCACAAAAATATTTACCAGCATTTGATTAAATATCATGGTATCCAGTGTTGCTAAAGCCTTTAGTAACATTTATTTTGAATGTTGGTAAATACCTATGTTAATGCTGCTAAAAAGAATTGCTTTTAGCTGCATTTATTTAGCCACAATTAATATATCCACTAAAGTTACCTTAGAATTATGCTCATCCAATAGTATTTGCGACTTTTAAAATTGCCTGTGAAAATGCAATAACTATTGGCAATGAAAAACTGTTTAAAGGCAATTATTATAACATAAAATCACTTTAATCCGTGTATTTGACCAAGCACTATTTTATAATATCTTTTTTCTTCCCAAGAGAACAAAATTTGTTGCTATTCTAAAAATTTCAATTTGACATCAACAACTCTAGCCATTTTTCTACATTTTATCTACTAGTCAAACATAACAAAATGTCTCTCCATAGCCAAAGATATTGACTATAAACTCTTGAAATACACCTTAATCAAAAATACTGAATTTCATATCCACATCTGAGTCCTCTTTCTCCTCCAACTTCTCATTTCTTGGATTCAGCTGCAACATGAGCAGCAGAAGCACCACCACTAACACCTATAGGAGTATCCATGGAAATAACAAAACCTCCTCTAGTGGGTACAAAAATGTCACAAAAAAGTTGTTTAGGAAATTTCAGTACACACATTTTCTCCTCTCTTCCCTTGTAACACCAACTGTAGCTTCCTCTTTCTGATGTAGTCAAGAGCAACCTAACAAAATCAAATAATTAAGAAATGAACTCAAAGAAGAGAATAACATAGAACAACAATAGGCAGAATCAAGATAGCCCATTCAGCTATAGTGGGTCTTCAGCTGGTGGAAGATCTTGCATATTGAAAAGATGGCGAATAAAGCAATGATTCTTCATTCTTTCTAAACAAAGTTTAACAGCATCACAATTTTTCTACCTATAGGGCAGCAACATGCCCAATGTCTCAATGGCAGAATGGTGTTTGCAGTATACATTCCACTACAAGCCCCCGCACCTGGACATGAATTATGAAATACATTCATCCTTTGTTTATGATGTTGCCCAAAATATACCTCCAGAAAAGTATAATGCGGTCGATGTATTAAATATAGAATCCAACTAGGTTGGGGTCGATCCCACAGGGAATAGGACGAAATTATGTCAAATGCTAGTCTGAGTAATTGGCAAGTAAGTGAAACTGAGGGGTTTTTGTAAGCAAGTAATAACAGTAACGATTGTTGATTTTCGGATTTGTAATCAATATGAGAAATACACTAGGATTGTGATCCCCAATGATTCCTTAACTCCATTGGTCACTTGTACTGGCAAAATTATCCCGCTGCGTTGCATGTAAAATCTAACAAGATTTGGTCATCGAAACGAATCTCGACCTTGGTTAGACAAATTTTACTCTTCTCCTCTCGGTCTCCAAGTGTTGTACTACTAACCCTTGTCCTGGATCTCAAATAACTATCCCTGTTACGGCTCAAGTTATTAGATAAAGGTTGATAGCTTCAAATCTCTATTGTTATTCTCTTTTCCCAATCTCTACCTCTCTCTCGAGCAAGTCTAGAATACAGGTGAGTTTCTAACGTTTGCAACCGTTAGAAGATCAATTATAATGAAGGTAATAACAATACATGCATTCACAACGGTTCAAAATTGCTTTGCACTTAACCCGTTTCGTTAATTCCTCATGGTTCACACAACCCTAGTTGAAGGGTTTAGCTACTCATGATTGCAAGAACACACGAAGAATTCAATGATGAAAACATAATTGTAAACTCACAATGAGAAGAAAACTCTGAAATCTCAATATGAATAAAAACTCGAATCTAGGGTTTTTTATTACAAAACCACTAATGTATTTATAAACTCAAAATAATGAAAATATATCTCAAAACAATGTACTGACCAACTAAAAATAATGTAGTGACTACCTTCTAAACATAGGACAATATAAGGGTATTTATAGATACAAGGTATCTCCTATCTTAAAAAAAATAGGAAAACAGAGTCGACACTTTTCCGCGATACCGACCCACGCCACATGGATTGACCCACGCCACGTGGGTCCTGCCGTGGAAATCAGGCTGCTTCAACTAACTGCAGGAGTCGACCTACAGTACAGACCCATGCCGCGTAGGTCAATTCACGTGACGTGGGTCTTGCCGTGAGTCACTCCTCTGGTGTAGGACTTGGCTCTTTCATCTTCAGATACTTCATTCTCGAGCATGATTCTTCCTTTTCGTTCATTTTGCGTCCAAAAACCTATTCTCCTGCAATATAGAACAGAAAACACATCATACCAACAAAACATACATGAGTTATTGCATAGTTTCTTTGTTTTAAGCATCGAAAGTGTCATGAAACCATGACACATCAACACCCTCAACTTAGAACGTTTGTATGTCCTTAGGCAAACAAAACAAAACAAACACATACGATGATTAACTAAGCAAAACCTAAGAGACCTACAGCAGTCTACTTATCGCTTTTGGCACAAAAACTTTTCCTACCCCTCCTATTTGTAAATCAAATCTACCGTGTGTATGTATTCAGCATATTATCATGAAACAGAAGGGATCAAGTGATGGCATCAGATTATGAACAAAAAACTAAGCATATATGCAAATGACATTATCCGAACAAATAGCAGCTAACAATGCAACCCATGTACTCTCACAACAAAGAAGTCCCATACACTCACAGTATACTAATGAATATCAAAGTAGGGACTAGGTCAAAACACTCTCTTTCACAAAAAAGTTCAAACAGTGTGCATAAAATATCATAGGCTTGCCCTTATTTACTATGCCTTAGTTTTTCGGACAGTTGGACTAGGATCACTATAGGACTTTCATCGGCTTGTAATGTAGGCTTAGGGACGGGTATGGTACATATGGATATAGTCACTCAACCCTCCTTGACACTGCACTATTTTTGGATCCACTTTCCAACCATTCTCCTTTTATTTTTGGGTGTGATTTTCTTCATACTTTCAAAACACAATTTTTTTTTTCTTTTCTCTCTTGTTTTTTTCTTTCTTTTTGCAATTTCTATTTATTTCATCATTTTTTTCTTTTTTTTTTCTTCACACCCAAATCTGTTCTCTTTTTCTTTTACTAATCCCTTCTTCATACCCAAATTAAACTACGCACCCCTATAATAGTCACCCTCAACTTGGGCGATTCGCCTAAGTTGAGCTACACAATGTCCAAGGAGGGACCAGGGCCAAAACAGGTTCATTGTAAGTCAAAATGGGAAGGTGAATAGGCTAATGAAAGAAATAGGTCAACTAAGGCTCAAAATTGGGATCAAGGGATATTTAATTCATTTGGTCGGAAATTTAGGCTAAAAGTGGACTCACTCAAGAATGGCCTATGATCCTTTCCTAACCACTATCCTATAACCTAGGCAAGACTAATCGGACAAGTTCTGGATCTCACACACAAAGTGAACTAAGTAATGACCTCACACACACATAGCACAGGGTTATACTATCAACTACTACCTATCCAGTTCTTCCATTGCTACGCTATAGTTATTGCCTGTAATACTAATGCCATAACAAGATCCAATAGTCATCACAAACTAACATACTACGCACACAGGTCAAAACTAAAATTTTAGGAGGGGTGTTCTTTAACCAATCAAAAAGCATCATTATCAAAAACTTGTTCAAAACTGGACTGCACTAAGGTTCCCCTATTTTTCTCCTAATTAAACACGAAAACACATAAATAATCTAACTAACAACCTAAACATACCGGTTCTACTTGATAGCACACTTGGGGGAAAAGAAACACGGCAATAAAAATCCCCAAGTAGTGTTATACCCCCACGTGGTGGTATACCCCCAAGTTATTAGATGAAGGTTGATAGCTTCAAATCTCTATTGTTATTCTCTTTTCCCAATCTCTACCTCTCTCTCGAGCAAGTCTAGAATACAGGCGAGTTTCTAACGTTTGCAACCGTTAGAAGATCAATTATAATGAAGGTAATAACAATACATGCATTCACAACGGTTCAGAATTGCTTTGCACGTAACCCGTTTCGTTAATTCCTCATGGTTCACACAACCCTAGTTGATGGGTTTAGCTACTCATGATTGCAAGAACACACGAAGAATTCAATGATGAAAATATAATTGTAAACTCACAATAAGAAGAAAACTCTAAAATCTCAATATGAATAAAAACTTATCTAGGGTTTTTGATAACAAAACCACTAATGTATTTATGAACTCAAAATAATGAAAATATATCTCAAAACAATGTACTGACCAACTAAAAATAATGTAGTGACTAACTTCTAAACATAGGACAATATAAGGGTATTTATAGATACAAGGTGAATCCTATCCTAAACAAAACAGAAAAATAGAGTCGGCACTTTTCTACGGTACCGACCCACGCCACGTGGGTCAACCCATGACACATGAGTCCTGCCGTGGAAATCAGGCTGCTTCAACTAACTGCAGGAGTCGACCTACGGCACAGACTCATGCCACGTAGGTCGACTCACGTGACGTGGGTCTTGCCGTGAGTCACTCCTCTGGTGCAGGACTTGTCTCTTTCGTCTTCAGATACTTCGTTCTCGAGCATGATTCTTCCTTTTCATCCATTTTGCGTCCAAAAACCTATTCTCCTGCAATATAGAACAGAAAACACATCATTCCAACAAAACATACCCGAGTTATTGCATATTTTCTTTGTTTTAAGCATCGAAAGTGCCATGAAATCATGACACATCAGTTTATCACTGGCACCACCACTAACATATTCTCCATACACCTAAATTAAAATCAAAGCAGAAAAATGGTAAACACTAAAGTTCTTGTAGAACTGGAGATCCGTGATTGAAAAATCTAAGGAGAAATGTTGCTTTTTAAGTTTGTCTCATAATAAAAATATTCCAAGCCACATGACATGCTTCTATCATATAAACCATACATCTACAACTCACAAATGGCACTTCTGAAAGCTGCTAAACAACCCTTTAAATGCATACAAGACTATTTATTGATTTGTTTTACTTTACGGTTGTTTGACTGTTTTAGAGGATATAGGCATCCCAAGCAAAAGAAAATGAAACTGAAAGAAAAGAAAGCAACTACAACGCTAGTTAGAAAAATACAGAATTTGTTAATTTAGAATCTAAATGGTATTTTCCATCCCAAAAATATGGAGGAATCAAATAAGACATCAGAAAGTGAAACTTACCCACTCAAATCAAGTATCTCAAGCTTCAAACTTGATGAAAATTATATCTCCACGGAAGAGCTGGAGCTTCTTCATGGCGACGAGCCTATCAGAGCCTTCTTCAACAAATATATGTAACATTCAGAATTCAAGACACAAAAATGTTAGTATGTTTGTTGTGATTTATAGCACATTGTGTCCTTAATTTAAACTAAGACATGTCATTTTATTGGAGCCAATTGTCTGTTCAACCACAATTGTAGCCTTAGTATAAGCATCTTGTCCATTGGACTTCATCCTAGATAAGATAAGGAATATCATTCCACCAAATATGAATAAGTTCAGTTGCAGGAGTATTATTTCTCTATTGTCATTGACAAAAAATGGAGGAACTTTGATAAATATCAAGAATTATCAGTACTGCAGTAGGTGCAAGACAACTTGGACAACATACCAAGTTTGAAATAGAATATCAATATTTGTTAATACTACATAAGATAAATATAAGTGAAGGCCTGAAAACAAATACTCATTATTAGAAACTACTATGAGTAGCTACAGCAAAAATAAAAGAATCAATTAACAATATGAAATCAAATAAATCTGATACTCTAATGCCTCTCAATATCGAGTTAAATTCAATAGATCCCTTCGCATCCGAAGGATGAAAATCAACTATACTAATCAAAGCTATACGAAGTTCTGGAGAATTTACATCTGTAAACCTAACAAGCAAAACAGAAACAGATCCAACAATTGATATATTTAAAAATAAAAAAAGCTAATGCATGCAGTAAGCACCAATATAAAAAGCTTCTGTGATGCTATTGTTAAAGAATAATGAAATATAATGAAATTAACTACTGCAAACTGCATCTCAACTATGAGGAACAAAAATCGGTGATCTTGTAAGCTGGACATCGAGTCGATAACTGTGAAGCTGTATAAATGGATAGATAATCGATATCAACAAATGCGAATACATGAAGACATAAGATAAAGAGGGATGGTAAAATTTTGAGAGATAGGAGAAGAAAGAAAGAAAAAGAGAACACGATTAACATATGAACCTTTCTGCTGCTTCTTGATTCTTTCTTCAACAAACTCAAACAAATTATGAAGCAATTTTGCCTATTGTCTGCCATAATCATGTAATGAAACTTGTCTAGTGAAAGTATCAAGATATCATGAAATTGTGATTACAGAGATGATAAATATTTATCACATGGACAGAGAAATTGACTTCTCGAATACTAGGACTCCAAAATACATTCTCTCGGGTCCTTTGTCTGATGTGTTTCTGCCCAAGTTAAAATAAAAAAGAACAAAATTAGGCACCATCATTATGCTTGAATCTCAAAACCTGTACATTTCAACTACTATGAAGAAGAAATAGAAAATTGATGAACTACCCAAAGAAAAACGATTATAGATGACAAAAAAAATCACACAATAAAGCTACTCCATTGCTAATAAAATAGCAAGACGCAAACATGCTATCCAAAAGGTGACCTACTTATGAAAGCTAAACCAAGGAAAAGGAGTGAAACCTTTAAACTTAAACATCATCACTTATAAATGTCATTCTTGGCATTAAAGGTATGCCACATCATCACTCCTATATTTCTCCTTGATATTATATAGATATAGATATTATATTAGATGAAAAATAAAGAAAAAAAAAAGAAATAAGAGCCCCAATCCTTAAAAAAAGGCCAAACACATCGACAATCCTCTAAACTTGGCACAAAATTTTATTTTGGTACCTCAACTAGCCATTGTTCATTTTAAACACTTAACCTAATGTCTTGTGTCATTTTGGCACCTTTTGCTGACTTGGCACATTGTTTGTGTTGCACATACCTCAAGTGCGTGACTAGCTATTTTTTTGTATTTTTTTTTTTTTTTTTTCATCTTCTTCACTCTTTCTTCCTCCATCCTCATCTACCAAATTCATAATTTGAAATAAATACTTGAAGACTTAGGAAATAATTTTCAAAGTAAAATATTGAAATTCTTGATTCAAACATTATTCTATCACTTTAGATTGAAGAAATTAAAATAAAAATTTAAAGATTCCATTAAAGTTAATTTAAAGCTTCCTGTAAAAGGAAATTTAAAACTAAAATTTGTTGTACTTGACTGAGAATTTGATGGTCCTTTTTGTGTGGTTGTGTTTCTGGATTCATTGCACATAAAACCCCCAAGGCAATTTGTGTTTTCGCCGTTGTCGGTGGCTGTGTTGTCGTTGCCTAAAATTGTGAATAATGACATCACCTTCAAACTCAAATTCAAGTTGTGGCTGGAATCAATTGGGGCTTCTTGTATAGATGAGTTTGCCTCCTCCAAGTGCCCATTTTGGCATTGAATTTGATCGGAGAAAGTTGTTAGAGTTCCGGCGTGCATTTTTTTAAACTCAAAATTTATTATCTAATAATTATTTTAGGCATAAATTAAATGACAAATATTCTCATGGTGACAAATGTTCTCATGGCGGTCAGAGGAAGTGGAGTTGGTCGGAAAAGAAGGAGTGGTCGGCGGCGAGCTACTCATTTTCCTTTTTTTAAAATAAAAATAATTAACTAAATTATTTTTGAAATAGGTTTTTCTCACAATACATTTTTTAATAATTACTTTTTGTATATATGCCACATGTCTTCATTTAATTCACTACTTTGACATGTTATCTGCGAGTGTGTTACACACACCTTATATATTTGGTTGATTATAAAATAAAGTGTCAAAATGACACAATAGGGCCTTACATTAGATGTTTAAAATAAACGAAGCTTGGTTGAGTTGCTAAAATGAAAGTTTTTGCTAAATTTAGGAAATTGTCAATGTGTTTGGCCTTAAAAAAAAAAGATTTTCGAGTCTTTGCCATCTAATTCTTCCATGTAAGTTGGAAAAATTAACTAAGGGTGACAAAAAGGTTCAAAACTAAAAAAGAGTGACACAAGTCTTAAGTATTAAGTAGAGGTGACAATTTTAAGATTAGTGTTAATGATACTAATCTTAAAACCCTAAGATTTTATTATTTACACAAAGACCCCTACTTTCCCCATCATATCCCACCCCCTTCACACCTCTTCTATCGTCGTTGCTGTTGCCACCACCACTCCTCCTACTACACCACCCCACCCACTCCATCCACATCCTTTTTGTCTCTACCGTCGCTGCCACCACCATATCCTCTTCCTCTACCACCACCATTACTACCTCTTCCTGATCCACCACCATTTTGTCCTATTACACCAAAGCCGCCTATTCTTCTTTTTTCTCCTCTACCACCACCACTATCAACAACGCAGCCACCAGCACCACCACCTCCCCCTTTATCATAAATACTATCTTCTTCGTAGGCTCCTTCACTACATCTTTTTTCAAAAATTAAATAACTATCGAAATTGTTGCAGCAACAGTCGTAGTTGCTACATCAACTTCGATAGTTGCTACAACAACTTCGATAGTTGCTATAACAACCATAATAATTGTTGTAACACAACAACTAATAGTAGTTGTTGCAGCAATTATCGTTGTTGTTGCAGAAACTAATAGTAGTTGTTGCAGTAATTATGGTAATTGCTGTAACAACTATGGTAGTTGTTGAAGCGACTATTATAGTTGTTTAATTTTCTGCATTATTTCTCAATCATTTTAAAAAAAAATCTTTTCAAAGTTCTCAAAATTAAAAAAAATAGTCCATTAAAAAAAAGATTAAAAAAAAGAAGAACGACGATAAAAAGGGAAAGAAAAAAAAGAAGAGAAGACGGAGGAAGAGGAAAATCTAGAGAGAGAAAGAAAAAAAAATAAGAAGAAGAAGATGAGGGAGGAAAAATTTGGAGAGAAAAAGAAGAAAGATTAAAAAGATAAGGAAGGAGAGAAATTCTAAAATTTGAAATTTGGAATGGGAGGAAAGACTTTTAAAAAAAAATTATAAGTTTTAAAAAATTACATTTTACACCCCAATTAACTTAATCAGAATTTCACTTTACACTTCAATTAACTTAATCAGAATTTGAGTAAAGTTTTGACCTTAATTGGTTAAAATTATCATCATTTTTAATTTAAAGACTTTTTTATCACTCAATTTTCTCTAGTTGAGGATAGTGACATGGCTATGACACAATTAATTAGAAGATGTTCAATTTCCCCCTTGTGTGAAATGGTCAATTCCAACACCCTTTTTATTGATTCTGAAATTGCAAGCAAAGGTCTTTAATTGGTCCCTCACTTCTTTTTGTTGGCTGTTCCCTATCAAAACTTTCCTCTTCTTCTTCACCTTTCTTACCATACAAACACATGTACCATTTTCTATATATTCTGTTGTTAATTTACTTGTTGCTTCAGGACTGTGTGTCTCTCTCTCCAAAAATTATTTATTTTAGTTAGTGCTCCTGATATTATGAAACCAAGATGGTGCGATAGACTCAATTTATTTCTAGACCACTCATGTGTGACGAGGCTAAACTTTTTCCTAGTCATTTAATTATTCAAAAGATTGACTATGAATGTTGAGACTAAGAAATTTATATTTAGACTAATCTTCCCTGATTTACATCAAAATTAAAGAAACAAGGAATTCTAGACTTGAGTATAATTAGTTCCTCAAGGAAAATTCATTCACTCATAATTGAGTTTGCTTTTCCCGTTCTTTTTGCTGAGAACTCTTTTGTGATACATTCCTTCTCATACTTCATCAAATTCATAAGCATAGTAATTGAGCAGTAGCATATATATGAATAGCTATCTTTATAAAAAGCTTTTTTTAAACCTCTAATAATCAGAGAAAATCCCTCGTATTTCTTTTCCGAAAAGATGTTTAGCACTCACCATCCAGTGCTTTTGTGTTCGAAATTGGCCATTTTCATAAAGATAGCTACTCATAACAATAATTTTAGGTATATTTTATATGTTCATTTTCAATCAATAAATTACTGTATATCTAATTGAGCTTTGAAATTCATCAAATTGGATACAATTTTTCACAGTATATAACTCTCGATGTTCCATTTATGTGGATATTTGAATATGAAGTTTAATATTTCAACTTCGCATAGTATTAAAATTTTGGTCGGAAAAATGTCATATAAAATTTAAAAGTTGAATGATTTAATATTAAAAATTAATTAAATTCAGAAATTGTTGAGATGTTCAAAAAGGAAAAGAAAAGAATGTAGAGTAAAAAGGTAAGGAGGAATCATTTTAGTTTTAAAAATAACATAAGATTTTATTCACCAAAAATATAAAAATTATTTATATAATTAATTACTTTAAAGTAATTTAATAACTATATTTTATTTGTACTAATTCATAATATAAAAAACGAAAACGGGTCCAATATACTCGGTACTATAAAAAAAATATTTAAATATATCCCTCGCTATACTTTCGATCCAACTATATCCCTCACGTTATACTTTCGGTCCAAATATATCACTCACGTTATATTTTCGATCCATATGTACCCTTATCATTATTTTTTGGCACAAATTTTCTCTTTATTTTGACGAAGAACACGTGACAAACTCAAATTCAAATGACTCACCTCCAATCTTAAATAACCAATTCCTTTAGAAACCTATCTCATCCCGACCATTCTCTCCACTCTCTTATCATAAAAGGAAACTGTTAAATAAATCAAGAATTCAACGAAAGTGTGCATTTGTCTGAGTTTTTGAAATTTGTGGAAACTTTTCAAAGTGTTTGGAAGTTTTCCAGAAACACAAAGCAAGCTAATTATATCAACATAAGTAAAAAAGAAGAGAAAATAGAAGTTGCGTATTTAAAATTTACGTAAGAATTGGTCAGTGAAAGATGAGGAAATGGACGATAAAAATTCTTTTCATTTTTTGATTAGAAATAAATGACATTGAAGATCTTTTATCCTATTTTCAAATCTGTGATATGCAAAATTAAAAATCTAGATCTTATTAAAAAGAAAAGAAGAAAGAGTAAAGTACTCAAAGTGGAGGAAATTGGTTGGAGATGTGTTCAATGAGTGAGTTTCTAGAGGAATTGAATATTCAAAATTGGAGGTGACTCTAAGGTTGCCAAATGTTTTTTTTTGGTCAAAATTAAGAACAAATTTCTATCAAAATATAATGGAGGGATATATTTAGTCTAAAATTTCTATCAAAATATAATGGAGGGATATATTTAGTCTAAAACTATATTTAAATTAAAAATATAATGAAGAATATATTTAAACTATTTTTAATAATACAGAGACATATTTGACCCTTTAAATACTAAATAATCTGCATGTATAAAAATTCTTTGCAAGAGCCAAAGGGGTAAATCGATTTTATTTGACTTTTTCAATTTAAACTTGTAGAATATTATGTCGCGCCCCATTTTTCTCGCAAAAAGCGGGATTCGACGTGACAAACTCTTTTGGGATTAATTAGAGTGAAGAGTCACCACCTAACGAATTAAGGTGTGTTAGGGCACCATTCTAGACTAATTACTAATTTATTTTAATTATTAGCCTACGTCAACCAGAAATTCGGGTAAGGGTTCAGGTTACCTCGAAAGGAAAGTGTTAGGCACCTTTCGAGGTCCACAAATGTGGGTCCCGACCGAACTGATATATTATGTGAGGATTCTATATGATAAACAAAGGTCGATTATTAACTTAATAATAACTAAGTGTTCGAAAGATAAAAGATTTTAGACACATGCCACTTAACTATTATCTAATTAATAATTAACTACGTGATAAAGCAATAAAATGTATAAATAACTAAAGGAATGAATGAGATAAGCGAGAAGATAGAAAAAGACATGATTTATTATGAAAAAAAAAAATTATTAAGTTATACCTAGACTATACCCCAAACAAAAGACATGAAAAATAAATAGAATTCAATCGAATTTAGACAAAGGTTAATTTTATTTTATTCGGATCAGCGCCCGGCTTATTAACGGATGACAATGTCGTATGTTGCATTGTCGTGTTCTGTTCGGGTCAACTTCCATCATTTCCGAATGTTCTACCCACCCCACATATTTTGATTATTAATCTTAAAGACGTTCTAAAGAAAACGATAAAACTAACGTTTTCCTGAAGTGCCTACCCATCCAAACTTAACGTCCAAGAGGCGCTGGACTTACTATTTTTGGGCTTTGGTTCTAGACAGGAAAAACCTAGGCTGCCTAATTAGACTCGAGGTTAGCGTCACACAAAAAAAACACGTAGGACTTACAAGTAACACACAATGGTTTCATATAAACCTCTTGATTTATTAGAATCTATTAAGCGGTTAACATGCTTGAGAGATAGTTATTATTTTATGTAGTTGAGGCCTATAGGCATGGTTTCTAAGCGAGGGAATCCTAATTAACGTACCAAAAAATTAAACTAATATGCTAAGGATTAATTTAGATATGTCGTAATTTTGTTTAAATATGCGAGGAATTAATACAAATATACAGAAAAAATAATTTTTGGATATGCTGGGATTTGAATGTAGAGAATTTATTAAATATGCAAGAATTCAATTTAATAGCGCTAAGAATTATTAAACGTGCAGGAAATTAAAGAAGTGTGCAGAAATTTGTTTTAACTTGCAGGAAATTACATAAAAATGTGCAGAAAAATTATTTTTAATTTTTTGCAGAAAATTAAATAAAACATGCAACAATTATTTTTTAATTTGTAGAAAATAAAATGTGCAGAAATTATTTTTTAATTTGCAAAAAAAAAAAAATAAAGTGTGCAAAGATTATTCTAATTTTTGCAGAAAATTAACCAATGCATACTGAAAATTAATTAACATGCTGGAAAGTTATTTTTAGATGCTGAAATTGTTTTAATAGGCTAGAAATTAATTTTAGATGCTGGAAAAGCTTATTTTAGTGCTGGAAATTGATAGAGTGCTGAAAATTAGCTTTAACATGCCAAAAATTTATTAAACATGATTAAATTGACACTCTTAGAATTAATCTAATACTTCCGAAGGTTAATTAATGATCCTAAAGCATGATTTCTTAAGCGATATAAAAATGACTAATTAACTATCCTAAATTGTTTGCCTAAGTGATAACATAATTTAATTAATACATGCAATTTGTTGAATAATCCTATAGGCATGGTTTCTAATCGATAAAATACTTAGCACGTAGAATTCCCACCCCCATAGCATCCCCGATCTTTTATTAAACTAGCATAGTTTATACAATCATTATTACAACAATCGAATGACTGAAATAGGAATAAAAATAAACCAAAGATTTGAGCTAATCGAGAAGCCTCTCAAGCCCCTCCAATCCTAGGCCAACTCTTCATTGTAAACTAATATCCACCAGTATGGTACCTGTTAAACCGAATAAGTGTGCAACAAACAAGACAATAGAATTGAACGTTGAAACACTTTTTCGACATCTAATAAGAATCAAACAAACATGGGTGTTGAGACGAACAATCCGAAAAGCATGTTATCACTTAAGATGGTTTAAGGAACGCACCAAAACAAGATAGCAAAATATAGAGGACATTAGCATACATATTCCGAATATATAAATAAGAAAACTAACCGGTTAATAATAGTGACTAGGGGAGAAATACCAGACTTTCAGTGTTTTTCGCGACCAACCAAAAGCTTAAAATATTTTAAGTGTGGAAGTAGTAATGCTTGAAAAAAAACCTTCCCCTGAATGAGAGGAAAAGGTTGTTTATATAATAGAGTATTCGTGATTAAAGAAGGAATCCTCAATCATGAAAGAAAAGGTAACAAATAAAAGAAATCTTTTCCTTAAATGTGATCAAATCAGGGCAGTGTAGACAGCTCACAGTTGCCTTGAATATTGAGTTGTCTAAATAATCTTTTGGTAAAAGGAAAGAAAAATCAATTGTAGACATGCTAGAGGTTTTCCATAATCACCTAGTACTGATGCTACTCTATAACTTTTAAAAGGAGATAAGTAAGAATGATTTTTCTCTTAGAAAAAATCAACACGTCATTTTGTACCATAAAAGAGTAAGTATCGAACTTGTCCTAAAAGGAAAGAGATTAATAGCATCTTGAGTAAATCACTAATGGTATAAGAGCCAAAGCTTACCAAGTATAAATGAATACTAAGTTGTGGTTCAGTTAGACAAACAAGAAAAACTTGGGTTACCGTATTGAGAGTAATTTATTCAAAGTCATCATGTAATTGACCCTAAGGGAATACAAGTTTCTACAACAAGCATAGAATTTGGATAAGTAACATATGAACACAGTAACTAATTAGTCATAATAGAGCATTAGGATTGAAATTAAAATCGGTAACAAGGAATTTTCATATGTGAAAATAATCCAAATGGATAAACAAATAGGAATCACCAAAATTAACCAAAAGTTCCCCAAACAAAAAAATGGGGAATTTTCAAACCTCAGGATAAGTTGAGGTAGCAAAGGTAGCGATTGAACATAATAACAAATAAAGAGATCATACCGAAGACGGATTCGTGAGAATCCGAATTAAAACTTACCCTTTGAAGCCTGAAAGAAACTGATAGTGCGGGTCTGTTTGGTTGGTACGCCAGCGGGTGATGAGAGAGGTAGTGGCCGGCGGTGGCGAGGAGGTTGAAAGGAGGGATGGGGTGTGCGAGGAGCTCCGGTGACTGATGCTTTCTAGTTCTGGTTGTGGGCTGAGCGGAGTGGCGGTGGTTGTTCGTCGGTGGGAGTCTGCCGGAGTGGAGCGGCGGCTGGGGTCGTGTTTTTATCGGTGGGGGGCGAGAGATCGGAGAATGAGGGAGAGGAGGATGTCGGCTGGTGGGCATTAGTTGCTCGCCGGCGTGGAGGTGACGGGGAGAGAGAGAGAGATCGGAGAAGAGGGTGAAGGGTGTGGCTACTTTGGTTCGTGAAGGGAAAAGAGAGGAGAGAGAGCTGGCTGTGAGAGAGGAGAGTAGTTTGCCGGCGTGGGGTCGCCGAAATGTGGTAGCGGTGGTGGCTGTGGGAGAGTTTTAGTGAGAGAAGGGGTAGAGTGAGAGAGGGGTCGGCTGTGGAGTAGTGAAGAATGTTTAGGGTTTTTCTTTTGGGGGATTTTGGGATTAAGTTGATTAAAAAGGGAAATAAATAGGGATGTAATCTCAGCCGTTGATCATGAGATCAATGGCTGTGATTTGAAATTAATATGGATCGGATCATGGGTCAAAATTGGGTCATTAAATTGGGGATTTCAATTTGGGGTCAACTTAAAATCAATTTAGGCTAAAATTGGCACACAATTGGGTACAAAAATGGCTAACAGTTAAATAAATTAGGAAAATTGAATTGAATTAGACTGTTATTTAATAAAATTAGTAAATATGTGATAAAATATTATCACGTTAATCAATGTCATAAAATCATTATGAATGAATTACGTAAGTAACAATAATGACACGTAATATATTATTTAAAATTGGCGATAAATAATAACTTGAAATAAATTATGTACTTGTAAATTATGAATACGAAATTTTAATAATAACACTATAATAATGATAATAATATTAATAATAATAATATAATTAATAAATATTAATAATAATAGACCATGTGTTAGTAAATTACGAGTATGCATATTTGCGGAAATACGTTAATAAATATTAACAAAATTATGTAAAAAAATATTATATTTAAATTAAATAAATATATATATAAAATAAATTACATACTTCAAAATTATAAATGCAAGACGTCAAGATTTATTTGATAAGAACTATTAATACCCAAAACTAATAATTTATAAAATAGCAGCCTAAAAGGGGTATCGGGAGGTCAAAATTGGGTGTCAACAGATGCCCCTTCGTTGCTTGGGAATGATGAAAGAATTGTCAAGTAACGAACTTGACTTAGTAGCCAATTTTGTCTGACCGATAGGATGGTTCGCTGGAATCGAAAAGCGAGAGAGGTTTATTAAAATTATGTGGCCGAGACTTTGGTGGGATAAAGAATTGTGTTTCCAAAATGGAAGAGAGAAATATTTAGTCCTCTCTCATTTGCCGAGAAAACTCAGTAGTAGTTTAGTTTAAAGCTCAACGGGGAAATGCTTATTTTAAAGTCCGGCGAGGAACTCAGTGCCGTTTTAGGGTTCTACGGGGAGCCCAATGTCGTTTTAAGGTCCTGCGGGGAGCCCAATGCCATTTTAAGGTCCTGCGGGGAGCCCAATGCCATTTTAGGGTCCTGCGGGGAGCCCAATACCATTTTAGGGTCCTGCGGGGAGCCCAATGCATTTTTAAGGTCCTGCAGGGAGCCCAATGTCGTTTTAAGGTCCTGCGGGGAGCCCATTGCCGTTTTAAGATCCTGCGGGGAGCCCAATGCGGTTTTAAGGTCCTACGGGGAGCCCATTGCCGTTTTAAGGTCCTGCGGGGAGCCCAATGCCATTTTAAGGTCCTGTGGGGAGCCCATTGCCATTTTAAGGTCCTGCGAGGAGCCCAATGCCGTTTTAAGGTCTGTTTGAGGAACCCAATGCTAAGTTTGATGCCGAATTATTAATGCAATATCTATTATTGTTTGTAACACCCCATAAATTCCCGACCCTACTTTGATTGATTGGTGACCTAGGGTGTGCTTATACACCTTAGCTTCGAGAGCACTAAGTACGTATGTTGCATTGGTTTTGGACGGAACGTTTGCTATCGTACTAGTCAATGTGATTGGACTCTTGAAGGAAGAGTTAGGAACTTGTTCAAACATTTTAGGAGTGATAAGTGAGGCTTGAAGGTATTCCAAATAAAGGGTTTTAAAGCTAAGAGGTCAGCTAAAGAGTTGAACTTGAAGTATCTAACCGAATCCGCAAAGAAAAGTCGAAGAAAGAAAAATTTGAAAAAAAATTGGGCCAGGCACGCCAAGGGACGTGACAGGACGCTTTTTGCCTAAAATTTTTGGGCACAGGCAGCAAGGTGGTGCGCCCAGGGGCGTGCCAGGCTGCTTGTGCACACCTTTCAAAAGTTGGAATTTTTTTTTAAATCCAAGGGGCGCCTGGGGCCGTGTCGGGGTGCTTTTTGCCGAATTTCTTCGCCAACCACAAGCCTATAAATGTGATTCTTGGGTTATTATATAATTATTTCATCTTGGTGAGATTACACTTGGACGTTTTGGGCATCCAAATGACGTTTTTACCCTTTCGGTCAAAATAAGCCATGAGTGGCTAGAATCACTTGTTTTTGGGATTGAGGCTACGAATATAAATCTCGTGAGTTGGAATATTGTCATAACACTTATGAAATGATTTGCACATGAGAAATTTGGTGGATTATGCATTGATTTTATTGGGTTAAA
The DNA here is from genome assembly GCA_031232105.1 of Capsicum rhomboideum. NCBI lineage: Eukaryota > Viridiplantae > Streptophyta > Magnoliopsida > Solanales > Solanaceae > Capsicum > Capsicum rhomboideum. The sequence goes on along the minus strand of CP124716.1, from coordinate 49,214,835 downwards.
TGAATCGGGCTCAATGAAGGCCCAAAATGAGGTAAAATACTTGGCCCAATGGGTCAAGTGACCCATTCTTCCTTTGACCAAGCAATTATTGATCACAAATGGCTAAGGATTACTTCAAGGTCCTATAAAAGGCACCGAAAATCAGCTTTTATTCATTTAAACACACAAGCACTTCTAGACTTTTCCAAGAAACCAAAAGAGATATTTCTCATATCTTGCAAACCCTAAGCAATCTCTTTGGACAAGATCATCATTTGGAAAGTCTTGGTAAGTGTATATTCTTATGATTTAATATCTTAAATGCATGAGATATTATGTAGATCATGTTGGTTATGTTTGCAAGTGTTGGATATGGCACTTGTGGTTTTTGCAAAAAGATGTGTAATCCTTGTGAATTAAACTTGAAAGGAGACTTGATGTTTTGATGAAAGTGAATGGTGTGGATGATATCTCAACATATATGGAGTGGTTATGTCCATAACTTGTTATTTTTTCTATATGAGTAAATTGTGGAATTTTGGTTATAAAATGTATTGGAGTGACTTGATGGGTTCATTGTGATGTGGTGTTAATGAGAAAATGTAAAGGAGGAACTTGGTGTGAAAAGCTATTGGTTTATGATGTCTTGGTAAATGTATAGAATGTTATGGTATTGTTGGTATGATAAGGCCATGAATGGTATTGTAAAGGGTGAAATAATGTTATAGGGCAATCATGTAACTCATGGTCGTCTTATGCATTTGGAATGTAGCTTGTGGTTAATGTTGGCTCCGTTATGTACTTGTGTTGTAGAGTGAGATGTAAGGAAGAAGCTGAACTATTGTGTTCACGTTCACGTATAGGACTGTGTATTGGTATTGAGAAGATAAGGTATGTAAGGTTACTCTTTCTGTATCCTCTGCAGCCTATTGCTCATATTGACATTATACTTATTCCATTCCGAAATGTCCAATGGTATCCTATTTTCGGGTATCAATTATGGTTCATCACATGTTCCTTATGTATTGATCAATTGTCATTCACATGTCTCATATGCATTGACTAATGTTTCCAAAAATGCTATGTTTCCAATAATGTTATGTTCCTAATAAGGTTATGTTTCCAATAATGTTATGTTTCCAATAATGTTATGTCTTCAAATATATCAATCTCTCATAAATGAATGAATCAATCTCTCACAAGTAAAGGTACGAATCTCTCAAAAGTAAAGAAGGGAAGTAGTGAGAACCGGGATGACTCAAAGGGGCACATAAGCCTAGCTCGAGCATACCCTAATACTATTCACTACCCACTACGAAAGTGGATGACTACCCACTAATAAAGTGGATGACTACCCATTACTAAAGTGGATGACTACCCGCCAAAAAGATGGATGACTTACCCACTACAAAGTGGATGACTACCCACCAAAAAGGTGGATGACTACCCACCCAAGAGGTGGATGACTACCCACTACGAAAGTGGATGATTACCCACTAATAAAGTGGATAACTACCCACCAAAAGGTGGATGACCATAATAACCCACCAATAAGGTGGATGACTAATAAAGATGACAAAAGGAATATAATAAGTGTAAGGTACATGGTTCCACATTCAGAACGAGGGTTTATCCGCATTGACTATTTCTCTTATATTGTTTCCATTGTTGTTATTACATATAATGAAGTTTCATAAGAGCCTTACATACTCAGTACATTCTTCGTACTGACCCCTCTTGGGGAATTTACCTTACTTGCTGCAGGCATAGGTAGACCTCCGTTGTAGGCTACGAGTCATCTACGGATCATTGGTGAGCTCTAGTTGGTTCGGGGCTTTCCGAGTCATGTGTACATTTATTTTGGTATTGTAAATATTATATATAGTGGGGACTTGTATCGACTTTAGGATGATTATGTTCATGTATTTGTTAGAGGCTTTGTAGACATATGTGGGAAGATGAATGTAAGAGATGAATGTTCATATTGACTTGATGGCCCTAACGGCCAAGTTTCATATATTGTATAAGTTTTCCATGAATTTCGCATATTTGCACGAGATATAATATGAGACATGCATATGAATGTATTAAGCAAAGATTGGTTCTCTCGGGCCTCAACGGCTTCGGGTGCCAGTCCGCCTCAATGGGATTCGGGGCGTGACAAATGTGGTATCAGAGCAGGTCATCCTAAGGGTGTCTACAAAGTCGTGTCTGAGTAGAGTCTTACTTATCGATGTGTTGCGTGCCACATTTATAAGTAGGAGGCTATGGGACATTTAGGAGTTGTTTCATTTCTTCATTTTTTAGATCATGCAATAGAGCCAATGTCGTAAGTGAAATCGTATCTGACCATGGACTTGGTTTTCTTGTGTATAGTAAAATACCGATCACAAGAAGAGGTAGAGGCAAAGGTAAGCAAGTAGATATGCCTGCCGGTGAAGGAATGAGTAAATCACCACCTAACCAAGCTAGTCAAGGTGGAGCTAACACTGAAATTGCATCACGGTCTTCTTCTCCTTTTCTAGCTCCGAAAGAGCCACGAGATAGAGAAGTACCCGCAGAACCACCGATGTATGCCACTGATCAGGATTTGAGAAATGCAGTGCATATGTTGACAAAGATAGTTGTGGAACAAACTCAGGGACGAGCTGGTCTAATGACAAATGAGGATGATGCGGCTAGAGTGGCGAGTCGCAGGACACAGGATTTCTTGAAACTAGACCCTCCCATATTTACTGGGTCAGATCCAAAGGCAGATCCACAGGATTTTATGGATCAAATTCAGAGGGCTCTAGAGGTTATGCACGTGACTGGGGTAGAAATAGTAGAACTTACGACTTATAGACTGAAAGGTGAAGCGATATTGTGGTATAAAGACTGGAAAAGATCAAGGGGTATTGATGTACTTCTATCTAGTTGGGAAAAATTTAAAATGGCATTTCTTAATTACTACCTCCCATATGAGATCCGACAAGCCCGTGCAGACCAATTTCTAAATCTCCATCAGAGGAATATGAGTGTTAGAGAATACAGTCTTCAGTTTAATTCCTTGGCTCGATATGCCCCAAATGTAGTGGCCACAATGACAAACAGAGTCCATCGATATGTAGACAGATTAGAGCCATACTTGGTAAGGGACTGTACCATTGCCGCGTTGAACAAAGACATGGACATAGCAGAATACAGGACTTTGCACAAAATATGGAGGATCAGAGGCAACGAAGGAGGGTACATGAATCTTAAAGAGGGCCTTCAAAGAGGGCTAGACCTATGGGACAGTTTATGGTGTCCCAAGGAGGATCTAGCCCTCGGAGTTCTCATCGACCTCCTAGACCATCATTTTCTTCCCCTACAGTAGATATTTCATCACAATTTTGAGGATCTAGAGGCATTCATGCAGGGAAAAGCAGTATGGTTCGAGGTTCACAGACAGTAAGATTTTCCCGTCAACTATGCCAGCACTGCGGGAAGTTTCATTCAGGCGAATGTTGGTATGGACCAAATATTTGCTTGCGGTGTGGTATGTTGGGGTATCTAACGAGAGAGTGTCTACAAGAGGACACGGGTAGTATGGAGCGACCTACGGGGTCAGCCGTTATGGCATCGTCGTCTGGAGTACGACCTGCTGGTCGTGGTAGAGGTGCTAGAGGAGCAGCTAGTTCCAGTGGAACTCAGAACCGTACCTATGCTTTAGTCGACCGACAGAATTTGGAGGATTTTCCTGATGTAATTACAGGTATAATATCTGCCTTTTCACATAACGTATATGCATTGATTAAATTCGGGCTTTACCTTATCATATGTTACTCTATTGATTGCTGCAAAGTTTGAAAGAACACCAGAATTACTAGTTATACCATTTGAGGCCTATACACCAGTTGATGAATTAGGATAGTTAAAAAGAATAGATCGTACTGGTATAGTGAATGTTTGTGATCATGTTACGTTGGCTTCTTGTTATATCACGTAGATTGCCAAGCTAATAAAGTGCAGAAGAATGTTCTTGAATGAAGGGGTAATGTGGGAGTGCCAATAGGTAACTTTATTTCCTGTCTCAAGAGAAGGGAAATGATACCCAAAGGAGTACATATGTCACTTAGTAAAAGTGAAAGATACTGATGTGAAGCTATCGACTCTTCAAATAATTTCCAGAAATAAATGAATTTCTCGATGTATTTTCTGAAGATCTTCCAGGTTTACCTCCAAAATGAGAAGTGACGTTGGTATTAAGGAGATCCCAGACACTTAGCCTATCTCTATTCCTTCGTATAGAATGGATCCAGTAGAGTTATGAGAATGAAAAAGAGAAATTAAAAGATTCGCTAGACAAGGGGTTTATACGACCTAGTACGTCCCCTTGGGGTGCACCAGTGTCAATTGTACAAAAGAAAGATGGCATATTGAGGATGCGTATTGATTATCGACAACTGAAAAAGGTGACGATTAAGACTAAATATTCCTTTCCCAGAGTTGACGATTTTTTTAATCAGTTATGGGGTTAAAAAAAATGATGAATGAATGAGTGAATAATGAAATGAATGATGAAATGAACGATGATGAAATGAAAAATGAATGATGATGATATACCCAAGACAGCATCACGAATGTGGTATGGTTATAAGCACCTGTAGTTTTTATGGGTTTAATGCATAGAGTGTTCGATCCATTGATAGGTGTGTTCAAGATCATGTTCAGAGATGAAAGTTAGGATTATAAGAGAGCCATGCTAATCACTTGCGACAGGTGTTACGAATTCTTTGTGACCGTAACCGATATGCAAAGTTCTTTAAATGTGAGTTTGGTTAAAATACGTATCATTCTGAAGTCACATTGTATAGGTTGAATGGATGAAAGTTGATACGCAAAAGATAGAAATGGTGAAAAATTGGCTAAGACCTACGATGCTTACAGAGATCCATCGTTTTCTTGGGTTAGTTGGTTATTATAGTAGAATTGTTGAAGGATTTTCTTCTGTCCCTACACCCTTAACGAGACTTACACATAAGGCAATCGAGTTTCAGTGGAATGATGCATGTGAGAAAAATTTCCAAGAGTTGAAAGAGAAAGTAACTTCCACACCAGTTTTAAGTACTTCCCAAAGGCATAGAATGTTATGCAGTGTATTGTGATGCTTCCGGGGTTGGCCTCGGATGTGTGTTGATGTAGCATGGTAAGGTAATAGCGTATATCTCACGACAGTTGCGGCCACATGAGAGAAATTTTTCAACACATGACCCTGAACTAGCAGCTGTGATAATTGCTGTAAAGATATGGTGTCACTATGTGTAAGGGATTCATGACGACGACACATATACTGACCATAAGAGTTTGCAATATATATTTAAGCCGAAAGACTTAAACCTGCGGTAGCGAAGATGGCTGGAACTAATAAAAGATTATGACATTGATATCTTGTAACATTCGGGAAAAGCAAACGAGGTAGCTGATACATTAAGCTGCAAGGCAATAGGAAGTATTAATGGCCAGCTCATAGAAAATAAAGATATAGTCAAGAAATCTTGAAACTCCAGATGAAAGAATTATAGTGAACAATGCGGCAAAAAATCTTCATTTGTAGCCAACAGAAGAAACAATATGCAATTCTATTTTCTTTCAACTGAAAAAGAATGTACAATGAAGTTCGCCAATGGTATTTGAGTCTACACAAGAGGGAGTACTTCAATATCAAAGCAGATTTTGCATACTAAATATAGATGAGCTAAAGAAATGAATTATGACGGAAGCACATCGTTCACGTTATTCTATTTATTCTGGAACAAATAAAATGTACCATGACGTGGAAGAAATATGTTGGTGAGGCAATATAAAGAAAAGGAACATTGCAACAATTGGTACCTTATTATCTGAATAGTCAATAAGTAAAAGTAGAGCATTGGAAACCTGGAAGTTATATCCTACGAAGTTTTATAGGAAAGTTGGCCTACATAACGTGCCAAATGATGTTACCCAAAGATTTGGGTAGGTGGCATATAAATTAGCACTACCCCAAGAACTCTCCACAGTTTATTCATTCCATGTTCGATGTTTTGAAAGTATATAGGGGATCCATCTCATATTGTTGGCAGTGGAGATGTACAAATAATGAAGGATCTCACATATGAAAAGGTACTTATTGTTACCTATTGTTATTCTAGATCGATAAGTGAAAAGATTAAGAGATGCAGAAGTAGCTTCCGTAAAGGTACTATTGAGGGATCAGCAAGTAGAAGAAATGACATTGGAAACCGAATAAATAATGGAATCTAAAGCATTCGTATTTGTTGTAACTGGAATAAAAAGTTCAAGGTACAGAATTGGAGTCATAATAAGTACTTCTTGACAAGTATTATGTGTGTATATGATACCATGACGGATCCACTTCGACTTACATTGTTCCGATGAGACATTGTGACTAACATTCGAGGACGAATGTTTCTAAGGGGGAAGAATGTAACACCCCGTACATTCCCGACCCTACTTTGATTGATTGGTGACCTAGGGTGTGCTTATACACCTTAGCTTCGAGAGCACTAAGTACGTATGTTACATTGGTTTTGGACAGAACGTTTGATATCGTACTAGTCAATGTGATTGGACTCTTGAAGAAAGAGTTAGGAACTTGTTCAAACATTTTAGGAGTGATAAGTGAGGCTTGAAGGTCTTCCAAATAAAGGTTTTTAAATATAAGAGGTCAGCTAAAGAGTTGAACTTAAAGTATCTAACCGAATCCGCAAAGAAAAGTCGAAGAAAGGAAAATTTGCAAAACAATTGGCCAGGCGCACCAAGGGGCGTGCCAGGACGCTTTTTGCCCAAAGTTTTTAGGAACAGGAAGCAAGGTGGAGTTCCCAGGGGCGTTCCAGGCTGCTTGTGCACACCTTTCAAAAGTTGGAATTTTTTTTTAAGTCCAAGGGGCGCCTGGGGCCGTGCCGGGGTGCTTTTTGCCGAATTTCTTCGCCAACCACAAGCCTATAAATGTGATTATTGGGATATTATATAATTATTTCATCCTGGTGAGATTGCACTTGGACGTTTTGGGCATCCAAATGATGTTTTTACCCTTTTAGTCAAAATAAGTCATGCGTGGCTAGAATCACTTGTTCTTGGGATTGAGGCTACGAATATAAATCTCGTGAGTTGGAATATTGTCATAACACTTATGAAATGATTTACACATGAGAAATTTGGTGGATTATGCATTGATTTTATTGGGTTAAATGAATCGGGCTCAATGAAGGCCCAAAATGAGGTAAAATACTTCCCAATGGGTCAAGTGACCCATTCTTCCTTTGACCAAGCAATTATTGATCACAAATGGATAAGGATGACTTCAAGGTCCTATAAAAGGCACCAAAAATCAGCTTTTATTCATTTAAACACACAAGCACTTCTAGACTTTTCCAAGAAACCAAAAGAGATATTTCTCATATCTTGCAAACCCTAAGCCAACTCTTTGGACAAGATCATCATTTGGAAAGTCTTGGTAAGTGTATATTCTTATGATTTAATATCTTAAATGCATGAGATATTATGTAGATCATGTTGGTTATGTTTGCAAGTGTTGGATATGGCACTTGTGGTTTTTGCAAAAAGATGTGTAATCCTTGTGAATTAAACTTGAAAGGAGACTTGATGTTTTGATGAAATTGCATGGTGTGGATGATATCTCAACATGTATGGAGTGGTTATGTACATAACTTGTTATTTTTTCTATATGAGTAAATTGTGGAATTTTGGTTATAAAATGTATTGGAGTGACTTGATGGATTGATTGTGATGTGGTGTTAATGAGAAAATGTAAAGGAGGAACTTGGTGTGGAAAGCTATTGGTTTATGATTTCTAAGTCAATGTATAGAATGTTATGGTATTATTGGTATGATAAGGCCATGAATGGTATTGTAAAGGGTGAAATAATGTTATAGGGCAATCATGTAACTCATGGTCGTCTTATACATTTGGAATGTAGCTTTTGGTTAATGTTGGTTCCGTTATTTACTTGCGTTGTAGAGTGAGATGTAAGGAAGAAGCTGAACTATTGTGTTTACGTTCACGTATAGGATTGTGCATTGGTATTGAGAAGATAAGGTATGTAAGGTTACTCTTTTTGTATCCTTCTGCAGCCTATTGCTCATATTGACATTATACTTATTCCATTCCGAAATGTCCAAAGGTTTCCTATTTTCGGGTATCAATTATGGTTCATCACATGTTTCTTATGTATTGATCAATTGTCATTCACATGTCTCATATGCATCGACTAATGTTTCCAAAAATGCTATGTTTCCAATAATGCTATGTTCCCAATAAGGTTATGTTTCCAATAATGTTATGTCTTCAAATATATCAATCTCTCATAAGTGAATGAATCAATCTCTCACAAGTAAAGGTACGAATCTCTCAAAAGTAAAGAAGGGAAGTAATGAGAATCGGGATGACTCAAAGGGGCACAAGCCTAGCTCGAGCGTACCCTAATACTATTCACTACCCACTATGAAAGTGGATGACTACCCACTATTAAAGTGGATGACTACCCAATACTAAAGTGGATGACTACCCACCAAAACGGTGGATGACTACCCACTACGAAAGTGGATGACTACCCATTAATAAAGTGGATGACTACCCACCAAAAGGTGGATGACCATAATAACCCACCAATAAGGTAGATGACTAATAAAGATGACAAAAGGAATATAATAAATGTAAGGCACATGGTTCCACATTCAGAACGAGGGTTTATCTGCATTGACTATTTGTCTTATATTATTTCCATTGATGTTATTACATATAATGAAGTTTCATAAGAGCCTTACATACTCAGTACATTCTTCGTACTAACCCCTCTTGGGGAATTTACCTTACTTGCTGCAGGCATAGGTAGACTTCCGCTGTAGGCTACGAGTCATCTGCGGATCATTGGTGAGCTCTAGTTGGTTTGGGTCTTTTTGAGTCATGTGTACATTTATTTTGGTATTGTAAATATTATATACAGCAGGGACTTGTCCCGACTTTAGGATGATTATGTTCATATTTTTGTTAGAGGCTTTGTAGACGTATGTGGGAAGATGAATGTAAGAGATGAATGTTCATATTGACTTGATGACCCTAACGGCCAAGTTTCATATATTGTATAAGTTTTCCATGAATTCCGCATATTTTCATAATATATAATATGAGACATGCATATGAGTGTATTAAGCAAAGATTGGTTCTCTTGGGCCTCAACGGCTTCGGGTGCCAGTCCGCCTCAATGGGATTTGGGGCGTGACATTGTCAAAGTTAAAGAGATAGAGAAACTTAACTTCTTTTCCAGATTGAGGATATAGTTTAGGTTTCCTTTGATGATGTTGAAAGGCAGTGGTTGCATTTGTACTTGCTATATGCACTCAAAGAAAAATTGTAAGTCGAAAAGTAAGTTTGACCCATACCTTTGCTTGGCTTGGCTCCTCGTCATTATTTTGATCTCAGATATTGAGACTTATTTTCTTTGTGGTGAAATTTTTGAGAATATCTCAAAAATTTCTGCCCCAGTTTAGAATAAAAGATGTCCCTCGCACGTCCTTCTAAATTGACATACTACTTCTTTGTGGAATTTTTGAGGTTTCCTCAAAAATTCTGCCCCAGTTTTTGACTTTTGGAGTCTTATATTTGTCACGCCTCAAATTCCATTGGGGTGGACTGGCACCCGAAGCCGATAAGGTCCGAAAGAACCAACCTACGTTTGAGTACATTCGTATGCATGTCGTCAAGAATATTCCTGCTTCACTCAAGGAAAAATATTAGTTCAAAAGAAATGATTGCCTTATATTTGCACATCATGATCTCAATTCAAATCTGTCTTTATATGCTCAAGAGTCGGGCCTACTAGCCTGATATATGGATTTGGATTTGGATTTGAGCGAAGTGTTTGAATTGGATATAGAGGGGAAAAAAGAATTTTTATTAGATAAAGACCGGGTCCAATAATGGACTGCCTACGTATCCAAATGGAAATCAGGTCAAACATAGTTCAGATTACACGAAAAGGATAGATAAAGCAGTAAAATGTTATTAGCCATAAGGCAGACAAATAGAAAAATGATTGTATGATGATGGTCTGTCCTTATCAGTCCATGTGTTGTGCTTTGCGCTTTCTTTGCAAACGTCTCAGAAATCTTTTTGTTGGATCACCTTGAACAATGATATTTCCTATAGTGATAGGGTTGTAGATGTTACTTATTGGGCCTCGCTTCACTTTTATCTCCCCCTTTTCAATCAGATTCTGAATTTTGTGCCTTAGTGCTGAACAATCTTCAATATCGTGGCCTTGTATATTTAAGTGATAAGCACAGTTTTTGGATGGGTCAAAGTTAGATTATGGATACTTATAAATCCATCCCCTTCTTGGTTGCACAAGACCTTGGCCCCTCAATCTTTCAAATATGCTCGCCAATGGCTCAGTCAAAGGAGTAAAGGTATGAGGCCTCATTCTCTTTGGTTGATGAAAATCACCTTGTATCGGGTAAGATCGATGTTGAAAGTTGGATTGTGTATGATAAACCTCATCTTGAAAATTTTGCTGGAAAGAGTAGGTTTGAATCTGATAAGCTTCACGTTGAGAATCTTGTGACTCATAAGGTTCTAGATGCTCATGTTGGGATTCAAACACAACAAGGGCTTCTTCATTATACTGATAGCACTGTGTCTGAGGTGATAATTACTCTTCCTCAGATGGACTCTTTGACGCTTGGAAAGTGGTTGGCATTGCAGACACATCAATAATTCTCCCTGTTCGGATACCATATTCTAACTTTTTCCCGATTGAAATTAGACTCTCAAAACTGTGACTGCTTAAGAAGCACAATTTTTGATAGTATATTCCATCCAGCGACCTAATGAAAGTTTGAACCAACTCTTCTTCAGGCACAGAAGGATGTATCTTAGAAGCTTCCAATCTCCACCGTATTGCATATTCCTCAAAAGATTCATGAGTCCTTCTCTTTACTTCAAACAAATCCCACATGGTTGGATCAACTGTGATGTTAAACTTATATTGCCCCACGAAGTCTTGAGCCATGTCTTCCCATGTATGCCATTTATCAAAGTCTTGTTTGGCAAAAAGTGTTATCCCTGACAAACTTTGAATAAGCAATCTCGCTAGGAGATCCTCATTATGCCCTATGCTAACTAATCTGCCGCAATAGTCCTTTAGATGTGTGATTGGGTCTCCATGCCCATCAAACATGTTGAATCTTGGGACTTTGTATCCTGGAGGTAACTCAACCTTTGGATGTAGACATAGTTTCTCATACCTCAAGTCATGAATACCTTTGGAGCGTAAATTCTCATCCAACCTTTTTTCTAAGTCATGAAGTTTTTGTTGGCGTGCATCCAAATCGACTCACTCATTTCCAAAAGTGGTGCGTGATGAAGGTAACTGTCGAGAGGGCGTGTGAGTAAGGTGAGAATAAGGAGCTACAGTCCAAACAGGGGTTTGTTTTGGACGAGAAGGAAGAAGAATGGGATCTTTCTGGATATTGAGCATATTTGTCATATTTGCAGATTTTCAATTGAGTCGATGTTCAAATGCCAGACAACCTTTAAGCAAAATAAATAAATCAAACAAAAGTTACCACATAACACAAATAAGTTTAAAACAATATAAATAAAAGGCATTCTAGGATGAAGACTATGACATAATAAATGATCTAAGCATAGAGATTTGGGCTTCTAACACACGAGACAGACGCTAGTGAAAGAACTTACGCTTTGGAGAGGTTAACATGATGTTGAATTTGAAATTGTGATGTTAAAGAAGATAAGAAAGCTAGGGGAAATGAACAAGTTCGACTTATTTTGAACATCATAATTGCTGATTTTGATACATCCTTTGTGATTGATATCATCGCTAATCCTTCCAACTTCATACAAAAATGATAAAACCAGGGGGAAAGAAAATTTTTATTATAATGAGACCAAACCCATTAAATGAGCACCTACGTATCCCTCTTATAGGGGAATCAATTCAAACGTAGTTCCAATTACATAAGGGGAAAGCATAAAAGAAACTCCATATTATTCCAAGTATGTAAAGCCTAAAGTGATTCAAGTGCTAAGGAGCCCGAAGTAGAGAAACAACATGATATCCTCTTTATCAATGCCAAACAGGTGCAAGTCATGTTTAGTAAATTAATCAACATCAAGATTTGGCCCTATCACAGTTATCACCTTGGCATCAATCATCGCTTGAATTCTGTCTTTCAAAGTTCGACATTCCTCTGTGGTGTGCCCTTTCATCCCCGAATGATAAGCACAATCGAGCCATTTTGCACATGTGTTCATTACAATTGCAGGAATTGGAGCGATATAGCCAACAACCTTTAATCTCTCATAAAGTTGGGCTATGGGTTCAACCAAAGAAGTATACTGTCTTGGTGAATTTTTCTGAAACTTAGCTCGAGGTCTGGAAGACTGATTGGATCGTTGATTTGTTAGTGGATTTGGATAAGAAATGGGAATGTATTTTGATGTTGGAGCAATGGATGGAGGTGGGTACCAAATAGTTTGAGGATGAGGTTTTGTGGAGGATTGGGGGTAATAGGCGTAATTTGGTGTTGGAGTGATTTCTGGAGATGGATACCATATCAGTTGAGGGCGACTTTTCTTTACTATCCTCCCCTTGCTTATAAAATTTTGTAGTTCTCCTTTCAACTGGCGGCATTCATCCGTGTCATGACCAGGCATGCCAGAATGGAAGGCACAATGCTTTTTGGGATCAAAGAAAGGACTTGAAGGGTAACAGGAACAAATAGGCTTAGGCTGCAAGATACCATGTGACCTCAACATTTCAAAAGTGATTGATGGTGGTTCGTCTAAGAGAGTTATAACTTGGGATTTGCTCACTTTGGACTTTGGAGACTTTGATGCCTCATTGATAATTGTCTTTCCCTTATTCCTGAATTGCGGCCCAACCTTGTCATGTACTAAAGTTTCACCTATGAACTTCCTCTTCAGCCTATTGTCGAACCGCCTAATAAAGTCACCTGCCAAATTGTCCCAAGAAACCCATTTGCTTGTATCCTTCTCTGCGTACCACATCAATGCTAGACCTGTAAGCGAACTGACAAAAATTTTCATTTTAAGACCATCACTTTGCCCTATAACTGCTAGCCCATCTAGGTACGCTTTCAAATGGGAATGAGGATCGCTAGACCCGTCGTATAATGAAAAGTTCAAGTCCCCAATTCTATCCTTATTTTCTTCTCCTGATTTGGATAGCTTATCCATCTCGAGCTGTTGAGATGACCCTGCCTTATGATTAGAAATCTTTCCTTCTATTTCCTTCTCCTTGTCCATCTCTATCAACTCATTGAGTGCTTTTTGCAGTGCGACTGAATACAAACTCGGAGATACTTGTGCATCACAATTAGGCATAGGTAAGGTCATCAATACTGGCGACTCCATAGTGTAGATGGGAGCAATAAAGTCAGTTTCAGATAATGGCTCTGGGAAGTCTGGTGGCACATTAAATGAACCTCGAACGTTGGTCATTATTCCTCTGATTCTCTCAATTTTTCTTTCCATACTCATGATGCTTGACTCAAAGGGAGTAAGCTTGTCTTGGTACAAACCCAAACTCCTACGCTCAGCTTCACTGTTGACAAGGTTGATAAACATTGCTTGACTAGCCATTTTCGATGTTCAACTTTAGTCAACCTTAGAAGAAAGGACTTATGATTAGTAAAATGCACGACATTAGAATGTCCATGAGTAATATCATGGAGTAAAACATTTGAGTTATGCTCGTTCGAAATGAATAGTTTAGAGTTCTATATGACTTAGAGGTTGGGAAAGACAGAGTATGGCACGAATATGAAAACACTCATTGTCAAGAGTTATGGTAAAGACAATGGTATGTTAATATTGAAGGTGTTGAGTAAGAATATCCTAAAATAATAAGTTACCCTAAAAGAGTAGAAATAATCTAGAACATCCTATCGAGGAATGGATTGGTTCAAGAGCTGATTAGTATGTCGGAGGATATTTTAGAGTATGAACTCAATCTATGAAAATGAACGTATGAACTCAATCTATGAAAATGAACAGAAGGGGGGTTTAGACTAGGCCATAAGATTGTATGATTCAGGCCTAAAGGAAACATAACCCGGTAGGAATTTTAAGACTCTAAGAGTGGATTCTAAGAGTGAGGAATAACTAAAATAGTAAAACAGAGAATAACAAGATAGGTAAGACATTAACACAAATGTAGAAATTAATACATAGCAAATAAGGTTATGCGTCCTTTTGGGGTCTTGAACCCCTTGGGAAGGTTAAACCATTGACCTTAACACATTGAGGGTATTAAGACTTTTTAGGTTTAATGAAATGCATATTCATTAAGAAAGAGAAACATGGGTCAAGTTCCAAAGAGATAGTAACACATAGCACGTAATATGCATGCATGTCTTTGGGCGGTGGGTACCCTTTTGACAAGAGGTTGGTCTCTAACTTTGTGGATTAACGTCGAGGGTCAACCACCTATGGCTAATGAATGCATGACTTAAATGCAAGGGGTGGATACAGTACTATCCTAAGTTTTGTAGGAGTTGATAGACTCGAACAGAGGGTAACCTTATGCGAGAAGGCACGTGGTCTTATGGTAGTAAAACTATCCGCTCAACTTCTAAGCCGACTCTCTATAACAGGGTTTTGAAGAGAATTTGGAGAAGTGCGAAGGCACAACATCCTAGTATAGTGAAAGTGTGTGAAAGTGTGATATTCCCGAATGGGGGAAATATGAACGGAATGCCAGTAATACATAAAGCAGTAATACGTAGCAAATAATAGCATGTTGAGCAATATATGAAAAAAATAAACAGATAGAAAAGGAAAGACAAATGCATAATTGCATATAAACAAATAAAGGAGGTGAGGAAAGAGATTGACATGGATGAAAATAATTAAATTAAAAAATAATGGGAAAGAGGAACGGGATATGACATGATTTTTATTATTATTATTTTTTCATTGTAACAAATAATTATTCATGATAAGACAAATATTTAAAAATTAACAAATTAAAAAATAAGGAGTTAATAAAAAACGAATAGACTTAAAAATCCCACATAATATACAAACTCGTATTGGTTAGAACCTAAGAATCCCCAGCAGAGTCGTCATGCTGTCGCGCCTCATTTTTCTCGCGAAAAGCGGGATTCGACGTAACAAACTCTTTTGAGATTAATTAGAGTGAAGAATCGCCACCTAACGAATTAAGGTGCGTTAGGGCACCATTCTAGACTAATTACGAATTTATTTTAATTATTAGCCTACGTCAACTAGAAATTCGGGTAAGGGTTCAGGTTACCTCGAAAGGAAGGTGTTAGGCACCTTTCGAGGTCCACAAATGTGGGTCCCGACCGAACTTATATATTATGTGGGGATTCTATATGATAAACAAAGGTCGATTATTAACTTAATAATAACTAAGTGTTCGAAAGATAAAAGATTTTAGACAAATTACACATGCCACTTAATTATTATCTAATTAATAATTAACTATGTGATAAAGCAATAAAATGTATAAATAACTAAAGGAATGAATGAGATAAGCGAGAAGATAGAAAAAGACATGATTTATTATGAAAAAAATAATAATTATTCAGTTATACCTAGACTACCCCAAACAAAAGACATGAAAAATAAATAGAATTCAATCGAATTTAGACAAAGGTTAATTTTATTTTATTCGGATCAGCGCCCGAATAATTAACGGATGACAATGTCGTATGTTGCATTGTCGTGTTCTTCTCGGGTCAACTTCCATCATTTCAGAATGTTCTACCCACCCCACCTATTTTGATTATTAATCTTAAAGACGTTCTAAAGAAAACGATAAAACTAACGTTTTCCTGAAGTGCCTACCCGTCCCAACTTAACGTCCAGGAGGCATTGGACTTACTATTTTTGGGCTTTGGGTCTAGACAGGAAATGCCTAGGCTGCCTAATTAGACTCAAGGTTCGCGTCACACAAAAAAAACACGTAGGACTTACAAGTAACACACAATGGTTTCATATAAACCTCTTGATTTATTAGAATCTATTAAGCGGTTAACATGCTTGAGAGATAGTTATTATTTTACGTAGTTGAGGCCTATAGGCATGGTTTCTAAGCGAGGGAATCCTAATTAACGTACCAAAAAATTAAACTAATATGCTAAAGATTAATTTAGATATGTCGTAATTTTGTTTAAATATGCGAGGAATTAATACATATATACAGAAAAATCAATTTTTGGATATGCTGGGATTTGAATGTAGAGAATTTATTAAATATGCAAGAATTCAATTTAATAGCGCTAAGAATTATTAAACGTGCAGGAAATTAAAGAAGTGTGCAGAAATTTGTTTTAACTTGCAGGAAATTACATAAAAATGTGCAGAAAAATTATTTTAAATTTTTTGCAGAAAATTAAATAAAACATGCAACAATTATTTTTTAATTTAGAGAAAATAAAATGTGCAGAAATTATTTTTTAATTTGCAAAAAAAATTAAATAAAGTGTGCAAAGATTATTCTAATTTTTGCAGAAAATTAACCAATGCATACTGAAAATTAATTAACATGCCGGAAAGTTATTTTTAGATGCTGAAAATTGTTTTAATAGGCTAGAAATTAATTTTAGATGCTAGAAAAGCTTATTTTAGTACTGGAAATTGATAGAGTGCTGAAAATTAGCTTTAACATGCCAAAAATTTATTAAACATGCTTAAATTGACACTCTTAGAATTAATCTAATACATCCGAAGGTTAATTAATGATCTTAAAGCATGATTACTTAAGCGATATAAAAATGACTAATTAACTATCCTAGATTGTTTGCCTAAGTGATAACATAATTTAATTAATACATGCAATTTGTTGAATAATCCTATAGGCATGGTTTCTAATCGATAAAATACTTAGCACATAGAATCCCCACCCCCATAGCATCCCCGATCTTTTATTACACTAGCAAAGTTTATACAATCATTATTACAACAACCGAATGACTGAAATAGGAATAAAAATAAACCAAAGATTTGAGCTAATCGAGAAGCCTCTCAAGCCCCTCCAATCCTAGGCCAACTCTTCATTGTAAACTAATATCCACCCAGTATGGTACCTATTAAACCGAATAAGTGTGCAACAAACAAGACAATAGAATTGGACGGTGAAACACTTTTTCGACATCTAATAAGAATCAAACAAACATGGGTGTTGAGACAAACAATCCGAAAAGCATGTTATCACTTAAGATGGTTTAAGGAACGCACCAAAACAAGATAGCAAAATATAGAGGACATTAGCATACACATTCCGAATATATAAATAAGAAAACTAACCGGTTAATAATAGTGACTAGGGGAGAAATACCAGACTTTTAGTGTTTTTCGCGACCAACCAAAAGCTTAAAATATTTTAAGTGTGGAAGTAGTAATGCTTGAAAAAAAACCTTCCCCTAACTGAGAGGAAAATGTTGTTTATATAATAGAGTATTCGTGATTAAAGAAGGAATCCTCAATGACGAAAGAAAAGGTAACAGATAAAAGAAATCTTTTCCTTAAATGTGATCAAATCAGGGCAGTGTAGACAGCTCACAGTTGCCTTGAATATTGAGCTGTCTAAATAATCTTTTGGTAAAAGGAAAGAAAAATCAATTGTAGACATGCTAGAGGTTTTCCATAATCACCTAGTACTGATGTTACTCTATAACTTTTAAAAGGAGATAAGTAAGAATGATTTTTCTCTTAGACAAAATCAACACGTCATTTTGTACCATAAAAGAGTAAGTATCAAACTTGTCCTAAAAAGAAAGAGATTAATAGCATCTTGAGTAAATCACTAACGGTATAAGAACCAAAGCTTACCAAGTATAAATGAATACTATGTTGTGGGTCAGTTAGACAAACAAGAAAAACTTGGGTTGCCGTATTGAGCGTAATTTATTCAAATTCATCATGTAATTGACCCTAAGGGAATACAAGTTTCTACAGCAAGCACAGAATTTGGATAAGTAACATATGAACACAGTAACCAATTAGTCATAATAGAGCATTAGGATTGAAATTAAAATTGGTAACAAGGAATTTTCATATGTTAAAATAATCCATATGGATAAACAAATAGGAATCACCAAAATTAACCAAAAGTTCCCCTAATAAAAAACATGGGGAAATTTCCAACTTCAGGATAAGTTGAGGTAGCAAAGGTAGCTATTGAACATAATAACAAATAAAGAGATCATACCGAAGACGAATTCGTGAGAATCCGACTTAAAATTTACCCTTTGAATCCTGAACAAAACTGATAGTGCGGGTCTGTTTGGTTGGTCCGCTGGCGGGTGATGAGAGAGTCCACCGGCATGGTGGTGGCCGGCGGTGGAGAGGAGGTTGAAAGGAGAGATGGGCTGTGCGAGGAGCTCCGGTGACTGATGCTTTCTAACTGGGGTTGTGGGCCGAGCGGAGTGGCGGTGGTTGTTCGTCGGTGGGAGTCTGTCCACTCCGGATGGGTCGTGTTTTTATCGGTGGGGGGCGAGAGATCGGAGAATGAGGGAGAGGAGGATGTCGGCTGGTGGGCATTGGTTGCTCGCCGGCGTGGAGGTGACGGCGAGAGAGAGATCGAAGAAGAGGGTGAGGGGTGTGGCTGCTTTGGTTCATGAAGGGAGCAGAAAGGAGAGAGAGCTAGTTGTGAGAGAGGAGAGTGGTTTGTCCGCGTGGGGTCGTCGGAATGTGATAGCGGTGGTAGCTGTGGGAGAGGTTTAGTGAGAGAAGGGGTGGAGAGAGAGAGGGGTCGGCTGTGGAGTAGTGAAGAATTTTTAGGGTTTTTCTTTTGGGGGATTTTGGGATTAAGTTGATTAAAAAAGGAAAGAAATAGGGATGAAACCTCAGTCGTTGATCATGAGATCAACGACTGTGATTTGAAATTAATATGGAATCGGATCATGGGTCAAAATTGGGTCATTAAATTGGGGATTTCAATTTGGGGTCAACTTAAAATCAATTTAGGCTAAAATTGGCACACAATTGGGTACAAAAATGTCTAACAGTTAAATAAATTAGGAAAATTGAATTGAATTAGACTGTTATTTAATAAAATTAGTAAATATGTGATAAAATATTATCACGTTAATCAATGTCATAAAATCATTATAAATGAATTACGTAAGTAACAATAATGACACGTAATATATTATTTAAAATTGGCGATAAATAATAACTTGAAATAAATTATGTACTTGTAAATTATGAATACGAAATTTTAATCATAACACTTTAATAATGATAATAATAATAATAATAATAATAATAATATAATTAATAAATATTAATAATAATAGACCATGTGTTAGTAAATTACGAGTATGCATATTTGCGGAAATACGTTAATAAATATTAACAAAATTATGTAAAAAAATATTATATTTAAATTAAATAAATATATATATAAAATAAATTACATACTTCAAAATTATAAATGCAAGACGTCAAGATTTATTTGATAAGAACTATTAATACCCAAAACTAATAATTTATAAAATAGCAGCCTAAAAGGGGTATCGGGAGGTCAAAATTGGGTGTCAACATTACAAATCCTTTGTTATACTTGATTTTTTTTTTGGGTCAAGTTAAAAAATGACTGATCATGATTCTTTGTCTCTTGTTGTTTTTTATATATAAAAACAACCTTCATGAAGGACGATTTTGATTTTTTTTGGCTACACTTCCCTCGGAACTTTGTTGTAGGCCTTCTCAATGTCAATAAACACCATATGTAAGTCCCGCTTCTTTTTTTTTGGTATTACTCCATCAGTCTCTTCACCAGATGAATGGCTTTGGTAGTAGATCACCCCGACATGAATCCAAACTGATTCTCGGATATAGGCACACCCCTCCTCACCTTCATCTCCACCACTCGCTACCAAACTTTCATCGTGTGACTTAGCAACTTGATACCCCTATAATTGTTACAATTCTGGATGTCGTCCTTATTCTTGTATAACAGGACCATTGTACTCCATCTCCATTCTTCGAGTATTGTAGTTGTCTTAAAAATGACTTTGAACAGCTCAGTCAACCACTTCATACCTGCACTACCCGAGCTCTTCCAAAACTCCACCCGAATCTCATCAGGTCCAGTCGCTCTCCCCCTACCCGTCTTACTAATAGCGCACGTCACTTCCTCAACCGTAATACATCCATAGTAGCCAAAATCCCCATGTCTCTCAGAGTGCTCCAAATCCCCCTAACATAGTAGTTCTATCACCTACCTCGTTCAATAATTTCAATTTTTTTTATAGAGTTGTGGTTAGACCGATGTTGCTATATGGGATGAAGTGTTGTCCAGTCAAAAACTTCCATGTTCAGAAGATGCATGTCGCGGAGATAGGAATATTGAGATGGATGTGTGGACATACTAGGTGTGATAGAATCAGGAATGAGGTTATTTGAGATAAGGTGGGAGTGGCCTCCGTGGTGGAGAAGATGAGAAAAACGAGATTAAGATGGTTTGGACATGTGATGAGGCGAGGTTCAGACTCCCAGTGAGGAGGTATGAGAAGTTGGATATAGTAGGTGCGAAGGGGGGTAGAGGTAGGCCGAAAAAGTATTGGGGTGAGGTGATTAGACAGGACATGACGCATATTCAGGTTACCGAGGACATGACCTTAAATAGGGGGATGTGGAGAACGCATATTAGAATAGAAGGTTAGTCGGGTAGGAGTATTGTCGTACACCATAGTATGGTAGCTTAGGATTTAGTCGTACATATTTATCATTGTTGTTGTTTATTGTGTTTCTATTACCGCACTATTTTATTTTTTTGGCTGATTAGTGTTTTTCTGTGGCTTATTAGTTGTCATATTTTCACTATTTTCCTCTTTTTTGTATCTGAATTTACTACACTTGAGCCGAGGGTCTTTTGAAAATAGCCTCACTACCTCCCCGAGGTAGTGGTAAGGTCTGCGTACACTTTTACCCTCCTCAGACCTCACTTATGAGATTTTACTGGGTATGTTGTTGTTGTTGTTGCCTATAAAAAAGACTTGTTACATGAGACCTGTGCTAAGCCCAGGCCTAATTCAAGGTATAAAAATAATAATATTTTAATTTGTATTGTAATTTCTTATTGCGTAATTAATAAAACAGAAAAGCACTTTACATACGTATTGTTAAAAGTCTTCATAGTATTAAATTTTCTTAGTCACCTAATTAAACAAATTTTAAACATTAAATTATTTATGAGGAAAAAAAATTGGAAGAAAAATTATCAAATATCAAAGAAAAACAGGCGACTCGACATTTTGTAAAGTAACATGATTAAATTTCCTCTCTGAAAGATGTCCAATCAAGAAGAACTTTTGCTCGTAACATACCCTTAGATATAATCTTACTTGTTGAAGCAGGCTACTTTAATTGTCAAATGAGTGGTACTCGGCATTTTATAAAATAACATGATTTAAATTAGGTGAAAAACAATTACAACTCAATGAAAATCATAAACTCAAAAATATTGATATTTTATGAATTTGTGAATATATAATGTCCTTATTTATAGATAGAAATAGATTCTTTTTAGTATTTATTAAGTATTAGTTTCACTCATGATATTTCATGCTACGCGAGTTATGCTAATTAAATATGTTGATTTAAGTTTGGTTTTTAGACGGAATTGAGAAATAAAACTAACTTCATTAAATGAATCTCAATAATTAATTTAATTCTTCATATATAATTTATGCTTAAAAATATTAGTTCTCAATTAAAATTGAAGTTTACAGTACTTTATTTATAGTTTCTAAATATCAATTTTTTTAATTTAAAATATTTAATTTTATTTAGTTTTAAAATTTAGTCAAATCGACTCTCAAAAAGTGAAACGTGCCACAGTAATTCGTAAGTTCTAATAAATGATTTAGTTGGAAACGAAAATGTGGCTTCACAATTCCCTAAATTGTGTGATGTATAATGATAAACAACGTAAAGTGTAATATAATACTCCGCCTGATTCATATTTTATGATATTTCTAGTTCAGACACACTACTGAAAAATTACTTAGCTCAAAAAATAAGAAGTGTTATTATTTTATTATCCTAAGTAAATAATATAATTTAACATGGTTTCTTCATTACGTAAAAAAAACGTAGGACCCATTTGACCATGAATATTATTCACTTTATTCTGGAATATTTATTTATTTTATTCCAGAATCCTCATTTAGTGATAAAAATATCAAATAAAACTTGAAGTTGTATTTGAAATTTTGAAAAATACCTCAAGAGGTGTTTTCACTTTATTTGATTTTAATTTTTTTTTAATTTTTTTTAAAAGATCCTAATTTTTTTTTATTTTCATAAAATAATCTCATTTAAATTATATTGCATGTTCAAATCATATTTTATATCTTTTGAAAAAATACATTTGAATTTTAAATGTTAAGTGCAAAAACTATGGCCAAACACAATCCAACTCCAACTTTGAAAATTTCAAATAAAGTGAATTTTGTTTTTGGTTTCATGGCCAAATGCCTACTCAATTGTCTAACAAGGACAATTTTTTTTCTTTTAAAAAAACTATTAATATCTTTTTAATAAGCAAAAGTTATTTATTTTTAGGTTATCATCATCATCATATCCAGTGTATTTTCATCAGGTGGGGTCTGAGGAGGGTAAAGTGTACGCAGTCCATACCACTACCTCAAAAGATTCTAGGTTATATAAAGACTAAAAGTATCACTCCCTTCGTTTCAATTTGTTTGACGTAGTTTTCTTTTAGTCCGTTTTAAACAGGATGATCTTTTCGCTTTTTAATAACTTTTTAATTCCAACTTTTTATATGATATATTTAAAATCACAAGATTAAAAAATATTTTGATACATTTGATATATTTTTGATTTAAAATAATAATATTTAATTTTTTTTTTTTTTTCTTAAATTTTATATCAAGTTAAAACAAATGAATTAATTTAAATGAAGTATATAAAGAGTAAAACGCAAGAATAGACCCACAAAAGATTACTACATTTCAATACCAATGACTAAGGCCCACGTTGAATGGACTAAAAGGAAAATTAACGAGGGTAATGGAGATGCAAGGAAAAGGCATAAAGACAGCCACGTGTAGCTCTTTGATTTCATCAGAGAATCAACGTGAGGATGATCAAAAACCCTTATTTCTCATTTATATATAGTAGTAAAGTAAAGTAATATTCATAAGTTTTTTCCAGTTTTGCTTTGTAGGAAAAGTTAAATTTTATGCATGAGCAACATAATTTTTTGAGTGAATTTTTTTAAGTTGTCATTTTAAAAGATTTTAACAAGAAGGGACATAAATTTAAGATAGACATTTGAGGAATAAAAATTCAAGATAGAATGTTTTGGATGAAATAAATTGAAGAGCAACCACTTTGGGCTACACTGATTTCCTGGAACGAAAAAGTGCCAAAACTACTCCTGACCTATCTGAAATGGAGTAAAAATATCCTTTGTTTATTTTTTGGCTCAAAAATACCCCTCTATTTATTTTTTGGCTCAAAAACACCCCACTTTAACGGAATGCCACCAAGCACACCATGTCAAAAAAAATTGCCACATGACATGTCCACGTCAGCATCCCATTTACGAAAAAGGGCCAAAACTACCCTGAACTATCTGAAATGGAGCAAAAATACCCTCCATTTATTTTTTGGATCAAAAATACCCCTCCGTTTATTTTTTGGCTAAAAAACACCCTCACTTTAACAGAGTGCCACCATGCACACTACGTGAAAAAAAAGTTGCCACATGGCCAGTCCACGACATCATCCTATTTAATACCCATCCAACCCACTTAACCTTCCAACTTAACAGCCCATTTAATACTCATACCCAACCCGTCTTCAAAAAACCCGACTGACCCGTCTTCATAAGTAAAGGATAAAGATAAATCCACCCTTCATTTCGCTTGAACTCTCCCAAAAAAATAAATCAATGCAGACTAGAAAATTTGAGGGAAAAGAAAGCCCTTAGTACATGGGTTGAAACTCAACCCGTCTTTATCACGTAAAAGAATATGGGAGAGTTCAACCCATGTACTAAGAGCTTTCTTTTTCCTCAGAATTCCTAGTCTGCATTGATTTTTATTTTTTTTGGAGAGTTTAAGTGAAATGAAGGGTGAATCTATCTTTACCCTTTACTTATGAAGATGATCCAGGTTTTTTGAAGACGGGTCAGGTATGAGTATTAAATGGATTGTTAGGTTGGATGGTTTGGGTCGGTTGGGTATTAAATGGGATGCTGACTGGACTGACCATGTGGCAATTTTTTTTCACGTGGTGTGCTTGGTGGAACTCCGTTAAAGTGAGGGGTATCTGTGAGTTAAAAAACAAATGGAGGATATTTTTGAGCCAAAAAATAAAATGAGGGTATTTTGCTCCATTTCGAATAGTTCAGGGATAGTTTTGGCCATTTTTCATAAATGAGATGTTGACGTGTACTGACCATATGGCAATTTTTTTCCACGTGGTGTGCTTGGTGACACTCTATTAAAGTGAGGGGTATTTGTGAGCCAAGAAATAAATTGAGGGGTATTTTTGAGCTAAAAAAACAATTGAAAGAATACTTTTGAGCCAAAAAATAAATGAAGGATATTTTTGCTCTATTTCAGATAGTTCAGGGTGGTTTTGACTCTTTTTCGTTCCTGAAATTTTGTTGTCTTTCTAAAATCCCAAGCCCAACCAACCCTTCTCCTCTTTTCTTCCACCTGGGTGATAGGCTTCATACCCATTTAATGAAAAAGGAAAATAAAAATGAATAACAAAATACAAGTAGCAAAACAAGTTGTGGGCAACAACACTTGTTTTTGGTAGGTGCCAATTTGTCAACTTGTATAAACTTGTTGTGGGTAGATTTACAAATTGTCAAGTTGCACAACTTGCAACAAATTCAAGCAAGATTTGTAAATTGTCAAGTTGCACAACTTGCAACAAATCTAAGCATTTTGATTGGTTGATATGTTGGCCATCTTTCCTATAAATAGGAGGCATCATTTCCTCATTTGAAACACACCCAAAAAACAACAACTAAGAAGTAGTTGTGGAGAGCATCTCATAGAGAGTGTGAGAAAATAGTGTGTGAGAAAAAATAGAGAGTATGAGCAATATTAGTGAGGTGGAAAAATCAAAAGAGGGTTATTTCTTTTGAGTGTGTAGCGGTTCTTGGAGTATTTACTCGGACTTACAAAGTGTAAAATTCCCCATTGTGGACTATTTTGCTCCTCTCGGGCCCGTGGTTTTTTTCTTAGTCAGAAGGGTTTCCACATTAAATTATTTGTATCCTTGTTATTTCTTTTTGTTGACTACCGCATCACAGTGCTATATTATTATTCCGCTGTTATTACTGTAAATATTATTTCTGTGGCGGGGTCTATTCCCAACAATTGATATCAAAGTCAGGTTCTGCTCATTCACAGAAATAATTTTTTGCGGTGGGTCGTACTATACTCGGTGAAATAAAAATGTCCGGAGTAAAGTATGAGGTAGCAAAATTTAACGGTGATAGCGATTTTTCAACATGGCAGAGAAAGACGAGGGATCTGCTCATCCAGCAAGGATTACATAAGTCACTAAGTGGCAAATCCAAAAAGCCTGAATCCATGAAAATGAAGGATTAGGAAGAAATGGATGAAAAGGCTGCTAGTGCAATCAGGTTGCACTTAACAAATGATGTCGTTAATAACATCATCGACGAAGATAGTGCATGTGGCATTTGAATAAAGTTAGAAAATCTATACATGTCCAAAACACTGACAAATAAAGTGTACCTAAAGAAACAATTATACACCCTACATATGGGTGAAGGTACGAATTTTTTGTCACATTTAAATGTGCTCAACGGACTAATCACGCAGCTGGCTAACCTCGGTGTAAAGATCTAGGAGGAAGATAAAGCCATTGTGCTTTTGAACTCGTTGCCATCTTCTTACGATACTTTGACAACAACTATCTTGCATGGTAAGGACTCTATTGAGCTGAATGATGTCACGTAAGCTCTTCGACTTAATGAGAAGATGAGAAAGAAGCCTAAAAATCATGGTCAGGCTCTCATCTTAGAAAGTAGAGGCATGAGTCAACAGAGGAGTTCAAGTAACTATGACAGATTCGAAGGTCGTGGAAAGTCCAAGGTCCTATCTAAATCAAAAGCCAGAAATTGCTAGAATTGCGATCAACCAGGTCATTTCAAAAGAAATTGTCCAATTCTAAAAAAAGGCAAAGGTGAAAGTAGTGGCCAGAAGAATGACGACAACACAGCTACCACAGTGCAAAATAATGCTAATGTTGTTCTCTTCATAAAAGATGAAGAGAAGTGCATGCACTTGGCAAGTCTAGAGTCGGAATGGGTAGTTGATACAGTAGCATCTTACCATGCTACACCTTTAAGGGATCTATTCTGCAGATATGTAGCAGGTGATTTTGGCACTGTGAAAATGGGTAACACAAGTTACTCAAAGATTGTGGGGGTCATAGACATTAGTATCAAGACTAATATGGGATGCACATTGGTTCTGAAAGACATGCGCCATGTACTTGATTTGCGGTTGAACTTGATCTCGGGAATTGCTTTAGACCGAGATGGGTACGAGAATTATTTTGCAAATAAAATGGAAACTCACCAAGAGAGCATTGGTGATTGCAAAAAGAGTTGCTCCTGGCACGTTGTACAGGACAAATGCAGAAATATGCCGAGGTGAATTGAATACAGCTCGAGAAGAGATTTCTGCTGATTTGTGGCATAAAAGAATGGGTCATATGAGCGAGAAAGGATTGCAGATTCTCGCCAAGAAATCAATTTTGTCAAAGGTACGATGACAAAACCATGTGACTACTATTTTTTTGGTAAGCAACACAGAGTCTCATTTCATACATCGTCTGAAAGAAAGTTGAATATACTTGATTTGGTATATTCGTATGTTTGTGGTCCAATGAAGGTAGAATCGATGGGCGGTAACAAATATTTTTTTACTTTTATTGATGATGCTTCATGAAAATTGTGGGTTTATATCTTGAAAACCAAAGATCAGGTGTTTCAAGTATTCTAGAAGTTCATGCTCTAGTGGAAAGAGAGACGAGTCGAAAGCTAAAGCGTCTCCATACTGACAATGAAAGTGAGTACACTTCAAGGAAATTTGAAAGGTACTGTTCAAGTAATAGGATTAGACATGAGAAAACAGTTCCTGGAACCCCACAACACAATGGTGTAGCTGAGCGGATGAATCGCACCATTGTCGAGAAGGTGAGAAGCATGCTCAGAATGGCTAAACTGTCTAAGTCATTTTGGGGTGAAGCATTTCAGACGGCCTGTTATTTAATAAATCACAGTCCATCAGTTCCATTGGAGTTTGATATTCTAGAGAGAGTTTGGGCCAATAAAAAGGTGTCCAGCTCACATCTGAAGGTGTTTGGTTGCAGAGCTTTTGCACATGTACCGAAAGAGCAGAAAACAAAGCTGGATGATAAATCGGTTCCCTGTATATTCATCGGATATGGAGATGAAGAGTTTGGGTATAGATTGTGGGTTCTTGTAAAGAAGAAGGTCATCAGAAGCAGAGATGTTGTCTTCCGAGAAAGTGAAGTCGGAACTGCTGATGCTCTGTCAAAGAAGGCCAAGAAATAGAATGGTATAATCCCTAACCTTATTACCATTCCTTCTACTTCTAGACATCCCAGAAGTGTAGAAAGTACAACCGATGAGGTTGCCGAGTAGGGGGAGCAACCTGATGAGATTGTCGAGCGGAGGAAGCAACTTGGTAATTATACTGGGAAAGTGGGGTACCCTAATCAAGAAGATCAATCTCAACCTCTGAGGAGATCAGAAAGGAAAAGGGTAGAGTCATCCAAGTACCCTTCCTCAGAGTATGTCCTCATTAATGATGAGGGGGAGCCAGAAAGTCTTAAGGAGGTCCTGTCCCATCCAGAAAAGAACCAGTGGATGAAAGCCATGCAAGAAGAGATGGGATCTCTATAGAAAAATGGCACGTACAAGCTGGTTGAACTTCTAAAAGGTAAAAGATCGCTCAAGTGCAAGTGGGTCTTTAAACTCAAGAAAGATGGAAATGACAAGCTGGTCCGATACAAAGCTCGATTGGTGGTAAAAGGCTTCGAACAGAAGAAAGGTATTGATTTTGATGAAATTTTTTCACCTGTTGTCAAAATGACTTCTATTCGAACCATTTTGATCTTAACAGCTAGCCTAGATCTTGAGGTGGAGCAGTTGGATGTGAAAACTGCATTTCTTCCCGGAGATTTGGAAGAGGAAATTTATATTGAGCAGCCAGAAGGATTTGAAGTAGCTGAAAAGAAACACATGGTGTGTAAACTGAATAAGAGTCTTTATGGTTGAAGTAGGCACCGAGGAAGTGGTACAAAAAGTTTGACTCATTCATGCAAAGTCAAACTTACACAAAGACCTATTCCGATCCATGTGTATACTTCAAAAGATTTTCTGACAACAACTTTATTATTTTGTTGTTGTATGTGGATGACATGTTAATTGTAGGACAAGACAAGGAGCTGATTGTCAAGTTGAAGGGAGATTTGTCCAAGTCATTTGATATGAAGGACTTGGGCCCACAACAACAAATTATGGGGATGAAGATTGTTTGAGAACGAGTAAGCAAAAAGCTGTGGTTGTCTCAGGATAAGTACATTGAACGTGTACTCGAACGCTTCAACATGAAAAGTGCTAAAGCTGTTAGCACACCTCTTGCTGGTCATCTTAAGTTAAGCAAGAGAATGTGTCCTACAACAAAGGAGAAGAAAGAGAATATGGCCAAAATTCCTTATTCTTCAGCAGTCAGGAGTTTGATGTATGCAATAGTGTGTACCATACCCAATATTGCTCATGCAGTTAGTGTTGTTAGTAGGTTCCTTGAAAATCCTGAAAAAGAACACTGGGAAGCAGTCAAGTGGATACTCAGATACTTGAGAGGTACCTCTGGAGACTGTTTGTGTATTGGAGGATCTGAACCAATCTTGAAGGGCTATATCGATACTGATATGGCAGGTGACCTTGATAATAGAAAATCCACTACTGGATATTTGTTTGTCTTTTCAGGGGGAGCTATATCACGGCAGTCGAGGTTGCAGAAGTGTGTTGCACTATCTACAACTGAAGCAGAGTATATTGCAGCTAGTGAAGTTGGCAAGGAAATGGTATGGCTGAAACGGTTCCTTCAAGAGTTTGGCTTGCATCAGAAGGAGTATGTCGTCTATTGTGACAGTCAAAGTGCAATAGACTTGAGCAAGAACTCCATGTATCATGCAAGAACGAAACACATAGACGTGAGATATCACTGAATTCGAAAAAAGCTAGAGGACGGATCTATGCAGGTCAAGAAGGTCCCTACAAGTGAGAATCCTTCGGATATGCTGACCAAGGTGGTTCCAAGAGACAAGTTCGAGTTATGCAAGGAACTTGTCGGAATGCACTTAAACTAGAAGTTTGGTGCTATCTCCTTCCAATTAATGGATCTAGAGGGGGAGATTGGTAGGCTCCATACCCATTTAATGAAAAATAAAAATAAAAATGAATAACAAAATACAAGTAGCAAAACAAGTTGTAGGCAACAACACTTATTTTTGATAGGTGACAATTTGTCAACTTGTATAAACTTGTTGTGAGTAGATTTGCAAATTATCAAATTGCACAACTTACAACAAATCTAAATAAGATTTGCAAATTGTCAAGTTGTACAACTTACAACAAATTCAAGCATTTTGATTGATTGATATGTTGGCTATCTTTTCTATAAATAGGAGGCATCATTTCCTCATTTGAAACACACCCAAAAAACAACAACCAAGAAATAGTTGTGGAGAGCATCTCATAGAGAGTGTGAGAAAATAGTGTGTGAGAAAAAGTAGAGAGTATGAGCAGTATTATAGTAAGGTGGAAAAATCAAAAGAGAGTTATTTCTTTTGAGTGTGTAGTGGTTTCTGGAGTATTTACTCAGACTTACAAAATGTAAAATTCCTCATTATAAAATGTAAAATTCCTCATTATAATAGATTATTTTACTCCTCTCGAGCTCGTGGTTTTTTTATTTATTCAAATGGATTTCCACATTAAAATATTTATATACTTATTATTTCTTTTTATTGATTACCGTATCACAGTACCATATTATTATTCCGCTATTTATACTGCAAAACGTCTATCCCCGAGGGCCCTGTTCTTCTCTCTCTCTCTCACACACACTCGCGTACACATAAGACACATAGTTGTTGCAGCTTAACATCATTATAGCCTTGTAGCTTTATGCAAAAACTCGCTACAGCTCTCTCTCTCTCTTTTTACTTCAATAATCTCAAACAACCCAACTTTGATTTCCTCTGGGGGCAAGACCAGAGATTTGCTTTTGCTTTTGAAGAATTTCAACGGTTGACCCTCAAGGATTTGCCTTAGTTTGAGTTGGGTGAGTTCAAGAACCCGTTCAATTAGCAAAAGATTGTATCTTTGTTTGTATATCATTGATCCTTTTGAGTTTTTGGGCTTTCGAGGGTAGAATGGAGACACAGAATGGTGATAGTGTTAGCAGGTCAAAGACAGATGATTATGAAGTGGTAGAGCAAATTGGACGAGGAGCTTTTGGAACAACATTACTTGTTCTTCATACAAGCGAGAAGAAGAAGTAAGCAAGAATTTTAGACTACTTTGTTCTTTGTCTATTTCTCGTGTATTATCCCTTATTACCCAATCTTATTATGTTGGCTTTCATTTGGAGTTAATTTTCACTTCTTTAGGTGCTCAAAAGGTTGTGTTCCCAAAAGCATTCCCGGTATTTATTTAGTTACTGTCTCGTGTTTTTTCTTCTTTTCTTGATATGAATTTCAGGGATACTGTTTTAAGTTGATATTTGCTTCACATAATATATGTAGGTCCGCCGTGGTTATGAAATTTAGTAGAACCACGCCGTGAAAAACTTTCTTCTGGTAATAATGCATTTTCTGAAACTTCAATGGCAAGCGGCGTATTAGGCATTTTGTATAAGCCGTGTAGGCCTTTTGTCGCAATTTAGCTTGTTAGTGGGCTTGAGTTTTAGACTCTGCTAGTCTTAAGACTTCACTTTCCTGTCCTAAACTAACATTTACTTTGTATTGTTTTCGAACTGTATTGCTTATTGTATATATACATATTGTTTTTGGAAAAATACTATTTACACAGACAACAACGCTGATATTTTTTGCCGAGTGGTGACGTATGATACCTCTTACTGAAGGGTGTCTCCGCAGCTATCCATGGCAATCTTTTAGTAGCTAGTTTCAGGAGAATATGCGCTTACTTTCGAGGACTATTGGCATATGCTTCGGTTAAAAGTTCCACATTGAAAAAGGGATGAGCAATTGATCTCCTTATATGGACTTGAACAATCCTTCCCTCATGAGCTAGCTTTTGAGGTTGAGTTTTGCCCAAGATTCATTCCCTCACGAGCTAGCTTTTGAGGTTGAGTTTTGCCCAAGATTCATTCTTTACATGGTATCAGAGCCAGACTAATCTCAATTCTTTGTTCACCGATGTTGGCCCCCCATATTATATTGTCCACGCTCCAATTAATGAGGTTAGGGTGTGCGGGAGAGTGTTAAGAGTCCCACATTGGAAAAAAGATGGGCAATTGGTCTCCTTATATGAACTTAAACAATCCTCCCCTCATGAGCTAGCTTTTGAGGTTGAGTTAGGACCAAAACCTAATTTTACATGGTATCAGAGCAAGACCCATCTCATCCAATGTTGGGCCCCCAAATTTAAAATTGCCATGCATCAGATGTCCAGTCCTGGATGTGATTGGGGTGTTGAAGAATAAAAAAAGTCCCACATTAGTGATTAACGAGATAGATGGTATCCTTATAAAGCTTGGACAATCGTTCTCCCTTTGAGCTAGCTTTTGAGGTGTGAGTTAGGCCTAAGACCTAATTTTACATGGTATCAGAGCCAGACTTATCCCAATTCTTTGTTCACCGATTTTGGGCCCCCATATTATATTGTCCACGCTCCAGTTAACGAGGTCTGGGCGTGCAGAGGAGTGTTCAGAGTCCCATATATGGACAATTGATCTTCTTAGATGGACTTGGACAATCCTCTCCTCATGATCTAGCTTTTGAGGTTGAGTTAGGCCCAAGATTCATTCTTTACAGCTTCTTTTTCATCTCTAATAGTCTTGATTAGTTTTACAAAAGGTGCGCTTAAGCCCTGAAGCTAGGTTCAAAATGTGTTGAGCACTTCACGTAGCTTAACATGCGCTTCAATGTCTTATCAAGGTTCTAAGGCATACTTTTCCTTGCCAATGAGCTTCTTTTGAAGAGTCGATTCTAAACAATGATATTTCACTGATTCTAAACAATGATATTTCACTCTATCTAATTCTTTTCAATTTCTTTGTTCATATAGTTGTCATTCATACTTATAATTATTAGTCTTGGACTCAACATATATATTTGTATTTTTTTCCCGTTGTGCCTTTTTTCATTAAAGTCCACACTTTATTTGAGCTTTGCACTTAAAGTCCCAACGGATCTTAGAACTTTTTTGCACTTCATGCTTTGATAACACTGGTCTTGATGGAGTGTTCTGGTCATATGTAGTAGATTGTGTTTCTTTTTGGAGGGTAGTTGATTTAGCAGGTTCAATTTTGGTTAAAGCAGTGGGCCTGTAGGGAGGAGGTTTACTTTGTTTTTCTGAATGAGAAGCCTGGTATGGCTTGCTCTGGTTGTGATTGCTGCTGGTAATTAATAAAATGTCAGTTTACTGCCAAAAAATGTCTTGATGGAGTGTTTCTAACTACTTAAAGTTAAAGCATGTATAGGTAAATTGTTATGCGCTGATGAAGATCTTATCTTCCTTTAATATTCTAGTTTTTCATCATTCACAATGTAGCAGAAAGTAAAGGAATGGAAAATGAAATTTGTGCTGGCCACAAGCTACTCTTAGATAGAAACCCACAAGTAATATTTTCTTGCATTTGCAGTTTTGAGTAAGAATTTATGTGACATGGCTTTTGTGGACTGTGTGGTTGGCTTTAATAATGGAAAAATAGTGATACAACTGTAAAATGATCCTTTTCCGAGTGTGTTAAAGCTCCTGCATAGTACTGAACCCATTGTGTAGAACATACAAGTTATTGACACTGGCAATAATTTCTGATTCTATTTGAATGGATAATTGATTTCGCTATTCATTTTTCTCCCCTTTAGGTATGTTCTGAAGAAGATACCTTTAGCAAAGCAGACAGAGAAGTTCAAACGTACTGCACATCAAGAGGTCACTTTAAATGCTTCTTTATATTGTGATCTTTTATATGGCTTTTATAATCAATTTTGGTTCGTTTCTGAGGCTAGATTACCTAATTTTGAGGTTGGTTTGATCAGAGACTTCAGCTTCCTATTGAACGCATGGGTACATGATTCAATGCTTAAACTGAGAAACCTAAAGTTAGGTTGCCTATTTTAATGATCCTTCTATCAATTTTTATGTTAGGAAGCTAAACTAGACGAAAGTGTTCCATCATAAAGACCTAACAGAAGTGATATCTATCATCAATAGTTTGTGTCTCTTATCCAATATCTTGAGTGCCTAGTTGAGGCCAATAATCGACTGTCTTATGTTTTGTGCCCACGTCTTTCCTCGTCGGAAACAGCCCCTCTACCTTCACAAGGTAGGGGCAAGGCTGTGTCACACCACCATATAGTGGCGGATCCAGGATTTCACTAATGGGGTTCGAAAAATAAAGATGTAGTGCTTGGGATTTGAACTTGGAACCTCAAGGTGAATTTTGAAGCCCTCAACCACTAAGCCAGCCTCTAATCTTATGTACAAGAGGTTCAAAATCTATATATACACATAAAAAATTAAAAAATTACCTTATATATATAGTGTAATTTTTTGCCAAGGGGGTTCGGTAACCCCCTCGTTGCACTCTCTAGATCTGCCCCAGCCACCATCCCCAGACCCCACTTGTGGGATTATACTGGGTATGTTGTTGTCTTTCCTCATCTGCCATCAATGTCCTTGCCTTACAATCCTTAATTTGGTTCCCAACCTAATTTTGTTTCCAACTGCTGCATTTGCTTTCTATTATGAGATAAATATTCCACAAATTTAAGTTAAGCATTTCCTTAATCTTCCCTTTAAATTGGTCTTCAGTTATGAATGTCACTGAGACAAAGTTCGCTTCATAATAGAAGGCAAATTTTTCTTCAAAAGTAGAACTTAATTAATCTAGGCCTATAAAATAAGAGCATTTTGAACAAATGCCAAGGAATTGATCATCATTCTCATATCACAGAACTGCTATTTCTTTTGGCATGTCGTTTTTCCACTATTTTACCTTGTACATTTGAAGGGACAGTCCTTCAATTCGAACCCTTCTTTGTATGGGCAGTCTTCCCTAGTAGTTGAATCATGATTAGAAAAATGGTTAAGTAGATCGGTGAAGATCTTCAGTGATATCCCCGACGAGTTTCCTGTGACCTCTGTGTTTGGAAACGTCTAACTGGTACTGTAGATATGGATAAATGTTTCTTGGCATCTTCCAACAGGATGAAGGATGGGGTCAATGTCCAAGAGTAACTATGGATGAGACTGAAGTAGAAAGAGAAATTTTTAATTGCTTTTTTGTTTTTGGTTTCTTGATTAGTAGATGCTTTGTAACAAGAGAGACACAAGGAATAACGAAATAAGTGCAAGGTAATTAATGGAATTTCAAAGGTGGCATGAACTGATAATTTGGGGTGCAAGAGGAGTAGCAGCAGAGTCTTATCCATAATTTTTGGGAGAGAAGTGAAGTAGAAAATTATTGTGAGTGTGACCATCCAAACCAAAATCTTATAGCAAAAGTTCGCAAATTTCTGAACTTGGTTGATGGAAACTCTTATATTGGATAATTATCTGTGCATTTTGCTACTTGTGGAACTTGTAATAATTCTACTATCACTTTCTTTTAGGATTTGTAGCAGATTTCATACATCGTATTATTTAGGTGACTACTCCTAAAATGTTCTTGTGAAGTTTACAAGCCCCAATGGCTCAAATAAATATCCCTTTTGTTCTAATTATGTGGCCATTATCCTCTAAAAGTTGGGGTGACCTTGAATAAGATAACCTTCTGCTGCAGCCTTAGATTCTCTTGAGTTTATGGTAGCAAATAGATAGTGCTGCGGTGACACCTTTTGACTTTTTGATGGCAAGTAGTCATTGAAGTCGAGAAAGTTAAGCAATTGATAAGTTAACTTTAGTCTTACCTTGTACTTTTCTATTTGAAATTTTTTATTATTATTTATAAATAAGCCATCAAGGAGTTTGCTGGTGGTATATTGGCTTAAAAATGGTCTAGTCTTACCTTTACCAGTCAAAAAATTTGAGTCTTACCTTTGTAACCACACACGTTCAGCTTGTCTTATAATCTACTATTCTCGTCAAGTTAGGCCACGTAAAGTGGGATTACAATTTGTTGAGTAGATAGGCTTGCATAATGTTATGCTAATTGATATCTGATGATATTTGTGTATGCAACGTTCTATGGCAGATGAATCTGATAGCTAAGCTAAGCCATCCATATATCGTGGAGTACAAGGATGCATGGGTCGACAAGGTATTATGTTATTCAGTTTCTAGTACAGGATTTGGAAGTTGGAACTGAAAGAATTATCCTTGACTTGAGAAAATTTCTACATTGAGTTGCCTCAAAACAGGGTTGACTTTGTTTTTCTTTCAGGGGACCTGGATATGCATTGTTACCAACTATTGTGAAGGTGGAGATATGTGAGTGGTTATCCTAGCCTAGTTAGCATTTTTATGCTTTCCTCGTTGACACTTTAATTTTACGTTTCTTTCAGAAGATGGTTAAAACATATTTGTAGAGTGAACTACCCTATAATGATATTATATGGAGTATCTATAGACACTTTTTCCTAGATTACAAGGTTGAAAGCGATAAGATCATAGGAATGTTTTATGGTGCAATATGAGGACGACTTTTTTATTTTGGGTAATCAGGGCAAAGATCACAAGGAAGTCTAGAGGAGCTCTCTTCCCAGAAGAGGTAGTTTAGATACAAATTCCATCATAATGGGTTCTATGTACTAGTATGGTTCACTAAAGCTAATGTGTTCAACTTTTTCTTCCGCAGAAACTCTGCAAATGGCTGACTCAGCTATTACTGGCGCTGGATTATCTGCACTCCAACCGTGTTCTACACAGAGACGTGAAGGTATAAACAGCCCCTGATCTATTTATGAGCTTTGCTAGTATGACACGTTTTAACATGTACTACTTCGATTTCAGTTATCTAGCATTTTTGTCACAAAGGACAATGACATCCGGCTAGGTAAGAATGACAACCAAATGCATGATGACACCCTCCTTGCTTCTATGTTATCTGTGAATCAAATTTGTTTACTTTGTTTACACAGGTGATTTTGGATTAGCAAAACTTTTAGATGGAGAAGGCCTTGCTTCTTCGGTACGAGTTCTCTTTATATTCATGCAGCTGTAATGGAAAAATTAGCTCCTGCTTATTAGCAATGAACTATAATCACCTAAACAAATGATTCAATATTTTTACGTAGTGACTAGCTAGAGGGCACCCTATCCCCTTCCAAGGTGGAGAAAACCAAGTGTTCTTTTTTAGTTATAGTATGTCATCTTGTTGTGAATTCTATGTACGGTAATTTTCAATTACAAAATACCCCGCCTTGTTTGAGGAACGTGCTACTAGTTCTTACTTCGCCAACAACTTCTATTAGTGACTTCTTGCCTCCAAACAGGTTGTTGGTACTCCAAACTATATTTGTCCTGAGCTCCTTGCTGATATACCGTATGGCTACAAATCTGACATATGGTCTCTTGGTAAGAGAATTGGAAAAGCAATGCATTTCCTTTTTATTATTTCCTTAATACTGGAACAATAGTTTGATGTGATTGTAGGATGCTGCATGTTTGAGATTGCTGCACACCAAGCACCATTTAGAGCTCCAGTACGTTGACCTTTCAGCTATCTGTGTACATCATAATACATTCATTACTTTTATATATTTGTGTGGTAAATTGGAAGTTTTTCATTTGGCAGGACATGACAGGGCTTATCAATAAAATAAACAGGGGTTCTTTGTCACCACTTCCAATTATTTATTCCTCCAACTTGTAAGTAGCTCCGAAATTGTTGAGAAGTGGTTCTTATTCCTACTAGCACTTATGGTTGTTCATCTAGCCACAAATACAACAACTAATCATTAAACTGACAAAATGGACTAATGCTTCCAGGAAACAGATTATTAAAAGCATGTTAAGGAAAAGCCCTGAACACAGACCAACAGTGAGTGCAAGCTGCATGTATTCAAATGCAATTAAATCTGAAATCGTCATTCTTTCTGATTTGTTTTTTCATCTTCACTTTCAGACTGCGGAATTGTTAAGGCATCAACATTTGCAACCATACCTCCTTTGCTGCTGCAACCCTTCATCTGCTTTTCTTCCAGTGAAGTCTCCAAACAGCCCAAAGGAAAAAACAAAGCAATCACCTGGAAAATCCGGCAGTCCTAGATTCATAAGAGACAGACCTCTAAGGCTAAAAGAGAAGAGTCCTGTTTTTCACTTTGATGAAAGTGACAAACCTCTTAGGCTTAAAGAGAAGGGTCCTGTTTTTTACTTTGATGAAAGGGACAACATTCAGCCACGAAATTTATCAGACAACTATGACACATTTAAAGCCAAACTCGAGACTAAGAGAGTTGATCCCACTAGCTACTCAGCAAAGATATTTGTAGATGGTGTGGATTCTAAATGCTGGGAGGCAGAAGCTATTTGCAATGGAGGCGATCAATCCGATCGTCTATTGCAAAAAGGTAGTACAAATGCACTGAACTCTTCAAGATTCACGGCAAACATTCACTCTGAGGAGCAAGAGCAAGTTTCTGTTGAGCATGTTCAACAATCTGAAGAAGATGGCAGGGAGAGTGACAAAACAAAAGACCTTGAGGTGTTGAGCACTCCAAGTGGCAGTGGAGAAGCAGACTTGAATGAACTAGATTGTATCTCCGCAAAGCCTAGCAGAATGATTTCGTTTAGTGGAAGCTCCAGTGAGAAGACACGGTCCTTTGATGAAGAAAGCACTTCGACGACTACACGACCTGCAAAATCAGATACTGATGCTGAACTAAGGTGTCATGCGTCTGAATGTGAAAATGTTGTCGAGTTTAATGAAGTTGCTGTTGACTGCATTGCTTCTGAAAGAAATGGATTAAGCCCACTTAAAGATGAGATAGAAAAGAATGCAAATATGGTTGAAGATGCTAAACAGACCGATAAAGATGCTCGTCAAGCACTAGATGATAGGGTTTCACTGCTTAAGGCACTAGCTGCCTTAGCTGGTGATGGGCACAAGAACGACTGGGAAAATCCCACTCAAGAAAGAGCTGAAGCTCTGGAATCCCTTTTAGAGGTTTGTGCACGGCTACTCAAGCAGGAAAAAATTGATGAGCTTGCTGGTGTGCTGAAACCATTTGGCGATGATGCAGTTTCATCCAGAGAAACGGCAATATGGCTGACGAAAAGCCTCATGAGTGCACAAAAATTGGCCAAGGGATCGTGATTTTGTGATGGCAGCTTGCCCTTTACTGGAATACTACTGTACAGAGGGATTTGTTTGCTTTCTGTGGGTTGACATAGATGTTTAGCTCGACTGTTGTTTGATTATCTTCTAAATGATTTTATTTATGGGAAAGCTTACTTTGATGGCATTTTTCATCAAAAGGAGCTTCTCTGGTGTGTGCACGAGAGTGCAAACTAAGTTATTCTTGGAGGCTTGATGGATTGAGATTTCCTTGGTTTGAGTGTATAATTGTAGGACAACTGATGGAATTGTGAAGATCTTAAATTACTCAAGCTTAGTTTGTTAATGTTTTCAATTTTGGGTTTCTGCACTATTATAGTGCTACAAGTGTGCTGCTACAAGTGTGCTCCTTCTGAGCTAGAACACCTTAGTCACATTTGGTCAAAGGGCAGAACATTACTTCAGCTTCTTGCTTTTGAACTTCTGATGATGCTTTTACCTTGTCCTTTTTGATGAAATTTGTCGTTGGTAAGATGTTCTTACGGGGATAAAGTCATTTAACCTTGGCAGTGAGCACGCACCCCGGCCTTTTAAATTTGGGATCAATTCCGTTGGAAAAATGCTAAGAGCTTCTGCAATCAAATGATTTATTCAAAAAGTCGAATCGTTTATTATTCATTAAATTAGTAAGTCCAATCACCCCAATTAAGCAGGAAATAGCTTCTTTTTTAAGCCACTTTTTATATTTTGAAAAACTTTACAAATGTGGACTCAAATGCTGGAGAAATTTTATTTTGTGAGTCACATAACCAATATTATTTTGTGAGTTACATAATCAACATTATTTTACATCTTTCGCTACAGGGAGAATTCGGTCGCCGCAGCGGAAGTCGCGAGGCAGAATGCCTATTTAAGGGTTAGTGGGTAGAGTTAGTGGGTTTGAATTCCCAAAGAGGGTATTTGAAGAATAAATGATTAATTACTCTTGTATTTATTTATTTTAGACCATGAACGACCCGAAGCATTGAGGAAAGGAAAAAGTCTTGCAAATCAGCTTGGATTTTGGGTTCTTCGGTTGAGGTAGGTTATGGTTTAAATGGAGGTAGACTTAATTTAGTTGCTCGTATACTTCTAAATTGAAAGGCATGTTGATTGGTCTTCAGACATACCCGTGGTTGACTGATTTGTTGGTTTGACAATGCTTGAATGAATAAACTGTTAATTGTTGAACTTGTTTGAATTTGAGAGATGATTGTGAAATGTACTTGTAAAATTGGGTGCACTTGTGATATTATCCTGAGAGATAGTAAAAGTGGGAAAATAAATTGATATTATTATTATGGATTGGGTATCACGCTGGTACAAAATATTATTTGATGGGTTGGGTACCACATGTAATGACCCTCCAAGTCATTTTCCATTTTTTCATGCCTTTTCTGCATTTAGAGCTTTCCTGTAGCTGCCCCAAGTCATTTTTGATTTGCTGGGACTGATAATTCGATTTTTGGCCAAGTTTCCCTATTTGGAGTTGTTAAAGTTGAGAAATAGGTCTTTGGCCTAAACTTCAAGTAAACGACCTCGGATGAGAATTCTGACAGTTTCGTTAGCTACAAAATATGAATTTTAGGCAAGAGAAACCTTTGGCTTGAATTTCAAGGCTTCCGAGCTCGTCTTGGGCTATTGGTTGGAATTTGGTAAAAATAGAATAGTGGGTGTGGGGTCCACATTGTCGAAACGATTTATGTTTGAAATTTCATCGATTCCATTGAGTCCAAAATGACATTTCTGGTAGGACAACATAGTTTATTCGCATGCACGGGGTTCATGAATACCGAACACTTGGTCGGAGTCCTTTTGGACTTAGAAAATTGTTGGTTTTCACTAGTTGGTGTAGGCCCCTTTTTATTCTTCGCATTCGCGAGCCATTGGCCACGTTCGTGAAGGTTAAGGATTCTTGACCTTTGCGCTCATGGGATGGTCATCGCATTCGCGAAGAAGAGGATGGTCTGGCCGGTCAAGTTTTCTTTTTTTGTTTGCGGTGGACCGGCCACGTTTACAAAGGCCTGGCCCGATTGGTCTCCCCGTTCACGGCAGGGGTCCCGCGTTCCCGAAGAAGGGACCCCTGGTAGTATATAAAGCTGTCCCCTTCGTTTTTCATTTATTTTTCCAAGTTCTAAACACCATTGTTACACCTTGAGCTTTGGGAAAATAGTGTGGGATCGTAAATTGAGGCCAGGATTCATTGTTGTTTGTTCCGTGATCATAATTTCCTCTTAAATTTGTAAATTCCCGATCCTAATTTCCATTAATTCTTAGAGTTGATTCTCATTTCTTCTTTGATTCTTGTGGGCTGATTTGGACTAGAAATCATGGGCGGATCATGCTCAATTTTTGAGCATATGATCCTTGTCCCACGAGGGACACAATTGCGGGTTCAGTTTTCAAACTTCGTGAGCGGTCTCCACAGGTGAATTTTGACCTAATTTTTGGGCCGGAGCAGAAATTCACAATATGGATATTGTTATTCTTGTATTGTCACCTAGATTACTATTTTGATAGCATGACAGTGATCGAAGGCTTCTCAAAAGGGAAAATTTCTGATTTAGTGGATTGCGTGCGCGTTCTTCGGCGTCCAGGTAGGCTACAGCTTACCTACTTTTAAACTTTACTCATTTATTATATTGGCGTGGTAAATTGCTAATTAGTGGTGGGGTATCGTTGTTCGAATGACCTTTTAGGTGTTTTTGTGATTCTTATAGCCGGTTAGGGGGCTTTAGGGTAGATTTCTGGCTCGGAATCCTTAGGCCCGATAGTTTCTTCTCACGTAGCACTTGAATTAGCATACCTAGGACCCTTGGGTTTGGATGTAGATGCCTTAGTCTATGTTCATGTAGTTGCTTACCTTAGGTTGGGTTCTCGGGGCTTGTAGCTAGCATCATCACTCTTGTTAAGGTAAATTACATTAGGATAGTGTTCCTTCCTATTGTAGATGACTATAAATCACCTAGGTTGCGTATCATTAGCCCGATTATCGGCATTAGGTTGGCTTTCTCACTTTGTTGTAATTGTTTGATTTAGTATCCTTGGTATTTTAGCATTTTGGTCTTAAAGCACTGTTTTCGATTCGATAAATGAGATTTTGAAATACTTTAAAGTAGTTTGGTTTTCTAAAAAGGAAAATGGACTATTTAGTCCCAGTTTGAGTCCGGGCACTTGATTATACTACTAATTGCACATTTAGTTTCGGTTCGAGTCCTATACCCAATTTTACTGCCTATTATATACTTAGTCCCAGTTCGAGTTTGGCATGCATTGTTATTAACTTCTGGTTGGGAATCCGATTCGAATTCGGGCATGGTTTATGGGTATGGCTGAAAGAGGAGTACACTATACGTTCATTGCATATCATGGCTTATTTTCACATTACTTAATATTGTATTTGGTTTATGTTAGTATTACTTGTTGGTTGCATCCACTGTGCTTATGAGGGCTCGATTAGATTCGTTTTTTGTTGTGTGTACCTTCTGGGATTATGGGGTCCTTTTAGGTTATTGTTAGGCGCTTATTTACGTTTTTCAAGTTATTTACTTATGATCTTCGTGTTTGCATAGCTTTAGCCTATTATTATCTTTCTGACCCCTATTATTATCTTTCTGACCCCTCTTTTATTACCTTTAACGTATATTCACACTTTATTATGCTTTTACTTTATGTGAACTCAGTCGGCCTATGATTCCTGCTGAGTACCAAGTGTTTTGGTACTCATACTCCACTTCTGCATCTTTTTCCTGATACAGGTCCTAGTACGAGTCATCGCTGTTGACGTCACCCTTAAGAAGAGCCGTTGATTAGAGATTAGGGTGAGCTTTTAGAATTCGGAGCTGATTCATCTCCTTTTGTTTTGGGATTAATCTTATTTTGTATCTGTTGGAGACTATTCTGTATGTATAATTAATCAATTACTCTTCAAATAAATACTTTGGGAATTCAAACCCACTATTCTACCCTCATTTATGGTGTATAACAACACCCAAGGGTCAATTAACCACTAACTAGCTCTATCATGCTCAACCGATCTCCATTAATGGAGTTTCAAGGCCAAAGATTCCATTTTTATTAAATTCAAGGTCCCCAACCATCGAAGTTCATATTTTTGAACCATAATTTCATACTAGAAAGAGTTAATTTACAATCTAAAATCAATTCTAGGTGAAAATAAACATACCCATAGGTTTTCCCATGATTTCATGAACCTAGGGTTCTAAAGCACAAGAATTTCACCATGGAATATCGTTCTAAGGATCCTAAGATGTTAAAGAATTGAAATACGAAGAAGTTGACGAAAATATCAATGTTAAAAAAGAGTAAAAATCCTACCCCAACAAAGGATTTCCACCCCAACTATGAGCAAATCGCCCCTCTAGGGTTTAGGAATGAAATATTTGAGTTTTTGGGCTGAAACCTGTCAAAACCATCCTTAAGTACTGTCCCGTTACCACTGTGGCGGTTAACTTCTCAGCCCAAATAGTGTTCAGTAAAATGCTCATAACTTTTTATTCCGAAGGCGAATTAACAAACGGTTGGATGCTTGGAAAGAAGACTCAAATATATTTCATTTGGTGGATATTTGGACCCATAACATTTTATATTCTAGGAGATATTCTCATTTGAAGTTTACCCTAGTTTAAACTTAGCTCGAAACTCAATCGATAAGAACACTTTCAACTTAACTTTGTACTAGAGGTATTGTATGACGTTAGTACATGTCCAATGTACTTCCATACTAAAGAATTAGTCCTATAACTTACAATGACAAAGGTTATTATGATTTTGTCACATATATTTTTAGTAACAACAGAACTGGTCGTTACAAATATTGAATAGAACTTATAACACTGTATCCTCACAAACTTTGGTTGTTAATTTGTTTCCTATAAAACATGAAAGGATACATGCAATACTAATGAAATAGTTCTTTTATATTTGTATGCTACACATGATAGTTATAAAGCATGTCAAAGAGACAGAGACAACACACTCTCTAGCCTCTCTCTCTCTCTCCTTGGAAATCTAACCATCATTATCCCTTCACTAAACCATGGCCATTTTGGTCACTGGTCAACCCCCTTCAGTGGCTGACCAGCTTCTCTCCCTTATTCTTCATCCTAATTCCTAGCCTTATACCACTCAACATCCCAACTTACAAATTCTTTGAACCCTGACTCTAGCATTAGCCATACTAATCAGAATAACTCTAAAAATTTATCACAATCACTCTAAAAAAATAATGGTGACTCAAAGAAGAAAGTATAAGCCATTCCCA
The DNA here is from genome assembly GCA_031232105.1 of Capsicum rhomboideum. NCBI lineage: Eukaryota > Viridiplantae > Streptophyta > Magnoliopsida > Solanales > Solanaceae > Capsicum > Capsicum rhomboideum. The sequence continues at coordinate 49,170,941 of CP124716.1, read as the reverse complement.
TCAAGTATGCCATTATGATTAATGGTGAGCATGTTTTCAAATGGACAGAGGTAGAAGTAGTCAGAATGGATCAAATCAAAAACCTAAATTATACTGTTATAGGAAAATTTTCCTATGGGGGGCCATTGCTCTTAGGCGTATTTATATACCTAAGTATCATTATCTATGTGCATTTAGCTTGGCTTTGAGGATAATTTGATGTGCTTAATGAAGTATAAAGTGTGTAATTGTGTATTTGTGTGATAAGGTACATTTTTAGAATGTTTAAGGTACATTTGAAACAAGTCAAGAGTCAAAATGATTAAATAGAGCTTAGACGAGAAAACTAGTGTTGCTAGCTTGAGCTATGCTTATTCTAGTGTACTTTGATGAACTTTATTGTATGAACTAATGTTTGTTAAGAGTTGTTGTAGGAGACCAATGGAAGAGCTATGAAAGCTAAATGAAGCCTACAAACAAGCCATAAGAAGTGGGTAAACAAGGAACAAGTGCACGAGAAGAAGAGAGAGAAGATTGGCCGAAACCTTCCTTTGTAGGGGAAGCCATGCTCCGCACCCTCCTTGACCATGCGGATCAACCCCCCTTTAGGATGTCTAAAAGTTGGTTTTTATATTATTTAAGTGGGGGTAAAGTTATAAATGCATATATTTCATATGGGGCAGCCTATGGACGACCTAAACACTATATAAGGTGTTCTTAACCATATTTACACCTCATCTTTGGGAATACACACGATTTGGACAAGAGGAGAAGGCAACGAAGGCTCTACGTTAGGGTTTTGCTTCTTTTACTTCTAGTTTTCTTGTAGTTTACTTATGAATTCATTAATAGTGATTCTTTGTATGATTATGAGTGGCTAAATACCCTCTTTCTAGGGTTGAGGCTACAATATGATTGCTTAATTATTGTTTTATAGTTGGTTTACATGTTTATCAAGTTATGTGATTATTTTTGCGTTCTTGTTTTACTATTCTAAAGCATTATGAACTTTAGGATAAATCTAAGTATCGAAATGAATTGACCATAAGAGTGGAGAGAAGGAATGAAGAATGTAGGGAGTGTGGATCATGTCTTTAATTTTTATATAGTTATTGTTAAAAGATAATTTACAGTTAGGATAGTGATGTACCTAAACACCCCACTTGGTTAATGAAACGGGAAAATAATTTAATGCATCTGAATTAAAGACTCACATCCCCGCTTAACGATGTAGTTGTGAGATTAATTTGGGTAGATGACTTAGAGGATGACCATTCCCAAGTTGTAATATCAACCTTGTAGATTAATAATCACAATAAACACCAACACCGCAAGAAACCATAGTTATGCTTGAATGTGAAGTAAATGCCTCAGCCCTGGAACTCTCTTTATATTGCTTACAATTCGAATTTAATATCATGTTATTTCTATTATTTAGTTTATAAAAACAAAACTCAAACTCTTTTTGGTTACACATCGCACTTGTTTAAATTCAATATTAATACTTAAGTGGGATCGTCTGCTAAATACCAAGTCCTTGTGGGATCGATATTTGGATCGAAAGAGCTACTTTATTACTTACACGACCACGTACACTTGCGTGTGTGTTTGGACGCAACAAGTTTTTGGTGCCATTGCTGAGGACTTGAAAAACTAGCAACCTTCTAATTTTTAGTTTTACTATTTTGTTTGGTAAGTATTGACAACTTGGTCTTAGCTACTGAATTTGTAGGTACAAGTTTGCATCTTAATCAAGCTGGCAAGCGAGAGGGAATTGGTTGAACCACATCCCGAACCTGAGCGATGCTTGCACCAATTGAGGAGAGAAACAAGACTTCTCTATCCAATTCCGTAAGTTTAAGAGGAAGAGACTATTCCTGCAGTCATGGGTGATGAACAATCACCCCACAGGATAGGGCGCGATGTGGAAATCCCACTCACAACTAATGTGACCTCCAGTATCCAAAAACCAGATGCAGGAGGCAGATTTGAGCTTAAATAGAACATGGTACAATTATTGCACACAAGCGGACAGTTTACAAGCTTGTCACATGAGGATCCACAGGTCCATCTTCAAAATTTTCTTGAGATCAGTGACACATTCATTCTCGCAGGAGTCTACACAAATTATGTGAGGCTCACTCTTTTCCCATTCTCACTCTTGGGAGAAGCAAAGAAATGGTTGAAGTCAGAACCTTCAAATTCAATTACAACTTAGGACGACTAGGCAAAGAAGTTCCTCATTCGATTCTTTCCATCTGGGAAAACTGCAAGGTTGAGGAGTGAGATCTTAAGTTTTAAGCAGAAGCTAGATAAAAATCTTTATAATTCATGGGAGAGATTCAAGTCTCATCTCAGAGATTGTCTGCATCACCAACAGACAAATGAGGTATTATCTCATACCTTTTTGAAAGTCTTGACCATAACACAAAGATTTTGCTAGATTCAGTAGCAGGTGGTCAAGCTTTGGAGAAAACCTATAATGAGCTGTATACTCCCCTCAACCATACTGTACAAGGTAATCCTGAGTGGTAGGGTGATGTATCTAGCAGTATAGTAAAGAAGCCTGCAGGTATGGTTGAGGTAGATAGTATCACAACATTGGCTGTACAGTTGGCCACTCTTCAGAGCCAGATGATGACCCAGTTCAACAAGCTGAGTATAGCTCTACCTCAAGCCCAGGTTAATGTAGTTCAACAACTTTAGTCTTGGTGTTAAACTTGTTGTGGTAGTGGTCATTCTGTAGACTTATGTGGAGAAAATTTGAAGGCGATAAATTTTGTGGGCAATGCACAAAAAGGTAACCAAAACTATGGTAATGCCTACAATCGTAACTGGAGGAGTCAGCCTAACTACTCTTGGAGAAATAATTAAGTTCAACCTCAGTAATTTCAGCAGCAGCAAGGTATTCAAAACAACACTCAGGCCAGCAATATAGAAAGACTTTGAAAAAAATTCTGGCCAACCAAGAACAAATGGCTGCAGAGATCAACAATCAGCAATTAGCTAAAAAGAATTTAGAGACGCATATGGGTCAGTTAGCTCAGGCACAAAACACAAGACCTCAAGGGGGTCTACCTAGTGATATAGAGCAAGCTTCAAAGCAAGTTATGGAAACCACATTGATTAGTGACAGAGATTTGATTGATTTACCTCCAAGAAAAAATCATGAGGTCCAAGATTAGTTGATTGCACCTGAGCAAACAAAAAGCAAGTTGAGTCCAAAGAAACTGACAAAAAGGGGAAGTCTGAGTACCCTAATGAAAAGCCAGTTGAACAGACCCAAAATAGACCACCACCACCATTCCCTCAAAAGCTTAAGAAAGCCAAAGAGGATGCTTATTTTAAGAAGTTTTTTGACACTTTCAGAGAACTTCACATTAACCTTCCTTTGTTAGATGTTTTGCAGGGAATGCCCAAGTATTCTAAGTACTTGAAGGATGTAGTGGAAAATAAAAAGTGGCTTAGTGATATTAAGACTGTAGCACTCACGGAAGAGTGTAGTTTTATGGTTATGAGCAAGATGCCCAAAATGCTCACGGACCCTAGGAGTTTCACCCTCCCCATACAAATTGGTGAAAGCGATGTTGTTCAAGCTTTGAGTGATTTAGGGGCAAGTATCAACTTGATGCCCCTTTCTGTGTTTAATACTCTTGGATTGGGGAAGCCAAGGTCCACATCAGTTGTGCTCTAGATGGAGGACAGATCTAGAGTAGTCTTCAAAGGAATTATAGAGGATGTTCTCATTAAGATTGGTAAGTTCATTATTCCTGCTGATTTTATTATTCTTGACTATGATGTAGATGATAGGACCAATCATATTGGTACGTCCATTCTTGGATACTGGTGGAGTGTTGATAGATGTTAGAGAGGGCATGCTCAAGATGAGATTAAGTGATGAAGATATGGTCTTCAGAGTGTACAAAACACTCAACACACCCTCACACTACAGAGATTTATATATGATCAGAGCAATGGAAGTAGATGAGTGTGGGGTGGAGAATAGAAAACCTCCCATTGCCTCTTTAGACTCTCTCATAGAGTTTCCCAAATGGAAAAATAAGCTGGAGCTGGAAAAACTTGAAGGAAATCTTGGAAAGGTGAGTGTAAGAAAAGCTGCAAAACTTGATTGTGAGCACTCAAGAGGTCAATAAAAGGAAAAGATGGGACCTGAAAAGGAGTAAAAGGATGAGGGAATGTGGATGATAGTTGTGATGTGAGTCGTTCCGTGACAATAAATCAGGCGCTGCTTGGGAGGCAACCCAAGTTAAGGTAGTTTGTTTTTAATTCTTTATTTCTTTGGTATCACCTTTGGTTTTTGTTTTTGTTTTTTGTTGACAGGTTGAGGGGAAGTCTGAGTACCCGAAATCTAAGATAAGGAGCATGATGAAAGCATAATTGTGGGCTCCTCTATCCCCCATGATGGAAATCTAAGAAAGTGGCATGCTACTAGCTAGGCCTAGAGGCCTCAAGGAGTATTTCTATCTTTACTATGATATATACTTTGGGAACAAAGTATGATTTTAAGTGTAGGGTGGGGGATTTTCCGATTTGTTTTGGGTAAAGTGCGCTATAGGATTTTGGTTTTAATTTATTTGCAATTTTCTGACTAAATCTAAAAAATTACAAAAAGATTTTATCTTTGTTTGTTTTTAGTTTTTTGTTTTGTCCGTTTAGTAGAAGCACACTTCACCCACCCCTCGGTTTTTCTTTTCGCTTCTTTTTTGAGGGGGAGCCATTTGAACCCAATATCCTTTTTGATTTTTTAGAAGTAATTTTAAATTTTTTGATGCTCTTGCTGGGTGCTTGTAACACCCCATACTTTTTCTAACCTCATTTGATACCTTGGGGTCATATCTACCTAGGTGTTGAGATTCCATGGGTATGTGTTTTATAGTGTCATTGGTGAAACATTTGATATCGGACCTAATATGTGCGATTAGACCTTCGTAGGAGGTGTTTTGTGAATTTGTGGAGCATTTGTGTAATACCCCGTACACATTGAAACCTCATTTGGTGACTTGGATTCATGTTTACTTGATGATTAAGATCACTAAGTAAGTATTTTGTAGTGTTTTGATAACGTATTGGATGATATGCAAGTATTGAAGAAGTGACCGAAAAATTCAGCAAGGTGTTGAAACTTGCGCCACTCCCTGTTTCAGGGGGTGTGGCACAATCCACATGATTCATAGGGGGTTCATTTCTTGCGCCACTGCCTTGCGTTGCAGCAGTGGCACAAGGCACAAAAAATGTGCCCTTTCGGGCTCGTTTCGTAACCCAATTCTACGTCGATTCTTATATGGTTTCTTTTGGTTATTTGGAGTCCTTTGAGCATTGTTAAAGCTTCAAATACTTCAATACACTCCTACATGATCAAATCATGAAAAATAAATAGTTATCCAAAATGTTCAATGAAGCCATGGACGACTAGAATTCCTATTTTTACGATTGAGACTACGAATGAGAATCTCGTAAGAGAATATTGTCATGACATTATGGAATTATTTAAACATGAGATATATGGTGAATTATACATGAAAGTGGATGGGCTAATCTACATGTGCAATTGGGCCCAAAATTAGGGCCCAAAAGACAAGGCCCAAAAGGGCAAATTGACCCATTCTTGCACTTGACCAAGGGACCATTGCATTAAATGCCAAGGAGTGGCTAAGCATGAATGAAGAGGCTATATAAAGGCCAAAAATCAGATTTTAATCCATTATAACTCACATGCCTTTTGAGATATTTTCCAAACCTTTTTCTATTCTTCCAAACCCTAAAGCACCTATTTCCTTTGGACTCTTTGGTAAAGATCATCACTTTGAAAGCCTTGGTAAGTTCATACTCTCATGGATTAATATCTTATATGCTTAATATGGCATGTATATTATGATGGTTATGTTGGCAAGGTGGTGAATAGTGTATTTTTGCTTTTGGTAAAAGATGTGCCATCTTTGTGATTTGAACTTGAAATATGACTTGTGACTTTGATGAAAGAGCATGGTATGATAAAATATGAACATGTATGGTGTGATTTTGTTATTAAACTTGTTATTTTCATATAAATGTAAATTGTGGGATTTTGGCCGATATGTGCTATGAGGTGTATTAAGGTAATTTGATGGATTACTTGTGATGTGGTGTGGATAAGAAACTGTAAAGGAGAAGTGTTGTGGTGAAATGTATTGATTATCATGTATTGGTCAATGTATGGAATATTGGGGGATTTTTGGAATAATAATTTCATCAATGGTTTTGTCAAGGGGAAATGGCATGTTTAAAGACAAACATGTAACTCATTGATGTTATATGCATTTGTAAAGTAGTTGATGGTTAATGTGAATCCCGTTATATATTTGTGTTGTAGAGTGACACATAAAGAAGGAGCGGGACTATTGTATGCACCTCTAGGATTGTATATTCGTTTTGAGAATACAAGGTATGTAAGGTTACTCTGTCCGTATCTTTCTGTGGAAAATAGTATTCACATTGACATTACGCTTGTCCCATCCCGAAATGTGCTAAGGTATTATATATCCGGTTATCAATGGTCATTATCATATATTTCCTACTCAATGAGAAATTGTGAATCTCATGTCTCATATTCATGAATAATGTTCCAAAAGCCCAACAAGATTATGTTCCAATGTTCCATAGTGATTATACTCATGTCTCTTGTTCATGGATTATTGACCAATGGTTCCAAAGGTGTTATGGTTCTAATAATGTTTATTTACATGTCTCTCACTATTTGGTTAATGATCCAAAGCTTCAAGTAAAGTTGTGACCATCATGGTATCAATCTCAAAGTAATAAACAAAGTAACACCTATGTGGTCAATGATCAAGTATGGGTGGCAGCTTTGGGGGCAAAATGCCTAGATCAAGCCGATCCCGAGGTTGTTGGATCAGGGGAAGTCCTAGGGGAATAAGCCTAGCTCGGACCGATCCTGACAGGGGGCAACTCTAGGGGTAATAACCTAGCTCGAGCCGAACCTGAAATGTTGTATGGGTGGCAGCTCTAGAAGTACTAACCTAGCTCGAGCCGATCCCAATATATACATTGATTCATAGGGTGGAAGCTCTAGGGGCATAAGCCTAGCTCGAGCCGATCCCAACATAACGCTATGTTATGTTTAAAATCCACTGTTCAGTCGGGGCCCGGATATCACAGGTCAAAGGCAAAGATGAATAATCATGGAAGCAAAGATACAAAGAATGTAATGAAAGCAACATACATGGTTTCCACAGTACAGAATAGTGACTCATCTACATTGTGACTTATCTATATTGGTTATGTATTTGAACTTGAGTTCTTGACATATTTTCATATCTTACAAGTTTCATATGGCCTTACATACTCAGTACATTCTTCGTACTGACCCCTCTTGGGGAATTTACCTTACTTGTTGCAGGCGCAGGTACTAGTAGGCCTCCACATTAGGTTGCCAATATTGTAGATCTTTGGTGATCTCTAGTTAGTTCGGGGCTTATTCGAGTCACAGTTGTACATATGTTTTGGTGTTGTACATGTTGTATAAAGCGGGGACTTGTCCCGACTTTTAGTTCATTTGGTCGATGCATTTGTTAGAGGCTTTTGTAGACGGATGTGGGTGTATAAATGTAAAAGGGATATGTCGTTCTTGACTTGGTGGCCTCAACGGCCAAGTTTCGCATATGTATATGTATATATCATGTTCCATGAATTCCATTGTCGGTATCTAAAGCCATTATGTGATTATGGGTTTCTTATGGCATGCATATGATTGAATAGAGACAGAGCTTGGTTCTCTCGGGCCTTGTCGGCTACGAGTGCCAATCTGTCCCGATAGGATTCGGGGCGTGACAGTGCTACACATGATTACTTGATGCAAGTTGGTTTTGAATTCTAAGGCATGTTGTGAAAAATTAAATGACTTCTGTGAGACGCTTAGGCTCTTTTATTTTACTCTTGTGTGATGTTGGCTTAAATTTGAATTCTTGCAATTACTTGGTTGAGAGTCTATAAGGATCCTTCTTGATTTTAACATATGCCAAGTATAAGTGAGGTTTTTGTTATACTCCATGTTTGCATATTGATGTCTAGAATTTGCCCGGTGTGTTTACAAAATGAAATAAATAATGTTGAGTTTAGGAGATGACAGAGGCATTTCTTTGATAGCCATGTTTTACACCTGCTTTATCTACCCTTTATGCATGATCTTAGCTATCCATGTTGAGCCTATTCCTTGGTAGCCTCATGTGTAGCTTACTCCTTTTATTTCAATAGACCGTAACTTGATCCAAAACTCCTAAGCGCTTAAGTTGAAAAATAAAAATTATGAAGGAATGAAAGTTGAAGAGAAAGAGTGAAGTTGAAGCCCCCAAATAGTAGCTATTGGTGTTTTAAAAAAGTTTATGTGTTGTTGGTAGGGAGTAAAGTAAAAAGAGTAAAGTGTTTTGAAAAAGATAATCAAAAACTCCCTACAAAAGATGTGAAAGCTAGCTTAAAGAGATAGGGCAAAACAAAAGAGAGTTGTGGAAGAGAAAAGTGGTGAAAAATAGGCTGGTTGAAGATGAGCTTATTGGAAAGTGTGATGTATTAAAGCGCTTGGGAAAGCTAGTCACTATTCTCGACCAAAATAGTCCTACCCATCCCTTAGCCTACATTACAACCCTTAAAGTCCTACTTGATCTTGAGCTTTGATATTATTATATTAGTGGAGTACTACACTAAGGGCAAGCTTATGATTCATCTTATGTGACATGTGAATTCTCTATGAGAGTGAGCGGAATTTGATTCTTACACCCATTCTTGTAATAAATTGCATTATTGTGAGTGAATATGGGTAACTCTATTATGGTGAGGGCGCATGTTTAATGATGGATAGGTGACTTATATGATCTCTTTATTGAGTAATATGCATGAGTTTGCCAACTTGGTAGAGTCAATTCTTGAGGCTAGGGAGTCTTGAAGTAGTATTCATGTGTTTTAAATTGTAATATGCTATGCCTAGTGTAGAACTTACTATTCATGTAGTCATTGTATATCTAGCTTGAGTGTTTTATTTAAAGTAGTAATGTTATAGTCTTCCTTGATTGTAAAGAGTTGTTCGAGGACAAATAAGGCTTTAAGTGTGGGGTGGTGATCTCAGGCGTATTTATACACCTAAGTGTCATACTATAATCTACAGGCTACAGAAGTGTAGTATGAGTACCAAACATGTGGTACTCAGTAGGCATCGGCCGACGGAGCTCTAATGATAATGCAAGTATAAACAATATGTAGAGAAGGAATATAAATTAACAACCAACTGTCTAGGCAACGAAACATAATAATTTCAATGATGCGATAAGGATAAACTATTCTATTCTACTAATAATAAGGGGCGAATGCAGTTCCATAAGTAGCTAGTCCATATACGATAGTATAATGAAGAAGGAGATACACAATATACAAATATAGTCGAAATAAAGGAAAATTTACCCCAAAAAAGTATATGAATATATATGTATAATCTCTCTATATGGATAACCAAATATGAAGGTACTACTTTGAGGGACTAGTCTACATCACTGAGATCATATATAAGGTAAAGGAGCTAATACTAGCATAATCAGGGTCTCTAATCGTAATATGAATAATCATAAGATGATCTGCCAATGATAAGTCTTACTATAATAATAACAAAAGGAATATGAAATGTACCGACAATCTCATGTACCAGTCCATAACCAACCTACCACTAATTATACCATAAAAGCCAATAATAACGTAATTGGCTATCCTGGGCAACCAATAACCTAACCGGGCCCCCATAAGCTCGATAGGTTCAATCAAACACTCAATAAATAATAATCATAACCTATACCTATTCAACCTCTCATAAGACCGATAGGTATTGGTACCAAATAATTATACTGGTGATAGAAGATGTATATGAATGAATGAATGCAACATAAGCTAATAATACCGTATCCAATCTGAGTGCCATAACATACCAAGTGTATACACCTCTTCTAGCTCAGTAACTTGCAAAGGCAGGACCTACGACGACCATCCATCTCCGACACTATGGTTCACAGACAAAAGGGCCTATAGGGGACTAGAAATATCCATACATACTGCCTGGTCCCGAACCAGGACTTTCAGTAATCATCATAATCAATCTACTTCATCCAATACCGAAGAGATATATATAAGTATAATAAGTTCTCAGACTCAAAATGAGACTAAAGGAGTATCAATCTGTAAATCCATTGCTCGAGATCAAGTTTGGGACTAAATCAGCATAATAATGTAGAAAGGATCGGAATCTCCCTCGCTCGAAGTAAATAGTGGTGGTAAAAGAGAGTGGATCAATAATGGACCAGAATCATCCTCGGTCTAATTTCCAAAATATCACATTTAGTTTCAAAAGCTCATAATTCATTAAATAAGGTGGTACGATTTTCATTTGAAAGAATCTATTTTAAAAGTGAAAAGTGGGAATAAATCCCTTTTTAGAAAATAGTAGTAAAATCAAGATTTTGGTTGGAGTCATACAACAAAATAAATGTAAATGCACCTAAAATTTATGCATGCCATCACCAGTATCCAAACATTATAATCGAAAGCGCCTAAGCGACTATAAACTAGAACCACGTCCTTCCAAAGGATAAAATACTAAGCTGGCATCCAACTGGTATCGTAACCACGACCTCGGGCCCAACACTATATAACTCAATAGGATATCAACACCATAAATTAGGGGACTAAGGTAAACTAGAGCATAAAGCTACTATAAGGATCTAATCAGGGAAATATCGCCCAATTCACTAATCAATCTGGTAAGTCTTATACTAAAGGATCCTTAACATCAATCTATGTCTAACATGTCTATAATCAAAGACAATAGGGTCCTATGTCCATAACAAGTATTCTAGACTAGGGTTCGGATCATATTTCTATTTTAAATCCCCTAATTAGGTCAAGTCATGATATCACTAGATATAAAACCATCCTATAATCCCTATCTAGCATGCAATCTATACAATACACAATTTCGTAGAGGAAAAGTAGAACAAATCCTACCTCAAAGCCGAACCATAGTCTCAAACCATCCATGAATCACTCTCCCTTGTTCCACAATCTCGAAAATGATGTCACCTTATCAAAATAATAATCTACACATTATTAGGAGTAAAACGATACCCATATTGCTATATAAAACTTTGGGACCAAAATTGGGTCAAAAATGGGCACGCTCGCATACAAAGTTCTAAAATTAAATTGGTCATGAGGTACCTCAAAGGACAAGGAATGCTCTCTCAAAAGTTGAGCACAAATGGAGCACAATTCGAGGCTCAAATCAACCCCCAAAGCCCAAGGAATCTAAATCTAAAACCAAGAATTATTGGGACAAAAACTTACAAGGAAATTAATGGGAAATTTTCACTTCATCATACTCTACACATCCCAAGATCCAATCAATGAGTCTCCATAAGTTTCTTGAGCTCCTAGGGCTAAAATGGCAGAAATGGGTGAGAAAATGATGAAAAATCGGGGAAGACAACAATATATAGTCCCAGGGATTACTCATTGTGATCGCGAGGACCCCTGGTCATGATCACAATGCACAATAAATTAGTTCATTGCGAACAAGAGAAATGAGTTGCAAATGTGATGAACAATAGGGGAAGGTCATCATGAACATGATGAAGCCTTCGCGAACACGAAGAAGAGAACGGATCGGGTCGGACTGATCCTTCATCGTGAACGCGAAAGGGAAGGCTCACTATAACAACACTCAAGAGTTTGACCCTTTATGAATGCATCCTAGACCTCACAAATGCAAAGATCAAAAATGGGCTACACCAGATGCTGGAAAACCAACAAAAATGCTAAGTCCAACGGACTTCGATCGGGTACTTTGGATTCGTTCGGAACCCCGTAAGTGCAAACAAACTATGCTACCATACCAAATTCAACATTTTGGACTCAATGGAACCATCAAAATTTCCAACGGAGGTTGTTTTGACCAAAATATAGGCCCCACACTCATAGTTCCATTTTTACTAAAATCTACTCAACAGCCCAAAACGAGTATGGAAGCCTCGAGACCCCCCTAGCCTAGAATAAAATTTTTGGAGCTGTCGGAATTTTCATCCGAGTCCTCTTGCTAGAAGTTTTAGTTTGAGACCAATTTCTTAACTGCGAAAGCTCCAAAAATAGGAAAATGAGCCTAAAACCCAAATGAATGGCCCAATGACCAAACCGACAGTTCTAGCAAGTCATAAATGACCTGTAGCCTCTATGGGAAGGCTCAAAATGCCAAAAATGAATGGAAATTGAGAAAATGACCAGGAGGGTCATTACACTTACGTTTGGTGTGATTACCTATGTATAATATAGATGTTACCTATCTCAAAAAAGTAGATGAAGTAGCTTTAAAATAAATTGTCCTATGTTGAAAAATATAAGCAGAAACAACCATGTATATATTCATAAAAACAGGTAGAAAAAACACATGTGTTCTATATACTCTAGGATTGAAGAAAAAGGTGGAGCATATCAACTAAAAGACAACCTGAATTAGATAAACTAATGTAATGTAGTTGTAATGTGTGCATAATGAAAGCAGGAAAAATAGTCTTTTCTTGTTTAACATTACTATTTAACTGAAGCATTTAAATTTTACATATTCTCAAAGTTGAAATATCTACTCTAATTTAGTAATTACATAAACATCATTAATACTTTTTGAATTGAAAATAAGAGTAGCACTAAAAACATGGTAAAGACAAGAGAGCTATACAATAAACGATTGACAATATCACTAAAAACCCACTAACTCATAAAACATAGTCACTAACCCAGGGATAACTTGAGATAACTAATTATTAGATCCTAACTCCTAAGTGAGCTTCTCCTATTTTGTAGATAAATTTGCCTATGGTGGTAATTTAATCAGTCAAAGCTTCAACAACTATAACACAAGTTTCTAAAGTACATTTTTAATTTTTTTTTGTGTCAAATCAAATAGTGCGACATGAATTAAGATAGAGCAAGACAAAATACTGATAAATGGTGTTTAAACATCAAAGGGAAAGAACATAATTAACTGACCACTCCATCTTCTCTACCTCTTACTATGTATTTTGTTCCTCCAGAAAAACCTCCCTACCAACATTCTACTCTTTACACTAAAGAAATGCATACCAAAATTCCACTTTTTTCACTGCCATCTTTGAAAGTACAAAAGGAGAGGAGAGAAGCACAAAATAGGGTAAGGTGAGATGAAATCCAATGTTAGGTAGCATTGCATGTGCAAGTCATACAAATTTCAGCAAGGATTTATCTAGGGTAATGTAAGACAAAATCCAATTCAAACAAAGATTCAGCCATTATAGCAGTCCATCAGCAAAATACTTGGTAGATTCAACCAATAAATTAATAAATTAGAGCTTACGCGGTAGATTCAAAGAGAACTGCGAAGAGGATAATTTTTTGGGTCTGTAAGAAACAAAAAAAACACTAAAGCACAGTGCTACGACTACACCTGGGTCGAACAAAATCATATAGAAACTGAAAAAACCTACTTGGAGAATTGTGAGAGAATCGTGACTCATGAGAGAGATGGTGTAATACGGAGAGAACTAAAGTGAAATTTAAGAGCATATATTTTTCCTTTAGAAATTGGGGGGGGGGGATAAAGTGATATGGAGGGAACTAATAATTTCGGGCATTATTTTTATTCAAATGATTAGACCACATTTGCAAAATATTGTTATAAAATTATTAGAATTAACACACTTTAAAAATATAGCCATACATATAAATAGCATTGCCAATTTATTTTAATTTTAGCTACACTTATAAAGTGTAGCCTATAATGTTAAAGACCACAATTTAGAAGTGTTGCCAACTTTTTCGTGGCCAAAAGCTCAATTCTAAGGCCACACCTTTAAAGCATTGTTGAAATACTTTTGACCACACTTCACAAGCGTTGTCTAGATTTAGTTTAGCCGTAGGCCTAAAATTTTAAAGTAGATATACATCTCATGCATCATTCCATGGAAATATTTGGAAGGAATGTGAAAAGGAGAATGACCCCTGTGAAGACATCTCTCAAGTATCATGAATTTGCCTAAACTTCAAAATGAAGTTGTTGAAGAAGAGATTTCAAGCTATGTGGTTGAGAGAAAATGTGTGATGAACATAATGAAAGTTTCCAAATTGAAGAAATGGCTCAAACGGAAGAAGAAGAACAAAATTGTAATGAAGAAATCTTGGATTGTCTAAGGGAATAAGAAGAGGAGATGTAGAAAAGCACAATGAAGAAGAGTGAAATGTGGGAAAATCTTGGCCAAGAAGTTTTTGGATAAGAATATGATCGTAATTACTTTCTATCTTTTGACTGTCAGAACCAATACTACTCAGACTTTGCTAGACAGAAATTGTTCCCCGAGAAAGGGATTTTACTTGACTAGGTCCTTAAGACACTCCCTGATTTTTGTCAAGGATTGGTGGCCACATGTTGGATTTGTTTCATGGTTGAACCTTGCCAAGACAAAAAGCAATGGGTAAGAGAATTATATGCTAATCTCAAGGTCGTTAAGCTAACCAATTCGATGAAAAGAATAAGGGGCAAAACTATCAATTTCGGGGCTAAAGAAATAAATAAGATCTATGGGTTGTCAAATCCTGACACTTCAAAATTCATGGTGGAAGATTGTGCTCTGGGTAGTTGGTTGGTTTTGAAACTTTGTTTGAGAAAAAATGTGCCTTGGGCTATCTCAAAATCAAAGATCACCGCCAAAAAGTTCATGGCCTCGAAACAAGGAATTAGATCTGGATCATCTGTAGCTGAGTCTCTCTATGCGGGAATATGTTCAGCATCCCATTAACAAGGGCCCAGATGGTTTCTTGCATTTTTGACAACATTCTGGTGAATGTTGGTCACATAATCATCCTAGAGCTTATGGAGTTTAAAGTAAGATAGCCTGACACTCATATTTCTTTCTATGATTACTGAATTTTGTAAGCGAGATAGGGTAGATGAGTACCCGAAAGATAATTGAGTGGAGAAAGAATCACTAATCTTTCCACTGAAAAAGCATGGTGAAGGCATTATTACCAAAACCAAGAACAGAAAGATCGATTCAGGGAAGTCACCTTAGGTTAAGACTAATTCTGTAATGACCCTCCATGTCATTTTCTATTTTTTGACATTATTTTGGTGATTGATCTTTCCTATAGCTGCTCTATGTCATTTATGACTTACGGGAGCTAACAATTTGATTACCGAAAAGTTTATTTTGTTTTTAGAGCCAATTCCATATTTTGAAGTCTTCATTGTTAAGAAATGGGTATAATGCCAAAACTTCATGTAAACACCCTTGTATGCCAATTCTGACAATTTTGTTAGCTCTGAATTGTCAATTTTAGGGTAGGAGGGACTCTTGGTTTGGGTATCGAGGCTTCCAGACTCATTTTGTGCTAATGGGTGAAAATTGGTGAAAATGGCCCTTGGGTGTCGGACCCATATTTGATTTAGACGACCTTGGATGAGAGTTTTGATGGCGCTGTTGAGTTTGAAATGTCAAATTTGGTAGGGTATCATATTTCGTTTACGTCCATGGTATTTTGAATGAATCCCGAGGGTCAGATCAGAACTTGGCAAATTTTGCTAAGTTGTTGGTACAGGCATCAGCTGGTGCGACCGCTTAAGTGGCCATTTGGATGCTAAAGTGGAAGCCACTAAAGTGACCAAAGGACCGCTTTAGCAGAAGCCAATGTGACCTCCAATCACTAAAGCGATAGTGGTAGCCTTCTATGTTCTGCAGGACCGCTTTAGCTATGCCACGTCACTTTAGCGGTACCGCATCACTTTAGAGATGACCCCTTTAGCAGTCATTTGGCTGCAAAAGCGGTCACCTCTAAAGCATTGCAAAAGCATCCATCGCTGCTATTTTTGAGGGAATCCTAATTTTTGGTTCATTTATTGCAAGTCCCAACTTTCATAAACCTTAGAAAGTTTAGAATCTTGTAGATATCGGCCATTGGGTGTTAGGAGTGTTTTGGAGACGTCATTTTTGTTACTTTCTCGTCGATATTTTTGTAAGTTTCTGCCTAACTTCTTGCTTAATTCTCCGATTCAACTTTAAATCCCTAATTTACTTGCGAGTTGATTTGGGGCCTATTTGAGCTCGAATTTCACCCATTTTTAAGGATAAATGACCCTTGAACTTTGAGGAACGTTTTTACTATTTCAAATTTGTGATTCCACAAGTAGGCCCCATATGGGATTATAGCTCAATTTTGGACCCAAAGTATTTATATGAAATATGGGTATTGTTATTCTCATATTTTTGCGTAGATTATTATTTTGATAGCGTGACATCGTGTGGAGGTTTCTTGAAAGGTAAAAGCTTTGATCTAGTAGACTTTATCAAGCTTTCTGCATTGTCCAGGTAGGCTAGGCTTACTCTTTTCTCAGATTGAGATTGATTTTGGTATTAGCATACTATTATGCTAGTGATGGGTAGGGTTTTACAACTTGGTTTCTATTCTAGTATTTTAAGGGTTAAAGTTAGCTATTTTAGGGCCTTTTTAGTGGAATTCAACCTCCTCAACCCTCTTAATTATTTGGTTACCTTAGGCAAATTCTTGAATCTTAGGATGACTTAGGCCTTTTAGTGGTTTTCGACCAATTGAAATGCCTAAATTAGTACCAGGTTGACCTTTAAGTTTCCTTCTTAGACTTAGTAAGTAGACCTCGCTACCCTTGTAGAGTCATCATTGAATTTGGTAATTTAATATTAAGTTGGTTTAAGGGAGGTTATGGCTTCAGTTGCTCTTTACTATGAGGTTTATTTACTAGTTTCGATTTAATTCTGGCATTTATTATTTGTTCATGGAACTATTATGATGATACTATTCTCCAATTCGAGTTCAAGTTTAGCATTATGGTTTGAAGGGAATCTCAGGTATGGTTTCATGGTTGGTCACTTAAAGTCCTGATTATCGGTACTTTTTTCCTTGTTTGTATTCTCCGAGCTTATGGGGGCTCGGCTGGATTGCTTTTCTCACTTGCTTGTTCCTTCTGGGCTTATGAGGGTCCAATTAGGATTATAGTAGGCTACATTCATGTGATTTATTCATTATGCATAGTGATTGCTTTATTCTAGTTTAGAGTAGTACTTTAGATATAGTCTTTATCCATGACTTTATTTACTTTCTTGCATATTAGTACACTTTTATCATGATTTAGCTCAGTCAGATAATGATGTCCATTGAGTACCCATTATTTTTAATACTCATACTACACTTTTGCATCTTTTTCTAATACAGATCCTAGTACGAGTAAGCACCGCTGACACTTCTATCAAGCTTTGTTTTGGAGAGCCAGAGATAGGGTAAGCTTTAAGAGCTGGAGCTGATCCTCTCTCCTTCAGCTATACTTTTGGTTAGTCTTTATATTTCTGAGACTATCTGTATATTTTATACTGTTTAGTACTCTATTTTTGATTTAGTGGCTCTTGTACCGACCTTACTTGGTCATGATATACTTCTTGAACATTTTCTTATTCCTTTTTGTGTCGAATTTCATTGTACTATATGCATATTTCACTGTTTAGTATTTTATTATATGTCTAAATTTTATATTCTTGTATCTTCTACCGTTTAACCCATTACTTGTCATTTTGGTATATGGCTTGACTTACCTACTGGTGGGTTGAAGTAGGTTCCATCATGACTTGAGAAATTGGATCGTGAAAAATTGGTATCAAAGCCAGGTTTACTAGTATTTTTGGTACAAGAGCAAATGTCTATTAGAGCCCCGCGGATCGGAACGATAACATCCGTATTCTATCTTAGGGAGGCTATAATATATTCATAGGAAAATCTCACTTTCTTTGTTCATTTCATGCGATGAGTCTATGTTGGTCTCTGAGTTCTCATTTGTTTCACTCTTTCGCAGATGGCTAGGAC
Source organism: Capsicum rhomboideum (assembly GCA_031232105.1). NCBI lineage: Eukaryota > Viridiplantae > Streptophyta > Magnoliopsida > Solanales > Solanaceae > Capsicum > Capsicum rhomboideum. The sequence goes on along the minus strand of CP124716.1, from coordinate 49,153,004 downwards.
GCGAGCTACAACTATTGGAGATGGAGACCCCAAGCCTATAGCTAGGGTACTCGTTAGAGGACGAGGTCAACCCAGAGGTCGAGACCATACTAGAGGTCCAGCCCCACCTAGGGTTCAGGATAGAGAGCCTTCACCAGGTCCTGCTATTGCTCCCGAGCCAGAGGTAGCTCCAGGATTTTAGCTACTCCAGTTGTTGGTGGGCTAGGGGATAGCCCAGGCCCCACCTAGGTTTATTTCTTCCTCAATTCTTAGAGATGCCTTGCTTCAGCTATTGGGACTTGTAGTTGGTGCACGTTTGATGGTGCTCAGTCAGCACACCAGAGTGGTACCGACCTAGGAGCTTGTAGCTGCAGCTCATCGAGTTGAGGTTCCTCCAACATCAATAGTTCCATAGATGGCAGTTACTCAACCTGTTATGTCTGCTGTAGAGCAGATGATAAGGGCTGATTTATGAGATTGACTCCACCTAAGTTTTCAGGGGCTCTAGAAAGAGATGCTTATGAGTTTCTAACTAGTTGTGAGGAGAGGCTCCATAATTTAGGGCTGGTTGAGTCGTACGGAGTGGTATACATAGTATATTGGCTTGATAGGGTAGCATGAAAGTGGTGGAGGGGTTATCTTTATTCCAGGCCAGCTAGCTCTCCACCTATGACTTGGACTCAGTTCTCTGAGGCTTTCTTGGAGAAGTACATGCCTCACATTATGCGTAAGTGCCTGAGGGATGAGTTTTCTATATTGAGAGAGGGTTCTATGATGGTGGCCGAGTATGAGGTGAGGTTTCATAAGTTAGCCAGACATGCCACTATGATTCTGCCTACAGAGTATGAGAGGATTTAGTGTTTCATCAGAGGGTTGAGTCTACCGCTCTGTATGGCTACTCAGAGTTTGGTGACTTTAGGGAAGTCTTTTACATATATTACCACACATGTTTATTCTATAGAGGAGATGGATCGCGAGGCCAAATGGGGCAGCGATAAGAGGTCGCTTAGTAGGGTAGTTTAAATGGGAGCCAGAACAGTCGCATTTCTGGGGTAGTCATTTTCAAGGTAGGTACCCTTAGTATCAGTCTTATCAGTAATAGGGTCATTCTAGTAGACCTATTCAGGCAACACTTCAAATTACTAATGGAGGTCAACCCGATTATAGTAACTATAGAGGTCAGTCTTCTAGGGGTACACAGTTTGGATCTACAGGACGAAGTGGCCATACCGAGTCAGCTGGATTATTTTTCCAGAGTAGGGTTCCCGAGGCACGCTATAATTATAGGGTCATTGGCTATTTCTCCAGAAAATGTCCTCGGCATGGGATGATTCAGCCTGTTATACAAAGTGCTCATCTTATCAGATCAATGTCACCTTCAGGTAGGCGTGGTATCCAGGATAACAGGGGTGGTCCCTAGGGTTCTAGAGGAGGTCCTCAAGTTGATAAGACATGTGGTTGGTCAGGTGCCCAATCCGAGGATAGACGGTGTCAGTTGTATAAAGTACCTGGTAGGCCAGATGTGGAGTCTTTGGATGCTATTATCATAGGTACTATTTATGTATATCATCCACCAGCTATTGCTTTATTTGATCTGAGATCCATTTATTCATATGTTTTTGCTTATTATGTACCGCAATGAGAGTTATACTGGGAGCCTTTATATGTGTTATTATGTGTATCTACTCTCGTGGGTGATTTTTTAGTAGTGGATTGGGTTTATAAATCATGTGTTGTGACCGTTCGAGAGTTTAATACTCAGGCTAACCTTATTGTTCTAGATATGGTTGATTTTGATGTGATTCTAGGTATGGACTGGTTATCTCCCTATCATGTGGTTTTGGTTTTCATTGACAAGGCTGTTACCTTAGCTATGCCTGGCATACCTTTAGTTGTGTGGCAGGGTTCTATTAGCTGTGCATTGATGGGGATTATCTCTTATGTTTGGGCTAGAAGACTGGTATCGAGGGGTTGTAAGTCTTATCTTGCTTATGTTTGTGATATTTGTGCGGAGAGTCCTTCTCTCAATTTTATTTCTATTGTCCATGAGTTTCCTAATGTTTTCCCTACTAACCTACCTGGAACTTGCCCTATTTTTAAGCACCATATCATATGGCTCCTGCTGAGCTTAAGGATCTAAATTCTCAGATTCAGGATCTTTTAGGTAAAGGTTTCATTAGATCGAGCATATCACCTTGAGGTGCTCTTATTCTATTCATGAAAAAAGAGATAGTTCTATGCGTATGTGTATTGATTACAGGTAGCTGAATAAGGTGCTAGTGAAAAATAGGTATCCTATTCCTCGTATTGATGACTTATTTGACCAGCTTTAAGGTGAGACAGTGTTTTCCAAGATTGACTTGAGATCTGGTTACCACCAGTTGAGGATTTGGGCAGAGGATATCCTTAAGACATTCATTAGGACTCGCTATGGCCATTATGAGTTCTTTGTGATGTCTTTTGGGTTGACCAATGTCCTCGTAGCATTCATGGATTTTATTAACTGTGTTTTTGGGAAAACACCCTATTATCCTTATTTATTTAAGGAGTAGAGAGGAGTCCGAGCAGCATTTGAGGATTGTAATTCTCACTTTGAGAGATCATAGGCTTTTTGCCAAATTCTCAAAGTGTGAGTTTTGGCTAGAGTCTATACCATTCCTAGGACACGTAGTGTCTAAGGATAGGATTATGGTAGATCCAATGAAGATTGAGGCTATTTGTGATTGGGCCAGACCTACATCTCCGACTGAGGTTTGCAACTTTATTAGTTTGGTAGGATACTACAGGTGGTTCATCGAGAGTTTTATTACTATTGCAACACCTATGACCAGATTGACAAGGAAGGATGTCCCGTTCCAGTGATTCGACGAGTGTGAGTTGAGCTTTCTGAAGCTCAAGGACTTGCTCACTTTATCTTCTATATTGACTCTTCTAGTTGAGGGTGAGGGTTTCATAGTGTACTGTGAGATGTTTCTGGTGTTAATTTAGGGTATGTTCTGATGCAGCAGGGTCGAGTTATTGCTTATGCATCGAGGCAGCCGAAGGTGCACGAGTGCAACTACCCCACTCATGATTTAGAGTTAGCGGCGGTAGTTTTTGTGCTTAAGATTTAGAGGCATTACTTGTATAGTGTTCATTGAGAGATATGCTGACCATCATAGTCTTTAATACTTTATGACTTAGAGAGAGCATAATTCGAGACAATGTAGGTGGATCGAGTTACTAAAGGACTATGATATCTCTATCCTATACCATCTAGGCAAGACGAATATAGTAGTTGATGCCTTGAGCTAGAAGGCGATGAGTATGGGTAGCTTGGCCTTCATTTTTATTTTGGAGCGGCCGTTGGCTTGGACATCCAGTCCTTGGCCAACTTTTTTGGTGCTACTTGACATTTCAGACCCAAGAGAATTCTTGCCAGTGTTGAGGCTAGGTCTACCTTAATGGATTTTATTTAGGATCATCATTTTAAGGATGGTAGACTTTGTGGCATCCTTGACAAGGTGCTGCGAGGTGAGTCCAGGAGGGCTATCTTTGATTTGAAGGGTATTCTAAGATTCGACAGTCGTATTTGTGTTTTGAGGGTTGGAAACTTGATTCAGTTGATACTATAGGAGGCTTATAGCTCCAGATATTCTATTTACCCTGGGACAACTAAGATGTATAGAGATTTGAGACAATATTAATAGTGGAGTGGCATGAAAAAAGATGTAGCAGACTGTGTAGCTCGGTGTTTATGTTGTCACTAGGTGAAGGCCGAGCATTAAAGACTGGGTGGATTGCTTAAGAGATTACCCATTCTTGAGTGGAAATGGGAGCGAATCACGATGGAATTTATGAGTAGGTTACCTTGCACCTCTCGTAGTTCTGACAGTATTTGGGTTATTATAGATCGATTAACCAAGTTGACTCATTTCATCCCTATTTAGATTTTCTTCAGTGCCTAGAGGTTAGCCCTTATCTATGTTCGCAAGATAGTTTATCTCTATGAGGTGCCCATGCCTATTATTTCAGATAGAGGCTCAGTGTTCACTTCTATCTTCTGGCAGACATTTTAGGAGAAGTTGGGTACTCAGGTTGATCTTAGCATTGCTTTCCACCCTTAGACTGACGGTTAGTTGGAGTGGACTATTCAGGTTTTAGAGAATATGCTCTACGTGTGTGTTATGAACTTTAGAGGTCAGTGGGAGCAACATTTAGCGTTGGCGGAGTTTGCTTATAATAATAACTACTATTCGAGCATTGAGATGGCACCATTTAAGGCGTTGTATGGTAGGCGTTATCAATCTATGATTAGCTGGTTTGAAACTTCTAAGGTTAGTCCCCGTGGTACCGACCTGCTTTATGAGTCTTTTGATAGGGTTTGGATGATTCAAGATATTCTATGAACAACCCATAGTACGCAGAAGAGTTATGTTGATCGTAGGCTTTGGGCGTTGAAGTTTGGAGTTGGTGACTAGGTTTTCCTTCGAGTATTGCCCATGAAGGGCATGATAAGGTTTGGGAAGAGGGGCAAGCTTAGCCCTAGGTACATTGGGCCATTTGAGATACTTCAGACCTTTTGTGAGGTGGCTTATGAGTTAGACTTTCCCCTAGTATTTTTAGCTATTCACCTAGTTTTCCATGTCTCTATGCTGCATCGATATATTTTGTATAAGTCTTATATGCTTCGTTGGGACTCAGTTCAGTTGGATGAGAGTTTGACCTTCGTCGGGGAGACAGTTTCAATACTGGATAGAGATGTTAGATGGTTGTGCTCTAAAGAGATTCTAATGGTTAAGGTTCAGTGGAGGCACCATCCAGTTGAGAAGGCTACCTAGAAGATCGAGAGTGAGATACCGACCCAGTATCCCTACCTATTCGAGCCCTCAGGTACACCTTGATCCTTTACTTTTGAGGATAAAAATCCTTTTAGTAGTGGATGTTGTAATGACCCTCTAGGTCATTTTTTGATTTTCCACACTATTTTAGTATTTAAAGATTTCCCATAGCTACCCCAAGTCATTTATTACTTGCTGGAGCTGATAGTTCGGTTATCGGGCAGTTCGTTTGGTTTTTAGAGTCAATTCCCTGTTTTGAAGTCTTTGCTATAAGAAGTTGGGTACTGGGCCAAAACTTTAGATAAACAACCTCGTATGCCAATTCTGACAGTTTTGTTAGCTCCAAAATGTTAGTTTTAGGCTTGGGGGACCCTGGGTCCCGAGGCTTCCAGACTTATTTTAGGCTATTGGGTGGAAATTGGTTAAAACAACCCTTGGGTATGGGACCCACATTTAATTGAGACGACATCTAATGGGAGTTTTGATGGAGCCGTTGAGTCCATAATATTTAATTTGGTAAGGTAGGATAGTTCATTTGCTTTCACGGGATTCCAAACGAATCCCAAGGGTCTGATCGAAACTTGGCAAATTTTGCTATATTATTGGTGCATGCATCAGCTGGTGCGACCACTTTAGCGGAATTCCATGTCCCCTTTGGTTGCTAAAGTGATAGAAATACTGCTTTAGTGGTAGTCGCTTAAGTGATACTCGACCGCTTCAGAGTTTGCCTTCTAGGTGCGGCATGACCACTTTAGCGGTGACGTCTTTAGTGGTCATTTGGCCGCTAAAGTGGCCATCACTGCTATTTATGAGGGAATCCCAATTTTTGGCTCATTTATTACAAGTCCCAACTTCCACAAACCGTAGAAAGCTTAGAATCTTGTGGAGATCAATCATTGGGTGTCGGGAGTGATTTGGAGATGCCATTTTGGTCACTTTCTCGTCAATATTTTCTTAAGTTTCCGCCTTATTTCTTGATTAATTCTCCGGTTCAACTTTTAAATCCCTAGTTTACTTGTGGGCTGATTTGGGGCCCTTTTGTGCTCGAATTTCACCTATTTTTTTTAGGGTAAATGACCCCTGAGCTTTGAGGGATGTTTTGACAATTTCAAATTTATGATTTCACAAGTGGGTCCCACTATGGATTTTAGCTCAATTTTTGACCCAGAGCATTTATATGCAATATTGGTATTGTTATTCTCGTATTTATATGTAGATTATTAGTTGAATAGCGTGGCATTGTGTGGAAGCTTCTTGGAAAGGAAAAGCTCCGATCTAGTAGACTTTATCGAACTTTTGGCTGCATCCAGGTAGGTTAGGCTTAGTCTCTTCTCAGATTGAGCTTGATTATGGTATTAGCGTAATGTTATCTAGCGATGGGTAAGGTTTTATGACTTGGTTGCTAATTTAGTATTGTGAGGGTTTAAGTTAGCCGTTTTAGGGCCTTTTAGTGGAATTCAACCTCGTCAACCCTCTTAATCATTGTAATAATTCCTTAGGACTAGTTTTAGCTTACCTCATACCTTAGGGTAGAATTGTGAAGAATTAGCCTATGTTTGGGTAGGTGCCTTCTTTAGTATGGATGTTCGAGACTAGTAGTGGGCCCTGTTGTCCCTCTTCATAGGTTAATTATCCAAATTAGCTCCTTGTTGACGTAGGAAGCCTTCTTTGGTTACCATAGGAAAATTCTTGAACCTTAGGATGACTTAGGCCTTTTATTAGTTTCCAGCTAGTTGAAATACCTAAATTAGTACCTAGTTGACCTTTAAATTTCCTTTTTAGACTTAGTGAGTAAACCTCGCTACCCTTGTAGAGTCATTATTGAATTTGGTAATTTAATATTAAGTTGTATTAAGGGAGTCTATGGCTTCAGCTGCTCTTTACTATGAGGTTTACTTACTAGTTCCAATTCAAGTCTGACATTTATGATCTGTTCATGGCACTATTATGATAAAATTTTTCTCCAATTCTGGTTCAAGTTTGGCATTATGGTTTGAAGGAAATCTCAAGTATGGTTTCACTAGTTGGTCACTTAAAGTCATGATTATCGGTACTTTCCTCCTTGTTTGTCTTCTCTGGGCTTATGGGGGCTCGACTGGATTGGTTTTCTCATTTGCTTGTTCCTTCTGGGTGGTTTATGGTGGTCCAGTTACGATTATAGTAGGCTACATTAACGTGATTTATTCATTATGCATAGTTATTGCGTTATTCTAGTTTAGAGTGGTATTTTAGATATAGTCTTTATCCATGACTTTATTTACTTTCTTGCATATTAGTACACTTTTATCATGATTTAGCTCAGTCATCCAATGATGTCTACTGAGTATCTGTTGTTTTTGTTACTTATACTGCACTTCTGCATCTTTTTCTGATGCAGATCCTAGTACAAGTCACCATCGCTGATGCTTCAATCGAGATTTGTTTTGGAGAGCCAGAGATAGGGTGAGCTTTCAGAGCCTAAGCTGATCCTTTCTCCTTCTACTATACTTTTGGACAGTCTTTACATTTCCAAGACTTTCTGTATATTTTATACTGTCTAGTACTTTATTTTGGATTTGGTGGCTCTTGTACCAACCTTACTAGGTCATGGGATACTTCTTGCACATTTCCTCTTTCCTTTTTGTGTTGACTTTTATTGTACTATATTTATATTTTACTATTTAGTATTTTATTATATGTCTAAATTTCATATTTTTTTATCTTTCGTCGTTTAACCCATTACTTATCGTTCTGGGCTATGGCTTGGCTTACCTACTGGTGGGTTAAAGTAGGTGCCATCATGACTTGAGAAATCGAGTCATAAAAGATTCTTGAGCTCTATTAGCCGCATGGCCAGATGTTGATAGATGAGTTGAGGATGGTCCGAGATATAATATCTAGACTCCCTACAGGGCCAGGTGAGACATCTGATGGGCCTACCACTTTTGTCTTAAAGAAAGATTTTGAAAAGTTCTTAGAAGACCAAAGGAGGTAGGGGACCCATCTTTTAAGATTAAAGAAGGCCTATACTGATCTAGCCAAGTCGCATGGGGAGTTGAGTGAGTCACACACCAAGATGATGAAGAGAGAGAGGAAAAGAGAAAAAATCTTCACATGTATATGGAATGGTGTGAAAGGGTTGTGGAAGGTCTTCAAAATTAAGGAGCCACTTCCGTCATTGAGGCCAGATGAGGATGATGATATTCCAGTACAATGGTCTGATGATGACGATGTTGAGGGTGCTGATGATGATGATATTGAGAGCAATGGAAGTGCATAATACAACTTTAGGGATCTCACTACCTCCTTCTTTACTTTATTTTGCTTTCATTGGGGATAGCTTAGCTTATATTTGTGGGTTTATACTTTTGTATTTTGATTTTGATACTTATGTGCCCTTGTAGAGCTTTTGAATTTATGTTTTTGGAGATTATTGCGCCCATGTTGGGCTTTTATTTATTTTATGAATATCTTGTGCCCTAATCGGACTTGATCTTTGTGGTTATGGATATTGTGCACCATTGTAGGGATTGTTTTTTATTGATGATGTTGTTGGATTAGTCGTTTTTATTTGTTTTTTTTTTCATTTTTAGCCTAGCTTATTGTAGTTTTTGTTTTTGTAGTAGGTTTGAGTAACCATTCTTTATGATAGATAGAGTGACAACTTTCTTATGGGAAATAGTTGCTTCATTGGGTGTTTGTGTCATTTATGCAGGGGAAGTCTGGGTACCCGTAGACAATGTGAATTGGGGTTGTGATTGTTGCTGTGGTAAAATCTGAGTAACCAATTGCTATGGTGAAGTCTGAGTAGCCGTTGCATTATTACCCTCATTGGAGTCAAAATGTGGGATTGTGGCTTGTTTCATACTAATAGAGTTAGTCTTGCATTGTGAAAAGTTGAAATGAGCATACCCCTTAAAAAAAAATATAAAAACAAGTGCGTGGAGTGAATAATGTTTGTGAAACTCTTTCACTCCTTTTGTTACTCCTTACTCATTAAGTGGTGATAATTTGGATTGGAAAAAAAAGACTCCTTTTGTTCTTGTTAGGAAATGAAATTGATCCATTTTGAATAGCTTGCATGCCATGTGTTATGAGTTTTTTTTGTTGAATAATTCTTGTGGTTACTTGTGTCATCTAGAACTTGCTCGATTTATCTTTTAATGCTAGTCTTGATTGTGCTTGGTTGGAGAAATGATCTTAGGTCTTGTTTGTGATTTTGGAAATCCCGTTAGCCTTAAAAGCCCACCCGTGCATAAATTTTATCACTAGTTACCCCGTTTGAGCTTAATATACTTTCTTTGGCAACCACATTACAAGCCTTGAACCTGTTTGAAACATTTTTTCTTTTGAACCCTACCCTTCTTGAACTTAAAAATTCCAACTTGACGCTAAAAGCCTATATTGGGGGTGGTGGAAAAATACATGGAAGAGGTGATCATGTGTGTTGGTTTTGTAATTGAATTCCATAAGAAAAATGATTGAATAAAAAGAGAAAAAGAAAGAAAGGAAAAGAAAAAAAGGAAGAAAAGAAAATGAGAAAAGAAAAGAAAAAGAGAAAGTTTTCAATAAGTGTGTAAACTAGAATGAAAAGGAAAAGTGCTTTGTGTTGTATGTTAATGAAGAGGAAAGTGATCAAAGTTTGAATTATAAAGTGTTGTGTAGAGTTCAAGGAGGGTGTAGTCACTTTTATCTCAAATGCTTATCCTACCCTTATCGAAGCTTACATTACAAGATAGAAAAAGTCCTGCGAGATCTCCAACCGAGTGCTTTTGAGTTAGTGGTGATCGAAAATAATGACAAGCCTATGGTATGGCACTTGTTTGCATTTGAAGTTCTTTGTTAAGTGTAAGTGTTTGTACGTTTGTCCCTTGTCAAATTGTTATAAATATTGTGAGTTTTGAGACTTTCTTTCTTGTGAGGGCATGTAAACTAGGATAGATTGTTGACGTTAATGAATTTCGAAAATGAGTCAAGGTAGCATGTTTGGTTGACTAGTGGTTTTGAGTCACTTCTTGAGAATTCATTGTTGTACTTGATTATTCTTGAAGTTCCATTGTAGTCTTGAAAGTGTGTTTGACATTGAGGGAGTTGCTAGGGTAAGACTTACATATAGTCGACTAATTGTTGGTACCAACCAAAGTCATAGTCATTGTGCTTATTTGGAAAATGTGAAGTGAAAATGTTGATGTTGATTTTTGAGCTTTAATTGATAGACCTCACTGAGTTTGGTCTTATTTTGCTTGAGGACAAGCAAAGTCTTTAAGTTGGGGGTGTTGATAAGTGGTAATTTTGCCACTTATTTGTGTCTCTTTGCTTGTGATTTTGTGTTGTTAAATCGATGATATAGGGCTAAATATCATTTGAATTGTAATGATTTCAGGTATTTTGAGGTTTGCAAGGAGTTTTGATGGAAAGAAGTGAAAGTAAGAGAAAATAGAGCTGAAAAGAAAGAGTTGGAAATAGACCAAAGAAAATGCACTCAGGTACCGCTAAAGAGGCCTGAGAGGCTTAACCAAAGCCGAACAGCCTAGTCAACTTCCGGTAAAGTGGCTTCAGAGTCTCTTAAGCAACTAGTCAACAACCCACTCAGCAGCCGCATAAGCGACCATTTTGACTGCTTAAGCGGTCAGGTCAAAGTCCATAGAGTCGCTTAAGCGGCTATTTGGCCGATTAAACGACCATCGGGGCACTGTTTCGGGGAAGATCTAGAAATTCATGTTTTCAATCCCAAAACATACAAAACACTATTGCAAGCTATTCCAAAACTATCTCTGACATATTTCTCAACCTTGGAGGCTAGGATTTTTCAACAAACACCCTTGGAGTGAAGATTTGGAAGCTTTATAGTGACAAATTCTTAATTCTTTATTTGTTTCCTTGCTTTGTATTGAATATTTGGGTGTAGTTAAATTCATACTTGGTTATTGTAGTTAGAGATAATGCATTGTTTATGTTTTGAATTTGGATTTTGATTTATCTTATTCTTTCGTACTGATTGAATACTCTTGATTTATGAATGAGTTTTGCTTGTTTGAAATAATCTAATGGTTTATTAATTTCTACTTTAATTGAGCTTTATAAAGGAGCTTAGAGTGGGAATTTCTCATCTACTTCGATTAATGCTTGACAGAACTGATTGAGGTTGGAAAAGATTAATTAGTGTGATTTGGGACGTATGAGCCATCTAATGGATTTGATACTAGAACTAGTAAAATCCTAGTACAATCATTGATCGGAACTATTTGTGGTGGCACTTGGCTAATATTTTATAGAATTTTGCCAAGAAAGATTCACCAATAGATTTAAAGACGTGGCAGATGCTTGAGGTTCCAAGGCTAATTTGTTAATTCGTGATTAATTGTGAGTACTTGATTTAAATATAAAACAGATCGTTGATAGAATTGATTCCTCGTTATCATTTCTCTTGTTTCTCATCAATTGTGAAAGCCATTGATCAAATTGTTCATATTATAATTGGTTCTATCCTTGTTTCATTTTTATATTTAAAACTCCCTAAAAACACTTGTATCTTTGTTTGGATTAGAGTGAATTACTTTTATTCCTTATTTTCTCAATCGCTAGTCACATTGCTTCTTGTGGGATCGACCCCAACTCTATAGTTGGATAAATATACAGCTAACGACCGCGTACATCTTTTTACGAGTGTAATCGAGTGTTATTATGTTCATCGATGATATCTTTATTTATTACAAGAATAAGGTCGAGCATGTGAGATATTTAAGGGATGTACTGCAGAGATTACGAGATAAGATGTTGTATGTCGTGTTCTCTAAGTGCTATTTTTGGTTGTATTATGTTTCTTTCTTGGGTCATATAGTGACCAGGGATGGTATTATGGTCGATCCGACCAAGGTAGCAGCGGTTCGTGATTGGGCTAGACCTACTTCTCCTATTGAAATTCAGAGTTGTCTTGGGTTAGTAGGCTATTATCTGTAATTTTTCTAGGGTTTCTCCTATATTGCGAATCCTTTGACCAAGTTGACTCAGAAAAAGGTTGTCTTTTATTGGTCGGATGATTGTGAGAGTAGCTTTCAAAAGCTCAAGGAGTTGTTGACTTTGGCTCCTATCTTGACTTTGCCTTAGGAAGGCATGGGTTTTACCATGTTTTGTGATGCTTATGAAGTTAGATAAGTGGTGTGTTGATGCAAAAGGGTAAAGTGATTGCTTATGCTTCTCGACAGTTAAAGCCTCATGAGAAAAACTACCTTACTCATGATTTGGAGTTAGCCGCAGTCGTGTTTGTGTTGAAATTATGGCGACACTACTTGTATGGAGTTTATTGTGAAATTTTGTCTGATCATCATAGCCTTCAGTACTTCTTCACTCAGTGAGATCTTAATATGAGACAACGTCAATGGTTAGAGTTGCTTAAGGATTATGATCTTACTATTCTTTATCATTTGAGCAAGGCTAATGTGGTAGCGGATGTCTTGAGTCGGGAGACGGTGGGTATGGGTAGTTTGTCTTATTTTTTAGTGGAGGAATGGCCTTTAGCCTTACACATTTAATCTTTGGCTAGATAGTTAGTTCGACTTGATATTTTGACACTTGGGCGTGTTTTGGCATATATAGTGGCTAGGTCTTCATTGATGGAGAAGATTCAAGCTCGTCAGTTTAATGATGAGTAGTTGATGGTGATTCGTGATAAAGTGTTGAGTGGTGAGGAAAAAAGGGTATCTCTTGATCTCGAAGGTGTTTTGAGGATTGGTGGTCATGTTTGTGTGCCGAGAGTTGGTGGTTGGATTAGACTAACCTTGGAGGAGGCTCATTATCTGAAGTATTCTATTCATCCAGGAGCGGCTAAAAGGTATGATGACTTGAAACAACACTATTTATGGATAGGTTGTATGGTGTACCTATCTCTATTATTTCTGATAGAGGTACGCAATTTACCTCAAATTTTTGGAGTTCTATGTAGAGTGAATTGGGTACTCAGCTTGAGATAAGCACAACTTTTCACCCCTAGACAGATGTCCAGTTAGAGTAGACCATTCAAGTGTTAGAGAATATCTTTCAAGCATGTGTTACGGGTTTTGGTGGTCATTAGGACCAGTTTTTGTCCTTAGCGGAGTTTGCCGACAGCAGTAGTTACCATTCAAACATTCAAATGGCGCCTTTTGAGGATTTGTATGGGTGGAGGTGTAGATGCCCTGTGGGATGGTTTGATTCATTTGAGGTTAGTCCTTGGGGCACTGATTTGTTGAGAGACTCGATGGATTGAGTAAGGTTGATTCAGCAGAGGCTTGTGGCTACCCAGAGTAGGTAGAAGAGTTATGCATATAGTCGAGTTTACAATGTAGCATTCATACTTTGTGAGCGGATTTTATTGAAGGTATCACCCATGAGGGGTGTGATGAGATTTGGAAAGAAAGGGAATCTTAGTGTGAGATTTATTCGGCCTTTTGAGATTCTTGAGGAGTTTGGAGATGTGGCATATAGGATAGCTTTGCCTCCACATTTGTCAGTTGTTCATTTGGTAATCAATGTTTATATGTTGAAGAGATACCATCCAGTTGATATTCATGTAAATTCAGTGGGGTTCAGGTGCTTTAGATCATGATTTGTCCTACGAGGAGGAGCCCGTTGCTATTCTAGTCAAACAGACCAGGAAGCTAAGTTCCAAGCATATTGATTCTTTGAAGTTCAATGAAGACATTACCCGATTGAGGATGCTATGTGGGAGGTTAGGTCAGATAGATGGAGTAGATACCCCCATATTTTTATCACTTCAGATAGGTTTTTTACTTTATCATTAGAGAACAATTGCATGTTTTAGTGGTGGATAATGTAACAACCCTTGTTGTGGTCTTCATCTTTTTCTGTGTTTTTATTTTTTTCCCTTCCCTGCTATTGTTATATATCATTTATGGGTTGTGGGGAATGTTGGCATGATCCCTGAAGCGTTCGAGAGTGACTTGGGTGAGTTTGATGTTTTGAGTAGCCTTGAAAGTAATTAGTTTGACTTTGGGCAGCATTTTGTGATCCAAGCAATGAATGATAATTCTGTCAGGTCCATTAGATCTGGAATGTCATTTTTTGGTTAGTAGCGTGTTTTGTTTGGGTTTTGAGCCTTTATTTAGAGTTTCGACCTCTTAGATGAGAAACTAGTTAAAATAGCCTAAAAGGGGTCTTGGGGATTAGCTTGTTGATAACGACCTCCTTTGGTAAATCCAATGGTTCTCGGAACATCGAAATTAGCCTAGTCGTATCATTGGCTTATTTTTGTGGGCTGTCGATTGAATCTCGAGGGTCCATTCAAAGTCGTTTTTAGTCCCTAAGTTTTCAGCTGAATTTGGTTCTTGTTCAATAGCCCTAATAGTCACTTGGTTTCCTTAGAGGTGTCGCGTAGGCGGATCAAGGACTGCCTTATTGGAAGCCCATCCTTCCAGCACCTTTGCCAAAGCGATGGGGTGCATCGCCTTAGCATCTAAAAGGACGCCTAAGCAACAAGCCTGCATGGCAAGTGACTACTAACTTAGCAGTAGTCTGGCTTCTTAGGCGATGTTGCTTTGGTGATCAAATGACCTCCTAGGCAACATCGCTGGCGTAAATTCTATTTTTCTTCTCTTTTACTTTATTCTTCTATTTTCAAGCTTTGAGGTCTCAGTTTTGACAATTACAAAGATGATTTTTCATCAAACTGGACTTGGGTGAACTTCTAAACATGATTTCCATCCTTATTCATTGATTATTTCTCTAAATCATCTTCAAAACTTATATTTTAAACTAGGATTTTTGGGTATTCACCTAGAATAGAGAGAAAGTAGTTTTTCTTCGATTTCAACCTCGATTTTAACTTATTTTTCAATGGGATTTCATATTTAGAATTTTTGGAGTATGGAAAACATGATTCTTAAATAGAATTTTTGTTTTACCCTTTTTTCGTTTGGAGTCAATTTTCAAACTATTTTGGACCTGGAATGAAAGTAACTAATTTGGGTATCATTGGACTCCTTTCGACGTGTAGATTATGTTTTTGATAGATTTGGTTCATTCTGAGGCTACATTAATAGGAAAAGCTCCTTGTTGAAGGGTCCAAGCTTGGGTTTTGGATTTTTAAGGTAGTTTATGACTTAACTTTCTTCAGATTGGGTTAAGTAGTTAACCATTCATGTAAAGTATGCTATGGGTTGGGGATATTTTCATGAGATTCATCTTTTGAGATCATTATTTTATCGTGTTTCCCATGATGGTGCTTATATGAATATTATTATTGATTGGAGAGATTATTATTATTATTGTGATGCCTTTGCGACAGCTGCTATTGGTCTTGTTTGAGCATTATTTGTCTTTTCCATTTTCGTGATGCCCGAGAGAGGGGCTTGGATTGATATTATTGATGTCTTAAATGACTCTTTATTATAGTGGTGCCATGTGATGGCTTATATTATGATCTATTGACATTTAAGGAGATTTGAGCTCATTTATACCATTATTGAGTCAATTCATTACATGATATTCATTTGGTTGTGAGCATGCATCCTCATTTCATTCATCCATATTCATGAAAACTGGTACCACTACGAAACACTAATTTTGAAAGAAAATGGAACACTTTATAAAACCCTTGACGGAGGGATGTGCCGACAAGGTTGATTAAGATATGAATTTATGATAGTATATGGGTTGCGAACCCCCCATGGGTCTTATCCTGGAAGACTTTGCTCGAAAGGTGTATACGAAGTGATATTGAGACATTACATCATGGCCATTGCATTTCATTGGCTCACTTGCATTTCTTTTATGTGTTTGATATACTTAGCCTTCCTTTTATGTGTGTTATTGTGTAGTTATTCTTATACTGCTATTAAGCTTGTAGTATTTATACTGTTAGGAGATACGATTTGAGCCATCATTGGGAACTTTTCTGTATGCAGGTGGAAGTGTAGTATCCTTTACTTGTTTAGTTTTTTACTTTTCTTGGTCAGTCTATGATGCCTACTGAGTACAAGTGGACCGTACTCACTCCTACTTTCTATGCCCTTTCAGTGCAGATCCTAATTTGAGTGTGACTCGTGAAGCTTGAGATCGTGCAGTGTTGTGGCTGATTCAAAGTACAAGTGAGATCCTCATTTGGGGATTGAATCCAGACTTCATCTTATCTATCATGTCTTTACTGTATTATTTAGAGACAATGTTGTGTATTTACATACTCTTTATCAGTATTATTGCTCTTGTCAGTTGTCACTAGACTTTTGGCTAGAGTTGTATTTATTTCAGTTTCAGATTTGTTCTATCTATATATATTGCCTGACTTTTTTAGGAAGTCTCGTATTTGGGTTTCACTTATTCCTTTTCCGTATCTTTATCTCTTTTGCTGTTGGGCCTATCTACCAAGAGTTGGGATGGGGTAGGTGCCATTATGACCTTAGCCTTTTGGGTCATGACATATAATGTGGAAAATGTAGCCACTCTTGAAGGCTACCAATTGTTTGAAAAACCACTATAGTGTGACGACACACTTTTCGAAGATGAAAACCTCTTCTTTAAAGATGATAGTATGTTTATTGGAAAGCATGGTGCTCAAAAGGAAGGTGGTGTATGTTCCCTAAATACCACTTCACCATCGTGTGTTCCCATTCTTGACCAACACTTTAATACTTTTAGGTCGAAAGGTGAGCCTTTTCGTGAGAATGCTTTGGATGAAGTCTATTTATGTGACACCTTTCTTTTTATTTGTTTGCATTTGATGAACCCTTAATGATAGGTGGTATCATTCTTATGACCCCTAAGGAAAATTTGTCATTGCCTATTTTGGCTGTTGCTTATATACATGCATCCTTGTTTGAAACACTTATGCTTAAGTTGTGTGGATGACAACTTGTGGATTCTAAGTTGATTACTTGTTTGTGGGAATGTCCATAGTTGTTGAAGACATCTTGTCACCTTCATAGGGTTGGACAATTTAAAGTATCAAATGGGACTCTTGGGAGCATGCTTAATACCAAGAATGAAGGGAACCCAACTTCTTGGGAGGACCATTTATTTTGGATTGAATTGGTTTCTAATATGTTCCTCATCCTCTCTAGTAGCATGACCCTATTGGTGAACTCATCTCCCATTGGAAGTTGCTTGAAGAAGAGAGGTACTTTGTACTTGAAATGTACTTTCTTTTCTTTGTGTGTTCCCACCTTAGAGAGAACTTTAGATAAGAGCAGTGTCAAGCCCCAAATCCCATTGAGGCGTGATTGGCACCCTAAGCTGATATGGAAACATATGCCATAAATATATATATACCAAACTTGGCCGTTGGAGCCATTACGTCGAACTGAATGTACATATCTTACATTCATATACCCACATATGTCTACAAAAGCCTCTACCAGATGCATCTACAAGACCAACTTAAAGTCGGGACAAGTCCCCGCTTTATCTTTACAACATCAAAACAAATGTACAACTGTGATAAGTCCCGAAGCAACTGGGGCTCACCAAAGATCCGCAACTAACTGTCAACTTACTGTCTTTTTACAAATTTACTAGTGCCTGCACCTGCAACATGTAAGGTAAGTCCCCCGAGGGGGGTCAGTACGAAGAATGTACTGAGTATGTAAGGCTCATAAGAAATAACATCATACATGAGAATGTCAATAGAATAAAATATGAGAGAATAGTCAATGTGTATAAACCATCATTTTATATAATATCTTTTATAACTACTCTCCTTCAAGGGAAATTACCTTCACTCAAGAGACTTGCCTCCAATAGATTCTTCTATACCCAATAGATTCTTTCTTGCTTCTATGTTCATTACCACTATTGTTCATCTACTTGGTTAGTAGGTTGTAAAAGAATAACATTCATCCACTCTAGTGGTGGGGTAGGGAATTAATAATATAACGTACATCCACTCTATTAACGTACATCCACTCTATTGGTGGTTTAACCTACATCCACTCTCATGGTGGGAGAACATACATCCACTCTATGGTGGGAGAACATACATCCACTCTATGGTGGGGGAACATACATCCACTCTATGGTGGGAGAAATTGATATATCAACTTATGAGAGATTAATACATTAAGGATCATGACACTAATTGAACACACAAATATGCCTTACCTCAGTCTTATACTTCATGAGATTAACACCTTAACTTGTGAGGGATAGATATATTAGCTCGCACTTCACCTCCTTCACTATTCTTATGGGATCTTATATGAGTAGGTATATGATACCGGGCCTCCACCTTTGGTGGGCTATAATAGATAACAAAGCATAATATTGGGATTATTCCATATTGAACTTATACCCTCTAGAATGTGATCCATACTCAATGAAACATATAGCAACCATGCGCATTACCTCTTTACAATCTTATACCCTCTACTTAGTTATGAGAATGACACGCTAAAGATCATGGCATTAAATCCCACACTTGTATACACATCTCACTTCACTCCTTTACTTCATAAGTTTGACATCCTTACTTATGAGGACTAATTATACTAGCTTGCACATCATCTCTCTTATTACTCTTACGAGATTGGTACTTCTACTTATGAAAGATTGGTACAAGGATAATCATCATACTATAGGGCTTTGGAACATGACATGATTGGAAAATGCTTTTCAAGAATAAATAGATTCTCTTACATTATTACCCTCTTGAGATAGTTCTTTTAGGAATTACAACGTCATGACATCTTTGGAACTTCAATCAATGAATAAGAGATAAGTGAATCATAATTCATCTAAGAATAGGGCACATATGAATAACAATATACGTCACCCGGAATTGATATACTTCAAGCCTCTCGGAATTGAAACAAGCCCAATGTCAATAGGAACAATATGTTGTAGAAGGATACGAAAAGAGTAACCTTACATACCTTGTATTCTTAATACGAATACACAATCTTAGACGTGTATACAATAGTCCCGCTCCTTCTTTATGTATCACTCTACAACACAAATACATAACGAAATTCACATTAACTACCAACTACCTTACAAATGCATGTAACGTCAATGAGTTACATGTTTGCCTTTAAACATGCCATTTCCCCTTGACAAAATCATTGATGAAATTATTATTCCAAAAATCCCACAATATTCCCAACATTGACCAATACATGATAATCAATACATTTCACCATAACACTTCTCCTTTACCCTTTCTTATCCACACCATATCACAAATAATCCATCAATTCACCTTAATACACTTCATAGCACATATCGGCCAAAATCCCATAATTTACTCTTATAGAAAAATAACAAGTTTAATAACAAAATCACACCATACATATTCATATTTTATCCATACCATGCTCTTTCATCAAAGTCACAAGTCATAATTCAAGCTTGAATCTCATGGATCACAAATCTTATATAAAAACACAAAGTACCATGTTCAACACTTCCAAGCATAGACAACATGATTTACATACTCTCCCATGCATATAATATATTAATCCATAACAATAATCACTTACCCAAGCTTGAAAAATGATGATCTTGCTCCAAAAGTGGGCTTTGAGTTCTTAGGATTTGAGAGAAAAATAGATGAGAAATATCTAGAAAGCATGAGAGTTTCCAATGAATAAAATCTGATTTGTTGGTCCCTTTTATAAGCGTTGAATCCATTCTTATCCAATATTACATGTGTGTGCCTTAGTCAATGGGAGAATGGGTCATTTGACCCATTCTTGGCCCATGTTTTCTTTCTCATTTTGGGCCTTTTTTGAGCCCAATTTACTTAACCCAATAAAATCAATAATTTCTCGTGTTTAAGTCATCTTATACATGTTACAACAATATTCCCACTCATGCTATTCATATCCGTAGCCTCAATCCCAAAAATAAGTGATTCTAGCCATATAGGGCCCATTTTGACCATAAGGGCAAAGCTGTCATTTTGATGCCAAATTCGTTCTCGAGTAATTTTATCATACCAATATAATATTTCATTCATTTCATGTATATACTCGTGGCAAAAATTGGCTCGGTACGTCCCCGGGCACCCTTATGACTTAAGAAAAATTCCAACTTTGAAAAGTGGCCAAAACCAGCGTGGCACGCCCTTGGGCGCGCCAGCTTGCTGCCTATGGACTAAAAATTTTAGCCCAGAGCAGCGTGGTACGCCCTATGGCGCGCCCCTCCCTTAATTGTTTTTGAAAATTTTGTTTTTTGACTTTTCTTCGCGGGTTTGGTTAGATACTTCAAGTTCTATTCTTTAACTTACTTCTTACCCTTAATCTCCTTTGTTTGGAGGTCCTCTTAGTCTCATTTTGAACCCCACAAATGCTCCACGAAAATCACAAAACACCTCCTACAAAGGGCTAATCACATGTACGAGGCCAAATTTCAATTTTCTCATCATTGTCATTACCAAATACATACTTATAGCTCTCGACACCAAAGTAAACATTATTCAATGTCGTCACATAGGGTTAGGAAGGTATGTGGTGTTACAAGTAGTGTCCTTAGCACCTTTCTTTTTTACCTTTTTGCATATGATGTTATTCATAATCATGTTGAGTATACATCTTATGCTTTGACTTCATCCTTGTATGCTTTGACTTGTAGTGCATTGTCTGCTAAATATCTTGTGCCTATTGTATTTCTTATAGATGGAAACACCTTGGATGAGACTTCTATGATTGATTCCTTTCTATACTATCTCTTTGCAGCTTTGGAATTGTTTTCTATAGAGGCAAAAATTTCTTTGGTTGGTTCACTTGTTTGTGTGATAATGCAATGTGGGTCTTTCTTATATTTGACCTCAAAAAACCCTTGTGGGTGTTTGAGCCAATGGTGACAACACCTGTAGTGTGGTCTTACGGTGAAATAAAGACACAATTATATCTTATGGCTCCTAAGATAAATATGACCTTAAGTATTTGGTTTGTTGATGACATTAGGACCTTTGTGGTTTCCTTATTTCATGATATTTCTCATAGCCAAATCCTTTGTTCCTTGTACAATGAATTGATCATATTGCATGCAAAGGATACTTGGTTGTATGTTAAATATGTGCCTCCTTGGCATGGTGCTAGAATTGTTATTGGTGATGCTAACCTTTATTCCATGAGGATATTATTTTTGCTTGTTGTCCCTAAGGTTTGGATTTGAGGACAAATCCTTTCCAAGAAGGGAATGATAATGCAAACCAAGTTTCATCAAAGCTTTACACACGATGTTGAACTAAGGAGTTGGTGAAGTTTTCATCAATTCACACCTTTGGAGGCTTGGTGGGTGCTAGGAATGAAGGAATGAAGCTCGAGAACCAAGTTTGGATGATAGCTTGGAGCTTGAGTGATGTGGTCCGAGTCACCTCTAAAGCCTCTAAACCATTAGAAGGAGCCAAACACGGTAATTGTAAGACCTTCAAGGTATTTTCGTGCAAATGTACGAACTTGAACTCATCATGATGCCATCCAAAAGGGTTCCATGTCTTAAAGACTGAGCTAGAAGCTGAAAGGGAAAAAAAGAGCTACTGCCTAGCCGTGATGGTTTGTTTAATGACCCATCAAGTTGTTGACAAGTTTTCAAGTATGGCATCACTAGGTACACCATCTAGAAACTTTTTGGTAAGGGATGACGACTTGGATAATGACCTGTCAAGCAGTTGACGAACCGTCAAGTGGAACGTGCACGAAAAGTTGCCACTATTGGCTACTTTCCTAATTTCTTTTAAGTGCTACTTTTGGGTCATTTATGTAATAAGTAGTCATGACTATAAATAGCTAAGTCTAGGTTTTAATTCCTTAGATTTTGATGAACATTGATATTGTATTGAGAAATTGGTATAACCTTTTCTTGATAGAGTGCTTAATATACCCTTTTGTTGCTTAAGATTTCGTCTTTTGTTGTGTCTATCTATCTATATTTACCTTCCTGCCTTTTCATTTATGCATTTTGTTCTTGTTCTTACTTTAGTTTGCATTAGTTATGGCAGTCGGCTACCCGCTACAATAGACTCAGTATGGAAAGAAGGGTCTTACTGCAGTAGCCACAGCAAGAGAGTTGGAGGAGGTTCCAAAACTCTCCCATTTCACAACACCCCCTTGGTTTATTGACAACACAAAAATACCTTATCATGACAAAAGACATAATCGGAGTTCTACATCCCAAATACAATACTGAAATTTTCTATGGATCACTAAACCTCTTATCTATCATTCCACACCTACAAAACCATCAAACATATCACCACACGACATAGACAATCTCTAACACACATAACACTCGATTTTTGTTTGAACTCATCCTAGCCTGAGATTTTAAAACTCTCATCCTAGGATAAACTCTACCTAGGATCACACACTACTAACAATGCTATAATGACGGGATGTGTCATTACATGATATTATAATTAAACAATCGTTCATTCCTAAACAACAACTAGATGGAAAAGTTGAAGAACAAGCAAGAATTACCTGAAATGGAGAACAACTATGGATATATCTAACGCATGTCCGCTTCAATCTCCTAAATGGCCTCTTCAATAGGATAATTCCTCCAGTGGTCCTTCACGGACAAAATCTCTTTTATTCTTAATTATCAAATATCATATCCAAGAATGGCAATAGGTTTCTTCATAAGAGAGATTCTCATCAAGCAACACCGAATCCCAATGGATGTTATAATCACCATCTCCAAGATACTTTTTGAGTATCAAAATATGAAACACAGGATGGACTCTTAATATACTCGGATGTATGGTAGCCTATTAGCCACCAACCTCATTCCCTTCAAAATCTCAAACGTTCTAATGTACCTTGGACTAATATTATCCATCTTCATATATTGCACTACACTTTTTATGGGTGAAACCCTGAGCAGCACTTGCTCACCTTCCATCAAATACATGTCACGCACCTTCCTATCTGTACAATCCTTCTGCCGGCTTTGATTAACCACAAGATTCTCTAATATGAATATAAATAATCCTTTAACAAATCAGTGCCCCAAGGTCTCACTTCAAAGGCATATAACCACCTAATGGGAGATCTGCACCTCCACCCATACAAAGCCTCAAAAAGAGCAATGTCAATACTCGACTGATAACTATTTTTAAATACAAACTCACACAACAGTAAGAACTGGTCTCAATGACCATCAAAATTCATCACACATGCCTAAAGCATGTCTTCTAACACCTGGATCGTCCACTTAGACTACGCAGAAGTCTGAGGGTGAAACTTTGTACTTAGATCTTATTTAGTGCGCAACTCTTCGTAATATTTTCCCAAAAGTTAGAGGTAAAATGTGTACCTCTATCTGAAAGAATAGAAATGGGAAATCCAGGCAGTCGTATAATATCCTTAGCATAAATCTTAGCCATCTTGGTTGTATTATACATCACTTGCACCAGAATAAAGTGTGCAAACTTAGTCAATATGTCCACTATGACCCATATCGAATCATACTTTCCCAAAGTCTTGGGAAGACCAATAACAAAATACATGGCTATCCTCTACCACTTTTATTTAGGAATGGGCATTCTTTTAAAAGTACCACCATAATTCTGATGTTCATACTTTACATGCTGGAAGTTCTGACACTTAACCACAAAATCAACAATATCCCACTTTATTCGGTGCCACTAATAGTACTAACTCAAATCACGGTACATCTTGGTTGCACCAGGATGTATGGAGTGTCTCAAACTATACACCTTGGCAAGTATGGTCTAAATCAAGTCATCCACATGGGGCACACAAACTGATGCATGAACGCCAAGCCAAGATAAAGGGTTCAAGAGCTTTTACTTGAGTCAATACTTTGGAGTCTTGGAAGGAGCTTGGAACAAAGGGTTGAAGCTTAGGAATGTGCTAAAATGGAAGTACAGGGCTCCATGTGGAAGACTACTAAGAGGCTATGGATGCAAAGTGGCTATTTTTTAAATACAGGCCTATTGACTAAGAAAATTAATTCATTAAGGGTATTTTTATAATTAGTAGTTTGAATGTTTGAGAGCTTGTTGAAGCTTTTGATTATTTCAAGTTTAGAAAGGAGGGTTGCTTGGGAATTCTAATTTCCTTGAGGTTCTTCTCATAGGTTAGGTGTTTCTTTGGATTTTTCAAGAAGGTCTTTCATATTTGAATTGGTTGTCTTGAATTCCACTTTTATGTCTACCTTCTATCCGCTTTATCTTTGATTTTATTTGTCTCTTTGTTTCTTTGTGTTCTGCATTTCCTTTCTTTCATCATTAACTCATCCTGTAATCTTTAAAACACCTTCAACATCAAGAATGCCCTCCTTGGACTTACCTTGCAACACCTTTTCACAAATTTTATCCACTTTTACATCTTCAAACTGCTTAGCTTAAATTTGGTCAAGAAAAGTAGACCTCGCCTGTACATTAGCTAGAAGTCCTCCTCTATCGATTACTTGAAGTATCATAAAACTATTAGCTAGGGTTTGAACCTCCTAGCCAACGGATGCTAGAAATATCCAAACATTCCAAACTATCCATACTCTTCGTCTTTCAACTCAATGCTGTAACACCCCGTAAATTTCCCAACTTATTTGACTAACTTAACATTTATGGAATTATTTAAACTTGAGATAGTTGGTGTATTACCCACTAAATTTATTGGGCTGAATTAATATTATGTTTATGGACTTAATTGAGGCCCAAATTAAGTAAATAAGACATGGGCCCAAAGGAGATGATTCATTTAAAAATGGACCAAGTGTACACATCATCTACTTGGAATTTTTGACCAAATAATTGGATAAGGATGACCATAGAGAGAGGTGGTTTGGATGGGATATTTAAGGCTGAAATTCAGCTCATTTGTATACACAATACACTTGTAAAAATCAGGTTTTCAATCAAACATTTCTCCTCTCTCAAAACCCTAGCCGCCCTAATTTTCTCTAAGGATTTTTTGGAAAAATCTTCCACTTGCAAGCCTTGGTAAGTGTTTACCCTTATAGATTAATATATTATATCCATAATAGGTTGTGTAAATCATGTTGGTTATGTTTAAAAAATGTTGGGCATTCCACTTTATATGTAGCAGTCCACTTTTGCTTAATCGCTAAAGGATTTGCCTTCTATGTGGTTTAAACTTGAAAGGGGACTTAAGATCTTGAAGTAATTGAATTATATGGATGAAATTTCAGTATGTTTAAGTGTGGTTCTGTACCTAATTCGTTACTCCTTGTGTATGACTTGTGGAAATATTTATACGTAATTGTGCATGGAACATTTGGCGTAGTGAAAGGAGAATACTTTCTTGTTATGTTAAAGTGAATTTGAAACAACGTGGAATGTTTTTGGTATATTGTTGTGTAAGGTATTTATGTTACTTTATGGAATAAAAATGTGGAGTTGCATTGAGGTAAAAATGTGAAGTATGCACTTGGTGGGAAATCTTGTCGGTTTGTGACGTCTATGTTGATGTGTGGACTGTTTTGGTATTGTTGGTGTTGTGAGGCAGTAAATTATATTGTAGGAGGGTGGAATGAAGTTATATGGCAGTATAAAGGAAGGTGGAATGATATACCATGTGTTTGGTATGTTGGATAGTTTTTACTTCCCATCAAGTAGTTAATTATCGCCTTGTGAACTTGTAATGTAATTGGCTTTTAATGTGAGCTCCATTATGTATTCATATTGTAGAGTAACGCTTTAAGGAAGATCTGAATTGTTGTAGTCTCATGTTGGAAAGATAAGGAATGTAAGGTTACTCTTTTTCGTATCCTTTGGCCGTACCTATTGTTCACATCGTTACCAAATTTGTTTTCACACCGAAATATTTTAAAGTATCTCATTTTAGGTTTGTTAGCAATTGTTATTCATGTGTCTCTTATTTGTTGACTATTTTTCCAAAGCTCCAATAATGTTATGACCACCGATGTAACAATCTCACAAAAAATTAAAGAAATAAAGTAATGCATATTTGGTTGAGTACGGGTGGTAGCTCTGGGGGTGAAAGCCTAGCTCGAACCGATCTCGATGGATTATTGGATACAGGGGGTAGCTCTAGGGGTGAAAACCTAGATCGAGCCAAAACCTGATTTATTAATTTATGGGTGGTAACTCTGGGGGCATAAGCCTATCTCGAGCCGATCCCAAAGTTATTTACTACTGATCAGTTGGTCTCGGGCATTGTATGATGTATATTGATATGAAGATAAAAGGAAAGAAATGAATGTAATGTACATGGTTCCATATATATAGTACGATGGTATATCAGTATTATCTATTCACTTGTATTTGATTCCATTTGAGTTCCTATATTTCATACAGTTACTTATAGCCTTACATACTTAGTACATTCTTTAGTACTGACGTCCCTTGGGGGACCTGCCTTACTTGCTACAGGCACAGGAGCTAGTAGACCTTCATAGTAGTGTACGGGTCATCTGCAGACTATTGGTGAGCTCCAGGTTGATTCAGGGCTTTCCGAATCATTTGTATATATTTTTGGGTACTATGTAGTAGTTGTATAAGGCGGGGACTCGTCCGGACCTTAGTCATGGTGAATCTATTGTAGCTAAAAGAGCCTATCATAATTGTATAGTAACTTTTTGGGATCATGATACATTGGCTGATCTTGTTGAGCTAGAGATGGTAGATTTTGATGTTATAATGGGTATGAATTGGTTGGCTTCTTGTTATGCCATAGTATATTGCTGAGCTAAGAAGGTACATTTTTATTTTCCACAAAAGACCGTCCTTGAATGGAGGGGTAATGTTGGAGCACCGAGAGGTAAATTTATTTCTTATCTTAAGGCAAAGAAAATGATATCCAAGGGGTACATATGCCATCTAGTAAGAGTGCAAGATATCGATGTGAAGCCACCAACTCTTCAATCAGTTCCTGTGGTAAATGAATTCCTTGATGTATTTCCTGAAGATCTTCCAGGTTTGCCTCCAGAACGGGAAGTAGAGTTTGGTATTGATGTGATTCTAGGTACTCAACATATTTCTATTACTCCGTATAGAATGGCCCTGACGGAGTTATGGGAATTGAAGGAGTAATTAGAAGACTTGCTGGACAAGGGATTCATAAGGCCTAGTATGTCCTCGTGGGGTGCACCAGTGTTATTTGTATGAAAGAAAAATGGCACGTTGAGAATGTGTATTGATTATCGACAACTGAATAAGGTAACAGTCAAGAACAATTATCCCCTCCCCAGAATTGATGATTTGTTTGATCAATTACAGGGTGCCAAATGCTTCTCAAAGATTGACTTGAGATTGGGTTATCATCAAGTAAGGGTTAGAGAAAAAGATATACCCAAGATAGCTTTCCGAACACGGTATGGTCATTATGAGTTTGTAGTTATGTCATTTGGGCTAAAAATGCACCATCAGTTTTATGGATTTGATGAATAGGGTGTTCAAGCCATTCTTAGACGTGTTCATGACAGTGTTTATAGATGATATTTTGGTTTATTCAAGATTAAAAGAAGACCATGCTAATCAATTACGGAAGGTGTTACAGATTCTTCGTGATCATAAGTTATATTCAAAGTTCTCTAAATGTGAATTTTGGTTAAAATCTGTAGCATTCTTGGGTCATATTGTGTCGGATGAAAGAATAAGGGTTGATACTCAAAAGATAGAAGTTGTGAAGAACTAGCCAAGACTAACAACGCCTACAGAGATTCGTAATTTCCTTGGGTTGGCAGGGTATTATAGAAGGTTTGTTGAACGATTTTCTTCTATTGCTGCACCTTTAACAAAGCTAACACACAAGGCAACTAAGTTTCAGTGGAATGATGCATGTGAGAAGAGTTTCCAAGATCTGAAGGATAAGTTGACTTCTGCACCTATATTGGTACTTCCAGAAGGCACAGAAGGGTATGCGGTATATTGTGATGCTTCAGGAGTTGGCTTAGGTTGTGTATTGATGCAGCACGGTAATGTAATAGCTTATGCCTCAAGACAGTTGCGGCCTCACGAGAGAAATTATTCGACGCATGATCTTAAGATAGCAGCAGTGATATTTGCTTTAAAGATATGGCGCCACTACTTATATGGGGTCCACGTTGACATATATACCGATCATAAGAGTTTGCAGTATATTTTCAAGCAGAAGGACCTAAATTTGAGGCAGCAGAGGTGGCAGGAATTACTAAAAGATTATGATATCAATATCTTGTACCATCCGAGAAAAGCAAATGTGGTAGCCGATGCATTAAGACACAAAGTAATAGGAAGCGCTGATGGTCAGCTCACGGAAAAGCAAGGTATAGTCAAGGATCTACATCAACTAGCCAGCTTGGGGGTTCGTCTTCTTGAAACTACAAATGAAGGAATTATAGTGCAAAATGCAGCAGAATCATCATTAGTAGCTGAAGTGAAGGAAAAACAGTATGCGGATCCTATTTTATTACAGCTGAAAGAGAATGTACAACAAGGTTTGACAAAGGCATTTGATCTTACGCAAGAGGGAGTGCTTCAGTGCCAAAGTAGATTGTGTGTACCTGATGTAGATGAGCTAAGGATACGGATTATGATAGAGGTGCATCATTCACGGTATTCTATTCATCAGGGAGCCACCAAAATGTATCATGATTTGAAAGAAATGTATTGGTGGGGTAACATGAAGAAGAACATTGCAGAATTTGTAGCTCATTATCCAAATTATTAACAAGTAAAAGTAGAGCATCAGAAGCCTGGAGGTTATATCCAATGTATAGATTTTCCAATTTGGAAGTAGGACATGATCAACATGGATTTCATCACAGGTTTGCCTCGTGCACTTCAGAAATTTGATTCCATATGGGTAATAGTTGACAGGCTTACCAAGTCAACACACTTTCTACCCGTCAAGACCACCTACACAAGATTATGTGAGGTTGTATATTAAAGAGATAGTTCGACTACACGGAATTCCAATCTCCATTATATCAGACAGGGGAGCTTAATTTACTGCACATTTTTGGAAGTCTTTTCAGAAGAGTATGGGAACCCAAGTGAATCTTTTCATCCTCAGGCAGATGGACAAGCAGAACGTACCATACAAACACTTGAAGATATGCTTGTGTGTTGGACTTTAAAGGTAGTTGGGATGATCATTTACCTCTTATTGAATTTGCCTACAATAATAGTTATCATTCAAGTATCAAGATGGCGCCTTATGAAGCTTTATAGGGGAGAAAATGTAGGTCACAGATTGGGTAGTTTGAAGTAGGTGAGACTGTTTTATTTGGACCAGATCTTGTTCATCAAGCCATGAAAAAGGCTAAGGTGATACAACAACGGCTTGGAATAGCCAAAAGTCGACACAAATCATATGCCGATGTTAGAAGAAGGGGGCTAGAGTTTGCTATAGGTGATTGGGTATTCTTGAAAGTATCACCAATGAAAGGGGTAATGAGATTTGGAAAGAAAGGAAAGCTAAGTCCACGTTATATAGGGCCGTATAAGATTATCCGAAGATTTGGTCAAGTTGAATATGAATTAGAACTACCCCAAGAACTCTCCACAGTTCATCCAGTGTTTCATGTTTCAATGCTTAGGAAGTGCATAGGAGATCCATCTCATATTGCTCCCATTGAAAATGTACAAATTACAGAAGATCTCACCTATGAAGAAGTACCTATTGCAATTCTGGATCGACAAGTTAAGAGGTTAAGAAATAAAGAAGTAGCTTCTGTAAAAGTGCTTTGGAAAAATTAGCAAGTAGAAGAAATCACATGGGAAACCGAGGAAATGATGAAGTCTAAGTACCCACATTTATTTCAAACCGAAGAGAAAGTCCAAGATGCTGAATTGGAGCAATAACAAGTAAGTATTTATAAGTATTATGTGTATGTGGTAATATGAAGAAAGAACTTAGACTTGGTAACTTTTTTAGATTAGATAATGTTACTAACATTTGAGGGCGAATGTTCCTAAAGGGGGAAGGATGTAACACCTCGTACATTTTCGAACTTATTTGGCTACCTTAACATTTATAGAATTAGTTAAACTTGAGATAGTTAGTGTATTACCCACTAAATTTATTGGGATGAATTAATATTATGTTTATGAACTTAATTGAGGCCCAAATTAAGTAAATAAGACATGTGCCCAAAAGGAGATGATCCATTTAAAAATGGACCAAGTATACACATCATCTACTTGGACTTTTTGACCAAATAATTGGCTAAGGATGACCATTGAGAGAGGCGGTTTGGAGGAGCTATTTAAGGCTAAAATTCAGCTCATTTTTCTACACAATACACTTGTAAAAATCAGATTTTCAATCAAACATTTCTCCTCTCTCAAAACCCTAGCCGCCCTAATTTTCTCTAAGGATTTTTGGACAAATCTTCCACTTGCAAGCCTTGGTAAGTGTTTAACCTTATATATTAATATATTATATGCATAAGAGATTGTGTAAATCATGTTGGTTATGTTTAAAAAGTGTTGATCAGCCCACTTTATATGTAGCAGTCCACTTTTGCTTAATCGCTAAAGGATTTGCCTTCTATGTGATTTAAACTTGAAAGGGGACTTAAGATCTTGAAGGAATTAAATTATGTGGATGAAATTTCAGTATTTTTAAGTGTGGTTCTGTACCTAATTCGTTACTCCTTGTGTATGACTTGTGAAAATGTTTATACGTAATTGTGCATGGAACGTTTGGCGTAGTGAAAGGAGAATACTTTCTTGTTATGTTAAAGTGAATTCTGAAACTGTGTGGAATGTTTTTGGTATGTTGTTGTCGAAGGTATTTGTGTGACTTTATGGAATAAAAATGTGGAGTTGCATTGAGGTAAAAATGTGAAGTATGCACTTGGTGGGAAATCTTGTCGGTTTGTGACGTCTATGTTGATGTGTGGACTGTTTTGGTATTGTTGGTGTTGTGAGGCAGTAAATTGTATTATAGGAGGGTGGAATGAAGTTTTATGGCAGTATAAAGGAAGGTGGAATGATATACCATGTGTTTGGGATGTTGGATAGTTTTTACTTCCCGTCAAGTAACTAATTATCGCCTTATGAACTTGTAATGTAATTGGCTTTTAATGTGAGCTCCATTATGTATTCATATTGTAGAGTAATGCTTTAAGGAAGAGCTGAATTGTTGTAGTCACATGTTTAAAAGATAAGGTATGTAAGGTTACTCTTTTCCGTATCCTTTTGCCGCACCTATTGTTTATATTGTTACCAAACTTGTTTCAACTCCGAAATATTTTAAAGTATCTCATTTCAGGTTTGTTAGCAATTGTTATTCACGTGTCTCTTATTTTTTGACTATTTTTCCAAAGCTCCAATAATGTTATGACTGTAACAATCTCACAAAAAATTAAAGAAATGAAGTAATGCATATTTGGTTGAGTACGGGTGGTAGCTCTGGGGGAGAAAGCCTAGCTCGAGCCAATCCTGATGGATTATTGGATACAAGGGGTAGCTCTGGGGGTGAAAACCTAGCTCGAGCCAAACCTGATTTATTGATTTATGGGTGGTAGCTCTGGGGGCATAAGCCTAGCTCGAGCCGATCCCAATGTTATTTACCACTGATCAGTTGGTCCCGGGCATTGTATGATGTATATTGATATGAAGATAAAAGGAAAGAAATGAATGTAATGTACATGGTTCCGTATATATAGTACGGTGGTATATCAGTATTATCTATTCACTTGTATTTGATTCCATTTGAGTTCCTATATTTCATACGGTTACTTATAGCCTTACATACTCAATACATTCTTTCGTATTGACGTCCCTTGGGGGACCTGCCTTACTTGCTGCAGGCATAGGAGCTAGTATACCTTCACAGTAGGGTACGGGTCATCTGCAGGCTATTGGTGAGCTCCAGGTTGATTCGGGGCTTTCCGAGTCATTCATATATATTTTTGTGTACTATGTAGTAGTTGTATAAGGCGGGGACTTGTCCCGACCTTAGTCATGGTTATATATCTTTTAGAGGCTTTGTAGACATTGTAAAGTCAAATGTAGAAGTGTCTTACCTTTTAGAAATTGTGTCCCCAACGTCCAAGTCTCCTATCTATTTTGAACGTCTTTACATCACTTCCGTCATCGATATAGTATATATGCACGTGGCAGAATTTTTGTTCACTTAATGGCATGCATATGAATGTACATGATCATAGGTTGGTTCTCTCGGGCCTTACGGCTACGGGTGCCTGTCCTCCCCAATGGGATTTGAGGCGTGACAAATGTATCCGCTATTACATTGGCCTTACCCCAAAGATAAAGAATTGAAATTTAATAGTCCGTGAGTAGTTACATCTGTCTACGTTGTCTCAAATTTAGATCTCTCTGAGTAAGGATATGCTTCAGACTATGGTGATTAGTGAACACTTCACATTTCACCCCCGTATAAATAGTGTCTCAATATTTTAAGTGAAAACACCAGCATAGCCAACTCCAAGTCATGGGTAGGATTGTTCTTGTCATGAATTTTCAGTTGTCTAGAAGCATAAGTAGTCAAGTTATTTTTTTGCATCAAAATAGCACCTAAACTAGAACTTGAGGCATCACAAAATACAATAAAGTCCTTACCCTCCACCTGTAAGGCAAGGATAGGAGCTGAAGTCAACAAAGTCTTGAGATTTTGGAAGCTCTCTTCACAATCATCAGTCCAATCAAAAGGCACCTCTTTTTGAGTCAATCAAGTCAAATGTTAGGTGATATGTTGCGTCCAAATGCACACGCAAGTGTACGTAGTCGTACAAGTAATAAAGTGGCTCTTGTGAGCAAAATATTGATCCCACAGGGACTTGTGATTTGGAAAACAATCGAATTCTAGAGATATTCTAAGATTAAACAACTGCAATTCATAACCAAAGATAGTTTGACTTTTGTTTTATTCTAAAGATAACAATGAAATATAACGTAAGTTAAAGGTGTTGTAAATAATATTTAGGAGGATTCTAGGGTCAAGGCATCTTGAACAATCATGCAAAGCTATACAATCGTGTTGGCTAAGTTATTTATCTTGGTTATTGATTCACGGAGTTAATATCATGATTATGGTTTCCAAACCTCTTATCATCTATTCAAATTAGCCTCACAACTACATCGTTGAATGGGGATGTGGGAACTAATTCTAACACATTCATATTTCTCCCTGTATTTAAGCCAAACGGGGTAAATTAGGTATATTCCTATGCTATCCGCAAATCTTATCTTTAATTCATCTTAAAGATGAGAACCTATTCCTTATGTTCTTTGTTCTAACCTAATGTTACTCCTTTCGGGCTTACAAAAGATATATAGATGTATTCTAAAGGTCATGAATCAATAGAATAGTAAGCACAAGAACGTAAGAACAAACAAATATGATAATTAATATTAACCAACTTGAACATACGCTAAGCAATCATGTTTGTAGCCTCAACCATGGAAGTAGGGTTCTTAGCCACTCATACTAATAATGAAAACACACAGATTTGGTGTTTTCATCAATAGAAATAACTAAGAAATTAAAGAGAAGAAAGAACCTAATGTTGAACTCTCCTCTGTGTTTTTAGCCTCTAAAAATAATGTGTAACCCTAACAAAAATGCTTTAAAGGAGTATATATAGTATTTGGAAAAGTACCCCAAATCCTACTAGGTTTCAAACTTATTTTAAGTGAAAAACGGATCTGGGAACCCCTCAAGCCCCCAACTCCTCCTGTAGCGCCTAGTACATTTGCTTTTGGGTTGCCTTAGGCGCCTTAACCTCTTGTAGAACCTTTAAAGGTTTCCTATAATTTGTGCCATGGTGCCATGCACCTATGCAGGTGCCTCTGAGTGCCCTGCTGAAGTTTAGGACTTGGAGCCATGCGCCTATCATAGCACCAACATGTACCTTGCCCGAAACTCCTCCAAAGTTGCTCAAAAGGCTTCGAATATTCTTCCATGCTTCAATAGGTCCATTTCCACCATCATTACCTACAAAACAACTAATCACATTTTTTAGTTTGCTATACGGAATATGTAATCCAAACTTAGCAATACACGCAACTACATGTCGCTATCATTCTCAAAACTTGGCTAAATGCAGGTAAAACACGACAAATGGGCATACAAATCTGCCTAAGATTACCACCCCACACCTAAAGCCTTGTTCATCCTCGAACAACTCTTTTATATACCATGCTCTTTGGAAAGCTTTAACATCACCATGTGCTACAAGATAACTCAAGTTAAGGCTATAATGACTAACATAGATGACAAGTTCTTAACACACATGCTTTACTCAACACTTTTATCTTGTAAACAACTACTTCAAAACCGCCTAACCTCAAGAATTGACTCTACAATGTTACCAAACTAATGCATGTTACTCAACCAAGACATCAAATACGTCACCTTTTTCATCAATCATATGCCCTTGCAACAAGAGAGATACCCATTTGCACTCATAAATACACAAGTTATCACAAGAATGGGTATAAGAATGAAATTTTGCTCACTCTCACAACGAATTTCACAGGCCACATATGATGAACCATAAGCTTTCCCTTAGTGTACTACTCCACTCGTCAAATTCAAGATCAATTAGGTCTTTATGGGTTGTAATGTAGGCTAAGGGATGGGTAGGTACTATTTTGGCCAGTAATAGTGACTATCTTCCCTAAGTGCTTTAATACATCACACTTTTCATCAAGCTTATTCTTCAATCACTTATTTTCACCACTTTCCTCTTCTACACATCTCTTTTGTTTTTCCCATCTCTTTAAGCTAGCTTACACTCCTTTAGTATGGATTTTTTAATTGTCTTTTCAAAGAACTTTAACTCGTTTTACTTTACTCCCTATCAACAACACATAAACCTTTTTAACACACCAATAGGTATTACTTTGGGCTGCAAATTCACTTTTTCTTTTCTTCAATTTTATACTGCATATCAACTTTATTTTTCAACTAAAGCACTAATGAGTTTTGAATAAAATTATGGTTTATTGAAAGAAAGGGAATAAGCTTCATACAAGGCTATCAAAGAATAGGCTACAGGCTTAATGAGGATAACTAAGATCATACATTGAGGGTAGATAAAGTAGGGGATAAAATAGGGCTATCAAATAAATACCTTTATCATCTCCTAAACTCAACATTCATCATTTCGCTTTGCAAACAGATCGGGCAAGTTCTAGACATCCATATGAAAAAATGGAATACAACCTCATACATATTTCATGTGTTCAAATCAAGAAGGATCCATACAGACTCTCAATCAAGCAAATACATGAATTCAACTTTAATTCAACATCACACAAGAGTCATATAAAAAATCCTAGGTGTCTCACAGAAGTCATTCAAATTTTCACAACATGCCTTAGAATTCTACACCAACTTGCATCAATTAATCATGTGTATCACCTATCAAGAGCATCTCTATTTATTCCTAATGACACAAATTTTAAAATTACTCCTAAAAATCAAAAAGGATATTGGGTACAAAGGGCTACCCCTTAGAAAAGAATTAAAAAGATAAATTGAGGGTTGGGTGAAGTGTGCTTCAACTAAACGGACAAAACAATAACACTAAAAATAACCAAATATAAAATCTTTTTTGTATTTTTAATATTTATTCAAAAACTTATAAATAAATCAAAATAGAAATTCCTATAGCGTACTTCACCCTAAACAAATTAGAAACTTCCTACCCCACACTTGAAATGATTTTATGTACCCAAAGCATAAATTAAATTGAAAACAGGGGTTAGAAATACTCCATGAGGCCTCTAGGCCTAACTAGCAGCATGTCACTTTCTTAGTTTTCCATCACGGGGGCCGGAGAACCCCACACTTATGCTTTCATTATACTCCTTAGCTTAGATTTTGGGTACTCAAAATTTCCCTAATCTACAAAACAAACAAAAAAAACCAAAACCAAAGGTGACACTATATAAAAAAATAACTAATTCTATTACAATATGGGTTACCTCCCAAGCAGCACCTGATTTGCTATCGCGGGACGCCTCACATCCTACTTATCATCCACAATCTCTCAAAATTTTTTTCCCTTTGGACTACGACTGCCTTCTCTTCTTTACTCTAACAACAATGCCATAAGAAATCACCCTTTTAATAATTTTTACACCCCATGTAGGATCACATGCAAGTTTTTCAAGCTAAACCACTAGCTATACGGACTGATCCATAATAAGAGTGTGGGACTCAACTGAAGTATTCATGACTAAAATGTATGCATGGAACTATAAAGCAATGGATACTGATATAAAATTCTCGATAGTCATTAAGAAATGAACTTTGTTTCTTTCAATGCTCTTTTTTAGAAATTTTAGTTGCCTCTAGGGGAAAAGAATCATGGGCATGATCTAGGCGGTACATCCGACTGGGGAAATTCTAACATGGTCTGAGCATCCTGTCATGATGATTTGAGTTTATAAAAAAATAAACAGTTTAGATTTGACCATGCGACACTCTTACTCTGAAATTCTGTAGCATGCAGTAAGAGTGTCATAGTCCAAAAGGAATAATAGGAATAATAAGCTCTTAGTAAAATGTCTGATAACCTCTAACCTCTAACTGAGCGTGCTAAGAAATCATGGGTGCATAAGTCATAAGCTGCATGGTATGATACTGATATTCATGGGCACACGAAGCATGATTTTGATTTTTGAGTGAGCCTATTACTCCTTATATAAGAAACTGAGAATATACAAACATCTGTACAAAGTGTGTACATCAAAATGATGTAAGGCAGGAGTAAAATGTCATAATGATGTAAATATACTAAATAGGCTAGGAGAAGAATATGTCTATACTTCCAGCTATCTCTGTTCTAGAATCTAATAACATTATTACCTAAGTCTCCAAAACCTGACTGGTTCCATACTCTAACATCTCCCTCATATATCACACTTACCATACTAAGTCTACAAGTCTTTCTTTTCACTATTCTCAAGCTGAGCTCACTCAAATCATCAAGGCATACCACTTTAGGATCCATTATGATTATGCACTTCCTCCTAAAGGCTAATAATATCTCTCATCTGTGAGTCTTAATCTTAATCTTCATATTTTATCTAAGGGCTGAAGTAGGCCACATTCACGATTTACCACATATCCCTTGTAACAACCTGCAAAACCTACGAGGATCTACTTCCTATAACTCTCTCTTTCTATTGTCCACCTTACTGCTACTCTTCACCATTAAAACTTTATTCTAAACTATAATTATTCACCAGTATGGGAGGATAATGGCCTGAGGACTATAAATGCATAAAGAAGAAAATCTGGAAACATACCCGACTCGACCTTAGGAGAACCATCCTAACCCAATTAGCTGGAAGATGAATGGGATAGATTTAAGTGCTAACCACAACTTGTTGGCGAATCTCCCTGCCCTTTGCTGAGGCTGTTGGATAGTCTCTCAACTTGTGGGCTAGCTTACCATAGCCAAAACAACCTTCATGGCCTGCCATACACTCCCTTATGTAGTTTTTTCCACACTTATTGTAAGTATGGTGGGACTTTCCCCTTACAATATTTTTCTGAGGATGAGGGCCAGATGCCCCCCTTCTAATTATAACAAGACTTGGGGGCCAGAGATAAAGTAGAAGATGATGATAGTGCTGGCCCTGATGACCTTTATAGAAAAAAAGATTGGTCCCACTAGAGATCTTCTAATTGTTAGAGTTATCATTCCCTGGTGCAATTTACACCCATGAACAAGAGTCTACTTAACGTGGCATTCATACACCCAAGGACACTCTAAACCTGATGCTCTACAATAAAGTTTTTCATGACTCGAGACTACCCCCTAGTCATAACACGATGCTTAGAGTTACAAGTCAAGATAACCCATGGCTTGGCATGATAGTAATAATACCAAAATAAACAATAATTACTGATGTGGAAACTAGCAATCTAAACAATATATAGAACTAAGCCCAAATGAAAATATCTAAATACAAACCCATAAAGCTGATAACATAATCTATCTGACTGTCTGAAAGCCTCTAAATAAGGTGAGTAGCTAAGACAAGCCCCCAACTAACTCTAACTGTCTGAAACTAAAATACTGATAACTAGTCCTCGAATGATGAGGACTTACCAAAACACTGCTGCTGAAGCGGTAGGAGATCGTACTAACTGCGAGCTGGATACTGAACGTCAGAACCAATATTATAAGACAATATAGTGCAAAGGAAGGTATATGGTCAGTACATTAAATATACTGAGAATGTGAGATATGCATAACTAATTTAAATTGAATATGCTGAATATAACATGGTGAACTGAACATGGAACTGAGTCATGTAAACTGATGCAATGACTAAGTAATAAACATGTAATTGTTCAATACTGTACTGAATAAACTGAATACAAGGTCAATACAAGATCTAAGCTAGAAACATAAGAGTTACTATAACCAGCATAGACCATGTGAGCAACATGGAATCCAACCTGTAACCTAAGTTGGGAGGGTGTTCAATACCTTGCCATGGGTAGAGAACCATGATTTTGATGTGAACACTCATGAGCCCATTTGTGGCAAAACATAATAACATACCTATAGTGGCACGTAGTTTTGGGACTTGGGTTTTGCTGAACCCTAGTCTAACTCGATGCTAAGTATTACTCCCAATTGAATATAACTAATAGCTCTTGAAAATGTTATCCATAATCATAGATGCCATACCTGATTTCCATACTACTTGTGAACTTTGCTTTTGTAAGAAAATAGATCCATGATCATTGATGGAATTTCGGATACCATACTAATCGAGAAACTTACTTTTGGGAAAACATGGTCAAGAGCATTGATGGCATATCTGGATGTCATGTATCTTTTTGTTATGAGCCGAATCTACTGATTATGATATGAGAATGCATAATTATATATATAAAAATCATATATTTCTAAACACTGTGACTTGTAAGTTTATGGGAGACCTGAGATGGCTGGAGTAAAAGGCATAAGAGAAACACAGGAGGGTTAAGCTTTTGAAATTACTCCATAAGGCTGAACCAATATCCCAAAACTTCAGTATTGTTTAGAATATATTTTATAAGAAAATTACTCTGAGGATCTGCAAAACTAAAAATACTGAAGTTTGTTGATTCTGATATCTGAGACCAAGTGAGAGACACTTTATCTCAAAAGCATTGTACATCATGTAAACATGGAGGACTGAGTATGCATTAACATATGCATGAAATCCTAGGTCATCGGTGTTCATAACCTTCCATCTCTAAAGAATGCAACTAGTCATGGTAATAATGTAATCTGAATGTACTAGGGAATTTTATAACTTAAGCCAAATATTCAGGAATTTATCAATATGTTGAGAGTTCATAGTCATGAGTATGTAAAGATACTAAAATTTATGGGAAAACATATATTCATGGTTTAGTCAAATCAAGAAATTGAAAGATAATGAAAATTCACACTTTTCATGGAAACCCTATTCTTGAAAGAAGACTTAAACTGAGAATTTGAAATGACTTTGGGACTTACTGGGTGAAAGGAAAACCAATGATGAAATCCCACATATCTGAGAGTAAAATCCCTGGTGAAACCTTTGAATTTGGACCTGAAGTTGAAGAACCCTAGTTCTTGCTTTGGAGGAGAAAATCACGTATTTCTCTATTTTCTCTTTATGTATCAACTAAATTTTGAGTTAATGGAGAATTTGGGGTAGTTTAGGCTTATTAATCATCCTTAGGATAGCTTAAACGATGTAATTTTGGTGTTAGAAGAGTGGGAAAAGACAAAACAACCCTTTTAAAAATGTTATAATAGTGCAAAACAGTCCTGTCTGACAGTTCAGGTGATGAATAGTCAAACCCTTGACTAACCGTCACGACATGACCAAATTTTGGTCTTACTAGTTAAGCCTGATGGATTGCCTTGAAGGGTCATCACAAGTGTAAAGGTTCGTCAAACCGAGCTGTCAAACTCTGGCAGACAAACACCCTCTGGTAAATTGAGGATAACTTTTTCTCTGGTAACATATTAACAAATAGTTAGAGGAATTATAAATAAGACTCAAAGAACTTTTATTTGGTGTGTATTGAGCTCCAAAACTCTTCAAAATCTAGGAGTTATACTCTTTTAAAGTTGACTATAATAAGATTCTTCACACGAAATCAATCGATAATAAAGGTTTTAACTTGATTATGAGCTAGGAGTTACTTGTGTCTTTAATTCAAATTTAAATCACTTCTTATACTACCAAATAACTTATTTTGGTTCTATATATGCTTGAATAATGGTTCTAATCTTAGCTTGGATTTTCGAGGTGTTACAGTGGGTCACTGAGCTAATAATGATGAAGTGACATAACCACCTAAGTCTGAAGATGGCTGGCTGGCCCCTGACGTACCCCTATCAGATACTGTATCATGGACTAAATGGGGTGAGCAGGGTATCCCTATGAACCCAAAATAAGAACCACTATAATTACCCACCTCGTCGGCCTTCTTTCCCCCTGACTAAGCATAACCATCTTGCCGTATAACCTCTAGCTTTTTCATAAAATCAATCATCTCCTAAAAGGTCTTACCAGAAGATGTTATCTTAAGTACAGATACCTAAGGATCAGTATTTAAACCTTTAACAAAGGATCAAATCCTCTCCTCCTCATTAGTCAACAACTGTGAAAAATATCTAGACAAAGCATAAAATTTAGCCTCATAGGCCGCAACTAACATACCTCCATGTTTGAGTCTAGTGAACTCATCCTTTATTCTGTCTCTTAGAGTACACGACATATGCTTCAAAGACACAAAATAAAACTGAGTCCAAGTCAATGAAGGCCAAACTATAGATCTACACTCGACGAATGCCCTCCACCATATTTTTGCATCCCCCTGCAACTAAAAAAACAAACTCTACACTATATCTCTCTACGACACCTATCTTATGAAGTCTCTCATGATAATTGATAATAAATTTGTAGGCATATTCTGACTCAATACCATGAAAAATAGAAGGCTTCATCTTAAGGAACTTGTAAAATAAGTCATGTTCATCTCTGGTCCTCACCGAACCTAAAACCTGATGTGGGAAAGCATCCGTCTTCGATGCCTTATCTATCAAAGTGCCACGGTAGTTGCATGCTACAACCCTAGATGCTGAGCAATGTTGGAGTAGCAAC
This sequence comes from Capsicum rhomboideum, assembly GCA_031232105.1. Lineage (NCBI taxonomy): Eukaryota > Viridiplantae > Streptophyta > Magnoliopsida > Solanales > Solanaceae > Capsicum > Capsicum rhomboideum. The sequence continues at coordinate 49,112,213 of CP124716.1, read as the reverse complement.
TATATTGGCTAAACAACTAAAACCCCCAGAACCTGATGAATAAACTCTAAAGACATCTGAATCTATGTTGTATCTCCCTAAATTGGCAAGCATCTCCCTGAATAGGTATCTCTCCATCCTCTAGCACTACCTCCTTATTCCAAACCATGTTTGGAATATCCTTGTATGGGGAGGAGATTTTGATCTCTATCTTACTAATCCTCTGGAGACCTATGCTCCATCTCACAGGTGCTGCCCCTCAGCCTCTTTCTCTCCCTGTCTACTTCACTCTGCCCCTACCACAAACCACAGTCATAACATCCGTATCAGGTTCTACTGCTACTCTTTTAGGCTGTGTCCTAACTATCTGCGAGACAAGAGTTCAAACTGTTAGATACCAATTTGGATTGCCTGCTACCAATTGACATCAAGAACAAACTCCAAAGAAAGCATAAAAGTGAAATTTCCTAAAGTCCTGTAGCCTCTCGAAGAAACGTACAGATGTCTCCGTACCATTATACAAGACTCTACTAGACTCATTCTTATATGGTGATATTGACAAACCTAAAGCTCTAATACAAACTTTGTCACAATCTAAATGGTTGTGAGTAACACCCATGCTAACCCTCTGATGGGAGAACCATCTAACCCAAAAATTAACCCAAACATTTTACCATTTTTAAGTAATAATAAGGAATTCGTGACTAGTAGAATAAATAAATACCAATAATACAATAGACAGATATAAAGTGCGTAAAAACAACTACCTACTACAAATATCCAAAGGGTCCAAAAATTACCGAACAAGAACTTCTAAACAAAAACCGATGTCTAATACAAATTTTGAAAATTAGTAACAAAAGAGTATCACTGTATGAAAGGATGGACATGATCTTATAAGAATGATCCATGGCTTCCTGAAGGTAGATGCTCATTATTGGGTCATAAGTTGTTGGTCACACACTATATCCTAGGTCTTATCTCAATCTCTGGAACACTATCTGCACTCAACAAAAGAAAATTATAGGTAGTATCAACACAAACACTATGTACAGGTAGGAATCATCAACCGACTTAACCTAGACCCACACTTAAACATAAATCAAATATGAGTAAATTAACAATCAACAAATAATAAGTAATTTCAATTAGCAATTACCATCCATAAATAACCTCTTAGTCAACCAGTAACCTCAACAAGATCAACCTTCATCCTATCATTGATTTTATAATTATAATCATAGGTATAAGTTCAACAACTAGGGAAAGATCTATGACTCCTCTAAATACCATATGTGTAAACACACCAAACTGTTTACCACTTAACCATCTCACACGAGTAGACTTATGCCACCTTAATTTAAATACAATACTTTATAAAATGCAAATGAGCAATCAAATGACTATGAACATATAATAGTGAATCACAACCAACACAACATCCTCTCAATCTATACACACATACTAAGGAGACTTATATACCCAATAGTCATGACCTTTAGGGGACCAACTTTGTCTATGTACCATACTAGTGTAGTACCCAACCCTCCAAATATCAATATATAAGTAACATGTACTGGCATGGTACTCGAACCTCCGAATATCATAATATATGATATCAAGATCAATTATCATTTAGGATACAATGCAGTGCACCAATAATGCAAGTACACACTTTATCTAGACACTTAGTCAAATTCAATGTTTACTATTTCATGTATACAACCAATATCAACATCACCAATCACAAGTATGCCTGAAGGACAATTCACAAACATATAACTTATGAATAGGTATGAAATCCAAATCAAGTTTATAACTATAATTTAAACCATAACCTATCTCAAACGCAAGCCTAAATGCATTAATCCACTAAAGCCATGCCTTTTCTTGCAGCTTTAGATCATTCTTGGTCTAAAAATTGCAAATAAGGAGTAATTAACATCTTACTCTTCATTTCCAGGCATTAGGAGCCAATACCCACTAATTTCACCTTAGTGCATAGCCTAAGACACCAATTCAGGGTTTTTCACCACCCAAATTCTCCATAATTCATGTTAATGGAGAAGGATTCTACGTTAATAAGTCAAGTATAACAACCTAGAACCATTTATAATTTATTTTAAGACTACCCATCGACATTTTTCATCAGTTCATAAATTTTAGGGCTTACCTATGAATTTCAACCTAAAACTTAATTCTAGTGATTTTTTTTTTTTTTTTTGGGTAAATAACCGATTTTATTACCAAGTAATAATTACAAAGCAGAAAAAGATAAACTGGACAGCCCCATTTTACCATCTAACCATATTCAGCTAACATCACTTATCAACTACCAACACAATGGTCACAACAATTAGGCAACAAAGACTATCAATTACATAAGATAGAAGTTCAGGGTCTGTAATATATGATTGAGTTTTGGTCTTGTCCTTCCTCTTACATGCACATCTTGGATAACTCGTTTGGCTAGCAGTGCAGAAGTTTTACTCAGCTTCTGGAATATTTTTTGGTTTCTCTCCTGCCAAATAAAATATACGCATGCAGCCATCACCATCCTGTATATCTTAACTCGTGGAGTTTTACCTTTACAATAGGTAGTTGCCCACATCACTTCATCAGTCCATCCTTGAGTATGCCTTTGAATGTTCTGCCATCTAAGTACCAGTTGCCATACCTGAGTTGAATAACCACGTCTAAAGAACAAGTAATTGTGAGTCTCTGCATCTGCAGAACATAGCACACATTGCACATCCTCCACACAACCCCATTAAGCTAATCTATCCCTAGTGAGAATCCTATTATGTAAGTCTAGGTACAGGATAAAAATCCACTAGGGACATGTTATATTATTTTAGGTTAATCTTCTCCACTCCACCTTATGATAATCACCTCTAAGGGCTTGATAGAAAATTTATTCATTTGTGTAATACCTATCTCAGTCCATCCCACCAGATCAAGTACCTTGTGCATATGCAAAAGTGCTTTTGTTTGAACCACCTGCAGTTCTAGGACTACATAGATGTTCCTATGCAATTAGTGCTTTTGTTTGATACATCAACTCCACCAGTCCACAAAAAGGTTCTTGTAACACCCCATACCTTCCTAACCCTACTTGACGACGTTGAATAATGTTTACTTAGGTGTCGATAGCCATAAGTATGTATTTAGTAATGTTAATGATGAGAAAATTGGAATTTGGCCCTCGTACATGTGATTAAACCTTCGTAGGAGGTGTTTTGTGACTTTGTGGGGTTAAAAACGAGGTTTGGGGGACCTACAAATAAAGGATATTAAGGGTAGGAAGTAAGTTAAAGAATAAAACTTGAAGTATCTAACCAAACCGGCGAAGAAAAGTCGAAAAATGAAATTTTCAAAAAAAAAAAATAAGGGTGGGGCGCGCCAGAGGGCGTGCCAGGCCGCTCTGGATAAAATTTTTATCCCACAGGTAGCAAGCTGGTGCTCCCAAGGGCGTGCCAGGATGGTTTTTCCCACTTTTCAAAGTTGGAAATTTTCTTAAGTCCCAAGGGTGCCCGGGGACGTACCGAGCCAATTTTTGCCACGTTTCTTATACAACCATGACCATATACATGAAATGAATAAAGTATTATATTGGTATGGTAAAATTACTCAGGAATGAATTTGGCATCAAAATGACGGTTTTACCCTTGTGGTCAAAATAAGCCATACGTGGCTAGAATCACTTGTTTTTGCGATTGAGGCTACGGATATGAATAGCGTGAGTGGGAATATTGTTGTAACACTTATGAAATGATTTAAACATGATAAATTATTGATTTTATTGGGTTAAGTGAATTGGGCTCAATAAATGGCCCAAAATGATAAAGAAGACATGGGCCAAAATGGGTCAAAATGGCCCATTCTTCCCTTGACTTTCTAGACCAAGAATTAAATGCTAAAGAAGTGGATAAGGATGGATTAGAGGGACTATATAAAGGTCCAAAAATCTAAGTTTTTGGTCATTTGGAAATCTCATGCCTTTTTGATATTTCTTAACTATTTTTCTCTCAAAACCCTAAGAGCTCAAAGCCAACTTTTGGAGCAAGATCATCATTTTTCAAGCTTGGGTAAGTGATTATTGTTATGGATTAATATATTATATGCATGGGATAGTATGTAAACCATGTTGGTTGTGCTTGGAAGTGTTGAACAAGGTGCTTTGTGTTTTTTGTTAAAAGATGTGATATCCATGTAATTGTAACTTGAAATATGACTTGTGATTTTGATAAAAGAGCATGGTATGGATGAAATATTAACATGTATGGTGTGGTTATGTTATTAAACTTGTTATTTTCACATAAGTGTAAATTATGGGATTTTGGTCGATATGTGCTATGAGGTGAATTAAGGTGACTTGATGGATTATTTGTGATATGGTGTGGATGAGAAAGTGTAAAGGAGAAGTTTTGTGGTGAAATGTTATTGATTATCATGTATTGGTCAACGTATGGAATATTGTGGGATTTTTGGTGGTTAATGTAAACTCCATTATGCATTTGTGTTGTAGAGTGACACATAAAGAAGGAGTGGGACTGTTGTATGCATATCTAAGATTGTATATCCGTATTGAGAATATAAGGTATGTAAGGTTACTCTGTCCGTGTCTTTCTACGACAAATAGTATTCACATTGACATTACACTTGTCCCATCCCAAAATGTGCTAAGGTATCTTATATCCGGTTATCAATGGTTATTAGCATATGTTTCTTACTCATTGATCAATTGTGAATCTCATGTCTTATATTCATTGACTAATGTTCCAAAAGTCCAATAAGGTTGTGTTCCAAAGTTCCAATAGTGGTTATACTCATGTATCTCATTCATTGATTATTGTTTAATGGTTCCAATGGTGTTATGTTTCCAATAAGGCTATGTTTCCAACAATGTTTATTCATATGTCTCTCACTCATTGGTTAATGATCCAAGCTTCAAGTAAAGTTATGACTATCATTGTATCAATCTCAAAGTAAGGATTAAAGTAATACATATGTGGTTAATAATCAAGTATGGGTGGTAGCTTTGGGGGGCGAAATGCCTAGCTCAAGCCGATCCCAAGATTGTTGGATTAGGGGGAAGTCCTAGAGGCATAAGCCTAGCTCATACCGATCCTAACAGGGGGCAGCTCTAGAGGTAATAACCTAGCTTGAGCCAAACCTGATGTGTTGGTATGGGTGGCAGCTCTAGAGGTAATAACCTAGCTCGAGCCGATCCCAATATATATATTGATTCATAGGGTGGAAGCTCTAGGGGCATAAGCCTAGCTCGAGCCGATCCCAACATAAAGGCCACCACAGTAGGTTGCCAATTGTTCGCTGATCATTGGTGAGCTCCAGTTAGTTCAGGTCTTCTCTGAGTCACAGTTGTTCATATGTTTTGGTATTGTACATGTTGTATAAAGTGGGGACTTGTCTCGACTTTCAGTTGGTTTTGGTAAATGTCTGTGTTAGAGGCTTTTGTAGACGTATGTGGGTGTATGAATGTAAGGTAGTATATGATGTTTTTGACTTGATGGCCTCAACGACCAAATTTCACATATGTATCTATGTGACACACGTTCCATGAATTCTGTTAATGTACATACGTGATAGTGGTGATTCCTATAGTAAGCATATGAATGAATAGAAGCAAAGTTTGGTTCTCTCGGGCCTTGTTGGCTACGGGTGCCAATCTGTCCCGAAGGGATTCGGGGCGTGACAGTTCTGTATAAGCCTTCACTATATTTTATGACCTTCTTAGGTAGGATGAATACCTGAGACCAGAAGACCTGGATAGAGAATAGTAAACTCTTGACCAATTGAGCCCTCTTTGCATAAGAGAAGAATCTAGTGGTCCAGCTTTGTATTCTTTCCATTATCTTGTCAATTAGTGGTTGATATTGCACAACAGCTACTTTGTTTGTATGAAGAGGAAACCCCAAGTACTTAAAAGGTAATTGACTTTGTGAAAAGCCCAGTTCTTGAAGAATTTCTGTCTGAATCTAATGTGGTACCCCTCCAAAGTATATAGAACTTTTATCCTTATTACCAACCAAACCTGAGACAAGAGAAAATTATTGAAACACTATATACATCATCTTAACAGAACCAGTATCACCTCTACTAAAGAGAAAGAGAGCATTAACAAAATTCAGTTGGATTATTTGCATCCTTTCACATTTAGGGTGGAAATTAAAATCAGGCATATGTCTCAACTATTTTAGCAATATTGTCAAATATTCCATTGATAGCACAAATAGGTAAGGGGACAGAGGACACCCCTATCTCAAACCTTTCCTGGCATGAAAAAGAGTGCTAGGATGTCTATTTATAAGCATAGAATATGATACTGTACTGATACACTGAAAAATCCAATCAATAAATTTTTCAGGAAACTGCAAACATACCATAACCTGTCTCAAGTAACCCCACTCTATGGATTCATAAGACTTTTTCATGTCAACTTTCAGCATACACCTTGGTGATACACTTTTTCTCCCATAACCTTTAACTAGTTCATTACTCAGGATTATGTTATCATTAATCAGTCTTCTAGGCATAAATACAGATTGGTTTTTATCCACTAGATCATCCATAACATACTGTATCCTATTGGTTAACACCTTAGCAATGAGTTTGTATAACAAAGTACAACAAGAGATGGGTTGATATTCTGAAACTCTAAAAGGTAAGTTACTTTAGGGATCAAAGTTATAGTGGTGTAGTTAAGCCACTAGTAGAGAGTCAGGGAGGTTCCAAAACTCTCCTATTTTACAACACCCCATTGGATTTTCAATAACATATAAATACCCTTGTAATGACCTCTATGTAATTTTCTACATTTTTGTGCCTTTTCTGCATTTATGTCACGCCCCAAATCCCATTCGGGATGGACTGACACCCAAAACCGTTGAGGCCTGAGAGAACCAATCTTTGCTTAATACATTCTTATGCATGTCTCATATTATATCTCCTGCAACTATGCGGAAGTCATGGAAAACTTATACAATATATGAAACTTGGCCGTTAGGGCCATCAAGTCAATATGAACATTCATCTCTTACATTCATATTCCTATACGTCTACAAAGCCTTTAACCAATACATATACATAACCACCCTACAGTCGGGACAAGTCCCCATTTTATACAATATTTACAATACCAAAACCATGAACACATATGACTCAGAAAGCCCCGATCCAACTGGAGCTCACCAATGATCCGTGGATGACTTGTAGCCTACAGTGGAGGTCTACCTGTGCCTGCAGCAAGTAAGGTAAATTCCCAAAGGGGGGTTAGTACGAAGAATGTACTGAGTATGTAAGGCTTCTATGAAACTACATCATACATAACAAAAATAATGGAGTCAATATAAGAGAAATAGTCAATGCGGATAAACCCTCGTTCTGAACGTGGAACCATGCACCTTACATTTATTATTTTCCTTACTTTTACATTTGTCATCTTTATTAGTCATCCACCTTATTGGTGGGTTATTATGGTCATCCACCTTTTGGTGGGTAGTCATCCACTTTTTGGTGGGTAGTCATCCACTTTAGTAGTGGGTAGTCATCCACCTTTTAGTGGGTAGTCATCCACTTTAGTAGTGGGTAGTCATCCACCTTTTGGTAGGTAGTCATCCACCTTTTGGTGGGTAGTGAATAGTATTATGGTACGCTCGAGCTAGGCTTATGTGCCCCTTTGAGTCATCCCGGTTCTCAAACATTAACCCATATATGCATTACTTTATTCCTTTACTTTTGAGAGATTCATACCTTCACTTGTGAGAGATTGATTCATTCACTTATGAGGGATTGATATATTCACTTATGAGAGATTGATATATTCACTTATGAGAGATTGATATATTCACTTATGAGAGATTGATATACTTGTAGTCATAGCATTATTGGAACTTTGGAACCATGTCCATCATTATGCAACACATGAACAACAATTACTAATGAATGAGGAATATGTGACTTAACAATAGGTAACAACCGAAAATGAAATACCTTTGGACATTTCGGAATGGAATAAGTACAATGACAATATGGACAATATGCTGCAGAAGGATACAGAAAGAGTAACCTTACATACCTTATCTTCTCAATACTAATACACAATCCTATATGTGAATATGAATACAATAGTTCAGCTCCTTCCTTACGTTTCACTCTACAACACAAGTACATAACGGAACCAACATTAACGACAAGCTACATTCCAAGTGTATACGACGACCATGAGTTACATGATTGCCCTATAACATTATTTCACCCTTTACAATACCATTCATGGCCTTATCATACCAACAATACCAGCACATTCTATACATTGACCAAGACATCATAAACCAATAGCTTTTCATACCAAGTTCCTTCTTTACATTTTCTCATTAACACCACATCACAATGAACCCATCCAGTCACTCCAATATATTTTATAACCAAAATTCCACAATTTACTCATATAGAAAAGTAACAAGTTATGGAACATAACCACACCATACATGTTGATATTTCATCCATACCATGCACTTTCATCAAAACCTCAAGTCCTTTTTCAAGTTTAATTCACAAGGATGCACATCTTTTAGCAAAAAGCAAAAGTGCCATATCCAACACTACCAAGCATAACCAACATGATATACATAATCTCTCATGCATATGATATATTAAATCATAAGAATAAACACTTACCAAGGCTTGCCAAATGATGATTTTGCCCAAAGAGATGACTTAGGGTTTGAAAGTGAAGAGAAACTATCTCTTTTTGGTTTCTTGGAAAAGTCTAGAAATACATGTGTGTTACAATGAATAAAACCTGATTTTTGTGCCCTTTATATAGAGCCTTGAAGTCATCCTTATCCATTTGTCTCAATAATTGATTAGTCAAAGTAAGAATGGGTCATTTGAACCATTGGGCCATGTCTTTTAATTCATTTTGGGCCTTCCTTTGAGCCCATTAACACATATTAACTTAGCCCACCAAATTCAATGCATAATCCACCAAATTTCTCAAGTTTAAATCATTTCATATATGTTCCGACAATATTCCAACTCACGAGACTCATATTCGTAGCCTCAATCTCCAAATAAGAAATTCTAGCCACTTATGGCTTAATTGAACATAATTTGGTAAAATAATTATGACGATGAATTAACCCAAACTTGGATGCCAAACTTACTCAAGAGTAGCCCTACTACGATGGAATAATGATAACATAACCCAAGAGTCCTATTTATAGACTATTGGTCGAAGAAATTTTTTGCAAAAACCAGCCTGGCATGCCTCCTTGCTGCCTGGGCCAGAAAAATTCTGGCCAAAAGCGGCCTGGCACGCCCCACCTAAAATTTTCAAAAAAATTCCTTTCTTCAACTTTTCTTTGTGGGTTTGGTTAGATACTTCAAGTTCTAATCTTTAGCTTGCCTCTTGTCTTTAAGAACCCTTATTTAGGAGTCATTCAAGCTTTGTTTTTCCACTTCAAAGGTCATAAACTTTTCCCACAAGGGTTTCATCACACTTGCTAGCACAATATCAAATGTTCCACCAATAACAATGCAAAAATACGTACTTATTGCTCCCAAACCTAGGGTAAACATGGTTCAATGTTGTTAAGTAAGGTCAGAAATGTATGGGGTGTTACAATTTAGTGCATTCTATAGCTACCCCAAGTCATTTTTGACTTGCTGGGACTGACATTTTGGTTATCGGGCAGTTTGTTTGGTTTTTAGTCATTTCTCTGTATTGGAGCTTTTAAAGTTGAGAAATAGGTTTTGGGCCAAAAGTTCAAGAAAGTGGCCTCGTATGCCATTTTTAACAGCTTCACCAGCTCTAAAATATTGATTTTGGTCTAAGTGAACCATTAGTCTGGATCCCGTGGCTTTACTCATTTTGGGCTATGGGTGGATTTTGGTTAAAATGAAACCTTAAGTGTGGGACCCATATTCGGTCAAAACAACCTTGGATGGAAATTTTGATAGTTTCATTGTGTCTGGAAATCTGAATTTTTTAGGGTAGCATGGTTTGTTTGCATGTAAGGGGTTCTGAACAAATTTCGAGCACCCGATCGGAGTCCGTTGGGACTTGGCAAACCTAGCTGGTACCAAGTTGCTAGTGTAGACGCTTTAGCGTCTGAGGACCACTTAAGTGGAGTCTGGCCAGTTTGGTAGGGTCTACTAAACCAGCCTTCTTGATGCTTAAGTGGTGACTGCATAAGCGGTTATTTAGCCGCTTAGGCGGCCATCGCTGGCATGTTATATATATATATTTAATTCCTTCAACTTCTAGCCATTGTGATAATTGTAAAACCTCCATTTTCACTTATGGGACCTAAAATTTAGTGGGATAACCTTGTATTGAAGCTGGGATTATGTCAGAGGTGTCTTTGTGAGCATCTCCTCGTGACTAATCTCATACTTTTTCGGTTATTACTCTATTTAATTGTCCAATTTACTGTATTCCATGTTAATGTTGGGCCTTCTTAGCAATTTATTTAGGCTTGGATTACACCTAATATTGGGGCAAATAATCCTTGAGCTGAGAGGAACGCTGTAACAGTTTCAATTTTGTGATTCTACAAGCAGACCCCATGTGGGATTTTAGTCTGATTTCATATCCGGAGTGTTTATATGTAATATGGGTATCGATATTCTCATCTTGATATGTATAACCTTATTTTGATAGCATGGCAGCAGTCGGAGGGTTCTCAGAAGGGGAAAGCTCCGGAGTAAAGGATTCTACATACTTTCGGCGGCTTTCAGGTAGGCTAGGCTTACCTTCCTACTAGACTGTGTTTATTTATGGTATTAGTGTATTATTTTGATATGTATGGGTGGGTACTGATAGCTTGGTTGTTATTTTAGAATTTCTTGATTAAATTAGCTGGTTAGGGCCTCTTTTCAATAGAATTCTGCCCTGTCTTCCTTATATTAGTTTATGATTATCCCATAGGATTAGCCTTAGTTTAATTAGTGCCTTGGTTTATGATTGAGAATCCTTAGCCTATGTTTAGGTAGGGTCTTGCCTTAGGATGGGTTTTCGAGATTGGTAGCGAGCCCCACCAGCCTTTTTTAGAGTAGATTACCTAGAATAGCTCCTTGTTAACCTCAATGACATCTATACGCTACCTTTGACTGAATATTGATTTTGAGGATGACTTAATCATTTTAGTGAGCCTTATTTAGCTTTCTTACTCCTGGTGGGGTAGTATTTGGACTTAAACCACATCCTTTGGCTTAGTGATTTGGACCCGTATCGCCTAGAGACTTGCCCGCTTGACTTTGGAGTTTATGAAAAATTGGACTTAAGTGAAACTATAATCCTAGATAGTTACTACTTTTAGCTTATTTATCAGTTTTGGTTCAATTTCAGCGCCTAGCAGCTTTATTATTATTTATTAGTTCCAGTTTGAGTCTGGCATTTTACTATTTATGATATTATTCTCTTGCTCCAATTCAAGTCCGACATTGATAACTTGTTCAAATACTAATTTGGTATTGGAAATACAGTAAGGACCAGTAAGACTTAGGGTTATGACTGAAAAAGAGTATCAGATATGCTTATCACACTGTGACTTATCTTACATTTATTATTGTCGTTATTCTATCTTCATATTAGTGTTACTCTTCCTTGTACGCACCGTTCTTATGGGGACTCAGTTGGGCTATTTCTTATTATTTGTGCCTTTTGTGCTTATAGGGGCCCAGTTAGGTTATAGTTAGGCTTCATTTTCGCTTTCGAGTTACTTATCATATATAACTATCACATCCTCCCGGGATGATCTACTATTTCAGTTTCTGCTCCTATATTTCTAACTTTATTTTACATTTTTCCACTTTATTTATGCTTTTACTGTAATTTAACTCAGTCGGCATATGGTGCTTACTGAGTACCCATTATTTTGGTACTCATACTATACGTCTGCATCTTATCCCTGATGCAAATCCAAATACGAGTGACCGTTGCTGATAATGCCCTTAGGTCGTGTTGCAGTTCGGAGTTAGGGTGAGCTTTTAAAGTCCAGAGCTGATCCTCCTCCTTCTACTATTTTTGATAGTATTGTTTGTATATTTTAAGACTATCATGTATATTGACATTGTCTAGTAATCTCTTTTGATATATTGACTTTTGTACCGACCTACCAGGTCTTGGGGAGAAACTCATTTTGTATATTTTTTTCCTCCTCTCTCTATTATACAACATGTTCATATCTGTATATCGCTACTTTTCATTGCTTAGTATTTCCATTTTATGCCTATTTCCTTTGTTTTTCTTATCTTCCGCCGGTTAGCCCATTACTTGCCATTTTGGGCTATGGTTTGGTTTACTTATTAGTGAGTTAAAGTAGGTGCTATCATGATTCAAGAAATTGGGTCGTGACAACCCTATTGTTGCAAAAGCCATAATCAAATTTCTACAAACCCTAATACCATCCCAAAAGTTTTTATGGATCACTAAACATCTTATCTATCATTCTACAAGCACAAAACAATCAAACATATCACCAAAAGACACAGACGATCTCTAACCCACATAAAATTAAATTTTCATCACCGACCCGGGAGAGTATACAATGACAATGTCGGGGCATGAGTTCCCGATTGTGAGACTACCCTGATGTTTTCACAACTTGTATCCTAGGGAAAACTCTCCCCGGGTTCTTACACCAAAAATAGGGCTATAACAACGGGATGGGTCATTATATTTTGATTTGCATGCTCGATAGAAATTATTTTGAGTGGCCTAATGAGAAATGGTTTCGGATGGATTATTGATTTGCGTGCTTTATGGGAAATGGTTTCGGATAGATTATTGATTTGTGTGCGCAATGTAAAATAGTTACAAGCAGGTGTATGGACCTTGTCAGTCCCTCATGTGTCCCAACTAGCTATATAGAATAACGGGTATATATTGTAGCATACCTTGAATTCATCTCAGCACTTACATTTGGTTGGTACCGATGTTATTGTGCATTGTGATTGAGTGGCTTGTTACTCTGGTTCTATATTGTGGAGTTATTATTGTGTACAAACGCACACACAAGTGTACGTGGTCATACAAGTAATATAGGATTGAGATTCCAAATATCGTACCCATAGGGACTGGTCCATTAACTATTTACCAAATTAGACTAATACTACTTATTTATTCAAGCGGAAGATTCAAAGATATGTTTTTAAATTAACTAAGCTACAAATAAAAAGTAAATAACTAATGAACAATTAACCAAGAAAAGAGTAGATTTTACGCAATCAATGAATGAATTGACCCAGGATTATGGATTCACTAACAATCATGTCGAGTATCAATTTTATCAACTTATTTTATTATCTAGTTGTTGATTTACGGGGTTGACTATATGATTATGGTCTTCCGAACAACTAATCGTCTATCCCGATTGACCTCAAAACTACATTATTGAGCGGGGATGTCATAACCCAGCCCGAATGCATTTATATATCTTCCCATTTTGTAACCAAGTAAGATGATCTAGGTATATTCCTATCCTAGCCAGAAATTAAATTTTTATTTTATTAAAGTAAAGATCTTACTTCTTATATTCTCCGTTCTATCTCATCAATTCTCCTTCCGGGTTCACAATAAGAATATAAATTTATTTTAATGGTAGCTAAGCATTAAAATAGTAAGCACAAGAATATAAGAACAACTATGATGATAATCAAATAAATCGAATCAAGTAGTTACTAACAATCATATAGTTAGATACCGTAATCCTAGAACGAGAAGTTTAACTCCACATAGACATGGAGAAATTACAACAAATCATCTAAAGAAAAATATAAAATTAATAAGTAAAGGAGAAAAAAAGATAGAGACAATTTTCTCCGGCCTCCACGGCGACTCCTAGCTCTCCCTAGGTCAAAAATTGTGTAAAAACTTATTTTATGGATTATTTATAGGTGTAGAAAAAAGTCTCAAATTAAATAATTGAGTCCACAATAGACTGGGACTACTAATATCGGGTACCGATCCCTCTGCACCACGCCGCCCAAATCGCGGTGGCATTCTATTTTCAATGCAAGGTTGAATTTCTACTTAAAGGTCATATTGAAATATTTTAATAAATTATTCCATTAAGATGTCTACTTGATTTCCTTCTATAATCTTCCGTCTTTAATTCGTTTTGGCTTCAACTCTTTTCATCTTTACACCATTTTAATCCTACGCATTAAAATATAGTATTAGGCACAGTCTATAAAATCAATGCTCAAAAAGAAGAAATAAAATACTAAATATGAGTCAAATAATGACTAAAAACATATAATTTTGACCTCACATCACCACCCCACACTTAGACTCTTGCTTGTCCTCGAGCAAGCATTAAAGCTCATCTCAAAAAATCAAGCTAGGAACGCCACTGCTTTGGTTGATACAAACAATTAGACTATATACCAGTTCAAAATGTCCAGTACATTTTCTGATCATTATGCAAGAAATAAGAACAAACAACAAACCTCTAGCCTCCTAACCTCAAAGACGGACTTTAACTCATCAAATTTAAGCTCTCTCACTTTTTAAGACTCCATCATCCATTATTTTCTACTCTTTATTTTCAGTCTTCTCTTAAACAATTATTTTCACTAGTATTCTTATCTTATCAAGAACATTTCACTTTTTTTTTCAAGCAATTTATTTTTCTCCTTTTTTGTCATGTCACAATCTCCAAGAGGGGTATTTTCATCATTTTGTAGCTATCATTGGTCACCTTTTACACTCAATCATCCATTTTCTTCATATTTAACAATTTTAACATAGTCTATGCTACAGTGATCAAGAAAGCAGGGTGAAAAAATAAGGGATTCAATAAAAGGATGAAGGCAAAAATTACGGCTACCAAACAAAAGGCTACAGGCTCATAGGGTCTAACTAGTGGTATAATATCTGAAAAGGCTAAAATTCTTAAGAAAAATCAAAAAAGCCTATTATCATCTTCTAAACAGAGCATTACTTTTTATTTGTAGCACCCCGTATTTTATTTTTTTTCTTCTCTTTATTTTTTTTCTTCTCTAACCTCACTTGATACCTTGGGGTTATATCTACCTAGGTGTTGAGATGCCATGAGTATGTGTTTTATAGTGTCATGGGTGAAACATTTGATATCGGACCTAAAATGTGCAATTAGACCTTTGTAGGAGGTGTTTTGTGATTTCGTGGAGAATTTGGTTGATACCCCGTACACATTCTAACCTCATTTGGTGACTTGGAGTCATGTTTACTTGATGATTAAGATCACTAAGTAAGTATTTTGTAGTGTTTTAATAAGGTATTGGACGATATACAAGTATTGGAGAAGTGGCCGAAAAATTCAGCAAGGTGCTGAAACTTGCGCCACTACCCTGTTTCAGGGGTGTGGCGCAAGCCACTGATTCAGATGGGCCTCATTTCTTGCACCACAGCTTTCTTTGCAGCTAGTGGCGCAAGGCACAAACATTATGCCTTAACAATGCCTTTCCGGACTCATTTTGTAACGCAATTCTACGACGATTCTTATATGGTTTCTTTTGGTTCTTTGGAGTTCTTTGAGCATTGTTAAAGCTTCAAACACTTCAATACACTCCTACATACTCCTACATGATCAAATCATGAAACATGAATAGTGATCCAAAATGTCTAATGAAGCCATGGGCGACTAGAATTCCTATTTTTGCGATCGAAACTACGAATGAGAATCTCATAAGAGAATATTGTCGTGACATTATGGAATTATGTAAACATTAGATATATGGTGAATAATACTTGAAATTTGATGAGTTACATGGATATGTGTTATTGGGCCCAAATTGAGGCCCAAAATGAAATTGAAAGACATGGCCCAAAGGGCAAAATGACCCATTCTTCCACTTTGACCACATTAAATGCCAAAGGAATGGCTAAGTATGACTTGGGGTCTATATAAATTCCCCAAGATTAGATTTTTATTTTCCAAAACTCTCATGCCTTTAAGATATTTTTCTACACATTTCTCTCATTTCCAAACCCTAAAGCAAAATATTCCTTTGGACTCCTTGGACAAGATCATCCTATTCTAAACCTTGGTAAGTATTTATTCTCATGGATTAACATATTATATGCATGGGAGATTATGTATATTATGATAGTTGTGTTGGCAAGGTGGTGAATAGTGTATTTTTGCTTTTGGTAAAAGATGTGCTATCTTGGTGATTTGAACTTGAATTAGGACTTGTGCCTTTGATTAAAGAGCATGGTATGGACAAAATATGAACATGTATGGTGTTATTTTTGGTATTAAACTTGTTCTTTTCTATAAGTGGAAATTGTAGGATTTTGGCCGATATGTGTTATGAGTTGTATTAAGATCATTTGATGGGTTATTTGTGATGTGGTATGGATAAGAAAGTGTAAAGGAGAAGTGTTGTGGTGAAATGTGTCAATTATCATGTATTGGTCAATGTTGGGAATATTATGGAATTTTTGGAATAATAGTATGATCAATGGTTTTGTCAAGGGGAAATGGCATGTTTAAAGGCAAACATATAACTCATTGACATTGTATGCATTTGTAAAGTAATTGGTGGTTAATGTGAATTTTGTTATGCATTTGTGTTGTAGAGTGACACATAAAGAAGGAGAGGGACTATTGTATGCACCTCTAGGATTATATATTCGTATTGCGAATCCAAGGCATGTAAGGTTACTTTGTCCGTATCTTTCTGCGGCAAATAGTGTTCACATTGACATGTCACTAGTCCTATCCCGAAATGTGCTAAGGTATTCCATATCCGGTTAGCAATGGTCATTGTTATAAATTTCCTACTCTTTGATCATTTGTGAATCTCATGTCTCATATTCATGATTAATGTTCCAAAAGCTCAAATAAGTTCATGTTCCAATGTTCCAATAGTGATTATACTTATACCTCTTGTTCATGGATTGTTTTCCAATGGTTCCCATGGTGTTATGATTCTAATAATGTTATGTTTCCAAGTTATTCACATGGTTCTCACTCATTGGTTAATGACCCAAAGCTTTCAACAATGTTATGTTTCAAAGTTCAAAGTGATGTGATGACTATCCTAGTATCAATCTCAAAGTAATGAATAAAGTAATGCAAATATGGTCAATGATCAAGTATGGGTGGCATGTCTAGGGGCATAAGCCTAGATCGACTCGATCCCGATGTATTGATTTATGGGTGGCAAGTGTAGGGGCATAAGCCTAGCTCGACTCGATCCCGATGCATTGATTTATGGGTGGCAAGTCTAGGGGCATAAGCCTAGCTCGACTCGATCCCAATACATTGATTTATGGGTGGCAGGTCTAGGGGCATAAGCCTAGCTCGACCCAATCCCAACATGATGATATGATATGTAAAGACCCACTGATCAGTCGGGGCCCGGGTACATTGTGACATATGTATTGACAAGTAAGCATTGAGATAAAGAAAGCAAAGAAAGTAATGAAAGCAATTCACATGGTTTCCCAAAATGCAAAATGGTGACTTATTCACATTGATTATTCATATGTTTTGAGTTCATTGAAATATTCATGTATTGTACAGTTTCATCTGAGCCTTGCATACTTAGTACTTATTTCGTACTGACCCCTCTTGGGGAATTTACCTTACTTGCTGCAGGCGCAGGTTCTAGTAGGCCTCTACAGTAGATTGCCAGTCGTTGCAGATCATTGGTGAGCTCCAATTAATTTGGGGCTTCTCCGAGTTAGGGTGTATATATGTTTTGGTGATGTGTATCAGTGTAAAAGGCATATGTTGTTTTGACTGGATGGCCTCAACGGCCAAGTTTCATATGTATATATATATGTCCCATGTTTTCTATTTTCGTCTTTCAAGTTCTTACGTAATGGTAGTGATGCTTATGTTATGCATATGGTTGAACATAGACAAAGGTTGGTTCTCTCGGGCCTTATCGGCTACGGGTGCCAATTATGTCTCGATGGGATTCGGGGCGTGACAAAAGTTGTATCAGAGCAGGTCGGTCTAAGGGTGTCTACAAAGCTGTGTCGGAGTAGAGTCTTACTTATCGATGTGTTGTGCACCACATTTATAAGTAGGAGGCTACGGGACATTTAGGATGTTATTTCTTCTCTTCATTCTAGATCGTGCAATAGAGCCAAGTTGTAAGTGAAATTATATCTGATCATTGGAATATTTTTTTTTCTTGTTATAGTGCCAATGCCAATGACAAGAAGAGGTCGCGGTAAAAGTAAGAGGATTGATAGAATTGCTGGTGAAGGAACCAGTATACCACCACCTGATAAAGTTCATCAAGATGATACTGAGCATGAATTTGTGTCACGAGCTTCCTCCACTCCCTCTGTACCAGAAGAGTCGAGTAGGAGAAGCGTACCTGTAGAACCACCAGTCAATACTACGGACCAAGATCTTAAAAATGCAGTTCAGATGTTAACACAGTTAGTGGCAGTACAAAGCCAAGGACGAGCTGGTCTAATGGCATATGATGATGATGCGGCTAGAGTAGCAAGTCGCAGAACACAGGATTTCCTAAAATTGGACCCTCCTATCTTCACAGGGTCAGATCCAAAAGCAGATCCACAGGACTTCGTGGATCAAATTAAGAGGGGCCTTGGAAGTTATGAATGTGATAGGGGTAGAGACAGTTGAACTTGCTGCGTACAGTTTGAAAGGAGAGGCAATATTGTGGTATGAGGATTGGAATAAATCCCGTGACATTGATGCAAATCCACCTACGTGGGAAGAGTTTAAAGTGGCTTTCCTTGATCATTACTTGCCCTATGAGATCCGTGAGGCACGTACGGATCAGTTCTTAAATATTCGTCAAGGAAATTTGAGTGTCAGAGAATATAGCTTGCAATTTAATTCCTTGGCTAGATATGCGCCAAATGTGGTGGCTACGATGAAAGATAGAGTCCATAGATACGTGGACAGACTAGAGCCATATTTGGTAAGAGATTGCACCATTGCGGCCTTGAATAAAGACATGGACATTGCTCGAATACAAGCCTTCGCCCAGAAAATGGAAGATCAAAAATAGAGACGAAGGGTACATGAATTTGATAGGGGACAATCCAAAAGGGCTAGACCTATGGGATCACCTATGATGTCCCAAGGAGGATCTAGGCCTCGTATGTTCCCCAGACCACCTAGATCGTCGTTTTCTCATTCCATGGCAGGAGCTTATTCTCAGTTTCGAGGGTCTAGGGGTGGTCCATATGGTCAAAGTAGCGGAGTTCATGGGTCCCAGGCAGCAGGTTTTCCTCGTCAGCAGTGTCAGTACTGCGGACGTATTCACACAGGTACATGTCGGTCAGGGACGAATGTATGCTTTTGGCGTGGTATGCCGGGACATATAGCGAGAGATTGTCCACAGCGGAGCATGGGTGGTATAGCACGACCGGCTGGGTTGGCTATTGTGTCATCAGCATCAGTTCCTTCACAAGGCTGAGATGTACAACCTATTGTCCATGGTCGGGGTGCCAGAGGAGCAGCCAGTACTAGCGGAGTCCAGAATCGCACTTATGCTTTGGTGGACCGCCAGAATTCAGAGGCTTCCCCTGATGTTGTCACAAGTACATTATCCATATTCTCACATAATGTATATGCACTGATTGAACTAGGTTCTACATTTTCCTATGTTACTCCATTGGTTGCTACGAAATTCGCAAAGGCACCGGAATTATTAATTAAATCAATTGAAGTGTCTACATCGGTTGGTGAATATATTGTTGCCAAGAGAGTATATCATAACTGTGTGGTTACTGTGTGTGATCATGATACGTTGGACGATCTCATTGAATTATACATGGAGGATTTTGATGTGATAATAGGAATGGATTGGTTGGCTTCGTGTTATGCTACGGTAGATTGCCGGGCCAAGAAGGTACAATTTTGTTTTCCGCAGGAAAATGTTCTAGAATGGCAGGGTAATGTAGGGGCACCACGAGGAAGATTTATTTTCTATTTTAAAGCCAAAAAAATGATTGCTAAAGGATACATATGTCATCTAGTACGGGTGAAAGATACCGAAGCGAAACCACTAACTCCACAGTCAGTACCGATAGTCAATGAATTTCTTGATGTATTTCCAGAGGATCTTCCAGGCTTACCCCCAGAACAGGAAGTAGAATTTGGCATTGATGTGATTTCGGGAACACAGCCCATTTCTATTCCTCCATATAGAATGGCTCCAGCAGAATTGCGTGAATTGAAGGAGCAATTAAAGGATTTGCTGGACAAAGGCTTCATTAGGCCTAGTATGTCTCCATGGGGTGCACCGGTATTATTTGTGCGAAAGAAAGATGGAATCTTGAGAATGTGCATCGACTATCGGCAACTGAATAAGGTAAAGATCAACAACAAATATCCCCTCCCTCGAATTGATGATTTGTTTGATCAGTTACAGGGTGCCAAGTGTTTTTCAAAGATCGACTTGAGGTCGGGTTACCATCAAGTCAGAGTTAGGGAAGAAGATGTGTCCAAGACAGCTTTTCAAACACGATATGGTCATTATGAATTTTTAGTTATGTCATTTGGACTAACAAATGCACCAGCTGTGTTCATGGATTTGATGAATAGGGTGTTTAAGCCATTTCTGGATGTGTTCGTCATGGTGTTTATAGATGACATCCTAGTTTATTCCAAAACACCGGAGAACCATGCTAATCACTTACGGTAAGTGTTACAGATTCTCCGTGAGTGTAAGTTGTATGCAAAATTCTCCAAATGTGAGTTTTGGTTAAAATCAGTTGCATTATTGGGCCACATTGTGTCAGATGAAGGTATACAGGTTGATACACAAAAGATTGAAGCAGTGAAAAATTGGCCAAGACCTACGACACCCACAGAGATTCATAGTTTTCTTGTACTGGCAGGTTATTACAGAAAATTTGTGGAAGGTTTTTCCTCTATTGCTGCACCGTTAACAAAGCTTATACATAAGGCAGTAAAATTTCAATGGAATGACGCATGTGAGAAAAGCTTCCAAGGGTTGAAAGATAAATTAACCTCCACACCAGTTTTAGTGCTTCCCGAAGGTACCGAAGGTTATGTAGTGTATTGTGATGATTCCGGGGTTGGCCTCGGATGTGTATTAATGCAACACGGTAATGTCATAGCATATGCTTCACGACAGTTGCGACCACATGAGAAAAACTATCCCACACATGATCTTGAATTGGCAGCGGTAGTTTTTGCTTTAAAGATATGGCGTCATTATTTATATGGGGTTCATGTTGACATCTATACGGATCACAAAAGCTTGCAATATCTTTTTAAGCAGAAGGAACTCAATTTGAGGAAACGAAGGTGGTTAGAGCTTTTAAAAGACTATGACATTGATATTCTTTATCACCCAGGCAAAGCATATGTAGTAGCCGATGCGTTGAGCCGTAAGGCAGTAGAAAGTACTAGTGGTCAGTTGAATGAAAAGCATGAGATAATCAAAGATTTGAATCAATTAGCCAGCTTGGGAGTTCGCCTTATTGAATCCTCAGATAATAGAGTTATTGTGCAGAATGCAGCAGAATCCTCCTTGATAGCTGTAGTGAAAGAGAAGCAGTTTGCGGATTCTATTTTATTGCAGCTAAAGGAAAATGTGCAGCAGAATTTGACCAAGGCATTTGATATTACACCAGAAGGGGTGCTTCAATGTCAAGGGAGATTATGTGTACCGGACGTAGATGAGCTGAGGACACGAATAATGATAGAGGCGCACCATTCATGCTATTCCATTCATCTGGGTGCTACTAAAATGTAACATGAATTGAAAGAAGTGTATTGGTGGGGCAACATGAAAAAGAACATTGCAGAATTTGTCGCGCAATGCCCGAATTGTCAACAAGTGAAAGTGGAACATTAGAAATCGGGAGGTTACATGCAATGTATCAATCTTCCAGTCTGGAAATAGGATATGATTAATGTGGATTTCATTACGGGTTTGCCTCGTACATTGCGGAAGTTTGATTCTATTTGGGTCATAGTGGACAGGCTTACCAAGTCAGCGCATTTTCTACCGGTCAAGACGGCCTATACAGCTGAGGATTATGTGAAGTTGTATGTGAAAGAGATAGTACGATTGCATGGTATTCCACTTTCCATTATATCAGACAGAGGAGCACAGTTCACAGCGCACTTTTGGCGATCTTTCCAGCAGAGTTTGGGTACACAGGTGAATTTGAGTACGGCTTTCCATCCTCAGACTGATGGACAAGCAGAACGTACTTTTCAGACACTTGAAGATATGCTACGAGCTTGTACGTTAGATTTTCAAGGCAGTTGGGATGACCATTTACCTCTTATTGAATTTGCTTACAACAATAGCTATCATTCAAGTATTAAAATGGAACCTTATGAAGCTTTGTACGGAAGGAAATGTAGATCACCAATTGGATGGTTTGAAGCAGGTGAAACTGCTTTACTTGGGCCAGATATTGTTCATCAGGTTATGGAGAAAGTTAAAGTGATCTAACAGCGGTTACAAACGGCTCAAAGTCGTCACAAGTCATATGCCGATGTTAGAAGAATAGGGCTTGAGTTCTCCATAGGTGATTGGGTATTTTTAAAGGTGTCACCGATGAAAGGGGTAATGCGATTCAGAAAGAAAGGGAAATTGAGTCCACATTACATAGGCCCATATGAGATCATTAGAAGATTTGGGCAAGTTGCGTATGAGTTGGCACTACCCCAAGAACTTTTCTCAGTCCATCTGGTATTTCATGTTTCGATGCTTCAAAAATGCATAGGAGATCCATCCCGTATTATTCCCGTAGAGGATGTTCAAGTTACAGAGGATCTCACTTATACAGAGGTACCCATTGCTATCCTGGATCAACAAGTAAAGAGATTGAGGAATAAAGACATAGCCTCGGTGAAAGTCCTTTGGAGAAATCAACAAATAGAGGAGATCACCTGGGAAGCGGAAGAAATGATGAAATCCAAGTATCCCCATCTATTTCAAATGAACCAAGAAGTTCACAGTGCGGAGGTGGAACAATAACAAGTAAGTATTTAAGAGCATTATGTGTATGTGTATACGTATGTTAAAGTAAAGATGTATTGGTTGTATAGAAGTCGATGTTGTTAACATTCAAGGACGAATGTTTCTAAGGAGGGAAGAATGTAACACCCCATATTTTTTTTTTCTTCTCTAACCTCACTTGATACCTTGGGTTCATATCTAACTAGTTAGATACCGTAATCCTAGAACGAGAAGTTTAACTCCACATAGACATGGAGAAATTACAACAAATCATCTAAAGAAAAATATAAAATTAATAAGTAAAGGAGAAAAAAAGATAGAGACAATTTTCTCCGGCCTCCACGGCGACTCCTAGCTCTCCCTAGGTCAAAAATTGTGTAAAAACTTATTTTATGGATTATTTATAGGTGTAGAAAAAAGTCTCAAATTAAATAATTGAGTCCACAATAGACTGGGACTACTAATATCGGGTACCGATCCCTCTGCACCACGCCGCCCAAATCGCGGTGGCATTCTATTTTCAATGCAAGGTTGAATTTCTACTTAAAGGTCATATTGAAATATTTTAATAAATTATTCCATTAAGATGTCTACTTGATTTCCTTCTATAATCTTCCGTCTTTAATTCGTTTTGGCTTCAACTCTTTTCATCTTTACACCATTTTAATCCTACGCATTAAAATATAGTATTAGGCACAGTCTATAAAATCAATGCTCAAAAAGAAGAAATAAAATACTAAATATGAGTCAAATAATGACTAAAAACATATAATTTTGACCTCACATCACCACCCCACACTTAGACTCTTGCTTGTCCTCGAGCAAGCATTAAAGCTCATCTCAAAAAATCAAGCTAGGAACGCCACTGCTTTGGTTGATACAAACAATTAGACTATATACCAGTTCAAAATGTCCAGTACATTTTCTGATCATTATGCAAGAAATAAGAACAAACAACAAACCTCTAGCCTCCTAACCTCAAAGACGGACTTTAACTCATCAAATTTAAGCTCTCTCACTTTTTAAGACTCCATCATCCATTATTTTCTACTCTTTATTTTCAGTCTTCTCTTAAACAATTATTTTCACTAGTATTCTTATCTTATCAAGAACATTTCACTTTTTTTTTCAAGCAATTTATTTTTCTCCTTTTTTGTCATGTCACAATCTCCAAGAGGGGTATTTTCATCATTTTGTAGCTATCATTGGTCACCTTTTACACTCAATCATCCATTTTCTTCATATTTAACAATTTTAACATAGTCTATGCTACAGTGATCAAGAAAGCAGGGTGAAAAAATAAGGGATTCAATAAAAGGATGAAGGCAAAAATTACGGCTACCAAACAAAAGGCTACAGGCTCATAGGGTCTAACTAGTGGTATAATATCTGAAAAGGCTAAAATTCTTAAGAAAAATCAAAAAAGCCTATTATCATCTTCTAAACAGAGCATTACTTTTTATTTGTAGCACCCCGTATTTTATTTTTTTTCTTCTCTTTATTTTTTTTCTTCTCTAACCTCACTTGATACCTTGGGGTTATATCTACCTAGGTGTTGAGATGCCATGAGTATGTGTTTTATAGTGTCATGGGTGAAACATTTGATATCGGACCTAAAATGTGCAATTAGACCTTTGTAGGAGGTGTTTTGTGATTTCGTGGAGCATTTGGTTGATACCCCGTACACATTCTAACCTCATTTGGTGACTTGGAGTCATGTTTACTTGATTATTAAGATCACTAAGTAAGTATTTTGTAGTGTTTTGATAAGGTATTGGACGATATGCAAGTATTGGAGAAGTAGCCGAAAAATTTAGCAAGGTGCTGAAACTTGCTCCACTACCCTATTTCAGGGGTGTGGCAGAAGCCACTGATTCATAGGGGCCTCATTTCTTGCGCCACAGCTTGATTTGCAGCTAGTGGCGCAAGGCACAAACATTATGCCTTTCCGGACTCGTTTTGTAACGCAATTCTACGACGATTCTTATATGGTTTCTTTTGGTTCTTTGGAGTTCTTTGAGCATTGTTAAAGCTTAAAACACTTCAATACACTCCTACATACTCCTACATGATCAAATCATGAAACATGAATAGTGATCCAAAATGTCTAATGAAGCCATGGGCGACTAGAATTCCTATTTTTGCGATCGAAACGCCGAATGAGAATCTCGTAAGAGAATATTGTCGTGAGATTATGGAATTATGTAGACATGAGATATATGGTGAATAATACATGAAATTTTATGAGTTACATGGATATGTGTTATTGGGCCCAAATTGAGGCCCAGAATGAAATTGAAAGACATGGCCCAAAGGGCAAAATGACCCATTCTTCCACTTTGACCACATTAAATGCCAAAGGAATGACTAAGTATGACTTGGGGTCTATATAAAGTCCCCAAGATCAGATTTTTATTTTCCAAAACTCTCATGCCTTTAAGATATTTTTCTACACATTTCTCTCATTTCCAAACCCTAAAGCAAAATATTCCTTTGGACTCCTTGGACAAGATCATCCTATTCCAAACCTTGGTAAGTATTTATTCTCATGTATTAACATATTATATGCGTGGGAGATTATGTATATTATGATAGTTGTGTTGGCAAGGTGGTGAATAGTGTATTTTTGCTTTTGGTAAAAGATGTGCTATCTTGGTGATTTGAACTTGAATTAGGACTTGTGCCTTTGATGAAAGAGCATGGTATGGACAAAATATGAACATGTATGGTATTATTTTTGGTATTAAACTTGTTCTTGTCTATAAGTGGAAATTGTAGGATTTTGGCCGATATGTGTTATGAGTTGTATTAAGATCATTTGATGGGTTATTTGTGATATGGTATGGATAAGAAAGTGTAAAGGAGAAGTGTTGTGGTGAAATGTGTCAATTATCATGTATTGGTCAATGTTGGGAATATTATGGAATTTTTGGAATAATAGTATGATCAATGGTTTTGTCAAGGGGAAATGGCATGTTTAAAGGCAAACATATAACTCATTGACATTGTATGCATTTGTAAAGTAATTGGTGGTTAATGTGAATTTCGTTATGCATTTGTGTTGTAGAGTGACACATAAAGAAGGAGAGGGACTATTGTATGCACCTCTAGGATTATATATTCGTATTGCGAATCCAAGGTATGTAAGGTTACTTTGTCCGTATCTTTCTGCGGCAAATAGTGTTCACATTGACATGTCACTAGTCCTATCCTGAAATGTTCTAAGGTATTCCATATCCGGTTAGCAATGGTCATTGTTATAAATTTCCTACTCTTTGATCATTTGTGAATCTCATGTCTCATATTCATGGTTAATGTTCCTAAAGCTCAAATAAGTTCATGTTCCAATGTTCCAATAGTGATTATACTTATGCCTCTTGTTCATGGATTGTTGTCCAATGGTTCCCATGGTGTTATGATTCTAATAATGTTATGTTTCCAAGTTATTCACATAGTTCTCACTCATTGGTTAACGACCCAAAGCTTTCAACAATGTTATGTTTCAAAGTTCAAAGTGATGTGATGACTATCCTAGTATCAATCTCAAAGTAATGAATAAAGTAATGCAAATGTGGTCAATGATCAAGTATGGGTGGCAAGTCTAGGGGCATAAGCCTAGCTCGACTCGA
The DNA here is from genome assembly GCA_031232105.1 of Capsicum rhomboideum. Taxonomy (NCBI): domain Eukaryota; kingdom Viridiplantae; phylum Streptophyta; class Magnoliopsida; order Solanales; family Solanaceae; genus Capsicum; species Capsicum rhomboideum. The sequence continues at coordinate 49,085,646 of CP124716.1, read as the reverse complement.
TCCCGATGTATTGATTTATGGGTGGCAAGTGTAGGGGAATAAGCCTAGCTCGACTCGATCCTGATGCATTGATTTATGGGTGGCAAGTCTAGGGGCATAAGCCTAGCTCGACTCGATCCCAATACATTGATTTATGGGTGGCAGGTCTAGGGGCATAAGCCTAGCTCGACCCGATCCCAACATGATGATATGATATGTAAATACCCACTGATCAGTCGGGGCCCGGGTACATTGTGACATATGTATTGACAAGTAAGCATTGAGATAAAGAAAGCAAAGAAAGTAATGAAAGCAATTCACATGGTTTCCCAAAATGCAAAATGGTGACTTATTCACATTGATTATTCATATGTTTTGATTTCATTGAAATATTCATGTATTGTACAGTTTCATCTGAGCCTTGCATACTCAGTACTTATTTCATACTGACCCCTCTTGGGGAATTTACCTTACTTGCTGCAGGCGCAGGTTCTAGTAGGCCTCCACAGTAGGTTGCCAGTCGTTGCAGATCATTGGTGAGCTCCAATTAATTCGGGGCTTCTCTGAGTCAGGGTGTATATATGTTTTGGTGATATACATATTGTGTAAAGTGGGGACTTGTCCCGACTTATGGTTCATTTTGGTCAATGCCCTTGTTAGAGGCTTTTGTAGACGGATGTGGGTGTATCAGTGTAAAAGGCATATGTTGTTTTGATTGGATGGCCTCAACGGCCAAGTTTCATATGTATATATATATGTCCCATGTTTTCTGTTTTAGTCTTTCAAGTTCTTACGTAATGGTAGTGATGCTTATGTTATGCATATGGTTGAACATAGACAAAGGTTGGTTCTCTCGGGCCTTATCGGCTACGGGTGCCAATCATGTCTCGATGGGATTCGGGGCGTGACATTATTTCACTTCAATAACATGTAGGGAAAGTTCTAGACTAAGATGCAAATCATGGAATATATGCAAATCCTCACCACATACGGCATAAGTGTCAATCAAGATTAACCAATCCCACTTCTAAGACAGAAAGGATCATAGCATACAACAAATTAAAATAATCTACATCCAGAGTCACAGCTATGAGCTTAGGTGTCAAAAAGTCTGTTATTTTATTTACACTCAACCATTCATAGGAAAGTACTACTCAAAATCAGACCTAAATTGCTAGTACCACGCAAGTATAAAGAAGTCTTTTCTTTTCTCTCTAAAAAAACTGCTCCTAAAAAATAAAAGATACTCTACAAATAAAAAATCACTCATTTCAAAGGGCCCCTTTTGGAAAAGAATAGAAAATAAAAATCAAGGGGTGGGCGAAGTATGCTCAACTAACAACTAAAAACCTAAAAGCTAACAAAAACTATTTTAATCTAAAGAACAAAAGAAAAATCTTTTGTGTTCTAAACTCTTTCAATTTTTTTTCTTTTAAGTCTAAAGCAAGCAACTAAAAAAATGAAAACACACACAATACTAATAATACTAAAAATAAAAACCTGTAGCATACTTCACTCTAAAAAAATATCAAAAGATTCTCACCCCACACTTGAAATGATGCTATGTCCCCAAAGCATAAATAAAAATTAAGAAAAAGGGATAGGAATACTCGCTGAGACCCTCTAGAACCTAGCTAGCAGCATGTTTCTTCACTTTTCATCAAGGATCGTACGTGCCCCATACTTAAGCTCCAACGTGCACCTTAACTTCAAGTTTGGATGCTCAGACTTCCCTTAAATCTAGAAAAAATAAAAACAACACAAGAAAGTTACACTATAAAAGTAAATAAATAAAATAATAAAAAAAGAAGCTACACTACTACATATTGGGTTGCCTCCCAACAAGCTCCTTATTTAACGTCGTGGAAAGATGCCATCTAGTTCACAACTTTTCTCTCCGCTTTGAGGATATGAATTGTACCCCTAACTTTGCATCTAATTTTCTGCTCCGCTCAAGGGACGGTGGTATAAAAATGAAGGAACCAAGAAATAAATATAGCATTTGACACATCTTGGTCCTTAAGTGAGGAATGTCATTTTGTCTTTGTGGAATGGGAAATTATAGAATGTAGGGACCTTTTTCCTCATCTACAAACTCCTCCACCAATTCAAATGACTCTATTCTCATGTCATCATCAAATCATAATGTAGAAAAATTATTCGGATGAGGTTCAACACGCCTCAACTCCAAAATAGCATTATTTACGATATTCTCACTTTTGTATTCCTCCTCAACATCAGTACTAATGTTTGGAATTCCTCTTATTACCCCCACTAATTGGTCAATATCCATAATAATTGCTGATTGGATATCAAACGCCTCAACATTTTTGTTCAAGTGAGCCTCAAAGTCATGAATATCTCATGCATGAGCTCAACCCTCCCTTCCCTTAGTTGTGTTGCCATGTTTTTAATACTATCACGAAGAAACTTATGAAATTTCATTTGTTGCACTTGTTCCCTTATACGAGATTAGATCAATATGTCTACTTCCTCACAACTTTCTTCTAGTAGAAACTTCTCTTCTTCTACTAGAGGTTTGTCATTTGTGTTGGCTAGGACCGTTACTTGCTGATCAACAAAAATTTCAGTCATAGTATGCATCTATGTGAGGTGGGAATGTATTCTCTCCATGGCTTCCCGTTGTTCTATTAGTTGCTCCTATAGTTGTACTTGATGCTCCTATAGTTGCTTTACCATATTAATAAGATAACCATCATGATCCGCATCCTTCAATTCATTATACCTGCCAGCATCACAAATAATAGAAGAATCATCATTGGAGCTACGGGGAGGGGAATAAGAGTTTGGACAACCATTCCAATGACCATCCTGACCACCACATATATGACATACATTGTATTCAAAAGATTGGGTAGGTGAGCATAACCCGCTCTTTTGAAGATTATTATAATTGCTATCCAATCGAGGTCCTCCACAATATCGACAAGGATATCCATCACCCAATCAAAATTTATCCTAATTTGTCATGTAAAGAAGAGTAATAAAATCTTAAAAGAAAAAGAAATATTTGTACAGAAAATAAAATATGTACAAAAAATTAAATAAAAAAAATAAAAAGTCTACTATAGATAAACAATTAATTTCAAAGTCCCCAAAAATGGTACTAAAAACTTGTTAGGTCCAAATGCACAAGCAAGTGTATGCGGTCATACAAGTAATATAGGATTGAAAGTACAGATATCGTACCCACAGGTACTTGTCAATTAACTATTTACTAAATTAGACTAATACTAATAATTTTTATCAAGCGGTAGATTCCAAGATATGTTTTTAAATTAACTAATCTAAAAAGAAAAATAAAATAACTAATGAACAATTAGCTAAGAAAAGAACAGATTTTACACCATTAATGAATGAATCGATCTAGAACTATGAATGAATCTAGCAATCATGTCGAGTATCAATTTCATCAACTTGTTTGATTATCTAGTTGTTGATTTGTGGGGTTGATTATATGATCATGGTCTTTCAAACCTCTAATCGTCTATTGTGATTAACCTCACAACTACGTTGTTAAGCGGGGATGTGATAACCCAATCAGAATGCATTTATATATCTTTTCATTTTATAACCAAGTAAGGCGATCTAGGTATATTACTATCCTAGCCACAAATCAATTCTTTATTTTACTAAAGCAAAGATCTTACTCCTAATATTCTCTATTCTATCTCATCAATTCTCCTTCCGGGTTCACAATAAAAATATAAATTTATTTTAATGATAGCTAAACATTAAAATAGCAAGCACAAGAATATAAGAACAACTATGATGATAATCAAATAAATCAAATCAAGTAGTTACTAAACAATCCTATAGTTAGCTACCGTAATCCTAGAACGAGAAGTTTAACTCCACATAGACATGGAGAAATTACAACAAATCATCTAAAAAAAATGTAAATAAATAAGTAAAGGAGAAGAAAAGATAGAACCAATTTTCTCTGGCCTCCATGGCGACTGCTAGCTCTCCCTAGGTCAAAAGCTGAAAAAAAGCTGATTTTATGAAATGTTTATAGGTGTAGAAACAAAGCCCCAAATAAAATAACTGAGTCCAAAATAGACTGGGACTAATAATATCGGGTATCGGTTCCCTCCGCGCCACGCCGCCCAAATCACGGTGGCATTCTATTTTCAATGCAAGGTTGAATTTCTACTTAAGGGTCATATTGGAATATTTTAATAAATTTATTCCATTAAGCTGCTTGCTTGATTTCCTTCTATAATCTTCCGTCTTTAATTTTTTTTGCCTTCAACTCTTTTCATCTTCACACCATTTTAATCCTACACATTAAAATATAATATTAGGCATACTCCATAAAATCAATGCTAAGAAAAGAAAAAATAAAAATGCTAAATATGAGGCAAGTAATGACTAAAACCATATAATTTTAACCTCACATTAGTTATGGATATGTACAATGTTGATTCTATGTTATTGTTTTATAGCTGATAGACAAGGTATGTCCTTCCTGTTTATGTGAGTTATGTCATATGGGGGTAAATTAGGTGGTTCTTGTCATCACTTTGAATTAGGGTCAATTGACGATGTTGTTAAGTACATGTGGATTAATACTAATGCTTGTTTATTTTTTGTACATGCAGGTATCGAGTTAGTTATTCTAGGACATTGAGTGGGAGTTTTCTCTTGGGATTACTCTTATCGAGATTCAGTGGTAGTGGTTAATTGGTCCAGTACCTACCAAATATCTTCTATTATGTTATTTTTCCTCTTTCTTACTTTTGAGATACGTGAGACTCATGTTGTATTAATCCTATTATTATAGGCCCGTACTTGGCACTACCGAATTTTGTGGATTATTATTTTCCTTCATACTTTGTTATCAGGTTATTTTTGTAGTTTAGTTTTGCAATGTTGAACTCTATTATTTGAATAGGTGAAGTAACTGACAGCTCCTTAAATAACTAATATTTACACTAGTTAACCGATATATTTGTTTCCATTCATCAATTGCTCTACCTTAGTAGTAACACTTCATGAAAGCCACTAGATCCATCAAATTTCTACAATATAACCATAAATGCAATACATTACACAACCAATCAGTCTCTATCCCAAAATAATGTGTACCCTTGTTCTTGTCTCGAAAGGAGCGTATTATATAACATGCAAATAAAGGTGCTCGTATCTAATGAGAACCCTTATCTATGATAACAAATTCAAGATTATAGAATAGACTACTATGGCTATGACATGGATTTCCTTCCATAATTTGCTACAGACTTTCTTTGCTATGGAATGTCTATTTTGCCTTGCATCTACAGTAGGGAAGCATGTACAACTAGACCTAGCCATAATAAGCAAGACTAGACCAAGTTGTGTTAGGGTTAACATGATAAATGATTTACAGGGGAGCTGCTAAAATCAATTTGGATGGACATTGAGAATAAAGAGGCGGTGGAGACAAGGTTAGAGTCCATTAGAATCTGATACGATTATGTTCCTAAATATTATGTGGAATGTAAAATAATAGGGCCATAATAATTTAAAATGCTAATATCTATAGCTTTAGTTGACCAATATACATGAGAGGGATACTAATCAGAATAATGGAGATAATCTAGATACTACGATTCAGGAACCTAAAGTTCACATATTACAGAAGGGCAAGGAAAGAATTCTCTCTAGTGGTAAGATTGTTGGGAACTTGGGAAACTAGCAGGTAGTGGAGAATAAGAAGAACATCAAAAGAAAGGAACACAATCAAGACATGCAAATAGAGCTAGTAGAAGAGAATAAGTTTGATTCCATTAATAATAATGAAGAGGGCCAAAGCATTATGGCAAGTGAAGAGCAATAGAGTACAACAAATACTATTATAAGCATGCCACTGGTAGCAAGAAATAAATAATAGAGGTGCCACAATAGAATGATGTAGACAAAAACCATAATGCAGTTAGAAAGGATTCATTATGTAACAAGGAGTAATACAAAGCTGAAGGCAATAATCAAAGTTCAAGCAAGGAGAAGATTCTTACTAATACTCCTACAAAAGAGTGGATTACAAATGCATTCTTTAAATAGAGATTAGGTACTAGTACTAGTATAGATCTATAAGCAAGGAGCATGAATAACCATCAACTACATATTCATAGTCATCCAAATACAGCTTAGAGAAACTAGGGGAACTAATAAGCAAGAGAACCCATAGGAGCAGCAGCTTACACCAGAAATACATCAAGTTTAAAATCATATTACTCATGAGAGTTTTCATAATCCAGGGGAGGAAATGAACAAGGACATCAATAACAAGCAGTTAAAACTAGGCAACACAAAAATAGTGGAAGAGGGAAGGTTATAGAAAGGTGTAACAGGTAACTTAGACTGAGGATAAAACAAGAGATGGAAATGAAGTCCATCTTGATCATCATGTTAACAGTAGTAAAGCAGTGGTTTCAATTCTAATAGTGGTACAGATGTATGAGTCACAAATGACCTTATCTAAGATGGAATCTCCAAATAAGGTTTTGCATGATAATATCTCCCATAATAGAGGGGACGGGGACCTAGATGACAAGAGTAGTACTGAATAGATCTCTAAAAGTGAAGTAGATGAAGTTGTACCCATGCCTCTTTAAATTTTCAAGGAGGCAGATCTATCACTAAGGGTGATGAAAACTGCTAAGAAAGGAAGAAATAGAGAAATAGGGTGTCCACTCAACCCATAAGAGTATTACCAAAGTGATATGTCAATAAAACAGGGACTAAGTGATAGTGAAGGCTTTCATTTGGAATATAAGGTCTATGATGAAACAAAAGGCTTTTCAAAGAGTATAAATGCTGCCCAAATTTCACAAATTCTCCTTTATTGTATTAATGAAACCCTTTCAAAATGTTAGACACATCAACAAATAGAGAAGAAGGTTTAAAATTCCATTAGCCACAACTAATAGTAACATAAGGATCTGGGATTTTACTAATCATGGAATTAATGTTTTAGTGGAGATGAATGCTAAACAACAACTTTCCTAAAAACTACATCATCAAGCATTAGATCAGTTCTTCCGTGCAATACTTGTATATGCTAAATATGATTCTGGAGAGATATTTTCACTTAAGGGTGATCTTTATCTATTGGAAAATGTCATGGGTAGACCACATCTCATCAAAAGAGATTTTAATATTATTTTGAATGATGAAGAGAAGATCGGGGACTACCAGTGCTAGATGTTGATCATGAGGATTTTAACTATTGTATTAATGACCATGACTGGATAAAAGTACCATAAGAGTGAAACTCATTCACACAGTGGAATGGATGAACTGGTAATGACTGTATTTTAAAAATATTGGACAAAACTCTTTGCAACACTAAGATGCAGAATTGGTTTAACTTTTTTAAGGTTGAACACTTACCAAAAACTGATACTGACCACAATGTTTCTCACTTTTGAAAAAAATACTATCAGACAAAGGTTTCTTTAGTTCTGGACAAACCATGATGAATATTTGGAGGTGGTTAGACAACATTGGACTGCTAGCAACTTTCAAAACTCTTTTTTAGAGTTCAAGGAGAAAATCAGGAATGTTAAGACTTCTTTGACTAAGTGGAGTAGAGAGACATGTGGAGATATATTTCAACAATAGATTATTAGACAAGAGATTATCCCAACTAAAGAGAGACTCTTTGAAGCGATGCCTTGAGCTGAGAATAGATCAATTATTCAAAAAGCATAGGTAGAACACAAAAAGTACTTTCACTTAAAAGAAACCTACTGGAAGCAGAAAGTATGATATGATTGGTTTGATAAGGGGGATTGATATACAAGATTTTTCCATAGTTTTGTCAAAGGAAGAAGGAAAAGGTTGCAATTGAACAAGATCCTGAATGGCCAAGACATTTTGTTAGAAGAGGAGGCTGACATTGCTACAAAAGCCATTCAATTTTACAAGGATCAATTCACTCAGGGAAAAGATGCTACCAATATTCCCTTATTAAATCACATCCCTAAGCTTATCAATACAGAAGAAAAATTATTTTTGTGCAGCAAACCAAAATTAAAGGAAGTCAAAAAAGCTATTTTCAGTCTAAATAGGACAGTTCTAGTGGTCCTGATAGTCTAAGTGGGAGATTTTATCAATGTTGCTAAGAGATTGTGGGTACAGATATTTTTAGGATGGTTCAGGAATTATTTGATGGTAAACCCTTCCTAAATCAATTAATCATACCAACATGGTTCTTTTACATAAAAAAGGCGAATGATCAAACCTTTTCAGATATGAGACCTTTTAGTTTGAGTAATTTTATCAATAAAATCATGTCACACCAATTTCTCGAGTCATGATGGCACCTACTTTAACCCACCAATAGGTAAATCAAACCATTACCCAGAACAACAAGTAACGGGCTAACCGGTGGAAGATGAGAAGATAAAGTTTCAACTGAAGTAATAAGTCACGAGAACATATATATATATATATATACATAAATGCATTCCATACGAGAGGAAAAGAGGACAAAATATCAAAACAAATTTCCCCCATAACCTGGCAAGATCAGTACAAGAGCCACTAATACAAAAAGAGTACTAAACACTGTTAGAATATACATCATAGCTTCCGAATACACAAATAAGATTATTAAAAATAGCAGAAGGAAGAGGATCAACTCCAAACTATAAAAGCTCACCCTATCTCCGAACAGTAGCACAACCCAAAAATGTCGTCAACGGCAGTGACTCATACTCAAATCTGCATAAGGGAAAAAGATACAGAAGTACAGTATGCGTACCAAAACAATGGGTACTCAGTAGGCATCATAGGCCTATTAAGCTAAATAATAGTAAAAGAATAAATAAAGTGTGAGTATGTAAACCTAAGTCAATCAATAAGGACAAAAATGGAAATAATAGGCCAAACTAGGCACCAGCTATAAGTAGAAAGCAAATAATCCGAGAGCGATAATAAAAGCCTATCTATAACCTAGTTGGGCCCCCATAAGCACTGAAGGAATAAACAAGAAAAAATAAACTCAATCAAGACCCCATAAGAACGGTGGGTACAAGCAAATAGTAACACTAATGTAAGGATGGAATAATTTACATTGGTGAACGTAAAATGAGCCACCATGAGAAATATGCATAAATGATGCTCCTTTCTATCCATAACCATAAATCTTATTGGCTTCTATTGGACTTCCAATCCCAATTCAATATTCATAAAGGTAATAATTGCTGGAATAAAACCTTAACTAGAGAATAATATCATGATAGTGAATGTCCGACTCAAACCAGAACTGATAAATAATAATCAATATATGAATGCCAAACTCAAATCGAAACTCATAAGCAATAATTAGTATATATATACACTGTACTTGAATCAAAACTCATAACCTAAGCCTTAGTATCCATTTTAGGTGGCCAAATCCATTAAGAAGAAGAAGATTTCAATTAATAACCCAGAAAACACGGTTTAAGGTCAAATGGTAATCTACTCGGGGGTAACAAAGCTAAATAGGAGTAAAATAGAGTCTAAGTAAACCCTAAACCCAGGTAATAGCCTAAAAGAGTAGCTATGTTATCGTTAAGGTCAAAAAGGGTGTTATTTTAAGCATTCGATCTTAAAAAGGGCAGTGGGACCTATTACCAAGTGATGAGAACCCACCTAAGGCAAACACCTATTCAAACCTAGGATAAGGCTTCTCAATCCCAACCCAAGGCACTAAAAGAACTAAGCCTGGCCGTCAAGGGTAATCATAGACTGATATAAGGGAAAACGAGGCCAAATTCTACTAAAAAGGGCCCTAACTGGCTAATTAAGGCAATAAATGCTAAAATAACAACTGAGCCATAAGTACCTACCCATAACTAGCACAATATCCTACTAATATCGTGAGAAAGAAAAGTCTAGGAAAAAGGTAAGGTTAGCCTAACTGGACACTGTCGAAAGCACGTATAATCCTCTACATCGGAGCCTTTCCCTTCTGAGAAGCCTTCTACTACTGCCATGCTGTCAAAATAATGTTCTACATATCAATAGAAGAATATCAATACCCATATAGTAGAAATATGTTTCGAGTCAAAAATCAAACTAAAAAACTCACGTGTGGCCCACTTGTGAGATCATAAAATTAAAACCGTCACAACATCCCTCTCAGCTAGAGGATCATTGGACCCTAACAATAAGCGTAATCCAATCCCAGATCAACATCAAAATAGCCTCGACATAAATGAGGAAAACAAGGATTTTAAGAACAATTTAAATGAAATTTGAGCAGAAACTTATGGAGTAAAGAAGGAAAATGATCTCTACGACGCTCTCATTCTAATCCCAGCTCCAATATATAATTTTCCCATAATTATCTAGCTCCCAACTATTTCCAATAGAGTTTTACACTTAAACATAAAGCTAAAACTTAAGGAAAATGAAATATATACAATTACCAGCAATGGCCGATTTAGCGGTCACTGCTAAAGCAGCTAGGTGAGAGCTAAAGAGACTCAGCCTTAGCTGGCCAGCCACCAGTAAAGTGGTATTCATCCTCTAAAGCGGTCTCTATGCCACTAAAGCGGCTGCACCAGCTGCTTTGGCACTAGAAAATGCTAAGTCTCAACGAACTTCGATTGGATGCTTGGGATTTATTCGGAACCCCGTGCACCCAAACGACCTATGTTACTCTACAAAATTCGGCATTCTGAACTCAATGAAACCATTGAAATTTCCATCCGAGGTTGTTTTGACAAAATGTGGCTCCCAGACTCAAGGTTCTAATTTTCACCAAAGTCCATCCAATAGCCTTATACAAATCTAGAAACCTCGGGACTCGGAACAAGGGTCTCCCTAGCTTACAATCAACATTCTGAAGCTAAAGAAACTGTCAGAATTGGCATCTAAGGCTGTTTAACTGAAAGTTTGGTCCGAGACCCATTTCTCAATTTTAAAAGCTCCAAAATTAGGAAATGGCTCTAAAGACCAAATGAACTGCCCAGTAATTGAACTGTTTGTCCCAGCATGTTATAAATGACTTGGAAAAGCTATGGGAAGCTCTAAACACAGAAAAACAAGAAAACAAAGATAATGACTTGGAGGGTCATTATAACATCCACTACTAAAAGGACTTTCATTCGTGAAAGTAAAGGGTTAAAAAGCACTTGAAGGCTCGAATAGGTGAGGATACTGAGTCGGCATAACATGATCAGTCTCCCAGGTAGCCTCCTCGACCATATGGTATCGCCACTGAACCTTAACCACATAAATATCTCTTGAATGCAACTGTCTGACATCTCTAGCTAGAATAGAGACTGGCTCCTCCCCAAATGTCAAACTATCATCCAACTGAACTGAGTCCTATTGAAGCATATGAGACTTATACGGAATATTATGCCTCAACATGGATACATGGAAAACTGGATGGATGGATGAAAAAGCTGGAGGCAAGTCCAACTCATAAGCTACCTCCGCAACTGTTTGAAGGATCTCAAATGGCCCGATATACATGGGGTTGACCTTGCCCCTCTTCCCGAACATCATCACGCCCTTCATGGACGACACTCACAGATAACCCCAACACCAACTCTAAATCTTAAGGCACAAAGCCTAGGGTCAGCATAGCTCTTTTATCCGCTCGGAGCTGCCTGTAGCCTATCCTAAATTACCTAAACTCTATCCAAAGACTCATGAAGTAAATCAGTACCATGGGGCCTAACCTATGAAGTCTCAAACTAACCAACTGGAGATAGACAACGCCTACTATATAGTGCCTCAAATGGTGCCATCTGAATACTCAAATGGTAGCTGTTATTATAGGCAAACTCTGCTGAGGCTAAATATTTATCCCACTGACCTCCAAAGTCCATAACACATATGTGAAGCATATCCTTTAAAACCTGAATAGTCCACTCTGATTGCCTTTCAGTCTGGGGGTGGAAAGAGGGGCTAAGGTCAACCTAGGTACCAAACTTCTTCTGGAATGTCCTCTAAGAGCTAGGAGTGAACTGAGAGCCTCTATCTAAAATAATAGTCATGGGAACCCCGTGAAGGAAAACCACCTCTCGAACATAGATCTGAGCCAACCTCTTGGTATTGAAGGAAGTCTGAATAGGAATGAAATGTGCAGACTTAGTCAATCGATCTATGATGACCCAAATGCTATCAGAGCACAACAAGTAATAGGCAAACCACCCAAAAAATCCATTGTAATCCACTCTCATTTCCACTCAGGAATGGGTAGTCTCCGAAGTAATTCACTAGGTCTCAAATGTTTGACCTTCACCTGCCGACAACACAGACACTGAGCCATGAAGTCCACTACATTTCTCCTCGTACCTCTGCACCAGTAGTGCTGCCTCAAGTCTCTATACATCTTAGCTATCCCAGGGCGAATAGAATACCTTGAGCTATGAGCCTCTTAGAGCATCAACTAAATTAAACCTTCTATCCTCGAAACACAAATGTAACCGTCGAATCTCAAAATGCCCTTAGAATATAAGGTATCCCTCCTGGACTCACCACTCAATACCTAATCTTGAATTCCATGCAAACCACCATCCTCAAACTGACAATCCCAAATCTACTACAACAAGATAGATCTAGTCTTAACATTAGTAAAAATCCTCCTAGGGTCTGAAATATAAAGTCAAATCATCATGTTGGCTAAGGACTAGATGTCTAATGCCAATTATCTCTCCAAAACTAAAATGAAGGCCAAGCTACCCATACTCAATGTCTTCTGGCTCAAGGCATCCTCTATCACATTCGCCTTGCCCAGATGGTATAGAATATAGAGATCATAATCCTTCAACAACTCAATCCACATGTGATGTCTCAAATTAAGCTCCCTCTAAGTCATAATGTATTGAATACTACATTGGTTAGTGAATATCTCGCAGAGAACACCATACGAATAATGCCTCCAAATCTTAAGCGTGAAAACTACTGCTGCCAACTATAGTCATGAGTAGGTTAGTTGCGCTTATGCACCTTCAGCTGCCTCGAAGCATATGTAATAACTTGGCCCCACTACATTAGAACACACCAAAAACCAATACCAAAAGTATCACAATGTATAGTAAACCCCTCTCCCTCAACTGTAAGAGTCAGAATAGGAGTTGAAGTGATCAAGTTCTTTAGCTTAAGAAAGATTGCCTCACAGCTATCGGACCACTAAAATGGAACTTCTTTTCTAGTCAATCTAGTCATAGGCATTGTAATAGTAGCAAATCTCTCAACCGACCACCTGTAGTAGCATGCCAACCCAATAAAACTAAGAACCTCAGTTAGAGATGTCGACCTAGCCCAGTCATAAATGGCCTCATTCTTCACTGGATCTGCCATAATCTCATTCTTGGACACTATGTGCCCTAAGAGAGCTATAGACTCAAGCCAGAATTCACACTTTGAGAATTTGTCATAAAGCTGATTATATCTCAAAGTGTGGAGCATAGTCCTTCAATGTTGCTCGCGCTCCTCGCTACTTTTTGAATAGACAAGGACGTCATCAATAAACACTATTACAAAAGGTTCTAAATAAGGCCTAAAAATGTGATTCATCAAGTCCATGAATGTTGCTTGGGCGTTGGTCAATCCAAAAGAGATCACTAGGAATTCATAAAGGCAGTAGCAAGTCCTAAAGGTTGTCTTAGGGATGTCCTCCACACGAATCCTCAAATGATGGTAGCCAGACCTCAAATAAATCTTAGGAAACATGGCCGCACCCTGAAGCTGGTCAAATAGATCATCGATACAAGACATCTGATACTTATTCTTTACGGTCACCTTATTCAGCTACCTGTATAAATACACATACGCATAGAGCCATCCTTTTTCTTCACAAACAGACTAGGATCACCCAAGGCAATATACCCAGCCTAATAAAACCCTTACCCAGAAGATCCTGAAATGGAATAGCTAGCTCATTTAGCTCAAAATAAGTCATATGGTAAGGTGACATAGCAATAGGTCGGATGTACAACTCAAGGTCAATAGAAAATGCTATATCATACTCAGGGGGAAGGCCAGGTAGGTTGGTAGGAAATACATTAGAAAAGTCACATACTACATGAATAGAGTCAAATGGAGGACTCTCCGTACTAATATCACGAACATAAGCAAGGTATGACATAAAACCCCTCGATATTAGTCTCCTAGCACGAATATATGAAATAATCTCCATCGATGCGTAGCTATAAGAACCCTGTCACATAACTGGGGGTTATGCCAGGCATGGATAAGGTAACGATCTTGGCAAAGCAATCCGAACCACATGATAGGGGATAACCAGTTCATGCCCAAAATCACATCAAAATCCACCATGTCTAGCACAATAAGGTCAGCTTGAGTGTTATACTCCCAAACAGTCATAATACACGATCTATATACCTGATCCACTTCTAAAGAATCACCCACGAGAGTAGCTACACGCAAGGGCACACATAATGGCTCCCAAGACAACCCCAACCATGGTGTATAATAAGTAGAAATATATGAATATGTAGAGCCCAGATAAAATAAAATAGAAGCTAGATGATGGTACATTAAAATCATACCTGTGATAATAACACATGAAGCATCGCCTGTGGACTATTAGGAATAATATACAAATGTCCTCGGCTGCTTCCAAACTGGGTGCCTGCCCGACCACCTGCCCTACCTACCTGAGGACCTCCTTTAGAACCCTGGGGACCATCTTGAGACCCTGTGCACCACCCTATGCTGGAGGTGGAACTAATTCAATCGGTGAAATACTCTGTGCAACTAGCTCAATTATCCCACCCTGGGGACACTTTCTGGTGAAATGGACCACAATACCATAATCATAACATGCCTTAGGCACTTTGCTCTATCAAGAAGGTTTGGCTAATCTTGAATGGCCACTTCAGCTAGAAGACACTGACTGTATACCCCTCAAAGACTGACCACTGCTCTGCCAACTAACGTCACTATACCCAGGTTGACCCCCATCTAAAATATAAAGCACTACCTGAACGAGCCTACTAGACTGACCCTGATGCTGATAAGGCTAATGTTGGGGGTACCTACCCCCAAAACCTCTACCTGTTAATTATAAGCCATTATGGCTCCCATTATAACTGCCCTGCTAACGCGGCCTCTTGTGAATGCCCCCTTGGGCCTCATAATGCATATCCTTCATAGTCTGAGCATAGTCAGCAATATCCATAAAACACATGCCCACAACTACAAGACTTTGAGTAGCTATGTGAAGTGGAAGTCTCTACCCTCTGACAAAACACTGAGTCTTCTCATACTCAATAGGTAGAATCATAGTGGCATGTATGGACAACTCATGAAACCTCACTTTGTACTCTACTATAGACATAGAACCCTACTCCAAACTAGTAAACTGATCCCTCAATTGCTTGTGCAAGCTGTGAGGCATATACTTCTCCAAAAAAGCCTCATAGAACTGAGTCCATGTCATGGGGGAGATCCAACTGGCCTAGAATCACGATATCCCCTCTAACACTATTTGGCTGCTTGATCAAACTAAAAAGTGGTATAGTCTACACTATATGACTCTACCAGGCCTAAATTAAGTAGCCTCTCCTCGCAACAAGTAAGGAACTCAAAAAAATCCTCACTTGAGGCCCCTGCAAATCTCGGTGGAACCAATCTCAGAAACTAGCCCAACATCTTTTTCTCCTTAGAAGTCATAACTAGCTAGGCTGTAGCCGGCTGTGGGACTACCGGTGCTAGTGGCACCTCTACTATTAAAGCCACAGCTGCAGGCTTCGCTCCTGAGCCAAAACCATTCTAGGCAGTTGTTTATGCCCCATATGTCTGCTGGCCACCTACCAAGTCCAATAGCTGAACCAAAGCATCACAAAGAACTGAAGAACATATAAACCCCGGTGAGGCCTACGCTGCCCCCGGCCTACCTACTTTAGTGGTGGCTTACCCTCTGGTGTTATATTTGGCTCGAGAGCAGTAATAGGATCTGTTGAAGGCTTCCTGGCTTGGCCTCAACCTCTGGGTCGACCTCGATCGCTAACTAGTGCCCTAGCTGTAGGCTTAGAGTTCCTATCACTAACCACCGTGACATCCTATCCATTTGTAAAAGAGTGAGACCAATGAGAATCTAGAAACCAATACAGACACAATGCATGAAAATGAACCAAAAAGGTAAGATTTTCCTAAGAATATCCTGTAGCCTCCCAAAGATAGGGTACGAAAGTCATCGTATCTGTGGGATCTACTAGCCACTTGCTCGTGTACCAATAATACCAGTGAACCTACGCTCTGATACCAAAGTGTCAAGAGCTAATTTCTCGAATCATGATGGCACCTACTTTAACCCACCAGTAGCTAAACCAAACCATAACTTGAACAACAAAAAATGGGCTAAACGATGAAAGATGAACAGATAAAGGTTCAATTGAAGTAATAAGTCACAAGAACATCTCTCTCTCTCTCTCTCTCTCTCTATATATATATATATATATATATATATATACACACACACACACACATACGCCATACAAGAGGGAAATAGGAAAAAATATCAAAATAAATTTTTCCCACTACCTGGTAAGGTCGGTACAAGAGACACTAATACAAAAAGAGTACTAGACACTATCAGAATATACATCATAGTTTCCGAATATACAAATAAGACTATCAAAAATACTAAAAGGAGGAGGATCAGCTCTAGACTCTAAAAGCTTACCCTATCTCCAAATAGAAGCATTGCCAAAGGATATCATCAATGATGGTGACTCATACTCAGATCTGCCTCAGGGAAAAAGATGCAAAAGTGCAGTATGAGTACCAAAATAATGGGTACTCAGTAGGTATCATAGGCCGACTAAGTTAAATTATAGTAAAAGAATAAATAAAGTGTGAGTATGTAAGCCTAAGTCAATTAATAAGGACAAAAATGGAAATAATAAGCCAAACTAGGCAACCACAATAAGTAGAAAGAAATAATCTGAGAGCGATAATAAAAGCCTATCTATAACCTAATTGGGCCCCCCATAAACCCAGAAGACACAAACAAGACAAAATAAATCCAATTGAGCCCCTATAAGCACGATGGGTAAAAAGAAAGAGTAACACTAATGTAAGGATGTAATAATAGATAATAATGAATGTAAACGAGCCGATATGAGAAATATACGTACCTGATACTCTTTTCCATCCTTAACCAAAAGTCTTACAGGCTTCTATCAGATTTCCAATCCCAATTCAATATTTATAAAGGTAATAAGTACCAGACTCCAACTGAAACTAGAGAATAATATCATGATAGTGAATGCTGGACTTGAACTGATAAATAATAATCAATATACGTATTTCGGACTTAAACCAAAACTCATAAGCAATAATCAGTGTATATATATATGGCAGGTTCGAACCAGAAATCATAACCTAAGCCTTAGTATCCATATACCAAAGGATTAGCCTTTCTCTAGTTCATTTATTCTCATATTTCAATTTTAGGCGGCCGGCTCCATTAAGGAGAAGAAGATTTTAATTAATAAGCCAGAAAGCGCAGTTTAAGGTGATGGTACTCCACCCAGAGGTAACAAAGATAAAAAGGTATAAAATAGTGTCTAAGTCAACCCCAAACCTAGATAATAGCCTAAGGGAGTAGCTATGTGATCATTATGGTAAAAAAGGGTGTTATTCTAAGCATTCTATCATAGAAAGGGTAGGGGGCTTATTACCAAACCCCAAAAACCCAACCTAAGGAAAGCACCTACCTAAACGAAGGATAAGGATTCTCAATCCTAACCCAAGGCACTAAAAGAACTAAGCATGGTCCTAAAGGTTAATCACAGACTAATATAAGGGAAAACGGGGTTGAATTCTACTGAAAAGGGCCCCTAATTGACAAATAAAGGAAATAAATGCTAAAATAACAACCGAGCCATAAGTACCCATCCATAAATAGAACAATATCCTAAAAATACCATAGGAAAGCATAGTCTAGAAGAAAGGTAAACCTATCCTATGGGACGCTACTGAAAGCACGTATAATCCTCTATATCGGAGCCTTTCCCTTCCGAGAAGCCTCCAACTACGGCCACACTATCAAAATAATTTTCTTCACGTCAATAGGAGAATATTGATTCCCATGTTGTCAAAATAGGTTCTGGGTCAGAAATCAAACTAAAAATCCCATGTGGGACCCACTTGTGGGATAATAAAATTTAAACCGTCATAGCATCCCTCTCAGCTCAAAGATCATTTGCCCCTAAAAATGAGCATAATCTGAGTCCAATAAGCCCCAAAACATCCCCAAGATAAATGAGGAAAACAAGGATTTTAACTACAATTTAAACAAAATTTGATCGAAAACTTACGGAATAAAGGTAGGGAAATGATCTCTACGACGCCCTCACGCTAATCCCAGCTCCAATATATAATTTTCCCATAATTATCAAGATCCCATCTATCACCAATAGAGTTTTATACTTTAACATAAACTTGAAACTTAAGGAAAATGAAATATATAGAACTACTAATGATGGCCAATTTAGCAGCTAAATGTCCACTAAAGCGGTCATCGCTAAAGTGGTGAGGTGGGCGCTAAAGTGACCCAGCCTCAATTGGAAAACCACCACTAAAGTGGTCATGATCTGCTAAAGCAACTATCGATAAAGCGATCTCTAGGCCGCTAAAGCGGCTGAACAAGCTGATTTGGCACCAGAAAAATATTAAGTCCCAACGGACTCTAATCGGGTGCTCACAATTTGTTTGGAAACCCGTACATGTAAATAAACTATGCTACTCTACCAAATTCGGCATTTCGAACTCAATAGAACTATCAAAATTTCCATCTAAGGTCTTTTCGACAAAATGTGGGTCCCACACCCAAGGTTCTATTTTCACCAAAGTCCACTAAATAGCCCAAAATGAGTCCAGAAGCGTCAAACCCAAACCAAGGGTTCCTCTATCCTAAAATTGACATTTTAGAGCTAACAGAACCATTAGAATCGTCATTTGAGGCCGTTTAACTAAAGTTTTGGCCCGAGACCCATTTTTCAACTTCAGAAGCTCCAAAATAGGAAAGTTGCTCTAAAAAACAAATGAACTGCCTGGTAACCCAACTATCAGTCCCAATAAGTCATAAATGACTTGGGGTAGCTATGGAAAAGCTATAAACACAGAAAAAGCATGAAAACAAAAATTATGACATGGAGTGTCATTACAAATAATCTTCATAATTCTTCATGACATAGTGGAGGTTGTGCTGCCCAAATTGATATCCAACAACCAATCAGGTTTTGCTAAAGGAAGAAGAATTATTGAGAATGTACTCCTAACTCAAGAAATTGTTACTGATATAAAGAAGAGGGTTAAACCTGCTAATGTAGTAATCAAGCTTGAAATGGAAAATTCTATGATGGAGTCTCTTGGATTTTCTTGATGAAAGTGATAAGGAAATTTGACTTTTTAAAAAATATTTGTGGATTCATCTAGAGGCTAATTTCTAATAATTGGTACTCAGTACTAATCAATTATAGACCTCATGGATTCTTTCACTCTACTAGAGGAGTGAAACAATGGGATCCTCTTTCTCTTGCCCTATTTATTCTCTCAGCTGAAGGTATATCTAGGACTCTAAATTACCTATTTTAAGATGGACAATTTGTGGGGTGTAGATTCCCTATATAGAGTGCTAATCTTAATCATCTTTCTTATGAAGCTTATACCATCCATTTTGCTTAGGTTTATAAATATTCACTAGAAAGGGTCATGGCCTATGAGACTCACTCAAGTTAGAAGATCAATAGGGACAGAACTGATTTCTATTTGCATCAGTAAGGGGATGCTCAACTCAGACAATTAGTGGAACGGCGTTTAGAGATTTCTAGGAGTTATTTCCCCATAAAATATTTGGTATACCCCGCCACTTATAAAAGGAAAAAGAAGGAGCATTATACAGAGCTTATAAAAAGAGTCAAAGAAAAACTGCAGGCTTAGAAAGGGAACATGTTGTCATATGGTGGTAAAGAAGTGTTGATTACTAGTGTACTTAAAAGAATACCTATTCATGTATTGTATTCTATAGTATGCCCTATGTGTTTCATGAGGGAACTGTGAAGAATATTTTCCAAATTCTTTCGCAGTAATAAAAAGTCTAGTAGAAGCAAACCTTGGGTCTCTTGAAAAAATATTTGTTTACCAAAACAGGAAGAAGGTTTATGTTTTAAGTCTATATTTGATATATCCCAAGATATTTATGCCAAACTTTGGTGGAAATTTAGGACGCGAAATTCTTTTTGGTCCAATATCATATGGAATAAGTATTGAAAGAAGCAGATTCTAGCACTAGTTCAATAGAAGGGTGGCTCTCAAGTGTGGAAACATATACTTGACAATAGATATGTGATTGAACAAAACTTATGGTGGGAACCTAAGGTAGGTACATCTAGAATTTGGTACGATAATTGGACCAAGATTAGGCGTCTATACCTCCAGTAGACAGATATACATAGATTTCATCCTTTGATAGACATTGTAGATTTTATAGGGCCAGAAGCTTGGGGCTATGATGCTAGGTAGAAGTTATTGCCTAGTAACATAGTTGACCATGTTACACTGCATATGTGTCATGTTAGATTGTTTAAATAAGGGGAGAGACCTTTGTGGACAAAAACTAACTCAAGGTCTTTTATTGTAAAAGTGCATGGGAGTTATTGCGGAGAAAAAAAGAGCCTACTGAATGTTTTAATCAAATTTGGTTGAAAGATTTACCTTTCAAAATTTCCTTCTTTTCTTGGAGAATCTAGAAACCTAAAGTTCCCATGGAAACAGTTATGGCTACCTGGAACTCTAACTTCTCACAAAATTATTATTATTTCAGTGTTCCAGTTAGAGAGACTATAGAACATTTATTTCGACAAGGAGAACTTACTTCTAGTATTTGGAGATACTACACTAGAGATGCTGGAATTAATGGACCTTGGATCCAAGTGATGAAATTTATAAGAACATAGTGGTAAGCTGCTGTGAATGCTAGCATGAAGGTAGTAATTAAAGGTTCCCCTGTCATCATTTTATAGTATTTAATGAAGAAGAGAAACAATGTGTTATATGAAGGATCATATCTAGATAGATATGTTCTGGGTAATTAATTCTACTTTTCATAAATTCATAAAAGCAAGATCCAAGTGGTCACATGAAGTTCCCAAACTTGGCCATATATGGTGGATTTTTTTGTTAGCCACAGTCTATGTTTTTCTACTAGAATAATCAATTGGACCCCTCCCCCTAATAGTTGGTTGAAGTGTAATACAAATAGGGCCTCTAGGGGTAATCGTAGTCCTAACTCTGTTGCATTCTTTTTAAGAGATAGTATTGGAAACTTGATAGCTTCCAAAGCATTGAAGATCTCATATTCTACTAGCCTAGTGGTTGAAGCTATTGCTATAAAAGAGGGTTTGACTTATTGCTTGGACAATCAGTTTAACCATGTCATATTTAAAATAGATTCTATGGATATGGTTCATATTATGAATGGAATAAAGGAGATTCCATAGAGAGTGACAATGGAGGTCAACTCTATAAACATGATTAGGGATGATATTTAAGTAAGAGTACAACACTCCTTAAGGGGGGAAAATACTCTTGCTAATTTTCTTGCTAACATAGTTTTTGTCTTTGCACATACTTTTTAGTTCAACTCTTTTTAGGAAGTCCCAAGTACAAGCAAAGCAATCATCAATCTACATAAGAATAATACTCCTTACATGAGAATCAGACAGTCAAATATTTAGCAGCTCAATGTAAAGATTAAGGGTTCAAACATTATAGATTTTCACAATGTGAGCAGATTTTGTCAACATCAACAAGAGACAGTTGGATTTGACTAGGCTAGTTAATTTAGTGATGCATGCACTATAATTTAAAGAAATTTCATATAGTTTAAAGTATTACACACCTGGTGAGAGCTTAAGGGTGTTCGTATGATACAAACCAGGATTCAAGAGCTGCAAATGTGTGTTACCAGCTGCATTAATCCATTTATAGCTTCTTTAAGTTTTAGTAATCCTTTTAGTACCTTTATAGAAGGTTTGAATTAGTTATATATTTGAAGTTATAATTTTTAAATAGTGGTATCAATCTCCAAAAGAGATTCAACCCATCAATGATTAGATCTAAAGAGTAGATTTCTAGCTTTAAGCTTATTTAAGTTACCTTATTTAGGAAAATGCTTTCAATACCTTTAAGATGTACAGATCCTTTGAATAGCCTCTCACCTCGGCTGTCACATCTGTGATAAAAAGATACTCAGGAATAAGTCAGCTTTTATAGAGCAACACATATCAAATGTTGCTTAAACAAATCATAATTTTTCACTTACTTTTCACCTTTGGAATAGTTTTTTTTCACCGGCAACAAGATGGAGGAACTCCTAAAAAGAATGAGAGTACAAAATTTATATTTAAAGATGCATCACTAGTCTAAGTTGGCTCATATCCAATCTCTATAAAATCAAGATTGTCAACCTACCTTCTATACTTGTCGATTTCATCCTCTCTATTTTCATGGTGCTGTGTGGTCAGATCTTAGTTGATCTCCTCTCTTATTAAGAAGATGCCCGAAACTTTGGCTCTTACCAATGGAAATGAGGAGACTCCTTTGAACACTTCCACTTCTTCCAGATGTTTCCTTTTTTGTTTCTCTTTAGGCTTCCACTTTTCTAATTTTTGTTTCCTGATTGTTGCTTAATCTCATTGGGTTGGGTCACTTTTGAACCAGGCCTTTGTACATATTTTTTTATAAAAGAGGATAGGGTGTCTTATCATATTTTTTTATAAAAAAAAAAAGATGATTTAGGGTTGATTTAAGCTCCATTTTTAATGATATTTCATATTTATAGTTTTTACCTTATAGGTAATATGATTTTCAAATAAAATTCCTGGTTTACTCTTTGTTGCTTAGGATTCACTTTTAGGACCCAAAATTGATGTATAGAAATATGGGTGTCTATGGATTTGTTTTCTTATGTAGAATAAGTAGTTGATCAAATTGGGCTCATCCAGAGGCTTTTTAGAACACTAATCCTTGGTTTGACATTTTGGACATCCTTTAATATCACAACCCAAATGGTCGTGAGTGGAACCCATACTAACCCTCCAATGGGAGAACCATTTAATCTCAGTTAACAACCTAATCATTTAGCCTTTTTAATGAATGGTAAATAATAAACTCATTTAAAAAATTAAATATCCATGATTCAAACAATCAATAATAGTGCGGAATAGCTACTGATTACACTATCCCAAGGACCCAAAAGTCATTGTACAAGAAGATTCTAAAAGCAGAAATCAAAGTCTGAAATAATTATCTCAAAAACAACTAGTAAAGGAGTAACGTTGTCCAAAAGAGTGTACATGAACAATGAGAACATCCAATGACTGCCTGAAGATAGGTGCTCTTCCTTGGATTGATCAGCTGCTGGTCACGAACTAAATCTGAGGTCTCATTTCAGTAGCTGGAACACTTTGTGAACTCAACAAAAGAAGAGCACATGTAGTATCAGAACAAATACTATGTACTGGTAGGTATCAATGGTCGACTTAACTTAAAAACTATACATAAACATAAGTCAAATAAGAGCATCTAGCAATCAATACATAACAAGTAATTGCACAAAAATTTACTACTATCTATAGATTAACCTCTTACGTAACCCAATAAAATAATAGTACATTTAATAGCCTATTAACACCATCATGCTACCATCTCAAGCTAGGTTAAATCACAACAAGGGGAGAGTCTTTGACCCTCCTACTATTACATGTATAACATATCAAATCATGTTCATCTAGACATGTCACAAGTAGTCTCATGCTACTTCAATTTGACACAACACTTATACAAAACAACCATACAAGCAATGAAATAATGATATGAAACAACGCATCATGACCATCAAATAGATCATGAAAAGTGTACACACATACCAAGGGGTATTCTATGCTTAATAGTCATGACCTATAGGGTATGATTTCAATTCATGTATTATACCAGTTTGGTACCTGACCCTTCAAATATCAAGTTGTAACCAAAATATACCGACCTGTACCTAACCCTTAGGATATCACAACATGTGAACACCTCAACCAATATTTAAAATACTATGATGAAGTACACCAAATATGCCATGACACAATTTATCTAGACACTTAGTCAAATTCAAGGTTCATCATTTGTATGAATGAAATCAATTACCAAGTCAATTTATCAATAAAAAGTATGTCCGAAGGATAATTCCCAATTATTCAATTCATAAATAGGAACGAAAACCAAATTAAGACTATAAATATAATTTAAACCATAACCTACCTCAATTATAAGCCCAAGATAGTCTAATTCGCCAAAGATTTCCCTTTTCTTTCCTTTTCTGACTGCCCTCGGTCTAAAAATAGTAAATGACGAGAAATTAATAACTTATTCTCTATTTACAAGCATTAGGATCTAAAACCCATAGGGTTTTACCTATTTCATAGCTTAAACCATTAATTCAGGGGTTTTCACCCATTAATCCATCCAATTTCCCCATAATTTATGTTAAAGGGGAAGAAATCTATGTTAGGAAGTCAAGTCTAACAACCTAGAATAATTTATAATTTATTTTAATCCTACCCAAGGAAAATTCTCTTAAGTTCATAATTTTCAGGGCTTAACCCATGAATTTCTTCCTACCTCATGATTCTAGTGATTCTACAGATTAAATGAGTTAATTTTCAATAGAATAGTGGAATAATCTTACCTCAATAATAGAAATCAGCCAAAATTGGATAAAATCACCTCACATAGCCCCAATATGAATTTTGGATATTTTTGGGAGATAATAACATAAAAAATCAGAACCCATGCATTAAACTGCCCAACATCAGCTATAGCGGCACCCACCTGCTATAGCAGTTCACAATAGCCGCTGATAGACCCGCTATAGTGGTGCCTCGCATTAGATATTGACCGCTACTATGTTCCCCCCACCATTACAATAGAGCCTTAATAGTAGCTCCATGGAACTTCCAGCTTTTCCCCCTTTTACAACGCAAGCTTTGTTTTTCAACAATATGAATTTATCCTATCGCGAAAAATACTATAACTGGAGTTTTAGACACCTAAATTTTATTTTGTAAGTTTATATGAATAACTAAACTCTTTATCTATCACACCATACATATAAAACCAACATACTAACAACCATAAGACAGAAAGGGTCTCTATACCTTATGATACTTGGATTTCATCCGAATTCACCCTAGCTTGAGATTTTCAGAACTCTCATCTTAGGGACAACTCTACCCGATTACTTATACCATATGCAATGCTATAACAATAGGACGAGTTATTATATCAGATATCAATTAATCAATTGTTTGCCCCCAAACAACAACTAGAAAATAAGAGAACAAAATAAGCAATAATTACCTGAATCGATAAACAAATGGGGATAACTATTAAGCATGTCTGCTTCAGTCTCTCAAGTGGACTCCTTAATAGGATGACTCCTCTACTGGACGTTTATTGATGGAATCACTTTGGTTATTAAATTTCAAACATCCCTACAAAGAATGAAAACAGGTTCCTCTTCATAAGAGAGGTCTGATCTTGGGTGCATTTATACGACCGTTTGTCATGCTTTTTCCGTATTTGGCTGAGTTTTGAGAATGATAATGACATTTAATTGCTTGTTTTGATTGAACATTTTGGATAGCAACTAACCAATGTGATTAGGTGTTTTGTAGGAAATTGTGGTTGAAATAGACCCATGGAAGCATGTAGGAAGGTTTGGAGCTTTTTAAGCAACTTTGGATAAGTTTTTGGGCAAAAATCAAGTTGGGGCTATAGGTGGTGCAAGTCCCCAAAGCCAAAACATTAGAACACAAAATTTGGTACTATGAGTGGTGCCCTGCTTCAAGACCCATACTCCAGAACAACAACATTGGGGCTATGAGAAGTGCAACATACCAGGGTGTGCCCAGACCAAAATTTCACTTATTTTCTAGTCGAAAACCCAATAGGATTAAGGGTATTTTTCCTACTACTATATATATCCCTTTCGCATATTTTTGTAGGGTTTTTCATTATTTTTGGAGGTGAAAACTGGAGAGCAAGGTTCACCATTAGGTTTCGTTTGTCTTTAATTTCTTGGTCTCTTCTTTTGATGAAAACATCAAACTATTGTCTTTTTATTATTAGCATGAGTGTCTAAGAACCCTAATTCTAAGGTTGGGGCTACAAACATGATTGTATAGCTTAATTTTGGGTTGGTTTATGTTGTTTATCATATTTGGTTGATCTTACATTCTTGAATTTATTATTTCAATGATTTGTTACCATTAAATTACATCTTTAATTCTTGTTTAAGCTCAGAAGGAGACACACTAGGATAGACAAAAAATGTGAGGGATGAGTTCTTATCTTTAAAAGTAAAGATTTGATTGGCGTCTAAGATACGAATATACTTAGAATGCTTTATTTGGTTCCAGTACAGGAAGGTATATAAATGCATTTGAATTAGCTACTCACATTCACACTCAATGATGTAGTTGTGAGGCTAGTTTAGGTAGACTATTAAAGGATCAGAAGACAATAAGCATATTATCAACCCCGTGAATCAACAACCAAGATAAACAACTTAGTCGACATGAAATTATTGCTATACATAATTGTGAATTATGCCTTTTCCCTAGAATCCTCCTCAATATTGTTTACAACACTTTCACTTATGTCATAGCTTTCATTGTTACTTTTCAAATTATAGAAACCAACATATTCTTGGGTTACAACAGCACTTGTTTAATTTTATAGTATTACTTGAAATGGATTGTTTACTAAGTCACAAGTCCCCGTGGATTCAATATCCAGCTCATAAAAGCCATTGTATTACTTGTATGACTACGTACACTTGCGTGTGCATTTGGACGCAATAAGTTTCTGGTGTCGTTATCGGGCACATGAAAAAATAGGAAATTTTTAAATTTTAGTGTTACTATTTTATTTGATAAGTTCAAACAACTTGGTCTTAGCTACTGATCTTCCAGGTACAAGTTTGAATCTATAGCAAGCTGGCAAGGGACAGGGATTTGGTTAAACCACATCCTAAACCTGAGTGACGCTTGCACTTGTTAAGAAGAGAAAAAACCCTTCTCTATCCAATCATACAGGTTCATCAGAGTGAGACTATTCCTGCTTATATAGGAAATGAGGAACCAACCCAAAAGGCATTTCGTGAAGTGGAAATCTCACTCTCAACTATGTTACCTCTAGTATCCACTGACCAAAATCAGGAGGTAGATTTAAATTAAGGCAAAATATGGTGCAGTTGTTACAGACCCATGAGCAGTTCACAGGATTGTCACATGAGGATTCACAATAACATTTGAAGAACTTTTTGGAGATCAGTCATACATTTATTTCTGCTGGAGTCTCCACAGATTACATGAGTCTCACAGTTTTCACATTCTTACTGTTGGGAGAAGAAAAGAGATGGTTGGAGGCAGAACCTTCAAATTCGATCACTACTTGGCATGACGTTGCTAGGAAGTTCCTGATTCGATTCTTTCCATCTAGTAAAATCATAATGTTAAGGAGTGAAATTTTGAGTTTTAAACATAAGCTAAACGCAAATTTGTATCATTCATGGGAGATATTCAAGTCTCTTCTCAGAGATAGTCTGCACCACAAATAGATGAATGAGGTATTAACCTATGCTTTTGTTAAAAGTATTGACCATAATATAAAGATTTTGTTAGACTCAGCTGTAGGTGGTCAAGCATATGAGAAAACTAATTATGAGATATATATTCTCCTCAACTGAATTATACAAGGTAATTCTGATTGGCATGGTGATGCAACTAGGGATTTGGTAAAAAAGCCTGCAGGTATATTAGAGATGGATAGTCTCATAGCATAGGATGTACAGTTGGATTTGTTTCAGAACCAGATGATGACCCAGTTTAATAAGTTGAGTGTTGCTCAAACTTAGGCCCCAGTGAATGCAGTTCAGTAGGTTCAGACTTGGTCTAAAATTTGTGGAGGTAGTGGTCATTCTACAGACTTGTCTTGAGAAAATATGGAGTTAGTTAATGTTATGAGTAATGCATAGAAAGAAAATCAGAACTTTGGTAACACATAAAATCATAACTGACAGAGTTATCCAAATTTTCCATGGGGTGGCAACCAACGGTCAGTCAGAATTTTTAGCAACAAGCTCAGGGAAGCAATACTAATTCTTAGTCTATCAATATAAAGGAGATTCTGAAAAAGATCGCGGCCAACCAAGCATAGATGACAACTGATCAAGCTAAAATTGTTGTAGATCTCAAAAATCAATAACTTGCCAAGCAAAACTTCGAGAAACAAATGGGACAGTTGGCTGGAGCACAGAATACAAAGCCATAAGGGGGATTACTAAGTGACACTAAACCAAATTCGAGGCAAGTAATGGAAATCACCTTGAGGAGTGGCAAAGAATTAGATGAAGTACCTCATAAGTATAAAAATCATGAGGTACAAGCTGAGTTAAGTAGATTGGGCCCGACTACAAAGAATGTTTTTGAGAAGGCAGTTGTAAAGAATGTGGGCAAGCCAACATAAAATAAGAGACTACTACCATCATTCCCGCAAATGCTCCAAAAAAGCAAAGAGGATGTATGTTTCAAGAAGTTCTTTGATATATTCAAAGAACTACAGATAAATCTTCCTCTACATATTGTTTTATAGGGAATGCCTAAATATGGTAAGTATCTTAAGGATGTGGTAACAAACAAGAAGAGGCTGGTAGATTTAAAGACTATGGCACCTACTGAGGAGTGAAATTTGAGGGTGATGAGTAAACTTCCAAAAAATCTCAAAGACCCTGGGAGTTTCACCCTCTCTAAACAAATTGGTGAAAGTGAGTTGATGCAGGCTTTATGTAACTTGGTAGTATGTATAAATTTGATGACCCTATCTGTGTTCAATACTCTTGGATTAGGGAAACCTATACCTTCAAAAGCATTTCTACAAATCATGGATAGATCAATAGTAGCTCCTGAGGGAATCATTAAGGATGTGCTAATTAAAGTTGGTAAGTTTTTAATTCCTGCTGATTTTATCTTTCTTGACTATGAAGCAGACGATAGTCCATTTTTAGTCACTGGTGGAAATTTAATTGATATGAGAGAGGGAAACTTGAAGATGAGAGTGAATGATGAAGAGGTAACTTTTAGAGTGTACAAAGTACTCAACCCCCCTTCACACTACTGAGACTTATGCATGATCACAAAGGTGAAAGAAGATGAGTGTGGGGTAGAGGAGTATGAGCTATTAAATATCTACCCTTGAAATATCTTATCAAATAGACTGAGGTGCGATAAGAAAAAACTCACAAGCTGTTAGAGGAGCCTGAATAGTGTGAGAAAATGAGAAAGGGGGGAAATATTGAGGGTGATAAAGTTGTGTCTGAAATGGAAAAAGAGGTTGAGAGAGTCTTGAGTTTTGTTGGTGACATGAGTCATGCCGCAACATTAAATCAAGTGTTGCTTGGGAGGAAACCCAAGTTGTAATAGAGGTAGTATTTCATTTATTTTTATAGTGTTACCTTTGTTTTTGTTTTTCAGATAAAGGGAAGTCTGAGTACCCAAAATCTAAGGTAGGGAGCATGGAGAAAGCATAAGTGTGGGGTCCTTCAACCCCTATGATGGAAATTTTAGAGAATGACATGCTGCTAGCTAGGCCTAGAGGCCCCGGAGAGTATTCCTAACCCTTGTTCTTAATTTTGATTTATGCTTTGGGGACATAACATCATTCAAGTGTGGGGTGGGAATCTTCCAAGTTGTTTAGGGTAAAGTGTGCTATAGGATTTTCTTTTACTTCTTTAGCTACTTTTATTTTTTTTTAAATTGAAAAAGTTCAAAAATATAAAAAGACTTTCTTTTGGTTCATTAGATTAGAGTAATTTTAGTTGGTTTTAGTTTTTATTTAGTCTTTAATAGAGGCACACTTCACCCACCCCTTGGTTTTTATTTTTGATTCATTTTCTAGGGGAGGCCCTTTGAACCGACTATCATTTTTAAATTTTTATTTTTCAATCATAGTTAGGGACTTTTCACAATGATAGATGGATGGAGACTGTCTTGAGGGAAAATTAGTCATTAGGAATAAGCAAAATCCTTCACATATTTGATGCTAGGTGCTCTTGCTAGGTGGTACACATGACTGATTGATGCTAGTTAGTTTTGAGTTCAAAAGCATGTTGTCAAAATTGAATGACTTCACCTGAGACAACTTGGCATATTTTTTATCCGACTCTTGTATGATGTTGGATTAAATTTGAACTCTTGTGTTTTCTTGATTGAGAGTCTATATGTATCCTTCTTGAATTTAACATGTGCTATGAGTGTTAGGTATTTGTGATATTCCATGTTTTCATTTTGATGTCTATAACTTTCCTGGTGTGCTTGCAAAGTGAAATGAAGAATGTTGAATTTAGGAGATGATAAAGGCATTTCTTTGAATAGACATGTTTTTATTATCTATTCTAGCTACCCTAAAAGATTATCCTAGTGATCTCCATTGAGCCATTCGCCTATTCTTTGGTAGCCATATATGAAGTTTATTCCTTTTCTTTCAATTGATCATTAATTTGATCCAAAACTCTTAAACGCTTTAATTGAAAAATATGAGTTAAAGAGAGTAAAGATTGAAAATAGGAGAGAGTTGAATCTGGAAGCATGTAGAAGATATTAAGGGTGCAAGTGATTAAAAATTCATGTGTTGTTGGTAGTGAGTAGAAAAGAAAAACAAAAGAAGTGAATAAGTGTTTGATAATTGGGTACTACTTACTAGTGATGTGTAGACTTGCTTAAAGAGATGAGAAAATAAAGAAAGTTTATGGATGGAAAGAATATAGGAAGAAGTTAGTTGACCGAAGAATGTGGTTAAAGAGAAAATGATGATGTATTAAAGCACTTAGGGAAGATAGTCACTATTACTGGCCAGAATAGTACCTACTCGTCCCTTAGCCTACATTACAACCCAAAAAGTTCTACTTGATCTTAATTTTTGATGTTTTTTTATATTAGCGGATTTGAGCACTAAGAACAAGCTTATGGTTCATCATATGTGACATGTGAACTTCTTTGTGAGAGTGAGCGTAATTTTATTCGTATACCTATTCTTCTGATAAATTGCATATTTATGGGTAAATATGGGAAACTCTCTTATTGTAAGGGTACATGGTTGATGAAAGAAAGGTGACGTATTTGATTACTTGGATTGGTGACCTTCATAAGATTGCTAATATCGTAGAGTCTGTTTTTTAGGCTAAGAGGTCTTAAATTTGTTATTCATAAGTTTGAATTTATTGAATAAAACTTGCGTGATGAGAGTTTGTCATCTATGTCAGTTGTTTTAGCCTTAGCTTGAGTGATCTTGTGTCGATTGGTGACGTTAAAGATTTCTGTGTAGCATGAGATATAAAAGAGTTGTTTGAGTATGAACTAGGCTTTAAGTAAGGGGTGGTGATCTTGGGCGTATTTGTACACCCGCTTGTCGTATTTTACCCAAAGTTGGCCTAGTTTTGAGAATGATAATGACATTTAGTTGCTTGTTTAGATTGAATATTCTAGATAGACACCTAACCAATGTGATTTGGTGTTTCATAGGAGATTGTGTCTGAAATAGACCCATGGAAGCATGAAGGAAGGTTCGGAGCTTTTAGAGCAACTTTGGATAAGTTTTCGGGCAAAAATCAAGTTGGGGCTAAGGGTGGTGCATGGCCCCAAAGCAAACACTTCATAACACCATAGTTGGTGCTATGGGTGGTAGCCTGCACCAAGACCCAAACTCCAGAACAACAACATTGGGGCTATGAGAGGCACAACATGCCAGGTTGTGCCCAGGCCAAAATTTCACTTATTTTCTAGTTTGATACCCAATAAGATTATGGATATTTTTCCTACTACTATATATATTCCTTTCCCACGTTTTTTGTAGGGTTGTTCATTATTTTTTGAGGCAAAAAATGGAGGGCAAGGTTCACCATTAGGTTTCTTTTGTGTTTAATTTCTTGGCCTCTTCTTTTGATGAAAGCATCAAACTATTGTCTTTTTGTTATTAGCATGAGTGGCTAAGAACCCTAATTCTAAGGTTGGGGATACAAACATGATTGTGTAGCTTAATTTCTAGTTGGTTTATGTTGTTTACCATATTTGGTTGATCTTACATTTTTGCATTTATTATTTTTATAATTCACTACCACTAAAATACATCTTTAATTCTTGTGTGAGCTCGGAAGGAGAAACACTAGGATAGAACAGAGAATGTGAGGGATGAGTTCTTATCTTTAAAAGTAAAGATTTGAGCAGCATTTTGTCAAGACTCAAATGGCCTTAAGTGGCAACCACACTAATCTTCCTGTGGGAGAACCATCTAACCCGAACCATCACCCAATCATTTAGTCAATATTAAGACGATATTATCATATAAACCAACTTAATAATATTAAATCCAAGACTAATCATCAATAATGTGAAAATCAAACAAACTATTTATTACCATCCCAAAGACCCCAAAGTCATCGTACAATAACTTCTAGAATAAAACCATGTCTAAAAGTAATATCCAAAAATAACAAAAGATAAATAATGTCTCATTGTCCTAAAGAAGGACAAGAACTAATGTGATGATCCATGACAGCTTGGAGATGGAGTGCTCACCCTTGGATCGAGATCAACTATCAAATGCTAGAGATAAGGTCATGTCTGAGTCTCTGGAACACTTTCTGCACTCAACAAAAGAAGAGTACATGGTAGTATCAGTACAAACTACTATGTACTGGTAGGTATCATAGGCCAATTCAATTTAATGGCATGTATACAACATTAATCAAATAACAAGTAGATAGGCATCAACACATAGCAAGCAATTCAATGAATCAACAAATACATCAATGACAGGCCAAATAATACCCGCATACAAGCCACGTAACCATCAAGAGTATCAACCATATCGTAAACAACCATGAAATCAACAATAATACCATAAGTAAAAACTATGTCCATCTCCACCTCACAATTAGAACACCTTTAGCTCGTCATCAACTTATTAACCATATGATCTCCCAAAACCAACTAATATGTACACACATGCTAGGAGACTTATTTCTACCCAATGGTACCCGATCCTCCATAAGCAAATAATATCAGTATCCATATCCATACCAGCGTGGTACCCTATCCTCCATAAACATATTATGTACATTTTTCAAATTCACAATATCTCTCAGGATACAACACATCATACTAAATTTACAAGCACACTTATAATCATAAGGCAATTTGATCAAGTTCGATTTTCAATAATTATTCATACAAGTGTCAACATTTCAAATATCATCAAATTCAAGTATGTCGAAAGACCAATCAACAAGCATCTAGTTTAGGAACATACACACAATTAAATCAAGTCTAAACTCTAATTAAACCATAACCTACCTTAACTGAAGAATCCAAATGCAATCTAATTTGCAAGGGCCTTGTCTTTCCATAAAGCTTCCGATTGGTCAAAATCTATTCAAATACATAGTCCCAATAAGAGTACAAACTAGCACATCAAATTTCAGCTAAAACGGATCATTATTCGATCCCCAAATCAAGAATATTTACTCTAAAAACCCTAGACCTAAAACCTAAATCTATCAAAATTGTAATTGAAATCTTCTAAAAACTCTTGAACCATGAATTTAAAGATAAAAACAGTCTATGCATGGACTGATTATGAAATATTTATGAGCAAAATTTATGCTCGATTTTTTCCAATGCAGTTAACGATATTTTCTTATTTTTTTACATGAATATTGAGAATTGAGGGTTGGAAGAAAGTGTTGCAACACTAACAATTACAAAGGCACTATAACTCTTACTAATAATTACTACCCAATTATCATTACTGCCTAATGATTGCCCTCATTGCCTACTAGAGTAATTCATAATACATTCTAATAGCACCAGAAAGGAATAAATCACCCTTAATAATGGGTTTCTATGCCTAACTTCCAATCTCCTACACATCATAAATGGTACGCTACCTATAATGATCTCACCTAAAGCTAGGTTATGCGGTACCTCCTCTTCGAAATTGTGGATTAAGAAAATAAGAGTTACTAACTGTCGTGCCAAACCATCTGATGGTATTATTATTATTGTTAGTTTTAAACCCTTCCCACTTACGTTTATTCTAAGTACATGGGTCAGCTGAAATTTTAAGAAATATGAATTTTGCCCACTTACCACCAATTAAAATAATGTCTAAAATAACCAAAACTTCAAATAGACCCTAGAAATTTGTTTGGAACCCCACGTAAATAAAAAAAATATGTAAATTGACTACAAAACACGTAATGGACCTATTGGAATCAATAAAACACTAATCCGAGGTCATCTTGACCAAAGGTTGATCTTGATTAAGCTTAACTTTATTAAAACTCTAAAACCCAACTGATGACTTAAATTACTTTTGAACACCTCGATAATCGGTACGACCATCCACTTAAGTCATAAATCACAGTCTACAAAAGAGCTAAAATGGGAAAGACAAGCAAAATTTACAAAACGACTAGGAGGGTCGTTAAATCATATACCAATTAAACAACCGTTCATCCCCGAACTGGAAAATAAGAGACAATAAGGGAAAACAAAGAATTACCTAAATCAGCAAAATAATATGGATACTAGCTAAGCATATCTTCTTCGATCTCCCAAGTTGCCTCCTCTACAGGACGATTCTTCTACTAGACCTTCACAACCGCAATTTTCTAAGTCCTCAACATACGAACGTCTCTATCAATATTAGCAATAGGTTCCTCTTTATAAGACAAGTTTTCATCTAACAAGACTGAATCCCAACAAATTATGTAGTTACCATCACAATGAATCTTCTTCAACATAGAAACATAAAATATAGGATGAACTCCCGACAAACTCGAAGGCAATGCTAACCTATAGGCCACTGGCCCCATACACTGAAGAATCTCAAACGGTCCAATATAACTTGGTCTAAGCTTACTTCACTTTCCAAAATGCTTAACACCCTTCATAGGTGAAACCTTGAGCAACACTTGGTCATCCTCCATAAAGTGCATATCTCTCACTTTCCAATCATCATATTCTTTTTGCCTACTTTGAGCTGCTATAAGTTTCTCCTGGATGAACCTAAACTTCTCCAATGAGTTTCTCAATTAATCAGTACCCTACGACCTGGCCTCAAAGGCATCAAACTACCCAATGGGAGATTTACACCTTCTCCTATACAAAGCCTCAAATGGAGCCATGTCAATACTCGAATGATAACTATTATTATATGCAAACTCTGCCAAAGGTAGGAACTCATCCAAATGACCTCCAAATTCCATCACATACATACAGAGCATGTCCTCCAACACTTGGATCGTTCGCTCAGACAACCTATCGATCTGAGGGTGAAAAGTTGTAATAAGGTCCAACCTAGTACCCAACTCCTCATGCAACTTCTCTTAACAAATAGAGGTAAATTGAGTACCCCTATCTGAAATAATAGAAATTGGGATCCCATGCAACCAAACAATCTCCTTAAGATAAATCTTGGCTAACTTTGCTACATTGTAAGTCACATGGACTAGAATGAAATGTGTAGACATAGTCAGCCTATCCAGAACAACCCATATAGAATCGTACTTCCCCAAGGTCTTGGGAAGACCAACAACAAAATCCATAGCTATCCTCTCCCATTTCTATTCAAAAATAGGCATTCTCTGAAGAGTACCACTAGGCTTCTGATGCTCGTACTTTTTCTACTGGCAACTCTAGCATTTAGCAACAAAATCGACTATGTCTCACTTCATCCAACCCCACCAGTAATGCTGCCTCAAATCACTGTACATCTTGGTCACACCAGGATGTATAGAGTATTTTGAACAATGAGCCTTCGCTAGAATAGTAGCAATTAAATCATTAACACAGGGCACACAAACTTACCTTTTAATCTACAACACGCCATCACCATCAAGAATGACCTTTCTGGCCTCACCTTGCAAAACCTTATCAGGAATTTTGCTCAACTTAACATCCTCAGATTGTTTAGCCTTGATTTGATCAATAAATATCGACCTTTCCTCTACACTGGCTAGCAATCCTCATCTTGCAGACACCTCAAGTCGTATGAACTTGTTAGCTAGAGTTTGAATCTTTCTAGCTAATGAACGCCTAGTAGCATTCAAATAAGCCAAGCTACCTATACTTCCTGACTTCCTGGTCAACGCATCGTCTACCATATTAGCCTTTCTCGAATTCTATAGAATGGTGATATCATAATCTTTAATCAACTCCATCCATATACAATGTCTCAAATTCTAATCCCCGACATGAATACATGCTATAAATTATGGTGATCAGTGAACACTTCACAACGAACCCCATATAAGTAATGCCTCCATATCTTAAGTGCAAAAACCACCACTGCCAGCTCCAAATCATGAGTTGGATAATTCCTCTTATGAGGCTTTAATTGCCTAAAAGCATAAGCAATCACATTCCTTTCCTACATCAAAACAACACCTAAACCATAATGTGAGGCATCACAATAAATAATAAAATCCTTGTCCTCTATAGGCAAGGCAAGAATAGGAGTTGTAGTCAACAAGGTCTTGACCTTTGAAAGCTCTCCTCACACTCATCAGACCAAATAAAAGGTATATCCTTCTGAGTTAACTGTGTCATATGAGTATCAATAGAAGCAAACCATTTCAAGAACCTACGGTAATAACTGGCTAGCCCAACGAAACTACGAATCTCTATCACTGAAGTAGGCCTAGCCCAATTCTTAACCGCTTCAATCTTCTGCGAGTCTACCATCACCTTTTTCTTCAAAACCACATGCCCCAAAAAGGACACAAAATCCAACCAAAATTCATACTTAGAAAATTTTGCATAAAGCTTCTTCTCTTTTAACAAACCCAAAACAATCCTTAATTGATCCTCATGTTCCTCCTTACTCTTAGAATAAACAAGAATATCATTAATGAAGAGAATCACAAAAAAATCCAAGTAGGGCTTAAATATCCCATTCATAAACTCATAAATGTAGTCGGGGCATTAGTCAGCCCAAAAGATATCAGAAGAACTCATAGTGCCCATACCTGGTCCAAAATGCAATCTTAGGAACATCGTCAGCTAGAATCTTAAGTTGATGATATACGAACCTCAAATAAATCATGGAAAAGATGGATACACCCTGTAACTGATCAAATAAATTATCCATATGGGGTAAAGGATACTTTTTATGGATCATAACTTTATTCAACTTTCTATAGTCTATATACGTACGAACGCTATCATCCTTCTTTTTCACAAATAAGACAGGAGCACCCAATGGAGAGGTACTTGGATGGATAAATCCCTTACGTAAAAAATCCTGCAACTGAGCCTTTAGCTCCCTCAACTTAGTAAAAGCCATCCTATAGGGGGATAAAAATAGGATGAGTAATTGACTCTAGATCAATACAGAAATCAATGTCACGGCACACCATAGGAACTGACTCAATAGATGGGACCTTTATAGTAGTGTCTCAAAAATGTGCTAAGAAGGCCGAACACCCCCACATAATTAACCTCTTTGTATGAATAATGGAAATAAGTTTCATTGGAGCATGACTATACTCATCCTCCCTCTCAAGTCTATCTATCCCTGGCATAGCCACAGTCAATGTCTTAATATGACAGTCCAATATAGCATGATACAGAGACAACAACTCATTCCCAGAATTATGTCAAAATCTACCATGTGGAAAATCACCAAATCTACCCAAGTTTGATACCCCATAAAAATAACAAAACAAGAGCAGTAAACCCTATCAACAACAATCAAATCATAAACAGGGGTAGACACATGAACAGGAAAGTCAAGTAGACCACATACCATGTCCAACCCCACAACAAAAGCTATACATATATATGAGAATATAGAACCAGGATCAAATAATACAGTGGCCATACGATCACAAACAAGAATAGTACCTGTAATAACATCTAATGACTCTACCTCAGGCTTGCCTAGAAAAGCATAGAAATGGGCCCTATCACCAGTCTGAGTGTCACCTCTGTCGAGCTGAGAACCATCTCGATCTGTATTCCCACCACCTCGATGGGGCTGGTTTCCACCCCTATCTGCCTGGTGAACACCATGCCCACCATGTGGATGACATCTACCATTACCCTAACTTTCTCTACCTGCTATTGCTGGCCAAACTGACCATACTGCTTGAAATTAGGACAATACCTGATATGACCAACCCTACCATACTCATAACATATATGATACAAGGTGGGTTGTTGAGCTAAAGAAAATGAAGTGAGGTATCCACCAAAGTTTGAAGACGGATGGCTAGCCCTGGACGAACCCAAATAGATACCTGTATTGCTGAATGAATAGGGTGGGCTGGGTATCCCTACACATTCAGACCCCTAGAATAAGAACCACTAAGCCTGCCCTCTTTATGGGCCTTCTTTCTTGCCATCTTGGTATAACCCTCTTTCTATACATCCCCCACCTTCTTAACGAAATCAACCATCTCCTGAAAATACTTACCTTAAGATGTCATCTGAAGAGCAGAAATCTAGAGACCTATATTCAAACTCTTCACAAAGCAATGGATCCTCTCTGCCTCAGTTTGTAAAAGCTGAGATGAATATCGATACAATGAATGAAATTTAGCCTCATAGGATGCAACTAACATACTCCCCAAGTTGAAATTAGTGAACTCATGCCTTTTCTTGTCCCTTAATGTACAAGGCACATACTTCTTTAGAAAAATTGAGTAAAACTCAGTCCAAGTCAATGGAGATAAACCTATAGCCCTACACTCTACATAAGCTCTCCACTACATCTTGGCATCTGGCTCAAACTGAAAAGAGAAAAATTCCACACCATACCTCTCAACCACTCCCATCTTATGAATTCTCTCATGCCAATCAATAATGAACTCATAGGCATCCTCAGACTCGATTCCACAAAAAATAGGAGGCTTCATCTTGATAAACTTATAAAATAGATCATACTCATCTCTAGTCATCACCGAACCTACTCTAAGACCTCTTCCATGCGAGGAGCTATAGCAGCAACATGCTACACCCCCGGATACTAAACTGTGGGTACTACCGGCATAGTCCCATTTCCTGCTAACCCAATCAAGAAGCTTAAAACCTGCTGAATCTCACTGAAAGACATTTGAATTGGGATACACCTCTCTAAACTGGTACTGCCACATCATGAACTGGCATCCCTTTATCCTGCACCAGTATCACTTTATTCTTTGCTATTTTAGGTATATCTCATGTGGGGAAGAGACACTGACCTCTCCCAAGACGGTCTCGTGTCCTGAGCCTTGCCTCTGGTAGGCGCTACTCTTCTTACTCTACCTCATACTCCCCTCGCTTGTCCTCTGCCACAAACTGCAGCTCCAATGGCTAGTTCAGCAAGCTATACCCTTACTTCATTTACTCTTGTTCTTACCATCTACGAGAATAAAAATGAAAGAATTCAGATATAAATTTGGATCACCATCTATCAACTGAATAAGAACAAAGAATTTAAATTTTCCTAGTGCCTTGTATCCAATCAAAGAAAAGTACAGACGTCTCCATACCATTCCTCAAGACTTTACTAGACATGTTCTTGTAAGACGAGATCGATGAAACTAGGGCTCTGATACCAATTTTTTCACAATCCAAATGATCGTGAGTGGCACCCACACTAATCTTCTT
Source organism: Capsicum rhomboideum (assembly GCA_031232105.1). Lineage (NCBI taxonomy): Eukaryota > Viridiplantae > Streptophyta > Magnoliopsida > Solanales > Solanaceae > Capsicum > Capsicum rhomboideum. The sequence goes on along the minus strand of CP124716.1, from coordinate 49,045,918 downwards.
GTGGGGGAACCCTCTAACCCAAACCAGTACCCAATCATTTAGTCTATATTAAGACGAAGTTATCATAAAAATCAACTTAATAAAATTAAATCCAAGAATAATCATTAATAATACAGAAAATCAAACAAACTACTTATTACCATCCCTAAGACCCCAAAGTCATCGTACAATAACTTCTAGAATAAAACTATGTGTAAAACAAATATCCAAAAATAACAAAAGATAAATAGTGTCTCATTGTCCTAAAGAAGGAAAAGAACTAATGTGATGATCCATGGCATCCTGGAGATGGAGTGCTCACCCTTGGATCAAGATAAACTATCAAACGCTAGAGATAAGGTCGTGTCTGAGTCTCTAGAACACTTTTTGCACTCAACAAAAGAAGAGTACATGGTAGTATCAGTGTAAACTACTATGTACTGGTAGGTATCATAGGCCAATTCAATTTAATGGCATGTATACAACATTAATCAAATAACAAGTAGACAGGCATAAACACATAGCAAGCAATTCAATGAATCAACAAATACATCAATGATAGGCCAAATAATACCCACATACAAGCCACGTAACCATAAAGAGTATCAACCATATAGTAAACAACCACAAAATCAACAATAATACCATAAGTAAAAACTATGTCCATCTCCACCTCACAATTAGAACACCTTTAGCTCATTATCAACTTATTAACCATATGATCTCTCAAAACTAACACTAATATGTACACACATGCTAGGAGACTTATTTCTACCCAACTATACATGACCTGCAGGGGACAATCTTAGTTCATGTACCGTACCGGCGTGGTACCCAATCCTCCATAAATAAGTAATATCAATATCCATATCCGTACCGACCTGGTACCCGATCCTCCATAAACATATTATGTATATTTTATCAAATTCAAACTATCTATCAAGATACAACACGTAGTACAAAATTTACAAAAACACTTATAACCATAAGGCAATTCGATCAAGTTTGATTTTTAATAATTATTCATACAAGTGTCAACAATCCAAATATCATCAAATTCAAGCATGACGAAAGATCAATCAACCATCTTGTTTCACACCCTCTATCTTCTTTACAAAATCAACCATGCCTTGGAAGCTCTTACCTAAAGATGTCATCTGAAGTGTAGAAACCTGAAGGCCTATATTCAACCCCTTTATAAACAAATTAATCCTCTCCTATTCAGTAGTTAACAACTGCAATGAGTACCTAGATAAAGCATGAAATTTGTCCTCTTAAATTCATACGCATTCTCTGATCTAGTACTATAAAACACAAGAGGTTTCATCATTAGAAATTTACAAAATAAGTCATGCTCATCTGTGATCATCACCGGACCTAATATCTGGCATGGGAGGGCACCTATCTCTGACCCCTTATCCATCTTAGGCACCAAGGTAGCAATATGCTAAAACCCTGGATGCTAAAACACCAAAACTATCAGGGTAGCACCTGTACTAGATAACCCACACAAAATCCCAAAACCTACTGAATCAACTCTAAAGACATCTAAACTTATCCTACACCTCCTTGCACATGCACATCATCTTCCTGATTCGATCCCCTCCCATATCTAACATCACTTCCTCATTTTGAACCATATCTAGATCATCCTTATAAGAGGGAAAGACAGTGATCTCTACATAGTTGGGCATTCGACAGCCTGGGCTCCACCCTGTTAGGTGCCTCCTCTCTTTTTCTTCTCATTCCTTTCCTTTTTTGCTCTAACTCTACCCCGAACCACTAACCAGTAGTCGATTCGAGTACTGTTGTTACCCTATTTATGCGTATATTCACCATCTATGAGACAAGAGTGAAAAGAGTAAGATATAAATTTTGATCAGTAGATACCAATAGGAATTAGGTACTAGCATGAAAGAAACAAGAATAGTGAAATTTCCAAATGTCCTGTAGCCTCTCAAAGAAAAATACAGACGTCTCCATACTATTTTGTAAGACTCTACTAGACTCATTCTTGGACAATGAGATTGACAAAACCTAGGGCTCTAAAACAATCATTTTCATAACTCAAATGGTTGTGAGTGGCACCCACACTAACCCTTCGGTTGGAGAACCCTTTAACCCTAGTAACCAACCTAGTCATTTAGCCATTTATAGGAATGATAAATAATATAATCATTTAAACAAATGTTAAATCTCAGTAATTCCAATAATCAATTATAGTATGTAAATAGCTACAGATTACATTATCCCAAGGACCCAAGAGTCACCAACAAGAACATTCTAAAAACTAAAAATTGATGTCCAAAATAAATTTCTCAAAAAGAAAAAGCAACTAGTAAATGAATATCATTGTTCGAAAGAGTGGACATAATCAATGAGAAGATTCAACGACTACCTAAAGATAGGTGTAATCCCTAAGGTCATGTCTCAAATATAGTATAAAAATCAGTTGAGAATTCTCTGGTTTACCTTAGAACGACCCACTGAACAACTCATTTAGTATTACAATGAGTACTAAGACGGCTCATGGTAAGTAGTTAGTTTAGCTTTTAGTCCCAATAAATTACCCAGCCAATGAGTCATTGTCAGACATGATAACTCATTGTGTAAACCATTTTGAGGATCAAACCAAAAATCCGTCAAAGTGACATTTTCCTACCAGTGATCATGACTTGATAGGACGAGTTGTCATCACCTACAATAACTTGTCAAGTCACTCATTTTAATAAGGACCTGAGAGTTAACATTTAGGTCCAGAAGGGATGAGTCTATACCATGACTTGTCATCAACAATAATGAGTCACAGTATCTCAGTCAAGACTAAGTCCAAAAATTCTGCCCAGTCACCATGATTCCAACAATGAGTCATTATGAGATACGATGACTTGTTGAGTTATCCTTGACGACTGGTTACAGTAAAAATAGTTATGATTTAATCAGTGTATTTTTGTCTTTTCCACCTGTCTAATTCCCTATACTATGTCATTTAAGGTCATTTTGAGAGGCATTAAAAGGGATTAGTTGACCCCTTTACCCTCATTCTCTCCTAAACAATTAGAGTAAACATCAGAAATAAAAAAAAATTCTCTAAAAAGTAGAAACTAGGGTTCATCCTATCAGTTTAGAGTTCAAACTTTCTAGCAAGAGATCTTCACTTTAGGTATATAGATTTCAGCAAGGATCCCTTTGCACCCTTGTGTCCCAAAAAGATTTTAACTAAACAAAAAAATCAGCTATTATGATCTCAGGGTTCCTCTCCAGTTTAAGAATTTCCTTCTATTTTAGTGTTCTTATGACCATGCTAGGACAAGTACATGTTTTGAATGATTCTTTGGCATCTTTCATAACTCAATATTTTATAACTTGATACTTGGCTTAAATTTACAATAGATCCTTATAAATTAGTTTCCATCTAGTACGTTTGTCGTGTTATGAACACACAATCCCAATGAATTGTTTATTTTAGCATAAACAACATGATTAGCTTCATTTACAAACTTACAATATATTTTAAGTTATTTAGACCTTCAGGATACGTTTAGATAAAGTATGTTTTGACGCAGTTCTAGTATATTAGTACTTTATGAGCTATCTGTAACAAACCTCTTTAGGAGTAGTACTTAGCACCGAGCATATGTAGGAATGAAAGACTACCCATCAATAGAAGCAGATGCCTTTGGTTAAAGTCCCTAAATCCTAAAACTATGTAGCCAACATAGGTTATTAGGTGTGTCGGTTAACAGGCTCTCCCAAAATACCAGATTTAGTACTTGCAAGACCATAAGTTCAATATTAATTATACTATTTTAGACTTTTCAGAATATCCCTATATTTAGTATCTATATGTATCATTTTGGGTCACTGCACTATAGATTCATATCAATTATGCTTTTAATTCAGTACTTTACTTTCAGTATATTTTAGTTTACTTTATAGTTGTTTATATCACATGCTCAGTACATTTAAAGTACTGATCGCATACTTTTTGCTATGTATCATCTTATGATATAGGTTCTGGCATATAGGTTTTGGCACTCAGCTTCATCCCTAGAGTTAGTATATTCCAGTACCCTCTCAGCATCAGACATTGGTGAGTCCTTATCATCTAAGGACAAGACTTCAGTAGTATTGCTTTTTGTTCTTCATTTCAGTTTTAGATATTTAGAGTTAGGTGGGGGTTTGTCTCATGCAACTCATCAGTTAGTAGAGTCTTTCAGATAGACAGTAGACATTTTAGATTTATGATTTATGTCAGACTTAGTATTTAATTCATTGATTTATTCAGACTTATATTGATTTTGGATAATTATTTTTTTATACTCAGTTAGCTTCCGCATCGGTGAGTCAGTCGTTTCAGTATGATTAGTATTTATGTTATGCCATGCGTTAGCTTGGGGTTATTTAAGGCTCTAAGCATCGTGTTACGTCTAGGGTGTAGACTCGAGTCGTGAAAATAGGTGCTCACCCTTGGATTGATAAGCTACTGGTCACTAACTAAATCTGTTGTCTCATTTCAGCCGCTTGAACACTTTCTAAACTTAACAAAAAGAAGAGCACAGATAGTTTCAGTACAAGCACTACGTACTGGTAGGTATCATTGACCAACTTAGCTTAAAACCTATACACAAACATAAATCAAATAAGAGCAACTTGCAATGATGACATAAGAAGTAATTACACCAAACTTTACTCCTATCCATAGATTAACCTCTTATGTAATGCAATAACACAATACTATAATTAATAGCCTATTAATACCATTATACTACCATCTCAACCTAGGTTATATAACAGCTAGGGGAGAGCCTATGACCCTCTAATTAACACACGTGTAACATTCCATTTTATGTTTATCTAGCCATCTGACATGTACTTTCATGCAACATCTATTTGATGCAACACTTATAAAAAACAACCATACAATCAATGAATAAATGATATGAAATAATACATCATGACCATCAACTCGATCATGAAAAGTGTACACACATACCAAGGGGTTTTATATGCCCAATATTCATGACCTACAGGGGACGAGCTCAGTCAATGTATCATGTCGACATGGTACCCAACCCTCCAAATATCAAGTTGTAAGCAATAGGTACCAGCATAGTACTCGACCTTTAGATATTGTAACATGTGAATACCTCAACCAATATCAACAATAATATGATAAACTGCACCAAATATTCCATGACACAAGTTATCTAGACACTTAATCAAATTGAAGGTTCATCATTTGTATGAATTAAATCAATTACCAAGTCAATTTACCAATCACAAGTATGCTCGAAGGACAATTAACAATTATTCAATTCATGGATAGGCACGAAAACCAAATTATGTCTATAACTATAATTTAAACCATGACCTACCTCAATTATAAGCCCAAAATAGTCTAATTCGCCAAAGATTTCCCTTTTCTTGCCTTATCTGACTGCTCTTGATCTAAAAATAGTAAATGAGGAGAAACTAATAACTTATTCTGCATTTACAAGCATTAAGGTGTAAAACCCATAGGTTTCTACTTACAAGCGTTAGGGTGTAAAACCCATAGGTTTTTACCTTGTTCATAGCTTAGACCACCGGTTTGGGGGTTTTCATCCATTAATCCATCCAATTTCCCTATAACTTATGTTAAAGAGGAAGAAATCTACATTAGGAAGTCAAGTCTAACAACCTAGAACCATTTACAATTGATTTTAAGCCTACCCAAGGGAAATTCCCTTTAGTTCATTATTTTTAGGGCTTAACCCACGAATTTCTTCCTAACTCATGATTCTAGTGATTCTACAGATTAAAGGAGTTAATTTACAATAGAATGGTGGAATTATCTTACCTAAATAATGGAAATTGCCCAAAATTGAAAAAACTTTCCTCGCACAGTCCTAGTATGAATTTTGGATGTTTTTGCTAGAAAATAATATCAAAAATTGGAACCCAGGCATTAAACTTCCCGACGTCTAATATAGAAGTCCCTCACCCTCTATAGTAGTACCTCTATAACAACCAAGAGGCCTGCTATAGCGGTCTCTTGTGTTAGCTATTGACCACTACAATGGTCCCCCTCACCGCTATAGAAGAGCCTAAATAGTAGCTCGAGGGAACTTTTAGATTTTTCCCCTTTTACAATGTAGACTTTGTTTTTCAACAACTTAAATTCATTTACATGCCTGATAGAAAAATGTTTTGGGTGGCTCGGTGTGAAATGGTTTTGGGTGGATTATAGATTTGTGTGCCTGATAAAAAATGGTATCAAGTGGATTATTAATTTATGTGTCCGATAGAAATATTTCTAAGTGTGTATATAGACCTAGCGAGTCCTCTATTGTCCTACCTAGCTATACAAAGCAATGAGTGTATATTATAGCGTACTTTACATTTATTGCATTCATCTCATCACTTATAGTTGTTTGGTACCGATATTATTGTGCATTCTAATTGAGTGGTTTCTTCTATGGTTCTATGATGAGGAATTTTGGATTGGAATGGTGTTGATTCTATATTATTATTATATAACTGCTAGACTTGGCTCTATTTTCATGTGTTTTTTGTGTTTCGAGCTTTCTTGTAGCTACTACAGGTCATTTATAACTTGCTGGGATAGGTGGTTTGGTTCCTGGGCAGTTTGTTTATGTTTTAAGCCAATTTATGTATTTAAGTGCTTTTAAAGTTGAGAAATTTGACTTCGGTCAAAACTCCTAGTGCATGGCCTCGAATGAGAAATCCAACAATTTCAGTTAGCTTAAGAACATGGAATTTTGTCTAGAGGAACCTTTGGTTTGGGTCCCGAGGCTTTTAGACTCATTTTGTACTATTGGGTGCATTTTATTTTAAAATGGAAAAAATAGGGCTTGGGTCAACATTTTATCAAAACGACCTCCATTAAGAATTTCGTCAATTCCATTAAGTCAGTAATGTTATTTTCGATATGATAACATATTTGGTTTGCATGCACGGGGTCCCAAACAAATTTCAAGGACCCGTTCGGAGATAATCCCAAAATTAAGAATTTTTTTAGTATAGCTGGAGTTGGTAAAGCCGCATTTGTGGTAGTAGGATTACTTTTGTAGAGCCACTTAAGCGACTGGGGAGTTGTTTTTGCTGATAAGGGTGATATCATCTCCGTTCACTTAGGCGGACACTCCACTGCTTTTGTGGATCTACTTAGACAGAAAAAATTTCATTTTTACAGAATCATGGGTGAATAGTGACCTCAACCTTTGCAGAAGGTTCATTGCCTAAGCAACACCATGTTTACTTCCAAGCCTCCACTTAAGTGGGGGTAGCAGTATATAAACCCTTACTTCGTCTTTCTCATCATTTTTCATGCACTTGAACTCTTTTATAGGGCTTTCAAGTTTAGGATTTGAGGGAAAGCATCTAATTGAGCTCGGGTATGGTAATTCTACTTTCCTTAATCATATTTCATTGATTTCCCCATCAAAATTTGTCCTTATTCCATTAAAAAACCTAGCTTAAGCTTTTATTTTTATTAATATGTTGGGGTTGTTATAAGCCCCGATTGAGGCTCCAATCTTGCTCAAATTTTGACGATGTTTTCCTTTCCCTCGAGGAAGCTAATTGCATGTTTAATTTTTGAACCCTGCTAGAGGGCCCCATAGGTCAATATTTTACCCAATTTTTAGCCCAGTGTGTTAAATTAAAATTTGGGTATTTATTTTCCCACCGTAATAATTAGATTCATATTTTTTATAGCGTGGTAGTAGTCAGAGTCTTCTCGAAAATAAAATCCCTAAAGTGATTAATCGTGAGCACGTCATTTTAGCCCCAGGTAGGTTATAGCTTACCTTCTTTTAGACTTCGCTCAGTTATGGTATATGTAGGATGATTTTCTATTAGTGGTGGGATTTTATGGTTTTAAGGTGCTTTATCGTGGTATTTCTGGGAGAGTAGGTTTAAACGTTCAAACCTTAGTTAGGGTAGTTATTTCTCACTTGAGACCTAATCTAGGATGGTTGGTAGCTTTAGGCTACTATTAGAAGCCTTAACCTAGGCCTGGGTAGATTGTTTGCCTAGGTCGAGTTCTTTGAGAAATTATGGCTATAATATTGATCCTTTAGGTAGTATACCCTAGGTAGTGTAATTATAGAGGCTTGCAGGTTGGGAATATGATTTGATGAGGTCTCATTTCTATGATAGTTTCCTTTTTTGGTAAGATAAGCGTCATTTACTATGATACTTGCTCTTTGGGTCAGGTATTGGCTGACGGGTTAACTTTTCTGGTTTATTTAAGCATGATATTCCTTAATGTTTATGGCATATGGTCACCTTGGTTTAAAGACATTACTTCGAATTTTAAATAGAAGCTTGAGGAGATTTTACTTGTACAATTTGTTTTCAAAAGAAAAAAATGGATCATTTTAGTCTCGGTTTGAGTACTGCCACCTGTTTTACTTATGACTACATTTGGTTTGATTTCGAGAGGTATTTATCAATGATTAAGCCCCGATTTGAGTCCAAGTAATGTATACGGATATTGCGAGTCCCTCATGGGTCCTTTCATTGTGACACACAAATGTTGGAGGAGGAGTATACGGTCTTTTTGGACATGGCATTCATCTCGTATTGCATTACATGATATTTATTTTCACCTACCCATTCATATGTACTGCTTGTAGCTAGTATTATTTGTTATTTGTACCTGTCATGCTTATGGGGGATGGTTTGGTTATATTGTCTGATGTTTGTGCCTTTCAGGCTTATGAGTGTATGGTTAGGTTGTAAATAGATTATTATCATACAATTTGGGGTATCCTGCTTGCTTACATTTTTCTAATATTCTAGATATGCCATGTTTATTCTCTTTTAGCCTTACTATGTTTATAATTAGTTTCTGAAAAATTGCTTTGACTAAAATGGAGATGTCGTTGAAGCATTTCCTGGATAACAAGTTTGATCTCCCATTGGTCTGTCAGAGCTAGCATATGGGGTTAAGGTTTGAAACCATATGGGAAAAGGCAACAACAATCCTGACATAAGCTGCGCTATACATCATTAGTATCATCGCTGGAAAAAAAAAAAGTTAGTTTTTGATGTATTATATTATTGTGATGTCTAGAAAGAATTCAAGGTCAGAAATCCCAGTATTTGTTTTGGGAAAGACCTCACTCACTTGTTCTAGAGCACTATATAAGGCTCTTTTTTAAATAGGTGAGCGAATAACCAATCCAATAAGTCTTTCTAGTATATCTGCCCCAATAGACTCTTTTTGTAGGTGTCCCTGAGAATGCCAATCATAAGCATAAGAAAGCTCTATCAGAGGTGGCTTTTCTTTCATTAGGAACCTATTTCCTCTATGCAGATGAACCCCCCCCCCAAACCTTTCTATTCATGCATTTTATTATATTTATATCTTATCTGAGCTTAGTCGGCCTATGATGCCTACTGAGTGCCATGAGCATTGGTACTCATACTACACTTTTACATCTTTTTCACGGATGCAGATCCTGGTATGAGTTATTATTGCTAATGTCTATTTCGTGTGGAGACATTTGATTGGAGATTCAAGGTGATCTCTTGGCAACCAGAGTTGATCCATCTCTCTCTGCTTTTGATTAGTCTTTATTTTGTATATTGATGTCGCGCAAACTATACCTCCAGAAAAGTATAACACGGTCGTCGTATCAAATATAGAATCCAACTAGGTTGGGATCGATCCCACAGGGAATAGGACGAACTTCTATCGAATGCTTGTCCAAGTGACTGGCAAGTAAGTAAAAAAGAGGGGGTTTTGTAAACAAAAAGTAAAAGTAACAATTGTTGATTGTCGGATTTGTGATCAATACGAGAAAGGCACAAGGACTGTGATCTCCAAGATTCTTTAACTCCACCTGGTACTTGTCCTGGCAAACTGTCCCGCTGCGTTGCATGCAAAATGTAACAAGATAGGTCCATCTAAACATCTCTAGACCTTGGTTAGATGAATTTCACTTTTCTTCTCTCAGTCTTTGAGTGTCGCGCTACTAACCCTTGTTCTTGATCTCAGATAACTATCCCTGTTACGGCTCAAGTTATTAGATGAAGGTTGATAGCTTCAAATCTCTGTTGTTATTCCCTTTTCCTAATCTCTACTTCTCTCTCGAGCAAGTTTAGAATACAGGCGAGTTTTCAACATTTGCAACCGTTAGAAGATCAATTATAATGCAGAAAATAATAATACATGCAGTCAAACTGGTTCAGAATTGCTTTGTACTTAACCTATTTCGTTAATTCCTCATGGTTCACACAACCCTAGTTAAGAGATTTAGCTACTCATGATTTCAAGAACACAAGAAAAATTCAATGATGAAAACATAATTATGAACTCACAAGAAGAATAAAACTCTGAAATCTCAATATAAATCAAAACCCTAGAATCGATGTTTGAGATTACAAGATCAATGTCTTTATGAACCTCAAAAAATGTAATAATTGCCTCTAATAATGTAGTAAGTACCTCCCTAACATAGGATAACATAGGAGTATTTATAGATACAAAACGAATCCTATCCTAAAATATGTAGGAGAAAAAATCGGCAATTTTCCATGAACCGTGACTTGAGGTCGTGGAATCAACCCACGGACCGTGGGTCCAGTTCATAGGAATCAGGCCTCCATGCTCAATCTACAGAAGTTGAATCACGGGCTTGACCTACGGTCCATGAGTCATGACCGTGGGTCACTTGGTGAAAATCAACTCCGCTCTTTTGTCTTCAAAAACTTCATTCCAGTACATGTTACTTCCCATCTTCTCTATTTTGCCTTCAAAACCTATTTTCCTGCAAGATAGAATAGAAAACACATCATACCTACCAAACATACCCAAATTATTGTACATTTTCCTTGTTTTAAGCATCGAAAGTGCCATGAAATCATGGTACATCAACAACCTCAACCTAGAACGTTTGCATGTCCTCAGGTAAATAAAACAAAACAAACACATTCAATGCTTAACTAAGAGAAACCTAAGTGACCTATGGCAGTCGACTTATTGTTTTATTGCACCAAAAATTTCTTTCCCCTCCTATTCACAAGTCAAAACCACTGTGCGTATACATTTAGCATGTTATCATGACACAGAAGGGATCAAGTGATGGCATCAGATTATGAACAAACAACTAAGCATATATGCAAATGACATTAGCCGAACAAATAGCAGCTAACAATGCAACCCATGAAATCTTACAGCAAAGAAGTCCCATACACTCACAGTATACTAATGAATATCAACATAGGGACTGGATAAAAACTCTCTCTCTCACAAAGCAGCTCAAACAGTGTGCGTGAAATACCATAAGCTTGCTCTTATTTTCTATGTCTTAGTTTTTCAGACAATCAGACTAGGATCACTATAGGACTTTCATTAGCTTGTAATGTAGGCTTGCGGATAGGCATGGTACATATGGATACGGTGACTCAATCCTCCTTGACACTACACTATTTTTGGCTCCACTTTCCAACCATACTCATTTTATTCTCCCTTATTCTCCTTCATTTGTTTTTAGATTTTGGGTGTAATTTTCTTTACAATTTCAATATTTTTTTGTCCTCTTTTTTTTTCTTTTTGCAAATTCTATTTTTTTTTTTTTACTTTTTTTTTTATTTCTTTTTTACACCCAACTCTGTTCTCTTATCTTTTACTAACCCCTTCTTCATACCCATATCAAATTACGTACCCCTATGATAGCCACTCTTAACATTGGCGATTTGCCTGAGTTGAGGTACACAGTGTCCAAGGAGGTACCAAGGCCAAGACAGGTTCATTGTAAGTCAAAATAGGAAAGTGAAGGCTAATGAAAGAAAAAGGTCAATTAAGGCTCGAACTCGAGATCAAGGGATACTTACTTCATTTGGTCATGCATTTAGGCTAAAAGTGGAGTTATTCAAAAACGGCCTATGATCCTTTCCTAACCACTATCCTATAACCTAGGAAAGACTAACTGGATAAGTTCTGGATTGTACACACAAAGTGACCTGGGTAATGACCTCATACACACATAGCACAGGGTTACACTATAGACTATTAACTATCCAGTTCATACATTGCTAAGCTACAGTCATTCTGCCTACAATACTAATGCCATAACATGATCCAACAGCTGTCACAAACTAAAATAAGTAAACACACAATCTAAAACAAAAATTTTCAAGAGGGGTGTCCTTTAAACAATCAAAAAGCATCATTATCATTCAAAGTTCGTTCAAAATTGACTGCATTAAGGTTCCCCTATTTTTCTCTTACTCAAACATGAAAACACATAATAATATAAATAACAACCTAAATATGTTGGTTCTACTATGATAGCACACTCGGGGGAAAAGAAACATAGCAATAAAAACCCGCAAGTGGTGGTATACCAGCACCACCTACTATATAATGGTGCACTATCCTCAATGCACAGCTATAAATATGATAAGTGTAAGGGGGTGAAAAACATACCTTTGGTTCCCTAGGCGCCGGATGTGGGCCCACCTACAGCTGGATCATCTGTATGCTCTCTAGGCTCCATGCTGGGTGTTGACTGTGGAGGGGTGGGCTGACTAGAGGATGCACCCAGGGATCTCTGCTCCTGGGAAATCTATCTAACATGGAACTCTTCCTGGGTGGCCTTAGTATCCTTCCTCATATCACTCTCAAACTCATCTCCACTCGCACTCTGGCCCTCGAAACTCCGTGGCCTCTTACCTTTAGTAATAGGAGGTTCCTCATCAGCAAATAAATCAACCACAAACACTGGTACTGTATGTACCAATGTCAGCGTAGACGAAATGATAGGAGTGTGGCTAACCGCTAAATCTCTAACTTCTTCCCTCAAAGAAGCTACCTCCTGTGTCAAACTTATCAAGTTTGGAATATGGGCTACGCACAGCCAGTTACCCATCCATTTCTCAAAGCTGTCAATCCTCCCATGTAACTCTAGCATAAATCTATCCATGGCAACCAGAATGCAGGCCTGGACTCTCGCCTCAGATGCCTCAATCAAAGACCGGACCCATGGCTTAAGTTGAGTCACCAACTTAGCCATCTGGGCCTCTGTGTGAGTCTCCCGCTCAATTACATGTGTCTGTCTATCCACCATCTCCTACAAAAAGTCTCTCAAGTTTGAAACTATGTCAGGCGAGGGTAGTGGTGCAGTAGTGGTTGTTTCCCCATCATCACTCACGGGGTGTGACCTCAATAGTCTGTCTCACAACCTTGGGCTCACTAACCTATGTTGGGGTGCCAACCGAAACCTCTCGATCCATATGCCCTTCAAAAAGGGTCACTCCTGATGAAATAGAGGGCTGAGACCTCCTCTGGGAAACTGAGTTGGCTCGATGCTGCATCAACCCCACATTAGCCACTCGGGTCACCTCAATATGGTGGTCAACCCCAGGTAGTGTACCATACCAACAATATTACATAAACCCTAAATCATACATAGAAAATGAATGCTGGTGAAATATCAGAAAGCTCATGAATCTCCTCAATAATGTAGCGAACGAAGTTGATATCATTACCTGCCATGATGCTCACCACTAGAACTGCTCTGTCAAGCGTAAGAGAATTATTAGCACCTGTGGGACTGAGACCGTATAACCAACCACCAAAACTTGTTTGCAAAGTGGAGTGAGGACTTCTTAATGTCTGACTTCTCAGCTACCCATCTAGCATTTACCCCATCCTCAGCGATATAACTCGCAATCCATCATAATAGCTCTAATCGCTGATCTGCATCCTTCATTTTGTTCCTATCCTTCACCGTCTCCATATGGTGATCAAACTCAGTTGTATTTGCTGAAACCTCACGATCGACACCAAATAAGAACCTCTATATTGTCTGCTCAGATATATCAACTTATGTACCATGAACCAAGGTGTAAGTCAATGGTGGTTGGTCCCGAGCTCACTGCTTTCAAGGTGTGATCAAATAAATTGAAGCAGCATACGAGGTATTGAACTCACGTACAAACTCTAGAATATAACTACCACAAAGCTCCACCATCCAACCGAAGCCATATCTATCAAACAGTGTCTTAATCTTGAGCATCTCATTCAAATCATCTATCCTAAATCGAGGCTCCTCAGTGATATTTCTCTTAAACAAACCCCGCTCAGTAGGCTCCGCATCCCTATCATAGGTGGACTTCATATCCTGAACACACCACCTCATTTTCTCCTATCGTACTATCGATGTAGCCGCTGGGCAGCTAAGTGTCTCTGTGAGGAGGTCGTCGAATCCTGGGCGCTAGTACCTGAAACAAAAGTTATCTCAGTGTCTTTACCACTATCACCTGACTCTGAAGTATCCTTACCTTCACCATTCTCATCGATCATAGGTGCATCCTCCTCGTTGCCATTCTCATTGGTCATAGGTGCATCCTCCTCATTTCCATTATCACCAGTCGCAGAAGCATCATTCCCTTTTTCATACTGGGGGGAAGAATCAGATGACTAAGTAGGACTCATCGGTGTGGCAGGTAGAGGAGGTTTTCTAGTAGGCTGAGGTGTGGCCCGAGCTGCTGCCTGTACCCTAGCTCATCGCTTTATGGTGCGAGGAACAATAGTAGTATCACCTCGCTAAATCTCGTAAACCTCTTCGAACCCACTTTTCTCCGATTCTGAAATCTCATCTAGAAGTCTTGATTTGATTTCAGAGTTTTTTTTTCTAATTTTTTACAAAGAACCCATATCTCCTCGCTTGGGATTCCCTTTTGGTGGCATTTTTGAGTGGTTTGGGTCTTGAAAGATGATGGGTCGGGTTGGATTTTGGGTTTTGGGGTAGTGGGATGGGTTGAATTTGGGTTTGGGGAAGTGGATTGGGTTGCATTTAGGATTTTGGTTGAAAATTATTTCTAAATTTTTGTTATAAAGAGATTAGGATTTTTGAATTTTAGGCTAGTATAGGAGGAAGATTGTGGAATTTGGATTATTTATGGGATTTGGTACTTAGAAATAGGGTATTGATGAAAATTTGGTTAGGGTTTTAAGGGTATTGATGGGTTTAGGGTCGGTTTAATAGGATTTTAGATAGTGGGTCGGGTTAGGGTTTATATGGGTGAGTAGGGCTATCAATTTTGGGTCGTCTGATTTCCACAGAACCGACCCACGGTCCGTAGGTTGACCTACGGTCCGTAGGAGTTAGGCATAGGTTGGAATCTGCAAACTAAAAATTGGGTCTGATTCTCATGGAACCGACCCACGGTCTGTAGGTGGTAGGCGTGGGTGAGTATTCGCAAGCTAAAAATTTGTCTGATTTCCACGGTCTCCACCCACGGTCCATAGGTTGACCTACGGACCATAGGTCACCATCGTGGGTTGAGTTGCACACTTTAGTTCACATTTTTATTCTCACTCAACTGTTCTCTTCACCCTATAATGAACAAATCCAAGATAATATCAGTCCTTGGGTTGCCTCCCAAGCAGCGCTTGATTTAATTTCACGGCACGACGTGGCTAAGTTGTTTAATCAGACTTCACCAACTAGACCATGGACTGCCGCCCATGAAGCATCTGATTTAATGTTGTGGCACGACCCAACTCCCTTGACTACTCAGACTTTATCAAAGCTAAACTTCTCACACGTCCTTATTTCTTCCGTAGTTCCCAGATAATGCTTCACACGCTGACCATTGACCTTGAATAGGACATCATTATCACCTTTTAGCTCAACTGCCCCATGCAGGAATACCCTAACCACAGTGAATGGTACAGACTATTTGGATCTTAGTTTTCCAGGAAACAAGCAAAGTTTGGAGTAGTAGAGCAATACCAAGTTTCCCGACTAAAATTCTCTTCGTTCAATCTTTCGATCATGATATAACTTCATCTTATCACTATACAGAGTTGACCTTTCATAAGCCTGGATATGAAATTCATCCATCTCATTCATCTGCTCTAATTTCAATTTAGCCGCCTCGCTCTATTCCAGATTTAACCTCTTCAATGCCCATAATACCTTATGTTCAAGTTCGACAGGAAAATAGCAAGATTTACCAGACACCAACTGATATGGATATGCACCAATCGATATCTTGAATGCAGTTCGATATACCCATAATGCATCATCCAATTTTCTTACCCAATTAGTTCTATTGGCATTCACAGTCTTTGCCAAAATAGACTTAATCTCATGATTTGACACCTCAACTTGCCCGCTCATCTGAGGATAATAAGGTGTTTCCACCTTGTGTTTGACACCATATTTTTCAAGTAGGGCTTTGAATAGCCCATTACAGAAGTGGGATCCTCCATCACTAATGATAACTCGGGGTGTTCTAAAATGTGAGAATATGTTCCTTTTCAAGAACGTCGTGACACTCCTTCCTTTATTATTAGGAAGCGCAATTGCCTCCACCCATTTAGAAACATAGTCAATAGCTATCATAATGTACTTCATCCTATGTGAGCTCACGAATGGGCCCATAAAGTAAATACACCACACATCAAATAGCTCAAGCTCAAGGATAGTCGTCATTGGAAGTTTGTGCCTATGCGAAATGTTCCCTTCCCTTTGACATTGGTCACAGGCCCGAGCATAGTCATGGGCATCTTTATAAATGGTGGGACAATAGTACCCATATTGTAAGATCTTATGAGCAGTCCGTGCACCTCCATGATGACTCCCAACTGGAGATGAATGGCATGCTTCCAATATACTCATCATCTCAACCTCCGGAATACACTGTTGAATCACACCATTCGTGCACACCCTAAATAAATAAGGCTCATCCCATAAGAATTTTCACACCTCATGCATGAATCTATTCCTCTGCTAATACGACATATCTTTCGGGACTAGATCACTTGCCAAAAAGTTGGAAAATTTAGAAACTAAAGGATTAAGTCTTGTGATGCTGCCAACACTTGTTCGTTTGGAAACGTATCATCAATATCAAGATAATCCCTCAATTTAAGCATGGCCTCCTCCTCAAGGAGTGATAGATAGTCTGCAACCTGGTTCTCAGTCCCTTTTTCGTCCTTGACCTCAAAGTCAAATTCTTGTAATAGAAGAACCCACCGAATCAGTCTTGGCTTGGTTTCCTTTTTTAACATAAGATATCTAAGAGCAGAGTGGTCTGTGTGCACAATCACCTTTGTTCCAATCAAGTAATATCGAAATTTCTCGAAAGCAAAGACTACCGCTAATAGCTCTTGATCGGTCACAGTATAATTCTTTTAGGCTGGGTTAAGTTCTTTGCTAGCATAGTAAATCGGATATAGAATTTTCTCATTCCTTTGGCCAAGGACTGCACCTAAGGCCACTCCGCGAGCATTACACATAACCTCAAATGGCATTGACCAATCTGGTGAGACAATAATAAGGACTGAAATCAACTTCTCTTTCAGACACTCAAATGCTTTTAGACACACCTCATCAAACACAAACTTCACCTCCTTCTCTAAAAGCCTGCATAATGGATGTGCAATCTTAGAGAAATCCTTGATGAATCTTCTATAGAAACCTACATAACCTAAGAAACTTTGAATCCCTTTCACAGAAATAGGTGGAGGTAACATTTCAATGACCTCAGTCTTTGCTTTGTCAACTTCAATGTCCTTTTTTGAGATCTGATGCCCCAACACAATACCCTATTTCACCATAAAGTGACTCTTTAACAATTCAGAACAAAATTGCACTCTTCACATCTTTGTAACACATTAGCGAGGTCGGCCAAGCAATCATCAAAAGGGTCTCACACTACAGAAAAATCATCCATAAAAACCTCAATAGTGTCCTCTACAATGTCGGATAAAATGGACATCATTCAACGCTAAAAAATAGTCGGTGCATTACATAAACTGAACGGCATCCTTTTGAACGTAAAGGTCCAATATAGACAAGTGAAAGTGGTCTTATCTTAGTCCTAGAGGGTAATTAAAATCTAATTATACCCTGAATAACCATCAAGAAAATAATACCATCCTCTGCCAGCAAGACGGTCTAATATCTGGTCCATGAAGGGCATAGGAAAGTGATCCTTTTCGATCCAAGAATTTAGCTTTTGATAATCCATGCAAACTCTCTATCCTATCACCGGAATCATTGGTATCAACTCATTCTTCTCATTTGGAACCACGATGACTCCACCCTTTTTTGGAACACACTGAACCGGGCTCACCTACTTACTATCAGCAACGGGGCAAACTACACTTGTATTTAACCACTTGATAATTTCTTTCTTCATAACTTCTTGCATTGGCAGGTTTAGATGACGTTGATGCTCAATATTTGGTATGTACTCGGGATCAAGCTGAATTTTGTGAGTATAAATGCCGAGAGAAATCCCAATAATGTCAGCAATGGAACAACCAATGGCCCTCTTAAACCTTTTCAAAACCAAAACAAGAGCCTCTACTTGTGTAACACCCCGTACCTTCCCGACCCTACCTTATGACTTTGAACAATGGTTACTTAGGTATCGAGATCCATAGGTATGTATTTTGTAGTGTCATTGGTGAAACATTTGATATTGGTCCTAGTATGTGTGATTAGACCTTTGTCGGAGATGTTTGTGACTTCTTGGAGCATTTGTGGGGTAAACAATGAGGCTTGGATGACTTCCAAGCAATGGATATTAAGGTTAGGAGGTAAGAAAAAGACTTGAACTTGAAGGATCTAACCAAATCCGCAAAGAAAAAGTCGAAGAACAGGAAAAAATCACATTTTGGGTGTGGGGCGCGCCCAGGGGCGTTCCGGGACGCTTTTGGCCAAAATTATTTTGGCACACGCAGCCCTGGGGCGCGCCAGGAAGCATGTCAGGCTGCTATGGGCTGTTTTTTTTATTCCATAGGCAGCAAAGGGGTGCGCTAAGCGGCGTGCCAGGGTGGTTTTCGCCAAAATTTTTCTTCGACTATTATGATGTATATAAGACCTTTGAGTCATGGTATCATTACCCCATCATAGTGGGACTATTATTAAGTGTTTTTAGCATCCGAGTTGGGGTTAATCCTTCGTCACAAGTATTTTAACAAATTAGGTTTAAATAAGCCATGAGTGGCTAGAATTCCTTATTTTTGGATTGGGGCTGCGAATATAAATCGCGTGAGTGGGAATATTTTCGTAACACGTATGAAATGATTTAAACATGAGAAATTATTGATTTTATTGGATTAAGTAAATTGGGCTCAATGAAGGCCCAAAATAAGGCAAAAGACATGGGTCAAATGACCCATTCTTCTATCATTGACCAATTAAACATGGCATTTAATGCCAAGATGACTTGAGGGCCTATATATATGTGGAAAAATCTGATTTTTATTCAAAGAAACACACATCACATTTCTAGAAATTTTCCAAAAGTTCTCTCATCTCTTAAAACCCTAAGCCATCTTCTTGGACCAGATCATCCATTAGCAAGCTTAGGTAAGTGATTATCCTTGTACTTTAGTATATTATATGCATAATAGATGGTGTATAGCATGATGGTAATGTTGGAAAGTGTTGAATAGTGAACTTTTGCTTTTTGCTAAAGATGTGTCATTCTTGTTATTTAAACTTGAAAAAGGACTTGAGGTTTGAATAAAAGTGAATGGTATGGATGAGATATCAACACGTATGGTGTAATTATGATCCTAAACTTATTATTTTTCTATAAGTGTAAATTATGGGATTTTGGCCGATATTGATTATGAGGTATATTGAGGTGACTTGATGGAGTAATTGTAATGTTGTGGTGATGGAGAAGTGTAAAGTATAAACTTGGTGTGACATGCTATTGGTTTATGATGTATTGGTCAATGTTGGGCATGTTGTGGTATTATTGGTAGGACCATGTCGTAAATGATATTGTAAGGGGGTAAATGACGTTATAAGGCAAACATGTGACTCATTATTCGTCTTATGCACTTGTACGGTAGTTGATTGTTAATGTAAGTTCCGTTATGTAATTGTGTTGTAGAGTGAAATGAAGGGAAGGAGCTGGACTATTGTTTTCACGTATAGGATTGTATAGTCATATTGAGGAGATAAGGTATGTAAGGTTATTCTATCTGTATCCTTATGCAGCATATAGTATTCACCTTGTTATGGCACTTACTTATTTTCGAAATGTTCTAAGGTATCCTATATCCCGTTACCAATAGTTATTATTACATGTTTCCTACTCATTGATCAATTGTAATTCACATGTCTCATGTTCAGTGACTAATGTTCCAAAGTTCCAATAGTGTTTATACACATGTCTCTTGTTCATTGATTGTTGTTCCAATGTTTCCAATATTCTTATGTTTCCAATAATGGTGTGTCAAGTAAAGGTATCAATCTCAAAAGTAAAGAACAAAGTAATGCATATGTGTGGTTAATGATTGAGTATGGGTTGTAGCTTTGAGGGCGAAATGCCTAGCTCAAGCCGATCCCGAGATTATTGGATCAGGGGGCAGTCCTAGAGGCATAAGCCTAGCTTGGACCAATCCTGACAGGGGGCATCTCTAGAGGTAATAACCTAGCTCGAGCCAAACCTGATATGTTGGTTTATGGGTGGCAGCTCTAGAGGTAATAACCTAGCTCGAGATGAGCCGGATATATTAATTCATGAGTGGTAGCTCTAGAGGCATAAGCCTAGCTCGAGCCAATCCCAACAAAACGTTATGTTATGTAAAGACCCACTGATCAGTCGGGGCCCGGGTACACAGTGACACAAGTGATGATGAATAAGCATAGAATTAAAGAAGCAAAGAGAAATAATGAAAGCAATACACATGGTTTCCAAAGTACAGAATGGTGACTTATCCATATTGATTATTCATTTGTATTTGAGTTCATTGATGTATTTACATATCATACAGTTTCTTATGAGCCTTACATACTCAGTACATTCTTCGTACTGACGTCCTTTGTGGGACTTACCTTACTTGCTGCAGGTGCAGGTGCTAATAGGCCTCCACAGTAGGTTTCTAGTTGTTTACGGATCATTGGTGAGCTCCAGTTAGTTTGGGGCTTCTCCGAGTCACAGTTGTACATGTGTTTTGGTATTGTACATGTTGTATAAAGCGGGGACTTATCCCGACTTTCAGTTGGTCTTGTAAATGCATCTGTTAGAGGCTTTTGTAGACGTATGTGGTTGAATGTAAGATGATACATGACGTTTCTGACTTGATGGCCTCAACGGCCAAGTTTCACATCTGTATATATATCACATGTTTCGTGATTTCTGTTATTATCCTTTTATGTTCTTACATGATAATGGTATTTCCTATGGCATGCATATGAATGGACATGAGCAAAGATTGGTTCTCTAGGGCCTCATTGGCTCTGGGTGCCAGTCCAGCCCGAATGGGATTCGGGTCGTGACAAAAGTGGTATCAAAGCAGTTCTTTCTAAGGGTGTCTACAAAGTCGTGTCTGAGTAGAGTCTTGCTTATGGATGTGTTGTGCACCATATTTATAAGTAGGAGGACACGGGATATTTAGGAGTCATTTCTTCCTTCATTTCTAGATCATGCAATAAAGTCAGTGTTGTAAGTTGAATAGTATCTGACTATTGGAATTGATTTTCTTTGATATAGTAACAATGTCGATCACAAGAAGAGGTAGAGGTAAAGGTAAGCAGTTAGATATGCCTGCTGGAGAAGGAATGAGTAGATTACCACCTGACCAAGCTAGTCAAGGTGGAGCAAATGCTGAAATTTCATCGCGGTCTTCTTCTACTTTTCCATCTCCAGAAAAGCCAATCGGTAGAGAATTACCCGCAGAACCACCAATGAATGCCACAGACCAGGATCTAAGAAATGCAGTATATATGTTGACTCAGTTAGTTGCAGCACAAAGTCAAGGACGAGCTATTCCAATGACAAATAAGGATGATGCGGCTAGAGTGGCGAGTCGCAGAACACAGGACTTCCTAAAGTTAGACCCTCTTATATTCACTGGGTCAGATCCGAAAGCAGCTCCACAGGACTTTGTGGATCAAATCCAGAGGGCTCTAGAAGTTATACACGTGACTGGTGTTGAAACAGTAGAACTTGCGGCCTATAGATTAAAAGGGGAAGCAATATTGTGGTATGAAGACTGGAAAAGATCAAGGGGTATTGATGCACTTCCAGCTGGTTGGGAAGAATTTAAAATGGCATTCCTTGATCATTACCTCCCATATGAGGTTCGGGAAGCACTTGCAGATCATTTTCTGAATTTACGTCAAGGGAACATGAGTGTTCGAGAATATAGCCTGCAGTTTAATTCTTTGGCTCAATATACTCCAAATGTGGGGCCACAATAACAGATAGAGTCCATCGATATGTGGACAGATTAGAGCCATATTTTGTAAGGGATTGCACCATTGCTACCTTGAACAAGGACATGGATATAGCAAGAATTCAGGCCTTCGCCCAGAAAATGGAAGATCAAAGACAAAGAAGAAGAGTACATGAATCTGACAGAGGACAGTCCAAAAGGGCTAGACCTATGGGATAGTCTATGATGTCCCAAGGAGCGTCTAGGCCTCGGATGTTTCCTAGACCCCCTAGACCCTCATTCTCTTATTCCATAGCAGGCGCTCACTCTCAATTCCGAGGGCTTAGGGGTGGTCCATCAGGGCAGAGTAGTGGGGTTCACGGATCACAGTCAACAGGGTTTCCTCATCAGTAGTGTCAACACTGCGGGCATATTCATTCAGGTACATGTTGATTGGGGACGAATGCTTGCTTTTGGTGCGGTATGACGGGACATATGATGAGAGACGTCCACAGAGAAGCATGGATGGTATAGCACAACCTGCGGGATCGACCGTTGCGTCATCATCATCTATTCCTTCTTTAGGCCGAGGTGTGTAGTCTATTGGTCATGGTAGAGGTGCTAGAGGGGCAGCCAGTACTAGTGGGGTCCAGAATCGCACTTATGCTTTAGTGGACCGATAGAATTTAGAGGCTTCTCCTGATGTTGTCACAGGTACATCATCCATATTTTCATATAATGTCTATGTATTGATTGACCCGGGTTCTACATTGTCCTTTGTTACTCCATTGATTGCTGCAAAATTTGCAAAGGCACCAGAATTATTAATTAAATCAATTGAAGTGTCTACACCAGTTGGTGAATATATTATTGCAAGAGTATATCATAATTATGTGGTAACTGTGTGTGGTCATGATACACTGGCCGATCTTATTGAATAGGACATGGTGGATTTTGATGTCATAATGGGTATGGATTGGTTGGCTTCTTCTTATGCCACGGTGGATTTTCAGGCTAAGAGAGTACATTTTCATTTTCCACAAATGAATGTGCTGGAATGGATTGGTAATATGGGGGAACCGAGAGGTAAATTTATTTCCTACCTTAAGGCATGTAAAATGATAGCTAAAGGGTACCTATGTCACCTGGTACGGGTAAAAGATACTGAGGAGGAATCACCAACTCCTCAATCGGTACCAGTGGTCAATGAATTTCTCGATGTATTTCCCGATGATATTCTAGGTTTACCTCCAGAACGGGAAGTGGAGTTTGGCATTGATGTGATTCCAGGCACTCAGCCTATCTCTATTCCTCCGTATAGAATGGCTCCAGAAGAATTACGGGAATTGAAGGAGCAATTGAAAGATTTGCTGGACAAGGGCTTCATCAAGCCTAGTATGTCCCCATGGGGTGCACCGGTATTATTTGTACGGAAGAAAGATACCACATTGAGAATGTGCATTGATTATCGGCAATTGAACAAGGTAACAATCAAGAACAAATATCCCCTCCCCAGAATTGATGATTTGTTTGATCAGTTACAGGGTGTCAAATGTTTTTCAAAGATCGACTTGAGATCGGGCTACCATCAAGTCAGAGTTAGAGAAACAGGTGTGCCCAAGACAGCCTTCCGAACACGGTATGGCCATTATGAATTTCTAGTTATGCCATTTGGGCTAACCAATGCACCAGCAGTTGTTAGGGGTTGATGAATAGGGTGTTCAAGACACTTTTAAATGTGTATGTGACCATGTTTGGAGATGATATTCAAAATCACAAGAGGACCATGCTACTCGTTTTGTAGCAAGTGTTATAGAGTTTCCTAAATGCGAATTTTGGATACAATCCATAGCGTTCTTGGGTCACATTGTATAGGATGACGGAATGAAGGTCTATACGCAAAAGACAGAAACGCTGAAAAATTGGCTAAGGCCTACGATGCTTACAAAGATTCATCATTTCCTTGGGTCGGTTGGTTATTATAGGAGAATTACTGAAGGATTTTCTTCTATCCCTGTACCCTTAACAAAGCTAACACACAAAGTAACTAAGTTTCAGCGGAGTGAGGTATGTGAGAAAAGTTTGCAAGAGTTGACAAATAAATTAACCTCCACACCAGTTTTAGTACTTCCCAAAGGCACCGAAGGTTATGCAGTATATTGTGATGCTTTTGGGGTTGGGCTCGGATGTGTATTGATGCAGCACGACAATGTAATTATCCCACACATGATCTTGAATTAGCAGCAGTGGTTTTTGCTTTAAAGATATGGTGTCATTATTTGTATGGAGTTCATGTTGATATCTATACTGATCACAAAAGTTTGCAATATATCTTTAAGTAGAAGGAACTCAATTTGAGGCAACGAAGTTGGTTAGAGCTCCTAAAAGACTATGATATTGATATTCTCTATCATCCAGGCAAAGCAAATGTGGTAGCTGATGCATTGAGTCGCAAGGAAATGGGAGGCCCTAGTGGTCAATTGACAGAAAAGCAGGATTTAGTCAAAGATTTACACTAATTAGCCAGTTTGGGGGTTCGTCTTTTTGAATCCTCAGATGATAGAGTTATTGTGCAAAATACAGGGGAGTCCTCCTTAATAGCTGAGGTAAAAGAGAAGCAGTTTGCGGATTCTATGTTATTGCAGCTGAAAGAAAATGTACAACAGGGTCTGACTGCAGCTTTCGATCCTACACAAGAAGGGATACTTCAATGCCAAGGAAGATTATGTGTGCCGAATGTAGATGAGCTGAGGAAACGAATCATGACAGAGGTGCATCACTCGCGCTATTCTATTTATCCGGGTGCTACTAAAATGTACCATGATTTAAAAGAAGTGTATTGGTGGGGAAATATGAAGAAGAACATTGCAGAATTTGTCGCTCAATGCCTGAATTGTCAACAAGTGAAAGTAGAGCATCAGAAACCAGGAGGTTACATGCAATGTATCAATCTTCCAGTCTGGAAATGGGATATGATTAATATGGATTTCATCCTTGCCTCGTAATTGCAAAAATTTGATTCTATATGGGTTATAGTGGACAGGCTTACCAAGTCAGCGCATTTCCTACCAGTCAAGACCACCTATACAGCTAAGGATTATGCAAGATTGTATGTTAAAGAAATAGTAAGGTTACATGGGATTCCGATCTCTATTATATCAGACATGGGAGCTCAGTTTACTGCGCATTTTTGGAGATGTTTTCAGCAGAGTTTGGGTACACAGGTGAACTTGAGTACGACTTTCCATCCTTAGACAGATGGACAAGAGGAGCATACTATTCAAACACTTAAAGATATGCTACGAGCTTGCACGTTAGATTTTCAAGGCAGTTAGGATGATCATTTGCCTCTTATTGAATTTGCCTACAACAAGAGCTATCATTCAAGTATTAAGATGGCACCTTATGAAGCTTTGTACGGAAGGAAATGTAGATCACCAATTAGATGGTTTGAAGCGGGTGAAACTGCTTTACTTGGGCCAAATCTTGTTCATCAGGCTATGGAGAAAGTTAAAGTGATCCAACAGTGGTTACAAATGGCCCAAAGTCACCACAAGTCATATATTGATGTTAGAAGGAGAGGGCTTGAATTTGCCATAGGTGATTGGGTATTTTTAAAGGTGTCACCTATGAAAGGGGTAATGCGGTTTGGAAAGAAAGGAAAATTGATTCCACGTTATATAGGCCCATATGAAATTATTAGAAGATTTGGGCAAGTTACGTATGAGTTGGACCTACCCCAAGAACTCTCCTCAGTCCATCCAGTATTCCATGTTTCAATGGAAGATGTACAAATTACAAAGGATCTCACTTATGAAGAGGTACCCATTGCTATTCTTGATTGACAAGTAAAGAGGTTGAGGAATAAAGACATAGCTTCTGTAAAGGTACTTTGGCGAAATCAACAAGCAGAGGAGATCACCTGGGAAACTGAAGAAATGATGAAATCCAAGTACTCTCATCTATTTCAAATGGACGAAAAAGTTCAAAGTGTGGAAGTGGAGCAATAAAAAGTAAGTATCCATGAGCCTTAAGTGTTTATGTATATATATATATGCTAATATAGAGATGCATTTATTGTAATTGAAGCAATATAGTTGCAATATAGTTAACATTCGAGGATGAATGTTCCTAAGAGGGGGAAGAATGTAACACCCCGTACCTTCCCGACCCTACTGTACGACTTTGAACAATGGTTACTTAGGTGTCGAGATCGATATGTATGTATTTTGTAGTGTCATTGGTGAAACATTTGATATTGGGCCTAGTATATGTGATTAGACCTTTGTCGGAGATGTTTGTGACTTCGTGGAGCATTTGTGGGGTGAAAAATGAGGCTTGTAGTACTTCCAAGCAATGGATATTAAGGTTAGGAGGTAATCAAAAGACTTGAACGTGAAGTATCTAACCAAATCCGCAAAGAAAAAGTCGAAGAATGGGAAAAAGTCACATTTTGGGTGTGGGGCGCGCCCAGGGGCCTGCCGGGCTGCTTTTGGCCGAAATTTTTTTTGCAAAGGCAGCCTTGGGGCGCCCCAGGTAGCGTGCCAGGCCGCTCTGGGCTGTTTTTTTTATGCCACAGGCAGCAAAGGGGCGCACTAAGCGGCGTGCCGGGGTGATTTTTGCCAAAATTTGTCTTCGACTATTATGATGTATATAAGACCTTTGAGTCATGGTATCATTACCCCATCATAGTGGGACTATTATTAAGCATGTTTAGCATCCGAGTTGGGGTAAATCCTTCGTCACAAGTATTTTAACAAATTAGGTTTAAATAAGCCATGAGTGGCTAGAATTCCTTATTTTTGGGATTGAGGCTACGAATATAAATTGCGTGAGTGGGAATATTGTCGTAACACGTATGAAATGATTTAAACATGAGAAATTATTGATTTTATTGGATTAAGTAAATTGGGCTCAATGAAGGCCCAAAATAAGGCAAAAGACATGGGTCAAATGACCCATTCTTCTATCATTGACCAATTAAACATGGCATTTAATGCCAAGATGACTTGAGGGACTATATATATGTGGAAAAATGTGATTTTTATTCAAATAAACACACATCACATTTCTAGAAATTTCCCAAAAGTTCTCTCATCTCTTAAAACCCTAAGTCATCTTCTTGGACAAGATCATCCATTAGCAAGCTTAGGTAAGTGATTATTCTTGTACTTTAGTATATTATATGCATAATAGATGGTGTAGAGAATGATGGTTATGTTGGAAAGTGTTGAATAGTGAACTTTTGCTTTTTGCTAAAGATGTGTCATTCTTGTTATTTAAACTTGAAAAAGGACTTGAGGTTTGAATAAAAGTGAATGGTATGGATGAGATATCAACATGTATGGTATGATTATGAACCTAAACTTGTTATTTGTCTATAAGTGTAAATTATGAGATTTTGGCCGATATGTGATTATGAGGTATATTGAGGTGACTTGATGGAGTAATTGTAATGTTGTGGTGATGGAGAAGTTTAAAGTATAAAATTGGTGTGACATGCTATTGGTTTATGATGTATTGGTCAATGTTGGGCATGTTGTGGTATTATTGGTATGACCATGCCGTAAATGTTATTGTAAGGGGGTAAATGATGTTATAAGGCAAACAAGTGACTCATTATTTGTCTTATGCACTTGTACGGTAGTTGATTGTTAATGTAAGTTCCGTTATGTAATTGTGTTGTAGAGTGAAACAAAGGGAAGGAGCTGGACTATTGTGTTCACGTATTGGATTGTATAGTCATATTGAGGAGATAAGGTATGTAAGGTTATTCTATCCGTATCCTTATGCAGCATATAGTATTCACCTTATTATGACACTTACTCATTTCTGAAATGTTCTAAGGTATCCTATATCTGGCTACCAATAGTTATTATCACATGTTTTCTACTCATTGATCAATTGTGATTCACATGTCTCATGTTCAGTGACTAATGTTCCAAAGGCCCAATAAAGTTATGTTCCAAAGTTCCAATAGTGTTTATTCTCATGTCTCTTGTTCATTGATTGTTGTTCAAATGTTTCCAATAGTCTTATGTTTCCAATAATGTTGTGTCAAGTAAAGGTATCAATCTCAAAAGTAAAGAACAAAGTAATGCATATATGTGGTTAATGATTGAGTATGGGTGGTAGCTTTGGGGGCGAAATGCCTAGCTCAAGCCGATCCTGAGATTATTGGATCGGGGGCAGTCCTAGACGCATAAGCCTAGCTTGGACCGATCCTGACAGGAGGAAGCTCTAGAGGTAATAACCTAGCTCGAGCCGAACCTGATATGTTGGTTTATGGGTGGCAGCTCTAGAGGTAATAACCTAGCTCGAGTTGAGCCTGATATATTTATTCATGGGTGGTAGATCTAGAGGCATAATCCTAGCTCGATCCGATCCCAACATAACATTATGTTATGTAAAGACCCACTGATCAGTCGGGGCCCGGGTATACAGTGACACAAGTGATGATGAATAAGCATAGAAGTAAAGAAGTAAAGAGAAATAATGAAAGCAATACACATGGTTTCCAAAGTACAGAATGGTGACTTATCCATATTGATTATTCATTTGTATTTGAGTTCATTGATGTATTTACATATCATACAGTTTCTTATGAGCCTTACATACTCAGTACATTCTTCTTACTGACGTCCCTTGTGGGACTTACCTTACTTGCTACAGGCGTAGGTGCTAGTAGGCCTCCACAGTAGGTTGCCAGTTGTTTACGGATCATTGGTGATCTCCAGTTAGTTCGGGGCTTCTCGGAGTCACAGTTGTACATGTGTTTTGGTATTGTACATGTTGTATAAAGCGGGGACTTGTCCCGACTTTTAGTTGGCCTTGTGAATACATCTTTTATAGGCTTTTGTAGACGTATGTGGGTGAATGTAAGATGATACATGACGTTTTTGACTTGATGGCCTCAACGGCCAAGTTTCACATATGTATATATATCATATGTTCTGTGATTTCCGTTATTAGCCTTTTATGTTCTTACGTGATAGTGGTATTTCCTATGGTATGCATATGAATGGACATGAGGAAAGATTGGTTCTCTCGGGCCTCATCGGCTCCGGGTGCCAGTGCGGCCCGAATGGGATTTGGGTTGTGACAACTTGCCACCCCATCAACTTAGTAGAAATAATCACGGGCAAGGTGTTTTTGGCTCCCAAGAATACATAGCGAAGGTGAGAAGGAAAAGCCTTAAGATCTAAAACTGGAGGCTCCTCAATAGAAGGAAGAGTCGGTAGGGTCACCCTATTCTAATTGTTTAAACACGGCTAGCGGCATCAAGTTAATGCTAGCACCCAAATCGCACAGTGCCTTTGCAAAGTTGTAAGACTCGATAGTACAAGGAATTGTGAAGGCTCCCAAATCCTCCTTCTTTAAACAAAGAAACGTGAAGCAATTACACTATAATGGTGTAAATTATCTGCTGGCTTAAAATTGATAGTTATCTTCTTCATCACCAAATCTTTTATAAACTTCGCATAACCTGGCATCTGCTCCAAGGACTCGACAAGAGGAATATTTACCAATAACTCCTTCAATATTAAAATAATTTTTTGGTATTTACCCTCTTCAGCTTTCTTTTTCAACCTTTGAGGAAAGGGAGGGGGAGGTTATGGAATGGGTTTCAGAACTTGAGTAACCTCCTTCTCCTTCCTCTTTTCACACATAGATTTCTTATCAACATTTTGAGGCTTATGAGATGCATCACCATCAGCCTCTAAATTTTTTGGCTTTATCTCAGCCTATTCATCAACTACCACCGGCTCATCTTTCTTACCACTATCCAAAGTCATATATGGGTCAGTCATGCTCTTTTCGCTTCTAATAGTAATGTCCAAGCAATGACCAATATTCTTTGGATTTTGAATAGTGTTGCTTGTAATAGTAGCTGGTTGATGTTGTTCCAATACCACCGATATCTGCCCGAACTATTGCTCTAACTATTTTATGGCAGTCGAGTGAGATTCTACATTCTGACTTATTCCCGAAATGTTCGCCCTAATCTCCTTTAAGAAACTCTCCTGGCTCTTTGACCCCTTAACCAGTTTATTAAGAAGGGCTTACATTCATAAATTTTTAGAATCTGCATCACGATTCCACGGTGGAACATATGCGCCACTCTTCTCTTTGTAATCATCCTTTCAGCTCCAATCACTATCATGATTCTTATCTCTATCTCTATATCCTGACTTGTTGTAGTTGTCCCCATAGTAGCTCCAACCTTAATTCCCTTGCCTCAAGTTCCAAGAGTCTTGATTAGACCTTTGGCCTTTCACTCGAAAACCCGCCACCTCTCGATCCAAGTACTTAGCCTCCTCATCATATTCAGAATTGTCACGCCTAGGTGCTTTGCCTTATGCACCAATGGTATGCACCTTCTCAGCACCCTCAGCTACAATCTTTTTGGCTAGCAAGGCAATTTTTATCCTCAACTGTGCGATCTCTTGAGCTACAGATTAATCCAAAGCCTGTTATACTATCGAGTCTCCAATATCATACATCCCAGCTGGTGTGTCTGCCTCCCATCTATGCCATCCTTGGTTGATCTTAGTGATACGATCTAAAATCTCTGAAGCTTGCTCCCATCTCAGACTCATAAATGCTCTGCCAATGATAGTATCTGCAACAGTCTTGGTATCAGCATTTAATGCTCTGTAGAAGATCTCAAGTAAATTTAGACCATTTATCCTATGATTTGCAACATTTTGTTGATGTATTTCCTACTAATTTTGCCTGGTCTTCTATCGAAGTGTGATATTGACTTTTCTTTTGTTGTTGAGCCAGTTACCCAACCCATTTCTATTTTACAGTACTGTATGGTTCCTACTAAGCTGAAGGAGCTTAAGAAAAAGCTCTAGGATCTTCTAGGTAATGGTTTTATTAAGCCGAGTGTTTCTCTGTAGGGTGTTCCTATTTTATTTGTGAAGAAAAAGAATGGCTCCATGCGTATGTGTATCGATTATAGGCAGCTGAATAAGGTAACTATAAAGAATAAGTATCCAATGTCGTGTATCGATGAACTTTTTGACCCGCTTTAGAGTGCAACCATGTTTTCTAAGATTGATTTGAGATCGGGCTACCATTAATGGAGAATTAGGGTAGCACACATCCCTACGATGGCCTCAGGACTATCTACGGCTATTATAAGTTCCTAGTGATGACTTTTGGGTTGACCAATGCCCCAGTAGTGTTCATGGATTTAATGAACCTAACATTCATGTGGTATTTGGACTCCTTCATGATTGTATTTATCGATAATATACCTGTCTATTCGAGAAGTACAGAGGAGCATGAGCAGCATTTGAGGGTTGTGCTTATGACTTTGAAAGACGAGCGACTTTAAGATAAATTCTCAAAGTCTGAGTTCTGGCTTGATTTTGGAGAATTCTTGAGGCACGTGGTCTCCATGTATGGGATTATAGTGGACCTGATAAAGAATAAGGCAGTTCATGCTTGGGCTTAGCCCACTTCTCCTACGGAGGTTTGCAATTTTATTGATTTAGCAGGGCATTACAGATGGTTTGTAAAAGGGGTTTTGTTCTATTACAGCACCATTGACTAGATTTACTATGAAGAATATCCCATTTCAGTGGTTTGGTGAGTGATAGGCGAGCTTTGTAAATCTCAATTCCGTACTCACTTCAACTTCGATTCTGACACTTCCAGTTGAGGCCCAAGGATTTACAATTTATTGTGATGCTTTTGAGAATGGTTTGGGTTGTATTCTGATATAACAGGGTAGAGTAATAGCATATGCTTTAAGATAGCTAAAGGTTCACAAGCGCAACTACCTCACCCATTACTTGGAGCTGGCGGTGGTAGTTTTTGTTCTTAAGATATAGAGGCATTACTTGTACAGTGTACATTGTAAGATATTCAATGACCATCATAGCCTACGGTATATTATTATCTATAAGGATTTTAATTTGAGGCGGGTAGGTGGCTTGAGTTACTAAAGGACTATGACATTTTTGTACTATACCATCTGAGCAAGGCAAACATGATAGCAGATGCCTTGAGCCGGAAGGCGGTGGGTAAAGGGAGTTTGTACTATCTTGCAGCTTCAGAGTACCTTTGGCTTTGGGCATTTAGTCCTTAGCCAATAGGTTGGTTCGACATGAAATTTATGACCCCGGGAGGATTTTTACTCGTGTTGAGGCCTGGCCTAGGTTTATAGAGAAGATTCAAAAGCAATAATTTGAGAATAACATGTTTAGGGGGATTCAAGATCAGGTGTTGCAGGGCAAGGCCATGAATTCCACCCTATATTCGGAGGCTCTATTAATGTTTGAGGGTCGTATTTATTTTTTGAGGGTTGGTGATCTGATTCTGTTGATATTGGTAGAAGCCCATTGTTCTAAATACACTATTCATCTAGGGGCAACTAAGATGTACAGGGAAATGAGGCATCATTACATGGTGGTCTAGGATGAAAAGAGATATTAATATGTTTGTGTCTTGGTGCTTGAACTATTAGCAGTTAATGTTCGAGACCCTGAGGCCTGATGGTTTGACTCACATGTTACCCATACCAGAGTGGAAATAGGAAATGGTCTCTATGGATATTGTCATTGGTTTTCCATGCACTTTTTGAGGCTTTGATTCTATTTGGGTTATCGTTGATTGATTGACCAAGTCTACTTACATCATACCAGTTTAGATGTCCTATGGTGCAGAGAGGTTGGCTTAGATTTATGTCTGAGAGATAGTTCATTTGCACATGGTGGTGGTGTCCATTATTTTTTATAGAAGTACCTGGTTCACCTCTAACTTCTGAAGGGCTTTTCTGGAGGAGTTGGGTAGTCAGGTTGAGCTTAGCATAAAATTTCACCCTCAAATTGATGGCCAGTATGAGGAAACTATTCAGGTTCTGGAGGACATGTTAAGGACCTGTTTCATTGATTTCGTAGATCAGTGGCACCAGTTTCTAGCCTTAGCAGAGTTTGTGTCTAATAACAACTACTATTCGAGTATCTAGATGGCTCGAGTTGAGGCATTATATGGCAGGAGGTGTATATCTCTGATGAGGAAGTTTGATACTTTTAAGACTAGCCTATATGGTTTTATTCTGCTATGTGATTCATTGGATAAGGTCCGAGTGATTTAGGATAGGGTACGGGCAGCTCAGGGTAGATAGGAGAGTTATGCTAACCGAAGGATTTGATCCTAGGATTTCATAGTTGAGGACCATGTGTTTCTTGGAGTATGGCCCATAAAGGGAGTGATGTGGTTTGGGAAGAGAGGCAAGCTCAGCCCCCGTTATATTAGTACATTCAAGATTCTATAGCAGGTAGGCGATGTGACATATGAGTTGGCTTTGCCCCTACTATTTTTTAGTATTCATCTTGTTTTCCATGTAAATATGCTATTATGGTATATTCTAGATGAGTCTCCCATAATCCAGTAGGATTCAATATAGCTAGATGACCATTTGACTTTCGAAGAGGTTTCGATTTCTATTCTAGCCATAGATGTCAGACAGCTAAGGTCTAGAGAGATTCCAGTGGTTAAGGTCTAGTAGAGGCACTGTCTAGTCAATAAGGATAACTGGTAGATAAAGCATAACATACGAACCCAGTATCCTCACTTATTCAATCCTTCAGGTACTTCTTATCCCTTAACATTCGAGGATAAAAGCCCTTTTAGAAAGGGATGTTGTAATGACCTTCTAGGTCATTTTCTTTATTTTCATATGTTTTCTATATTTTCAGCTTTCTTATAGCTGCTATAGGTTATTTATAACTCGCTAGGATAGGTGGTTTGGTTCCTATGCAATTCATTTGAGTTTTAAGCCAATTTTCCTATTTTGGAGCTTTTGAAATTGAGAAATTTGACTTAGGTAGTAAACGACCTTGGATGAGAATTGTGACAATTCCATTAACTCGGGACATGAATTTTGGGCTAGGAGGACCTTTGGATTGGGTTTCGAGGCTTTCGGACTGGTTTTGGGCTACTGGGTGGGTTTTAGTTAAAGATGAATAGAATGGGGCTTGGGCCCACATTTTGGTGAAACGAACTCCATTGGAAAAAATTTCAATTTTGTTGAGTTTGGAATGTCATCTCTAATATGGTAGCATATTTGGTTAGCGTGCACAAGGTTCCAAATGAATCTCAAGGACCCGTCTAGAGAATATTGCAACATAGGAATTTTAATAGTATAATTGGTGCTGGTGCAACTGTCATTGCGATATTGGGGTTGCTTTCCCAGAGCCACTTTTATGGAGGAGGCTGAATTTATCTCCTTTAGCTTAGGCAGACCCTCCTTTTTCTTTTGCGAAGCCGCTTAAATGGAAAAACCTATGCTGTTGTAGAGGCATAAGTCAATAGTGACCTCTACTTTTGTGGAAGGTCTGTCGCCTATGCAACACCTCATTTATGGCCAGGCCTCCGCTTAAGCTTTGGTAGCAGTATATAAATCCCCACTTCATCCTTCTTATCATTTTTCATGCACTTAAACTCCATTATTGGGCATGAAATCTTAGAAATTTTGAGGAAAGCATCTAATTAAGCTCCAGTATGATAATTCTACTTTCCTTAATCATAATCCATAAATTTCCCCGTCGAAATTCATCCTTATCCCCTTAAAAATCCTAGCTTAAGCTCTTGTTTTTATAAATCATCGAGGGATATTTTGAGCCCCAATTTAGGCTTCGATCTTGCTCTAATTCAGAGCATTTGCTCCTTGTCCCTCGAAGAAACTGATTGAGGGCTCAGTTTTCGAATCCCGCAAACGAGCCCCTTGAGTCAATATTTGACCCAATTTTTGGCCCGAAGTGATAAATTGCAATTTGTGTATTGTTTTTCACATCATAAAAAATAAATTCTCATTTTTGATAATGTGGCAGCAGTCAGAGGCTTCACAAAAAGGAAAAACCCCTGAGTGAATGATCTTGAGCACATTGTTTGACCAACAAGTAGGTTATGGCTTACCTACTTTTAAACTTGGCTCGGTTAAGGTATACATATGATAATTTTATAATTTGTGGTAGGACTTTATGGTTTTAAGGTGCTTTATAGCGGTATTTCTGGGAGTGTTATCTTAATTAGGATCTTTAGAGTAGGTTTATATTGTCAAATAATAGTTTGGGTAGTCATTTCTCACTTGAGACATTGTCTAGGATACTTGGTAGCTTTAGGGTTACTACTGAAAGCCTTAGCCTAGGTCTGCGTAGATTTCTTACCTTAGGTCTTGTTCTTTTCAGAATTGTAGCTTTAATATTGATCCTTTAGGTAGTTTACCCTAGGTAGTGTAATTATGGAAGTTTATGGGTTGGGAATATGATCAGTTAAGGTCCCATTTCTATGTTAGTGTCCTTTCTATAGTGAGATAGCCTTGATTTGCTATGGTACTTGCTATTTGGGTCGAGTATTGACTGGCAGATTGACTTTTCTACTTTATTCACGCATGATATTACTGCATTTTTATGGTATATGGTCCCCTCGATTTGAAGACACTATTTTGATTTTAAAGAGAAGCTTGAGGATATTTTATTTGTACACTGGTTTTCAAAAGAGAAAAATGGATTATTTTAGTCTTGGTTCGAATCCGAGCACCTGTTATACTTATGACTACTTCTGGTTCGAGTTTTGGAGGTATTTATCACTGATTTTTACTTGAAAGACCCGGTACGAGTCTGGGCAATGTATACAGATTACACAAGTCCCTCATGAGCCCTTCCTTACAGCTATTGGAGGAGAAGTATACGGTATTGTTGGACATGGCATTCATCTCATATTACATTACATGATATTAATTTTTACCTACCCATTCATATGCACTGCTTGTAGCTAGTATTATTTGTTGTTTGTACATGTCGTGCTTATGGAGCTCGGTTATGTTATATTGTCTGTTGTTTGTGCCTTCCGGGCTTATGAGGGTCTGGTTTGGTTGTAGTTAGATTATTATCATATAATTTAGGACAACCTGCTTGCTTACATTTTACTCGAGCTTCTAGATATCCCCACTACAACATTTTATGCCTTTAGCTACCTTGAAAAGTGTGGCCTAAACTTCCAAAAATTGTGGCCTTTGATCAAAGGCCACACTTTTTGACTTTGGGCAACGCTTTATAAAGGGTTGGGATAAAGAGTCGTAACCTTTGACTTTAGACCACGCTTTTTAAGTGTTGTCATAGCAGCTACACTTAAAAACCGTGGCCCATGAGGTTAAAAGGCTACACTTTTAACAGTTCATAAAGCAACACTTCTCATGATCTCAACTACATTTTTCAAGCGTTGCTTCTACCTTTTTAGGCCACACTTGCAAAGCATGGCCGTTGCTCCCCCTCTATAGCAACATTTGTAAAGTGTAGACTATACCTTAAAAGGCTACAATTTCATTTTGCATATTATTAATCTATTTAGATGATCTCAAGCACTAAATTATTGTCAGATTCATTTAAAAGTAATAATTCAAATGCATAAATTTGCAATAAACTTCAAAAAAGAAACATATCTCACGTATTATGTAATAAAAAGTATCTCCAAATGTTCACTAACAATGAATTCCATAACACCAACTGTAAATTAAAGCATTGTAATTGTTCAAAAAGTCTTGATCATTCACTTCAATATACTTGTGGCCACCGTTTCAAATTGGATCACCAGCATTTTCCTACACATACAAAATGACCGGTAATCAAATCCAACTGGTGAACAACACTTCTGCCTGGAAATAATGGTTTCCCTATCACGACCTTCGCAAAAATACATCCGATACACCAGATATTAATAGCAGTTATATATTGCAGGGAATTTCATACATAAATTAGCAGATAAATCGGCAAAAACATCAGTAAAGCCCTACTAAAATTGACCCAAGACCTAATACAGTTACCTGAAGAATAGAAAAATCAACTTCCGGGAGAGTTCAATAGTCCTCCCTGCACAAGAATGATTTTAACCTACATCACTATTTAATACACTCAGAACTGAACAAATATCTTATATTCTAACCAGAAAGTGCTTCCTTTAAACACTATCAGTACAGGATACATGGCAACAATTATGAACATGACAAGTACCTTTTCTTCTTTCTAAAGCTTGGGATAATTGTGAACATGACAAGTACCTTTTCTTCTTTCTAAAGCCTGGGATAAGGGAGGTTTTACATGATGCCAAAAACAGCATCTTAACAACTGAATCCAGCAAAAACAGGCGTGAAGATGCTCTATGACTACAATTGTATTCTGAGAATATTATAGACAACATCAATTTATCGAAATAGGAATAGAAGGCAGTAGCTAGAATTTAAGAAAATAAAAATATAAGAACTAATAGAATAAGTATTAGCTATTACAAGATCTGCAATTACTTAGATTGACGGGAAGTAGATAGAAAGGAAGGGAGCTAAAAAAAATAGGGGGCGACATATGAAACTTTTATCTCTGTTTTCTCTAAAATTTGAACCAGAGTGAGGAGTATAATTTTCACCTCCTCAATGAGATCTTTCATAATTCCATATATTGCATGTAATAAGAAGTCACTACTCTCTTAACAATGTAAAAAACTAATGAACATATATTAGGAATCATAAAATTTGTGTTCTTTTTTTATTGTGGCAATAGATTCTTCTAGCATAAATACGTAACGGGAGAAGCAAAGGAGGAAGATTTGTTCTTGGTGTTACATTTTCTTCAACCAAAGAAACCTGAAAGGAAGGTATTTTGAGTTTCAAGAACAAAAAAAAAGGTTCTAATTCCAGATAGAAGTTTTTCTACATTTTTTGATCATCTCACTTGTCATATCACAAGGACTTAATAACATAATGTATCATGCCCTACAAAGTCCTATGCAGACAAACCACATCAATATGAAGCAAAGACAGATTCAATGAGGGATCATATCATGATTTAACACTGTTAAAAAGAATTACTTTTTGCAGTTTTCAAACACCCAAATGATAACAGAAAATCACAAAACCTAAATTCATATTAAACAATAGTAATGAGAGGGATTTTGGCCTTTCCACATAAATTTGAATCCTAAACTTATTATTCACTTTTTTTTTTCCTTCTTTATGTCATCCATTGTGAAAACCAAAGTAACAACAGGGGATCGGGTTGTTCATTTTAAGAAAGTTTGATCAAAGAAACTACCAAATCATATGAAATCCGAAAGATGTGAGAATTGTTGTGAAATTTAAAGCTACCTGGTTAGTAGTTCAACGACAGCAAAACCATAACACATATGCAAACACCACAGTGAGACATCGTTAGACATGCTAATAAAGTAACAAAATAAACTGATTGATAATTATCAAAAACCTCCATCCATGTCAAACTATTTTTCTTCTAAGGCAAACAAGAAGGTTACTGTAACATCTTAAACCACAAAGGAGTTCAATATTACAATGGAGATACTCTAGGACTTCTTCAGGATTCTTCACCTTTGGCGTCCTTCTCTTCTTATGCTTTTATGGATCCTTTCATAATACGGTAATATAAAAGTTAGACTCATCATATACACTGGCAGACCAGCATTCTACTAACTGACATACTGAAATCAGGTAATGATGGCCAGCAATGTTGTTAAGAATTCAATTTTGCATACATCAAACATGACTGCTTTTTGTTTTTCTTTGTTTCATGATTGTTTTTCCATTTGTGGTTTCAACTTCATAATCATGATGGGTCACCTGGAATTACCAAGTGATGAAAAGCAGTAAGAAAAGACATGAAGACTAATTCATGTATCTGTCGATATAAACTGGAAAGGTTAAATATTGAGTTGACCATCCAGATCTTAAAAAGGTATCTCCACGGAAGGGGATAAAATCAGAGTGTAAGGCATATGCTAAATATTAATTATCTATTGCAAAATGAATCCATACTAAATCTTCAGCTTACTCATTCTACAGAACTAATAGCTACTAATTCTCAAACTAATTTTATAGAAAGCTAATTAAAATGAACTGTTTGTGTTATCAGTAACTATTGTTAGCCACTCACCTTCCTATTATGTTTAGGAAGACTTTGTGTATTCACCTGCTCCATATTCCTCAACAAATTTGATACAGGTGTTTGACTTCCTACCAGATAATGTGAATTCTACCAAAATATTGAAACATGAACTAAAATCAGCATGCTAGTTTAGAAAATTGAAAGAGAACCATAATTATCAGTATGCTTTAATAATCAAATTTAGATCCTCGTAAAGTATTTATTAAATCAGAAAGTATCCACTAAACTACAAAGTCATTGTAGATAGCTATAGTGTATAAGCTGAGCAATGATAAATTTTACAAACAAACAACACCTCAGTACCAAAAGAATTAGGGGTCGGCAATATAAATCCTCACTATTCCTTTTAAGCTTAACTCATGTATATATCTTAAGAAGCAGAGAAAAAATATTGTAAAACAATCATAAAACACAACCTTTATTTTACGTTAGCTGGCCTGATAGTATAAAATTACCTTCTTAAGTTACTAGTGTATAGAAGTTATACTAGGATAAAATTAGATAATCTCTAAGACATTGAGTAAGTGTTAGTTGGGAAACTTCTGTCCAACATATTTAAATAACATGAAATTTTTTAGTACAAACAGATATAGTTTTTGACCAAATCCTACTAATGAGCTTTGTTTACTTGGTTGTTATATGTCTCACTACTTAAGAAATCATAAAAAGAATAACTAATTATCCAATGTTGTAAAATCAAGCCTAACTAACAAAATAAGTTAATAAAATCCAAGCTCTTATAGATTCAACCAACAAAATACTAATAGTTAAAGATCCATCTGTTTTGCATCAACCAAAGAAGTGAACTATGGACAATAGCATCACTCTTTATGAAAGCATGACATTCATATTCAAATAAGAAAAAATTTAACGGAAGGAAGGTTCAATAATAATGATATAATTCTTGGAGTGGTTCACATGGCATTACACATTTGTGAGGCAATGAAACTACACCATAGGACCACAAAACCATGAAGTGTCCACACTTTTTATCTTTCATAAGTGAATGATTTGAGTCGATTTTGCCATTATCTCTACAGACTTCATAACCCTAGAGGAGAGGATAAAGGCAAATAAGAAACAAATTTTGAAGCCGAAATTCATCTTGAGAAAGTGAAAATTCAATGTAGGCAAAAGTACAATTGTTAATTACTACAGCAAATTATATCTGAAGAGTGCTTCACAAATAACTCTTCTACAAGTCGGAGAGGAGCAAATTATATCTAAGTAAGTTGGCGGAACATTTGTATGTAGATCTATGTGATTGGAAACATTCCTATCTCCCTAAATCCTTCCCTCTGCACCAATATTCATACACAGAGATTTGACAATATTAATCAAATTAAGGAACTGACCTTGACACTGGCTACTAGGAAGAGCATCTCCTTCCAGCCAATGTTGGACCATTTACAGCCAGCAGCAGTGTGATTTTGGTGGGATTTTCATAAACTCAAGATTGGATAAAATCCCACCACCACCATCTAGGAAATCATCGACGAATAGCAGCAGCACATCAGAGGTACCCTTTCGCAATGGAGTTCGCTAAAGAGTTGAGAAAATGAAACCCTTTCACAATCTATTAAAAAATCTTCTGCTATTTTTGGTTGAATAGATATTTGGAGGGAAAATAATTATTTTAGCAAAATTTTATCTAAATTAATAGGCCACACTTCAAAAGTGTTGTTTGTATAATTATAAATATAGCACACTTAAAAGTGTGGCTATATGTATAAATAAGTGTCGTCAATTATTTTATGATTTGGCAACACTTAAAATGTGTAGCCTATAGTTCTAAAGAGCACACTTTAAAAGTGTTGCCAAGTATTTTGTGGATAAAGGCTCTGTACAAGGCCACACCTTGAAAGTGTGGCCTTTGATACTTTTGGCAACACTTTTAAAGCGTTGTCCAGATTTAATATGGCTTTAGGCTTAAAATGTTGTAGTGGCCATGTTTATTCTCTTTTAGCCTTACTATGTTTAGTCTTAGTTTATATTCACATTTTATTATATTTAAATCTTATCTGAGCTCAGTTGGCCTATGATGCCTACTGAGTACCACATGTTATGGTATTCATACTACATTTTTGCATCTTTTTCCCTGATACAGATCCTAGTACAAGTTATCGCTGCTGACTTCCATCTCGTGTGGAGTTATTTGATCAAATACTTGGGCTGAGCTCTTCGGTAGATTTGATCCATCTCCATCTACTTTTGACTAGTCTTTATTTGCTGATATATTCAGAGATAGTCTGTATATTTGTACGTACCAAGTACTCCTATTGTATGTAGTAGCTCTTGTAGTGACTGATACCATATATTGGGGGTAATTTCTATACTTTGGTTCCCTTACTCTCTAGGTATTTACTTATGGGCCCTATCTCCTATTTTTATTTCCATATCTGGCTAGAGTATTCTATGATTTGATCTTTCTTTTTATTATCCCGTTATTTGTCATTTTGGGTTGTGGAGTTTGCTTACCTACTTGTGGGTTATAGTAGGTGTCATCATGATCTCAATTTTTGGATCGTGACAATAAACATCATCAACATCACATTTAATTGATCATAACTGGAACTTTCAATAAAGAATTATAGGTTATAAATTTTGTGAGAATAAAAAACTGGTGCTTATATAGAACTATAGTATACATTTTACAATTTTATGTGCTTTGTGACAAAGTGATGAAGGCTACCTTATTTTGTTAATCAAAGCCATGCCTTAACAGGCTATTTATTGCTAAATAAGAAAAAATCTATACAAAACTAGCCCATCTAGATAGGCCTAATTAGGCCTGAACTGAAATGGTTCAAAAAAAAAAATTTACCTACTCAAAAGCGGGTAAACTATAGAAATGGCCCCCTTTTTGAGTGGCTTTGCTTTTTCGTCCCCCATAAGAGAAGTTCTACAAAACTTGCCTGTCTTCTTTTTTATGCATAGAATAAATACATATTTGCCCCTCTATACCTCAAATATTTTTAAACAGCTCTCCATGCTTATTTGACTTTCAACTTCCATTTTTTTCTCTTTTTTATTTTTCTTTGATTTTTTTAAATTACTCTTAGAGTGTGTTTGGTATGAAGGAAAACATTTTCTCAAAAATATTTTCCAATTTTCTCATGTTTGGTTGGCTTAAATGTTTTTCAAATGAACTTATTGTCCTCAAGTTTAAGGAAAATGACTTCCCTTCAAAAAGTAAGGAAAATATTTTCCAAAACTCTCTTTCAACCTCACACCTCAACTTTCCACCCTAACCCAAGTCTCGGGTACCGATGCTCAACACTAACCCAAGATCCAACTCCTGACCCCGACTTTCGCTACTCGACTCGGGAGTTGGGGA
This sequence comes from Capsicum rhomboideum, assembly GCA_031232105.1. Classification (NCBI taxonomy): domain Eukaryota; kingdom Viridiplantae; phylum Streptophyta; class Magnoliopsida; order Solanales; family Solanaceae; genus Capsicum; species Capsicum rhomboideum. Next base: position 49,003,482 of record CP124716.1, on the reverse strand, counting down.
CAGGTGTCAAAATGGGAGACATGGTCGGGTCGTGGGTCGGGAGTATGGGTCGGGTCCCGAGTAGGGAGTCAAAGTTGGATCTCGAGTCAGAAATTGAGGTTGCGTCTAGGTTTGGGAGTCAGGGTTGAGTCACTGGTCAAGTTTCAGGTCGAGTTTCGAGATTGGGTCCTGGGTTCTGGGTCTCGAGATGGGTCCCGAGTCGGGAGTCAGACTAGTTAAAACTAGAGTTGTTCCATCTCCGTCTGCTTTTGATTAGTCTTTATTTTGTTTATTGCTGTCGTTCAAACTATACCACCAGAAAAGTATAACGCGGTCGTTGTATCAAATATAGAACCAACCTAAGTTGGTCGATCCCACAGGGAATAGGACGGACTTCTATCGAATGCTTGTCTAAGTGATTGGCAAGTAAGTTAAAAATGAGAGGGGTTTGTAATCAAATAGTAACAGTAACAATTGTTGATTGTCGGATTTATGATCAATACAAGAAAGGCACTAGGATTGTGATCCCCAAGATTCTTTAACTCCACTGGGTACTTGTGCTGGCAAACTGTCCCGTTGCGTTGCATGCAAAATCTAACAAGATAGGTTTATCTAAACTTCTCTAGACCTTGGTTAGATGAATTTCACTCTTCTCCTCTCGGTCTCTGAGTGTCGCGCTACTAACCCTTGTTCTTGATCTCCGATAACTATCCCTGTTATGGCTCGAGTTATTAGATAAAGGTTGATTACTTCAAATCTCTGTTGTTATTCCTTTTTCCCAATCTATACTTCTCTATCGAGCAATTTTACAATACAGGCGAGTTTCCAATGTTTGCAACTGTTAGAAGATCAATTATAACGATGGAAATAACAACACACGCAGTCACACCGGTTCAAAATTGCTTCGCACTTAACATGTTTCGTTAATTCCTCATGGTTCACATAACCCTAGTTAAGAGATTTAGGTACTCATGATTGTAAGAACACAAGTAGAATTCAATGATGAAAACATAATTATGAACTCACAAGAAGAATAAAACTCTGAAATCTCAATATAAATCAAAACCCTAGAATCGATATTTGAGATTACAAGATCAATGTCTTTATGAACCTCAAAACAATGTAATAGACAACTCAAAAAAATGTAATAATTGCCTCTAATAATATAGTAAGTACCTACCTAACATAGGACAACATAAGAGTATTTATAGATACAAAATGAATCCTATCCTAAAACATGTATGAGAAAAAAATTGGCAACTTTCCATGGATAGTGACTTGAGGTCGTGAAATCAACCCACGAACCGTGGGTCCAGGTCATAGGAATCAGACCTCTATGCACAATCTACAGAAGTTGACTCACAGACTTGACCTATGGTCCGTAGGTCCACCTATGGTCCATGAGTCATGATCGTGGGTCACTTGGTGAAAATAAATTCCACTCTTTTGTCTTCAAAAACTTCATTCCAGTGCATGCTACTTTTCGTCTTCTCCATTTTACCTCCAAAACCTATTTTCCTGCAAGATCGAACAGAAAACACATTATACCAACAAAACATACCTAAGTTATTGTATATTTTCCTTGTTTTAAGCCTCGAAAATTCCAAGAAATCATGGCACATCAACACTCTCAATTTAGAATGTTTGAATGTCCTCAGACAAACAAAAAAAAATAAACAAATTTGATGCTTAACAAAGAGAAACCTACGTGACCTATGGCAGTCGACTCATTGCTTTTTTGCACCAAAAATTTTGACCCCCTCCTATTCACAAGTCAAAACCATTGTGCGTATACATGAAGCATATTATCATGTCATAGAAGGGATCAAGTGATGGCATCAGATTATGAACAATCAACTAAGCATATATGTAAATGACATTATCCTAACAAATAGTAGCTAAAAATGCAACCCATGTACTCTCACATAAAATAAGTCCCATACACTCACAGTATACTAATGAATATCAACGTAGGGACTAGATCAAAACACTCTCTCTCACAAAGAAGTTCAAACAATGTGCGTGAAATACCATAGGCTTGCCCTTATTTTCTATGCCTTCGTTTTTCGAACAGTCAGACTAGGATCACTATAGGACTTTCATCGGCTTGTAATGTAGGCTTAAGGATAGGTGTGGTACATACGGATACGGTGACTCAACCCTCCTTGTCACTACACTATTTTTGGCTCCACTTTCCAACCATACTTATTTTATTCTCCCTTATTCTTCTTCATTTGTTTTCAGTTTTTAGGTGTAATTTTCTTTACAATTTCAATATTTTTTTTCCTCTTTTTTTTCTTTTTGTAAACTCTATTTTTTTTACTTTTTTTTATTTCTTCTTCACACCCAACTCTGTTCTCCTTTCTTTTACTAACCCCTTCTTCATACCCATATCAAGCTGCGCACCCCTATGATAGCCACTCTCAACTTAGGTGATTTGCTTGAGTTATGATACACAATGTCCAATGAGGGACCAGGGCTAAGATAGATTCATTGTAAGTCGAAATGGGAAGGTGAACAGGCTAATGAAAGAATAAGGTCAATTAAGGCTCAAACTCGGGATCAAGGGATACTTATTTCATTTGGTCAGGCATTTAGGCTAAAAGTGGACTTATTAAAAAATGGCATATGATCCTTTCCTAACCACTATCCTATAACCTAGGCAAGCCTAACCGGATAAGGTCTGGATCGGACACACAATGTGAACTCGGTAATGACCTCACACACACATAGCACAGGGTTACACTATCGACTACTACCTATCCAGCTCATGCATTGCTAAGCTACAGTCATTCTGCCATAATAATAATGCCATAACATGATCCAACAATGGTCATAAACTAACATAACTATACACAAAGTCTAAAAAAAAAATTCAGGAGGGGTGTCCTTTAAAAAATCAAAAAGCATCATTATCATTCAAAGCTCGTTCAAAATTGACTGCATTAAGGTTCTCCTATTTTTCTCTTACTTAAATATGAAAACACATAATAATATAAATAATAACCTAAATATGGTGGTTCTACTATGATAGCAAACTCAGGGGGAAAGAAACACGGCAATAAAAAACCCCGAGTGGTGCTATACTCCCACCCCCAACTAAATAATGGTGCACTTCCCTCAGTGTACAGCTATAAATATGATAAGTGTAAGGGAGTGAAAAACATACCTGTGGCGCCCTAGGTGCCGGATGTGGGACCTCCTACAGCTGGATCATCTGTATACTCTCTAGGCTCCACGTTGGGTGCTGACGGTAGAGAGGTGGGCTGACTAGAGAATGCACCCAGGGCTCTCTGCTTCTGGGTAATCTGGATAACATGGAACTCTACTCAGGAGGCCTTAGTCGCCTCTCTTATATCACTCACAAACTCGTCTCCATTCGTACTCTAGCCCTTGAGACTCCGTGGCCTCTTGCCTTTAGCAATAGGAAACTTTTCATCAGCAAACAAATCAACCACAAATATCGGCGATGTCTGGACCGGTGTCGGCATAGGCAGAATGATAGGAGTGTGGCTAACCGCTAAATCTCCAACATCTTCCCTCAAAGAAACCACCTCCTATGTCAAATGCGTCAAGTCTAGAATATGGGCCTCCCGCAACCAGTTACCCATCCATTGCTCAAAGCTGTCAATCCACCCATACAACTCTCGCATAAATCAATCCATGGCATCCAGCATGCGGGCATGAATCAATAGAAAACCGGACCCATGGCTTAAGTTGAGTCACCAACTTAGCCATCAGGGCCTCTGTGTGAGTCTCCCGCTCAATTACATGTGTCTTCTATCCACCAGTTGCTGTAGAAAGTCTCTCGAGACTGAAATTATGCTAGACGGGGGTAGTGGTGCAGTGGTGGCTACTGCTCCCTTATCACTCATGGGGTCTGTTCCCTCAGTAGTCTGTCTCACAGCCTCGGTCTCACTAACCAGCACATGGGTGCCAATCGACTCCTCTCGATCTACATGAAGGGTCGCTCCTAATGAAGTAGAGGGCTGAGACCTCCTCTGGGAAATTGGGTTGGCTCGATGCTGCATCAACCCCATATTAACCACTCGGGTCACCTCAATATAGTGATCAACCCCAAGTAGCGTGACCATACCAACAACATTACATAAACCCTGAATCATACAAAGGAAAGGAATGCTGGTGAAATCTCAAAAAGCTCGCTTGTGAATCTTCTCAATATTGTAGCGGGCAAAGTTGATGTCATAACCTGCCATGATGCTCGTCACTAAAACTGTTTAATCAAGCGTAAGAGAATTATTAGCACCTGTGGGATTGAGATGGTTTCGTACCATCGACCATCAAAACTTTCCCATAAAGTGGAGTGAGTACTTCTTAATGTCTGACTTCTCAGCAACCCATCTAGCATCTACCCCATCCTCAGTGATATAACTCACAATCCATCGTAATAGCTCCAATCACTGATCCACATCTTTCATTTTATTTCTATTCTTCACCTTCTCTATACGGTGATCAAACTTAGTTGTATTTGCTGGAACCTTGTGATCGACACCAAATAAAAACCTCTGCATTGTCTGCTCAAATATATCAACATGTGTACCATGAACCAAGGTGTGAGTCAATGTTAGTTGGTCCCAAGCTCGCTACTCCTGAGGTGTGATTAAATCAACCGAAGTAGCATACAAGGTATAGGACTCACGTACCAACTCTGGACTATAACTACCACAAAGCTCCATTATCCACCTGAAGCCATATTTATCAAATAGTGTCTTAATCTTAGGAATCTCATTCAAATCATCTATCCTAAACCGAGGCTCCTCAGTGATATTTCTTTTAAACAAACCCCGCTCAGTAGGCTCCGCATCCCTATCATAGATGGACTTCATATGCTGAACATACCACCTCATGTTCTCTCGTCGTGCTACCTATGTGGCCCGCTGTGCTGCCAACTGTCTCTGTGAGGAGTCATTGAATCCTGGGCGCTAGTACCTGAAACAGAAGTTGTCTTAGTGTCCTCACTACTATCACCCGACTCCAAAGCATTCTTGCCTTTGCCATTCTCATCGGTTGCAGGTGCATCCTCCCCATCGCCATTCTCACCAGTCACCAAAGCATCCTATCCCTCTTCATACTGGAGGGGAGAATCAAATGACTGAGTAGGAGTCAACGGTATGGCAGGTGGGGAGGTTGTGTAGTAGGCTGAGGTATGCCCCGACCTGTAGCCTGTGCCCAATCTCGTCACCTGGTGGTGCGAGGCACAATAGTAGTATCACCCTGCTCAATCTCATAAACCTCTTCGGACCCACTTTTCTCCAGTTTCGAAGGCTCATCTCGATGCCTTGACTTAATTTTTGAGTTTTTTGTTTTGATTTTTAAAAAAGAACCCATATCTCCTTACTTGGGATTCCATTTTGGTGGCATTTTTGAGTGGTTTGGGTCTTGGAGAATGATGGGTTAGGTTGGATTTTGGGTTTTGGAGTAGTAGGTCGGGTCGGATTTAGGATTTTGGTAGAAAATTGGTTCTGAATTTTTGTTATAAAGATTTTAGGATTTTTGAATTTTAGGCTAGTATAGGATGAAGATTGTGGAAGTTGGAATATTTATGGGATTTGGTATTTGCAAATAGGGTATTGATGAAAATTTAATTAGGGTTTTACGGGTATTGATGGGTTTGGGATCGGTTTAATGGGATTTTAGATAGTGGGTTGGGTTAGGGTTTATATGGGTAGGTAGGGTAAACAATTTTGGGTCGTCTGATTTCCACAGAACCAACCCACAGTCTGTAGGTTGATCTACAGTCCGTAGGAGTTAGGCATAGGTTGGAATTCGCAAACTAAAAAATTGAGTCTGATTCTCACGGACCCGACCCATGGTCTGTAGGTTGATCTACGGTCAGTAGGTGGTCGGCATGGGTGAGTATCTACAAGCTAAAAATTTGTCTGATTTCCACGGTCTCCACCTACGGCCGGTAGGTCACCATCGTGGGTTGAGCTGCACACTTTAATTCACATTTTTATTCTCAACTCAACTGTCCTCTGCACCCTATAATGAACAAATCCAAGATAATATTAGTCCTTGGGTTGCCTCCCAAGCAGTGTTTTATTTAACATCACAGCACGACATGGCTAAGTTGGTTAATCACACTTCACCAACTATCCCATGGGTTGCCTCCCATGAAGCGCCTGATTTAACGCTGCGGCACGACCCAACTCCATTGACTACTCAGACTTCATCAAAGCTAAACTTCTCATACGTTCTTATTTTTTCCGTAGATCCCACACAGTGCTTCACACGCTGACCATTAACCTTAAATAGGACATCGTCATCACCTTTTTGCTTAATTTCCACATTCAAGAACACCCTAACCACAGTGAATAGTCCCGACCATTTGGACCTTAGTTTTCCTGGAAACTCCCGACCATTTGGACCTTAGTTTTCCTAGAAATAAGCAAAGTCTGGAGTTATAGAGCAATACCGAGTATCCAGAGTAAAATTCTCTTCGTTCAATCTTTCGATCATGATATAACTTCATCTTATCATTATACAACACTGAACTTTCATAAGCCCAGAGACAAAATTCATCTATCTCATTCATCTGCTCTAATCTCAATTTAGCCACCTCGCTCCATTCCAGATTTAACCTCTTCAATGCCCATAATACCTTATGTTCAAGTTCGACAGGCTAATGGTACGATTTAACAAACACCAACTGATATGGAGATGCACCAATCAGCGTCTTGAATGCAGCTTGATATGCCCATAATGCATCATCCAATCTTCTCGCCCAATCAGTCCTATTGGCATTCACAGTCTTTGCCAAAATAGACTTAATCTCATGATTTGAAACCTCAACTTGCCCGCTCGTCTGAGGATGATAAGGTGTTGCCACCTTGTGTTTGACACCATATTTTTCAAGCAAGGCTTTGAACAGCTGATTACAGAAGTGGGATCCTCCATCACTAATGATAACTCAAGGTGTTTCGAAATGTGAGAATATGTTCTTTTGAAGAACGCCGTGACACTCATTCCTTCATTATTGGGAAGCACAATTGCCTCCACCCATTTAGAAATATAGTCAACAGCTACCAAAATGTACTTCATCCTATGTGAGCTCACGAATGGGCCCATAAAGTCAATACCCCACACACCAAATAGATCGAGCTCAAGGATAGTAGTCATTGGAAGTTTGTGCCTGTGCAAAATAATCCCTTCCTTTTGACATTGGCCACAGGCCCGATCATAGTCATGAGCATATTTATAAATGTTGGTCCAATAGTACCTACATTGTAAGATCTTATGAGCAGTCTGTGCACCTCCATGATGACCCCCAACTGGAGATGAATGATATGCTTCCCATATACTCATCATCTCAACCTCCGGAATACACCGTTGAATCACACCATCCGCGCACACCCTAAATAAAAAAGGCTCATCCCAAAAGAATTTTCTCACCTCATGCATGAATCTCTTCGTCGGCTGATACGACATATCTTTCGGGACTAGATCACTTGCCAAAAAGTTGGAAAAATCTGCAAACCAAGGGATTAAGTCTTGTGTTGCTGCCAACACTTGCTCGTCTAGAAATGTATCATCAATATCAAGACCATCCCTCAATTTAAGTATGGCCTCCTCCTCAAGGCGTGATAGATGGTCTGCAACCTGGTTCTTAGTCCCCTTTCGGTCCTTGATCTCAAAGACAAATTCTTGTAATAGAAGCACCAACCAATTCAGTCTTGGTTTGGCGTCCTTCTTTAACATAAGATATCTAAGAGCTGAGTGGTCTGTGTGCACAATCACCTTTGTGCCAATCAAGTAAGATCAAAATTTCTTGAAAGCAAACATTACCGCTAACAACTCTTGCTCTTTCACAGTGTAATTCTTTTGGGCTGGGTTAAGTGCTTTGCTAGCATAGTAAATCGGATGTAGAATCTTCTCACGCATTTGGTCAAGGACTGCACCCAAGGCCACTCCACTAGCATCACACATAACCTAAAATGTCATTGACCAATCTGGTGAGACAATGATAGGGGCTGAAATCAACTTCTCTTTTAGACACTCGAACGCTTTTAGACATACCTCATCAAACACAAACTTCACCTCCTTCTCTAAAAGCTAGCAATATGGATGTGCAATCTTAGATAAATCATTGATGGATCTTCTATATAAACCTGCATGACCTAAGAAACTTCGAATCCCTTTCACAGAAATAGAAAGAGGTAACTTTTCAATCACCTCAATCTTTGATTTGTCGACTTTAATGTCCTTCTTTGAGATTCGATGCCCCAACACAATACCTTCTTTCACTATAAAGTGACAGTTTTAATAATTTAGCACAAAGTTGCACTCTTTACATCTTTGCAACACATTAGCGAGGTGGGACAAACAGTCATCAAAAGAGTCTCCCACTATAGAAAAATCATCCACAAAAACCTCAATAGTGTCCTCCACCATGTTGAAGAAAATGGACATCATGCAACGTTGAAAAGTGGTCGGTGCATTACATAAACTGGAGGGCATCCTTTTGAATATGAACGTCCCATATGGACAAGTGAAAGTGATCTTCTCTTTGTCCTCAATCACAATGAAAATCTAATTATACCCCGAATAACAGTCAAGAAAACAATACCATCCTCTGCTAGCAAGACAGTCTAATATTTGTCAATGAAGGGTATAGAAAAGTGATCCTTTTTGGTCAAAAAATTTATCTTTCGATAATCCATGCAAACTCTCTATCTTGTCACCGGCCTTATTAGGATCAACTCATTCTTCTCATTTATAACCACCGTGATTCCACCTTTTTTTGGCACACACTGACCTAGGCTTACCCACTACTATCAACAATGGGGTATACCACACCCATATCTAACCACTTGATAATTTCTTTCTTCATAACTTCTTACATTGGCGGGTTTAGATGATGTTGATGCTCAATATTTGGTATGCACTCGGGATCAAGTTAAATTTTATGAGTGTAAATACCGAGTGGAATCCTGATAATGTCAGTAATGGACCAACCAATGGCCCTCTTAAATCTTTTCAACACTAAAACAGGAGCCTCTACTTGCCACCCCACCAACTCAGTAGAAATAATCACGAGCAAGGTGTTATTGGCTCCCAAGAATGCATAGAGAATGTGAGATGGGAAAGCCTTAAGCTCCAAAACTGGAGGCTCCTCAATAGAAGGACGAGCCGGTGGGGTCACCCTATTCTTTAAATAAAGATCAAGTTTCTTCAGATCATAAGTGTATGATCCCCTACCAGCAAGTGCACCAACCATCTCATTGTACTCATATATACCATCACTATCAAAGTACATAATCATGGCAGCAAGAGCTTCAACCCCCAACCTTTCTTAGATAGGAACAGCCAAATTTGCTTCTTCGGCTGGTGGCAAGAAATAGTCTTCCCAAGATGATGGGAACCTCAAAATCAACCTCACAGTCTAGAATCATAAAGTCATCCAGAAATATGAAAGATTACACCTTTACCAAACGTCATACAAAATGTCCACTGGCTTTTTCACAGTTCTATCTTCCATAAGAAGTCTCATCAAAGTCAGTTTTGGTGCTCCCAATACTAATTGTTTACACATGGCTAGTGGCATCAAGTTAATGCTAGCACCAAATCGCACAGTGCCTTTGCAAAGTTGTAAGACCCGATAGTACAAGAAATTGTGAAGGCTCCCAGATCCTCCTTCTTTTCAACAAGGGAAAGCGAAGCAATTGCACTACAATGGTGCAAATTATCTGTTGGCTCAAAATTGATAGTTCTATTCTTCGTCACCAAATCTTTCATGAACTTCGCGTAACCTGGCATCTGCTTCAAATCCTCGACAAGAAGAATATTTATCGATAACTCCTTCAATATTGAAATAAATTTCTTGTATTTACCCTCTTCAGTTTTCTTTTTCAACCTTTGAGAAAAGGGAGGAGGAGGTTGTGGAATGGGTTTCAAAACTTGAGTAACCTCCTTCTCCCTCCTCTTTTCATACTTAGCTTTCCTATCAACATTTTGGGGTTTGTGAGTTGCATTGCCATCAGCCTCTGAATACTCTGGCTCTATCTCAGCCTCTTCATCAACTACCACCAGCTCATTTTTCTTACCACTATCTACAGGCATATATGGGTCAGTCATTTTCTTCCCACTTCTAGTAGTAATGGCCAAGCAATGACCACCATTCTTAGAATTCTGAATATTGTTGCTTGGAAGAGTGCCTGGTTGCCGCTGGTTCAATACCGCCGATATTTTCCCAAACTGTTGCTCTAACTATTTTATGGCAGTCGAGTGAGATTCTACCTTCTGACTTATTTTCAAAATGTCTGCCCTAATCTCCTTCAAGCAACTCTCCTGGCTCTCTGACCCCTTAACCAGTTTATTAAGAAGGGCTTACATTCATGAATTTTTGGAATCAGCATCATGGTTCTTCGGTGGAACATATGCACCACTCTTCTCTTTGTAATAATCCTTTCACCTCTAATCACCGTTATGATTCCGATCTCTGTCTCTATATCCTGACTTGTTGTAATTGTCTCCATAGTAGTTCTGACCTTGATTCCCTTTCCTCGAGTTCCAAGAGTCCAGATTAGACCCTTGGCCCTTGGCTCAAAAACCTACCACCTGTCGATCTAAGTACTTAGCCCCCTAATCATATTCAGAATCGTCATGCCTAAGTGTTTTTCCTTGTGCACCTACGGCATGCACCTTCTTAGCACCCCCAGCCGCAATCTATTTGGCTAGCAAGCCATTTTCTATCCTCAACTGTGTGACCTCTTAAGCTACAGATTCATCCAAAGCCTGTTGTGCTACCGAGGCTCCAATATCATACGCCCCAGCTGGTGTGTCTGCCTCCCGACTATGCCATCCTCGATTGGCCTTAATGATACGATCTAAAATCTTTGAAGCTTGTTCCCATCTCAGACTCATAAATACTCCACCAGTGATAGTATCTGCTACAACCTTGGTATTAGCGTTCAATGCTCTGTAGAAGATCTCCAGTAAATTTTGACCATTTATCCTATGATTTGGAACATTTTTCAACTTATTCTTGAACCTCAGCCAAGTCTTATAAAAAGCTTCAGAATGTAGCTGTCTGAAAATATAAATCTCATCCTTTAGTTACAATATTCGGGAAGGTGGAAAAAATCATTCCAGAAACTAATTTTGTAACTCTTGCCAAGTAGTGATAGAACCTCATGGTAACTCAGCCAACCACAAAGTCGCCTCCCCCATAATGGTAGAATGGAAATAGCCTTAATCAAATTGTTTCTTGACTCACTCCTTGAAGATTGTACGAGGTGCATATCCCTATAAAATTCATCACATGCATGTTTGCATCATCAGCCGAAAGGCCAGCGAACACCCATTTTAAGTTCAACAGGTGTATCATAGCACTTCTAATATCAAATTTAGTTCCTTTAAGCAGTGCTGGTGGAACAATAGTGCCAGTTTCAATCGGCTCCAAATAAGTCATCTCCTCTTCTTCCTATTCAGCATAATCCGGCACATATGGTATTTATGGGGGCTATTGCAACTTTGGTCTTCTTTATCTCTCTTCAAGTGTAGCATGACGTTGTGCTACCTCTTGCATTGCTCGATGATCTCTGTTTTCTTGTCTAAGAGTTGCTTGTCTGGCATTCTCCTCAGCTGTTAATCATGCAGTGATTTGCTTAGCAGTTTCATGACATGCCGAATAAATTAGTTGCTGGTTATGAATATCTGCACCGGTTGCGGGGTCCTGAACTCCATTGGTATTCACCATTCTTCGATTGTTCCATAGGGATCTTTCTATTTTTGTATAAAGTAGAATCAAAAGATTGCCTTGACTCCTAGTATTAGGCATACACCTTACGAATAGTAGGAAACTAACAATTTCAATGAAACCAATACTTGAAAAAACGCGATCATTAACTCTGTAACTGTATTCCCAGACAACGATGTCAAAATTTGATGTCACCCAAACTATACCTCTAGAAAAGTATAACGCGGTTGCTATATCAAATATAGAACCCAACTAGGTTGGGGTCGATCCCACAGGGAATAGGACAGACTTCTATCGAATATTTGTCCAAGTGATTGGCAAGTAAGTAAAAAATGAGGGTTTTGTAAACAAATAGTAACAATAACAATTGTTGATTGTTGGATTTGTGATTAATATGAGAAAGGAACTAGGACTGTGATCCCCAAGATTCCTTAACTCCACTAAGTACTTGTTCTGGCAAACTGTCCCGCTGTGTTGCATGCAAAATCTAACAAGATAGGTTCATCTAAACATCTTTCAACCTTGGTTAGATGAATTTCACTCTTCTCCTCTCGATCTCCAAGCGTCGAGCTACTAACCCTTGATCTTTATCTCAAATAACTATCCCTGTTACAGCTCAAGTTATTAGATAAAGGTTAATAACTTTAAATCTCTGTTGTTATCCCCTTTACCTAATCTCTACTTCTCTCTCGAGCAAGTTTAGAATGCAGGCGAGTTTCCAACGTTTGTAACCGTTAGAAGATCAATTATAACAAAGGAAATAACAATACATGCAGTCACACCGGTTCAGAATTGCTTCGCACTTAACCTGTTACTTCCTCATGGTTTACACAACCCTAGCTGAGACTTGAGAGATTTAGCTACTCATGATTGCAAGAACACAATAAGAATTCAATGATGAAAACATAATTATTAACTCACAAGAAGAATAAAACTCTGAAATCTCAATATAAATCAAAACCCTAGAATCGATGTCTGAGATTACAAGATCAATGTCTTTATGAACCTCAAAACAATGTAATAGATAACTCAAAAAATGTAATAATTGCCTATAATAATATAGTAAGTACCTCCCTAACATAGGACAACATAGGAGTATTTATAGATATAAAACGAATTCTATCCTAAAACATGTAGGATAAAAAAGTCGGCAACTTTCCTTGGACCGTGACTTGAGGTCATGGAATCAACCCAAGGACCGTGGGTCCAGGTCGCAGAAATCAGGCCTCTATGCACAATTTGCAGAAGTTAACTCATGGACTTGACCAACGGTCCGTAGGTCCACCTACAGTCCGTGAGTCATGACCGTGGGTCACTTGGTGAAAATCAACTCTGCTCTTTTGTCTTTAAAAAATTCATTCAAGTGCATACTACTTCCCGTCTTCTCCATTTTGCCGCCAAAACAAATTTTTCTGCAAGATAGAATAGAAAACACATCATACCTACCAAACATACCCAAGTTATTGCATATTTTCCTTGTTTTAAGCATCGAAAGATCCATTAAATATGGAACATCATATATTCATAGAATGTCTATACATTTTTACATATCTAGTACCTTTGTTGTAAGTAGTAGCTCTTATCCTGATTTATTCCAGGTCTTAGGGGTAAATTTGTATACATTGGTTCCATCACTCTCTATGTATATATGTATGGGCCCTATTTCATGTGCTTATTTTCATATCTAACCAACATATTTTATGATTTTCTCTTTCTTTTAATTAGCCCATAATTTATTATTCCTTATTATGGGGTTCAGCTTACCTATTGGTGGGTTATAATAGGTGCCATTATGACCTAGATTTTTGTGTCGTGACTATTTAGTATTAGATCCTAGGTTCACCAGTATCATTGGTATAAGAATAAAATGCATTGTAAAGTCCCATGGATTGGTATGATAACGTCCATATCTATTATTGGGAGGCTATATGGCATTCTTAAGAAAATTTCACCTTTTGATTCCTTATCATTCATTCTTATTCCTATTGGTTTTAGAAATTTCACTTGTTTCCCTTTTTTGTAGATGGTTAAGATGAGGTATATAGAAATAAGGGGAAAGGGCCCGTACCAATGGCTAGGGATCCAACTATAGGCTGACCTAGAGGTTGACACTGCAGTCAAGGCCAGGCTAGAGTTGCAGCACCATCTAATGGCCAGGCCAAAGAGCCATCACTAAAGCCTATGCTTGATCCAGATTCAGTACTAGTTGACATACCACTTGATCAGATAATGGGTTGGGACTATCCTAAACTCCACCTAAATTCATGGCTACGACGGTACTATAGGATGCTTTGCTCGAAATATTGAGAATTCTAGGAGGTGCACCTCAGATATTACCCTAAGGAACAGCACAGGGTGTTCAAGGTATAAGAGCGCAGCCTGCTACTTCTGCTCCCCATGTAGAGGTACTACCAGTGTTGATTGTTATTTAACTGCTGGCAGACCGACTAGTTATGACTTCAGGAGGAGCAGAAAATGTTGTGCTGATTTACTTAATTAGGTCCTATGAGTTTCTTAGGTGCTTCAATGGAGGATGTGTATGATTTCCTTCTGAAGAGATATTACATAAATTAAATTTAGTAGAGTCACACGGAGTGTATTACACCACGTTTCAGTCGAATGGGTCAGAAAAGCTTTGGTGGAGAGCATATGCTGAATGCAGACTAATTGGGTCCCTCCCATGACTTAGGCATAGTCTTCAAGGCTTTTCTAAGGAAGTATGTTCCTCATAGCATGAGGGATCTATTGAGGGATGAGTTTATAGATTTGAAATAGGATTCTATTACAGTGTTATAGTATGAGTCTAGATTCCAAGAGTTGTCCAGACATGCTTCTATGATTATGCCTACCGAGCACGAAAGGGTGCATTGATTTGCAAGGGGATAGAGGTATCAGCTTTGCCTAGCTACCGAGTAGATGGTATCTTTAGGTTGTCCATTTCTGGAGGTTATTGATCATGCAAGGACTATAGAGGGCTTACATCACGAGGCCTATATGGATAGTGATAAAATGCCCTACCGTTAGAGTAATTTCAGTGGTTCTCAGTTTAGATTTAGGGTTTTTTTAGGTAAAGGTCAGCAACAAAAGTAGTGTAGTCAACCTAGTAGACCTATGCGGGAAGAGCTTTAGTTTATATGTGGTCAAACAGGTCATTGTAACCACAGTGTAGAGATTCAGTCAGACTTCATGGATTTCTCATTCTAGTTATTCTGGTTATTCAGGCCATGGAGGCCAATAAGGGTCACCAGGTACTTTTTGCTAGTTTAGGCCTTTTGGGGTTTGTTATACTTGTGTGTTAGAAATTTTACCATAGAGTGCCCTAGTAAGGGATTATTGAGTAGTCATCATAACTAGTTTAGACTCTCAACGCTTTGGTGCCACCAGCCAGAGGTGGTGCCGAGGGTAGTAGGGGTGGTATCCAGGGTTCTCATGGAGGTGCTCATCTAGGTAGTATAGGTGAATATGTGGGTATTTAGTCCGACAGCGGACGTGGATAACTGTATGTTTTTCATGGTAGGTCAGAGGTAGATGCATCAGATGACTTGATCATATGTATAATTTCAATTTCTCATTATCTAGCCTCTATTTTATTTTATCTAGGATCTACATATTCTAATATGTTGGTCTATTTTGCTATTCGGTTGGCGTTGCCTAATGAGCCTTTGCCTGTGTCTATGTATGTAGCTACACCCATAGGAATTTCTTAAGTAGTAGATGAGGTATTTAGGTCCTGTCTAGTGACTATTATGGAGCATGATACTTGGGGAGATCTTGTTGTGCTTTGATATGGTTTATTTTGATGCGATTCTGGGCATGGACTAGTTATTCCCTTATTATGCTTTCTATGATTGCTTCGCCAAGACCATTACTGATAACGAATCAAAGAGGGAAGAACAAGAAGGAAAGAAAGCAAAAGAAGGATATATGGATTAATATTCAAACTCTTAAATTTATGGGCAACAAGGGACTTGATACCCTCACCTCCCAATTGAATTCAACAATTCAAACACAAACCCTAGTTTGAGAAAATCAAAGGAAACCAAGAAACCACAAATGAGTAACCTTCGATTAACCAAACCAAAAATTTCACCAACAATTCTAAAATTACCAACTAATGCTAGGCTTCACCTAGAAACTACAAGCTTCAAAGGTCAATATTCAATATTCATCCAAAGTCCCATGTAAAATGAGGAATTATCCTATTTATACTAGAGAAATAAAAGACAACTAGTTATTACAAATATGCCCTTAATGAGAGACAAGGGCCTTGTTTGGTGACTCTTGTTGTGAATTCTTCAATTTAAAATCTAGCCACTTGTACAAATAGCCTCTTTTCATTATCCACATCACTCCCATGGACTCTTATTTCCTTTTCACGAATATTCTATGTGTCATCCACGTCATCCATGCTTGTGTCAACCATGCGATCCATGCTAGTATCATTCTTCCCTTCTTGAAAAGGATCTGTCCTCGAATCCAAACCTTGCAAACACATGAGAAGGACAAACCAAAGCATCCTCAAAGTTTGAGGGTTAGTACAAGGGTTAGCAATAATATCACCATGCCAAGGAGGCACAAATTTGAGATACAACCAAATATCCTTTGCTTTCAATAAAGCCAATCTATCATTCATAGAGCAAAGGTTTTGGGTATGATAAACATCAAGAGACAAGGAAAACACAAATATCTTTATGGCATCAAGAACTCCGAAAGATGGTACCACATTGAACTTGGGAGCCATAAGACATAATTGTTTCATTGTCTCACAAAAAGGCCACAACAAAAGTGGTGTAATCACCCACAAGGGCTCATCCGAGTCAAAGAAGCAAAAGACCCACATATCTTTACCTCCATACAAAATAAATCCCATACCATCATGGGTATCATCATAAACAAAGAGGTAGTAGAGAAAGGTGCTACTATCATGAATCTCATCTAGGGTACTCCAAGAGTTAAGGGTACCGATAGATAAGAAGAGGAGTTCTAAACATAAAGTCACCCTCTCTATCAAACACCTTCCAAGAGTCCAAGTACAAAATCCTACTTGCCTAACCCTATAAAGGTGAAAAGACGGTTTCAATAACCATGGACTCTCCTACAATTGAACAATCAACTAACATCTGAAAGTTGGGGTCCATACATCTTAAGCACAAGTGTGTCAAACAAGGATACAAGTATATCTACAACTCTTAAGATAGGCAATGACACATTAGCCTTAGAGTTCACAAGAAAGAGACCACATATGAGCAAAGAGTCATCAAAGGCAAACAAGTAATAAAGAAAGGAATGAAGGACATTCAACTCATCTCGAGGGTTCTCAAATGCAAATACACACCTTAAAGATTGAATGTTAACAAGAAAGTATTCATAATTGGAAATACAAGAGGGCAATATTAGGCATTTCAAGTACACTTCATTGTCCTTCCTCAAACAAACTCCCACAAGGAGTGAATCAACAAGTGGAGCCATGCTTTTTGAGAGATTGAAGGAACTACAGGATGCACTTCCTATGTTCACTAATCTTAGCATGCTCCTAAGAATCCATCCTAACACTTCAACTTGTCTAACCACATAAGTGTGACAAGGAGTATAATACATAAACTGGGCATCACGGAGGCCCCAAGGATTCTTTCCCCAACAACAAGTATGGTTGGCATTCAAAACATGAAACTCAAATAACTTAAGCATAGCCAAAACCAACCATGAAAACATTTGAGCTATATAAACACTCTCATGGTAGGGTATGGGATCATATAATTTCAAAAACCTACTTACCATAGGGAAAATTTCATCATGACTCCAAGGATTGCTTGGAATGGGAGGGGAAGGGTACATACCTAGAAGAAGGGCCTTTGAGTGTGCATTCTTGTCCACCATACTTGGTTTCCCAAAGATTTCCCTCCAATGTATCATCTTGGACCCATAGACTTGGTCCTTTTATTTTTGCTTAGGAGTTAACTTGCTAGGTAGCTCCATCATTAGGCCTTCAACCCTTTGTTCGTGAGGTATTTTGTTCGAATCCTCATTTAGAAATAATTGTCCATGAACCTACAAAAGAGAAGGAATGGTACTAGGCAAAATGCTAGCACCAGAGTTAGTAGGCAACAATGGATTGGTATTGGCAAGTCCCACAATTAAGTGTTCCTTGTGCACCTCTTCCAAGTCACTTCTTGGCTCATCAATCTCATACAACTCCCCTTCTTGAGCTAATTCTTTCTTCTCCTTTTCAATTTGTTCTCTCTTAAGTACTTCCTGAATCTCCATCATTATCTTATAGTCCTTACTCACTTGATAGGGTGTTAAAGGTACAAGAGTGTGCTTTCTTCCTCCTAATACAAATGAGTATTTATTGGACTCCACTTGATATCGAACATCCCTATCAATTAGCCAAGGTCTACCAAACAACATATGACAAGATTGCATAGGAAATACATCACATAACACCTCATCTCGATACTTGCCAATGCTAAAGTTTACAATAACTTGCTCAGTTACCTCTACTTCATCATTCTCAATGAGCCATTGAAGTTTGTACGGTTTGGGGTGTCTTTGTGTAGGAAGCTTCATTCTATCAACCATAGTACAACTCACCACATCAGTACTACTCCTACGATCAATGACCAAGGAACATACCCTATCAATCATCTTAAACCTTGCATGGAATAGTTTCACACTTTGATCAAGTTCCTTTTTAGAAAGATCCCCCATGATTTGTTTTAGATCACAAGAAGAGTTCAAACCCTTCTCCAATTGCTCATTATCTACATTTAAGGTCACTTCATCATGCCTAACCTTAGGCTCATCACAACCATTCCCAACCTCACACTCTATCACATTTTTACCACAAGGTCCATCACACAAGAGCACATTTGACCTCCTTTGTGGACATTCTATAGCATTATGTCCTTCGCCTTGACATTTAGAACATCGAATGATAGAAGGAGAAGAAGGTTGAGTTATGTCATGATTACCTTTATAGGCTTGATCTTCCCTTGTCGTGTTGTAGTTAGCTTTAATAGCTTGACTTTCATCTTGGAACATTGGAAGACTCACCATGTTGTCACCCATCCCTTGATTCAGAACACCTTGATCACCATATCGATCATTTCGATCTCCACACCTTCCTCCTCCATCCCTAATCCAATCTCCACTATCCCATTTCCCTTGACATCCCATGACTTAGTTCGTACCAAAGCCTTCGGGTCCTTCCCACCATTCATTCGAATTATCTTTTTCATACATTTCATCATAAAGAGGATTTTGATAATATATATCTTTGTAGGGTACTTGTGGGTAGTGTTGTTGGGTTGGAACATAGGGTACATGCAAGGATGCATGTGATACATTTCGTGGAGGTGCTTGACTTCTAACTTGGATTTCCACAAAAGAAAGACTCCTTTGTGGTGGATGATATGGTTGTGTATTTGGATATGGGGTGACTTGCCTAACATAACACGGGTTCATTTGGTATGTAGTTTGAGGGTAGGTTTGGTTCCAATTTGGTTGGGGGTAGTGTAGGTTGGATTCCTGACCCGAGGCCCTTCTTGTTTCTTCACTTCGACTAGTCATAGGGAACCTCTTTTCAATCATATTATCCATCCTTCTCACCCTTGTTGCCCATAAATTCAAGAGTTTGAATATTAATCCATATATCCTTCTTTTGTTTTCTTTCCTTCTTGTTCTTTCCTCTTTGATTCGTTATCATTTTGGTATCAAGAGCCTAGGTTAAGGTTTGTTTTCACAAATCTTAATCTTGGGATTTTGATTTCTTCGAAAATCCAAAAATCCAAAAAATCAAAAATTATCCAAATATTCAAAGAAAAAAAAATTCAAAAATATTTTAATTTTAATTTGTTGTTTTTGACACTAGATCTTGATTTCCTAGTGTCTTGTGAGTCTAGATTTCAAATTTCGTTCAAATCAGAGTTGTAGAAGTGAAGTTGTCATTGAAGGGTTTCAAGCTTTTGAAACTTTGTCAATTTTGAAAAGTGGGTTTATTTTTGGCTTGATTTTGAGGGCTAAGAGTTAGTGGGGTTTGTTCGTGATATGAAAAGAAACGCGTTAGTGAAAATTTCATTGAATTTGGTGCAAGAACGAAGAAGTTATGAAGATGTGAAGATTGAGGTTTTTGTTGGTGTTCTTGAGCATTTTCATTTTATTCTTGAAGAAAAAGATTAAAAAGGTACACTTTGATCCAAAAAATTTGAAGTCAAAGTTGGTCAAGTGTTAGTAGGTCCATTTGTGGAACTAAAAAAAAAATTGAAATTTGAAAAAAAAAATCCATGTGGACTGCCACATCATCTGCCATGTCAGCAGTCAATGATCAAAGTCAACTATTGACTGCCACACAACAGCCAACTCAGCACCCCTCCAGCCCACTCGCGACACGTGGCGCCTGGACAGCAACTTCAGAGAGCAGAAATTTTTCAGGTTTCAACACTTAGTGTGTTTTTTTTGGGGGTCCTAAAGTTTTTTGGACCTAAAAATTGTTCTAAGTGTCCAAACTTCATGATTCTTTTTCTGTTCTCTTTCTCCTTCGATTCCTTAACTATTTAACAAGTAATTAACATCTTTAATCACTTGTTAACTAGTTTGAATCATCAAATAAACCCCTTTAAAGTGATGAACTTCTTCAAGGCCTCAAAAATTTTCTAAGTGTCCAAATTTCGTGATTCTTTTTTTAACCTTTTTCTCCTTCAATTTCCTAACTAATTAACAAGTAATTAACATATTTAATAACTTTTTAACTAGTTTTAAGACACCAAATCAATTTTTCGATCCTTCAAATTAAGTAACACAAGTAACTTTTCTACTTTTGTTACTTAGTTTTGTTTTGAGTCCTTCTTCTTTCGTGCTTCTTTTCTTCTACTTTTCTCATTTTAATTTGTAGATAAACTTCTTGATTCAAGTCCTTCTACGTTCAATCGAGTCTTCCTTCTTTTAAGAGTCACAAAAATCCACTCCACCACAAAGGATAAGTGATCTTGAATTTATCGAGCCAAGCTAGTTCACTACCAATGTTGAGACGACGCTTTAGGAGGTGAGTTGAGAGTTTATATATGAGTGACGTGAGGCTTTTACCACTAATATTATTTGTTGAGTTTTGTAGGTACAATGTCTAATCACTCTCCTTATAACCATGGAGGAAGGAGCTCGGTAAACCACATTGGGATATATGCCAATGTGTCAAGGAGAGTGACCAATGTGAATGAAAGGGTAGTTGAAACAAACGGAAGGTTTGGAGGTATGGACAAAAGGGTGAGAAGGATGGATAATATGATTGAAAGGAGGTTCCCTATGACTAGTCGAAGTGAAGAAACAAGAAGGGCCTCGGGTCAAGAATCCAACCTACACTACCCCCAACCAAATTGGAACCAAACCTACCCTCAAACTACATACCAAATGAACCCATGTTATGTTAGGCAAGTCACCCCATATCCAAATACACAACCATATCATCCACCACAAAGGAGTCTTTCTTTTGTGGAAATCCAAGTTAGAAGTCAAGCACCTCCACGAAATGTATCACATGCATCCTTGCATGTACCCTATGTTCCAACCCAACAACACTACCCACAAGTACCCTAAAAGATATATATTATCAAAATCCTCTTTATGATGAAATGTATGAAAAAGATAATCCGAATGAATGGTGGGAAGGACCCGAAGGCTTTGGTACGAACCAAGTCATGGGATGTCAAGGGAAATGGGATAGTGGAGATTGGTTTAGGGATGGAGGAGGAAGGTGTGGAGATCAAAATGATCGATATGGTGATCAAGGTGTTCTAAATCAAGGGATGGGTGACAACATGGTGAGTCTTCCAATGTTCCAAGATGAAAGTCAAGCTATTAAAGCTAACTACAACACGAAAAGGGAAGATCAAACCTATAAAGGTAATCATGACATAACTCAACCTTCTTCTCCTTCTATCATTCGATGTTCTAAATGTCAAGACGAAGGACATAATGCTAGAGAATATCCACAAAAGGAGGTTAAATGTGCTCTTGTGTGATGGACCTTGTGCTAAAAATGTGATAGAGTATCAGGTTGGGAATGGTTGTGATGAGACTAAGGTTAGGCATGATGAAGCGACCTTAAATGTAGATAATAAGCAATTGGAGAAGGGTTTGAACTCTTCTTGTGATCTAAAACAAATCATGGGGGATCTTTCTAAAGAGGAACTTGATCAAAGTGTGAACCTATTACATGTAAGGTTTAAGATGATTGATAGGGTATGTTCCTTGGTCGTTGATGGTAGGACTAGTACTAATGTGGTGAGTTGTACTATGGTTGATAGAATGAAGCTTCCTACACAAAGACACCCCAAACCGTACAAACTTTAATGGCTCATTGAGAATGATGAAGTAGAGGTAACTGAGCAAGTTATTGTAAACTTTAGCATTGGCAAGTATCGAGATGAGGTGTTATGTGATGTATTTCCCATGCAATCTTGTCATATGTTGTTTGGTAGACCTTGGCTAATTGATAGGGATGTTCGATATCAAGTGGAGTCCAACAAATGCTCATTTGTATTAGGAGGACGAAAGTACACTCTTGTACCTTTAACACCCTATCAAGTGAGTGAGGACTACAAGATAATAAGAGAGCTTCAAGAAGTACTTAAGAGAGAACAACTTGAAAAGAAGAAGAAAGAATTGGCTCAAGAAGGGGAGTTATATGAGATTGATGAGCCAAGAAGTGACTTGGAAGAGGTGCACAAGGAACACTTAATTGTGGGACTTGCCAATACCAATCCATTGTTGCCTACTAACTCTGGTGCTAGCATTTTGCCTAGTACCATTCCTTCTCTTTTGTAGGTTCATGGACAATTATTTCTAAATGAGGATCCGAACAAAGTACCTCACGAACAAAGGTTTGAAGGCCTAATGATGGAGCTACCTAGAAAGTCAACTCCTAAGCAAAAACAAAAGGAAACCAAGAAACCATAAATGAGTAACCTTCAATTAACCAAACCAAAAAGTTCACAAGCAATTCCAAGATCCACACTACTAAAATTACCAACTAATGCTAGGCTTCACCTAGAAACTACAAGCTAAATGCTAGGCTTCACCTAGAAACTACAAGCTTCAAAGATCAATATTCAATATTCATCCAAAGTCCCATGTAAAATGAGGAATTATCTTATTTATACTAGAGAAATAAAAGACAACTAGTTATTATAAATATGCCCTTAATGAGAGACAAGGGCCTTGTTTTGTGACTCTTGTTGTGAATTCTTCAATTTAAAATCTAGCCACTTGTACAAATAGCCTCTTTTCTTTATCCACATAACTCCTATGGACTCTTATTTCCTTTTCACAAAAATTTTACATGTCATCCACGTCATCCATGCTCGTGTCAACCATGCGATCTACGCTAGTATCAATTACCTTAGCCATCCTAGTATTTTCTCAATCATTTGTTAAGGCACAATAATTATGTATCACCAGGGATTATCTCTTATATTTAGGCTAGAAAGTTAGTGTCGAAGGGGTTCTTGGCCTATCTTGCTTATGTCTGTGATACTGGTGCCGACCTTTCTTTGCTTGATTATTTTCCTATGGTTCACAAATTTGTTGATGTATTTCCTACTAATTTTGCCTGGTCTTCTATCGGAGTGTGATATTGACTTTTCTTTTGTTGTTGAGCTAGTCATCCAATCTATTTCTATTTTACAGTACTGTATGGTTCCTGCTGAGCTGAAGGAGCTTAAGAAGAAGCTCAAGGATCTTCTAGGTAATGGTTTCATCAAGCCGAGTGTTTCTCTATAGGGTGCTCCTATTTTATTTGTGAAGAAAATGAATGGCTCCATGCGTATGAGTATCGATTATAGGCAGTTGAATAAGGTAACTATAAAGAATAAGTATCCAATGTCTAGTATCAATGAACTTTTTGACCAGCTTTAGGGTGAAACCGTGTTTTCTAAGATTGATTTGAGATCTGGATACCATTAATGGAGAATTATGGTAGCACCCATCCCTAAGATAGCCTTCAAGACTGTCTACGGCCATTACAAATTCCTAGTGATGTCTTTTGGGTTGACCAATACCCCAGCAGTGTTCATGGATTTAATGAACCGCGCATTCATGTGGTATTTGGACTCCTTCGTGATTGTATTTATCGATAATATTCCTATCTATTCGAGAAGTATAGAGGAGCATGAGTAGCATTTGAGGGTTGTGCTTATGACTTTGAAAGACGAGCAACTTTAAGATAAATTCTCAAAGTCTGAGTTCTGGCTTGATATGTAAAATTCTTGAGGCACGTGGTCTCCGTGTATGGGATTATAGTGGACCTGATAAAGATTGAGGTAGTAATCCTTGGGCTAGGCCCACTTCTCCTACGAAGGCTTACAGTTTTGTTGATTTAGCAGGGTATTACATATGGTTTGTAAAAGGGGTTTTCTTCTATTACAACACCATTGACAAGATTTACTAGGAAGAATGTCCCATTTTAGTGGTTTGGTGAGTGAAAGGAGAGCTTTCTAAATCTCAAGTCCTTACTCACTTTAGCTTCGATTCTGACACTTCCAGTTGAGGCCTAAGGATTTACAGTTTATTGTGATGCTTTTGAGAATGGTTTGGGTTGTATTTTGATGCAAAGGGTAGAGTAATAGCATATGATTTAAGGCATCTAAAGGTTTATGAGCGCAACTACCTCACCCATTACATGGAGCTAGCGGTGGTAGTTTTTGTGCTTAAGTTATAGAGGCATTACTTGTATGGGGTGAATTGTAAGATATTCAATGACCATCATAGCCTGCGGTACATTCTTAGCTATAAGGATCTTAATTTGAGGCAGCGTAGGTGGCTTGAGTTACTAAAGTACTATGACATTTCTATTCTATACCATCTGACTAAGGCAAACATGGTAGCGGATGCCTTAAGCCGGAAGGCGGTGAGTAAGGGGAGTTTGGACTATCTTACAGCTTTAGCGTACCTTTGGATTTAGGCATCTATTCCTTAGCCAATAGGTTGGTTTGACATGAAATTTCTGACCCTGGGAGGATTTTTACTCGTGTTGAGGCCTGGCCTAGGTTAATAGAGAAGCTTTAAAAGCGGCAATTTAAGGATAACAGGTTTAGAGGGATTCAATATCAGGTGTTGCAGGTCAAGGCCATGAAGTCCACCCTATATTCGGAGGGTTTATTAATGTTTGAGGGTCGTATTTATTTTTCAAAGATTGGTGATTTAATTTTGTTGATATTGGTAGAAGCCCATTGTTCTAAATACACTATTCATCTAGGGGCAACTAAGATATACAGGGCAATGAGGCAGCATTACATAGTGGTCTAGGATGAAGAGAGATATTAATGAGTTTGTGTCTCGGTGCTTGAACTATTAGAAGTTAATGTTCGAGAACCTAAGGCCTGATGGTTTGACTCACATATTACCCATTCCCGAGTGAAAATGGGAACTGGTCTCTATGGACATTGTCATTGGTTTTCCATGAACTTTTTGAGGCTTTGATTCTATTAGGGTTATCGTTCATTGATTGACCAAGTTTACTCACATTATAACAATTTAGATATCCTATTGTGCAGAGAGGTTGGCTCAAATTTATTTCTGAGAGATAGTTCATTTGCACATGGTGGTGGTGTCCATTATTTTTTTATACAGGTACCTAGTTCACCTCTAACTTTTGAAGGGCTTTTCTGGAGGAGTTGGGTACTCAGGTTGAACTTAGCATAAAATTTCACCCTCAAATTGATGGACAGTCTGAGCAAACTATTCAGGTCTTGGAGGACATATTGTGGGCCTATTTTATTGATTTCGAAGATCAGTGGCACCAGTTTCTAGCCTTAGCGGAGTTTGTGTATAATAACAGCTACTATTCGAGTATCCAAATGGCTCGAGTTGAGGCATTGTATGGCAGGAGGTGTATATCTCTTGTGAGGCAGTTTGATACTTTTAAAACTAGCCTATATGGTACTATTCTGCTGTGTGATTCATTAGATAAGGTCTGGGTGATTCAGGATCGGGTACGAGTAGCTCAGGGTAGGTAGGAGAGTTATGCTAACCTAAGGATTTGAGCCTAGGAGTTCAAAGTTGGGGACCAGGTGTTTCTTGGAGTGTGGCCCATGAAGGGCGTGATTTGGTTTGGGAAAAGAGGCAAGCTCAGCCCCCGTTATATTAGTACATTCAAGATTCTACAGCAGGTAGGTAATGTGGCATATGAGTTGGCTTTGCCCCAAATATTTTTTGGTATTCATCTTGTTTTCCATGTATATATGCTATTATGGTATATTCTAGATAGGTCTCCCATAATCCTGTGGGATTCAATATAGCTAGATGACCATTTGACTTTCGAAGAGGAGCCGATTTATATTCTAGCCATAGATGTCAACCAGCTAAGGTCAAGAGAGATTCCAGTGGTTAAGGTATAGTAGAGGCACTGTCTAGTCAATAAGGATAACTGGGAGATTAATCATAACAAACGAACCCAGTATCCTCACTTATTCGATCCTTCAGGTACTTCCTATCCCTTAACATTCGAGGACGGCCAAAAGCCCTTTTAGTAAGGGATGTTGTAATGACCTTCTAGGTTATTTTCTTTATTTCATATGTTTTCTATATTTTGAGATTTCTTGAAGCTGCTATAGGTTATTTATAACTTACTAGGATTGGTGGTTCGGTTCCCATTCAATTCATTTGAGTTTTATGCCAATTTCCCTATTTTGGAGCTTTTGAAATTAAGAAATTTGACTTAGGTCAAAACATCTAGTAAACGACCTTGGATGAGAATTGTGATAGTTCCATTAACTCAGGACATGGATTTTAGGATAGGAGGACCTTTGGTTTGGGTCTCTAGGCTTTCGGACTGGTTTTGGGCTACTGGGTGGGTTTTAGTTAAAGATAAATAGAAAGGGGCTTGGGCCCACATTTTGTTAAAACGACCTCCATTGGAATTTTTTTCAATTTTGTTGAGTTTGGAATTTCATTTCTGATATTGTAGCATATTTGGTTAGCGTGCATAGGGTTCCAAATGAATCTCAAGGACCCGTCCAAAGAATATTGCAACATAGGAATTTTATTGTATAATTGGTGCTGGTGCAACTGCCATAACGATAGTAGGGTCACTGTCACAGAGCCACTTTTATGGAGGAGGCTGAATTTATCTCCTTTAGCTTAGGTAGACCCTCCTTTTCTTTTGCAAAGCCGCTTAGGTGGAAAAACCTCTGTTGTTGTAGAGGCACAAGTCAATAGTTACCTCTACTTTTGTGGAAGGTCCGTCACCTATGCAACACCGCATTTATGGCCAGGCCTCTGCTTAAGCTTTGGTAGAAGTATATAAATCTTCACTTCATCCTTCTCATCATTTTTCATGCACTTAAACTCCATTATTGGGCTTGAAATCTTAGGAATTTTGAGGAAAGCATCTAATTAAGCTCCAGCATGATAATTCTACTTTCCTTGATCATATTCCATAAATTTCCCCGTCGAAATTCGTCTTTATCCCCTTAAAAATCTTAGTATAAGCTCTTGTTTTTCGAAATCATCAAGGGCTATTTTGAGCCCCAATTTAGGCTTTGATCTTGCTCAAATTTAGAGCATCTGTTCCTTGTCCTTCAAAAAAGCTGATTGCAGGTTCAGTTTTCGAATCCCGCCAGCGAGCACTCCTCAATGTTTGACCCAATTTTTGGCCCGAAGTGATAAATTGCAATTTGTGTACTGTTTTTCACATCATAAAAAATAAATTCTCATTTTTGATAATATGGCAGCAGTCAGAGGCTTCACGAAAAGGAAAAAACCCTGAGTGAATGATCTTGAGAACATTGTTTGACCAACAAGTAGGTTACGGCTTACCTACTTTTATACTTGGCTCGGTTAAGGTATATATATGATAATTTTATAATTAGTGGTGGGACTTTATGCTTTTTTTGAGGTGCTTTATCGCGGTATTCCTGGGAGTGTTAGCTTAATTAGGATCTTTAGAGTAGGTTTATATTGTCAAATAATAGTTTGGGTAGTCATTTCTCACTTGAGACATTGTCTAGGATACTTGGTAGCTTTAGGGTTACTACTGAAAATCTTAGCCTAGTTCTACGTAGATTTCTTGCCTTAGGCCATGTTCTTTTGAGAATTGTAGCTATAATATTGATCCTTCAGGTAGTTTACCCTAGGTAGTGTAATTATGGAAGCTTGTGGGTTGGGAATATTATCAGTTGAGGTCCCATTTCTATGTTAGTGTCCTTTCTATGGTGAGATAGCCTTGATTTGCTGTGGTACTTGCTATTTGGGTCTGGTATTAGCTGACAGGTTGACTTTTCTACTTTATTCACGCATGATATTCCTTCATTTTTATGTTATATGGTCCCCTCGGTTTAAAGATACTATTTTGATTTTAAAGAGAAGCTTGAGGTTATTTTATTTGTACTCTGGTTTTCCAAAGAGGAAAATGGATTATTTTAGTATCTGTTCGAGTTCGAGCACCTATTATACTTATGACTACTTATGGTTTGAGTTTGGGAGGTATTTATCACTAATTGTTACTTGAAATACCCTGTACGTGTTTGGGCAATGTATACAGATTACACAAGTCCCTCATGGGCCCTTCCTTAGCGAGCCACAGTTGTTGGAGGAGGATTATAGGGTATTGTTGGACATGGCATTCATCTCATATTGCATTACATGATATTAATTTTCACCTACCCATTCATATGCACTGCTTGTAACTAGTATTATTTATTGTTTGTACATGTCGTGCTTATGGGGCTCGGTTATGTTATATTGTTTGTTATTTGTGCCTTCTGAGCTTGTGAAGGTCTGGTTAGGTTGTAGTTAGATTATTATCATATAATTTAGGGAAGCCTGCTTGCTTACATTTTTCTTGAGCTTCTAGATATCCCCACTACAACATTTTATGCCTTTAGCCACCCTTGAAAAGTGTGGCCTAAACTGGCAAAAAGATCAAATGCCACACTTTTTGACTTTGGGCAACGCTTTATCAAGGGTGGGCTAAAAAGTCGTAACCTTTGACTTTAGGCCACGCTTTTTAAGTGTTGTCATAACAGCTACGCTTAAAAATTGTGGCCCATGAGGTTAAAACGCAACACTTTTAACACTTCATATAGCAACACTTTTCATGATCTCAACTACATTTTTCAAGCGTTGCTTCAACCTTTTTAGGCCACATCTGCAAAGCGTAGCCATTGCTACCCCTCTATAGCAACATTTGTAAAGTGTAGACTATACCTTAAACGGCTACAATTTCATTTTGCATATTATTATTCTATTTAGATGATCTCAAGCACTAAATTATTGTCAAATTCATTTAAAAGTAATAATTCAAATGCATAAATTTGCAATAAACTTCAAAAAAGAAACATTTCTCTCATATTATGTAATAAAAAAAGTATCTCCAAATGTTTACTAACAATGAATTCCATAACACCAACTGTAAATTAAAACATTGTAATTGTTCAAAAGGTCTTGATCATTCACTTCAATATATCGTATTGACTTGAGGCCACCGTTTCAAATTGGATCACCAGCATTTTCCTACACATACAAAATGATCAGTAATCAAATCCAACTGGTGAACAACACTTCTGCCCGAAAATAATGGTTTTCCCTGTCACGACCTTCACGAAAATACATCTGATACACCAGATATTAATAGCAATTATATACTGCAGGGAAATTCATACACAAATTAGCGGATAAATCCGAAAAAACATCAGTAAAAAACTAATGAGAAATTGACCCAAGACCTAACACAGTTACCTGAAGAATAGAAAAATTAACTTCCAGTAGAGTTCAATAGTCCTCCCTGAACAAGAATGATTTTAACCTACATCACTATTTAATACACTCAGAACTGAACAAATATCTTATATTCTAACCAGAAAGCCCTTCCTTTAAACACTATCAGTACGGGATACATGGCAACAATTATGAACATGACAGTACTTTTTCTTCTTTCTAAAGCCTGGGAAAAGAGAGACTTTACATGATGCCAAAAACAGTATCCTAACAACTGAATCCAACAAAAACAGGCGTCAAGATGTTCTATGACTACAATTGCATTCTGAGAATATTATAGACAACATCAATATATCAAAATAGGAATAGAAGGCAATAGCTAGAATTTAAGAAAATAAAAATATAAGAACTAATAGAATAAATATTAGCAATTACAAGATCTGCAATTACTTAGATTGACAGGAAGCAGATAAAAAGGAAGGGAGCTAAAAAAAATAGGGGGCGACATATGAAACTTTTATCTCTATTTTCTCTAAAATTTGAACCAGAGTGAGGAGTATAACTTTCACCTCCTCAATGAGATTTTTCATAATTCCAGAGATTGCATGTAATAATAAGTCACTACTCTCTTAACAATGTAAAAAACTAAGGAACATATATTAGGAATCATAAAATTTGTGTTCCTTTTTTATCGTGGCAAAAGATTCTTCTATCATAAATACGTAACAGGAGAATCAAAGGAGGAAGATTTGTTCTTGGTGTTACATTTTCTTCGACCAAAGAGACCTGAAAGGAAGGTAGCTTGAGTTTCAACAACAAAAAAAAGGTTCTAATTTGAGATAGAAGTTTTTCTACATTTTTCGATCATCTCACTTTCCATATCACAAGGACTTAATAACACAATATATCATGCCCTACAAAGTCCTATGCAGACAAACCACATCAATATGAAGCAAAGACATACTCAATGAGGGATCATATCATGATTTAACACTGTTAAAAAGAAGTACTTTTTACAGTTTTTGTACACCCAAATGATAGCAGGAAATCACAAAACCTAAAGTCACATTAAACAATAGTAATGAGAGGGCTTTTTGGCCTTTCCACATAAATTTGAACCCTAAACTTATTATTCACTTTTGTTTATTTTCCTTCTCTATGTCGTCCAATGTGAAAACCAAAGTAACAACAGGGGATCGGGTTGTTCCTTTAAGAAAAATGTGATCAAAGAAACTGCCAAATCAAATGAAAACCAAAAGATGTGAGAATTGTTGTGAAATTTGAAGCTAACTGGTTAGTAGTTCAACGGTAGCAGAACTATAACACATATGCAAACACCACAGTGAGACATGGTTAGACATGCTGATAAAGTAACAAAATAAGCTGATTGAGAATTATCAAAAACCTTCGTCCATGTCAAACTAGTTTCCTTCTAAGGCAAAAAAAGGAGGTTACTATAACATCTTAAACCACAAAGGAGTTCAATATTACAATGGAGATACTCCAGAACTTCTTCAGGATTCTTCACTTTTGGTGTCCTTCTTTTCTTGTGCTTTTATGGATCCTTTCATAATACAGTAATATAAAAGTTTGACTTATCATATACACTAGCAGGCTAGTATTCTACTAAAACACATACTGGAATCAGGTAACGATGGCCAGCAATGTTGTTAAGAATTCAATTTTGCATACATCAAACATGACTGCTTTTTGTTTTTCTTTGTTTCATGATTGTTTTTCCATTTGTGGTTTCAACTTCATAATCATGATGGGTCACCTGGAATTACCAAGTGATGAAAAGCAGTAAGAAAAGACATGAAGACTAATTCATGTATCTGTCGATATAAACTGGAAAGGTTAAATATTGAGTTGACCATCCAGATCTTAAAAAGGTATCTTCACGGAAGGGGATAAAATCAGAGTGTAAGGCATATGCTAAATATTAATTATCTATTGCAAAATGAATCCATACTAAATCTTCAGCTTACTCATTCTACAGAACTAATAGCTACTAATTCTCAAACTAATTTTACAGAAAGCTAATTAAAATGAACTGTTTGGGTTATCGGTAACTGTTGTTAGACACTCACCTTCCTACTATGTTTAGGCAGACTTCGTGTATTCACCTGCTCCATATTCCTCAACAAATTTGATACAAGTGTTTGACTTCCTACCAGATAATGTGAATTCTACCAAAATATTGAAACATGAACTAAAATCAGCATGCTAGTTTAGAAAATTGAAAGAGAACCATAATGATCTGTTGCTTTGCATGTTTACCATATCCTTGGCTTCAACTCTCTCAGGTACAAGCTGGCCTTTTTTGCTACTATCAGGCTGGTTTCTTTTTGTCACCGAGCATGAGTAGTTCTATATTTTTCACAAATTTTCAGCAGTGATGGTTGAAGTTAGATTATTAACCAAATTGGTTGTATTTTACATGTTCAGAATCCCCTCAAGTAGCAATCAGATTGACCTTTCCCATCACTTTCAGTTCAAATCAGAAATATAATATGTTTTCCGAATATCTATCATAAGTCAAGTTTTGGGTCTTTTTCATTTGTCCTTATGTTATATCCAGTCATATCAAATCTATCTCAGGATACGAATAAAACAAACTGAACTCGGTGATCAGAATGATACAGAATAGAAGATACAAGTTCAACTATTTAACACAAAAGAAAAAATTTGTCGTTGAAGTGTTAACTAATATGGAAATTCCTTTAACTTAAATAAACATAAAGTGTTACCTTATATGGGAGAAAACATAATTTATTTGTATATGTAAATTACAAATTGATCAATCAGCAGATTTACATGTAATATGCTAGTGTTTCACCTGCAATGACTTTGTATAGCTAGGTGATTAGATTACTGGAAATTCGATAGTTTATCAATTATTCTATAGTACGCTTTGATAATCAAATTTAAATCCTCTAAAGTATTTATTAAATCAGAAAGTATCCACTAAACTACAAAGTGATTGTAGATAGCTACTGTGTATAAGATGAGCAATGATAAATTTTAACAAACAAACAACACCTCAGTACCAAAAGAATTAGGGGTCGGCTATGTGAAACCTCACTATTCCCTTTAAGCTTAACTCATGTATAAATCTTAAGAAGCAGAGAACAAATATTGCAAAACAATCATACAATAGAACCTTCATTTTCCGTTAGGTGGCCCGATAGTATAAAATTACCATCTTAAGTTACTAGTGTATAGAAGTTATACTAGGATAAAATTAGATAATCTCTAAGACATTGAGTACGTGTTAGTTGGGAAATTTCTATCCAACATATTTAAATAACATGAAATTTTTCATTACAAACAGAAGTAGTTTTTGACCAAATCCTACTAATGAGCTTTGTTTGCTTGGCTGTTATATGTCTCACTACTTAAGAAATCATAAAAAGAATAACTAATTATCCAATGTTGTAAAATCAAGACTAACTAACAAAATAAGTTAATTAAATCCAAGCTCTTATAGATTCAACCAACAAAATACTAACAGTTAAAGATCCATCTGTTTTGCATCAGCCAAAGAAGTGAACTATGGATAATAGCATCACTCTTTATGAAAACATGACATTCACATTCAAATAAGAAAAAATTTAACGGAAGGAAGGTTCAATAATAATGATATAATTCTTGGGGTGGTTCATATGGCATTACACATTTATGAGGAGACGAAACTACACCATAGGACCACAAAACCATGAAGTCGATTTTGCCATTATCTCTACAGACTTCATAACCCTAGAGGAGAGGAGAAAGGCAAATAAGAAATAAATTTGAAGATGAAAGCCATCCTGAGAAAGTGTAAATTCAATGTAGGCAAAAGTGCAATTGTTAATTACTACAACAAATTATATTTGAATAGTGCTTCACAAATAACTCTTTTACGAGTCGGAGAGGAGCAAATTATATCTAAGTAAGTTGTGGGAACATTTCTATGTAGATCTTTGTGATTGGAAACATTCCTATCTCCCTAAATCCTTCCCTCTACACCAATATTCATACACAGAGATCTGACAAAATTAACCAAATTAAGGAACTGACCTTGAAGCTGGCTACTAGGAAGAGCATCTCCTTCCACCCAATGTCGGACAATTTACAGCTAACAGCAGCGCGATTCTGGTGGGATTTTCACAAACTCAAGATTGGAGAAAATCCCACCACCAGCTAGGAAGCCATCGACGAATAGCAGCAGCGCGTCGGAGTCTATTAAAAAATCTTCAGCTATTTTTGGTTGAATAGATATATGGAGGCAAAATAATTATTTTAGCCAAAAATTTATCTGAATTAATAGACCACACTTCAAAAGTTTTGTTTGTATAATTATAAATATAGCACACTTAAAAGTGTGGCTATATGTATAAATAAGTGTTGTCAATTGTTTATGATTTGGCAACACTTAAAATGTGTAGCCTATAGTTCTAAAGAGCACACTTTAAATGTGTTGCCAAAGATTTTGTGGCTAAAGGCTCTGTACAAGGCCACACCTTGAAAGTGTGGCCTTTGATACTTTTGGTAACACTTTTAAAGCATTGTCTAGATTTAATGTGGCCTTTGGCCTAAAATGTTGTAGTGACCATGTTTATTCTCTTTTAGCCTGACTATGTTTAGTCTTGTTTATATTCACATTTTATTATATTTAAATCTTATCTGAGCTCAGTCGGCCTATGATGCCTACTGAGTACCACATGTTATGGTACTACTCATACTACACTTCTGCATCTTTTTTCCTGATACAGATCCTAGTACGAGTTATCGCTGCTGACTTCCATCTCGTGTGGAGCTATTTGATCAAATACTTGGGCTGAGTTCTTCGGTAGATTTGCTCCATCTCTGTCTACTTTTGACTAGTATTTATTTGTTGATATATTCAGAGATAGTCTGTATATTTGTACTTACCAAGTACTCCTGTTGTATGTAGTAGCTCTTGTAGTGACTGATACCATGTATTGGGGGTAAATTTCTATACTTGGGTTCCTTCCCACTCTAGGTATTTACATATGGGCCCTATCTCCTATTTTTATTTCCATATCTGGATAGAGTATTATATGATTTGATCTTTCTTTTTATGAGCCCGTTATTTGTCATTTTGGGTTGTGGAGTTTGCTTACCTACTTGTGGGTTACAGTAGGTGTCATCATGATCTCAATTTTTGGATCGTGATAATAAACATCATCAACATCACATTTAATTGATCATAACTGGAACTTTCAATAAAGAATTATAGGTTATAAATTTTGTGAGGAGAAAAAAACTGGTGCTTATATAGAACTATAGTAGATATTTTACAATTTTATGTGCTTTGTGACAAAGTAATGAATGCTACCTTATTTTGTTAATCAAAGCCAGGCCTTAACAGGACATTTATTGCTAAATAAGAAAAAATCTGTACAAAACTAGCCCATCCAGACAGGCCTAATTAGGCCTGAACTGAAATGGTTCAAAAAAAAAAATTACCTACTCAAAAGCGGGTAAACTATAGAAATGGCCTCCTTTTTGAGTGGCTTTGCTTTTTTGTCCCCCATAAGAGAAGTTCTATAAAACTAGTCTATCTTCTTTTTTATGCATAGAACAAATACATATTTGCCCCTCTATACCTCATATATTTTTAAACAACTCTCCATGCTTATTTGTCTTTCAACTTCCATTTTTTTTATCTTTTTTATTTTTCTTTGATTTTTTTTAATTACTTTTAGAGTGTGTTTGGTATGAAGGAAAATATTTTTCAGAAAATATTTTTCAATTTTCTCATGTTTGGTTGGTTTAAATGTTTTGGAAAATGTTTTTCAAATGAACTTATTTTCCTCAAGTTTAAGGAAAATGATTTTCCTTCAATAAGTAAGGAAAACATTTTTCAAAACTCTCTTTCAACCTTACACCTCAACTTTCCACCCTAACCCAAGTCTCACGTATCGATTCTCACTACTAACCCAAGATCCAACTCCCGACCCCAACTTTCTATACTCGACTCGACAGTTGGGGTCGGGTATCGGGACGGGAGTTGAGGTCGGGTCGTGGGTCGGGAGTTGGGGTCGGGTCTCGAGTCGAAAGTCGGAGTCGAATCTCGGGTCAGAAATTGAGGTTGCGTCTTGGGTCGGGTGTGGGGTTGGGAGTCAGGGTCAAGTCCCGGGTTGGGTCCTGCATCTCGAGATGGGTCTCGGGTCGGGAGTCAGGGTCGATTCTCGGGTCAGGCATTAGGATTGGGTCTCAGGTCGGGAGTCAGGGTTGGATTTGGGGTCGAGTCTCGAGTATCAGGTCGGGTTTTGGGTTTCAAGATGGGTCCCGGGTCAGGAGTCGGGGTCGAGTCTAGGGTCGAGAGTCAGGGTTGGGTCTCGAGTCGGGAGTCGAGGTTGGTTCTCGGGTCGGGATTCGGGGTCGGGTCTCGGGTTTCAGGTTGGGATTTGGGGTTAGGTCCTAGGTCTCAAGACGGGTCTCGGGTCGGGAGCCGGGGTCGAGTTTTGGGTTGGGAGTCTGGGTTGGGTCCCGAATCGATATTCGAGTTCGGGTCCTAGGTCTCGAGACTGGTTTTGGTTTGGGTCTGGGGTTGGGACTTGGGTCGGGAGTCGGGGTCGGGTCTTGGGTCGGAAGTAGGGGTCAGAAGTAGAGGTTAGGTATTAGGTCGGGTGTCGAGGTTGGGTGACGGGGTCAAGAGATGGGTCCTGGTTCGTGAGTCAGGGTTGGGTCCTAATTTGGGTGTAGGGGTCGGGTTTTAGATCAGGTGTTGGGGTTGCATGTCGGTTCATCGTGGTTGGGTGTCGGAGTCGGGTTTTGGGTCAAGGGTCGGGGTCGGATCTTGATTTGTCGAGGTCGGGCGTCAGTCTAGTTTTGGGTCGAGAGTAGGGGTCGGGTATCGGGGTCAGGTATAAGGGTTGGGTCCCGACTCGACTGTCGGGGTTGGTTACCACCTGGTCTAGAGTCAGAGTCGGGTCTCATGTTGGTTATCGCAATTGGGTCTCAATTGGGTGTCAGGGTCGGGTTTTGAGTTGGGTGTCGGGGTCGAGTCTCGTGGTCGGGTCTTGATTCGGCTGTCGGGTTCGATTACTGGGTCTGGATTCTAGGTCGGGTGTTGGAATCGGGTCTCTATTTGGGTGTTGGGGTCGGGTCCTGGATCAGTAGTCGGGGTTGATTCTCGGATCATAAACTATTTTCGGATTAGAAACTATTTTCCTTAAAAGTATTTTTTTTACTCTCTAGCCAAACACTAAAAGATTTTTTCTGAAAAATATTTTTCATTTACCAACCAAACACTAGAAAATATTTTCTGGAAAATATTCTCCCCTCACCAACCAAACATCAGAAAATAAGTCAGAAACCAACTTGTTTTCCATGAAAACATTTTCCTTCATACCAAACACACCCTTAACCTTTTCTCCTCTTAACTTCTATTTTTTTTTCTCTTTTTTATGTTTCTTTGAATTTTTTTTCTCAACCTTTATTTTTCTTTTTTTTTCTCAACCTTTATTTTTTTCTTTTCTCCTCTTAACTTCTATTTTTTCTTTTTCTCTTTTTTATTTTCTTTGATTTTTATTTTTTTTTAATTTTATCAACGTTTATTTTTCTTTTGTTTTTTGTTTTTTGTTTTTTCTTCATTTTTTCTTTTCCCTCCACCCTTATTTTTTTTCTTTTCTTTTCTTCGATTCCTCCAAACAACAAGTTATTCCTCATGGACAAGAGTTAACTCTACCACATTATGTCTTGATTTATGAGATGTTCTATAACTCTTCCCTTAGAGGAAAAACTTAGCCCAAAGACTTTCAAATAACAAGTTACACCCCACGGACAAGAGTTGATACTACCACATTGTGTTTTGATTTATGAGATGTTCCATAACTCTTACCTTAGAGGCAAGACTTAACTCAAGGACTTTCAAACAACAGGTTACACCCCATGGACAAGAGTTGACACAACCACATTGTGTCTTGATTTAGAGATGTTCTATAACTATTGCATTAGATTGCAGACTTAGCCCAAAGACTTTCAAACAACAAGTTATGCCCCCATGGGCAAGAGTTGACACTACTACATTGTGTTTTGATTTATGAAGTATTCTATAACTCCTGCCTTAGAGGCAAGACTTAGACCAAGGACTTTCAAACAATAAATTACGCTCCATGGGCAAGAGTTGACGCTACCACATTGTGTCTTGATTTATGAGATGCCTTATAACTCTTGCCTTAGAGGTAAGATTTAGCCCAACGATTTTCAAACAGCAAGTTACGCCCTATGGGCAATAGTTGTCACAACCACATTATGTTTTGACTTATGAAATGCTCTATAACTCTTGCCTTAGAGGCAAGACTTAGCCTAATAACTTATAAACAACAAGTTATGCCCCATTAGCAAGAGTTGACACTACCACATTGTGTCTTAATTGATTTTTGAGATGTTTTATAACTCTTGTCTTAGAGGCAAGACTTAAGCCAAGGACTTTCAAACAACAAGTTACGCCCCATGGGCAAAAGCTAACGCTATGACGTTTGATTTATGAGATGCTCTATAACTCTTGCCTTAGAGGCAAGACTTAACCTAAGGACTTTCAAACAATAAGTTACGCCCCATGGGCAAGAGTTGACACTACCACATTGTGTCTTGATTTATGAGATGCTCTATAACTCTTGCCTTAAAGGCAAGACTTAGCCTTAGGACTTTCAAACAACAAGTTACGCCCCATGGGCAAGAGTTGATGCAACCATATTGTGTTTTGATATATGAGATGTTCTAAAACTCTTGTCTTAGAGGAAAGACTTAGGTCAAGGATTTTCAAATAATATGTTAGGCCCCATGGGCAAGAGTTGATACTACCGCATTGTGTCTTGATTTATGAGATGTTCTATAACTCTTGCTTTGGAGGCAAGACTTATCCCAAAGAACTTTCAAACAACAAGTCAAGCCCTTAAGTTTTCTTCGATGTCAAAGAAAGAAGATCGTCTTTGCAGATTATCCAACTTTCTGTTCATTAGCAAAAAATAATAGAAGTTGAAAAAAAAGGAAAAAAAAATATTGAGGAAAAAAGAAAAAGAGAAGGAAAAAAAATAAAGGTTAAAAAAAAGAAAAACATAAAGGTTGACAAAAACAATAATGAGAAGAAAAAAATAAATATAAAATAAAAATAAAGTTTGAGAAAAATGAAAAAAAAAAGTGAGAAAAGAAAAAAACATAAAAACTAAAAGAAAAATAAAGGTTGAGACAAATGAATTTAAAAAAGAAAAACTAGAGAAATAAAAACTAAATAATGTTTGAGGGAAAAAAGAAAAAAGAAAAAAAGGTTGAGAAAATGAATTGAAACTAGAAAAAAAATCAAGGAAAAATAAAAGAGAAAAAAAATAGAAATTGAGAGACAAATGAGCATGAAAAGGGTAAAAATATTTAGGGTCTTTTTGGAAAGCCTCCTGGTAATTGGAATTAGTGTAATCACTAGGGTAGTAATTATCATCCTAGTAATTACACAGCCTAGTAATTTAATGACCTGTTTGTTTGTCACAATGTAATTACAGTGTAATTTCAAGTGTACTGTTTGGTTGCACATGTATAATTACATGGTTATATTTGTTTTTTAAAATAAAAGTTAATTATCAAAAGCTAAAAATTTATATTAGACAAATAAGTGCCTTTATAAATGATATTAAATTAAATATTTAATATATATATATATATATATATATTTGTCTTTTGAAATATATTAATTAATAAACATATGTTCTTAGAAAAAAATAATTTATTTATATTTTTCAAACTAGTATATTTTAATTAAATTAGTCATCTTCATGAAATGCATGTTTGACATAATGATTAATATTATAAATATAATGTCATAAAATTATTAAAACATTTGACAAAAAGATAATCTATCAATTCTAACTAAAAATTGAATAGCTTATAATGTGAAATATCATGTCAATACTAGTAAAACAAATTTGGCGTTGAATAGCTTCGAACATCAAGGCTTTGATACCAATTTGGCAGAATCTCTAAGGTGGGCGGTAATCCGCGCGGCCAGACAGATCTAGCTAATTTAGCACCTTTATGCTGAAACATAAAAATCAAAATATATAGGAATTTTTATATAGCGTATGGTTGTATGAAAGGATCTTCTCACCTTTTACCCGAGCAAGGGGCCTGTCAGGATCTAATATATATTCTTAATGAGCCCATGTGTCTGGAGGTTCTAACTGAAAAAGATCTCCCTTTTCAACATCTTTTACGGGCTTAGAAACTGGCTTACCAGACGTAGTCACTAAGACAAAGCTACTAAGAATAGTACTAGATCCGACTGTACCACCATCTCAGAACCAAGCCAAGCTACTATATAATAATTTCTTTATATTTTGATAAAGCCACATCTTTAAGGTTACTATACAAGAGAAGTTAGATATTCAACATAGATATGAAATTTAGCCAGACAGAGTTACGGCTGGGAGAAGAAGAGGAAAAGAGGTATCACCTTAAGGACTCGGAAGCAAAGGGTCGGACCCGGATGCAAGGGTCTAGGCCAGATAAGCAAGGCCAATAGATATGGTCTGCCCTGTATAATTCTTCCATGGCTGGGGACACTCTGGTCCATTCTCGGTATAACTTAAGAAAAGGCTCTGGCAATATCTTGATTGAAGGCCCGTGGTATGACCACCAATTTAAGAACCAATTAGGAATTAATTCGGAAAAAACCTTTGCACAAATCTTTATAAACCATGTGTGCCTGTTTTTATCATTGTTATAATACAGGACTTGTCAAAGGCACGGATATAATCTCAATATGTAAAAGTTATTTTGGAATTATTAAGGCTTATCTGCCTTTCTTTCATGGTAGATATACCTAAGACTGGCTGCCGGACCGGTACGTTTCGGTATCGTTTCGGTCCATTTCGGTATCGATACCGGTTCGTACCATTTCGGTAGGAACCAGTTCGGAACGGGATGGAACCTACCGGTTTTACGATTTCATTCCGGGAAACCGGTACCGGTCCATTTCGATTCTGGTCCGGTCCGTTTCGGGATTTAACGGTAACTAGCCATTGGGGACTGTTGCCAACAGCTAGTGGGGGGCCCAACGGCTAGTTTGACCCCCTCCCCCCCAGGCCCCCAGCACCCCCCAAGCCCCCCTCAGCCCCACCAGGCCCCACCAGCCCCTCCCCCCTTTCAAAATCTTATAAATACCCCTTCCCCATTCAAATTTTATTTACAATTTCAATTTTTTAACTCTCATCCTCTCTCAATTTTCTACTCTCAAGTCTCAATATCTATAAATTCTATAATTATTATTATTATTTTGCAATTGAAATATAATTTGGTGACTTTTAGAGGAGCAATCTCTTTCAAGTTTTAAATTTCGGTTATAATCGTCTGCTTTTATGGCAGACTTTTGTTACATTTGTTCCACTCTCTAATCTTTTAATTTATTTTTAGTATTTATTAGTTGTGTTTTTTTGTTTTAATTTGCTACTTTCATATTTCATTTCATTATATTAGGATTCCTCTAAAAAAAATTCTGGTAAAAAAAGTATTGCACAAAAAACAAAAGATTTTATGAAATTTGGTAAAAAAAAATAAAAATCAAGGTTCTTCTAGTTCTTCTCACTTGCCTCAAGTTAGATTTAATACGGATGATTTTACGCATGTTAATGAAACTGATTTTGCTCATCCCTCTATCATAGAAATTAATAGCAATACCCCTATTCCCCACGAAGCTTTCGAAAGATTGTATAACGATTTTGAAGATGAATTAGATGAAGAAGTAGAATTACATGTGGATGGTTTAGATGATACATCAACTAGTCCCACTCCCGTCGCCGCTAGTGTCGAAGCTCCAACTCAGGATAATCCTCAGGCTGGAGCTAGTCATCCCCCTATTTGTCCGGTTAGGGGTAAGACCACGACACAACGTGCTTTAAAATCAGCTGTGTGTAAATTTTGTTATTTGAATGATGAAAAAATTGTTACTACGTGTGGTATTTGTAAACAACAGTGAAAATATATATCTGGCGGGTCTGGAGGTTCTACTGGGGGTTAAAAACCCATTTGATTAAGAAACATTCGAGAGAATGGAATACATAT
This sequence comes from Capsicum rhomboideum, assembly GCA_031232105.1. Lineage (NCBI taxonomy): Eukaryota > Viridiplantae > Streptophyta > Magnoliopsida > Solanales > Solanaceae > Capsicum > Capsicum rhomboideum. Next base: position 48,962,012 of record CP124716.1, on the reverse strand, counting down.
ATGGCTTCCCTTCAAACTGCCGGTTCTGGCACTGGACCCTCTGTTGTCGGGTCAAACATGTTTCAAACTGGACTAAACCCTTCAAACCCGCCTGGTCCTGTTACACAACGACCCTATAATAGGGATCGTGATCGTGAAAATTTTGCAAAAATGATTGTTGTCTGTGGTTTGCCTTTTAATTTTGGAGAAAATGAAGGTTTTATAACATATATTCGGGATACATATAATCCCAGTTTTGAAGGTTTTTCAAGAAGTATGGTAAAAAAGATATTTTTGAATTTCAAGAAAAACGTATGCAATTTCTTCGTAGCTATTTTTACATGATGGATTGTAGGGCTGCTATTACCACTGACATGGGTCGTAGTCCTAACGGTAATGACTATTTAACTGTTACTGCACATTGGGTTGATTATAATTGGAATTTGTAAAAAAGAATTATTGCTTATAAAATTTGTGAACATAAAAAAATCGTTATTTATATTGCTTCTACTGTAGGTCAAATTTTAGAATTTTATTTTCTTTCTGATAAAGTGATTAGCATTACTTTAGATAATGTTTCTGCTAATTTAAATGCTATTTCTCATCTAGAAACTAGAATTTGTCCAATTAGTAAATATGTTTTTCATGTTAAATGTGATGCACATATATTAAATTTAGTTGTGAAGGATGGTATTCAATTATTTGATAATACTTGTGATAAAGTTGAAAATGTTGTGCTTTGGATTTTTCATATGCATAATAGTAGTAGAATTAGACAATATAAAGAGTTTTGTCGATCGTATCAACTTCCGTATAAAAAAATTCCAAAACAAATTAAAACTAGATGGAATTCTTTTAATGAAATGATTGAAGATGCTTATACATATAGACAACCTATTACTATGATGTTTAATTCTCATAATGCTTATCCTAGTCATCAACTCAATGAAAATGATTGGAATCAAATAGAAGCACTTAAAGGTTTTTTGAAATCATTTTATGATGCTACAAAAGTTTTTTCTGGAACGTATTATCCCACTATTTCTGAAATTTTAATACATATATGGTCTATTTCATCCCTTTTTGCAGAGTATAAAGATAATGAATTTTTTAAGAATGCTATTGTAGCTATGGTTGAAAATTTTAAAAAATATTTTTTTCCTATCCCCCAAATTTATTTAATTGCAATTCTTTTTAACCTGAAATATAAAGAACATGGTGCAAAAGCTTTGGTTAAAGGAATTTATCAAAATTTAAATATTCAACCGCATGAAAGTCCCGATTTGATAACTTTTCAAAACAGCATTCACACTTGTGCTAAGGAATTGTATGACAAATATTGCACATTCGATAATGTTGAAGTTCCTCAAACTTCTATGCCTCGACTAGATGCCTATGGTAGAGCACAATCATCACTTGGTCTTCATTCTTCGCATAAATGTGAATTTGTTAAATATCTTGACCAGGGTTCTGATACTATCACAAATCAAGAAGGCGTACCACAACTATTGAATTGGTGGAGGGCTCATGGTCATCAATATCCAAAACTTAGCAAGATGGTGAAGGACGTGCTAGCTATTCAAGGATCATCCGTAGCTTCAGAGCAAGCTTTCAGTGCGGCAAGATTTCAAATCGGCGATCATAGATATTCATTAGCAGAAGACTGTTTGGAGGTATCGGTGACTTTTAGAGATTGGATCAACGCCGAATGAAGAAATAAAGGAGTTCCAAAGTTAACTAAATTACAAGAAGATTACTTAGATGCAGTCATTGATGTAATAGTGATGATGACATTGAAATTGAAGATCGTCAGCAAGTTTTACCAAGACCGGAGGTTATTGCTTAAAATTTACAAGAGTTAGAACAAAACTTTATAGGATTATACAACTATTAGCTTACATTCGAGGCTTAGTTGAAACAGAACCCTTCCTAGAAAGTGGCTGCGTAAATTAGGCGCTCTACTAATAGTTGTAAATTGTAATACAAATTTGAAATTTTGAATAAATTGTATTGATTTTTAATTTTATCATACTTTTACGTAATGCATTTCCTTTTTGTTTAGTTTGAGTGTTTAAATTAGCAACTTAAAAACTTATATAACTCATAAATTGAAAAACTTAGAAAAAAAAACTTTAACAAAGTTATATACTTTTATATAAACTTTAAAATTCAAATATATAAACTTCAAAAAATATAAACTTAAAGACTTATAACTTATAAATTGAAAAACTTAGAAAAAAAACATATTTAAACTTAATTCAAAATATTTAAAAACTAAATTTAAACTTAAACTACATAATTCAAAATATAACTTTTATTCTTTAGCTAAAATGTAAAAAATAATTTATTTATTCAAATAAAAAATTATTATTTTAAAAAATTAATATTAAAATCGCCCATACCGGTTATCCCATTCTGTTTCGGTCCATTCTGGCAATATACCATTTACTACCGGAACGGAATGGAACCGCGGTTTCATACCGATTATTCCGAACCGGTACAATCCGATACCGGTTCCATTCCGATTCGATTCATACCGGTCCATTCTGGTCCGGCTCGGTACCGGTCCATTCCGGTCCGGCCATTCCATTCCGGCAGAATGCCCAGTCTTAGATATACCCCAATCTTCTACAGATATAATCTGTTTAATGATTATTTTTGAGAAGTTATAAACATTCTCATCCGAATTATTGCCCGGAAAATGCTGGAATTCAGCAGTACCTATTTCTTTTAGAATGGTCTCATAATATGAACGAGTCTTATAAGACTCTACTGGGAAATATAATCCCCTCAACAAATACCTTTGGAATATTTTCCACGGTTTATCTTTCCGGTTTAATTTTGAATTTTCGACAAGAAATATCATTTCTTGTTTTGACACTGTCTCGTAGGACCTGATATCATCGTTGTCCTCTTTAGTAACTGAAGCAAAAGTATCACTCTGCTTCTGGCTTTCTAAATATGCCTACATGTGCCTGTATAACGGGTTGTCCTCTGGAATATCTTCCAGGTGTATAACATTTGGTTTTGACGATAAAGATTCGCCAGTCTGAGAAATCTTCTTCTTTACAAAAGTCCTTTTGCCCATTTGTATAACTAGGGTATTGGAAGAGGAACTGTATCACGATCCCTGACTGTATGACCGGGAAGAGGATGATCTTCCTCTGCATTGTCCTCGACCTCTAGTCCAAGGATGATCCATCCTGCAAATATTCATGGGATAAGAAATCCGGCAAAGAATTATCAATTCCCTTTTTTTATACTGGATTTCAAAATCAAATGGGGCTAATTGAGTCTGCCACCTCGCAAATATTATTTTAGAGGCATCATTTTTAAAATCTTTGTCAAACATATATTTGACTAATTGAGCTCAGTTTTTATCAACAACTTTTGATTATAAAAATCATCTTGAAATTTTAAAACACACTTGACAATAGTCAACATTTCATGAGCCATAGTAGCATATTTCTTCTAGACTTCAGTCCATTTACCTGAATGAAAATGAATTAAATATTCACAATTATCATTGGGATTTATTTGTTTTAGAATTCCTCCAAAATCAATATTAGACGCATCTATCTCAATAATCTTTTCCCAAGGTGGATTAGCAAGAGTTAGACAACGTAGAACCTTAACTCATTTTTTAATATTTTGAACAATAACCGTATGCTTATCAGTCCACGACACTTAATAATTTTTCTTTAGCCTGTCGTATAATGGGGCTAAATCTCGAGATGAATTTTTATAAAAAGGGAAAATATAATTTAAACTTCCAAAAAATCTTTGTAATTGAGTCCTATCAGTGATAACATCAGGAAATTTATCAGCAAAATTGATATCCTGTTGTATCGGTGTTATCTTTTCTTGACAAATATTATGCCCTAAAAACGGACATCGGTTTGGAATAAACTCATTTTTGGTTTAGATATGACCAAACCATTTTGTATAACAATCTTTTTAAAAATATCTAAATGCTTAATATGCATTTCTAAAGTTTTAGAAAAAAACTAGAATGTCATCAATATAGACAATAATAAAATCCATATAAGGATTAAAAATATCATTCATGATTTTCGGAAATTCAGAGGGTGCGTTTTTCAAACCAATGGCATAACATTCCATTCGTATTATCCAAATGGGACATTGAAAGCAGTTCTATAAGTATGCTCTTTCAAAAGCTGTATTTGTCAATAACCTGATTTTAAAAAGATATTGGCATCATATAATCCAGATAATAAATCTTTTTTGTTTGGAATTGGATACCGAATCCATTTTAAAAACTTATTAAGAGGTTTATAATTAATGACCAATCTTGGTACACCTCTTTCTTTTCTGCAGCGTTATCAACATAAAATACAGTACACGACCAAGGAGACTTGGACGATTTTATCAAACCTTTTTGCAATAAATTATCAATTTCTTTTTTGCAAAAATTCAACCTGTTCAGTATTCATCTGACATGGTCTTGATTTCGTAGGAATATTATCCTCAGAAAATCTTTCTTCATAAGGAAGAGTAACTATGTGCTTTTTGCGATTCCAAAAGGCACTAGGATGATCGACACAAATATCAATGGTATTCTGTTTGAAAATCAATTTAATTTTTTTCTGTATTTTAGCAGACTTTATTGTATCACAAATATTCATGCTAAATACTTCTAATTGCATAGAATCAGCATGCTTTTGCTTCATATCAATTAAAGCATTTATATCTCTATTTACAGGATCCGTAACAAAAGTATAACTAATTTCTTTGTTATTAAAAGTAGCTTTAAAACCCTTAGCATCAATATGCGTATAAGGATAAATAGCATTTATAAACGGAGTACCGAGAATAATTGGAGGGTATAACTGATTTTTTACCAGAAAAAAGAAATGCGGAATGCAAACTTTATTTCGACAAATATGAGCATTAGGCAATTTATACTTTATATCTAAAGCATGTTCTGATGCAGATCGTACTAAATGAGTTGTTTTTTGAAAGTATTTAGTAGGAATTAATCCTTCTTGGATGCAACTAACATCGGCACCACTATCAATCATTGCAATTTCATTAACATAGAAATTATTATCAATTAATATGGTACATTTAATGTACCACTTATGAGCAGTAACAATTTGCATCATTCCTAAAAACATATCATTTTTAGGATCCAAATTAATTTGTTTTGAAATCTCAATTTCATCGTTTTCCAAAACATTTTCCTTTTTACCATTTGAAGACTCAGTTAAAGAATTATTTTTCTCAATCTGAGTAATTCGATGATCACAAATCATTTGATTTTGTTTTAGAGATTTAATCTCCTTTTTCAAATTTTCAATTTTAATATTTACATCATCAAAAGACGTATCACGTGTTGGAGTATGTTTTTCAAAAATTCGTCTATTGACTTCTGATAATGTATAAGGATCTGAATATATTAATTTATTCTTTTGACCGGCTATATTCGAACTATTTGAACTTGAACTAGCTGCCAAATTAATGATTTTTTCACGAAGGTTATTATCAGTAACCTCCTTTAGAAGCTCTATTATATTATTAGAGGTAATAGTTTGAATATTCATATTTTGAAATTGTGACTGAAGTTTATAAAACTCATCATTTTCACAAGAACAAATATCACCTTTGCAAGTATTACAAGCAGTAACATTATCATGATTTTCACTATCAGAATAATCAAGTAAATCTACTTCTGCTTCTGATTCTGACTGATAAGGATCATAATCGGATTCTGATCCAGAAGTGTATAACATTCCATAAATCTTATCATGCAAAGCATTGTCTAATTCTAAAGCTTTAAGCTTTTCTAACTTACAATTAGGAGCAATATGACCTAATTTACCACACATATAACATTTAACTTTGGAAAGATCCCTATTGAACCTATCTTTCGTAAATCTTTTAGACTTACGAGCACTTTTTTGTGCTTATCGTTCTTCTTTGGATCTATATCTAGATCTACGCTTCCTATATGAATCATCTGGGTTTGGGTTTCTATGATACTTACCCTTTTTCTTCTTAGTTTGACTAAAAGGCTGAGCTACACCAAATTGTGCACAGAATCTCCTAATTGAGATTTTTCCTTAAGCTTATCCATCTTAAGCTGTCTAGACAATCGTAATTCATTACACAAGTTTAATCCTTCTTGTGTACAAAATCCTACAAGCTTTCCATTGGTATAATTTGTATACGAAATTTCACCGTAATTACCTCAAAGAGCTTTTCGAACTCTTTCGGCAAATAATGAAGGGAGGCCATCTATAAACTTGGCTTTCCAATGGTCACTATTATTTTTGGGTAATTCCATGACCCTACTTAGGAATGTATCCTTATACCATCAAAACTCCCCTAAAGTCCTGCATCGAAGACCATTAAGGAGTGTACGAGTTGTTTTAAAGTCACTGGTAAATCTACCACTGAAATGTTCTAAAATTGTCATAACTAGGGTATAGACCGCATCTTCTCGGCCTTTTTCTAACTTATATCCCAAGTTATCAATATTTTATTCGGGATTTATAGCATTTATAATCGCTACCTTAGCTTCTATGGATATATAATTATCCCACCAACCTCTAAGTTGGCCTGTAAAACCAGCAAATATCATTTTGCAAATGGTCTTATCAGTATTTTTGGTACTACCTTTGCATATAGTAGCATACATCATCATTCTATGGACCAAAATAGTCATTTGCTTATCAATCAGACCATCTATATTTCATTCATAAATTTTATTACCACTATAAGACGTATTAGTCTAGTTTCAATCTCGTTCTTCTATAAGAACATCTTGAGGGGTCGATCTAGGATAATAATGGGTTTGTATTCTAGGCTTATCAGCGTATCGATAGTTCCCTTGAGCTTATTAAGCTCGGACCAAGATTCTTCCTTATGATTAAAGGATGACTCAAGCTTATCAAAAAATTGAGAAGACATGTCAATAGGCTTAATATTTAAATTAGAAAACTTCTTTTCAAGGAGTTCTTCTAAATCATCATAAGTTTTGATTTTAAAATCCTGAATCTCAGGAGGTCTTTGAATAGAACTAGTAACAATCTGAGTGAGTGTGGTGCCAGAAGAGGAGGCAACATCTCTCTTATTGATACTAATTTGCTTTGTTAAAATAATTAATTCGTCTTATTTAACGTTACTGAGTATTTTTATCAAAATAGTCAATTCACCTAATTTTTTATCAAGTGAACTAATGTGCTCACCCAAAATTTTAACATACAAAGACATATAATTATTTTGAGAAATTAATTTATTAATTTCTGCAATACTTACTGCTGCAACATTGTTATCAACAAATCTTTGAAAAGCAGTAAAAGTAATCCCTGTATTATTGGGTAATATAAAAGATGATTGTGGTGGATAAACAACTTTAATAATTTTTTCACTTCCATCTTGATAAGATCTTTCTAAAACATTTATATATAAGGGTAAATAAGTGGTTATAAACCAAGACACAAAATACATAATTCGATTATGCAATGTACAAGTTTCATAAAACTCTTGAGAAATATTATTCAAGTCATCATTACTATAAGTATCGAAAAACCAACTTTTAAAATGGTTCTATCTTTTATCAAAAAATTCATTTTGAATATGTTTTCTTGTCAGGGATCCTGGACTAAATTCTATTTTGTAAGGAACCATTAAATATCATTGAGGTTAAAATTCATTTCGGATGCAGAAGGAATGTCCTTATCAGAATTTTTATCACAAGCTTGAACAATATTTGTTCGCGGATCAATTTTTAATTTTTCAACTGAATTATGAGTCGAAGGAATTGTATGCAAAGATGCAACATGGTTAAGCCTAGCTGGACCATAAATAGGTTCAACTGGAACTATCACAGAAGACACATAAGACAATTATTTATCGCTACCAGTAAAAGACTGTATGTTATAAATAGAGGATTTATCATCAAACTGAATACAAATTTTTCCATCAGGAGTTTGCGTAATATGAGAATACTCAGAATTAGTAATTTTATCAGCTAATTGATTTTGCGGTATAACCGAATTTAAAACCCAAGTATTTGAAAATTAATTTCTTCCCATCTGATAGGTCAACGAGTAGTAATTTTTGATTTAACAAAATTTGTTTCAAACAAAATAGTTTGATTAGATGTATCATATAATTTACATCTAGGATTCAAAGTAGATAATAATTTATAATAAATCCTATAGGACAGACATATCAGTTCAGAACCAGGTGCATAATTATATCCTTGTGTTTTAACATTTAATGTTAATGCATCTAGAATATTCACATCAGATAAAGACAGCTGCAAATTAGGCTGTGTATTGAAATAAACTGGACCATAGGCCAACGTTGATTCTATCGAACCCATTAAAGATTGTCGAAAATTTAAATTTCGTGCATCTCTAAGAGCTGCTAAAAACGTTTCTGGTAACCCTTTAAGAGTTAATGATTTAAATGCAATTTGAACCATGCCAATATGCAAGAAATTATACCAATTTTTATATAAATCTATATCTCGTTTATTTAATAAACGGATTGTCTGTTCAGACGAATTTAAAGCCAAAGGAGTCTCAGTAGTTTTAATTAACTGAGTAGTATATAGTTTATCAAACCAACCATAGTCATAAATGGTTCTAATAGAAACTTTTGGAATTGTCCATTTGTTTAACAAATCAAGATTTTGAGGTATATCTACCTCTTCCAACCTATCATTTTTAATACTGGATTCTCCCAAATCCATGTCTTATCCAAACTATCTATGTTGAATACTTCACATCTGTCATATATTAACCCTAAAACATCAAGGCTCTGATATCAATTTGGCAGCTAGTTCAAGTTCAAATATTTCGAATATAGCTGATCAAATTATTAAAACATTTGACAAAAAGATAATCTATCAATTCTAACTAAAAATTGAATAGCTTATAATATGAAATATCATGTCAATACTAGTAAAACAAATAAATTAAAACTGAAAATATAACATAAGTTCAAATTCAAAATAAATAAATAATACTCTTATGTAGAATTTCAACATAACGTAAATATGATTCAAAAGAAAAGAAAAACCTAAGTCTATAACTTTATTCAACAATGAATTATATTTAATTTAAAATTAGAATACTAATTAAATTATGCTAAATAAAAAAATAAACATAAAATAAATAAAAAATAAATAATATGAAAAATTGCATGAAATCACAAGAAGTAAAGATTGGGAAATGAGAAGGAAATGAAATATAAATAATATAAAATAAAAAATATTTTTAATAAATATTAGAATAATAAAAATAGAATGAATTTAAAATAATAGAAATTTAAAATAAATTAAAATGGAAAAAATAAAAATAGAAATAAAAAAGAAGAAATTAAAAAGTAATCAGCTTGTAATTACAACATATAATTATCAGCAATTCACAGCTTCCCTATGAATTGGAGAATGTAATTACTCCTATCAATTACATCTAATTACCTACTGACTAAATAATTATTTGATCAATTAAATATATCAAATAGTATAACTATATTTAATTATATCAAATCTAATTATTAGAATAACTATCCAAACATGCCCTCTACCCCTATACCTTAAGATATAGATGGACAAAAAAGAAGTTGTCGGAAGACTAATTTTAAAGGCTCTTCTTATATCAGACACAAAAGCAAAACCATTCGTGTAATTTCCTGCTCAAAAGCTGAAATAGGATAGGAATGCAAGAAATAGAAAAAAACACTAGACCCTTCTTCAGCCAACAGTGCTTCTTCATCTTCCACAATCGATACTCCACCAATTCGCCAAAATCAACGGTCTAGTGAGAGAGTAGCAAAGAAAATCGTCCATTCCTTATGGTTTATGAGCCAAAATTCTTCATCGGGTGTGGATTAGATTGATTCCAATCAGGGGCGGATCTATGTAGAACGTTGGGGGTGCCACGGTACCCGCAACGCTAGGGTAAAATTTAATATGCGTACTGATATTTTATACTAAAATAGAACATAAAGAAAGACTGGCAGCCGTAGTCACAAGTGCACAGTGGGTGCAGTGGTTGAAGAGCCAATTTTCATGTCTATGGTGTTGAGATCGAGACCCACAAGAGGTCTGAGCTCCACTTTTTTCCATTTTTCTTTGTAGGCCCCAGTCCCTTTTCCCCCCTTTCTTTCAGCTCTTTTTCTGTAATTTTCATTATTCTTTTCTCTTTCATTAGACTTTTTATTATTTTATTTGAATTATGTGTTTGTTTTATTTTATTTTCTGAATTTTGAAATTCTTATGTAAAAATAATTCTAATAATTTTTTTTAATCTTCCATGTTATGTTATTCTTTTTCAAATTTCCAAGAATAACATAGAATAAAGCGGTGTATTTGCTTGTCGAAAGTTTTATTTTATTTTATATTGAATCACATAATTCAATAGATTTGAATGATAAAATTAGTCTTATTGACAAAACTAATTTGTTTCTGTAATCACATTTTTATTTATGCTTCAAAAGCTTTAAACCAAACTAAATTAATTCAAAAAATGGATTGAATTGAATCGAATTAATTCAAAATAGATCGAGTTGGCTGCATGTAGATCCCTTAACCTAATCATATTAACTAGTGGTAAGTTTATATTTAAAGATAATGACTACTAAGAACACGCCCTTTTTTTGAGGGACAACATCGGCAGATAGTTATTTATTGAGAATTATCATCTCGAAATAAAAAACGATCATTCCCTTGACTTTTTTTTCTGATATCCTCCATTGGTTAAATTAAATTAAAATGAAGATAGTATTAGAGAAAAAATATATATAACTTCGCGCATGTTTGCGTAAAATTAATCAACAAACTTTCGTCTGTTCGATCGATTGATTTCATTAAGGAAAAAAATAATTTTATTGTTTTTCTATAATGTCTGTTAGTTACATTAAACAAAATAATAGACCGATGACGTATGAAAATTTTGTCTCTTAAAAAAATGTAGCTTTTTAGTGATGGTGGGCTGGTGGCACCCGTAGTCATCAAATCCTGAATCCGCATCTGATTCCAATCAAGGCATTCAACGAGTCTCACATATGCCATGGAATTCAATCCAAATGAAGACTTCTTCGAACAACACCATTATATATCTGGTCAAGAACCACTCAGGTATGAACAATCTCTCCCTACTCTTGGCTAAAGAACCCGATTAGATCTATGCCTTTCTAAAAATATATCTCTGCATGGTGATCTCAACGAGCTGGAGCCTCCGCACGAGATTGCATATCAGTCATCGCTTCAACGACTACGGGTGAATACACTTCGAACTTGAGTAGAAATTTGTAATTTTCCTTGAACTCTTTTCTGACCCAAAACTCTGTCAGCAGGCTGAGCTCACAAAGAATTGATACCACTGCCGAAGAGAGCTATAAATTAGATCCAAGTTCTATTTTCACCAGGTACGCACAAATTCTCCTCACTATTTGTGTCCCAACGTGTATAAACAGTTGCTCCTTACTTGTCCTAGTATGTTTTGAATCTGCTTGTGGTTTTTATTTGATTGTCTCATCTTATCATTGAACCATAAAATAAATGTTCTGGCACTTTGTCACTCTTATATTTGGTAACTGATTTTGTTCCATGCTTGTCAATACTTTTCCTTCATTGGGTACATCCTGAAAATGAACATATGTTAATCTTTGGGTACCTGCAAAAAAGAAAATTTGATTGGCAAAAAAATCCGCCACCATGTTTCCTTCCCTTAATATGTGTTCTACTTCCACATTCCTGTTTTTCTTTAGTCTGTTGATTTGCTGATCTTTGTAGCCAATTGCCATGGGACTTCCCAAATCCCATCAAGAACTTTCTTAAGAGTTATACAGTCTGTTTGCAAAACCACTGGTAGTAGGTTGTTTAGAATGCAGTGTCCTAGGCCATATCTCATAGCAAGAGTTTCAGCTTCTAAACTTGTACTATCTCCCATCCTTGTAGCTTTTGCATAAATGAATTTTCCACCCTCATTCTTAATGCAAAAAGTGTTAGGACCGAAATAATCAGGTGTCATGCGGAAGCTAGCAAAGCAAACCTCAAAAGACGCCACATAAGAAGACATGCGAGAAATACACCAAAAGAGACACAATAATTTAACGTGGTTCGGTCAATCGACCTACGTCCACAAAAGGAGATGAGCAATCCACTATATAAACGAGAGTACAAAATGTCAAGAGAGACAACCTCACACAATTCACTCAGAATACAAAGAGGTTCACACAAGTGATACGCAACACTTGTGTCTCACAAAGTCTCTCCCCAAACAATACTCTTAAATCCCTAGGACTACATTGTGGATGCTACCAAACTAGAAGAAAGGAGTCTCTATTTATAGAGTCTATAACCTTTTCCTACAAGAACAAGGATTAGCCAAATATGGAGAATTCATGTTTTCCTTTTCCTAAAAGGAAAACCCAATTATGGTAAGAAAATCAGGGCAAATACCAACAAAAAGAACTTGCACTAGGTCCCGGATTACCTTTCGATGCTCCATCTGAGTTGCACTTGTAAGTACCTTCCTAAGGAAAATTCTACCTCACTACTTTACATTCAATTCATTGAGTATAAGCTTCAAAGAACTTCACAAGCATAGGCCAATTGCCTGGGATATTTCTCAACAAAGGATATCTTGCAAGTGCCATGTATTGCAAATTTCTGTTGATTTCCATCATCATACAGTACTCAGACATCTTGCCCCATGTTTGACAATATTCTTTTTCTTCCAAATTTGCCAAAGAATAAAAGCAGGGACAGCCCTATATAAAGGCCTCAATTTGAATTCCACTATTTACTGATAGTATCTTTCATTTGAATAAAAGGGCCTTGTAGTTCTGCAGCTGCTGCAGAAAAATTCCACAGCCTGGCAGCCACAAGACAATTAATAAATAAATGCTCAAAAGATTCTAAGGCTAAAGTATTACAACAACAACATCTTAGCACCTCTTGCAAACCAGTTCTCATTAGAAATTCTCCAGTAGGGAGCCTCTTTTTCCACAATCTCCATAGAAAAAAGAAACTTTAAATGGGATTCCCTTTTCCCAAATGAACTTGAACCCTGCTTTTTCACTTCCTGGAATTCTCAATGAGTCCCAAGTAGTGCTAACCTTGAATTTTCCTGAAGTATGTGCCATTCACCATGCCTTATCCCATTACTCTGTTTCTTCTATCACTCCAACTTTCTCCATAATATGACTACACACCTCCTCTGGAAAGAGTTGGTGTAGAAGGGTACCATTCCATCTTCCTTGTGAGATAAGTTGTTTCACATCTTCAAAAGAAATGTTAGCATTAAAATTCACAAGTAGATAGTAGTAAAGGGTACCCAACTGAGTCCAATTATCAAACCAGATGCTAGAGTGACCAATATTTTGGCTCCCACTATATTTCTTGATTAATATTGTCCCTAGATTGCATCATGAACTTCCATATTTGTGAGCCCCTCTCCATTCCATCACCTGGGTTCTATGACTTTTACAATACTTGTTCCACATAGTTTTCTGGGTTCTAAAGATCCACCATAATTTAGCATACAAAGCCTTATCAATATTAAACAAAGATCTAAAACCCAAACCCCCTTTATTTTTTGGCAAACAAATTTCTGACCAAGAAACCCAATGCTTATTCCCACCCACCTCTTTAAAATTCCATAAAAATCTAGCAAAGATTTTATGTAAATCATAAAGGACACATTTAGAAGGAATAATAGTAAATAATTGATATACAGGGATGCTCAATAACACATTGTCAATTAAAACAAGCTTACCCCCAAAAGATAGCAGCTTTCCTTTCCGTAATTGCAACTTATTCTGAACCTTCTTTATCAACTCTGAGAAATGATTTTTTCTTTTTCTAGCGTGTCCAATTGAACACCCTAGGCAAGTCAAAGGAAACATGCCTTTAAAGCAACCAGTGCACTCCTCAACAATCTGAATGTCAGCCTGAGCAGCCTTTGTATGAACAAAAAGGCACTTTTTTCTTTATTAATCTTCTGACCTTATTGTTTTTTATAATCCTCCAGAGTATTCATAATCAATTGTATAGATGATCTATCAGCAGTAGCAAATATAATTGTATCATTTGCATAACAAAGATGGTTAATGTGTTCACTCCACTTTGGCATTCCAAACCCCCTGAAATCACTGTTAAAGAACAAATTATTGAGAGGCCTAGATAGAACTTCAGCAACTAGAATGAAAAGGGCTGGTGATAAATGGTCACCCTGCTTCACCCCCTATATGAATGGAAAAATCCATGAGCTTGGCCATTTATAAGCAGAGTACCAATTATTGGCAATCAGTCTCCAAATCTTGTCAACATAAAACTTACCAAAACCCATCTACTCCAACACTTTTATAAGAAAAGTTCATTCCACTCTATCACATGCTTTAGACATGTCCAATTTAATCACCGCATTTGCAGTCTTGCTCCTTTTCCTGATATCTGTAATAATCTCTTGGGCCATTAAGACATTTTCAGTAATGCTTCTACCTTTCACAAATCTAGATTGGTTTTGAGAGATTAATTTAGGTAGAAAACCTTCCAACCTGTCATGCAAAATCGAAGAAATAACCTTATTCAAAAAGTTACTCAAACTAATAGGTCTCATATCAGAAAGGTTTGAACCCTTTCCTTTTTTGGCAATAAGACCAAGTTAGTATTACTACTATATAGAAGCGTCAGTGAGCAGGCAACTGGCGGTTGTCATGCCTGCTTCCAGCTGCCTGCTTCTGGTCCGGGTATTTTTCTAATTTCATATTTTTTCATTTTAATTTAATTATTATTTTTTAATCTGCTATATATTTAAAAAAATGCATGAAAAAGTACTATAAATTACAATAATTAAATATTTAAATTATTTCAAGGCACATAAAAATTTTTGGTTGACTCGAAATTCTATCAGTGCAACATAAATTGGGATAAAATAGGTTATATATTATTTGAAAACGTCATGAAAAGTAATATAAATCACAATAATTAACAAATCAAAATATTTGAAGGAAGTATTAAAAATTGGTTTGACTTTCCAAATTTTGTCAATGTCATATAAATTGGGAAATTACGTAAAAAGTCGTATAAATAGTAATAATTAATAACTGAAAATATCTAAAAAACTGTATAACAAATTATTATCCCATTAGTGCCACATAAATTGAAATAGAAAGAGTAACATATAGTATCTGAAAATTATGTAAAAGTACTATAAATCAACAATTAACAAATTAAAATATTTAAAAATCATATAAAATATTTGGTTGACTTTCCAAATTTCATCTGTGCCATATAAATTGAGATAAAAAAAGTAACATACATTGGGCCTGTGCTGGCACGGGCTCCTATTATCTAGTGAGTAATAGATTTAGGAAGAGAGAAACCTGAGAAAAATGCATGAACCACCTTAACAACATCTCCTCCAACAATATCCCAACAAGTATGGTAAAAATGTCCAGCAAAACCATTGGGACCCCTAGCACTGACCCCATTTAATTCAAAAACTACCTTCTTTATCTCTGCATCCGTTGGAAACTCATTTAAGCCAGAGTTATCCTCAGCAGATAATACTCTAGGAACTAGATTAATCAGGTTCAGATCCTCAACAACAGAGCTACTGGAAAATTGGTCTTGACAAAAAGCAATAGCTTCCTCAGCTACTTGATCATTGCCTTCTGCCCAGGACCCATCACTTCTCTGAATTCTATTAATAACCAATCTCTTCCTTCTTCCATTGACCAAGCTGTGAAAAACCGTAGTAGTCCCCCTCAGTGAACCATTGTATCCCTGAATTTTGCCTCTAAAAATCCTCCTTATAGTGTGAATACTGAGTCAATTCAGCATGAGCCTTCTGTAGTACACCTCTATTAGCTGCAGTTGGAAACTCCTCAAATAAATCTTCTTTGATTCTGACAATATCCTCTCTAATTTTCAGTCGCTTGAAAATATCACCAAATTTCTCCCTGCTCCAGGAAGATAGTGCAATTTTAGTCTTCTTCATCTTGACCTTAAGATCAACAAAAACATCATCAATTCCTTCAGAAAACCAATTTTGCTGTACCACATCTCTGAAGTCTTCTTTTTTAGTCCAAAACTTGAGAAATCTGAAAGGTTTACAAAATTGTGGGGAATGCCCTCCACAGGACAATAATAAAGAAGCATGATCAGATCCTGTACAAGCAAGATGCTCAATCTCCACACTTCCCATAAGCCCCCCAAAAAAACTTGATTCATAACCAGCCTATCAAGTCTCTTGAAAATGCAAGCATCATCTGCTCTACCATTCCAACATGTAAATGGACTCCCCTTAAAATTCATATTTAAGAGCTCACAGGAGTTAATACAGAAACCAAAGTCTCATATTCAGTAGGATAGTCCACCAATTTTCTCTTCTACATTCATGATAACATTGAAATCTCCACCCACTAACCATGGAAGTCTCATATTCTAACCCAAAGCATAAATATCATTCAATAAATCTAATCTATCCACTGCTTCACATTTTGCATACACAATAGTAGGTATTAACTCTTGACCTTCTGGGAAAGTTAGCTTAATGGTAAGCTGTTATTCAGATTCAGCCATTACATCAACACAAATATCCTCTTGCACAAACACCCAAATCTTTGTATTACTATTGTAGTTTGCATATTGCATGCCAAACCTTCTTTTATATCTTCGTATGTGCCTAACACTCTAAAAGGGTTCCATCAGAGCAATAAAGGCCAATTTGTGATATCTATGTAGCATCTGCACTCTGTGAAAAGAATGTTGAGATTTCACAGACCTAATGATAACAACACGGATAGCGGAAGACTTTAAAATAAGAAGTTAGAAAGAGGGAGGGATTAATTCTTGAGAAAAGAAGACAAGTTAAAATATTTGAACTCAAAACCTAGTTTAAAAGTAAAACAAGCAGCAAATTAATTTCAGAAGAAGAATAAGAAAAGGATGGAGGGAACTCAAACGAGGAGTCTCACTATTGAAGAAACCAAGCTATGGTTCAAAGAAGAACATAAAGGGCATAACCCTAAAGAGAAACTCAAAGTTCTCCAAAGCCACAAGGCTGCTAATATATTAATTAAATTAAACTTAGTTCAATGAAGAAGAAAGAACTCCTTTAGATAGGAGTAAAATATTGCCACTCTAAAAGAAGTCCTAAAGGCGGTTAAACTAAATTACATAAGCTGAATTTCTAGCTTCCTAGAAGACTACCAACACATTATTCAATAAAACTATAAATGCAGTCAACGTAGCAATAAAACTATAAATGCAGTCAACGTAGCATTAAGTTATCTTCTAGAAACACTTGTTTGGGATGCTGAATATCTCCTTCTTTGGACAGATTTTGGGCCATAATTCCAGCTCCTTCTGTTCTTCAATTTGGGCCTCCAAATATCCACATTGTGTTGGACCTATTCTTTCATCATATGACTTGTTTTCGTTGCTAATTGAGGCCCATTAAAATGTCTTGAGATTCTCTGGCCTTTAATGACGTTGAGCTGCCATTGATGCTATCATTCTCCCCTTCTTAAAGAAGATTTGTTCTCGAATCTTGATATTGATTATAGCTTCTCCTTCAATAGATTTTGAGCCTCCACGGTTGCTATCATTCCTCCACATTTGACGAAGATTTGTCCTCAAATCACCATTGTTTACAACCAACTAGATTATCACAATAAATGGGAGGTAAACAAAAGAAGTAGAAAACTTATTTGGTAAAAATAACACAAGGTAGTTACCATGCAACGACTTAACCCACTTATTTCTTTTATGCACACACACCCATTTTAAATATCCATGCACTGCACCATCCAATAGAATAATGTAATCACCAACATAAGGACTAAAAACACAATTCATAGGCTCTTTAATCAAAAGAGGATCATTACCTAGACCAAAAGCATATGAATACCAAACAAACATACCATATTTGCTCTTACTAAACAACTTAACCTCACTATTGGATATAACATAATCAAGATATAGATCAAAAGCAATTTCCTTGAGAAGTGGCTTGGATTGAAGTTGCAAAAAAGGTTCTTTAGAACAAGACAAAGATTCTATAAAGTTAGGAACATGTGAGCACTTATCCTTTTCAACACTTAAGCTGTTACATTCTTCATTTAGATCAATATTCTCATTTATGGCACCAAAAGCTGTATGTGTCTCATTTTTTTCATTGGTAATTTCTCCATTGGTGTTCTCAAACCATAAGGGATTAGAGAATACGTTAAAGTTTTCTCCAATTTCTTCCCATAATGGGTTATTGTACACTTTAAAATCTTGGTCAATGTTAGCATTCTTCAAATGAGGTACCATCTTCCTCTGCACAAGGTCTTCCTCATATTTCTGCATGGTCTGAGAGGTGATACTAAAACAAGAAAGATTTAAATATTGGAATGTGAAAAAGATCATTTTCTTTCTTCATCATTTCAAGGAGTTTTTGCAACTCCTTTTGAAAGATCTCATCTTCCATGAAAGATCTCATCTTCCATTTCTTTCAATCTTTTATCTTCTTCCTTTCTTTTGGTATTTATCGATGTAGACATAACCTTCCAAAGACATGCAAATTACTTACTTAAAAACAAAAGATTGTTAGAAAGCAAAATGACCTCACCAAGAACATGTATCACACACCCTTACGTGTATCACTCAAGTATACTAGCAACACTAATGTATCACACGAATAGGCTTTTTCCCTTAAATAATCTCACAACTCTTGCCTTTTACCACTCAAAGATGCCCCTCAAAGTTCTTCCATGAACCAACAACTCAACCACTTTAAACGTAAGTTCCAAAGTTTTGTTCAAGAATGGAGTTTATGTCAAACAAAGAAAAGGGCTATAAAAATTATTACGGACTGGAAACAAGAAATCTATATATAATAATAAAGGAGAATGTAGAAGAGGTGATGTGACACCTCTCAATGGCCTCCATTCTCATTTTTCTTTTTTCTCTTTTTTTTTGGATTTTTTATGTCTAAATATTTTGGTTAATCCTTTATTCTTTCTCTATAATTAGTGTGATTAATTTGTATTAAATTTATCAGTAATGGCAAATGAACCTTTCCCTCCACCCACGTACACTAATTAACTCCTAAATGAATCTTTTCCTCTACCCACGTACAGTACTAATTAACTCAATTTTTTTTCTTCATTATTTAAAGAGTCTAGCTTTATGTTACATCCCCAAAAGCCACCTTCAAACTAAATTCAGGTGAAAATTCTTTTCATATTTTTCCCCTAGTTATTTTTGACAGTTTGTTTCTTTAGAATTAAGTTGATTATGATGACAATTTCTAAAAACTCTTATTTGTTTGAATAATTCATCGTTGAACTTTTGTTGTTCTTTTTTGTTTTTGTTTGTCAATTGTGTTATGTTGTCTACAGCTAAAGATGAGGTTGATCTTCTGGTTTTGACAAGTTCTATTCGAGCGAGTTTGCGGAAGTTCGATTGTGATGGATCATCACTTGCCTGGTATGTTGCGTTAAATGAAATATTTGGAACATATCGAGTTGTTTTTCCTGTTGTTTTTAATATGTTCCTGACATGCTAAGTGTATTTTATTTTATTCGTCAGATTATATTTGTCTAGATGTGTTGGATTGACAAAGTAACATGGAGTCGCCATACTACTAAATATATTAGTGTGACCAAATGGTTGCTAAATACTTTTAGCCAACTAGCCATGACAAATAGTACTAGAGTAGTAGCATTCTTGGCCAATTATGTTTAGCTCAGTGATTGTTTGTCTTTTGTTTTTTTCCTAAAAGAGAGATAACTATTGGGCGTTTGCCACGAATACATCATAATAATAATAATATTATTTTTTTTTTAAAAAAGATTTGGTGCTTTTTGCTTAATGCACCCTTTCAGTGTTATTTGCCACAGATAAATAACAATAATAATTTTAAAAAAAGATAAAAAAACCGATTTGGTGTTATTTGCTTAATGCACCCTTTCACCTTTACCAATATTACTAATTATTAGAAATTATATTCGTCACACTATTGTGGCATGATAAAAGAAAATGAGATCCAAGGGAAGAGAGCTTTTGATTGGAGCTAATTTTGTCTCTTCTTCATCTGGTTATTACTATGACAAGATTGTTAGTTTATCTCTAAATAATAATTTTAGAGTAACTTTCAACATATTTGTGTCCAATTTTTCAGTTTTAAGGTGATTTTAGTCATTGAAGACCGGCTCAATGAGCACCTTATGGCGGTGCTTTATCGATCTATATATAATTGAACTAACAAAAATTAATGTGGTTTTTTTTCAGGATACAATTTCATCGAATGATCAAACTTGAATTTTACAAAGAATATAATACAAAGTTGGTCTATAAGGAAGTGACGTTTCAAATAATGTGAATCAATGTAATCCATATTTTAGATTTTATTTTCGTCTATAACCTATTAAATACATTATAAAAATATATATGTTAGTTGATTCACAAGTTAAAGCGAAGGGAAAGAGAATAGATAACTTGGATGAGAGTCCTTATGAAATAATATTAAATGAACGAATATCGTAAGTTATCACAAACTTATAAATTAAAGTTCGGAGATTATGGACATAAAGCATGGGAGTAATAGATAATAGATGTATTAATAAGAGTGGAAATTAAAGAGGTGAGTTATAAATAGTTAATCATTGTAAAGACATTAAATAGAAAAGGAGAAAATACTCAAAATATTAGGACACATTGTCATTTTATAATTAGAAAATGTCAAAGAAAGAGAAGAGAAAAAGAATTTTCTCTCTCAAAAAGAGGTACCGCATCTTATATTTAAATACTAAAAAAAACTTTATTTAATATATCTAATAATATTCTTTATCATTGCACTAAGCGCGGCCACCATTGCTATTTATATTTTTTGTCAATCTTTTGACCTTTCGCTCTTATATTTCACACAAAATATTTGCTAAAAAATATAGTCACTATGTTAATAAGTACATAAAATAATCAATGCTCTATCGTGGCATCACCGTAAAGACTCATTTACCATATTAAATAGCATTTGTCATCAAAGGTTATATATTTCACGTTTCATATCAGTTTTCCCTAATTAATACTATATTTCTAATCGTTTCTTTTATTTGCATAACTTTTAATTACAATAATATTTAATGTATTTTAATCCCTCACAATTGCATTGATAACTAATCATTACACCTCTTAATATTCTTTGTTATGCACTAGCTATTTATACATATTGAAAGTGGATTTTTGTACATACTCTAATTTGCATGTTCTAACATACTTTCCGTTGGTTTTTAGGAATAGGATTTTGAAAATGAAAAGTTAAAGTTGTTCTTCTTATCATATAGTGAGGTAATTTTCAAAGATACAATTTCGGGTATATATCTATTAGTAAAAAAAATAATTATTTAATGAATCTCCAAATTTGTCTTTAGAACAAGCCTTTTCTTGTATATATATATCAAGTGTTTTATATTCTTTCGTTGTACATTTTATATTGCTTTCTCTGTTTTAAAATACTTCTCATATTTCGTTTTTCGAGAGTTAAATTATATAAATTTTGATAATAGTTAAGTAGTTGATCAATGAAAAGAAGATAATGGAAGGAAGGGAAAAGTGGAGTTGTAGAAAATTGGGGGCCGTAAAATTCAGGTTATTTCATTGTAGTATTTTAACACTACAATGTCAACGTCAACTAAAAACTAAAAAGGCATCTATACATGTATGCCTCTTTAGCAATTTCAACGGACACCTCTTTGTTTGAAGATATAAAGAATAACACCGTAAACAATTTGATAATTGTATCTCTATTATCTTATACTTATCCTATTTTTTAAAATTTTTCGTCATTCAATAGTATAAATTGAAAAGGCAGGAAATAACTCCAAATTTTTTTTCGTCATTCCATAGTATAAATTGAAAAGGCAGGAAATAACTCCATAAAACACACACACAAAATCAAGAACTAAGTATGAAGAAATTTAAAAAAACTCATTCTAATTATAAATGCATGTGCAAGATATAATGTTAAATATAAAAGAAAAATGTACTTGTAGTTTCTAATGATTTTTTTTATTTACTTGAGTGGAAGTTTAAATTGTGGAGGAGGGGAGGCACTAAAAAAATAGAGGGATACATATGTGAGTTTAGTATTTATCCACCTCCGAAACAAACTAATAAAGAATAACTTTAAAAATTCTCATTCCATAATATGAATCTAATATTTCGTATTGTTGCTTAGATGACAAAATTTACTTATTAGACTTATAGATCGATTCTTGAATATGCATATCTTCCTTTTGAATATTGTAATTTAAAAAAATAAAGTCGAGATTAAATAGTTTAACTTATGGTAAAAATATTATTTAGGTATGTATTTAGCAAAATACACACACACACACAAAAAAAGAACCATTGAAATATGTAGGTGGATTTCTTCGAACCAAATGTCTCGAATGAAATTTTAAATCATAATGTATGTCATATATGAAATTGAAGTTTTTATAATTTCACAAATATATTATAATAGAAAAAACAGTTATTTACAAGATCAATTATTAATACATTTTTCATGATCGCGCGAAGCGCGGACCAATTCCCTAGTACACAATGAAAATAAAGAGAAAGCATGAAACAAATTGGCACGAAAAGAAATAAGCTCAAAATCACTAGATTACACTAAGTATGAACAAATACTTAAAGCATCTAGCTAGAAAATAGAAAAGGAAACCAAATTCAGTGGGTAATCACTTTCAAAAATATATAGCACATATCAAATGAGCTTTTATCCAAAAGTGGTACAAGGACTTTGTAATCCCCCAAGTGACTTTTGAGTTTCTTGATAATCAAAAGTCGAAGAAGCTTCAAAACAAATGAAGTTTTAAACAAATAAGAACTAGATCAGATTTTTCAACATTCAAAGTCACTAAATCAGAAGATAAAGCATTAAACAAACCATGAACAATTGAAGAACACTAAAAGTTATTGTTCACATTACTATTCACTTGACCATTTTTTACTTTTTTTTTTTGGTTACTGTTCATGCTACAGTAACATTTTTTCACATCTTTTTTAATTTTTTTTTTTTCTATTGATCAAATCAGTAGATCGGGTGAGTATAAGAATACCGAACCATCCAAAACTCTGATACCACTTGATAACAACACGGATAGCGGAAAACTTTAAAATAAGAAGTTAGAAAGAGGGAGGAATTGATTCTTGAGAAGAAAAGACAAATTCAAATATTTGAACTCAAAACCTTGTTTAAAATTAAAATAAGCGGCGAATCAATTTAAGAAGAAGAAGAAGAAAAGGAAGAACGGAACTCAAACGAGGAATCTCACTATTGAAGAAACCAAGCTATGGTTTAAAGAAGAACATAAAGGGCATAACCCTAAAGAGAAACTCAAAGTTCTCCAAAGCCACAAGGCTGCTAATATTAATTAAATCAAACTTAGTTCAATGAAGAAGAAAAAACTCTTTTATATAGGAGTAAGATGTTGCAACCCTAAAAGAAATCCTAATGATGGTCAAAGTAAATTAAATAAGCTGAATTTCTCGCTTCCTAGAAGACTACCAACACTTTATTTAATAAAACAATAAATGCAGTCAACATAACATTAAGTTAGCTTCTAGAAACACTTGTCTGGGCTATTGAACTTCTCCTTATTTGGATAGATTTTGGGCCAAAATTTCAACTCCTTTTGTTCTTTAATTTGGGCCTCCAAATATCCATATTGTGTTGGACCTATTCTTCCATCATAAGACTTCTTTTCATTGCTAATTGAGGCCCATTAAAATGTCTTGAGATTCTTTGTCCTTTAACGATGTTGAGCTGTCATTAATGCTATCACCTAATATTCCAAAATAATGCTTTCAGATTCATCTTGATGTTGCCTTACCACTCCTCATAGGGATAACCCTTGTAGGCTTACTATCAACCTTGGTTCTACCCTTTTTCCTTTTGAAAAAACCTTTGGGGATAAGTCTGCACTTTCCATCACCTGATTAACATTATGTTGCCTATCCCTCTCATCTTTATATTCTGTGAGTTCATTATTTGATATGTTAATGGTTTGTTCTGCCTCTTCTTCTGGTACTTGATAAGTGATTATTTCATGTAAAAATGTCATGGGTGAAACTTTTTATTGAATCACATTTAATGGTGCTTCTACTACTGCAGGTACAATGCCCTTTTGCTGATTGTTGATCTCTATCAAAACCTCTTCATTATTTGCTGGAAGCTTTGGTGGGAACTTATCAACCATTTGAAGAGGTTCATGATAAGTGGCCATAACTAGTGCCTTTTCCACCTGTTGCTCATCACTGTCAGTAGTTGACACTATATTCATCTCAACATTTTCTACAGCTATAGCTTTGCTTTCAACCTGTTCCTCATGTGTTGTTAATTCCTGCTTCTCCCCATCTTCTGGTAAATGATTTTCATTCACAGAGACTGCTATATTTAAAACAGTCTCTTGCTCATTATTAGTAGCCACTGCATCATTAATCTCTGTCACCCCTCCCTCATGCTGCACTGCAACTTGATTCCCTTGTTCATTCTTTGTGCTATTAGCTTGAGAGTCTTCCTGTTACCTTACCTTTTCTCCATCTTGTTCCTCCTTTATGCTATTAGCCTGAGAGTCTGACTGTTTGCTTTCCTTTTCTCCACTGACATTATGCTCATTATTAGTAGCACTATTTTCTGGTTGTTGTTGTTGTTGGGGTCTGGTAATTGACTGACTATTAACTTCTTGTAGCTGCTGTTTTACTTTTAAATCATGTTGTACCAGTTGTAACTCACTACTACTTTGAACATTGTGCCTGCTAGTACTCACTTCTGTTTCCTTTGTCTGCTTCTCACCACTTTTATCACTGCTAGAATGAGATTCTAAATCTCTATCATCTTCTCCCTTTTCCTGCAGGATGTCAAAAGCATTCTTAATATTAATGCTCTTTGACGAGCTACATGTCTCCATTTCAGTGTCCAGCAAGTATTCTCCAGTATCCTTATCTTTTTTGTACTTTCTATTGGTGGGGTTCCACCTTTTATCATAAGCCCTGCCTCTTCTAAAAGGTAGTTGATTATTTGCTCCAGCTTTATCCTCCTTTTCGTTTCTGTTATCATCATTTGTGGTTGCTTCAAAAATCTCTCTTAGCTCTGGATGTAGTACTCAACATTCCTCTTCGCCATGACCTTGAAGTTTGCATGTTTTGCAATACTTCGGCAACGTGTCATATTGAACATTGATAGACACAACTATAGTCATATTTTTGTTATTATTCACTACTTCAATCTCCACTTGACTAGGTGAATTAACTGCAAAATCCACTAGAACCTTCACCCTCGTGCAGCTCGGTCGTGTCTTATTTATAGTAGCCATATCAAGATGAATTGGCTTTCCCACAGCTGCTGCAATTGAAAATAGTGTTTCTTTACCAAAAAATGTGGGAAACAGCCCTGGGAAAGAAATCCAGGCCATCGCCTTCGTTGTTTCCTCTTCTTGCTTGAATTTTGTATCTTAGATAAGTGGTCGCATCTGATAATCCAGCTCATCCTTAGCAATAATACAGTAGACATTTTTAGCCATTATGTTCCAAAAATCCTCCATCCGGCTAAATCTCATTAGAATATGCCTATTCCTCAATAGCCCAATTTTACAGTCTCCCTTAATACCATATTGTTTTGGAATTTGTGTTCTCAAATCGACCAAATCAGGCCATCGATAGGAGAATTTCCCAACTAAATTCAATTGCAAACTCTCCAATATATTCATCTTCTCCACTTCCTCCTCCGTCCATGTAATACGAGGAACTTCGTTAACAAACAAAACAGGCTTAGTTGGTCTTGGGTCTGCTGGAGCTCCTTTATTACTTTGTAAAATATTGTCATAAGTTTTCATCAAATATGCAAATTTAGTTTTGACAGTGCTTTCTATACCATTCACATCATGCGGCAATTGATCATCGCTAGGCAAAAGCTTAGGCTCGTTAAGCAAATCAGTTTTTTTTAGGAGAGTGAGGGTGATATAGGGAGGGAGAAGTTTCCAAATATGTATGAGAGAAAGCCTGTCCCATTAGGAAAGTGGTCGCAGGTCTGTCCCATTTTTTCTTTTAAAGTTTCGAGGGACATGATAAGTCATATTACAGTGCAACATGCGCACTTTCTCAGGATATACTTTTTGATTTATCATTGCTTTGTAAAGATAACTTTTTGAAATAGTATGTTGCAAATTCCTTCACTATAATAATTTCCTATCCTTGTGAAGTTTCTTTAACTCTGAAACACGTTCATCGATAAGGTTAACCGAAAAAGACCACCGGAGCACTTCACCGCCAGTTCTTCAATGAAGAGCCTTCAATTTTGTAGAGACTGCTGATATTTTTGAAGGGTTTTCCCTTTTAGATATTAGGATTCGTGTCTTTAGATCTTAGGACTGGATTGGGTAATTTAAGTGGGAATCGAGTTGGGTTTCAGAGAATCATTAGTTTTTAATTAATTAAACTTCCAATCAATAATAAGCTGCCACATGTTAAGTTAGAAGCCTAATTACGTGTCTGTTAAGTGGAACGGTATTTTAGGGCCATATAGGTAGATGGAAGGGTATTTTAGAGTCTAAAGGTGAAAGAAGAGTATTTGTGTATCATTTCAAAAACATGAAGGGCATATTAGACTCTTTTTCCTTTTTTAAATTAAAATTTGGCCGAATGACCATTTTATTAAAGTAAAGAAGCTTTACAAAAGTGGCCCCCGTCACCAAAAGACAAAATAGAAAAGAGCTTATTGGCCCAAAGCCTCGAAAAATCAGAACGAAAACCACAAAAGAAAACATAGAGACAAAACAAGAAAAATTTGGAAGCTAGACAATCCAAAAAGGAAAGTCCTCTCTTCTCTTCATCTTCACCTCCACTCACCAATGATCGTGACGCTCTAACTTAGATGCCTTACAAAGAATAGGATCTGGAGAGATGAAAAATCTACTCATTCTACACTATAGAAGGTGCAAACAGGTTCATGTAGCTACGAGCTTGGGTAGATCTCACTATAGACACCCTCAAATGTCATGAGTACCATGCAATCTAACACCATGGAAGAATTCTCCAGCTTGATGTGTGCTAAATCTGGGTAGATTAGATGCATGTATGAGCTTTATCTACACTCTCTGGATTTTCCTGAAAGATCTGAAGCATGACATATTCTTTTTCCTTTTTCTCAACAAATTGATCTTACAATAAACTAATACCACTGTTAAAGAAAGAGAACCAAGAGGTCCGTCATCTTCCAACTTTTCCCTCATTGATATTTGTTGAAGTGATAACCATTTGATGCATTCCTTTAATATTTTGTTCCAGCTAATGTTGTAATTTGTACTATTGTTGGATGTATCAATCTGACTCGTGTAGCTCAAATTTCACTATGTATGTTCTTTCACTGATTGTTTGATTCCCTATTTGGATTATTGATTGACCCTTTGAATTGTCAACTCCTTATTTGATCACTTTCTAATTTTGAGATTAGGAATTTGATTCTTTTCCATGTTGATGATTCTTTTGCCTTCCACTAAGACCTAAAATGATGAAGAAGTTATAACTTGAATACCAACAAAACTAAAAATTAGGTTAGCAAAAAAATCTATTAGCATGTTGCCTTTTCTGAATACATGCTCCACTCCTGCATTTGTTGTCAACGTTATCATGTTATTCCTCTTAACCTCCATAGCAATGCACCAAGGTACTTACCAAATCCCATCTAGTACCTTATTCAGAATAAGATAATCTGTTTCTAAGACCATATGCAATAGGTGATGAGCAATGCAATATTCTAGTCCTATCCTTAGAGCCAAAGTTTGAGATACCAAATTTGAACCATCCTCAAACCTTCTAGATTCAGGAAATACTACATTTCCAAAGCTATTTATTACATGAAAAGCATCAGAATTATGGCCAGGATTTCCTTTAGTAGCCCCATCTGAGTTGTATTTGTAAGACCCCACATCAGCCAACTTCAATCAAACAACTTTACAATCAATGGTGGGGGTATACCCTTCTAAGAATTTCACTAATAATAGGAATAAACTTCAACCAGGGATACCTACAAATGGCCATCACATGAATGTTTCATATTAAAATTTAATCTAAAATAAATTGAAAATTAGTGTTTTTCATATTTAAATTTAAATTAATATTGAAATGATTATATAATTATTAAATTAAAAAGCTCGTTAATTAGTTAGGATTAAAACTGTCTCAATTTTCAAAAGAACCCGGTCCTTTGTTATCATGATTAATAGACCCAATTTAGCTATTTTATTGCCAATTCAGATCCCAATTGAGGTCCAATATTCCTATGAACTGGCGGCCAAATCCCCTTTCTTCTCAACTATTTCTATTCGATTCTCACACGTACACATACACATACACATGTGTCCCCCCACCATCACTCGCGCACCTCTTAAATCCCAGAAAGGACGTGTAGTTCCCTTTCATGTGCTTCTTTTTTTCCACTCAACCCTCATGCCCTTTCTTTTTCTCTTTCCTCTCCTCTCTCCGCAATTCCACCAAGAACAAGAAAAAAATAGAAACACTGAAAGGATTGAACAACTATCAAAATGATTCCAAAATCCTTAGAAATTCACTCAAACGATGACAATTCACTTCAATTTGTATGAGGTCCTATTCTCCTAGGAGTACGAATCGAACGCCCCAAAATTCTCTAGAAGGATACTCTCCAAACAAATTTCTTAATTTCCCTTTAATTTCATCAAGATTATCCCGAATTCATACCAGCCCTGTAAACTACGTGGCCCTCAATCCCTTAATCACCAAGAATCCCATTTAAAATTCAAAACCCCTAAAAACAATCTTATCTTTTTATAAATACCCTATTCCCTGTATTGTGTTGACGATCAATATTTTAGAGTCTTAAAGGTTTAGTCTAGTTAGGATTCCTTCTCTAAGTTTCTTAACATTTTAAGGGTCTTCTCATCGTATTATTGAAATTGGAGAAATTTCAAAATTCTTCATTCAATTGTTGAAGTTGGAAGTTGAAACTGTCGATTTGTTTTCATCTCAATTCCTGCTATGAAATTGTAACAACCCCTTTTCTATAATCTCTTCGTATGGTTAAATTCACGTTTTGCAATTGTTTATGCTCATTACTCTTCAATTGCTTCAACTGTTAATTATGTGGTTTGCGAGGGACATGTGAGGCCTCAACTAAATTTGTCTAGATATAATCATTTGTTATGAGCTAGTTCATTGTTGATTCTCACCTAGCTGTTCTTTGTTAGCTCACTGATATCTCCTTGTTTGTTTAGGGTGTGTTCATTTTGGTTTCTTTGCAAGGGAATGATCAAAATAGTCCTCTAGATTGATAGATAGAACTATTTCGAATCATGTGCTAGAACTTTTATGGTCTACAATACCATACAAGGTTCATGAACCTTGTTTTTTAGGTATCTCTTTAGTTAATTTTCAAAACATTAGACCTTAGGATAAAAATGAGTTCTTTCAATAGCCTATTCTCTTCCTGTGATTCATATAATGGTTGGAATGTCAGAGGTTCTTTTGTTGATTTCTTCATGTCATTTAGTAGCTTCAAATGGAGGTAGTAAAATTTCTTAAGAATTATCCACTTATTCAAGTAAAAAATGTCATTATTGCTCACTTTCTTTTAAATTTGATCCATAAGATTGAAATCTTTCCTTTTACTTGGCTCTATTATTGTCACGGCCCAATTTTTCAAGTCATGATGTCACCTACTTTAACCCACCAATAGGTATGCCAAACCATATTCCGGAACGACAAGTAATGGGCTAACCGACGGAAGATAAGAAAATAAAGGTTCAACTGTAGTAATAAGTCATGAGAATATATATGTATATATAAATGCATGCTATACAAGAGGGAAAGAAGACAAAATATCAAAATGAATTCTCCCACGACCTGGAAAGGTCAGTATAAGAGCTACTAATATAAAAAGGAGTACTAGACACTATCAGATTATATATCATAGTCTTTGAATATACAAATAAGACTATAAAAAATAGTAGAAGGAGGAGGATCAGCTCCAGATTCTAAAAGCTCACCCTATCTCTGAACAACAGCACAACCTGAGGATGTCGTCAGCGGTGGTGATCCATACTCGGATCTGCATTAGGGAAAAAGATGCAGAAGTGTAGTATAAGTACCAAAACAGCGGGTACTTATTAGGCTTCATAGGCCGACTGACCTAAATTACAATAAAAGAATGAATAAAATGCGAATATGTAAATCCAAGTCAATAAATAAGGGTAGAAATAGAAATAATAGGCTAAACTAGGCAACCGCGATAAAGGAAAAACGAATCACTTGAAAGCTATAATAAAAGCCTAGCAATAACCTAACTGGTCCACCATAAGTCCAGAAGGCACAAACAAGAAGAAATAAACCCAACCGAGGCCCCAAAAGCATGTTGGGTACAAGCAAAGAGTAACACTAATGTAAGGATGGAATAATTGACAATAATGAATGTAAAATGAGCCGACATGAGCAATATGTGTACATGATACTTTTTTCCTACCAAAGCCACATGTCCTATCGGTCTCTATTGGGTTTTTAATCCCAAATTTAGTATTCGTAAAAGTAATAAATGCCGAAATCAAACTAGAACTAGAGAATAATATCATGATAGTAAATGTCAGACTCGAACCAAAACTGATAAATAATAATCAATATCTGTAAATGCCAAACTCAAATTGGAACTCATAACCTAAGCCTTAGTATCAATATCTCAGAGCTTTAGCCGTTTTAAGTCCATTTAGTCATAAATTCCAATTTTAGGAGGCTAAACCTGCTAAAGAGAAGATAGTTCAAACAAATAGGCCAAGAAGCGCGGTTCAAGGTTAAATAGTACTCTACCAGGCGTAACAAAGCTAAATAGGCATAAAATAGTGTCTAAGTCAACCCAAACCAAGGTAACAGCCTAAAGAAGTAGCTATATGATCATTAAGGTCGAGAAGGGATGTTATTCTATGCATTCTATTTAAAAAAGAGTTGTGGGGCCCACTACCAAACCCCACCTAAGGCAAGCACCTATCTGAGCTTATGCTAAGGCTTCTCAATCTCATCCCATGGCACTAAGTAAACTAAATCTAGTCCTAAAGGATAATCAGAAGTAAGATTAAGGGAAAACGGGGTCAAATTCTACAGAAAAGGGCCCCCGATCTGTTAAATTAATCAACAATTGCTAAAAAAGGTACTCGGGCTGTAAGAACACACCCAAAACTAGCACATTAGCATTCTAATATCATAAACACGCACATTTTAGAAGGAGGGTTAGCCTAGCCTGCTTGGATACCGTCGGAAGCTCGTAAAATCCTCTACACCAGAGTTTTTCTATTTTGAGAAGCCTTCAACTGCTGCCACACTATCAAAATAATATTTTACATGTCAAGAAGAGAATATCGATACCCATATTACATATGAACGCTTTGGGTCAGAAATTGGACTAAAAATTCCTTATGGGACCCACTTGCAGAATTTTGTCTCAGTAGAGTCTTTTAGTGGCACGTTTCGATCCTCTTCCCCATTACTTAGAAAAAGTGAGCCACCGGTTCAGGTACAAGATACTATCATTACCGCCTGGACAATTAGACATCCAACCCGTAATCGCAACGACCCAATTGCAAGAGCAGTTGTTCGAATTCCTTATGATATGCAACTGAAATAGGTTCTTGCTAATGGTAAAAAAGGGGGGGTTAAACGTGGGGGTTGTTCTTATTTTATCGGAGGGGTTTGAATTAGCTCCTCCCGATCGTATTTCTCCCGAGATGAAAGAAAAGATTGGCAATTTGTCTTTTCAGAGAAATATGAACCGAAGACTGAACCTTGATATATCCCAGAACAATACATTTTTGTTACCACGAGATATATTGGCAGCCACCGATCATTTGATTGGGCTGAAATTTGGAATGGGTGCACTTGACGATATGAATCATTTGAAAAATAAACGTATTCGTTCTGTAGCAGATCTTTTACAAGATCAATTCGGATTGGCTCTGGTTAGTTTAGAAAATGTGGTTCGGGGGACTATATGTGGAGCAATTCGGCATAAATTGATACCGACACCTCAGAATTTGGTAACCTCAACTCCATTAACAACTACTTATAAATCCTTTTTCGGTTTACATCCATTATCTCAATTTTTGGATCGAACTAATTCATTAACACAAATAAATCATGGGAGAAAATTAAGTTATTTGGGCGCTGGAGGACTGACAGGTCGCACTGCTAGTTTTCGGATACGAGATATCCATCCTAGTCACTATGGACGTATTTGCCCAATTGACACATCTGAAGGAATCAATGTTGGACTTATTGGATCCTTAGCAATTCATGCGAGGATTGGTCATTGGGGATCTCTAGAAAGCCCTTTTTATGAAATTTCTGAGAGGTCAACCGGGGTACGGATGCTTTATTTATCACCAGGTAGAGATGAATACTATATGGTAGTGGCAGGAAATTCTTTAGCCTTAAATCAGGATATTCAGGAAGAACAGGTTGTTCCAGCTCGATACCGTCAAGAATTCTTGACTATTGCATGGGAACAGGTTCATCTTCGAAGTATTTTTCCTTTTCCATATTTTTCTATTCATCTCTTGAACCTATTCGTCGTAGACCCAAAATGACCCCCTAATTTTTCTCGGTTGTGAGACACATTAAATTTGAATCTAAGTCCCCAAAGAAAATGCAAATCAAATAAAGAAAACACAAAAATTAAAATTAGAGGGGGGTCAAACTTCTTGAATAAAAAGAATACAATTAAAAAAATAATTGGAATCATTCCGAAGAGAATATGTGTCCCCGCACTGCACAAATAAGATCCGGTTATATATCATATATTTGGGTACATATTGTGTATCAAGAACAAAAAAATGCGGATATGATCGAATGGTAAAATTTCTCTTTGCCAAGGAGAAGATGCGGGTTCGATTCCCGCTATCCGCCCAAGATCCAAGATAAACTAATTTTTATACTATTTATTATTTAATTTCATAAATAGCATTAAATATATCCTTAAATTAAGGATTTGGTATAGTTGGCCGTGATAGTGTAGTGATTCTATCCCTCCCCTACGTTTTCTTTTGCCTTCCACCCCAAAAAAGCAAAAGGCGGGAATTAATGCCTTACCACTTGGCCACGCCCCATTTAGATTTCTATCCGATACTAAAAAAGTATATTGCTGGTTTTGTTTGTTTGTCAACTCTAATCCAAATATCTATAGAATAGATTAGATTGGTACTGGAATTTTGCTATGTTTTTGGTATGTGTAGATATAGAATTCAACTTAATTTATTGATTTTTATTTACTATATTTTTGATACCTAGGAAAATACAATTTCTTATTTCTTTCTTATTTCGCAGTGAAATACCTAAAAAAAAAAAATAACAAAATCGTGGTCGGGAAGGTTAGAGTAGCCAAAGCCATTGGAACTTTGATTTTATACATTGCAAAAATCCGTTTTGTTATTAATAGACTAGGAAGGGGGAAAAGAATAGCTGAAAGAAAGGCAATCAATTAGTTATTCGTCAAAGTTTCATTTATTCAATGACCAGAATTAAATGGGGATATATAGCTCGGAGACGTAGAACAAAAATTCATTTATTTGCATCAAGCTTTCGAGGGTCTCATTCAAGGCTCACTAGAACTATTACTCAACAGAAAATAAGAGCTTTAGTTTCGGCTCATCGGGGTAGGGATAGGAAAAAGAGAGATTTTTGTCGTTTGTGGATCACTCGGATAAACGTAGTAATTCGCGAAAGGGGAGTATCCTATAGTTATAGTAGATTAATACACGATCTGTACAAGAGATAGTTGCTTCTTAAACGTAAAATACTTGCACAAATAGCTATATCAAATAGGAATTGTCTTTATATGATTTCGAACGAAATCATAAAGGGGGGTAGCTTAGAAAGAATCCACCAGAATAATTTAAATGGAGTTCCCCGGAGAATGAACTCCGGGAAGGTAGAGTAGAAATTAGTATGAGAAAATATGCTGTATGAGAAAATACAAAATTGAAACTGTCACAACAACCCTCTTAGCTCAAGGATCATTTACCCCTAAAATTGGGTATAATTCAATCCCAAATCAATCCCAAAACAGTCCCACAAAGCTTGAAGAAACAAGAATCGAAAATGGATAATTACGCCGAATTTAAACTGAGAACTTATGAGATTAACACGAGGATATGATCACAAAGATGCCTCCGACACAATCCCAACTTCAATTTATTAATTTCCCACGATTTTCTGAGCTCCCACACTCTCTAATGGTGTCTTACATATAGAAAAATGGCCGAAAAATTAAAGGGGACTGCTTATATACTGCCAGGGGTTTCCTCATCACTATCATAAGACCCTCTTATCGTGATTACAGAACCCCACTAACAGGATCATCGCGATTGCAGTGGCCAAGCCACGCTGTTGCAATGAACATGTTGGCCAAGTCCCAAACCCTCTTTCATCACTGTTGCGAGTCCCCAGTCTCGGGATCGCAATGACCAAAATCACAGACCCTCGCGATCGCGCTGGTCCTCATCGCGATAGCAATAAAGGACCTGGGCCTACACCATGTGCTAATGCACCAACAATATTGCCAAGTTACAAATGCTTCAACAAGCCATGGGGATTAATTCAGAATCTCGTGAATGCAAACGAACTATGCTACCCCACCAAATTTTAGCATTCCGGACTCAAGGAACCACCAAAATTTCCATCTGAGGTCGTTTCGACAAAAAGTGAGTCCCACACCTAACGGTCTGTTTTAACAAAAATTCACCCAATAGCCCAAAATGAGTCCGGAAGCCCCAAGACTAGACCAAGGGTCCTCTTAGCCTAAAGTTGACATTTCGAAGCTAATGAAACTGTCAGAATTGACATCTGAGGCCGTACCATTCTCAACTTTAAAAGCTCCAAAATAGGAAAATGGCTCTAAAAACCAAATGAACTGCCCGGTAACTGAACTGTCAGTCCCAGAAAGTCATATATGACTTCGGGCCACTATAGGAACTCTTTAAATGTAGAAAGAGCACGAAAACATAGAAAATAACCTCGAGGGTCATTACACCATCAATTACTAAAAGACTTTCATCCATGAATATAGAGGATTAAGAAGTAACTGAAGGCTTGAACATGTGAGGATACTGAGTCTGAATATAACACTCGGTCTACCAGGTAGCCTACTCGATCGTACGGTGTATCCACTGAACCTTAACTATGAGAATATCTCTGGAGCGTAACCGTCTGACATCTCTGGCTAAAATAGAAACTGGCTTCTCCACAAAGGTCAACCTCTCATCCAACTTAATTGAGTCCCACCAATGCATGTGCGACTCATCAAGAATATAGACCCACAACAATGATACATGGAAAATTGGATGGATGCTTGAAAAGGCTGGAGGCAAGGCCAACTCATAGACTACCTCCCCAACTATCCGAAGGTTCTTAAATGGCTCGATATACCCGGGGCTGACCTTTCCCCTCTTCCCAAACCTCATCACACTCTTCATGTGTGACACTTGTAGTAATACCCGAACACCAACTCTAAATCTCAAGGCAGGAAACTTACGTTCAGCATAACTCTTCTATCTGCTCTGAGCTACCCGTAGCCTATCCTGAATCACCCGAACTCTGTCCAAAGACACACGAAACAAATCTGTACAAAAGGAGACTAACCTCTGAAGTCTCAAACTGACAGGGGGTCAACTTTCTAGGTCAAACCCAATGCGGCAGCCACACGTACTATGGCTTCAACCTTTACTTTTTTCACAAAACAGTTAGTTTGCCTAGGCTTATGAAATGAAACAGACAAAAGCATATACAAGAAATTCCCAACTTTATATTTAACTCATGCCACAAATAAGCACACACAAAAGGCATTACAAAATCTGACCAACACAACCAAATTTGGCTTGAGACAACCTGCTTGTGCCTATTTAAAGGCCACAACTTCTGTCATATGCAAGTCACATGCCCAGCACATAGTTCTATCCTAATTCAGTTGACATCCCCAACTTATAGGATAAATTGAATTCTAATTACAATAGCAACAAAGCTTTGCCACATGTCCAGGAAAGTTGTAACTATCTAACTGCTGTCATGTGCAAGGTACACGCCTAGTGCCAGCACATCCTTGGCAGTACTTATGCCAATTTTTCACCAGGGCCCTGGGCGTTTGTGCACTCGGCCATGCCACTGCCTTATTATCACCCAAGTCGCCCTGTTCTAGCCACACCTAGCCTTGATTGCCTTGCCTTAGCCACGTCTCAGCAATATGACTTACCTTAGCTTAAATTAGCCTTAGCCTTGATCTGCCTTAGCTTGCCAGCCCTTGTCATGCCTTAGCCGCGCCTTGCATGCCTTAGCCACGCAAATTCCAAGCACTACAAGAAAATTGTGAATTACATGAAAATATTTCTTGGGGAAAATTTTCACAGGAAATACATGGGGATTTTCTTGCAAAAAGCATAAATTCCTCAATATTAGAATATATCACCCGCGACAAGTATATTCCCAGCAAATTTCGTAGGTAAAGTTGGTGCCATTTTACATAAAATTAGCACTTGCAATATTACCTGGAAAACCATATCGGTAGGTACACTATCTCAAGGTAAATCCGCAAGTACATAGACAAAAAAAATATTTTTTTCTCCTTTCTTAATCCATAGAAAAATTCCCAGGTAATCTATCATATGAATTTACCTAGGGATATCTTGATGGGAATTTACCTGGGGATTACCTGGGAAATTATCTGGGGATTATTTTGCTGCGACTTAGCTAGAAATTTATTCTTAGGGATTTACCTAGAAATTTTATTAATGAAATTTTTTTTGCGAGAGCTATTGATGAGAATGTCAATAATTACAACTTCAAAATTTAACAATTACATAAAAGAAAAAAAAATAACATATGTGAAAGTAATTTGAATATGAAAATGGTAAAATCGAAATACAATAAGAATTAAATAAAAGAAAATTAGCATTAAAATGTAATGACTCTCTTCGTCTTTACACATGGGTCCTATGTTTAAAACCTCGTGTCTAAAATCCTTCCGGTTTGAAAGTTACAAAATTCAGGCTAGGCTAGTTTCGATCAAATTCAGAGAGAGGTGTGGTCTAGGAAAATCTGGGAATGAGTTATACTAGTTTGGTGGCAATCTCTTTGATTTCTAGTTATCTAAGATAATAAGTAACCCGTAGGAATTTACGGAATCAAATTTGGGTAGGTAGAACTCTCGAAATTGATCTTAGTGTAAAGGGCATTGTTTGGAATGTCCCAGGTTCAAGGTGTGTTGAAAAAAGAGAGATTTTTGGGCGAAGACGAACATTATATCCCGTTGACGCCGATATAGCAGTCGGCAGACCGCTATAGCGGTAAGCGCTATATCGTAGAAATTTCCACTATAGCGGCGGTCTCAGGCGGTCAACAAACGCTATAGTGGCATCGCTATAGCGGTCAGGAACCACTATAGCGGTGAAAACCACAGATTTATTAAAATATTTCCCCATTTATTTTTCAAAAACTCATTTTGGGGCAAGAGAAGGGCAATTTAGGGCGAAATACATCAGAAATCCATCGTTTGGCTTCATTAAGGTAAGGAATTCATCCCCGTTAACTCATAGTTAATTATTAAGCCTTAGAATTATTAATTCAAAGAGTTCGGGGAGGGTTTGAGGGAAGATTTTGGTTAATTACTAGTGCAAGGGGAAAAATTAAGGAATAAGTTAATGAATTTTGATTATTAACGGTTAATTTACCCTTGCATTTAGTTAATTCACTAATTTGTCCATGAAATTGGTAGCTTTAGGTGAATTAAGGTAAAAAAGCCCTAGAACGAGAAAGGAATGATCATGAACTTGACCTTAGGGGTTGGGGGTGAGTTATGAGTCCCAACATGATAGGTCATTTCATTAATTATGTGTTATTATGAATGTTCTAGACCACGAGTAAGCGAAAATTGCACTGAAGGGCAAAACCTCAGCTTAGAGGAGTTATGCAAGCTTGGTTCGAGGTAGATGATGGTATTGTAGTTTAATAAAACTTGTATTATATGTGCATGTTAACTACTTTATAGTGTGGCTGGTTAATGCATGTTGTTTGGTGTTGTTAGTGCAATGATTTTACTTTCTTATTGATTTAACTTGCCTTATTTCTAAAATGTGGAATATTTCGGTACTTGGGACGTTCCTACGGGCTATTGGTGAAATAAGGTTGGCAGACACTTATGTATGATGTTTTAGAACATGGACGGTATTTTTCCTCTATAGGTCATGACTAGAGGGTGGATGTATAACCCATAGCGTATATGTACGAGGTTCAGGTGAGTTTGACAGTTTCACAAGTAAACCGGGGAATATGTATTTATCTATGCTTGATAATGGTATACATGGCTTGACTTGACTTGACTGTACTTGACTTAGTGATATTTGTTGACTTGCTGGTTGTTTATCCTGAACTCTCTTTTTGATGTTTATGTGCTAAGTGTATGATGTTTTTTGCATGGATTAGCTTGTTATACTATCTTTTGGTTAAGTATTCATATTTTCATCTTGGGTTGGCCAAATGATCCTACCAGTACACTGTTGTTCTTTTGTACTTATACTACACTTGCATTTAATTTTGTGAGTTCAGCGCATATTTCAGTGGCTCCTACGAGACCCCACTTGTGATTTCAGCCGTTGATTCCAGATTTCAGGGTGAGCAGCTTATCTGGGCTACCATGAAATCTCTCTCTCTTGACATAGTTCTCTATTTCCGGATATATGATTATCTAAGTTTTGGGGTTGCATCCCCTTTTTGACATTCATAGATGTTTTGGTACAGATGACTTTCGGGTCCTAAGGATGTTTTGCTAAGTACATTTTTCGCTTTAAGTTGTACTTACGATTTTTTGGATTAGAATGGATATTTTTCTATTGATGGATTAGTTCTGCTTAATTATTCTAAGTGTTGATTTTGGAATGGTCTTTGGGGTAGTTGGTTCTCCCATCGGGTGAGTAGCATGGCTGCCACTTACGACGGATTTGGGTTGTGACATAAAATTTGTATTGATTAATTTGTTACAAGTTACAATGAGGAAGTGGAGGTTTCAAATATAAAATAAACTTACACTATACATACATACATACATACATACATACATACATACATACATACACACACACACACACACACACACACACACACATATATATATATATATATATAAAATAAACTTACATTACATATACATACATACATACATATATATATAAATATACATGCATACATATATACATAAATACATACATACATACATTACATATACATACATACATACATACATACATACATACATATACATACATATATATACATACATACATACATAAACATACATACATAGATACATATATATATATATATATATATATATATATTGTCACGACCCAATTTTTTAGGTCATGATGACACCTACTATAACCCACCAGTAGGTAAGCCAATCCGTAGTCCGAAATAGCTAGTAGCGAACTACCAATACAAATAAAGGAAACAACGGAATAAATATGATAGCAAGGCTAACAAAATCCCAAAACCTGGTAGAGCCAGTACAAGAGCTTCTAATACAACAGACTGCAAGTGAAATATAGGAAAAATGTATATATACAAGCCGTCTCTGATACAACATAGAGAACAGTCTACAATAAGAGGGAGATTAGGGATACTCCAAAACGTAAGGAGCTCACCCCAAGTCTCCGATCCATAGCTGCTCCGCACGATATACACACATCAACGATGATAACTCGTACTATAACTTACAGGCGGCAGAAGTGTAGTATGAGTACCAAACACATAGTACTCAGTAGGCATTGGCCAACTGAGCTCCAAAAATAATGCAAGCATAAAATGACATGTAAGGCATGAAAATAACTTCAGGCAATTATCCAAGGAACTAGGCATAACAATGCTAATGGGGCAATAAGGATAACTATCCTATCCTGACAGCATTCAGGAACAAAAGTGCAACACCGTATATCCCTGGCCAATACATGAATAAATAGAGAAAGAAGTATATATAGTAATATACTAGGCCAAAGGGGTACATATACAATATGAATAGATAAGGAAGAGAGGGATATACGGTAGTAACATACATATATGTATACATAAAGGGCTAACTCAAAGGTAACTTCCTGAGGAAGTCAACCTAACATTTCGAGGTCCATAGCCAAGTAAAGGAGCTAACTCTAGCATCATCATGCCTATACCCAAAAGGGAGTGACTAATGCGGGGATAAACAATATAACTTGCCGAGAGGATAAAGGAATCAAAAACGTACCTCCAATCTTAGGTACCAGTCCACAACCAACCTGCCACAAACTAACCATGATAATCAATAATAAAGTAATCGGCTAGTCCGGGAAAATAAGTACCTAATCGGACCCCCATAAACTCGGAAGGTTCATAGA
The DNA here is from genome assembly GCA_031232105.1 of Capsicum rhomboideum. Classification (NCBI taxonomy): domain Eukaryota; kingdom Viridiplantae; phylum Streptophyta; class Magnoliopsida; order Solanales; family Solanaceae; genus Capsicum; species Capsicum rhomboideum. The sequence goes on along the minus strand of CP124716.1, from coordinate 48,921,572 downwards.
AACACTGAGCAAACAACAACCATAACCTGTACCTATATAGCCCCCCATAAGACCGATAGACACGGACGCCAAACAACTATACACTGGTGATAGGCAATGTACATGAATGGATGAATACAACATAAACTAAAATTCCATAACCATATCGTAGACACCGAACTCAAACTAGTTCCATCACCTCAAACCATAAGTACCAAGTACCATACCATGCCAAGTATATACACCTCCTCTAGCTCACCTAGCTCTCAAAGGCAGGACCTATGGCGACCATCCTTCCCTGGTACGACGGCTCTCGGACGAAGGGCCCCCTAGGGGATTCGAGAAATCCGTATACACTGCCTGGTCCCAATCTAGAACTTCCAATAATCATCATAATCCATCTAATCCATCCAGTAACAATATATATATATATATATATATATATAAATATAAAATTAGTACTCAAACCACCACTAAAAGGATGTAAATCCGTAAATCCATTGCCCGAGATCATGCTCGGGACTAAATCATCATAATCATGTAAAAAGGCCGGAATATCCCTCGACCGAAGTAAATAGTAGTGGTAGAATGAGTGGATAAATAATGGACCGGAATCAACCTCGATCGAAGTTCTAAAACCTCATTTTTAGTACCAAAAGCTCATAATCCAGTAAATAAGGTGGTACAATTCCCGTTATAAAACAATCCATTTTTAAAGTGAAAAGTGGGAACATATCCCTTTTTGAAAATAGTAGTAAAATCCAGGTTTTGGTCGGGATTGTACCACTAAATGAGCATGAATGCTCCAAGTAGTATGTATCCCATCACCAGTATCTAAACAATACAACCATAAGCGCCTATGCGTCTATAAAGAATGGTCACACCCTTTCTAAGGGTATAAACTCACCTAGAGTCCAACTAGTATCATAACCACAACCTCGGGACCAATAACATATGGCCAATATATCAAGGCCTCATAACCCGGGCAACCACAATAATCAAGGCTATAAAGCCACCACAAGGATCTAATCGGGGAAAAACCTCCTGAATCGCTAAGTCAAATGGTAAGTCTCATTCCGAAGGATCCTTAATCATCAACTATGGTTAACATGCCTATAATCAAGGGTAATAGGACTCTTTGACCATAACAAGTATTTATACTAAGATTCGGGTCACATCTTTACCCCAAATTCCATAAAGTAGGCTATGTCATGCTACACTAGCCATACTCACATCCTATAATCGCTTCCTGGCATGCAATCTATACCATACACAATCTTATAGAGAAAAGTAGACCGAAGCCTACCTCGATGCCGAACCGCAACACTTGAAGCATCCATAATTAGTTCATCCTAGCTCCACGATCCTGAAATGCTGCCATGATATCAAAATAGTAACCTACACGACATTATGAGTAAGGCGATACCCATATTGCAATATAAAACTCTGGGCCCAAAATCGAATAAAAAATAAGCCCGTGGGGCCCGCTAATGGAATTCAAAAATTGAATCCATCACGAGGTCCCTCGAAGGACAAGGAATGATTGCTCAAATGTTGAGCACAAATGGGACATAAATCGGGCCCTCAATCAGTCCCCAAAGATTAGGACTTCAAAGACCTAATTTTTAAGAATTTACAATGAAATGGGACGGAATTCAATGGGTGAAATGATGAATAATGACCAAGTAGTGATGAGCTAACTTACCTTAGCTTCAATGGGTTAATCCCCACTCTTTCTCACTCCTTATGCTCTCAACAATGGGGAAAAGGGTTGAGAAAATAAGAAGAACTCGGGTGAAGAAGGGGATATAATAACCCTAGGTGCTGCTAAAGCAGTCACTTGGCCACTTAAGCGTCTACCGCTAAAGCAGTACATGACCGCTAAAGTGGTCGGGCAAGGAAAGACGGAGGCCTCTAAAGCGGGACTTGGCCGTTAAAGCAACGTCCACTTAAGCGGACCTTGACCGCTAAAGTGGACCTCAGCCATATAGCCAAGGCCACTAAAATGGCTCTGGGTTGCTAAAGTGTCTGTTTGACCGCTTTAGCATTTAAAAAAGATATCAACTACCAGAATTTCGCTAAGTCCAAAATGGACTCCGATCGGGTGCTTGGGATTCATTCGGAGCCCCGTACGTGCAAACGAACTACGCAACCATACCAAATTCGACATTCCAGAGTCAACAGAACCATCAAAATTTCTATCCTAGATCATTTCAATTGAATGTGGGGCCCACACCTATAGTTTTGTTTGTCACCAAATCTACCCAATAGCCTTAAACGAGTTTGAAAGTCTCGAGACCCAGACCACGGGTCTCCCTAGCCTAAAATCAACGTTTCGGAGTTGATGGCACTATCAGAATTTCCATATGAGATTGTTTATTAGCAATTTTAGTCCGAGATCAATTCCTTAACAACGAAAGCTCCAAAATAGTAAAACGAGCCTAAAATGTAAATGAACTGTCCGATAACCGAACCGATAGTTTTAACAAGTCCTAAATGACTTATAGCCGCTATGGGAAGGCTCAAAATACTAGAAATGCATGGAAATCACGAAAATGACCTGGAGGGTCGTTATAATATCCACTAATAAAAGGACTTTTGTCCGCGAAAGTCAATGGTTAGAAAGTGTCTGAAAGCTTGAAAGGATGAGGTACTGCGCCCTCACGCTCCGAGTGAGACTCCTCAGATAACTTCTAAAGCAGAACAACACTTTCAAGGGATTTCACATATGGTATGCCTTTTTCAACCAACCTCTCCACCTTACTTTTCAAATATCCCCAACTCAGCCTCGACAACCAACTGGCCTTTAACTGAACCGGGGGCGATGGAAACACGCGAACCCTAAACACCACATGCAAAAACCAAGTTGAAACAACCACAACCAATGGATACTCAACCCAGCTAAAGGTAATCCAAGGCAAGAATCATGAAACCGATTCTAATTTCCAAATCTAGCCTTCTTTTGACTTTTCAAACCTGCTACCAACTTCGAACCACGCAAAAATGTCATCCGAGTCCTGTCTGCGTAATCCCATCACACTATCCTCGAAAGGTTAAAGCTGATCCACTAGAAGTCTCTGATGGAAAGCATACAACTAGGCTCATAAGGTGCTACCAGGACACACAAACAGTGGTGACCAAAGTCTGCACTCTTAAGACAAAGCCACAAATGGTCCGAATGACCTCGAAACCAATAATCACGTGTCTGGAGCACAAGCTCTCGAAACCAAGCAATCCACTATAAGATGTCCCACCAACTGTTGATGAAGTCATGCTAAGCCCAACTTAAGCATACTCTTTCTGCTGAGCAGACAATCCAAACTTTTGATGAAAACTGAGAGCCAAGGTCAAAAGTAGTAGAAACCAATACCATGTGTGAACGGACTATCCTCCGAGCATTAATCAAGCCCAGTCTATTTGGACTGAAAAAAACTGAACCGGTAGGCAAGGAGTAAGCCTAGATAGCCTATGAATGAATGCTCAACTGAGGCAAATCTGGAAATAGGGCTACAACCAAGTTATGCAAACCCAAGGTAAAATCCCAACACTGAAACTGAACTACTCGATCTCAACTATCCAAATCGATCCTGTTGACGAGTAAGCATACAAATACCAAAATCTATCATAACTCCCAAGCCATCATCCGAAGACATCAAAATCCAAAACTGGAGTCAACCAGCCTTCACTAGGGTCAAATACCCAAATCAACCTCATTATCAGAAATCAAACATATACTCAATGGTCCTTGAAAGGGCTGAAACTGTAATGTTGCTGAGGACATTATCATGACAAAGAAAGAACACGAGTTGAAGATGCAAGGAGCCAACTCCACATCGGCTGAAGGGCATAATGTATCGAGTCATAAACAAGAACTCATTAAGGCTGCAAAAGCACCAATGGTAGCCAGAACTTGAGAAACTCAGAATGTATAACTCAACTGACATCTGGCCAATTCAATGCCCAATCTATGGCAACAAATACTCACTCCCAAAGACACCCGCTTTGGTTACTGACAACTGATACACAAGCACATATGACCAAGTTGAAGTGTTCTGTAAAGTCACATTAGGCTGATCAATTATCGAAAGGAGAAATTTTTTAATCCACCTATGTAAACCACCCTAACCCAATTAAACCATGAATCACATCGCAGAAGAGCAGAGTACCAATCTCAAAATCAAGACCAAGGTCAAGACTACTACCAGAAAATGAACCAAGTAAACTTAGGATAACAAATTCCCATTTTTCCAACATAAAAAACAACTATAGAAAAGGAACACCCATGAAAACTAACTTTAAATCGGCTGGTCCATGAACCACATTGTAGGAAGAATGAAGTATCCAACTCCACACCAATACCAAGATCAAAACGATCAACAAGAGATGAACTCAACAGTTCAAAAAGCCAGAACTAAACTTTCCAACATTAGCAACAGGCATAGAACCGAATTGCTAACTCCAATTAAAATCGACATCAAGATCAAGACCACTACCGGGCGATGAACTATCCCAATTGTGAGAACAAATCTTAAAATTCCAATAATAGGAATGGGCTATCGAAAAGGGTCATCGAACCTAGAATCACAACAAGGCCATGGAAGGTCAAACTTACCTTCAATTCCATAATTCGATCAACAACCGACCTTGGTACCAGAAAGGGAAGGCAAACCAACTGTGGTAGCCATCAAAGCCAACGAAATAAGGATCACAAGAAAGGGAAGAATGCTAGCTAGATAACGCCCATCTAGCTGTCTATCAAATAAGAATTAATAAATGTCAAAATAATGACAATAATATCAACAACATAAGATGCAGGTGGTACCAAAAATTAAAATCAACAACAAGTAGCTCTCCAAGGCCATAATCAAGGCTAATATGCCAAAGGAAACGAGACTCAAACCCATATGCTACACCCATAGAAATATCACAATACTGATCCACTCAATCTACTACTAAAGAATCATCTACTGGGTAGTCATAGATGCGTGAAATCTACACCAAGGCATAAAATAATGAATATAAGAATACCATGGCATATGATCATCGATGGGTACGGGAACCCCAATACAACTCAAATAGAAACTAAAGAAAGAGAATCAAAGGTGCACCTATCATGGTGGAAATCCAAAATCATAAATCAGGTGTCCCGAAAGGAGTATAAATATGAGCATGTTGAACTCGGACTGAGTGTCTGAATGACCATCTGAGGCACTAGGTGCACTACCTCTAACTTAAGGTGCCATAACATTATAGGACTGATCTGGATGAACCGAATGGACAATAATCCTACGTCGGGGACACTCCTTAGACCAGTGATCGATTTTTCTGTAGTCATAACAAACTCCTGAAGCTCTAACCTATTGAAAAACACGAGCTAATCCCAACTGGCTGACTGAATCATGCCTGGTGCACTCTCTGGACCAATGACTAATCCTACCACAATCGAAACATGCTCTTGGAATACTCTAAGGTACTATACCCACTGCTCCATAATGGAGCCACGACCTGGAAACCTAGATCGATTAATTTGTACTGCCTGACCAAAACTCTGTCCACTGATATCACCACGATATACCTAAGAGCTACCCATAAGCTGAGGTGCTACCTATATGGGCCTAATAGGCTACAAATGATGTTGACCTCTGCTGGAAAGATTCTGACATCCAGATGGAATACTCGTAACACTGAACTGCTGACATGGCCTCTTACTACCACCTTCGTATGCCTCAAAGCAAGCCCTCGCTTGATCAACAACCTCAGAGAAAGAAGACCCAGCTACTATTAAATGCTCCAAAGACAAACGAAGTGGTAAAGTCAACCCTCTAATAAATCTCTGCACCATCTCATGCTCAGAAGAAAATAAAATAGGAGTATGACTGGCCCACTCAAGAAATATAATTTCATACTCTGAAACAGACAGAGAACCCTGGTGAACACCAACAAATCCAACTCTGGTCTGAGAACTACTCAATGCACCTGACTTTACCTCTGGCTGGGGGGTATCCAAAAACAAACTCGAAGCCCCTAACACTGAATCCTAAAAAGGTAAGGCAGTCACAAACTCTGTCAGAACTTGGGCTGACCCCAGACCCTCTGACTGACACTGAAGATCCTCGATATCAATCTCTAGCTCTCTGGCTCGATGCTGAGCTGAAACTCTGGTAGTACGTATATAAGTCACGTCCTCATCTATCGATAACTTCGTACAATCCATCTGGGGAGAATGGAGTCAAAAGAAGCACTTACAGGCTCATAGAAGTATGAACACATGATAATGAGTCAAGAATAGAATTTCCTAAGAATGCCATATAGCCTTTCGAAGATAAGATACAGACGTCTCTACAATAATTCACAGGACTCTACTAAACACTTAGCTCTTGTACCAACAACACCGGTAAGCCTAGGCTCTGATACCAATTTATAACGACCTAATTTCTCAGGTCATGATGGCGTCTACTATAACCCACCAGTAGGTAAGCCAAACCATAGTCCAAAATATCTAGTAACGGACTACCAATAAAAATAAAGGAAACAACAGAATAAATATGATAGCAAGGCTAATACAATCCCAAAATCTGGTAGAGCCAGTTCAAAAGCTTTTAATACAACAGGAATATAAGTGAAATATAGGAAAAATGTATATATACAAGCCATCTCTGATACAACATAGAGAACAGTCTACAATAAGAAGGAGAGTAGGGATACTCCAAAATGTCAGGAGCTCACCCCAAGTGTTCGATCCATAGGTGCTCCGTACAATATACACACATCAATGGTGATAACTCATACTATAACCTGCAGGCTGCAGAAGTGTAGTATGTGTACCAAACACATGGTACTCAGTAGACATCAGCCAACTGAGCTCCAGAAATAATGTAAGCATAAAATGACATGTAAGGCTTGAAAATAACTACAGACAATTATCAAAGAAATTAGGTATAACAGTGCTAATGGAGAAATTAGGAAAACTATCCTATCCTGAAAGCATTCAGGAACTAAAGTGTAACACCGTATATCCCTGGCCAATACATGAATAAATAGAGAAAGAAGTATATATAGTAATATACTAGGCCAAAGGGGTACATATACAATATGAATAGATCAAGGAAGAGAAGAATATATGGTAGTAACATACATATATGTATACATATAGGGCTAACTCAATGGTAACAACATGAGGAAGTCAACCTAACATGTCGAGGTCTATAGCCAAGTAAAGGAGCTAGCTCTAGTATCATCAAGCCTATACCCAAAAGGGAGTGACTAATCTGGGGATAAATAATCTAACTTGCCTAGAGGATAAAGAAATCAGAAATGTACCTCCAATCTCAGGTACCATTCTACAACCAACCTGCCACAGACTAACTATTATAATCAATAATAAAGTAATCGGCTAGTCCGGGCAAACAAGTACCTAACCGGACCCCCATAAGCCCAAAAGGTTCACGAAAACACTTAGCAAATAGCAACCATAACCTGTACCTATACAACCCCTCATAAGATCAATAGATCATGGCGCCAAACAACTATATTGGTGATAGGCAATGAACATGAATGGATGAATGCAATATAAACCAAAATTCCATAGCCATATCATAGACACCGAACTCGAACCGGTTCCATAACCTTAAACCATAAGTACCAAGTACTATACCATGTCAAGTATATACACCTCCTCTAGCTCACGTAACTAATAAAGGCAGGACCTATGCTGACCATCCTTCTTTGGCACGACGACTCTCAGATGAAAGGCCCTCCTAGGGGATTCGGGAAATCCATATACATAACTTGAGCCCGATCCAAGACTTCCAATAATCATCATAATCCATCTACTCCGTCCACTTTCGAAGATATATATATATATATATATAAAATTAGTGCATGAACTCGAACCGTGACTAAAAGGATGTAAATTTGTAAATTCATTGCTCGAGATCATGCTTGAGACTAAATCATTATAATCATGTACAAAGGGTCGGAATATCCCTCGACCGAAGTAAATAGTAGTGGTAAAATGAGTAGATAAATAATGGACTGGAATCAACCTCGGTCAAAGTTCTAAAACCTCATTTTTAGTACCAAAAGCTCATAATCCAATAAATAAGGTGATATGATTCCCATTATAAAACACTCCATTTTTAAAGTGAAAAGTGGGAATATATCCCTTTTTGGAAATAGTAGTAAAATCAAGGTTTTGGTCAGGATCATACCACTAAATGAGCATGAATGCACCAAATAGTATGCATGCCATCACCAGTATCCAAACAATACAACCATAAGCGCCTAAGCGTTTATAAAGAATAGCCACGCCCTTTCTAAGGGTAGAAACTCACCTAGAGTCCAACGAGTATCATAACCATGGCCTCAAGCCCAATAACATATATCCAATATAGCAAGGTCTCATAACCCGAGCAACCACAATAATCAAGGGCATAAAGCCACCACAAGGATCTAATCGGGGAAAAACCTCCCGAATCACTAAGTCAAATGGTAAGTCTCATACTGAAGGATTCTTGATCATCAATTGTGGTTAACAATCTTATAATCAAGGGTAATAGGACTCTATGGCCATAACAAGTATTTATACTAGGATTCGGGTCACATCTCTACCCTAAATTCCATAAAATAAGTTAAGTCATGCTACACTAGCCATACTCACATCCTATAATCCCTTCCTAGCATGCAATCTATATCATACCCAATCTTATAGAGAGAAGTAGATTGAAACCTACCTCAATGCCGAACCGCAATACTTGAATCATCCACAATTCATCTGTCCTTGCTCTACGATCTCGAAATGCCACCACACTATCAAAATTGTAACCTACACGTCATTATGTGTAAGACGATACCCATATTGCAATATAAAACTTCGGACCCAAAATAGAGTAAAAAATGGGCCCATAGGGCCTGCTAACAAAATCTAAAAATTGAATCCGTCACGAGGTCCCTCAAAGGACAAGGAATGTGTGCTTAAAAGTTGAGCACAAACGGGACACAAATCGGTTCCCAAATCAATCTCCAAAGATTAGCATTTCAAAGACCTAATTTCTAAGAATTTATAATGAAATGAGATGGAATTCAATGGGTAAAATGATGAATAATAACCAAGGAGTGAATCCCCACTCTTTCTCTCTCCTCATGCTCTCAACAATGGAGGAAAAGGGTTGAGAAAATGAGAGAAACTCAAGTGAAGAATGGGATATAATAACCCCAGGTGCCGGTAAAGCCGTCACCTGGCCTCTTATGCGGCTACTGCTAAAGTGGTACAAGATTGCTAAAGCAGTCGGGCAAGGAAAGGTGGAAGCCTCTAAAACAGGACTTGGCCTCTAAAGCGACGTCCGCTTAAGCAGACCTTGACCGCTAAAGCGGACCTAAGCCAAATAGCCAAGGCCGCTAAAGCGGCTCAGGGTCACTAAAGTGACTACCACTAAAGTGGCGCTTTGACTGCTTTAACGGTCAAATAGTATATAAGCTACCAGATTTTAGCTAAGTCCAAAATGGACTCCGAATGGGTGCTCGAGATTCGTTCGGAACCCCGTGTGCGCAAACGAACTATGCAACCATATCGAATTCGACATTTCAAACTCAATGGAACCTATGAAATTTCCATCTTAGGTCGTTTCTATTGAATGTGGGGCCCATATCTATAGTTCCATTTTTCACCAATTCTACCCAATGGCCCAAAACGAGTTCGAAAGTCTCGGGACCCGGACCACGGGTCCTCATAGCCTAAAATCAATGTTCCAGAGCTGATGGCTCTGTTATAATTTATATCTGAGATTATTTATTAGCAATTTTGGTCCGAGACCAATTCCTTAACCGCAAAAGCTCCAAAATAGGGAAACGTGCCTAAAATGCAAATGAACTGTCCAATAACCGAACCGACAGTTCCGACAAGTCTTAAATGACCTGTAGCCACTATGGGAAGGTTTAAAACACCAAAAACACGTGAAAATAAAGGAAATGATCTGGAGGGTCATTGCATATATATATATATATATATATATATATCAATGTTTTATCCTTTTAAGAAATAGAAGATATTTGTATTGGAAAAAAATTAATTTGTAAATGAACATGATAGAATAAAGAGTGGACACGTGACATTAACTGAAGATCAATGTTTGATAAAATTTGTTTTGTGGTATAGCTGGTTTCGAAGATATGGTCGATACTAATTTCAATGACGTGACAAAAAGAACAAAATGATTGATATTCTAGATATAGTCATATAAATATCTATCCCGCAACAGATCTAAGAACATTAGCTTGCAAATTTCCATGTGAACTGTGTCTATTGGTCATATATATATAGTACTTCAGTGCTCAAGTGAAATTAAATTTTCTATTGGTTAATTTAGTACCTTTGTAATATATAAATAATAGTTTCAACACAATTATTGGTAATTTATGATTCTTTACTTATATATATATATATATATATATATATATATATATATATATATATATATATAAGTGTATGTTAAAACATACTTATTAGAACAAATATAAAGAATTTTTTTTAGAAAAGCTGAAAACTTTTCCCTCCTAAAGTTCCCTCCACCAGACACCTCATCTCATTAATAATGACTTAATGTTTTTTAATAGATATTATAACTCTACTGAAAATAAAAGGAGACAAATAAATTCTCTCCAAAACCATTCACCTTCTCATTCACCAAAAAACTTTTCAATGCTTTAAGCAGACCTTCTCGATCAGTTCTACCAACTTAAAAATACAAAATATGGCCTTCTAGATCAGTTCTTCAAAGGTAATCTTCCAACTCTCTCGATCTGCAAACTCTCTCGATCAGTTCTCCAGAGGTTAATCTACAAACTCTCTAAATTCTCCACTATGTTGTTGTTTGTAATCAATGACTATTAGCTTATATGCTCTGTTTGGTTATCTAATTTTGCAAATTGACAATCCAATACTACTTGAAACTTTAACTTAGATGGCAATTTGACTTATATCATAGAAAATTAGTTTATATGCTCTTTTTGTTGCAAATTAATTTTTTTTTCAACTGCATGTATAGTTAGTTGAAATTTTAACTGATTAGAACTTGTTTACTTATTTTTTTTATCAACTGCATGTATATAATTTTAACTGAATCTGGGTTGTTAGAATAGTTTTAAGATGTTTTGGTACAAAATCCAACCATCTTATCTTTTTTGATTTTTTTTTTTTAAATTCTAAGTAACAATTATATTTTGATTAAATGGGAAATTTCTCCAATTATGTTTGTTACTGGAAGAGTGAAATTTTGATTAAATGGAAAATTACTCCAAGTCTCTAAATTTCATTGTTTATGTGTTTAAATATGTTTATCTTTTGATTCAGAAAATGAAAATTCCCGAGCATAGAAAATGGATGGTAAATAGACTTCTTCCAGGTCGATTGGCATATGCAGATGAGTTTATAGCTGGCATGAAGGAGTTTATTGAAAAACCAAAGTTCTTATCTGAAAAAGTCATAAGGAGTCCTTGTAAGCGTTGTAAAAATATGAAGTTTTTGACACCCGATGCAGTCAATGTGCATGTTTTTAAAAAAGGTTTCACACCAAGATATTGGTATTGGACATCACATGGAGAGGAAACACCTTTTTAATTTGAATGAACATATCGATAAAGGTGCTTCAAGTAGTCATCTAGGGTGTAGCTTTGACATGCCTTCAAGAAGTCAAAGTAACATTCTAGTAGAAGACTTTGAACACATAAATAGATATAAAGGTATGATTTATGATGCTGCTGGTGTAGAATTTGGGCATCAAGTTGAACCCGATGTAGAAGAGTTTTCGAATATGGATGCTACCAAATTTTACAAAATGTTGAATTCAGCTGAAAAACCTTTGTGGCCTAGATGTATATATTCAGAGTTGTCTGCGGCTGTTAGAATGATGAGTATTAAATCAGAATACTGTATGTCCCATGGTTGTTTTCATGCAATGGCGTAATTAATGAAGGATACAAGTCATCCAGATAGTAAAATACCTCTTGATTACTACCAGGCAAAGAAGCTAGTGTCAGGACTTGGTCTAACTAGTAAAAATATTGATTATTGTGTTAATGGATATATGTTGTATTGCAAGACTGATAAAGATATGATTGAATGTAAGTTCTGTAATGAACCTCTCTATAAAGAATGCGGGAGCAAGAAGGGCAGCAAATGGTTCCACTCAAGACAATGCATTACATGCCACTTATTCCTAGGCTTCAACGTCTATATGCTTTAACACGATCGGTGGAGCACATGAGGTGGAACTATGAAAATCATAAGGAAGAAGGTGTATTGTGCCACCCTTCGAATGGGTAAACATGGAAATATTTTGATCAAACTTATCCAAAATTTATTGCAGATCCTAGGAATGTTAGGCTCGATTTTTGTTCTGATAGTTTTACTCCTTTTAGCCATTCAGCATCACTGAACTCTCGGTTGCCTATGATTGTAACTCTTTATAATCTTCCTCCTGATATTTGTATGATTGTCCCATACATGGTCTAAACATTGATCATTCTAGGTCCTCACAATCCTAAGAAGAAAATTGATGTGTATCTTCACCCATTAATAGATGAGTTGCTACAATTATGGATAGATGGTGCACTAACTTATGACGTGTATAAGAAGTAAACTTTTATCATGCGAGCAATATTGATGTGGACAATTAATGATTTTTCTGTTTATGGAATGTTGTCGGGATGGAGTACAGAAGGTAAATTAGCATGGAACAAACTAAAACTTTTAGTTTGAAAAAGGGAAGAAAAGTTACTTGGTTTGATTGTAACCATCAATTCTTGGCTCTCAATCATGAATTTATAAGAAATAAGATTTTTTTTTTACAAAAGGAGAGAGGAAAAGTCTAAGCTTCCTCCTAGGTTAGGAAAAGTCTAGGCCTCCTCCTAGGTTAACTAGAGATCAAGTGTGGGAAAAAGCTAGAGGGTTTCCTAAGATCACTGAATCTAGTCCACGTAACTTTTATGGCTATGGGAAATCACATAATTGGACCAAAAAAGTATTTTCTGGGTTTTTCCATATTGGAAGACCCATCTTGTTCGCCACAATCTTGATGTAATGTATACAGAGAAGAACGTCTTTGACAATATTTTTCATACTGTCATGGACAACAGAGAGGACAAAGGATAATAAGAAAGATAGAATGGACTTGAAAGAATATTATCGTCGAAATCATTTACACTTGTAATTGGATGATGATGGGAGGTAGACTAAATCGAAAGCAAAGTTTACTTTGAATAATGGTCAAAAGAAAGATGTATGTGAATGGGTTGATGAGATAAAAATTCCCGTTGGATATGCTTCCAATTTGGATAGATGTGTTGATATGGAACATTTAAAGTTATTTGGGATGAAAAGTCGTGATTTTCATATTTTTATGCAATATCTTATTCCAGTTGCTTTTAGCGAACTTCCAAAACCTATCTGGAAACTATTAACTGAACTGAGTCTATTCTTTAAAGACTTGTGCTCCACAGTATTGCTGGAGGATCATTTAATGAAAATGGAACAAAATATTCTTGTAATCTTGGGTAAGTTGCAACGAATATTTTCGCCCATTTTTTTTATTCAATGGAGCAATTACCAATTCATTTGCCTTATGAAGCAAGGGCCTGTGGGCCATTTCAATACCTATGGATGTATCTATTTGAAAGGTATAAAAGTTTATTCCTGAAAGTTTTGTCTCATTATTTTGTTACCTAATTTATTTATTTCCTAAAAATAATTGTAAGTTCCTAAACAAAATTAAAAAGACTGTCAAAAACAAATCCAGAGTTGGAGGATCTATTTGTCAAGCATATTTGGCTCAAGAAATCTCATACTTTGCTTTTCACTATTTTGAATATCACGTCATATCTAGCAATAATAGAGTTGGGCGTAATGATGATGTCATTGAAAAAGATGCACCTCACTCAACTCTATTTGTCTTTAGTTCTGGTCGAAGTTATGACAAGAAGGATTGCGATATCCGATGGCTAGATGATAAAAAAATTGATGCAACACAGTTGCATGTTCTTATAAATTGTGATGAGGTTAAGCTTTTTCTCGCATAAGTTTCTACCATGGTGTTCATTTCATTATTAGGACAAGATTAATTATTATTTGGGTTGAAACTAATATACTAATGTAAGTACGTGTAGTTTGTATGAGCAAGTCTTGAGAGATACTTACAATGATCTCACAGATGATGTCATTGATAAGCAAATTGATGCAGACTTCAACGATGGTTCAAAGATTATGTATGAATTAATATAATTAGTTATTAACAAAGGATATATCACTTAAAATGCATATCTAATATGATTTTATTATTTGATAGGTGAACAGTAATCCATAAGAGATGTCATAAAATCCATGTTTGCAAATCTTAGCAATAGGACCATTAAAAAAGGCAAAGTCTTGGCTTGTTTATTTTGTGAACGGAAACAAATTTCACACTTTTTCTTAGGGTGAAGGAAGAAGTACATATAACAGTGGGGTGTGTGTCAGTGGCACCAGAAAAGATTTTATGATAAGTGAATATTATGGTGTTCTTAAGGAGATTATCGAATTAGAATGGCCAATGACATCATCGATGAAGTTGGTTTTATTTTATTGTGATTGGTTTGATCCATCTAAACATGGCATGAGAGTTTATAGCCAATTTGGAATTGTTGAGGTTCAAAAAAGGAAAGATATTCTAAATTTGACCCTTTCATCTTTCCCCAAATGACAACTCAAGTTTATTATGCAAATCATTCTAAAAAGAAAGGAAATAAGGCTGATTGGTGGGTAGTTATAAAGATAAAACCAAGAGGAAACATAACTACCAGATACAATTTGGAAGTTGCTTATCAAAATGAGGAATCACATGTTAGTACAAGAATAGAGAATGGCCCAGTTAATAGCTTATGGGATGACCAAATTGATGGTGAAGAAGTTGATGGAAGTAGATTTCAAGTTGTTGTCAATGGAAATATACACGATTTAACTGAAAAGGAAGATAAGGAGATATCAAGTGAAGAAGAGGAAGATAATGAAGAGACAACAAGTGAAGAAGATAAGGAGGCGGAGGAAACAAACAAAAAGGAAGACATTTTTTGATAGTGATGATTCACAAGATCACTATCTTACTCAAGAAGAGGATGAATATGAAGATGAGAAGGATTGAAAATATTGGTTTGTCAATTTTTTTTGCTTATGTACAATACTATATTTGATTTAAGATATTATGATTCTTATATCACTAAGGCCCTTTATCAAATATTTGTATCTTTCTTGATCTATGACCTTTCATAATTTTTCATCTGATAAAATTGAACAAAATATTCTTATTTTACTTTGTCTTATCATTATTGATTTTCTTTAATTTGTGTTTGTCAGTTAGTGTAGTACGAATTTCTTTCAACTATTAAAAGCTGGTATGCACTATACTATGCAGCTAATGATGATCTGAAGTTATCATCTGTAAGTTGGAGACTAATAGTCCTTTCTTAAGCGTAAAAGTCAACTTAACAAGTAAGATTGAGAATGAATATATACAGTTAATGAAAGTTTCCAGTTCTATGTCAAAATTACTTTAATATGAATGAATATATATAGTTAATGAAAGTTTTCAGTTCTATGTCAAAATTACTTTAATATCTAATTCATGATCAACAAAAATACTTATTACTAATATTTTATTTTCTTTTTCTTTATTTGTTCTAGATATCGGGTGTAGGATGTAAAAGAGGTGGACAGTTTAACAGTAAAGGAGAAAAGTCAAGTAAAAGAAAGACACAGATAGTAGAGCAACAAATAGTTCAATTGCCTCCCATAATTCCATCACAATTCTTTCAATCTCATGCTGGTTCACTTCATGTCAATAACTCTCTCTTGTGTCAACCTAATCCTAAAAATCAAAATAATGTTGTACCTCCCATAATATCATCACAACCCTTCTTTTCTCATGCTAGTCCACTTCATCTAAATGAGCCTCATTTACCACAGCCTGGTCTTGAGATCAATCAATCCCAACCTCCTAACGTTGAATCTCAACCTCAATCTAATCAGTCCCAACCTAAAAATCAAGAATCTGAATCGTTAATGTCACCACCAGCCAATAGGACTCCAACAACCTCATCTAGTACAGTTGACAATGTAGACGATGATCATCAAATATGGATTGCACCTGAAGATAATGGGTAATGGGACTAACTTACGATAATACATATAAGTAGGTGTACTATATATCTGTGTATATGTTTGATAATTACTACTTTATATAAGCTTGATCCTCACAACATAGTTATTGATGGTATTGCTAGTTGCATTCGTAGTAAATTGAAATTGGCTAGACCGTCGTGGAAGAAGTTTCCAAAATCTACTCATCAGATGTGGTTTGAAGAATTCAAGGCAAAAAGATCAATAAATTATGGTTCATATTTAAATTAAAGTATGGGACTGTATGACTAATATAATATTCATTTGATATATGCAAAAGAAATTAAATGGCTTACGCACCATAATGATCCTATATGACGTAATTTTAAGATAAGAGGAGCTGCAAGAATGACTCAACTTTTTTAAGACATTAGGAAAAACGTACCTCTGAAGGCACAGTGGATGGATGATGCAGTATTCAAGGAGATGAAGGAGCACTGTGAGTCTTCTGTATTCAAGAACAAGTCCTAACAAAATAAAAAAATCATGATCCAAATGCTGGTGCATAACTTCATATAGGTGGTTGTATACCTCATCGATTGATCTATAAGAGAATGGTAATTATCAATCTTCTTAAATATATTTCATTTAATAAAATAACATTACATTCAGTATTGATAACATATACATGTCTTTCTTTGATTATAGAAAGAAGCTACTGGAAAAGATTCTTCACTTTCAGAGTTTTATTTTCGAACTCATCACAAGAAAAGTGATAAAAGTTGGGTAAATGAGAAAGCTGAAGCTGCTTATATAAGTTTTAGTTTGCTATAATCTTTTCTAATTAAGCTGGGAAAACTAAACACACCCTAAAATTCAATTTTCTTTTTGAGAGATTTTTCAAAATATGGTTGTTAGAAGGAAAAAGTTGGATTCTTGGAACAATTTTGTATATGGGTATGTTGGTAATGATGATATATTTTGGGTTATTGTTTTGTTGATTTTGGTGATAACACTCCTTTTTACCCTATTTTGCACCAAAATCTCTCTTTACACCCTTGAAATGGCTCTGATCATACTCTTGTTGCTCATTTTCTTGGTATGTCCTATCTTTGTTGTGAGTATTTCAAGAATTGTTTGAACTTTCACTGTTTTCTTTTATGGTTCTTTATTTTGTATGTGGAGAGGGTGGGGGTGGGGATGGGGCTTAGCTTAACTATTTCGCTGTGATTTTTTTAGAATTATGAAGCTATGATGGTGAGAGTTTCAAGAAATGCTTTAAATTCCTTCCAATGTTTTCTTTTCTGGTTCTTTATTCTATGTGTTTGTGTGTGTGTGTGGAGGGGGTGGAGGTAGGAGGGGGTTGGGGTTAGCTTAACTATTTTTTCATGAAATGGGTGTGTGTATATTTGGTGTATGTTATTCTTATTGGAATTGTGTAGCTATGATGATGAGAGTTTTAAGAAATGCCTGGACTTTTAGTGTTTTCTCTTTTATATCTTCATTGTGTGTATGTGTGTGTTGGGGTGGGTGTGGAGTGTAAGAGGGTGAGTGGGGTTACTATTTTTCTGTGATTCATTTTGGGATTGTGCAGCTATGATGATGAAAGTTTCAAGAAATGTTTGAACTTTTAGTGTTTTCTTTTCTGGTTCTTCATTGTGTGTGTGTGGGTGGGTAGGGTTAGCTAACTATTTCTTTGTGATTCTTTTTGAGATTGTGCAACTATGGTGATGAAAGTTTCAAGAAATGAGTGAACTACAAGTGTTTTCTTTTCTAGTTCTTGATTGTGTACATGTATGGAGGGGGAGGAGGGAGAGTAATTTAAATGAGGTCTTAGAGTACATGTGACAAGAATTTTCACATGTTATATGCTTCATCTAAATAAGTTTCTACAAGGAAAGAACCTGTTTCTGTCAGGATTATTCCATATAGTTCTTGAGTTGTGATAGTTATAGTTTCTTGTGTTGGTTCTAAAAAGTATCTTGATTCTTGAAATGAATATGTGTAAATCTGGTGTTTATGTTCTGCCTTAGTAAGCAACAAAAAAAACTTGAACATATTTTCTATTTTTAGGCGTTTGGACATGATTTAGTTGATATTTGAAAAAAAGTAATTTTGGAGTTAAGGTTGAGAAAGAGTATTTGGAAGTTGAAGTTGCGTGTTTGGACATGAAAACAATATTGAGGTTTCATGACTAAAACTTAAAAAGAACTTGAAAACTCCTCAAACGTGTGTTTCAAACTTCAAAATCTGTATTTTACGTTTTTGTTGAAGATTTGGCATGGGAATCTTAGAATATTTGTACATTGATTGACATGTTTTTCTTGAAGCTTTTGTATGTAGTTGCCTTCTTGATTGCATTGTTGGTGATAACTTAGTCTTTTTTGTTGATAATCTTGCCTTTCATTGAATTATTGTTGCTTTGAGATATTGATAGTTTCTTTAATTATTGTTCTACATTTTTTCTTTTATACTTTCTCACTTTTGTTTGTAGAATTTTCAGCCAGCAACTCTCAAAAGTTAACAAATTATATATCACTACTTCTAAAAAATTGTTAGCTTGATTTTTCAATAAATATTTAACTGGAGAATTTCAAATGCCCTACTAGTTACTTGTTCATTTCAAAATCTGTTCTCTCACTTTTTTATGAGATAATTTAGAGATCTTTCTCAGAGTATACTACTTCTACCAAAACTAGCGTTGCTACACACTATTTCTATCAGAAAGTAAGTACACTGATTAAATAAAACCTTAGTCTAGCTTACTATCTTGGTAATGCTAATGCATGCTATTCTTTTAGCCTACTCCTCATGTAGTAGCACATTAGCCCTGTAACTTCTACCTTTGGTTTTAGCTATGATCCATTGTTGCAGTCCAGTGTCTAGAATGAGAAGTAAGTGTGACCATACACTAACCCTATGCCATAACTGTTTAAAGAATACACGTAGTAGAGAGATGAGCTACAATTTAGGAGCCTACTTGCAAAGATGACAATATTTATGGTAGCAAATTTCTCAGCTACTGGAGATAAATGTATCTGATTTTTTATCCCTTTGTGATGACTTTAATTTTTATGGTAGTAAGTTTATCTCTAGAACCAAAGACTTTCCTCATCTCTGAAAATAAATGAAGTTTTTTTCTATTCTCAGTCCTTTCTATAGTTTACAAGTTGGCTTAGAATTAGTCTGATATGTTTTTCATCATCTCTTTCTGTTATTGCTGTTTGTTTTGTGTTTAAGATATGTTGAGCTTTGGGTTTAAAATGAGGATTTGCTTATGACTAGATCACTACTTTTAATATTTACATTGCTTCTTTCTCTTAATTTGTTGCATATCTATTTTTTCTGATATGTTGTGAGCCAAACATCAATTTTATAATACATATTCTATTGGCATTATATATGGTCTCAAATAACCTATTTTTGTGCAGAATGAATTTGAAAGAAAGAAGCAAGAAATATTAGCTACTCAAAGTACATTAGCTGCGGCAGGAGAAACTAATTCAGCTGGTCAACTATCTCAATTAAGTGTAATGGATATCTTGGTACAATCTATTTCTTGGAGATTTCCATAGGGTTCCACATGCTAAATATTTATAATTTTTTTTTTGTGATAATTTGTTACTTGCGGATTTACTTGGAGTTTTTTCATAGGAATTATCTGCGAAATTTTTTAATAAAAATCCACAAGAAATTTTCTTTTGTTAATTACGAATTTTCACCTCCAAACTTCCTATGGATTTAGTTGGGGATCTTCATGGGGAACTACTTGTGAAATTTTTCTATGAAAATCCGCAAGAAAATTCCATTTCATGTGAAATTCTACCAAAAATCTCTTGCAAATTTTTGATAGTTAATTGCAAAAAAATTCACAAGTAATGTACGTGTGGATCTATTTCCCCAAGTAAATTATCTAGGAATTTTCTAAATTCGCAAGTAATAGTTACCTACAAAGGTTTTTCCATTAGATTTTAATTGGCAGGAAAATTCGTAGGTAATCAAATTACATGGGGATTTTATTGTATTATCTCTATGAAAATCTCTATGTAATCATCACTTTTCTTGTAGTGAAGGTCTTGCCATGCCCTACCGACACATTCCATGCCCTGCTGACCTGTCCATGTCGGCAGACTAGCCTTAACTGAATCTAACCTTGACCGAAGTCATTGGGTCTTGGCTAGGTTGATCCTGTAAATCCCTAGTCAAGCCCGAGTCGCCCAAGCCATCAAGCTGAGGGTCTAACAAAATTCCCCCACCAGATGAGCTCATCGTCCTCGACGAGGCAGAATATAAGTATGCCTTGACTTCATCCTCGAGCGACAAAAAAGATGAACCTTTCTCTCAAGTAGCATCACACACTTGCTTTCCTTTCTATTGAATCAGAAATTTTATTCGCCTATTCTTCTTGCCTTGTCCCAAAGTACGGTGATCCAAGATCTTTTCAATCTCCTCTTCATACTGCTACCACATAATAGGAGGAACACGTCTTATTGTTGACCTTACTGGATCTTCAGCATCTTTATAAAAAGGCTTTCAAAAACTCACATAGAAAGTAGGGTGGATTTTTAGCCTTTCCGACAAACTCAACTGATAAGCTACTTCATCCACCCATTCTATCACTTCAAAGGGTCTATCATACTTTGAAATCAGTCCACGTTGAATCATCTTGCTACTGATTTTCTTCTAATTTTGGGGAGTAAGCTTCAACAACACCTTGTCACCAACCTGGAATTCTAAAGCACACCGATGTTAGTCAACATACTTTTTCATTCATTTCGCTGCCTTTCTCAAGCTATCTTATGCTTCATCTAGCAACTCTTGCTTGTCTCATACATACTTGTAGGCAGTAGGACACTTGCCCTCTGTTTTGGACTTAGCAACTTCCAGCGGCATGTTATGCTGCATGGACAACACTAGTTTAAAGGGGGTCTTCTCAGTTGCCGACGACCTGTGCAGATTATAGCAAAACTGCGCACTATCTAATAATTCCACTGAGTTCCTCTGAATTGCAGTCACATAGTGCCTCAAATATTCTTCAAGCAGATGATTGATTCTTTCAGTATGTCCATCAGTTTGTGGATGATTTGATGTAGAGAACTTCATTTCAGTATTCATCATGTTGAACAATGCAGTCCAAAATCGGCCTGTGAACCTTGTATCTTGATCACTCACAATATCAAGTGGAACACCAAAATTCTTCATCATGAACTTATAGAATAATTCAGTAGCTATCTCAGAAGAACAAAAAGTAGGAGCATCCATGGAAATAACATGCTTTGAAAACCTATCAGCCACAACCATGATTGACTCTTTGCCATCAACCTTTGGAAACTCGCTAATGAAATCCCTAGAAATAGAAGCCCATGGATGCTATGCAATAGGTTGAGGTTTCAACAAACTAGCATTCTTCTTTCTTCCAGTCTTGTCAAGTTGACAAATAAGACAATACTTTACATAGGCTTCAATGTCATCTTTTCGCCTAAAAATAATTTTGGGACAATAATGCCATCATTCTTTCAACACTCAAATGAACAACATAGACAATATCATGTGTTTCTTTGAGGAGTTTTCAATGCAACCCATCACCTTGAGGCATAACTATTCTCCCTTTTTTAAAATACAACAGATCATCCTCGATCCAATACCATCTAACAGTTCTTTCTTTCACTTGATCCATCAATTTCACATACAATGAATCATATACAACACTAAACTTTATTTTATCTAAGAAATCAAATTCAAGTCTAGTGATTTTGCTTGCTTGGTTTGTGTATCCAAATGAAGTCATATTCATCAAGAATTTCCTGCCATCGGGCATGCTTTGGACTCAATTTTTGTTGAGTTTTGAAGTATGTATTTTCCATATTATCCGTCTTGACAACAAACTTCGTTCCCAACAAATACACCAACCAAATTTGAAGACAATGGACAACTGCCACTATCTCCTTTTCATGAGGAGAATACCTATGCTCCGCAGGATTTAATTTTTTGCTCTTAAATGCTATCGGATGATCCTCTTGAACTAGCACACTACCGACTGCATAATCAGAAGTATTAGTGTGAACTTCAAATGGCAAGTCAAAATTTGGCAACCATAATATTAGTTCAAAAGCAATGGCCTTCTTTAAGGACTTGAAAGCCTTGCCACTTGCTTCAGACCATACCCACTTAACTTTCTTTTTCAACAAGTCTGTCAATGGGGCATCCATCTTTGAATAGTCAACAATGAACTTTTGATAATAGTTTACTAAGCCCAAAAATGATCTCAATTCTTTAACCCCACTTGGTGCTTTCTAATTAATGATAGCCTCACTTTCCTAGGGTCCATCCACACCTAGTTTTCACTAACCAAATGGCCTAGAAATTTGATTTTGTAACAAGCAAACTCATATTTTTCCATCTTGACATAAAGTTGATACTCTCTAAGTCGTTGCAACACGATTCTTAAATGCAACAAATGATCTTCTAGTGTTCTACTATAAATGACTATATCATCTAAGTAAACAACTACAAAGTTATCTAGGTACTCATAAAGAACATTATTCATTAATTTATAGAAAGTAGCTGGGGCATTAGGCAGCCCAAACGACATTACAAGGAATTCATAGCTACCATATCTAGTCACACAAGTGGCCATTGAGGCATCCTCCTCAACTATGCGTACTTGCTAATTTCCAGACCTTAAGTCAAACTTAGAAAAGAAACTAGCCTTAGACAACCTATCCATCAAGTCTTGAACCAGCGACACCAGATACTTGTTCTTCATAGTCACTTTGTTCAGTGCACAATAGTCAACACACATTCACAGACTTCCATTTTGCTTCTTCAGGAATAGAATTGGGGCACCATAGAAAGTCTTCGAAGTCTGGATCAGTCCAAACTCAAGCAATTCACACACTTTCTTCCTCAATTTTTCCAACTCCAATGGAGACATGAAATAAGGAGGGCGTGCTAGTGGAATTGATCTAGGAATCAGATCTATTCTGTGATCAATTTCCTCCTCAGAGGTAACTCTTTAGGCAGTTCTAGTGGCATGACATCCTTGAATTTTGCCAACAACTTAGCAATATTGTATGGGACTTCAGTATGCACATTAGGCTTTCCTTCAACCAAGGCAACAAGATAAGCAGTCTTACCCTTTTTCAAAAGCCGTAGCAGACATTATAGCAACAATTTTGAAAAGTTTCCTCTTCTTTCCTCATCAAATGGCCGAATACCATTCATAAATCCAGGGTCATTTCGCCCCATGAACATTAGACTATCTAAATGAGGCATTGGAACGACCTTGAATTTTTTCATAAAATCAATCCCAAGCAGAAGATTGAATCATCAAGCGATACCACAGTCAAGTTATGAGTTCCAGTCCAATGACCTATGGTTAGTGGGACATCCAGTACCATACCATATCCTGGTTGTGTTGCAAAATTTACAGCCTTCATCCTTATTCCACAAGTAGTCACCTTCAGTGCATATGCCTGCACAATTTTTGAGGCCACAAAAATGGAGTAGCGCCAGTATCAACCATTGTCACAATACTTTTGTCCCAAATCTGCACCTCAACTTACATCAAAGAACCGTAGGCATATGATAGATCATCAACACCTTCAGCAATATTGATCAAGTCATCAACAACATCTTCTTTCTCCTCTTTCACCATATTCACGCTAGACAACATATTCAACAAACGTAATTGATTCACATAGGCAACAATTTCTTATACCTTGGCTTGTTTCTCCTCTTCAGCAAGAAGAACATTGATTTTTCCTTCCTATGGACAGTTCCTTACCTGATGCCCTAATTTTTGACAAGTCCAACAGACTTTTTCACCAGCCTGCTTGCTTTTGTTAGATGGAGCAACATCCATCTTACCCTTGCCTTTGTCATTTCCCTCTTGCCTTCGATTATCCTTCTTCAGTATCTTTCCTTTTCCTTCTTCTTCTTCATTTTGGAAGAAGTAGGATCTGGAGCAACACTGTTAGAATAAAAATCAATCAATACATCCATCAAAGCAATGGCACTAGGAAGATCTTGAACTTTCTGCCTATGCTTCAGTCTGTCCCTAGCAACCTAAGACTAGTTACTAGGAAGAAATTTAACACGAAGTGCTTACCTTAATTTTTCCCACGTATCACAGTTGGTCCTGCCAACACTTTCGTCATCAACATTCTTTGTACACCACCACAGCACTGTATCGTTCCTGAAATAGCAAACTGCTATGGTCACTTTATCATTTTCACGCACATGAGCAGTAGAAAAATAGTGCTCTAAGTCCCATTGAAAATTTTCTAGTTCCTTAGCACCACGAACACCATCAAATTACTTTGGTTCCAAAATTTTAATTTTGGCATGTTCTTCGTCGCCACGCGATGAACCAGAAATAACTCGGTAAAGGACCACCATCTCCACCTTTAAATCTTTATTTCCTTCAAAAGGACCTTAATTCGTGTACCCACAGTTTCACTAAAAGTGACAAGACCAGCCAATTGATTGTCTACAACAACATGATAACTTAGTTCTATGTTAATGCCATGGATTTGAGTCATGACATCAACCAGTTCATCTATATCGTCTACCAAGCCAACCAACGTCTACAACCTTACAATTTTTTCAAGCAACTGATTGTAATTTGCTCCGCCAACCATTGAAACAAAAAACTCTGATACCAATTGACAGGGGGTCAACTTTCTAGATTGAACCCAATGCGGCAACCACACGTACTATGGCTTCCGCCATTGCATTTTTCACTCAACACTTAGTTTGCCTAGGCTTACAAAATGAAATAGACACAAGCATAGAAAGGAACGAATTTCCAATTTTGTATTTAACTCGTGCCACAAAGAAGCACACATAAAAGGCCTTACAAATATCTGACCAACATAACTAAATCTAGCTTGAGACAGCCTACCTGTGTCCTATTTAAAGGCCACAACTTTAGTCACATACCAGTCACATGCCCAACACATGGTTTTATCCTAATTTAGTTAAAATCCTAAACTGATAAGTTAAATTTGAATTCAAATTACAACAACAACAAATCTTTGCCATATGTTCAGGGCAGCTGTAACTGCCTAACTGCTGTCATGTGCTTGCACATGCCCAGTGCCAACACATCCTTGGCAGTACTTGTGCCAATTTTACACCAGGGCTCTGGGCGTCTATGCACTCACCCATGCCACTACCTTGTCAGCACCTAAGCCACTCTATTCCAGCTACGCCTGGCCTTGATTTCCTTCCCTTAGACATGTCTCTACAATATGACTTGCCTTAGCTTAAATTAGCCTTAGCCTTGATCTAGCTTAGCTTGCCAGCCCTTGTTATGAATCTGACCTTGACCAAAGTCATTGGGTCTTGGATCGGTTGATCATGTAAATCTCTAGTCAAGCCCGAGCCTCCCAAACCATCAAGCTGAGGGTCTTACACAAACTAACCAACCAAAGATCGAAAAAGCCTACCATAAATCACCTCGAATGGTGCCATCTAAATACTCGAATGATAGCTGTTATTATAGGAAAACTCTGCTAAGGCTAAGAATTGATCCCACTGACCTCCAAAGTCCTTAACACACACATCAAGCATATCCTTAAAAACTTGAATAGTTTGCTCCGACTGTCTGTTCGTCTGGGGTGGAAAGTGGTGCTAAGGTAAACCTAGGTATCCAACTCCTACTGAAAAGCCCTCCAGAAGCTAGAAGTGAATTGAGAGCCTCTATCTGAAATAATAGACATGGGCACCCCATGAAGACGAACCACCTCTCGAACATAGATCTAAGCTAACCTCTAGGCACTAAACAAAGTCTGAATAGGGATGAAATTGGTAGACTTGGTCAATTGATCTACGATGACCCAAATGCTATCAAAACCGCAAGGAGTACGAGGCAAACCACCTGCAAAGTCAAAAAAATCCCACTCCCATTTTCACTCAGAAATAGGTAGTCTCTAAAGCAATTCATTGGGTCTCAAATGCTCGACCTTCACCCACTGACAACACAGGCACCGAACCACTAAGTCTACTATATCTCTCCTTATAACTCTCCACCAGTAGTGCTGCCTCAAATCACTATACATCTTAGTTGTCTCAAGGTGAATAGAATACCTGGAGCTATGAGCCTCATAGAGTATCAACTAAATCAAACCTCCTACCCCCAAAACCCAAATACAACCATCGAATCTCAAAATTCCCTCAGAATCTAAGGTAGCCCTCCTGGACTCACCTCTCAACACCTGATCTTAAATGCCACAAAATCTACCATCCTTGAACTGACGACCCCAAATATGCTCCAACAAGGTAGATCTAGCCCTAACACTTGCAAGAATCCTCTTGGGGGTTTAAAATATCAAATCGAATCATCATATTGGCTAAGGATAGGATGTCCAAGGCCAACAGTTGCTTCAAAACTAAAATAAAGGCCAAGCTCCCTATACTCACTGCCTTCCGGCTCAAGGCATTTTCTACCATATTCACCTTGCCAAGATGGTATAAAATAGAGAGATTATAGTCTTTCAACAACTCAATCCACCTGTGCTGCCTCAAATTAAGCTCCTTATAGGTAATAATGTACTGAAGACTACAATGGTCAGTGAATATGTCACAACTCAAATCCCAATGGGGCGGACTGGCACCCGGAGCCATTAGGGCTCGAGAGAACCAATCTTTATTCATGTACGCTCATGTGAATGTCACTAAATGAATGACACTAGATCACATAGATATAAGATGCCAATGGCAGAAGTCATGGAAGAACATATGATATATATATATATATGAGGCTTGGCCGTTAGGGACATCAAGTCAAAATGGACATACATTCTTTCATTCATCTCACCATTCACTTTCATCAAAAACTCAAGTCTTCTTTCAAGTTCAAGTCACACAGATGACACATCTTTTAACAAAAAGCAAAAGTGCACTACTCAACACTTTTATACATAACCATCATGATCTACACAATCTCTCATGCATTTAATATAGTAAATCACAAGAGTAAACACTTACCCAAGTTTACAAAGTGATGATCTTGTCCACAAGAGATGGTTGCCTTAGGGTTTGAGAGTAGAGACAAAATATCTTTTTGTAGAAAAGTCTAGAATGGCATGTGCCTTTTGTTGAATTAAATCTGATTTTCTTGGCCTTATATAGTCCTTAATGGTCATCCTTAGCCACACTATGGCCAATAAATGTTATGTTTACTTGGTCAAATAAAGAATGGATCATTTTCCATCTTTGAGCCATGTCTTTTGTATCATTTTAGGCCTCAATTGAGCCCAATGGAAAAAGTTTAATTCAGCCCACCACATTTAATGTATAATACCTCAAAAATCTCATGGTTAAATAATTCCATGAATGTTACGGTAATGAACTAGGTTTGAAAATGTAGGGGGTGTTACATCCTTCCCCTTAAGAACATTCGTCCTTGAATGTTAGTGACATTATCCAATTTAAACAAATTCACGTCGAGGATCGTTCTTCATGTTATCATATACACATAGTGCTTGTAAAGACTTACTTGTTATTGCTTCAATTCCGCACCTTGAACTTTGTTTTCTTCCGTGTGAAACAAATAAGGGTACTTAGACGTCATCATTTATTTATTCGGTTTCCCCTATGTGATTTCTTCTACTTGTTGATTTCTCCAATAGAACCTTTATGGAATCTCCTTCTTTATTTCTTAATCTTTTCCCCTATCGATCTAGATTAGCAATAGGTACCTCTTCATATGTGAGATCCTCCGTAACTTGTAAATCTTCACTAGGAGTAATACGAGATGGATCTCCTATACACTCTCAAAGCATCGTACATGAACTACTGAATGAACTGTGGAGAGTTCTTGGGGTAGTTCTAATTCATACGCGAATTGACCAAATCTTCGAACAATCTTATATGGCACTCTATATAGGGCCGACTTTCCTTTCTTTCCAAATCTCATTACCCCTTTCATTGGTGACACTTTCACAAATACCCAGTCACTTGTATAAGCTCGTAGCATATCTTCAAGTGTTTGAATAGTATGTTTTGCTTGTCCATCTATCTGAGGATGAAAAGCCATACTTAAATTCACTTGGGTTCCCAAATTCTTCTGGAAAGATTTCCAAAAGTGTGTAGTAAATTAAGCTCCCCTGTCTGATATAATAGAAATTGGAATCCCATGTAATCGCACTATCTCTTTAACATACAACCTTGCATAATTTTCAGCTGTACAAGTAGTCTTGACAGGTAAAAAGTGTGCTAACTTTGAAAGCCTGTCAACTATCACCCACATGGAATCAAATTTTCTAAATGTACGAGGCAAACTTGTGATGAAACCCATGTTAATCATATCCCTCTTCCAAACTGTAAGATTCCTACACTTCATATAACCTCCAGGTTTCTGATGCTCTACTTTTACATGTTTACAATTTGGATAATGAGCTCTAAATTCTGCAATGTTCTTCTTCTTTATATTGCCTCACCAATACATTTCTTTCAAATCATGATACATTTTGGTAGTGCCCGGATGAATAGAATACCGTGAATTGAGCATTGAAGTACTCCCTCTTGCGTAAGATCAAATGCCTTTGTCGAAATTTGCTGTACATTCTTTTTTCCCTCAGCTACAAGTGAAGACTCTGCCGCATTTTACACTATAATTCGTTCATCTGGAGTTTCAAGAAGATGAACCCCCAGCTATCTAATTTATGTAGATCCTTAATAATACCTTGCCTTTTCGTAAGTTGACCATCCATCAATGCTTCCCAACGCTTTGCGGCTTAACGCATCGGCTACCATGTTTACTTTTCCTGAATGGAATAAGATATCACTATCATCATCTTTTAGTAATTCCATCCACCTTTGCTGTCTTCAGTGTGGGCCCTTTTGCTTAAAAATATACTACAAACTTTCATGATCAGTATATATCAACGTGAACCCCATACAAATATTGGCGCTATATCCTTCAAGCACATATCACGACTGCTAACTCAAGATCGTATGTGGGATAATTTCTCTCATGTGGACGCAACTGTCGAGGTATACACTATTACATTACCGTGTTGCATCAATACACATCCTAAGGCAACTTCTGAAGCATCACAATATACTACATACCCTTTTGTGCCTTCGGGAAGTACTAATACAGGTGTAGAAGTCAATTTATCTTTCAGCTCTTGGAAACTCTTCTCACATGCATCATTCCACTGAAACTTAGTTGCTTTGTGTGTTAGGTTGCTTTGTGTGTTAGCTTTGTTAAGGGTGCTGAAATAGAAGAAAAAGTCTGCAACAAATCTTCTGTAATAGCCCGCTAACCCAGGAAAACTACGAATCTCTGTAGGCATCGTAGGTTTTGGCCAATTCTTCGTGGCTTCTATATTTTGTGTATCAACCCTTATTCCTTCATCTGATACCATGTGACCAAAGAATGCTATAGATTTTAACCAAAATTCACATTTAGAGAACTTTGGATATTTCTTATGGTCACGAAGAATTTGTAATACCTGTAGTAAGTGATTAGCATGGTCCTCTTGTGGTCTTGAATAAACCAGGATGTCATCTATAAACACCGTCACGAAGACATCTAAAAATGGCTTAAACACCCTATTCATAAAATCCCTAACAACTGCTGGTGCATTGGTTAGTCCAAATGGCATAACTAGAAATTCATAGTGAACATACCGTGTTCAGAAAGCTGTCTTGGGTATATCTTTTTTTTCTAACCCTTACCTGGTGATATCCCGATCTTAAGTCAATCTTTGAAAAAAAACATTTGGCACCCTGTAATTAGTCAAATGAGTCATCAATTCTGGGGAGGGGATGTTTATTCTTAATTGTCACCTTATTCTATTGCCGATAGTCAATACACATTCTCAATGTGCCATTTTTTTTTCCGTACAATTAACACTGGTGCACCCCAAAGGGATATACTAGGCCTTATGAATCCATTTCCAGCAAATCTTTTAATTGCTTTGTTACTTCCCGTAATTTTGCTGGGACCATTTTATATGGAGGAATAGAGATAGACTGAGTACCTGGTATTACCTCAATACCAACACTACTTCCCGTCCTAAAGGTAAACCTAGAAAATCTTCAGAAAATACATCAAGGAATTCATTTACCACTGGAACCGCCTGAAGAGGTGATGACTTCACATCGGTATCCCGCACTTTTACTAGGTGGCATATATACTCCTTGGATTTCATTTTCTTTGCCTAAAGATAGGGAATAAATTTCCTCTCGGTGATTCCACATTACCCTTCTATTCAAAAATATTCTTTTGTGGAAAATAAAAATGTAACTTCTTAGTTCGGCAATATATTGTGTCACAATCCATTTATAACATCAAAATCCACCATTTCCAGCTCAATAAGATCAACCAGTGTATCATAACCACAAACAGTTACTATACAATTACGATACACTCTTTTAACTACAATAGAGTCACCAACTGGTGTAGATACTTCAAATGGTTTAACTAATAATACTGGTGTTCTTTCAAACTTTTTTTTTTCTTTTTTTTTTTCCAGCAATCAATGGAGTAACATATGATAGGGTAGAACCCGGATCAATCAATGTAAATACATTATGTGAAAAGATGGATAATGTACCTGTCACTACATTAGGAGAAGCCTCCAGTTTCTGCCGATCCGCTACGGCATAGGTACGGTTCTGAATTCCACTAGAACTATCTGCTCCTCTAGCACCTCTGCCACGACCAGCAGGTTGTACACCTGACAATGATAATGCGACAACTGACCCCGTAGGTCGTGTCATACTATCCGTGGCTTTCTGTGGGCAGTCTCTCATCATGTTCCCTGACTTACTACACCAAAAGCAAACATTTGTTCCAAACCAGCATTCACCTGAATGAAATTTTCTGCAGCGCTGGCACAGTTGACGAAAAGACCTCGATTGGATCATACTTCCTTGTTCTCGACACCCCACTGTCTGTGAACCCCGAGTCCCACTACTTTGCCCAACTTGACCGCCTCTAAACCCTTAAAATTGAGATGGAATACCTGCTGTAGGGTACGAAAATGATGGTCTAGGCGGTCTAGGAAAAACCCGAGCCCTAAATTCTCCTTGGGACACCATGAACTATCCCAAAGGTCTAGCCCTCTTTGACGACCCTTCTTCAAATTCTTGTGTCATTCTCTATTGCCTCTGATCCTCCATTTTCTATGCAAAAGCCTGTATTCTAGCTATATCCATGTCTCTATTCAAAGCAGCAATGGGACAATCCCAGACCAAGTATGGATCCAATCTATCCACATACCTATGAACTCTGTCGGCCATAGTGGCTACTATATTTGGAGCATATCTAGCCAAAGAGTTAAATCGAAGACTGTACTCCCTGACGCTCATATTTCCTTGACGAAGATTTAAAAACAAATCCGCACGAGCCTATCAAATCTCATATGGGAGGTAATGATCAAGGAATACCATTTTGAATTCCTCCCAACTAGCTGGAAGTGCACCTATACCCCTAAATTATTTCCAATCTTCGTACCATAATATAGCCGCCTCACCTTTTAGTCTCTATGCTGTAAGCTCCACTGTTTCTACACCAGTCACATGCATAACATCTAGAGCCCTTTTGATTTGGTCCATGAAGTCCTGTGGGTCTTCATTCAGATCTGACCCAGTGAACGTGGGAGGGTCTAATTTCAGAAAATCTTGTGTTCGCCGACTAGCTGCCCTATCCGCATCATCATTAGTTGTCGTTGGACCTACTTGTCCTTGATCCAATGCAGCAACTATACAAGCAACTATACAAGTCAACATTTGCACTGCATTTCTTAGATCCTGCTCAGTAGCATTAGCAGGTGGTTCGGTAGGTTCTCTTCTCCTTCTCGGCTCTTCTGGAGCTGGTAAAGTAGAGGAAGCCTGTGTTGCAAACTCAGTTTCACCCCCTCCTTGACTATCTTGGTCAGGTGGTGATTTACTAGTTCCTTCTCCGGCAAGCATGTCTACCTCCTTATCTTTGTCCCTATCTTGTCTTGTAATCAACATTTTACTATACAGAGAAAATCAATTTCAACGGTCAGCTATGATTCCACCTACATCATTGGCTTTAATGCACAATCTAGGAAATGAAGAAAAGAAACAACTCCTAAATCTCCCATAGCCTCCTACTTATAAATGTGGCGCGCAACACATCCATAAGCAAGAATCTACTCAGACACGGCTTTGTAGACACCCTTAGGATGACCTGCTCTGATACCACTTTTGTCACGCCTCGAATTCCAATGGGGTGGACTGGCACCCGGGGCCGTTAAGGCCCGAGAGAACCAATCTTCATTCATGTATGCTCATATGCATGTCACTAAATAAACGACACTATATCACATAGATATAAGATGCCAATGACAGAAGTCATGGAAGAACATATGATATATATATATGAGGCTTGGCCGTTAGGGACATCAAGTCAAAATGGACATACATTCTTTCATTCATCTCACCATTCACTTTCATCAAAACCTCAAGTCTCCTTTCAAGTTCAAGTCACACAGATGACACATCTTTTAACAAAAAGCAAAAGTGCACTACTCAACACTTTTAGACATAACCATCATGATCTACACAATATCTCATGCATTTAATATAGTAAATCACAGGAGTAAATAATTACCCAAGTTTACAAAGTGATGATCTTGTCCACAAGAGATGGTTGCCTTAGGGTTTGAGAGTAGAGAGAAAATATCTTTTTGTAGAAAAGTCTAGAATGGCATATGCCTTTTGTTGAATTAAATCTAATTTTCTTGGCCTTATATAGTCCTTAATGGTCATCCTTAGCCACACTATGACCAATAAATGTTATGTTTACTTGGTTAAAGAAAGAATGGATCATTTGCCATCTTTGGGCCATGTCTTTTGTATCATTTTGGGCCTCAATTGAGCCCAATGGCACAAGATTAATTCAGCCCACCACATTTAATGTATAATACCTCAAAAATCTCATGTTTAAATAATTCCATGAATTTTACGGTAATCAACTAGGTTCGAAAATATACGGGGTGTTATAGAATATCTCACCGTAAAATCCATACAAGTAATGCCTCCAAACATTAAGTGCAAAACCTACTGCTGCCAACTCAAAGTCATGAGTGGGGTAGTTGCTCTAGTGCACCTACACCCCAAACCAACACCAGAAGCATCATAATATATAGTAAACCCCTCGCCCTCAACTAGAAGAGTTAGAATAGGAGCTGAAGTGAGCAAGTCCTTGAGCTTCAGAAAGCTCACCTCACAGCTATCAAACTACTAAAATGGGACAAACTGCCTGTAGTAGCCTGCCAACCCAATAAAACTACAAGCTTCGATCGGAGATGTCCTCCTAGACCAATCACGAATGGCCTTTATCATTGTCGGGTTTAACATAATCTCGACCTTGGACACCACATGCCCCAAGAAAGCTATAGAACTAAGTTAGAACTCGCACTTTGAGAATTTGGCATAAAGTCGATGATCTCTCAAAGTGTGGAGCACTGTCATCAAATTCTGCTCTTGATCCTCCCTACTCCTCAAATAGACAAGGATGTCATCAATGAAAATGATCACATAAAAGTCCAAATAAGGCTTGAACACGTGGTTCATCAAGTCCATAAACACTGTTGGGGCATTGGTCAACCCAAAAGACATCGCCAGGAACTTGTAATAGCCATAGCGAGTCCTAAAGGTTGTTGTAGGGATATCCTCTACCCGAATTCTCAACTGATGGTTACCAAACCTCAAATCAATCTTAGAAAACACGGCTACACCTTGAAGTTAGTCAAATAGATCATTGATATGAGGAATAGGATATTTATTCTTCACTTTCACCTTATTCAGCGGCCTATAATTGATACACATATGCATAGAACGATCCTTCTTCTTCGTAAAAAGAATTGGAGCACGCCAAAGAGATACACTTGGCCTTACAAAACCCTTACCCAGAAGATCCTGAAGCTGAATATTTAGCTTCTTTAGCTCAGTAAGATCCATATGGTAAGGTTCTATAAAAATAGGTCAGGTGCCCGGTTTGAGGTCAATAGCAAACTCTATAGCATATTCATGAGGAAGGCCAGGTAGGTCGGTCAAAAATATATCAAAAAACCCATGGACTACAGGAACAAAGTTAAGTGAAGGACTCTTAGCACTAATATTATGAACATAAGTAATATATGACACATAACCCTCAATATCAATCTCCTAGCCCAAATATAAGAAATAATCCCCATCGGTACGCGGCTATAAGAACCCTACCACACAACTAAGGGTATACTAGGCATGGCTAAGGCAACAGTCTTGGCAAAGCAATCTAAAATTGCATGATAGGGGGATTACTAGTCCATGCCCTGAATCACATTGAAATCCACTATGTCTTGCATAATAAGGTTAGCCTGAATGTCATACTCCCAAACGATCACCATACACGATCTATATACTTAATCCAATACAAAAGAATCACCCATGGGAGTAGCTACACGCAATTACACAGATAAAGCTCCCAAGATAACCCCAATCGCAGTGCATAATAAGTAGAAACATATTAATATATAGAGCCTGGATCAAATAAAGCAAAAGTCGGCTGATGGTATACTGAAATTATACCTATAATAACAACATCCAAAGCCTCAACCTCTGGCCTATCAGGAATAATATATACGTGACCCTGTCTGCCTCCAGATTGGGTGCCCACCCGACCACCTATCCTACCTGATTGAGGACCTTCTATAGAACCCTGGGGACCACCTCTACAACCCTGTCCACCACCTCTAGTTGGAGAAGGCACTAATATGATCGGTGGAACACTTTGTGCGTCTTGATCAATAATCATATGACTGTACACCTCTTAAAGACTGACTGCTACTCTACCCACTGAAGTTACTATAAATAGGCTGACCCCCATTTGAAATCTGAAGCGGTGCTTGAAAGGGCCTACTAGACTAACACTGATGCTGATGCTTGGGCTACCTACTCTAAAAATATCTACCTCTAAACTATGATCCCCTGTGGCTCTACTTACACTGCCTCTTATCGCTGCCCCGGTAGGTCTTGTGATGCATATCCCCCATCGTTTAAGCATAGTCAACAATATCCACAAAAGACATACCTACAACCGCTAGACTCTTAGTAGCCATATGAAGTGGAAATCTCAGCCCTCTAACAAAGCACCGAATCCACTCATAGTAGGTAGGTAGAATCATAAAGGCATGACTGGCCAACTCATGGAACCTTGCCTCGTACTCTGCCACAAACATAAAACCCTACTCCAATCCTATAAATTGATCCCTCATACACTCGCACAAGCTGCGAGGCATAAAGTTCTCCAAGAAAGCCTTTGAGAACTGAGTCCATGTCATAGGGAGAGATTCAGCTGGCCTAGAATCACGATATCTCCTCCATCACTATCTTGATCCTCGATTGAACTAAAAAGTGGTGTAGTCCACACCATGCCACTCTACCAGGCCCAAATTACTCAACCTTTCCTCACAACTAGTAAGGAACTCAAAAGCATCCTCTCTTGGGGACCCTATAAATCTCTGTGGAGCCAATACTGGACTGCTGCCAGTTGTGGCACTACCGATGCTGGTGGAACCTCTACTCTAGGAGCCACAATTGCAGGCTGTGCTCCTACACCAAGACCATCCTAGGCTTCTTTCTGGCCCCCATCTACCGTGAGCCACCTACCAAGCCCAATAACTTTACTAAAGTATCATAGAGAATTAAAGAAGATATAAAACTTCTTGGGGCCCAAGCTACCCCCGAACCACCTATTGCTGTGGTGACTAACCTTCTGGTGTTATCTATGGCTCTAAAGAAATGATAGGATCTGGGGAAGGCTCCTTGGCCTGGCCTTGAGCTGGATATGTAGCTCTTCCTAACCTTGACCTCAGGTTCGACCTCTGCCCCTAACCAATGCTCTATCGTAGCCCGCGTCCTAGCCATCTGTGAAAGAATGAAACAAATGAGAATCAAAAAGCTAATTTAGACATAATGCACGACAATAAACCAAAAAAATGAGATTTTCCTAAAAATGTTCTGTAGCCTCCCAAAGATAGGATATGAATGTCATCATACCGATCCACATGACACTACTAGATATTGATCCACGTGACACTACTAGACACTTACTCTTGTTCCAATAATACTGATGAAACTAGGCTCTGATACCAAACTGTCACGGCCCAATTTTTAGTCATGATGGAACCTACTTTAACCCACAAGAAGGTGAGCTAAACCATAGCCTGGAACCGTAAGTAATGGGCTAACTGGAGGAAGATAAGAAAATAAAGGCTCAACTGAAGTAATAAGTCATGAGAATATATATATATATAAATACATGCTATACAAGAGGGAAAGAGGACAAAATATCAAAATAAAATCCCCCACAATATGGTAGGGCCAGTACAAGATCCACTTGTCACGCCCCAAATCCAATCGAGACATGATTGGTACCCGTAGCCGATAAGGCCCGAGAGAACCAAACTTTGCCTATGTTCAATCATATGCATGCCATAAGAAATCCATAAGCACATAATAGCTATAGAGACCAACAATGGAATTCATGGAACATGATATATATATACATATGCGAAACTGGGCCGTTGAGGCCACCGAGTCAAGTACGACATAGCTCTTTTACATTTATACACCCACACCTGTCTACAAAAGCCTCTAACAAAGCATTGACCAAAATGAACAAAAAGTCGGGACAAGTCCCCGCTTTATACAACATGTAAAACACCAAAACATAATTACACTCTGACTCGGAGAAGCCCCGAATTAGCTGGAGATCACCAATGATCTGCAAAGACTGGCAACCTACTGTGGAGGCCTACTAGTACCTGCGCCTGCAGCAAGTAAGGTAAATTCCCCAAAAGGGGTCAGTACGGAATAAGTACTGAGTATGTAAGGCTCAAATGAAACTATACAACACATGAACATATCAATGAACTCAAATACAAATGACTAATCAATGTGAGTAAGTCACCATTTTGTATTTTGGAAATCAAGTGAATTACTTTCATTACTTTCTTTACATCAATGCTTGCTTGTCAATACATGTGTCACAATGTACCCGGGCCCCTACTGATTAGTGGGTCTTTACATAACATATTGTTATGTTGGGATCGGGTCGAGCTAGGCTTATGCCCCTAGACCTGCCACCCATAAATCAATGCATCGGGATCAGGTCGAGCTAGGCTTATGCCCCTAGACCTGCCACCCATAAATCAACATATCAGGTTCGTCTCGAGCTAGGTTTTCACCCCTAGAGCTGCCCCCTGTCAGGTTCGGCTTGAGCTAGGCTTTCGCCCCCAAAGCTGCCCCCTGATCCAATAATCTCGGGATCGGCTTGAGCTAGGCATTTTGCCCCCAAAGCTGCCACCCATACACTTGATCATTAACCACATTTGCATTACTTTATTCATTACTTTGAGATTGATACTTTGATAGTCATAACATCACTTGAAACTTTGGATCATAACGTTGTTGGAAGCTTTGAATCATTAACCAATGAGTGAGAGACATGTGAATAAACATCATGAGAAATATAACATTAGTAGCACCATGACCCCATTGGAACCATTGGACAATAATCCATGAACAAGGGACATGAGTATAATCACTATTGGAACTTTGGGACATTTACCATGATTATAGGACATGAGACTCGCAATTGATCAATGAGTAGGAAATATATGACAATGACCATGGATAACCGGATATCGAATACCTTAGCAGATTTCGGCATAGGGCTAGTGAGATGTCAATGTGAATATGCCGTAGAAAGATACGGACAAAGTAACCTTACATACCTTGGATTCGCAAATTCGAATATATAATCCTAGAGGTGCATACAATAGTCCGCTCCTTCTTTATGTCTCACTCTACAAAAAAAATACAATACGGAATGCACATTAACCACCAACTACCTTACAAATGCATTTAACGTCAATGAGTTACATGTTTACCGTTAAACATGTCATTTCCCCTTGACAAAACCATTGATGCAATCATTATTCCAAAAATCCCCCAATATTCCATACATTGACCAATACATGAAAATCAATACATTTCACCACAACACTTCTCCTTTACAATTTCTTATCCATATCACATCGCAAATAATCCATCAAATTACCTTAATACAACTCATAACACATATCGGCCAAAATCCCACAATTTCCACTTATAGACAAGAACAAGTTTAATACCAAAAATAACACCATACATGTTCATATTTTGTCCATACCATACTTTTTCATCAAAGGCACAAGTCCTAATTCAAGTTTAAATTACCAAGATAGCACATCTTTCACCAAAAGCAAAAATACACTATTCATCACCTTGCCAAAACAACTAGCATAATATACATAATATCCCATGCATATAATATGTTAATCCATGAGAATAAATACTTACCAAGGCTTGGAATAGGATGATCTTGTCCAAGGAGTCCAAAGGAATATTTTGCTTTAGGGTTTGGAACTTAAAGAAATGGTTGAGAAAATATCTTAAAGGCATGAGAGATTTGGATGATTAAAATCTGATTTTGGGGCCTTTATATAGACCCTAAGTCAAGCTTAGCCATTCCTTGGCATTAAATGTGGTCAAAGTGGAAGAATGGGTCATTTTGCCCTTGGGCCATATCTTTTACATTCCATTTTGGGCCTAACTTTGGGCCCAATAACACATATCCATGTAACCCATCAAAATTTATGTATTATTCACCATATATCTCATGTTTACATAATTCCATAATGTCACGACAATATTCTCTTACAAGATTCTCATTCGTCGTTTCGATCTCAAAAATAGAAATTCTAGTCGCCCATGGCTTCATTAGACATTTTGGATCACTATTCATGTTTCATGATTTGATCATGTGGGAGTATGTAGGAGTGTGTTGAAGTGTTTGAAGCTTTAACAATTCTCAAAGAACTCCAAAGAACCAAAATAAACCATCCAAGAATCGTCGTAGAATTGCGTTACAAAATGGGTCCGGAATGGCACAAGATTTGTGCCTTGCGCCACTAGCTGCAAAGCAAGCTGTGGCACAAGAAATGAAGCCCCTCTGAATCAGGTGGCTTGTGCCACACCCCTGAAACAGGGTAGTGGCACAAATTTCAGCACCTTGCTAAATTTTTTGGCCACTTCTCCAATACTTGCATATCGTCCAATCCCTTATCCAAACACTACAAAATACTTACTTAGTGATCTTAATCATCAAGTAAACATGACTCCAAGTCACCAAATGAGGTTAGAATGTGTACGGGGTATTACCCAAATGCTCCACGAAATTACAAAACCCTTCCTATGAAAGTCTAATTGCATGTACGTGGCCAAATTTAAATTTTCTCGTCGTTAGCATTACCAAATACATACTTATATCTCTCAACACCTAAGCAACCATTATTCAACATCATCAAGTAGGGTTGGGAAGGTACGGGGTGTTACACCACTAATACAGAAAGGAGTACTAGACACTAGCAAAATACATCATAGTCTCTGAATATACAAACAAGAATATCAAAAACAGCAAAAGTAGAAGGGTCATCTCCAGACTCTAAAAGCTTACCCTATCTACAAACAACAACACATCCCATGGATGTTGTCAGTGGAAATAACTCACACTCATCTCTGCTTTAGGAAAAAGATGCAGAATTGTAGTATGAGTACCAAAACAATGGGTACTCAAAGGCATCATATGCCGACTGAGCAAAATTACTGTAAAAGAATAAATAAAGTGTGAGTATGTAAACCTAAGTCAATTAATAAGGGAAGAAATAGAAATAATAGGCTAAACTAGGCAAC
The DNA here is from genome assembly GCA_031232105.1 of Capsicum rhomboideum. Classification (NCBI taxonomy): domain Eukaryota; kingdom Viridiplantae; phylum Streptophyta; class Magnoliopsida; order Solanales; family Solanaceae; genus Capsicum; species Capsicum rhomboideum. The sequence continues at coordinate 48,881,683 of CP124716.1, read as the reverse complement.
CACGATAAATGAAAAATGAACAACTCAAAAGTGATAATAAAAGCCTAGCTATAACCAAATTGAGCCCCCATAAGGACAGAAGGCATAAATAAGAATAAATAAACCCAATTGTACCCCCATAAGCATGGTGGGTGCAAGCAATGAGTAATACTAATGTAAGGATGGAATAAATGACAATAATGAACATAAAATGAGCCGACATGAGCAATATGCATACCTGGTACTCCTTTTCTACCATAACCTCAAGTTTTACCGGTCTCTATCAAACTCAAATCAAAACTAAAGAATAATATCATGATAGTATATGCCAGACTTGAATCGAAATGGAAAAATAATAATCAGTATACATATGTCAGGCTCAAATCAGAACTCATAAGCAATAATTAGTATATATAAATGCGGGACTCAAACAACAACTCACAACCTAAGCCTTAGTAACAATATCTCAGAGCTTTAGCCCTTCTTAAGTCCATTTAGTCATAAATTCCAATTTTAGGCCTTTAAACCCGCTAAAGAGAAGTTGGTTCAAACGAATAGGCTAGGAATCTCGGTTCAAGGTCAAATTGTATTCTACCCAGGGTAACAAAGCTAAATAGGAGTAAAATAGTGTCTAAGTAAACCCAAACCTAGGTAACAACCTAAGAAAGAAGCTATGTGATCATTAAGGTCGAGAAGGGATGTTATTCTAACAATTCTATCTAAAAAGGGGCTATGGGGCCCATACCAAACCTTAAAAACCCCACCTAAGGCAAGAACCTACCTAAACCAAGGTGAAGGATTCTCAATATTACCCCAAGGCACTAAGTAAACTAAGACTATTCCTAAAGGATAATTAGAAGTTAGATTAAGGGAAAACGGGGTCGAATTCTATCGAAAAGGTGGTCCCCTAGTCGGCTAAATTAAGCAACAATTGCTAAAAAGGGTACCTGGGCCATAAGAACCCAACCAAAACTAGACATTATCATTTTAATACCATAAACAAGCACATTCTAGAAGGAGTGTAAGCCCAGCCTACCTAGACACCGTTGAAAGCTCAAAAAATCTCTACACCAGTGCTTTTCCCTTTTGAGAAACCTCCGACTGCTGCCACACTATCAAAATAATACTCTACATATCAAGATGAGAATATTGATACCCATATTATGTATTAATGCTCTGGTTTAGAAATTGAACTAAAAATCCCTTGGCCTACTTGCGAAATTAAAAAATTGAAATTGTCACAACATCCCTCTCAGCTCAAGGATCATTTACCCCTAAAATTAGGCATAATTTGAGCCCAAATAAGTCCCAAAATAGTCCTATAAAGCTCAAAGAAACAAGAATCAAAAATGGATAAATACGTCGAATTTAAACTGAGAATTTATGAGATTATCTCAAGGAGATGATCACAAAGACGCTCCAGACACAATCCCAACTTTAATTTGTGAATTTCCCATGATTTTCCAAGCTCCCACACTCTTTAATGATCTTAATGTAACCATCAAAATGTCCATTTGAGGTTGTTTCGACAAAAAGTAGGTCCCACACCCACGGGTCCATTTTAACCAAAATCCACCCAATATCCCAAAATGAGTCTGGAGGCCTCGGGACCCATACCAAGGGTCCCCCTAGCCTGAATCAGTATTCCAGAGCTAATGAAACTGTTAGAATTGCCATTTTAGGCTTTTTACCTGATGTTTTTGTCCCGAGACACATTTCTCAATTTCAAAAGCTCCAAAATAAGGAAATGGCTCTAAAGACCAAATGAATTATCCGGTAATCGAACTGTCAGTCCCACCAAGTCATAAATGACTTGGGGAAGCTATAGGAATGCTATAATTTATATAGAGAATGAAAACACAAAAAATGACCTAGAGGGTCATTACAAATCTTTTTCTTCTCTATTATGCATAGCTAAACCCCAATACTTAGGGGGTGATGGATGATTAGTGATTAGTGTGTGGGTGTTGATTATTTGTTTCTAATTGAAGTTATAAATTATGGGTTTAACTAAATCTCTATATTTTAATTCATGAATAAAGGTTTCAAACTCTATTTGAGCTTAGATCCTTTGTTTTGCTTGAAAGAGAAAACAAAGGTGAAGAGATTTAGTTGACAAATACTTGGATTTTTCTAATTTAAAAGTTAGTGCTAAAAATAGACTTCTAATTTAAGGTATTGGGTTGATTACAGAGATAAACATATGGGTGTTTGAAAGAAATCCATATGAAATTAGGTAATTGATTGAAATATTATCACTAATATCTAAAACCTAGCCTACCCATACTTTATACTTATGGAATCAAAGGTCAATCGCCCATAAATGTTATCAATTATCAAACAAGCACACCCCTAAGTCTTTCTAATATTGATTACAACTCTATTTTAATTATAGAAATCACTCTCTTTTGATAATTATATTCTAAAAGCATTCAAAATTAGTTACAAACCCCTCCCCCCCCCCCAATTTACTTAAAAATTAATAGGAGCTCTCATTTAGTGATTTAAATTCACTCCTCATGGGATCGACCCCGACTCCATAGTTGGGTAATATATTGGTAACAATCACGTGTATATAAATGGGTGTAATTGAGCATTATCTAAAATGGCGCCGCTGTCAGGAGAGAAAGTATATCATTCCTTTATTGAAGTGTTTTAAACCACTTTTTTGTTAGGTGTAGTTTAAATTTACTTTGTTTATTGTTTTTGTTTAGGTGAAAATATGAGCCAACACTGTAGTGAGACCATAGGTTTTAATGGGTAATTCGAGGATGATAATTATTTGGGAGTCGCTGTAAGGGCTAGTGCTATTTGTCTACCACCCACAGTAGGCAATGCGGCTTTCCATGTTACTAGAACCATACTTCACTTACTTCAAATGAAGGGGATGTTCACTGGTCAATCTCATGAAGATGTAAACACGCGCTTAAAGAATTTCATTGATATTTGTATCCCTTTTGACATAGCAAACATCTCCTAAGAATTCATTCAATTGCGATTATTCCCTTTCTCATTGACGGGAGAGGCGGTGACTTGGCTTAGATAGTTGCTCAAAAGGTCCATTACTTTATGGGTTGAGATAACAGGAGCTTTTATTTATAGGTTCTTTCCTCCATTTCGTATACTTTAACTTTAAGATAAAATAACAAACTTCCACCAATTGAGTGGTGAACCTCTACATGAGGCTTGACTAAGGTTTAAGAAGAAGTTACTTCATTTCCCGACACATGAGCTACCGAATAAGATATTGCACCAAATCTTCTATCGATCTTTGGATTCTTTAAAAAGACCATAGCGGACAATTTAGCTGGTGGGTATTTGATGAACCAAACATTTGGAGTTTTTACGAGCTTGCTCAGCCAAATGATAAAGCAAAATTGATCTTTTCATACCCGAGATTTTGAGGTGGCCATGGGGGCTCCCTCATAGTCTTCTGTGATCCAAGAGCAAAAGAAAAAGGATAAAGAACTAGATAAACATAGCCAAGATTATGACACAAATGGATCTCTTGATGAAATATTTTATAGTTTCAAACTCTAAAACGGTTAATGTCGTAGCTACAAGAGGAAATCGAGCTTATGAGGAAGATGATGCAAAATCACTTGAGGAGGAGATTCACTTCTTGTAAAATCAAATTAGGGGGGTTCCCGACCTACCTATCAAAGGCATGTCAGGTATCAAGGTTGGAAGAATAGAGATCGAGATTGGAGAGATCGTGATAGTAATTTGAGAGAAAAAAAATGTGAGAGAGATTTTGATTGGAGGGACAAGGATTGTGAAAAGGGATCTTGATCGTGATAGATATGCCCCGCCTCATGGTATACAAAAGGCCAAAGAGTCCATTTCTTTAGATCCAGATATATACAAAACAAAAGATGTGCTTGCCAGAATTCTCAATAAAGGTGAAGGTAGTGACAAGATCCTCAAATAAATGAAGTGTGACTTATATTTTGAGCCAAAAAGTCATGTCCCATGTGGACTCTATGAAGTGTGACTTATATTTATTGATGAACCAAAAAGTCATGTGCTATGTGGACTCTATCAAATAACTTGAGTCCCAATTAAGTCAAATCTCTTCCCACCTAAATCAAAGGTCGTAAGGTGGACTCCCGAGCAACATGATAATCAATCCCAAGAATGACAATGATTATTAAATAACGATTGTTACTAGGAGTGGGAGAACACCTGGTAATGATACGGTTGATGTTGATGAAACTCTTAGGGAGGAGGATATTGAAGAACAAACTAGTGTGAAGAGAAAATGGGTTGAGAAGCCTCTAGAGCCAAATCGTGAGGAGGAAAACTCCAAAGATTTACATGATGTGGAACCAGTAGAGGTTGAGGATTCAACTGATAATGATAATAAAGAACAAGTGGTTGATAAAGATACTAAAAAACCAGAAGAGAGCCCAGTTGTTTCAAAGCCAATAATAAAACTACCTCCTCCATTCCCGCAAAGACTCAAGAAGAAAGATGAGGATGTTAAATTAAAAGAATTCCTCTTTATGTTCAATAATATATCTGTCAACATCCCTTTGGTGGATGCTTTGCTCGATATGCCTGGTAATGCCAAGTTTATGAAGGACTTGGTGATAAAAAAGAGAACTATGGACTTCAAAATGGTGAAGTATCACACCATTATAGTGCGATCATGACTAATAATATGGTGGTGACAAAAGAAGACCCTAGGGCATTTATTATTCCTTACATGATTAGGGTATACAAATTTGGAAAAGCAGTGTAGATTTAGGAGCGAGTATAAATTTGATGTTATTGTCCATTTTTAAAAAGTTGGTCTTGGGGACTTCCATGGTGACCACGATGAGGCTACCAATGGCAGATCAATCTATTAAGAAATCAATGGGTGTCCTTTATGATGTTCTAGTTAGAGTTGATAGATTCATATTCCCTGCTGATTTAGTAATTCTTAATTATAAGAAAGATCACAAAATCCCAATTATTCTTGGTAGGCCCTTATTGGTTACCGAAAGAGCTCTAGTTGATGTGGAGTGTAAAAAATTAAAATTTAGGGTCAATGGTGATGAAGTCACATTTCAAGTGTGCAAACCTATGAAACAATTGAGAGATTTTTAAGTGATCTCCATTATTAATGTAATTGATAATGAGGTGACCAATGCATTGGAAGTGGATTTGATAAGTGAGCCTTTAGCGGCGTTCTCATGGAACTACAGTAGTGAAGATGGAATTTGTAACTTCTTTGACCAAGTTTGGTTCATACACCAAGAACCTTGCACAAGCTTGATCTTGACTTGAAAAAATGGTAGAGTCCTTCCGCTAAGCCATCCATTGAAGATACCCAAAGCTTGAACTCAAGCCTCTTTCTCCTCATCTTTAATATGTCTTATTGGGTAATGATAGTACTTTGCCTGTGATCATTGCAGAAGATTTATTTGCAAGGAAATTTGATGCATTGGTGTCAGTGTTGAGAAGGTTTATAAGATCTATCAAGTGGACCATCGCCAATATCATTAGAATTTTCCCTAGGATTTGCACTCATAAAATACAATTAGAACACAAATGTGTATCGAGTGTTGAGAACCAAAGGAGGTTGAACCCTCATATGCAAGAAGTTGTAAACAAAGATATTATTAAGTGGCTTGATGCGGGGGTTGTTTACACAATCTTTGATAGTACATGGGATAGTCCAGTACAATGTCTGCCAAAGAAAGAAGGAATCATCATCGTTCAAAATGAGAAAAATGAACTCATCCCTTTGAGGATGGTCACAGGGTGGCGGTGTGCATGGATTACCAAAAACTAAATTCATGGACTAAAAAAGACAACTTCCACATGCCATTTATGGATCAAATATTGGATAGACTAGCGGGGAGAGGTTGGTATTGTTTTATTGATGGCTATTACGGGTATAACCAAATATCTATCACACCCGAGGATCAAGAAAAGACGATCTTCACTTGTCCTTATGGCACATTGGTTTTAAAAGAATGTCCTTTGGGTTATGCAATGCCCCAACCATCTTTCAAAGGTGAATGTTGTCAATCTTTTTGGATTTGTTAGAGGACATGATGGAGGTATTCATGGATGATTTATCGGCAGTAGGAGACTCCTTTGAAGCATGCCTTGAGCATTTGAGAAAAGTACTCCAAAGGTGTGTTGAAACAAACCTTGTTCTTAGTTGGGAAAATGACACTTTATGGTCAAGTAAGGAATTGTGCTTGGGCATAAAATCTCACAGAAAGGCATCCAAGTTGACCAAGTCAAGATCAAAGTGATTGCCAAATTACCTTATTCAATATCCATAAAGGGTGTGCGATGCTTTTTAGGGCATGTCGGTTTCAACCGGAAATTCATTAAAGAGTTTTCAAAAATAATGTGTAAGATTCTTGAAAAAGAAGCCAAGTTTGACTTTGATGAAAATTGTGTGAAAGCATTCAATTGCCTCAAGGAGAAACTTGTAATGACACCGATTATTGTTTCTTCAAATTGGTCACTCCCCTTTGAATTCATGTGTGATGCAAGTGGAATGGAACTAGGTGCGGTTTTCTGTAAACTAAAGGACAAACTCTTCCACCTTATTTACTATGCAAGCAAGTAATTGAATAAAGTGCAAAGGAACTAAATGGTTACGGAACAAGAGTTGTTAACCATGGTATCTGCTTTTGAAAAAATCCGTGCCTACTAGTTGGGCACTAAAGTAATTTTTCTTACCAACTATGTCTTTATTCGATACTTGATGGCCAAGAAAGAGGCTAAGCCACGGCTAATCTGGTGGATATTATTTCTTTAAGAATATTACTTTGAGTTCAAGGATAGGAAGGAATTTAAAAATCAAGTGGCAAACCACTTGTCCTGCCTTGAATCAAACAATGAGAAATTTTATGAAATTGACATTAATGAAGATTTTCCCGACGAGGTTGTTATGGCTCTTTCAAAGGTGTGGAAATATAGTATGCGTACTATCAATCTATATTGTATGTGGTGTACTCCCTAAAGACCTTAATCATTATCAAAGAAAGAGCTTCCTCCATGATGTCAATAGGTACTTTTGGGATGAACCCTATCTTTTTAGGAAGTGCACCGATAATATGGTTTGGAGGTTCGAGGCCGAAAATGAGATGTGGCCCTATTCTTGAGACATGTCACTCCTCACTAGTAGGTGGTCATCATGGTGGGATTCAAATAGCTGCAAAAGTTCTCTAAAGTGGATTCTATTGGCCCTCCTTATAGTGTGATGCTCATGAGTTGGTTCATGCATGTAAACAATGCCAGAAACAAGGAGGAATTTTGAGAAGGTATAAAATGCCATTATAGCCAAGTGTGGACATATAATTGTTTGATGTGTGGGGGATTGATTTTATGGGACCCTTTGTGAGCTTATTTGGGAACTACTACATCTTAGTGGCGGTAGATTATATCTCTAAGTGGGTTGAAGTTGTAGCATTGCATAATAAAGAAGCCAAGAGTGTCACTCAATTCTTGAAAAAGCATGTCTTTACTGGGTTAGGGACACCACATTCTATTATTAGTAATTGGGGTTCTTACTTTTGCAACCGCTCATATGTCTCTTTGCTATCCAAGTATGGAATTAAAGATAAGGTGGCCTCACCTTACCATCCTCAAGAAGATAAGCAACCGAAGGTATCTAATTGAGAAATTAAAGAAATTTTAGCCAAGACAGTAAATGCAAATCGTATGGATTGGGACCTGAAACTTGATGATGACTTGTGGGCATATAGATCCGCTTTCAAAACTCTAAATGGCATATCTCCATATCAATTAATGTTTGTAAAGGCTTGCCATTTACCCATTGAATTAGAATATAAAGCATTGTTGTCCTTGTGTCAATTGATCATGAAATGGAAGGATGCATCCAAGTCAAGAGTAGAACAACTTCAAGAGATTGATGAATTCCAGTTAAGAGCTTATGAGAGCTCTACTCTTTAGACGAAGAGGAAGAAAAGATGGCATGACGCTAAAATATTAAAAGGGATTTTCAAAATGGTGATGATATCCTATTATTTAACACATGACTTAAGCTATTCTTGATAAATCTCAAGTCAAGATGGTCGGGACTATTTAAGGCCGAGCAAAGCTTCCCAAGTGGAGCTATTTAATTCAATGGATAAAAGGGGTCCTAATTCATGAGGAATGGTCAATGGGTGAAGCATTACTTTGGAATGATACTGGAAGTGGACTTCATCGAGGTGTTATACCTTGATGGAGCTTGATTGCTCCTACTTGCATCATGCCACACCGTTAAATAAGGAGCTTCTTGGGAGGCAACCCAAGTTTTACTTTTTGTTCTTTTGAATACCGTTTGTTGTATGGTTCAAGTTTATGATGGGTTTTGAATATAGAAAACATCTCACAAAATAATTTGTAGGGAGAAATGGTTGGTCCATCACTTCAGCATATCGCCAAGTACTTCGGTATTTCGCCTAATTGATTGCCGAAAAAGATAGAGTGGAGACCTTACATCTAGCACTAGTGAAGGTACTTCAGTATTTCGCCTAACACTTTTGTGTATCGCCAAAGTCCTTTACCAAATAGGGCCGTACAAGCTTTGGAAACTTCTATATTTGGTGATGCATTATGAGTTCGGTACAGCGTTGTAAACTTAGGCGAAGCTCTTGCCTATCACCAAACTAAAGCATTTTAAATGAGATAACAATTTGAATTTTCAACTCTTGTCTCTATCTTATCTCCTAAATGTTTCCTATATCCTATTCCCTACTTTTCTCTCATTTGCATGAATATTCTTTCTCAATTGTTTTAATTCGTAAATAGGTTTTGTCTAAAGTTAATTGATTTGGGGAAAATTATGTGTGGAATAATTTTTATGCTTAATTTGAACTCTAATGATTGTATGAGGGTCAATTTTAGAGCTGGTTATGCAAAGTGGACTTTGATTTTGACCGATTCTTCCTGATGATAGATTGGGTGACATTGTTCTTAAGGAAAAATCATCAATTCGTTGTCTTTGGAAATGAAATATGGGGAAGTTAGAGTACCCAGTGTAAATGTTGTGAAGAAATCTCCATGAAATTGTTTGAATGTTGAAGTGGGGAAGACGACACTATTCGATGATGGTTAGAGAACTTCAGCGATGTGCCAAACTATGTGGCAGATCAGCGGAGTGCTCCCCATATCTCCAAAGTTACAATTTAGCTTGGAAAGTTGAGGTGGAAGCTTAGTGATGCCTTACTAGTTTAGCAATGCTCAAGGAGTATCACCAAACTATTCGGCATGTTGCCAAACTATCACTTTGACTCGCCAAACACATCCTACACACTGTTAAGTTTGGCGATGGCCGTTAGATCTCGCCAAACTTTAGGGTGATACACCGAAGTAGTTTGGCAATTCCATTCAGAAATTTTTGTGTTTTTGCTAACCTTTGTCTAGCACATGGTTATTTCTTCTGCAAATATGGTAAAGTCCAAGCATGTATCGAAGATACAAAAGCCTACTTCTATTCGAAAAGCAAAGATAGCAAAAGGGGGTCTCGATTCTAGGTCATTCCAACCCCAAAAAGAATGTGCAAAAGAAGAAAATGTTGGCTGCAAAGAAACAAAAAGGAAAAGCCATCACCCAAAACCATGTCTCTGATAATGAGGGGTCAAGTTCTTAACATAGCTCCAACTCTGCAAGAAACCACTTGATTACTTTTGAAGAGGGTGATGAAGCAGGAAATAACACTCCAATCCATGAACTACTCCCTACTCAAATGGTTGAACCAACTAAGAAAAAATGGGATGAACAATTCTCCAAGGCGGCCTAGACCCTCACACCATGGTGGTTCCTTAGTTCCTCAATTGACTCAAAGTTTTGGGAAAAAGCACAATAATCGAGGAGCAAAGGTTGAGCACATACAGATTGAAGGGTAAACATCCTAGGGTCTTGGCTTGTTTGAGGTACCATGATTTTGAAATTTTTATTGAGCCTCTAAAGCCGCATGTGGAGAATTAGGTGAGTAAATTTTATGAAGCTTATGGTAAATTTTTACTATGCAAGAGTAATTAAAAGAAGCCCCAAGAAATAAGAGATGTTGTGGCAGTTTGAGGGGTAAAGGTCAAGTGTAAGGAGACTTTGATAAATTTGATTTATGGATGCAAGGTAGATTCACCACATTACTTTGATATACGATCTTCAAAATAGGTTGATGATCTTCAGGGTTAGTTATCCCCTTTTGTTAGTGATGGTACACCACCGTGGATTGCACCGCGGGTCCTAATTGAGAAGAGTGCCATTCACCTAGAGGCTCAGTATTGGTTGATTTTCATCTATAGCAACCTTATGCCCCCCCAAATAAGACAACTCTTTGGCATCCCAAGAATGTGTTGTATGGTACCATTATCAGGAAGGAACTGTTGAATCTTGCTCAAATAATTTCCTCGTAGATTGCTATGTGAGCCCAAAAGAAGCAGACTTCCCTTTCTTTCACATGCCTTATTACTGAGTTGTGTTGTACGACAATGGTTACCTTTGACCCTAAGAGAGATATTGAGTATACTCCCACTTCCATAGTTAATATTATAAGACTTAATGCTATCCAAGTGGAGAAGAAGAAGAAAACCCAAGTGGATTTTTCCTCGGTAGTTTATGTTGAGACCTTTGAACGGGGTGATAGTCAGGCTAATCCTATTTCCACAGATCGACCTCCTCCAGGTTCCTCCATATGGCCTTCCTCCTAGCCTCCTCAGCCTAGTTCCTCTGGTCCTCAACCATGCACTACTCCAGGCACATCAGGGGCTTATTTGACTCAGACTACTATTATTCAGATAGGCAACATAGCCTATTCAACTGATATAAGTCGGCTAAATTGGAGGATCAGATGCGTCATATGATTTAGGATGCTATTAAGGCAGCTTTGGTGCCTCTTACTGATGTCACCCAAATTACACCTTTAAACAAAGTATAAAGCTGTCGTTGATCAAATATAAAACCTAACTAGATTGGGGTCGATCCTGTAGGGAATAGGTCAAAATCTCTATCAAGTTGTTTTTCTAAGCAATCAATCATAATTTCTAATAAATGAGGGGGGATTTTGTAAATCAAAATTTCAATAGTAGCATTTGTTGAGTTTTTGTATTTATAATCAGTATGAGAGAGGCACTAGGTCTGTGTTCCCCAATAACTTCATAACTCCGCAGGTTCTTCGTACTTAGTGATTTCTTGTGGTGTTCGGCATGCAGAATCGATAGATTATGTTCATCTGAATGACTGTGTTACACCACTGATAGATGATTATCCCCAATTACAAAGGTTCATGTCTCATGCGTTTTTCATTACTAACCCCTATCATTAATCCCGTATTTGTCTGTCCCGTTTATCGGTTCAAAATCTAATTAAGTGGAAATTGATAGCTCCAAGTCTCATTGTTGATTCCCTTTTCCCATCCGTTACTCTTGCTAAAGTCCAAAGTAGAGATAAGGTGAACCCTAATGTTTGCAACCATTAAGAAAACAATCAAGCCGAAGAGAATAACAATACATTCCCAGACACCCATTAAGAATCACCTAGTACTATGATCACTACTTCATTAATCCATTATGGTTACTACAACCCTAGTTGTGGTGTTTAGCTGCTCATCATTGTAAGAATACAAGAATAATTCATGGAATAAAGCATAATTATGAACATACAATTATAAGATGAAAACTCCAAAAAATCTCCCTTTGAATTAAAACCCTAATAATCAATATTTGTGAATTCAAGAACAAGAATATGCCTTGAAACTTTAGAATAATGTTATAAAGCATAAACTGGTACAAAATACCTAATAATAGTATTTATAGACAAACTAAAAAAACCTATCCTAACCACACAAGGATTTACTGAGTCGGTGCCTCAGATGAAGGAAGGTACGATCTTCCTTGATGCTCGTTGGTTGGCACTAGACTTTGTCATTTTGCAGATCGAGGATGCTACAAGTCTCAATACGGGCTTATGCCTGCTTGGTATGATCGTAGTTCCCTATCATCTTATCTTCTTGACACTTAACACTTGCAAACCTCAAATCTGGACTTCGTTCCCATGATACCTTAGTACGATCGTGACATCTTCCTACTATTGTGTAGCCCTCTGGTCTGATCACTTCACACTTAGTCCCTACAATATTGATTTTCAAGATCCTCTCCCTATATCAAGTTATATGATCGTAGCATCAATGTACGATTGTGGAAAGCTTCCATCTGCATTACACCTGAGAGGTAACCCTCTGATTTAACCCATAACATCTTAGTACAATCGTGGTCAGAACCCATAGTCGTGGAATAGGTCGTCTAAAGCCCTAACTACCGAATTTCCTTTAGTTTTCTTCTCCTCATCTTTTTGTCCTACAAATAACATAAGAACATATTATATCCACATAAAACACCTTCGTACTAGCAAATATTCATAGTTTTAAGTGTCGAAAGTGTCATAAGTCCATGGTGCATAAACATCCTCAACTTAGAACGTTTGCATGTCCTAAGGAAAACAAAACACAACAAAATTAAAACATAACTAACGATGCTTAACCAAGAGAAATCCAAAAGTATTAAAGTGGTTAGATTTTCAAAAATCTATTAGGCACGTATTAATCGAAAACATAAGTCCAACACCCTTCGATACCCTTAAAACCAAAAGTTGTTGTGTATACACAAAATCCTCACTATGAAAAAATGGGATCATGTAATGGCACTACATTATCAACAAGCGATCTAGCATGCTAACAAATGACACTACCCAAACAAGCAGACTGTGGTACAAATCTTGATGTCGCCCAACATATACCTCCAGAAAAGTATAACGCGGTCGATGTATCAAATATAGAATCCAACTAGGTTGGGCTCGATCCCACTAGGAATAGGATGAAATTATGTCGAATGCTTGTCCGAGTAATTGGCAAGTAAGTAAAACTGAGGGGTTTTGTAAGCAAGTAGTGACAGTAACGATTGTCGATTATTGGATTTGTTATCAATATGAGAAATACACTAGGACAATGATCCCCAATGATTCCTTAACTCCACCGATTACTTATGATGGCAAAACTATCCCACTGTGTTGCATGCGAAATCTAATAAGATATGTTCATATAAATGTCTCTCGACCTTGGTTAGAGAAATTTTACTCTTCTCCTCTTGGTTTCCGAGTATCGCACTACTAACCCTTATCCTGGATCTTAGATAACTATCCCTGTTACTGCTCAAGTTATTAGATGAAGGTTTATAACTTCAAATCTCTGTTGTTATTCCCTTTTCCCAATCTCTACCTCTCTCTCTAGAAATTTTAGAATACAAATGAGTTTGTAACATTTGAAATCGTTAGAAGATCAATTATGACGAAGGTAACAACAATACGTTCAGTCACACCGATTCAAAATTACTTTTCACTTAACCCATTTCATTAATTCCTCATGGTTCACACAACCCTAGTTGATGGGTTTAGCTACTCATGATTGCAAGAACACAAGAAGAATTCAATGATGAAAACATAATTGTAAACTCACAATAAGAAGAAAACTCTAAAATCTCAATATGAATAAGACCCTAGAATTGGTGTTTCAAGATTCCAAAATCAATAATGTATTTACAAACTCAAAATTATCAAAATATGTCTCAAAATAATGTAAAGACTAACTCTCAAACATAGGACAATAAAAGGGTATTTATGGATACAAGGTGAATCCTATCCTAAACAAAATAGAAAAACAGAGTTGGCACTTTTCCACGGTACGGACCCACGCCACGTGGGTTCTGCCGTAGGAATCAAACTGCTTCACATAATTACATGAGTCGACCTACGGCATCGAACTACGTCACGTAGGTTAACCTACGTGACGTGGGTCCTGTCGTGAGTCACACCTCTGATGCAGGACTTGGATCTTTCATCTTTAGATACTTCGTTCTTGAGCATGATTCTTCCTTTTCGTCCATTTTGCCTCCAAAAACCTATTCTCCTGCAATATAGAATAGAAAACACATCATACCAACTAAACATATCCAAGTTATTTCATATTTTATTTGTTTTAAGCATCAAAAGTGCTATGAAATCACAACACATCAACACCCCCAACTTAGAACGTTTGCATGTCCTTAGGAAAACAAAACAAAACAAACACATATGATGCTTAACTAAGAGAAACCTAAGAGACCTGCAACAGTCGACTTATTGCTTTTGGAACCAAAACTTCTCCGACCCTATTTGTTTTAAGCATCAAAAGTGCTATGAAATCACAACACATCAACACCCCCAACTTAGAACGTTTGCATGTCCTTAGGAAAACAAAACAAAACAAACACATATGATGCTTAACTAAGAGAAACCTAAGAGACCTGCAACAGTCGACTTATTGCTTTTGGAACCAAAACTTCTCCGACCCCTCCTATTTGCAAATCAAAACCATGGTATGTATACATGCAACATATTATCATGACACAGAAGGGATCAAGTGATGGCATTAGATTATGAACAAACAACTAAGCATATATGCAAATGACATTATTCAAACAAATAGCAACTAACAATGCAACCCATGTACTCTCACAACAAAGAAGTCCCATGCACTCATATATACTAATGAATATCAAAGTAGGGACTGGGTCAAAACACTCTCTCTCACAAAGAAGTTCAAACGATGTGCATGAAATACCATAGGCTTGCCCTTATTTTCTATACCTTAGTTTTTTGGACAGTTGGACTAGGATAATGTAGGCTTGGGGACGGGTATGGTACATATGGATATAGTGACTCAAACCTACTTGACACTACACTATTTTTGGCTCCACTTTCCAACCATTCTTATTTAATTCTCCCTTATTCTTCTTCATTTATTTTCAGATTTTGGGTGTGATTTTCTTCATACTTTCAAAACACACCTTTCTTTTTCTTTTTATTTCTTCTTCTTCAGACCCAAATCTTTTCTCTTTTTCTTTTACTAACCCCTACTAAATACCCAAGTTAAACTATGCACCCCTATAATAGCCACCCTCAACTTAGGTGATTTACCTGAGTTAAGGTATATAATGTCAAAGGAGGGACCAGGGCCAAGACAGGTTTATTGTAAGTCAAAATAGGAAGGTAAATAGGCTAATGAAAGAAATAGGTCAATTAAAGCTCAAAATCAAGATCAAGGGATATTAATTTCATTTTGGTCGAATATTTAGGCTAAAAGTGGATTTATTCAAGAAAGACCTATGATCCTTTCCTAACCACTATCCTATAACCTAGGCAAGACTAATCGAGAAAGTTCCAAATCACACACACAAAGTGAACTAGGTAATGACCTCACACACACATAGCACAGGGTTACACTATCAACTACTACTTATCCAGTTTATGCATTGCTAGCTACCATCATGTTGCCTATAATACTAATGCCATAACAAGATCCAACAGCTGTCACAAACTAATATACTACGCACAGAGTTTAAAACCAAATTATTAAGAGGGGTATCATTTAAGCAATCAAAAAACATCATTATCAAAAACTTGTTCAAAACTGGACTGCACAAACGTTCCCCTATTTTTCTCCTAATTAAACATGAAAACACATAAATAATCTAACTAACAACCTAAACATGTCAGTTCTACTATGATAGTACACTTAGGGGAAAAGAAACACTACAACAAAACCCCCCAAGTGGTGGTATACCCCCACCCCCAACTAAATAATGGTGCACTGTCCTTAGTGTACAACTATCAATATGGTAAGTGCAAGGGAGTGAAGACATACCTGCAGTGTGGTAGGTGCTGGATATGGGCCCTTCCATAGGAGGATCATCTGTATGCCCTCTGGGCTCCATGCTAGGTGCGTCTGTGGAGGGGGTGGTTGACTAGAAGATGCTCCCCGAGCCCTCTGCTCATGGGCAATCTGACTGATATGGTACTCTGCCTTGGTAGTCTACCTGGGAGGCCTTAGTCTCCCTCCCTAGACCACTCTCAAACTCATCTCCACTATCAGTATGACCCTCAGGACTCCGTGGCCGCTTGCCTCTAGCAATATGAGGCTCCTAGTCAACAAACAAATCCACCTCAAAAATTGGTGCTGAGGGTATTGGTGTAGGTATGGGTAGAATGATAGGAGTGTGTCTAACTGCTAAATCTCAAACCTCTACTCCCAATGCAACCACCTCCTTAGTCAACCCTGTCAAATCTGGGATATGGGCCTCTCTCAACTGGCTACCCATCCTGTGCTCAAAACTGTTAATCCACCCATGCAGCTCACGCATAAACTTCTCCATAGCAGCAGTCATACGATCCTTAACTCTCATCTCACAAGCCTTTATCGATGACCTAACCCATGGCTTAAGTTATGATACCAACTTAGCTATCTGGGCCTCTGTGTGAGCCTGTCGCTCAATAACCTGCGTCTTTCTATCTACTAACTACTTCAAAAATACTCATAATCATGTAATCATACCAGATGAGGGTGATGGTGTGGTGGGTCCAGATGCCCCCTCATCAGTCACAGGGCTTGTGCCTTCGATAGGCAACCTCCCAGCTTGGGGGTCACTAACTAGTGCTGAAGTGCTAACCGGTTCCTCACGATCCACTTGCCCTTCAAAAAGGGCAGCGCCTAATAAAGTAGAGGGCTGAGACCCTCTTTGGGAAAACTAGAATAGTACCTCGCTGCTACATTAATCCTATATCAGCTATGCGGGTTACCTCAATGGTGTGATCTACTGTAGGCATCGTAACCATACCAGCACTATGACATAGTCCCTTAATCAGACATGGGAAAGGGATGATGGTATAGTCTCTAAAGTCGTGCTCATGAATCTCCCTAACAATGTAGCGGGCGATGTTGATGTCATATCCGACGATGATGCTTGCAACCAGGACAGCTCGGTCAAGAGTAAGAGAATTATTTCCATCTGTGGGATCGAGACGGTGCCATACAACTGACCACCAAAACCTGCCTATAAAGTGAAGTAAGGACTTCTTAATATCCAACTTCTCAGCCACCCATTTTGCATCTACGCCATCCTCAATGATATACTGTGCATCCCACTATAGTAGCTCTAAATACTGATCAGCATCCTTTATTTTGTTTTTATTTTTCACCATCTCTATGCGGTGATCAAACTTAGCAGTACTAGCTGGAAGTAGATGTTTGGCACCAAACAAGAACCTGTGGATAGTCTACTCAAAAATGTCTACTCTGGTTTTATGAACCAAAGTATGTATCAATGGTGGTTGGTCTTGAAACCGCTGCTCAATTGGTGTGATTAATTCAATAAACACAACATATGAAGTATAAAACTCAAGGACCAACTCTGGGCTATAGCTACCAGAAGGATCCGTCATCCACCCGAATCCATAGCGATCAAACACTGCCATAATATCCGGTAGTGCCTTTAACTCATCTAACCGATAGTGGGGCTCCTCAGTGATACTCTGTCTATAAACACCCCACTCAGTCGGCTCTACATCTCTTTCATTAATAACCTTCATACCCTAAACATACCACCTCTTATTTTCCCTTCGTACTGCAGCTGCGACCCGCTGTGCAGCCACCTGTCTCTGTGAGAAAGTTGTGGAATCCTGAACACCAGTGCCTGAAATAGAAGTTGTCTCGTCAGCCTCACCACTACCCGTGGACTTATAATCATCTGCACCCTCCACAATCTCATCGGTACCAGGTGCATCAGCCTCATCTTCAATATCACCGATTGTAGAAGCATCCGCCCTCTCTTCAGAATGGGGGGAGGAATCTGAAGACTGAATAGGAGTCACCACTAAAGGCTGAGTGGTATCCCAGGCTGTAGCCTATGCTCTAGTTCATTGTATTGTGGTGTAAGGCACAAGAGCAGAATCATACTGAGCGATCTCATAAACCTCTTTGGACCCACTTTTCTCTAGCTTCGAAGGCTTATCTAGTAGCCTTGTTGTGATTTTTGGGTTCTTGGTGTGGTTTTGTGAAGAGAAACCTATATCTCCATGTTTAGGGTTTTCTTTAGGTGGTATTGTCTGAAATGGTTGGGTCTTTGGTGGGGTTTGGTCAGGTCGAGTATGGGTTTTGGGTTAGGGTTCGGTGGTGGAGGGTCGGGTTGGGTTCAGGGATTTTGGAGTGATGGTTCTAAAAATTTCTTGCAATTGGAATGGGGGGAGTACAAATTTCAGTGGTTGGCACTTGGGAATTATAGTGATTATAGGATTGGAGGTGTTAATTTGGATGAATTTGGGAAAGAAATCAGGTATTTGGAGGCTTGGAAAATTGAGTTTTTGGGTTTTCAAATGGGTAGTGTCGGGTTTTATTAAGAGTAGGCTGAAATTAGGGTTGGGTTGGGTTGGATTTTAAGTTTTATTGTGGGTCTGAGTTTCACGGTACCGACCCAAGCCACGTGGGTTCCTGTCGTGGGTTGGATTCTGCAACCAAGAATATCCTCTAATTCCCACGATACAAACCCATGCCACGTGGGTTGACCTACGTCACGTGAGTTCCCTATAGTGGGTTAGATTCTGCAACCAAAATATTACTTTGATTCCCATGATACCAACCCTCGCCACGTAGGTTGACCTATGTTACGTGGTCACCACTGTGGTTTACGCTGCACACTCGTCAGTTCACATCTTTATTTTCAACTCACGACTGGTAACAATCCTTGGGTTTCCTTCCAAGCAACG
The DNA here is from genome assembly GCA_031232105.1 of Capsicum rhomboideum. Classification (NCBI taxonomy): domain Eukaryota; kingdom Viridiplantae; phylum Streptophyta; class Magnoliopsida; order Solanales; family Solanaceae; genus Capsicum; species Capsicum rhomboideum. Next base: position 48,863,113 of record CP124716.1, on the reverse strand, counting down.
CTTGATTTAACGTTGTGGCATGACGTAGCTAGGTTGGTTACTCAGACTTCACCAACCAGCCCATGGGTTGCAGCCCATGAAGAGCCTCATTTAACGTCGCGGCACGACCTAACTTACTTGACTACTTAGACTTCGTCAAGACTAAGCTCCTCACATGTCCTTATTTCTTTCGTGATTCCCACATAGTGCTTTACATGCTGCCCATTGACCTTGAATAGAACATTATCATCACCTTTCAGCTCGATTACTCCATGTGGGAATACCCTAACCACCGTGAATGGTCCGAACCATTTGGACTTTAACTTTCCATAAAACAAGCGAAGCCTGGAGTTATAAAGTAGTACCAAATCTCCCGGGTGAAACTCTCGTCTTTCGATCTTCCAATCATGATATAATTTCATCTTCTCTTTATACAGTGCTCAACTTTTATAAGCCTAGAGACGAAATTCATCCATCTCATTTATCTACTCTAGTCTTAATTTAGCCGTATCACTCCATTCCAGATTCAATCTCTTCAATGCCCATAATGTCTTATGTTTAAGTTCGAATGGCAAATGGCATGACTTACCAAACACCAGATGATATGGAGATGCACCTATCAATGTCTTGAATGCAGTTAGATATACCCATAATGCACCATCCAATCTTTTTGCCCAATCATTCCAGTTGGCATTCACCATCTTTGCCAAAATAAACTTTATCTCACGATTTGACACCTCAACTTGCCCACTCGTCTGAGGATGGTAAGGGGTTGCTACCTTATGTTTGACACCATATTTTTCAATCAGGGCTTTGAACAGCCGATTACAGAAATAGGATCCTCCATCACTAATGATAACTCAGGGTGTACCGAATCGTGAAAAAATGTTCTTTCTCAAGAATGTCATGACACTTCTTCCTTCATTATTGGGAAGTGATATTGCCTCCAATCACTTATAAACATAGTCAACAGCTACCAGAATGTATTTCATCCCATGTGAGCTCACAAATGGGCCTATAAAATCAATTCCCCATACGTCAAACAATTCGAGCTCGAGAATAGTTGTCATAGGAAGTTCGTGTCTGTGCGAGATGTTTCCCTGTCTTTGACATTGGTCACAAGAACAAGCATAGTTATGAGCATCTTTATAGATGGTGGGCCAGTAGTACCCGCATTGTAAGATATTATGAGCAGTCCGTGCACCTCCATGATGACCCCCAACTGGAGATGAATGACATGTTTCCAAAATACTCATCATCTCAACTTTCGGAATACACCTTCGAAATATGCCATATGCACACACCCTAAATAAATAAGGCTCATCCCAGAAGAATTTTCTCACTTCATGCATGAATCTCTTCCTCTTCTGGTATGACATATCTTTTGGGACTAGGTCACTTACCAAAAAGTTGGCGAAATCTGCAAACCAAGGGATTAATTCTTGTGATGCTGCGAACACTTGTTCATCTAGAAAAGTATCATCAATATCAAGATCATCCCTCAATATAAGCATGGCCTTTTCCTCAAGGCGTGATAGGTGGTCTACAACCCGATTCTCATTCCCCTTCAGTCCTTGACCTCAAAATCAAATTCTTACAACAGAAGTACCCACCAAATCAATCTTGTCTTGGCGTTCTTTTTTTGACATAAGATATCTTAGTGCTGTGTGGTTTGTATGCAAAATCACTTTTGTACCAATCAAGTACGATCAAAATTTCTCAAAAGTAAAGACCACTGCCAACAATTCTTGCTCGATTATAGTATAATTTTTTTGAGCTGGATTAAATGCTTTGCTAGCTTAATAAATCGAATGTAGAATCTTCTCACATCTTTGGCCAAGGACTGCACCTAAGGACAAAGCGCTAGAATCACACATAACCTCAAATGACATCGTCCAATATGGTGAAACAATGATAGAGGCTGAAATCAATTTCTCTTTTAGACACTCAAATGCTTTTAGATAAGCCTCATCAAATACAAACTTCACCTCCTTCTCAAAAAGCTTGCATAATGGATGTGCAATCTTAGAGAAATCCTTGATGCATGTTCTATAGAAACCTGTATATCCCAAGAAACTTCGAATTCCTTTAACCAAAATAGGTGGAGGTAACTTTTCAGTCACCTCTATCTTGTCGTTGTCAACTTCAATACCTTTCTTTGAGATTTGATGCCCCAATACAATACCCTCATTAACCAAAAAGTGAAATTTTCCCCAATTTAGCAATAAGTTGTACTCCTCGCATCTTTACAACACATTAGCAAGGTGGGCCAAGCAATCATCAAATGAGTCTCCCACAATAGAGAGATTGTAACACCCCGTATATTTTCGAACCTCTTTGATTACCTTAACATTTATGGAAGTATTTAAACTTGAGATGGTTGGTGTATTACACACTACCTTGTTGTCCTGAATTAATTTTATGCTAATGGTCTCAATTGAGGCCCAAAAATGAAGAAAAGCAGACATGGCCCAAAATGGAAAATGACCAATTCCAATTTGACCAAGTAAACATAACATTTTTGGTCAAAAAATGAGGATAAGGATAGAATTGAAAGGGGATTATTTAAGGCTGAAATTCAGCCTAAATTCACCATAATACACTTGCCAAAAAAAAAATTAGATTTTATCACATATTCTCTCCTCTCTCAAAACCCTAGCCACCCTAAGCTTCCTTAAGGATTTTTGGACAAGATCTTCCACTTTCAAGCCTTGGTAAGTGTTTACCCTTATATATTAATATATTATATGCATAATAGGGTGTGTTAATATATTTCATGTTAGTTATGTTCACCAAGTGTTGAGCAGTCCACTATGTGTAAAACAATCCACTTTTGCTTAATCGGTAAAGGGTTTTGCCTTCTATGAGGTTCAAACTTGAAAGGGGACTTGAGGTATTGAATAAATTAAATTTTATGAATTAAATTTCAACATGTAGGATGTGGTTATGTCCCTAACTTGCTTTCTCTTTGTGTATGACTTGTGGAAATGTTGTTATGTAATTGTGCATGGAATCGGTGGTGTATAGTCATGTGATGCTCATGTGCATTGTGAAACCATAATTGTTCATTAGCATCACCTAAAATATGAAAAGAGAATCTCACTTATGGCCATGGGTCATTTATTACAAAGATAGACCCAAAAGTGACCCATTTTAGCCAAATAAGGCATCTGCCCTCGCGGATGAGCCACCTGCCCGCGTAGGTCACACCACAGGTGGATCTAGACAGGGCCAAGGAGGCACCTACAGCCGTACCTCATCACCTTCTGGCATAGGTTGCTCCACAGGTCCTTCCAAAAGTTTGTTTCGCTTGTTTTTGCTTCTCTTTGACACTCCAAGGCCCCTCTACCCTTCTTGGATGCAATCATCAACTTATGACACCCTTTGGATGGCTTTAAAGGGGTAGTCCGGAGGCATTTTGAATTGTATCAATTGTGTATTATTTTTAATGTGTTGTGGTGAAAGGTATTTAGATGACTTGATGGCGTAAATGTTACGATATGTTAAGGAGGAAGTGTAAAGTATAAACTTGGTAAGAAATTCCGTCGGTTTGTGATATCTAGGTTGATGTGTGGAATGTTTTGGTGTTGTTGGTATGGTGATGCAGTAAATTTTATTGTAGGAGGATGAAATGACGTTATATGGTAGTCACGTAGCTCATTATTTTCTTGTGCACTTGTAATGTAGTTAGTTGTTAATGTGAGATCCGTTATGTACTTGTGTTGTAAAGTAACACATAAGGAAGGATCTGAATTGTTGTATTCACATATTGGGAAGATAAGGTATGTAAGGTTACTCTTTTTCGTATCCTTTGGAAACACCTATTGTTCACATCATTACCGCACTTGTTTCTATTTTGAAATGTTTCAAAGTATCTCATTTCAAGTTTGTTAGCAATTGTTATTCACGTGTCTCTTATTCATTGACTGATGTTCCAAAGCTCCAATAATGTTATAACCACCAATGTATCAATTTCACAAAAGTAAAGAAATGAAGTAATGCATAGTTTTTTGAGTACGGGTGGGCAGCTTTGGGGGCAAAAGCCTAGCTCAAGCCAATCCCGAGATTATTGGATCAAGGGGCAATTCTAGGGGCAAAAGCCTAGCTCGAGCAGAACCTGAAAGGGGGAAGTTCTGGGGGTGAAAACCTAGCTCGAGCCGAACCTGATATATTGATTTATGGGTGGCAGCTCTAGGGCATAGGCTTAGCTCGAGCCGGATCCCAATGTTATTTCCTACTGATCAGTTGGGCCCGGGTATTATATGATTGATGTTGATATTGATATGAACGCAAAAGGAAATTAATAAAGGCAATGTACATGGTTCCACACATACAGAATGATGGTTTATCAATATTGACTATTCACTTGTATTTGATTCCATTTGAGTTCCTATATTTCAGGCAGTTGCTTATAGCCTTACATGCTCATTACATTCTTTCGTACTGACGTCCCTTGTGGGACTTACCTTACTTGCTGCTGGCACAGGAGCTAGTAGACCTTCACAGTAGGATACGGGTCATCTACAGACTATTGGTGAGCTCCAGGTTGATTCGAGGCTTTTCGAGTCATTGGTGTACTTTTTTTGTCACTGTGTAAAGGTTGTATAAAGCGGGGACTTGTCCCAACTTTAGGCATGGTTATTTATCTATTAGAGGCTTGTAGACAATAGACATTGTAAAGTCACAAGAAGGAGCATCTTATCTTTTTGACGTTGCGGCCCTAACGGCCAAGTTTCATATCTATTTGAATATATTTCCATGACTTCCGTCATTGACATCTTGTGTCTATATGTGACAACAAGTTGTTCATTTAATGGTATGCATATGAAGGTACATGATCATAGGTTGGTTCTCTCAGGCCTTATAGCTACGGGTGCCATGTCCGCCCCAATAGGATTTGAGGCGTTACAAAAGTGGTATCAGAGCGGATCGTCCTAGGGTGTCTACAAGCCGTGTCTGAGTAGAGTCTTGCTTATTGATGTGTGGTGCACCACATTTATAAGTAGGAGGCTACGGGACATTTAGGAGTTGTTTCTTTTCTTCATTCCCTAGATCGTGCATTAGAGCCAAAGTTGTAGGTGGAATCATATCTGACCATTGATATTGGTTTTCTTTTGTTATAGTAAAATGTCGATTACAAGATAAGGTAGGGGCAAAGGTAAGAAGGTTGACATGCTTGCTGGAGAAGGAACTAGTAAATCACCACCTGACCAAGCTAGTCAAGGTGGGGCTGAAACTGAGTTTGCATCACGGGCTTCTTCTCCTCTCCCATTTCTAGGGGGGCCACAAAGGAGAGGAGTATCCCCAGAACCACCTGTTAATGCTACTGAGCAGGATCTAAGGAATGCGGTGAAAAAGTTGACTCATATAGTTGCTGCATAAAATCAAGGACAAGCTGGTCCAACTACAAGTAATGATGATGCGGATAGGGTAGCTAGTCTGTGGACACAAGATTTTTTGAAATTAGACCCTTCCACCTTCACTGGGTCGAATCTGAATGAAGACACACAAGACTTCGTGGACCAAATTCAAAGGGCTTTAGATTTTATGCATGTATCTGGTATAGAAACAGTTGATCTTGCAATTTATAGATTGAAAGGAGAGGCTATATTATGGTACGAAGATTGGAAATAATCTAGGAGTAACAGTGCACCTCCAGCTAATTGGGAAGAATTCAAAGTGGCATTCCTTGATCACTATCTTCCATAGAAGATCTGAGAGGCTCGTGCAGACCAGTTCTTAAATCTTCGTCAAGGAAATATGAGCATTAGAGAGTACAGTATTTGGTTTAACTCTTTGGCTAGGTATGCTCCTAATGTAGTAGCCACTATGGACAACAGAGTCCATCGGTATGTGGACAGATTGGATCTATATTTGGTGAGGGATTGTACTATTGCTGCGTTGAATAGAGATATGGCTATAACTAGGATACAAGCTTTTGCATAGAAGATAGAGGATCAGAGGCAAAGGAGAAGGGCGCAAGAATTTGAAAGAGGTCCATCAAAGAGGGCTAGACCTATAGGATAGTTCATGGCGTCCCAAGGAGAATTTAGGCCTCGGGTTTTTAATAGACTGCCTAGACCATTATTTTCTTACCCTACAATAGGTACTCCATCCCAATTCCGAGGGTTTAGAGGCGGCCACATGGAGCAGAGTAGTGGAATTCGGGGTTCACAGACAGCAGGATTTTCTCGTCAGCCGTGTCAGCACTGTGGAAAGTTTCATTTAGGTGCATGCCGGTTTGGGATGAATGTTTGTTTCTGGTGTGGTATATTGGGGCACATAATAAGAGAATGCCCACAGAGGGGAACGGGTAGTATGACGCGACCTACGGGATCAACTATTGCATCATTCTTATCGAGTTTACAACCTACTGGGCATGGTAGAGGTGTTTAAGGAGCAGTTAATTCTAGTGGAGTCTAGAACTGTACCTATGTGTTAGCGGATCGTCAGAATTCTGAGGCTTCTCTAGAAGTAGTTACAGGTACATTATCCATCTTTTCACATAATGTATATGCATTGATTGATCCGGGATCTACCCTATCATATGTCACTCCATTGATTGCTGAAAAATTTGGAAGAACACCGAAATTACTAGTCAAGCCATTTGAAATATCTACACCAGTTGGTGAATCTATTGTAGCTAAAAGAGTCTATCGTAATTATATAGTAACTATTTGTCATCATGATACATTGGTTGATCTTAGTGAGCTGGAAATGGTAGATTTTGATGTTATAATGGGTATGGATTGGTTGGCTTCTTATTATGCCACGGTAGATTGCCGAGCTAAGAAGGTACATTTCCAGTTTCCATAAAAGACCGTCCTTGAATGGAGGGGTAATGTTGGAGAATTGAGAGGTAAATTTATTTTCTATCTTAAGGAAAGGAAAATGATATCCAAGGGGTACATATGCCATCTAGTAAGAGTGCAAGATACCGATGTGAAGTCACCAACTCTTCAATCGATTCCAGTGGTAAATGAATTCCTTGATGTATTTCCTGAAGTTCTTCCAGGTTTACCTCCAGAACGGGAAGTAGAGTTTGGTATTGATGTGATGCCAGACACTTAGCCTATATCTATTCCTCCGTATAGAATGGCCCCGGCAGAGTTACGGGAATTGAAGGAGAAATTAAAAGACTTGTTGGACAAGGGATTCATAAGGCCTAGTATGGCCCCTTGTGGTGCACCAGTGTTATTTGTACGAAATAAAGATGGCACGTTAAGAATGTGTATTGATTATCGGCAACTGAATAAAGTAACAGTTAAGAATAAACATCCCCTCCCCAGAATTGATGATTTGTTTGACCAATTATAGGGTGCCAAATTCTTCTCAAACATTGACCTTAGATCGGGTTATCATCAAGTAAGGGTTAGAGAAAAAGATACACCCAAGACAGCTTTCCAAACATGGTATGGTCATTATGAATTTTTAGTTATGTCATTTGGGCTAACAAATTCACCAACAGTTTTTATGGATTTGATGAATAGGGTGTTCAAGCCATTCTTGGATGTGTTCGTGACAGTGTTTATCGATGATATTTTGGTTTATTCAAGATCAGAAGAAGACCATGCTAATCACTTACGTCAGGTGTTACAGATTCTTCGAGATCGTAGGTTATATGCAAAGTTCTCTAAATGTGAATTTTTGTTCAAATCTGTAGCATTCTTGGGTCATATTGTGTCGGATGAAGGAATAAGAGTTGATACACAAAAGATAGAAGCTGCAAAGAATTGGCCAAGACCTACAACGCCTACAGAGATTCATAGCTTTCTTGGATTGGCAGGTTATTATAGAAGGTTTGTTGAAGGTTTTTTTTCCATCTCTGCGCCTTTAACAAAGCTAACACATAAGGCAACCAAGTTTCAATGGAATGATGCATGTGAGAAGAGTTTCTAAGAGCTGAAGGATAAATTGACTTCTACACCCGTATTAGTACTTCCAAAAGGCACAAAAGGGTAGGCGGTATATTGTGATGCTTCAGGAGTTGGCCTAGGATGTGTATTGATACAACACGGTAATGTAATAACTTATGCCTCAAGACAGTTGCGACCACATGAGAGAAATTATCCAACACATGATCTTGAGCTAGTAGCTGTGATATTTGCTTTAAAGATATGGCGCCACCATTTGTATGGGGTTTATGTTGACATATATACCGACCATAAGAGTTTGCAATATATGTTTAAGCAGAAAGACTTAAATTTGAGGTAGCGGAGGTGGCTTGAACTATTAAAAGATTATGATATTGATATATTATATCATCCGGGAAAAGCAAATATGGTAGCCGATGCATTAAGCCGCAAAGAAATAGGAGGCCCTAATGGCCAGTTGACGAAAAAGCAAGGTATAGTCAAGGATCTACATTAACTTGCCAGCTTGGGAGTTCACCTTCTTGAATCTCCAGACGAAGGGGTTATTATGTAAAATGCGGCAGAATCTTCATTAGTAGCTGAGGTGAAAGAGAAACAGTATGTGGATCCTATTTTATTACAGCTAAAAGAGACTGTACAACATGGTTTGATGAAGGCATTTGATCTTACGCAAGAGGGGGTGCTTCAGTGCCAAAGTAAATTGTGTGTACCTAATGTAGATGAGCTAAGGAGACAGATTATGACAAAGGCACATCATTCATGATATTCTATTCATCCGTGAGCCACCAAAATGTATCATGATTTGAAATAAAGGTATTGGTGGGGTAACATGAAGAAGAACTTTGCAGAATTTGTAGCTCATTGTCCGAATTGCCAACAAGTACAAGTAGATCATCAGAAGCCTGGAGGTTATATCCAATGTATAAATCTTCCAGTCTGGAAGTGGGACATGATTAACATGGATTTCATCACAGGTTTGCCTCGTACACTTCAGAAATTTGATTCCATATGGGTAATAGTTGACAGGCTTACCAAGTCAGCACATTTCCTACCGGTCAAGACCACCTTCACAGCTGAAGATTATACACGGTTGTATGCTAAGGACATAGTGCGACTACACGGAATTCCAATCTCTATTATATCAGACAGGAGAGCTCAATTTACTGCACACTTTTGGAAATCCTTTTAGAAGAGTTTGGGAACCCAAGTTAATTTAAGTACGACTTTTCATCCTCAAACAGATGGACAAGCAGAACGTGCTATCCAAACACTTGAAGATATGCTAAAAACTTGCACATTGGACTTTAAAGGTAGTTGGGATGATCATTTATCGCTTATTGAATTTTCCTACAATAATAGCTATCATTCAAGTATCAAAATAGAACCTTATGAAGCTTTATATGGAAGAAAGTGTAGATCACCAATCGGATGGTTTGAAGCGGGTGAAACTGCCTTATTTGGGCCAGATCTTGTTCATCAAGATATGGAGAAAGTTAAGGTGATACAACAACGGCTACAAATGGCCCAAAGTCGGCACAAGTCGTATGTCAATATTAGAAGAAGGGGGCTAGAATTTCCATTGGTGATTGGGTATTCTTGAAAGTGTCAACAATGAAAGGGGTGATGAGATTTGGGAAGAAGGGAAAGCTCAGTCCACGTTATATAGGGCCTATTAGATTTTCCGAAGATTTGGTCAAGTTGCGTATAAATTAGAACTACCCCAAGAACTCTCCACAGTTCATCCAGTATTTTATGTTTCAATGCTTCGAAAGTGCATAGGAGATCCATGTCGTATTGCTCCTACTGAAGATGTACAAGTTACGGAGAATCTCACCTATGAAGAAATACCTATTGCTATTCTGGATCGATAAGTGATGAGGTTAAGAAATAAAGAAGTAGCTTTTGTAAAAGTGCTTTGGAGAAATCAACAAGTAGAAGAAATCACATGGGAAACCGAAGAAATGATGAAGTCTACGTACTTGCATTTATTTTAAATGAAAGAAAAAGTTCAAGATGCGGAATTGGAGCAATAACAAGTAAGTATCTATAAGCATTATGTGTATATGATAACATGAAGAATGAACTTAGGCTTGAATTTGTTTAGATTGGATAAAGTTACTAACATTCGAGGACTAATGTTCCTAAGGGGAGGAGGATGTAACACCCCGTACATTTCTGAACCTATTTGATTACCTTACCATTTATGGAAGTATTTAAACTTGAGATGGTTGGTGTATTAAACACTACCTTGTTGGGCTGAATTAATTTTATGCTAATGGGCTCAATTGAGGCCCACAAATGAAGCAAAGAAGACATGGTCTAAAATGGAAAATGATCCATTCCAATTTGACCAAGTAAACATACCATTTTTAGTCAAAAAGTGGGGTTAAGGATAGAATTGAAAGGGGAGTATTTAAGGATGAAATTCAGCCTAAATTCACCACAATACACTTGCCAAAAAAAATCAGATTTTATCACATATTCTCTCCTCTCTCAAAACCCTAGCCACCCTAAGCTTCCTTAAGGATTTTTGGACAAGATCTTCCACTTTCAAGCCTTGGTAAGTGTTTACCCTTATATATTAATATATTATATGTATAATAGGGTGTGTTAATATATTTCATGTTGGTTATGTTCACCAAGTGTTGAGCAGTCCACTATGTGTAAAACAATCCACTTTTGCTTAATCGGTAAAGGGTTTTGCCTTCTATGGGGTTCAAACTTGAAAGGGGACTTGAGGTATTTAATAAATTAAATTTTATGAATTAAATTTCAACATGTAGGATGTGGTTATGTCCCTAACTTGCTTTCTCTTTGTGTATGACTTGTGGAAATGTTGTTATGTAATTGTGCACGGAATCGGTGGTGTATAGTCTTGTGATGCTCATGTGCATTGTGAAACCATAATTGTTCATTAGCATCACCTAAAATATGAAAAGAGAAGCTCACTTATGGCCATGGGTCATTTATTACAAAGATGGACCCAAAAGTGACCTATTTTAGCCAAATAAGGCATCTGCCCTCACGGATGAGCCACCTGCCCGCGTAGGTCACACCGCAAGTTGATCTAGACAGGGCCAAGGAGGCACCTAAAGCCGTACCTCATCACCTTCTAGCATAGGTTGCTCCACAGGTCCTTCCAAAAGTTCATTTCACTTGTTTTTGCTCCTCTTTGACCCTCCAAGGCCCCTCTAGCCTTCTTGGATGCAATCATCAACTTATGGTACCCTTTGGATGGCTTTAAGGGGGTAGTCCAGAGGTATTTTGAATTGTATAAATTGTGCATTGTTTTTAATGTGTTGTGGTGAAAGGTATTTAGATGGCTTGATGGCGTAAATGTGACGATATGTTAAGGAGGAAGTGTAAAGTATAAACTTGGTAAGAAATTCCATCGGTTTGTGATATCTAGGTTGATGTGTGGAATGTTTTGGTGTTGTTGGTATGGTGATGCAGTAAATTGTATTGTATGAGGGTGAAATGACGTTATATGGCAGTCACGTAGTTCATTGTGCACTTGTAATGTAGTTAGTTATTAATGTGAGCTCCGTTATGTACTTGTGTTGTAGAGTAACACATAAGGAGGGATCTGAATTGCTGTATTCACATATTGGGAAGATAAGGTATGTAAGGTTATTCTTTTCTTTATCCTTTGGCAACACCTATTGTTCACATCGTTACCGCACTTGTTTCCATTTCAAAATGTTTGAAAGTATCTCATTTCAGGTTTGTTAGCAATTGTTTTTCACGTGTCTCTTATTCATTGACTGATGTTCCAAAGCTCCAATAATGTTATAACCACCAATGTATCAATCTCACAAAAGTAAAGAAATAAAGTAATACATAGTTGTTTGAGTACGGGTGGCAGCTTTGGGGGTGAAAACCTAGCTCAAGCCAATCCCGAGATTATTGGATCAGGGGGCAACTCTGGGGGCGAAAGCCTAGCGCAAGCCAAACCTGACATGGGGCAGCTCTGGGGATGAAAACCTAGCTCGAGACGAATCTGATATATTGATTTATGGGTGGCAGCTCTGGGGGCATAAGCCTAGCTCGAGCCGTTCCCAATGTTATTTCCCATTGATCAGTTGGGCTTGGGCATTATATGATTGATGTTGATATTGATATGAACGTAAAAGGAAATTAATAAAGGCAGTGTACATGGTTCCACACATACAGAACAGTGGTTTATCAATATTGACTATTCACTTGTATTTGATTCCATTTGAGTTCCTATATTTACATGCAGTTGCTTATAGCCTTACATGCTCAGTACATTCTTTTGTACTAACGTCCCTTGGGGGAGTTACCTTACTTGCTGCTGGCACAGGAGCCAGTAGACCTTCACAGTAGGATATGGGTCATCTGCAGACTATTGGTGAGCTCTAGGTTGATTCGGGGCTTTCCGAGTCATTGGTGTACTTGTTTTGTCACTGTGTAAAGGTTGTATAAAGTGGGGACTTGTCCCTTCTTTAGGCATGGTTATGTATCTATTAGTGGCTTGTAGACAATAGACATTGTAAAGTCATAAGAAGGAGAGTCTTATCTTTTTGATGTTGCGGCCCTAACGGCCAAGTCTCATATCTATTTGAATGTCTTTCCATGACTTTTGTCATTGATATCTTATGTCTATATGTAAAAACAAGTTGTTCATTTAATGGTATGCATATGAAAGTACATGATCATAGGTTGGTTCTCTCGGGCCTTACGGCTACGGGTGCCATGTCGGCCCCAATAGGATTTGAGGCATGACAGAAATCATCCATAAAAACCTTAATAATGTCTTCCACTATGTCAGAGAAAATAGACATCCTGCAACGCTGGAAAGTGGCCGGTGCATTACATAAACCGAAGGGCATCTTTTTGAACGCGAACGTCCCATATAGACAAGTGAAAGTGGTCTTCTCTTGGCCCTCGGGAGCAATGAAAATATGATTATAACCCAAATAACCGTCAAGAAAACAATACTATCCTCTACCAGCAAGACAGTCTAATAGCTGATCCATGAAGGGCATAGGAAAGTGATCTTTTTTGATCCAAGAATTCAGCTTTTGATAGTCCATACAAACTCTCTATCCAGTAACTGGCCTCATTGGGATTAACTTATTCTTGTTGTTTGGAACCACAGTGATTCCTCCCTTCTTTGGCACAAACTGAACTGGGCTCACCTACTTGCTATCAGCAATGGGGAAAACCACACCTATATTTAACCACTTGATGATTTCTTTCTTCATAATATCTTATATAGGTGGGTTTAGATGACGTTGGTGCTCGATGCTTGGTATGCACTCAGGGTCAAGATGGATTTTGTGAGTGCAAATACCGAGTGAAATCCTGATAATGTCAGCGATGGACCAACCAATAGCCCTCTTAAACCTTTTCAACACCAAAAAAAGAGCTTTTACTTGCCACTCCACCAACTTAGCAGAGATAATCATGGGAAAGGTGTTGTTGGCTCCCAAGAATGCATAGCTGAGGTGAGACAGGAGAACCTTAAGCTCTAAAATTGGAGGCTCTTTAATAGAAGGTCGGGCCGGTGGGGTCACCCTATTTTAAAAATTGAGATCAAGTTTCTTAGGAGCATAAGTTTATGATCCCCTAACAACGATTGTACTAACCATCTCATTATATTCCTGAATACCATCACTGTGAAAATTCATAATCACAGCCGCAAGAACTTCTACCCCCAACCTTTCTCTAATAGGCACGATAATATGACTCTCATCAACTGTATCTATTATAGAAATCACCCGCATATCTTTTGGTTGCTTCACGGAATGGAAATTATTGAAAGTGACATGTTCATCATTCAACCTGAATTTCATCTGCCTAGTTTCCATGTCGACCAATGCACAGCCAGTGGAAAGGAATGGTCTTTCTAAGATGATGGGAACCTCAAAATCAACTTCACAATCTAGAATCATAAAATCAATCGGGAATATGAAAGATACAACCTTCACTAAAACATCATACAGAATGCCCACCCGCTTTTTCACAGTTTATCTGCCATAAGGAGTCTCATAAAAGTTGTTTTCGGTGCTCCAAATCCCAACTGCTTAAAAACGGCTAGCGACATCAAGTTTATGATAGCCGACAAGGAATTGTGAAGGTTCCCGGATCTTTCTTTTTCTCAACAAGTGAGCGAGAAGCAATTGCACTACAATGGTGTAAATTATCTGCTGGCTCAAAACTGACAGTTCTCTTTTTTTAACCAAATCTTTCATGAATTTTGCATAACCTGGCATCTATTCTAAAACCTCGACAAGAGGAATATTTATCGATAAGTCCTTTAACATTGAGATAAATTTATGATATTTATGCTCTTTAGCTTTCTTTTTCAACCTTTTAGTAAAGGGAGGGGGAGGTCGAGGAATTTGTTTGTACAATTGAGGGACCTTCTTTTCCTTTCCGTTATCAGACTTTGCCTTTTTTTCGACATCCTGAAGCTTTTGAACTACATCACCCTTTGAATTCTCTGGCTCTATTTCAGTTTCTACATCAACTATCATCAATTCATCTTTTGTACAACTATCCACTGGTATGGATGGGTCAGTCGTGCACTTTTTGGTTCTAGTAGTAATGGCCAAACATTGACTATCATTATTTAGATTTTGGATGGTGTTGTTGGAGAGGGTACCTTGCTGACGCTGGTTCAATGCCACCAATATCATCCCGAACTGTTGCTCCAACTATTTAAAGGCACTTGAATGGGATTCAACTTTCTGACTTATTCCTGAAATGTCTGACCTAATCTCCTTCAAGTAATTTACTTGACTCTCTGACCCTTTAACCAGTATATTGAGAAGAGATTCCATTCTTGAATTTCTATAGTCAGTATCGCAGTTCCCCGGTGGAACATATGCACCACTCTTCTCTTTATAATCATCCTTTCACCTCCAATCACTGTCATGATCTTGTTCTCTGTCTCCATATCATGGCTTGTTATAATTGTCTCTATAGTAGTTTCAACCTTGATTCCCTTGCCTTGAGTTCCAAGAGTCTTGATTGGACCTTTGACCCTTGGCTCAAAAACCTGCCACCTCTCAATCCAAGTACTTAGCCTCCTTATCAGATTCATAATCGTCATGCGTAGGTGTTTTTCCATGTGCATCTATAACATGTACCTTTTCAGCACCTCCAGTCGCAATCTATTTGGCTAGCAAGCCAATTTTTGTCCTCAACTGTGCGACCTCTTGAACTACAGATTCATCCAAAGCCCGTTATGCTGCCGAGGCTCCAATAGCATATGTCCCAGCAGGTGTCTCTACCTCCTGAGTATGCCATCCTCGATTGGTCTTAGTGATACGATCTAAAATCTCTTAAGCTTGTTCCCACCTTAGACTCATAAATGCTCCGCCAGTGATAGTATCTGCTACAACCTTTGTACTGGTGTTCAAAACCCTATAGAAGATTTCAAGTAAATTCTTACCACTCATCCTATAATTTTGCATATTCTGCATCTTCTTCTTAAACCTTAGCCATGTCTCGTAAAGTGCTTCAGAATGTAGTTGTCCGAAGTTGTAAATCTCATCCTTAAACTATAGCATCTTGGAGGCAAAAAAATCTCTCCAGAAATTGATTTCTTAACTCTTGCCAAGTAGTGATGGAACCTCGTGGTAACTTGGCCAACCACAAAGTTGCTTCTCTTATGAGAGAGAATAGAAACAATCTCAAACGGATAGCCTCTTCGTTAACTCCAGGCAAATTTTATGAAGTGCAGAGCCCCACAAAATTCATCACATGCATGTTCGGATCATCTGTAGGAAGACCAGCGAACACACCTTTCAAGTTTAACAGGTGGATCATGGCACTTGTAATGTGAAACTTAGTGCCCTGATATAACTCTGGTGGAATAATGGCACCAGTCTCTATTGGCTCAAAATAAACCAAATCATGTTCTTCGGAATCCTCATAAATCAGCACATATGGTCTTTGAGGGGGATGTTGCACCCTTAGTCTTCTTTGTTTCTCTTTAAGTGCAGCGAGACGTTATGCTACTTCTTGCATTACTTGATGATCTCTATCCGCTTGTCTAAGAGCTTCTTACCTAGTATTTTCTTCAGCCGCCAATCGAGCAGTGATTTTTTTCTCAGTTTCATGATCAACTGGCTGAATTGGCTGGTTATGAATATCTCCTGTGGATGCAGGATTCTGAACTCCGTCGGTATTCACCATTCTTTGATTTGCTCTCAGTGTTTGTTCTATCCCAGTATCAAGTGGAATAAGGGGATTGCCTTGAATCCTAGTGTTGGGCATACACCGGCGTGTTCCCTCCAGAAAAGTATAGAAAAATAAAACCAATCAACTCCAACAAGCTAACTAATCAACTCTGTAATCGTATTCCCCGACAATGGTCAAGATTTGCTGTCGCCCAAAATATACCTCCAGAAAAGTATAACGCGGTCAATGTATCAAATATAGAACCCAACTAGGATGGGGTCGATCCCACAGGGAATGAGATGAAATTATGTCAAACGCTTGTCCGAGTAATTGGCACGTAAGTAAAACTGGAGGGTTTTTGTAAGCAAGTAGTAACAGTAATGATTGTCGATTATTGGATTTATTATCAATATGAGAAATTCACTATGCTTGTGATCCCCAATGATTCCTTAACTCCACCGGTTACTTGTGCTGGCAAAACTGTCCGACTGAGTTGCATGTAAAATCTAACAAGATATGTTCATCTAAACGTCTCTCGACCTTGGTTAGACGAATTTCACTCCTCCTCTCAGTCTCTGAGTGTTGCACTACTAACCCTTGTCCTGGATCTCAGATAACTTTCCCTGTTTCGGCTCAAGTTATTAGATGAAGGTTGATAGCTTCAAATCTATGTTGTTATTCCCTTTTCCCAATCTCTACCTCTCTCTCGAGCAAGTTTAGAATACAGGCGAGTTTCTAACATTTACAACCATTAGAAGATAAATTATGATGAAGGTAGAATTAATACATGCAATCACACCGGTTCAGAATTACTTTGCACTTAACCCATTTCATTAATTCCCCATGGTTCACACAACCCTAGTTGATGGGTTTAGCTACTGATGATTGCAAGAACACAAGAAGAATTCAATGATGAAAACATAATTGTAAACTTACAATAAGAAGAAAACTCTGAAATCTTAATATAAATAAAACCCTAGAATTAGTGTTTCAAGATTCCCAAATCAATAATGTATTTACAAACTCAAAATAATAAAAATATATATCAAAACAATGTAATGACTAACTCTCAAACATAGGACAATAAAAGGGTATTTATAGATACAGGTGAATCTTATCCTAAACAAAATAGGAAAATAGAGTCGGCACTTTTCCATGGTACCGACCCACGCCACGTGGGTTCTGCCGTAGGAATCAAGCTGCTTCACATAATTACATGAGTCGACCTACGGCATCGAACTACGTCACGTAGGTTAACCCACGTGACGTGGGTCCTGCCGTGAGTCACTCCTCTGGTGCAGGACTTGGCTCTTTCATTTTCAGATACTTTGTTCTCGAGCATGATTCTTTCTATTCATCCATTTTGCCTCCAAAAACCTATTCTCCTGCAATATAGAATATAACACATCATACCAACAAAACATTCCCAAGTTATTGCATATTTTCTTTGTTTTAAGCATCAAAAGTGCCATGAAACCACGACACATCAACCCCTACGCCCTCACATCAAAGAAGTCCCTCACACTCAGCATATATGCAATAAATAACAGGGAAAACAACAATGCACTCACTCTCATAGAGAAGTTCAGACATTGTGTGTTTGATACAATAGACTTGCCCTTATTTTCTGCGCCTTAGTCTTTCGGACAGTCGGTCTAAGATCACTATTGGGTTTTTATTGGCTTGTAACGTAGGCTTGGGGATGAGTATGGTACATATGGACAGAGTGACTAAACCCCTCTTGGCACTACACTACCTTTTTTGGCTCCACTTCCATACTTTCTTTATTTCTCCCCTTTTCAACTTTTTGGACCTTGGGTGCGGTTTCTTTTTACTCTTTCTCTCTTTTTTTTATCTTTTTTTCTCTTTTTTGTTTTTTCTCAAACTTTTTCTATTTCACTTTTTGTCCTTTATTCGGACAGTGCCGCACCTGAATTGCTTTTCTTTTCTTTTAATAACATTTTCTTCTTACCCATGCTAAAATACGCACCCTATGAAAGCCACCCTCAGCATGGGCAATTTGCTTGAGTTCAGGTAAATAGTGTCCAAGAAGGGGCCAGGGCCAAAACAGGTTCATAGTAATTAAAGATGGGAAGGTGAATCAGCTAATGAATAAAATTGGTTTATTTAGGCTCAAATTACGAGATCAAGGGATATCATTCTTATTTGGTAGGCTTTTTCGGCTTTTAGTGGACTATTCAAGAACAACCTATGATCCTTTCCTATCCTACTATCCTAAAACTTTGGCGAGACTAACCGGATAATTTCTAGATCTCACACACACGCTGACTAGGTAAACATCACACACTTGGCTCAGGGCTACACACAAAGTTACTACCTGTCCAGTTCATGCACAGTTAAGCTATGGTTATCACACTCATAATCCTAATGCCATGACGAGATTCATATTTTTCAGGATTCAATCATGAACATAACACAACAAAAATTACCACAAAATTTTTATGTAGGGTGTTATTAAAGCATTCAAAACACTAATTGTATGCTCATTTTATTTTGACTGCACTAAGTTCT
Source organism: Capsicum rhomboideum (assembly GCA_031232105.1). Lineage (NCBI taxonomy): Eukaryota > Viridiplantae > Streptophyta > Magnoliopsida > Solanales > Solanaceae > Capsicum > Capsicum rhomboideum. The sequence continues at coordinate 48,844,574 of CP124716.1, read as the reverse complement.
CTTATTTCTCTCTTGGTTACACAAAAAACACAAAAACAAAAACATAACAAAAATAAAATCCAAAACATGCTAGTTCTACTATGATAGCACACTCAGGGGAAAAGAAACATGACAGCTAAAACCCCTGAATGGTGGTATACCCCCAGCCCCAACGTAGAAATCATGCCATATCCCCTTTGAAAATAAATTAAATGCTAAGGTAGGAACATACCTATGGCACACTAAACGCCTGTCGTCCACTGATCAGCTGGGGTCATATATGGAAACCCCTCCGAGTTCGTCAGCTCCAATGGCCTTAGCTGTGGCCATGGCACTCATGCTCAAGTGGGCACCGGTGTACTTAAAGATGTCATTCTGGGGGCAATCTCCATGCCCCCTCTACTAATAATCACATCAGCAGTAGTAGAAGAAATGGTGACACTAAACTGTGGGATATCAATCCTCTCCAAAACATATATATCAAAGGTCTTCTTAAGCTCAGAAGCGACAGTTAACGTTTCACTTCTTTCCTTTCTTTTCTTTCATCCCTGTCCTTTTTTTTTTCTCTTCCTATGGGGCTGTAAGTCATCCTCCATCTCCTCTATATTAGTACCCTTGCCTCCAACTACTGGGGCTGGGTATAGAAATAAGGAACCTATGAATCCACATCTATAAATAATTCAGCAAAAGATGGGATCGATGGAAGTGGAGGTGGAACAACGTGAAATAGCCACTCGGAAGCTCTTTAATCGCAATATTTAACTCAGCCAATTCCGTCGTGACCATGCTCAAATATGAAACCTAGACACTCTCAAACCTCTAAAATATCTGGGCCTCAAAATATTAAAATGGGTTTGCCTACCCCATATTACTTCCCTAATCTCATCTGACACGTAGGGCTTCACCCCTACCTCCCAACTTATTAAGTCTAGCATCATAAAGGGTCTGGTTCCTCATCAACTACTCTAGAAGAGCTGTAGGTATCAATGTGTAGCCTATAGGTACAAACTGAACTGCACTCATGGGGGTAGTTGGCCGCTGAGTAGATGAGAAAGTGGCATCGGCCTTGGAAGCCAGATTCTCAGTAGTAGGGGCACCCCCATCTGGATCCTGCGCAGGCAAGTCTGTTAAAGGACCCCAGGCTTGAGCTACTAGGTTCATCAAATATTTAATCAAGGCTATATCCGTTGTATTGGTCGACCTAAGGAATTTTTCAATTGCTGGAATAAATGGTACATTTGATTTCCAAGATAATAGTGTGATCAAGCTAGGGAAAGGTAGGGTGGTGTGATAAAATAATTCCCTCTCCCGAATCTCTTATACAATAATTCACAGAATATTAAAATCCAGTCCTACTTTAAAGGTTACTACTATCCAGCCTTGTCCGCACTCGCTACCATCCAGCCTTGTTCGCACTCACTATGTTTTCATTACTTGTAGGGTATATCTTGTGCTGGACAATATAGCACAGTGTATGCGGTGAAGCTTAGAGTGTGCTTATAAATTATCATTCCTTTCACCCATTTAGCTCTCTCTTTTGCCTCTACAAGGTGGTCCGCCTACCACTTTTAAGGCATCAATTTGTCTTCCAAATTCAACTTCTTCATCTTTTTCACCTCTGACATCTGGTAGTCATACTCTAGAGTCTTGATTAGTGGCTCAAAATCATCACCAAATAAGGCTTTTGATATAGGCTTCTCTAAGATGTCAATGGGTGTGCCTCTGACTATAACTCAATCAAGCCTCAACTGCTTCCTCATGTCCTTCTCTTTCCCATAAGGAGTCATATTCTCTATTTTTGCTGCATAGTTGGCATAAAATTCATGCACCAACTCGGCCCTATAATTTCCAACCTACTTAGTCATCCATTCTAATTGATAATTCTTAAAAACTCGATTCTGTTCGGGAACCATCTGTAGTGCCCCTGGTATCATATGGGGTTCTTCTTGAATGATCCATTTTTGGTTCCCCTTATTGTTCAGGGACACCCCATCATTATAATAGTCTCTGGACTTTGGAACACCCCAACTCTTTGGGTTTGTCCCTCTTTGGGATTGATTTCCAGCAGCAGCTTCAGCAGAACATTATGGATTAACACTTCCATAACCATCCACAGACTCTTATTCCTCATAGGAACTATCTGCATCAGCATCTACAGACTCACCCCCATTAAGGTTTGAGTTTTAACCTCCCTTTTTAGACTGAAAAAGTTCAATAGGGGTAGTCGTAGGCACTATTACAGTGGATGGTGTCACCTTGGACTTTGCAGTAAATTGTGCCCTAGTGATTCTAGGTAAGTGGTGTTTTTCACTTTCATTTTTAGAGTATTCAACCTCCAAACCACTAGATTCCTCCTCACCACTCTCTGAGGCCGGAGGTGTGTCCTTTAGTGCCCGCTTCTTAGCAATCTCTTTGTGTGCTTCCTCCTCTTGCATCTTCTTAAGAGTTTTAGGGGCCATTGTACCTTACAGAAGAGGATTAGTTCCAGAAAAATCAAAAACAGGTTCAGTATTTCATGCAGACGATCCCTGGTATGATCTTGTTAAGGTACTATGATCATACCTTCGATTATTGGAAGCATCTATTAAAAGTCCTGGGGTTTGTCACATCATATTATTACATACCATGATCATACAAAAATACTACGATCGTGGGATGTGATTATCTGATGAATTCCTGAGATGTTAAAAATTGGCACCCACAATGACCCATCCTACAATTGTACATCGATACCATGATCATAGGTTGTGTCGTAGAGTGTGCACTTACACTTAGCATTTCAAATTTTTAAGAATTTGACCCATATTGACCCTATTTTATACTTTGAGGGTACTCAGACTTCCTCTTACTCATTTCCATCATCCAAGCAATTTCACCAAGCATAATTTTTTATCAAGATGTGGGTACTCGACTACCTCATAATATATTTTCATATATTCGACACTCATTAAGGTAGGTATGCACTTCATTACTCGCCAAACATTTATTTAGCATGAATGCAATTTTGAATCATTAAAATTGAACTTACAATATTTTGAGAGTGCAAGTGCTTTGAACTTTGAAAAGATCAAAAGACTTGGGGGAGTCAAATTCGCCTAAATTTATAGTTGGAATTTCATGATTTTGCTCATAAATTTCTTGCTTGATCATACTTTTGGTGTGAACTTTTGTTTGAATAAGGAAGAAAGACTATCGGGTCAAAGGTATAGGGTTTAACATATTTAAAATCAAGTCAGTTTGGGTTGGGTCAGGTCGGATCAGGTAAACTTAAAAATTATAGGACCCAACAAATGACTCATGACCATGATTGTTAGTTGTCACCATGATTGTGGTATCCCTTCGTACCATGGGATTTTAGAAAAAACTTACCTGCGAACCTATGAAGCTTTAGGACGATCATGGTATGTACAATGATCGTTTCTTAAAATCATAGGTTCCATCTCCTGGATATTGGTTTGCAGGAGTTCAGTCAGATGATGGATTCCACGATCTTACTATCTTGTTATGATTGTGGATGCTCAATCGTAGGACAAACTCCTAGAAATCAGGTTACTGTACTTCATGCAAATGACTCAACCATGATCATATAATGCTTTCATAGTTTCAGTTCTGGTTCCAGTTCTACAAATTCTTTTCTGCATTATCCCTGCACAAGTAGCACACATTACCTTATATTTAAAATAAGTACAAACAACTTGGGTTATCTGCCTGATGTGGTTAAGTTGGTTACTCGGACTTCACCAACTAACCCATAGGTTGCCTCCCATGAAATACCTGATTTAACATAGCGGCATGAATTGGGTGTGCTTGATTTCTCAAGCACCATCTAGGTCCACTTCACATATCACTTTAACTTCTTCAACCTCACCGAGATATTGTTTCACCCTTTGGCCATTCACTTTTAAAATCTGACCCTCACTATTCTCAATATCAATTACACTATACGGAAACATTATCAACACTCTATACATTCCTCTCCATTTGGACTTCAGATTGCCTAGAAACAACTTCAACCTTGAATCAAATAGTAGTACAATATCGCTGGAGTTGAATTCTCTCTTCTAAATCCTACGATCATGGTACAATTTAATCTTCTCTTTGTACAAGGCTGAACTTTCATAGGCTTAGACACGGAATTCATCAATTTCATTCAACTATTCCAGTCTCAACTTTGCTGCATCACTTCACTCCATATTCAACCTTTTCAGTGCCCACAATGCCTTATACTCAAGTTAGACAAGCAACTGGCACGTTTAACCATACATAAGCTGATAAGGGTAAATACTAATAGGGGTCTTGAACATTCTACGATAGGACCATAATGCATCATCCCCCTTTCTAGCCCAGTTCGTCCTATTGGCATGCACAGTCTTCGCTAAAATGGATTTGATCTCCCGATTGGACACCTCAACTTGCCCACTTATCTGAGGATGGTAAGATGTTAACACCTTATGTTTCACACCATTTTTTTGAAGCAAGTCTTTGAATAGACGACTGGAAAGGTGCGAGCCTCCATCACTAATGATTGCCCTTAGTGTACCAAATCTTAAGAATATGTTATTCTTCAATAATGTGGTCACACAATTTCCCTCATTATTTGGAAGTGCAGCTGGTTCCACCCAATTCAAAATAAAATCAACCACAACCAGGATATACTTCAGGCCGTATGAGCTCACAAAGGGGCCCATGAAATCAATGCCCCATACATCAAATAGCTCCAACTCTAGAATAGTGGTCACATGAAGCTCTTGTCTTTGCGAGATATTTCCCTGTCCTTAGCATCCATCACAAGCTCTTGCATAATCATGTGTACCTTTGTAAATGGTAGGCCAGTAGTATCCACATTTCAAGATCTTATGCATATTCCGCGCACTGCTATGATGACCCCCAACTGGAGGCGATTGATATGCTTCTAATATACTCATCATCTCTACCTAAGTAACACATCTCCGGATGACTCCATTTGTACAAATTCGAAACAAGTATGGCTCATCCCAAATGAACTTCCTCACATCATGAATAAACTTCTTTTGCTGGTGGAACAATACGTCCTCAGGCACCACATCACTTACCAAATAATTGGTAAAATCTGCAAACCATGGAATCAAATCTTGTGATGATGCCAATACCTGCTCATCCGAAAAAGTGTCATCAATATCAAGCTCATCCTTCAATTTTAGTATTGCCTCTTCTTCAAGGCATGATAAGTGATCAGCTGCTTGATTCTCAGTCCCCTTTCGATCCTTGACCTCAAAGTCAAATTCTTGAAATAGAAATACCCTATGGATCAACCTTAGTTTTGCATCCTTTTTTGCCATAAGGTACCTAAGAGCTGTGTAATCAGTATGAACAATCACTTTCATGCCAAGCAAATAAGCTCAAAATTTCTCAAATGCAAACACCACAGCAAGCAACTCTTGTTCAATCACAATGTAGTTTTTATGAGCAGGGTTAAGTTCTTTACTAGCATAATAGATGGGATGTAAGATCTTCTCTAGCCTTTGGCCTAGGACTGCTCCTATGTCACTAGAATTACACATAACCTCAAATGGCATGGATCAATCAGGTGACATAATAATAGGGGCTGAAATTAACTTCTCTTTCAAGCATTCAAACCCCTTCATACATGCTTTATCAAACATGAACTTCACCTCCTTTTCCAATAACTTACACAAATGATGTGCAATTTTTGAGAAATCCTTGATGAATCTACGATAGTATCCCACATGTTCCAAAAAGCTTTGAATACCTTTCAGAGAAATTGGTGGAGGCAATTTTTTAATCACCTCAATCTTTTCCTTTTCAACTTCAATCCCATTCTTTGAAATATTGTGACCAACCACTACTCCTTCTTTAACCATGAAGTGGCACATCTCCCAGTTTAGCACCAAGTTAAAATCTTTACTTCTATGCAAAATACTAGCAAGATGAGCCGAATAATCTTCAAGTGAGTCACCAAAAACTGAGATACCATCCATAAATACCTCAATAGTGTCCTCCACTATGTCAGAAAAGATGGACATTATACAACACTAAAAGTTTGTTGGTGCATTACACTAACCAAAAGGCATTCTCTTGAATGCCAACGTCCCATATGAACAAGTGAAAATGGTCTTCTCTTGGTCCTTAGGGATTGTAACCCGAATAATCTTAAAAAAAAATACAATCCTCTGCCAGCAAGATAGTCTAACTTCTAATCCATGAAAGGCATTGGAAAGTGATCCTTCTCAGTCCATGTATTCAACTTTCTATAGTCTATGCAAACACGCCAACCGATGAACGACCTCATAGGAATAAGCTCATTCTTCTCATTTGGAACAACAGTGAGTCCACCTTCTTAGGCACACATTGGACCGGTCTCACCCATTTGCTGTCGGGAATAAGCTAAAATACCCCCGCATCCAACCACTTAATAATTTCCTTCTTTGCCACTTCTTGCATATGTGGATTTAGTCTTTATTGATGCTCAATAATAGGCACACAATCAGTCTCAACTTGGATTTTGTGCGTGCAAATTCCAGGTGAAATCTTAATAATATTAGCAATGGTACATCCAATAGCCTTATTGAACCTCTATAACACAGACACCAAATCCTCAACTTTCCAATCTACTAAATCAACTACAATAATAACCAACAAGGTATTGTTAGGTCCCAAAAATGCATAACGAAGATAGTATGGAAGAGCCTTAGGTTTTAAGACTGGAGGATCCTCAATAGAAGGCATAGCTGGCAGGGTCACTCTATTTTTCAAGTCAAGATCTAGCTTCTTTAGAGCAAAATTGTATGAACCCTTACCATCAATTATGCTCACCATCTCATCATAGCCATCAATCTCATCACCCTCAAAATTCAAAATAACTGTTGCATGAACTTCGACTCCAAGATTTTCCTAAATAAGGGCAATGAATACATCCTTATCGACTCTATCTATCACAGAAACAATACACATATCCTTCAGCTGCTTCATGGATTGATATACATTGAAAGTCACATGTTCGTCATTCAATCTAAACTTCATCAGCCCAAACTCTATATCAACCAACGCACGTCCAGTCGCAAAGAATGATCTTCCCAAAATAATGGGTACCTGAAAGTCAACCTTAAATTTAAGGATGACAAAATCATCTAGAAAAATGAAGGATGCAACCTTCACCAAAACATCACATAAGATCCCCATGGGCTTCTTCATAGTACGATCCGTTATGAGAAGTCTCATTGATGTTGGTTTAGGTGACCCCAACCCCAATTAACTATATACTGCTAGCAATATCAGATTAATGCTAGCACCCATATCATAAAGCTTTTGCAAAGTTTAAAGACCCAATAGTAAATGGAATCGTGAAAGCTCCAGGATCTTTCTTCTTCTCTATCAGAGAAAGGGAATCTATGGCACTACAATGATGTATATTATCTGTGGCCTTAAAACTCCCCGTTTTGCATCTTTTGTCACTAAATCCTTTATAAACTTTGCATAACCCGGCATCTGCTCCAGGATCTCAACTATAGGGACGTTCACTACATTTTTTCCTTCCCCTTTTTTGCCTTGGCCTTTTTTTCAACAACTAGAGGCTTTTCAATCGAACTATCATCATCAGCTAAATTTTGAAATTCAGCAACTTTCTCATCATCAATAATCACCGGCTAAACCTCATTTCCAACAACCAAGGGCATAGGTAGGTTGGTGGTCATCTTTCCACTCTTAGTAGTAATGGCCAAGCAATGACCATTATTTTTTGGATTTTGGATAGTGTTTCTTGGAAGTGTACCTTGTTGACATTAATTTAATGTTCTATACATATGACAAACTATTACTTAAGCTGCTTGATAGCGGTAGCATGTGATTCGACCTTTTGACTCATGCCCAAAATATCTGCTCTCAGCTCCGTCAGAAACTCATCATTTTTCTCTACCCCTTTCAATACTTTAGCAAGCATGTATTTAATCCTTGAATTATCGATTCAAAATAGGTTGCTTATATCCTTGTAATTATCTTTCCTTCTTCAATCACCATTTATTCCTTTACTCTTATCTCTAGTCCCAGACCTATTGTAGTTGTTGTCTTTATAGTAGTTCCGACCTTGATTTCCTTGCCCAGAGTTCCAATTGTATTAATTAGACCCTTGATCCTTGTCTCAGAAACCCATCACTTGATTATCTATGTACATAGCCTCTTTCTCATAATTAGAATCATCATGCCTTTGTGCCTTCCCTTGTGAACCAATCACATTCACCTTTTCTGCTCCCGCTACAACAAATTTCCTGGTAAACAAAGTAAGCTTCATCCTCAATTGAGCCACCTATTAAGCAACTGAATCATCTAGTACTCTCTGCTCTGCAGATGCTATAATCATATAAGTTCCTGCGGGTATGTCTACTTTACGAGTGTGCCAACCCTAATTGGTTTTAGCAATCCAATACAGAATGTCAGAAGCCTGATCCCAAGGTAATCTCATGAAAGCTACACCTGTGACAGTATCTACTACCACATTATTATTCACATTCAAACCTCTATAAAAGATCTCAAGCAACGTATGTCCTGCTATCCAATAAATTTGGGACATTCTGCAGCTTTTTGTAAAACCTCAACTAGGTTTCATATAACACCTCTTAATGTAACTACCTGAAGTTATAAATCTTATCTTTCAACTGCAACATTCTGGAAGGTGGGAAAAATCTCTCCAAAAAATAAGTCCTCAATTTATTTCAAGTAGTGATCGATCCACGTAGTAACACTGTCAACCATAGCAAAGCCTCCTCCATCAAAGAAAAAGGGAACAATCACAGTCTAATAGCCTCTTGGCTCACTCCTGGCAGATTGTAGGAATTGCAAATCCCTATAAAGTTCATCACATGTAGGTTTGAATCAGTAGTAGCAAGGCCTGTGAGTACTCCCTTTAAGTTTAGCAACTATATCATAACACTTGTGATGTCAAACTTAGTCCCTGGAGGCAATGTCGGTGGAATAATAGCATCGATTTTGACTGTCTAAAGAAAGTCTGTCTCGTCTTCTATGTCATCAAACTGAGGAAGATACGACTGCATAGGATGTTGCCCCAAATCCTTCTCTACCTATCTCAATTCTCAAGTGCAGCTTGATGATCTGCTTTAGCTTGTCTGGCCCTTTCTTCCCTAGCTGCCTGTCTGATAGCTTCTTATCTCACTTTCTCCTTAGCCATTAATCAATAAGTAGTTTGCTCTGGAGTCTCCTAAAGCCCTGGAACTTGAAACCGTTGGTTCAAAACTCCTTCAATATGAACTCCTTGATTATGAACTCTCTCGTTTACCATCCTTATATTAGCTCTCAGAGGTCTCTTAGTTTTTGTATCAAGTGGAATTATGAGATTACCTTGGCTTTGAATGTTGGGCATACACTGGTGTACACCCTAAAAACAAAAGAAAAGTAAAATCAGGAAACAAAAACCAATAGCCCGACAAACACAATCAATTAACTCCGTAATCGTATTCCCTTGCAACGGTGCCAAAATTTTATGTCACCCAAACTACACCTCTAAACAAAGTATAAAGCGATCATTTTTCAAATATAGAACCCAACTAGGTTTGGGTAGATCCCACAGGGATCAAGTCAAAATCTCTATCAAGTTGTCTGTCTAAGCAATCAATAACAATTTCTAGTAAAAGAGGGGGGTTTTGTAAATCAAAATTTCAATAGTAATAGTTTTTGAGTTGTTGGATTTGTAGTCAGTATGAGAGAGGTACTAGGACTGTGCTACCAAATAACTTTATAACTCTGTAGGTTCTTCATACTTAGTGATCTCTTGTGGTGCTCGGCATGCAGAATTGATTGGTTATGTTCATCTAAATAACTATGTTACTCTCCTAATAGATGCTTATCCCCAATCACAAAGGTTGATGTCTCATGGGTTTTGCATTACTAACCCCTATCATTGATCTCGTATTAGTATGTCCCATTTACTGGCTCAGATCTAATTAAGTGGAGGTTGATAGCTCCAAGTCTCATTGTTGATTCCCTTTTCCCATCTATTACTCTTGCTAAACTCCAGAGTAGATATAAGTCAAACCCTAACATTTACAACAGTTAAGAAAATAATCAAACCGAAAAGAATAACAATACATGCCCAGACACCCATTCAGAATCACCTCGTACTACAAACACTAATTTTTTAATCCATCATGGTTCCCACAACCCTAGTTATGGTGTTTAGCTTCTCATTATTGCAAGAATACAAGAAGAATTCATAGAAGATAGCATAAATATGAACTTACAATTGTAATATGAAAACTCCAAAAATCTCACTTTGAATCAAAACCCTAATAATCAATGTTTGTGAATTAAAGAACAATAATATGCATAGAAACCTTAGAATAATGTAATAAAGCAAAAACTAGTACAAAAGACCTAATAAGACTATTTATAGACACAATAAAAAAACCTATCCTAAACATACATGGATTTGCTGAGTCGGTGTCTCAGACGAAGGAAGGTATGATCATGGGTAGATCCCACGATCATTGATGCTCGTGGGTTGGCACTGGACTTTGTCATCTTGTAGATCATGGTTGCTTCGAGTCTTAGTATGAGCTTGTGCCTTCTTGGTACGATCGTGATTCCCTCTCATCTAATCCTCTTGACACTTTACACCTCTAAACCTTAAATCTGGACTTCCTTCCTATGATGCATTAGTACGATCATGACATCTTCCTAAGATCATGGAACCCTGTCGTCTGATCACTTCACACTTAGTTCCTGCAGCATTGATTTTTAAGAACCTCTTCCCACGATCAAGTTGTACGATCGTAGAATTAATGTTCGATCTTTGGAAGCTTTCGTCTATATGACACTTGAGAGATAATCCTCTGATTCAACCCACGATAGCTTGGTATGATCGTGGTTAGATCCCACGATTGTGAAATGGGTCATCTGAAGCCCTAGCTACCATATTTCCAACACTTTGCTTCTCCTCATCTTTTTGACCTGCAAATACCCCAAGAACACATCATATCCACATAAAAACACCTTTGTACTTGCAAATATTCATAGTTTTAAGCATCAAAAGTATTATAATTCTATGACACATCAATTACTAGATGTGGGGGATCTATAAAACTTTATAAGCTTATAGTTCAAATCTTGATGAGTTGAGCTCACTACAGAAGCCTAAAGCTTAGGATGCAGAGTGGACTATTATGAAAATTAATCTTGCTTCTGCAAAAACCCATATAGATCAGCTCTGGTTTCCTGACTTTCATATCTTTGGGATGCAACATCTCAGACCCTAGCTTAGGAGAGTGTTCCATCTTCTAAAAAAGAGAATGAGAATCCTTTAGAGAGTGAGGATGAATGAGAGAATAAGATAGAGGTTGTTGCTGATAGTGTTTATAAGATACAGGTAGATGTGCAAGCTGCTAAGTAAGTTATATTGGAGGCAGCTTTGGTGAGGTCTATTAAGGAGACTTAACAAATTAGTGGTAGCGGGTCCAAACCACTGAGGACGCCTTCAATCAGACCACTGATCTGGTTGCTATTTTGGAGACAACTGCCATTACCCTAGATCTAGCCCCACAGACTTTTTCTGTAGCTGAGCTGGGCACTGATGCCTAGAGTGAGGCCGCTTCTGTGAGTCAGTCATTGCCACTGGGTTAACACTATTTAGGGGGACCCTTCCAATCATTATTTTATTGTATATTTAGTCATATTATATTGAGGACAATGCTTACTTTTGAGTTTGGGGTATTATTTTTGGTGCTATAATATTTGATTCTGATTTTGATACTTTGTTTTTGTTTCTGGTTTTGATGCTATGAACTTACAATTCTGCTTCTGGTCATGCTAGTATTCCTTGTAAATATATTAAAAAAAAAGAGAAAAAGAATTTAAATAAGCTATAAATTATTGCAATTATGAATTTAGCTTGTAAATATTTGAAGAGTTTAGCTCTTAAAAGGATAGCAGGAGGAAGATGGAAAGTTATTCCAATAGAATTAGTCCATAGTATGTCAAAAGAAGTAAGCTTTAGGAAAGCAATCTAGTTGAGGTCTCATGTGGTACTTCAAGAGGGTAGAGTCACTATAACCCTAAATTATCCTACCTTACTTGTTTCCCATATTACAAGCCAACATAAGACCTTTGTGATCTCTAACGTAGTATGCTTGATTGTGGTGAGATGGAGTATATGGGCAAGCCTATGATATGGTACTTGTGTTCTTGATTGTCTTGAGAGCGAGAGTGATTTGTATTAATACCTTGTTCATATTTTGATTGCATCATGAGGGAAGGGATATTTCTGTTGTGAGCGAACTTGATTGCACTTCTTGAGCACATTTGTTAACCTTAGTTGAAATCTATGAGCATGTGTATGGTTTGGTAGCAACTAGTCAACACTGGAGTATGGTAGTTCATGAATTGAGTGTTTGATAGTGAATAATTATGTTAAAGTTTTTCAAATCATAAGGGAAAAAAAGTTTTCACAAAGAAGCATGTGTTTGAACTGCCAAGTAGTACCATTTTTAGACAATATTGATTTTATTATGTGTGCATTGATTTGCTCAAGGAAAAGCAAAGGTTTAAGTTAGGGGTTTTGATGAGTAGGCATTTCATGACTCATTTAGCCTAAAATTTGTAAGAAATCAAGTCCTCAATTCCATTTTGAGCCACTTTGAATGTTAGTTTTTTTTTTCAAGGTTGAAGCTAAGAAGTGGTACACAAAGCCTAAGGAAGAAAAAAGACGGAGAAATAGTGCTAAAAAGTGAAGGTGGTATCACCCAAGTACTTCGGTGTATCGCCAAATCCCACGACAGATTGCCAAAGTAATGCTCCACAGCCAAAAGTAATAGATCAACCAAGTTCTGAAAGAAGCAGTTTAGCGATGAAAAAAAGAAGTTTGGTGTATCTCCGCCGAGTTTGGTAATGCTAAATTCTATCGCCAAAGTTAGCAATTGATAATAGTTGAAGCTTAATTTCTGAGTTAGTTCGACGACAAGAGGGAATTTTGGCTCATCGACGTTGAATTTGACAATGTTGTGCCCTGTCTCCAAAGTGAGCAAGGTGGTAGTTTTGTAATTACTTTGGCCCCATTTTGCTTTAGTTATAAATAGCTTTTTGGCACTTCCAAACCCTATCTTTTATTGAAATTGAGATCTAGAAAGTTGTAATTGAAACCCTCAGATTGGGATTAGAATTCATTTTTATTTTCTACCTTGCATTTGAAGATTTTATTGTGAATATTTGAATCTATGGAAGCTTTTAATGAGCATAATGGTATAATCTTTTTCCTCTCTATTATACTTAGCTAATCCCCAATACTTAGGGGTGTGTGAAGGATGATTATTGATTAGTGTATGGGTTTTTATTAGTTATTTCTAATTTGAGTTATAAATTATGGGTTTAACTAAATCTCAATGTTTTAATTCATGAATAGAGGTTGCAACTCTATTTGAGCTAAGATCCTTTGTTTTACTTGAAAGCAAAAACAAAGGTGAAGAGATTTAGTTGACAAATACTTGGGTTTTTCTCATTTAATAGATAGTGCTAGAAATAGACTTCTAATTTAAGGTTTTGGGTTGATTAGAGAGATAACCATATGGCTGTTTAAAAGAAACCCATATGAAATTTGATGATAGATTGTAAGATTATCAATAATATCTAGAACCTAGCCTCCATACTTTATATTTATTGAATCAAAGGTCAATGACCCATACATTGTATCAATTATCAAACAAGCACACCACTATGTCGTTCTAATATTGATTACAACTCCATCATTTCAATTATAGAAATCACTCTCTCTTGATAATTATATTCTAAAAGCATTCAAAATTGGTTACAAAAAACCCCCAATTTACATTTATTGTCAAAATTAAAACGGGCCCTCATTTAGTGATTTAAATTTGCTCTAAAGTGAACCTCTCTTATTCATTGCTTATGGGATCTACCCCGACTCCATAGTTGGGTAAAATATTGCTAATGATCGCGTGCATCTAAACCAGTGTAATTGAGCATTATCAACCGATACTGTGATTACGTTATATTTTGTCATCCTCTTCATTTTCATCTGCATATGATCATGGTTCTCCAGGATATTTCCCCTTTGCCTTAGGGCGGATCAGGAGGTTGATATTTATTGAGGCACCAGGATATTTGAAAATTCTTTTCATGGATCTATTGTCGAATCTGAGTTGAGCTGATATTGATTATTTACTCTCTGACCCTAGAGGTGGATCCAGGGGGTGTATATGATCTTAGTGAGTCCCCCATGAGTCCCTACTAGCTATACTGATGTGACGGGTCTATACAGGTTGGACAAACATGCATCATATACATTATTATTATTTTTCTCATTAGTTTGCGTGGCATGCTTCATATTAATCATATCAATTTAGTAGATTGATTTGGCGTGGTGAATGTATATTGAATTTTGGCACTAATTATTGTTCTCTTGATGTGAATTGTCACCATTGTTGACTTAAATCTCTATTCCTGGCTGATTTAGTTATGATGAGTTAGACTCTGGATATTGTTGTCTATGCACATTTTAGACTAGGATGACTTTCCTAAATGCAGGTTATTTGGTTGTTTAGGATGGTTGGTTTATTGACTTTGTCATTATTAGGATCGGTCAAAGATGTTGCTGAGTACAAGTGGTCATGTACTCACGCTTGTTATTTTCTACACCTTACGTGCAAGTGCTGAGTTGGTGGCCCCCAAACATTTATTGTGACTTCCCTGTGATAGCTTTTAGAGATTTGAGGTAGCTGTGGTTTATATTAGAGGCTATTGAAATCTCCTCCATCTTTATCTTTATTCATTACTCGTATTTTGAGACACTTCAGATTTTTTTATTGTACTCTGTATTTAGTGGCTTGTACTCGTGACCTTCATACCTGGATTGTTGTTATTTCTTTTGTACCTCTCTATCTACATGCTTTGAGACTATTCAGGTTTATTTTAACTATTTGGTCTATTCTGCTTCCTATTTAATTTGGGTTATCATGTTGGGTCTGATTTAGGATTATCTATCATGGTTGTTGTGATAGGTGTCATCATGATCCTAATTTTTTGGAGCATGCCAGTATGCATTTTCAGATCAAATGCTGAAAAGGTCGATAGAAATTAGTTGGGGTCATAAATAGATAGGTTTTTTTTTTATAAAATATAAACATTTGTGGTAATTTTTAAAAATTAAAATAAAATTATTAGCTATATTTTGTCCCAAAAAAGTTTTTAGTAGATTTTGAGATTTGATTTTCAAAATTTCCAAAGAAAAAATAGACAAATTTTATGACCAAACAAATTTGGCCTAAAGAATTATTAAAAAGTGTTTTCAAAATCTATGGTCAAACGGGTCTATTTGGTTTCTTGCACACAACTGTTGGTGGTCATTAATTTTGTTTAATGTATATAACTAATAGTAGTTTCTGGACACGTGCTTTACATGTGTATCCCATATCAATTCGTCCAAAAAATTTAAAATATATAAATAATATCAAATATATGTGTGTTAAATAACACAAAATTCAAAGAAAAACAAGGGCAAATTGATGAAAGATGAATTTATTTGATCGATGTGATAGATGAAAGTAAAATGATTATATTTTGTTTGAACTTGCAACGTGCATTGCAAGTTTATCTTGTGTTTATATTATAAATTTTATATTACAAAATAAATAAGTTTAATCACATATATGCATATTATAAGAATTTTCTTAGTTATAAATGCTCTTGGATGTTTAATATTAGGAAATAAATATTTTTGTTATAATTTTTTTCATTAGTTTATGCTCAATCTTGAAATAGAAAAGTTTAAAGTGAAAGATCTGATTGAAGATCATCTCAAATGAAATAATGATTTCCATTCACAAATTTCAACCTTTTTTTTCCAAATAAAATTCAATGTCATGTACAACTTTAACTTCTTCTCAAGTATGAATTTAAATACTGATTTTCTTTTCAATGTAAGGGTAAATATAATCCAAATAAGGTCATTTAAAATAGATAAGAACTCAATATTTGTATATGCCTTCAAATACTATTTTTCTTTCAATTGAAGTTAATGTTATCCAAACAATGTTATTTTGAACATTAAGTGACAAATATTTGTATATGCTAATTCTGTTTCTTGTCCAATAAATCTTGTCTTTGTTTTTGCAAAATTAAATATGACCTTTTTTAGAATGTCCTATTATTTTTGGGTCATATCGAGAACTTCGTTTAACAATAAATTAATTATTATCAAGAAAACAATAATTGAGATATTATGATGTGTATATCGTTTCACTAATAAATAAACAAATTCAATACTTGTTATTACACCATTGCAAAGACATATCAGCAAGATATTAAAAATTATAAATTCACAGCAAAAGTCAAGTTATAATCACTTCTTTTTAGTAACCACAAAGTAGGAACTCAATTAAAGTTGAAATTTGTGACATTTTTATTTACCTTTCTACTTTTCTTGTCTACTTTTCTTGTTAGAAGGTCATTGGAAATATATAATCACCAAGTTTTTTTTTATGTTCAAAAGCTTTACCTTTTGTAACCTTCGAATATTTTATTCCTCAGAAGACATTATTTGGCCAAGCCCTTGAATATTTGTTTGATAGATGTGGCAAATTGTTCATTGAGAAGATTACTATCAAGTTACTCCCAAAAATGATAATTTTATACCTATTTCAAAGTAAAATATTTTTTTTGAACTATAAATCATAATGTATTCACCTGATTTCCTTTTGTTAGATATAAATATGAATTAAGAATTCTTTTGTTTGGAGTGTTACTCGAAATATCTTCTCTAGTTGTCTTGTATAATGATCCTCAGGTCATTTTTTGCGTTTTCGTGCATTTTCTGTGCTTAGAGCTTTCCTATGGTTTCCCCAAATCATTTATGACTTGCTGGGACTGATAGTTGAGTTACCGGGTAGTTCATTTGGTTTCAGAATCGTTTTCTTGTTTTGGACCTTTTGAAGTTGAGAAAAGGGTCTCGGGGCCAAAACATCAGGTAAACGACATCGGATGCCAATTCTGACAGTTTCATTAGCTCCGGAATATTGATTTTTGGTTTGGAGGACACTTGATCGGGGTTCTGACGCTTCCGAACTCATTTTGGGCTATTGGGTGGATTTTGATAAAAATGAAGCCTTGGGTGTGGGACCTACATTCCTTCGAAACAATCTCTAATGAGAATTTTAATTATTTCGTTGAGTCCAAAATATCGAATTTTTTAGGGTAGCATAGTTTATTTGAGTGCACGGGGTTCCGAACAAATCCCGAGCACCCAGTCGGAGTCCGTTGGGACTTGGCAAAATTCTTATGTCAAGGTTGCTGGGCCAGCCGTTTATGCGGCTGAGTATCGCTTAAGCAATAGCTGGTTACCTCACCAAGGGCCACTTAAGCAGGCCCTTGTCGCTTATACGGCTACCACTGGTGCTTTATATATATATATGTCCTTTTTCATTTTCAGCCATTTCCTCTAAGTATAAAACTCCATTAACAAATTTGGGAGCTTTAAATTAGTGGATAAAACATAGAATTGGAGCTGAGATTAGCTTGAGATCACTATAATGATTACTCCATGTCGTTATTCGTAAGTACCCGGTTCAATTTCAGTTTAAATTTGTAGTTAAATTCTTGTCTTCTCCGAGCTTGGTGGACTGATTTGGGCATGAATTAGAGGGTTGGTCATGCCCAATTTGTGAGCAGTAGCGCATGATGACCCGAGGGACGTAGTGACGATTTCAATTTTGTGATTCCACAAGCGGACCCCATGGTGGATTTTTAGCACGATTTCTGAGCGGAGAGTATTTTCTCAATATGGGTATCAATACTCCCCTCTTGACATGTAGAACATTATTTTGATAGTGTGGCAGCGGTTGGAGGCTTTTCGAAAGGGAAAAGCTTTGTTGTAAAAGTTCCTACGTGCTTTCGGCGGCGTCCAGGTAGGCTAGGCTTACTTTTCTCCTAGACATTGCTTTCTTACGGTATTAGTAGAATATTGTACTAGTTATGGGTGGGTACTTATGGCTCGGTTGGTTTTTTAGAGTTTACTACCTTACTAAGCCGATTAGGGCCCCTCTTTGGTTTAATTAGGGGGGCGCGTTAAGATGAGAATATTGATATCCATAGTACGTATTAACGCTCTGGGTCAGAAATCGAACTAAAAATCCATTGGCCCACTTGTGAAATTAAAAAAAATTAAATTGTCATAATATCCCTCTCAGCTCAAGGATCATTTGCCCATCAAATTAGGCAGAACTTTTGCTAGAATGTATAGTTCATATACACAACGGAAGCTTAAACACGGATCATATACTTACATGACAACATGATAATGTAACTTAAAAAACGAAATTCATGAAAAACTACATACCTCTTGAAGATTTCACAAATGTTGTTTATCACCTTGTTCTCCAGGTCTGCTGCCTTCTACAACTACCTGAATAATTTTTTTTACCAACCAATGCTTGTGTGGACAAGTTAAAAGAAAAATTCTGAAAATGGATTTTCAAGGTATCACAATGAACAAACGAAAACCCCTATATATTCAACTGAAGTTGAAGTTGAAAGGGTTTTCTTTCATCCATTCAATCCACATGAAAAATCATTAAGACCTCCCATCAATACCAACATAAAGTCATGGACGTTTTGTCCATAATGACAAATGTTTAATGGGAGTCATAATTCCTGTCATCAATAGGAATTTATTCCCATTAAAACAAACGTGTAAAACCGTGATACCAATCCATTTTCTTTTTCAAATTGGTTAATTAATCAGGCGTAGCAGGGACCGCAGATTTATTAACTGAGGCTTCTAATTATGATATTAATTCGCAAATGAATGAATTACCATATCATAATAAATTACAAATTATTCCACTAAAAATCTGTAACTGTACTCCTTGATATTAACTTCGAAATCTACCATTACATCTTATTTAACTCCCCATGTTAGAATTACCGACACCAATCAATTAAATCAAATTTTTCTGGAAAATTTAATTTATTGACTAACTCAATCCTATATTACTTATGCTTAACTTATTTCACGTGACGGATACTAAATCCACCTGCAGGGTTTACACGTGAAAACTTATAAGCAACCATATAGGGGTGTCTTCTATCTCAAGTCCGAGACATGGTTCTATCAACTAATTATTATTTCACTAAGTGATTTGTCATTATCCAATCTATTAGGAATATGTTGACTCTCAATAGAGTCTCACCTTTTAATAGATTAAAATAATAAATCAAACTACATAGATCATAATAATTATATCAAGATTAAGAGTATAAGTACATGTATTGGACTAGAGAAGTTGTTTATTAATATTTAGAACATAAACAAACATCTCTACTTGGTCCGTTCAATACATACGAAATGTATTAGCACAAGAAGTTGGAATATTACCACTCCCATAATTAAGATCAAATTATATTTTAATCTTGTGCTACAATCATCAAGATGTTTGTCCTACTTCATCTTTGATTTTGAACTTTAATTTATAACTTATAAGAACCAACAATTTTAATCTTCCATGCATGAGTTAAATAACTCCATGCATAAAATTGCATACTATATAAGTAAAGGACACACATGTCAACACAATGATTTATTTAAATAAAGACTTTATTAAATTAAGAAGATGAAATAAATTGTCTTTACATGGGATGTAAAAATAATACTATAACTTAAACCAACATGGTTAATAGTATATCCTAACAATCTCCCACTTAGACTCATAACCATGCATGAACAATTTTAACACCCATTTCTTCCACATGCTTATCAAAGACCTTCTGAGTTAAGCCCTTTGTAAATGGGTCCGCCAAATTGTTCTTCGACTCAATCTTCAAAACTCTCACATCACCCCTTTGAGTTATATACCGAATCAAGTGATATTTTCTCTCAATATGCTTACTTCTTTTATGGCTTCGTGGTTCTTTCGAGTTTGCAACCGCACCACTATTGTCACAATAAAGTGTGAGTGGTGCTTGAACCGAAGGAACCACTCCAAGCTTTTTCAGAAAGTTATCGAGCCAAACAGCCTCCTTGTCCGCCTCAGAGGCAGCCACATATTCAGCTTCCATGGTGGAATCAGCAACACATGATTGCTTGATACTCCTCCAAACTATGGCTCCACCTCCTAAAGTAAACACATATCCTGAGGTAGACTTTCTCGAATCCTTATCTGACTGAAAATCTAAATCTGTATACCCAATAGGTACAAGATTGTCAGAGTGAAATACAAGCATGTAATCCCTAGTCCTTTTCAGGTACTTGATTATATGCTTTACCGCAGTCCAGTGTTCTTGTCCAGGATTAGACTGAAATCTGCTAACCATGCCAACAGCAAAGCAAATATCAGGTCTGGTGCACAACATAGCATACATGAGACTCCCTACAGCAGAAGCATAAGGGACCGCCTTCATTCTCTCTATCTCATCAGCCATTTTGGGCGATTGATCCTTTAATAAAGTAATTCCATGCCTAAAAGGAAGGAATCCCTTTTTGGAATTTTGCATGCTAAACCTTGCAAGAATAGTGTCAATATAAAGTGCTTGAGATAAGCCTATTATCCTTTGTTTGCGATCTCGCATAAGCTTGATCCCAAGGATATGAGCCGCTTCTCCCAAGTCTTTCATATCAAAATGCGAGGACAACCACTGCTTAACAGAATTCAACATGCTCACATTATTACCTATGAGCAAAATGTCATCTACATACAGAATCAAAAATGCTACTTTGTCTCCATCCCATTTTTTATATATGCATGACTCATTTTCACATTGATCCAAACCAAAAGTCTTAATCGAATTGTCAAAACAAGTATTCCATGCCCTAGATGCCTGTTTCAATCCATAGATGGATTTCTTAAGTTTACAAAACATGATTTCATTTCCACTTTCTATGAAACCTACTGGTTGTGCCATATAAATGCACTCATCAAGACTTCGATTTAGGAAATCCGTCTTGACATCCATTTGCCAAATCTCATAATCATAATGAGCAGCAATGGATAAGAAAATCCTAATGGATTTAAGCATAGCTACCGGCGAAAAAGTTTCCTCATAATCAATTCCTTCTTTTTGAGTAAACCCTTTCGCAACAAGCCTTGCCTTAAAAGTTTGTACTTTTCCATCCACACCTCTCTTTTTCTTATAGATCCATCTACAGCCAATGGGTTTGACTCCCGCAGGTGGTTCTACAATATCCCAGACTTGATTGGAGTACATAGACTCCATTTTAGATTTCATAGCAGCAATCCACATTTCAGCATCTTTGTCCTGTAGTGCTTCGGCGTAATTAAGGGGTTCTGTATTAGGCTCCTCAGGGATTCGATCGTATGATTCTCCCAAGAGCGCAAACCATAAAGGTTTTCTAATAATTCTCCCACTACGACGAACAGTCACTACAGGATCCGCTACATTTGGAACCGAATTCTGAACACCTTGAACGTCGTCCTGCACAATTGCAGGTTGTTCGACATTACCCTGAACAGTTTCCTCTACAATTGCATGTTGCTCAATATTACTCCCACTACTTTGAGGTAGTGTAATTTCAAGTGTTTGCTCTTGTGCAACCTCTTGCCTATTGACATTTCTCCCACTACTTGGATGCAGTGGTATGTCAATAACGGTTGTCGGAATATGTTCTTGTTGTGTTTCATTATTCGTTATTCTATTGCTCAATTCCTGTAAAACTAGTTTACTTCTAGGGACATGGTTCATTAAATAGTCCGCTTCCAGAAATCTGGCATTTTTCGAGACAATTACCTTCTGTTCATTAGGACAGTAAAATAAACCTCCCTTAGTACCTTTTGGATATCCAATAAAAATGCACACTTATGTCTGAGATTCCAGTTTATTAGTTTTCCCTTTTAGCACATGTGTTGGACAACCCCAAACCCGAATATACCGTAGACTAGGCTTGCGCCCACTCCACAATTCAGATGGGGTTAAAGGTACTGACTTTGAAGTAACCAAGTTCAGAATATAATTTGTTGTTTCTAATGCATACCCCTAAAAGGAAAAAGGCAAATCTGAATAACTTAACATTGATCGAACCATTTCCATAAGAGTTCTATTTCTCCGCTCTGCCACACCATTTTGTTGTGGTGTTCCCGGAGCAGAATATTGAGATGTAATTCCTGATTCTGATAAGTACTTAATGAATTCCGCAGAAAGGTATTCACTACCACAATCAGATCGTAATGTATGGATATGTTTATTATGTCGCTTTTCCGTTTCTATCTTAAATTCCTTGAATTTTTCAAAGCATTCAGATTTACGGCGCAACAAATAAATGTATCCATATTTCGAGTAATCATCTGTGAAAGTCACAAAATACTCAAAACCACCTCTTGCTTGTATATTCATAGGACCACACAAATCAGAATGAATTAATTCTAACTTATTACCGGCTCTATTTTCTTTGGAAGGAAAGGGTCTCTTGGTCATTTTCCCTTCTAAACAGGATTCACAAGTCGGAAGTGCCTCCACTTTCAATGAACTCAAAGGTCCATCAGAAACCAACCGTGAGATCCTATTTATATTAATATGACCTAGACGTAAGTGCCATAAGTAGGTTTCACTCAATTCTGAAATTCGTTTTCTCTTATGTGATTGATTAATGTTATTAAGTTTCGAAATTTGTAGCATGTTTTGAGACACATCAAACACAAACAGGTCATCTATTCTAGGAGCAAAAATAATAAAATGCTTATTAAACTTAATAATTGCAGAATTATTAGCAAAATAAACATTGTAACCAACATCCATTATTCTTGAAACTGAAAGTAAATTCCTTCTTATAGAAGGTACGTAGAGAACATTATTTAAAGTCAAAACTCTAGAACTACTGAACGTAATGGAAATGTTCCCTATAGCTAAAGATGGTGTTGGTTCCCCATTTGCTTGAAACACGTTGAGCTCATTTTCATTTAGCCGCCGCGTTACCTGAAACCCCTGCAAAGAAGTGCAGATATGATTAGTGGCTCCCGAATCTATAGCCCAAAATTGGGTAGAAATAGCCGCTAAAAATGTTTCAACGACATATGAAAAAGAAGTACCTTGTTTCTGCATTTTTGCTATATAACCGGGGCACTATTTCTTAAAGTGACCAGGTTGCTTACAATGATAGCATTTGCCCAGTAGCACCTGGAACCTTACGGGGCTTCTTCTTCTTCTTGACGCCTTTCGGCTTAGAAGTCAAAGACGAAGGTTTTTCAACCATGAACGCCGCAGGAGTAGCTTGGTGCTTAATGATAGATTCTGCCGCTTGCAGCTCATTCAGCAGTTTTGCAAGGGACAAGTCCATCTTATTCATATTATAATTTAAGCGAAACTGCTTAAAACTGTCCGGCAGAGTCTGTAGGACCATCTCAACCTGAGATTCCTTATCAATAAACGCACCAAGAATTTCCAGCTCGTTCAACAGACTCATCATCTTAAGAATGTGCTCCCTCACCGATGATTCCTCAGCCATTTTAGTGGTCAAAAGGGCTTTCATGGCTGTCTGCTTTGCAACACGATTTTGCTCACCGAACATCTCTTTGAGAGATTCAAGCATATCGTAAGCAGAAGTCATTGACTGATGTTGATGCTGTAAGACATTCGCCATTGAGGCAAGAATGTAGCATCTTCCCATCTCATCAGCCTTAACCCATTTGTCATAGGCCTTAGTTTCATCATCAGTGGGATCAGCGGACCTAATGGGGCATTCTTCAACCAGCACAAATTTGAAACCTTCAGCAGTAAGGACAATATCCAAATTACGTTTCCAGTCAACATAGTTAGGGCCCTCTAGTTTATTTTGATTCAGGATAGTGGTTAAGGGATTGAATGAAGACATGGTAAATCTGTGGTATGATCAAAAAACAAATCATTATTAGACATGCTAACAGAATAATTAAATTCATAAAATCCACATCACACATATCACCATGCTCATAAACAGTTAGAATGGTTAGGGAAACTTAACCATTTAAGCAAAAATACATGCAATGTGAGACATGCTATCTACTTAAATAAAATAGCACTAACTCAGTTAGAGAGTAAACTGTTAAGTTAAGTTAGATAAACATCATATTTCATGGAATCTCTTGCTCATTGATTCAACATGTAACTTAGTTGGAAAGTTAATACAAGCCATCAAAACAAGAGACACAAAACAGTAATACCCTATACAAGTTTATCCGATGGGGAAGAAGACCTATGTCAACATGTAAACTCATATAATATACTGTAATCAACCACTGGAAACCATAAGGAATGACCCCTATTACCACTAGTATTAAAAATTAAATTTTTTTAGAATTTTTAATTTTTCAGAAAACATTAAAATGCCCAAAAACCCATCAAAACAAAGGAATTTGGCCAAAAAAGGCCATATGTCATAGTGAACCTGTAAGTATTGTTCAGTGGGTCATTTCCAATGAACCTACCAAATTTCAGGCCAATCGGAGTTCGTCAAAAAATGAAAAACTCCAAAACCGACCAAAACCGGCATTCATCGGCAAGGCTGCTTGCGAGGGTCAGCAGGGACTCTCTCGCAGCTTGGCCTTTTCACTACACTACTTGTTTATTCAAATAAACAGCCAAGGCAGTTGGGAAGCTTTTTAAATCATTACAAATTTTTCCTCAATTCACAAAATCAATTGAGACAGTTATCGGCAAGGCTGTCAGCGAGGGTAACATGGACTGTCTTGACAGCCTTGCCTTGACACCAAACTGATCCTTAGATCAAGTAAGTTATGACTATATTTGGGGTTATGCATAACTTGAAACATAGTTACCCTTAATCCAGATTTCAAATATGGATAAACCAATCCAGAAAGCAAATATTTCAGGAAGAACAGATATGTCCATTAAACAAATATGTCATTATGAACATATATATCCAGAAAACACACAATTCATAATGAACATATAATTTCCGAAAACACTTATGTCATGATAAACTATATTTTCAGAAACGCACATATCATGATGAACATATATTTTTCGAAAAACAAATATGTCCTTATGAACATATATTTCCAGAAAACAAATACCATAAATTCACAACACATGAAATATGAAACATGAAATTGTTTTGCAGGTACAAAATCATCAACATGATAAACAGTCAACAACATGATTCTATACATTTGTCTAAACGAACAAAAAACATGTATACAAATCATGAAATTCATGTTACATTATCAGTTAGATGTAAGATGACTCGTGATACCAATTGCTAGAATGTATAGTTCATATACACAGCAGAAGCTTAAACACGGATCATATATTTACGTGACAACATGATAATGTAACTTAAAAAATGAAATTCATGAAAAACTACATACCTCTTGAAGATTTCACAAATGTTGTTTATCACCTTGTTCTCCAGGTCTGCTGCCTTCTACAACTACCTGAATAATTTTTTTTACCAACCAATGCTTGTGTGGACAAGTCAAAAGAAAAATTCTGAAAATGGATTTTCAAGGTATCTCAATGAACAAACGAAAACCCCTATATATTCAACTGAAGTTGAAGTTGAAAGGGTTTTCTTTCATCCATTCAATCCACATGAAAAATCATTAAGACCTCCCATCAATACCAACATAAAGTCATGGACGTTTTGTCCATAATGACAAATGTTTAATGGGAGTCATAATTCCTGTCATCAATAGGAATTTATTCCCATTAAAACAAACGTGTAAAACCGTGATACCAATCCATTTTCTTTTTCAAATTGGTTAATTAATCAGGCGTAGCAGGAACCGCAGATTTATTAACTGAGGCTTCTAATTATGATATTAATTCGCAAATGAATGAATTACCATATCATAATAAATTACAAATTATTCCACTAAAAATCTGTAACTGTACTCCTCGATATTAACTTCAAAATCTACCATTACATCTTATTTAACTCCCCATGTTAGAATTACTGACACCAATCAATTAAATTAAATTTTTTTGGAAAATTTAATTTATTGACTAACTCAATCCTATATTACTTATGCTTAACTTATTTCATGTGACGGATACTAAATCTACCTGCAGGGTTTACACGTGAAAACTTATAAGCAACCATATAGGGGTGTCTTCTATCTCAAGTCCGAGACATGGTTCTATCAACTAGTTATTATTTCACTAAGTGATTTGTAATTATCCAATCTATCAGGAATATGTTGACTCTCAATAGAGTCTCACCTTTTAATAGATTAAAATAATAAATCAAACTACATAGATCATAATAATTATATCAAGATTAAGAGTATAAGTACATGTAATGGACTAGAGAAATTGTTTATTAATATTCAGAACATAAACAAACATCTCTACTTGGTCCGTTCAATACATACGAAATGTATTAGCACAAGAAGTTGGAATATTACCACTCCCATAATTAAGATCAAATTATATTTTAATCTTGTGCTACAATCATCAAGATGTTTGTCCTACTTCATCTTTGATTGTGAACTTTAATTTATAACTTATAAGAACCAACAATTTTAATCTTCCATGCATGAGTTAAATAACTCCATGCATAAAATTGCATACTATATAAGTAAAGGACACACATGTCAACACAATGATTTATTTAAATAGAGACTTTATTAAATTAAGAAGATGAAACAAATTGTCTTTACATGGGATGTAAAAATAATACTATAACTTAAACCAACATGGTTAATATTATATCCTAACAACTTTAGCCTAAATTAGTCTCGAAATAGTCCCACTAAGCTTGAAGACACAAGAATCAAAAATGGATAATTACGCCGAGTTTAAATCGAGAACTTATGAGATTATCACAAAGAGATGATCACAAAGACGCTCCAGATATAATATCAACTTCAATTTGTCAATTTCCCACGATTTTCCAACCTCCCACACTGTCTAATTATCTCAACGGAACCAGAAAAATTCCCATCCGAGGTTGTTTTGACAAAAAGTAGGTCCTACACCTAAGGGTCCGTTTTAACCAAAATCCACCCAATAGCCCAAAATGAGTCTGGAAGCCCCGAGACCCAGACCAAGGCCCCCCTAGCCTAAACAAAATTTTAGAGATAATGAAACTGTCAGAATTGGCATTTGAGGCCTTTTGCCTGATGTTTTTGTCCCGAGACACATTTTTCAATTTCAAAAGCTCAAAAATAAGAAAGTGGCTCTAAAGACCAAACAAATTATCCGGTAACCGAACTGTCAGTCCCACCAAGTCATAAATGAGTTAGGGCAGCTATAGGAATACTCTAAATGTAGAAAGAGCATGAAAACATAGAAAATGACTTGGACGGTCATTACAACTCTTTTTCTTCTCTATTATGCATAGCTAAACCCCAATACTTTGGGGGGGGGGGGTAATGGCGGATTATTGAATAGTTAGTGTATTTTAATTATTTGTTTCTAATTTGAGTTATAAATTATGGGTTTAACTAAATCTCTATGTTTTAATTAATGAATAGAGGTTTCAATTTCTATTTGAGCATAGATCCTTTGTTTTATTAGAAAGAGAAAACAAAGGTGAAGAGATTTAGTTAACAAATACTTGGGTTTTTCTAATTTAATAGATAGTGCTAAAAATAGACTTCTAATTTGAGGTATTGGGTTGATTAGAGAGCTAAACATATGGGTGTTTGAAAGAAATCCATATGAAATTTGGAAATAGATTGAAAGATTATCACTAATATCTAAAACCTAGCCCCCATACTTTATACTTATTGAATCAAAGGTCAATCACCCATACATGTTATTAATTATCAAACAAGCGCACCCTAAGTCTTTCTAATATTGATTACAACTCCATTTTAACTATTGAAATCACTCTCTCTTAATAATTATATTCTAAAAGCATTCAAAATTGGGTAAAAAAAACCCAATTTACTTTTATTGTAAAAACTAATATGAGCTCTCATTTAGTGATTTAAATTCGCTCTAAAGTAAACCTCTCTTATTCATTCCTCATGGGATAAACCCCAATCCATAGTTGGGTAAAATATTACTAACGATCGCGCGTGCATCTAAACAGGTGTAATTGAGCATTATCTAAAATGGCGCCACTGCCGGGAGAGAAAGTATAGTTTTCCTTTATTGAAGTGTTTTAAATCACTTTTTGTTAGGCGTAGTTTAAATTTACTCTGTTTGTTGTTTTTGTTTTGTTTAGGTGAAAATATGATTCAACACGGTAGTGAGACCACAAGGTTTGAAGGGTAATTCGAGGATGATAATCATTTGGGAGTTACCGTAAGGGCTAGTGCTATTCGTCTATCACCCTCGATAGGCAAAGCGGCTTTCCATGTTACTAGAACCATGCTTCACTTACTTCAAATGAAGGGGACGTTTGCTGGTCAATCTCATGAAGATGCGAACATGCACTAAAAGAATTTCATTGATATTTGTATCCTTTTTTACATAGCAAACATCTCCCAAGAATCAATTCAGTTGTTATTATTCCCTTTCTCATTGAAGGGAGAGGCGGTGACTTGTCTTAGACAGTTGCCCGAAGGGTCCATTACTTCATGGGTTGAGCTAACGGAAGCTTTTCTTGATAGGTTGTTTCCTCCATCTCGTATGCTTTTACTTTAAGACAAAATCACAAACTTCTAACAATTGAGTGGTGAATCTCTATATGAAGCTTGACTAAGGTTAAAGAAGAAGTTACTTCATTGCCCGACGCATGAGCTACCGAATAAGATATTGCTACAAATCTTCTATCAGTCTTTGGATTCTTTGAACAAGACCATAACAGACAATTTAGCTGGTGGGTCTTTGATGAACCTAACATTTGGAGTTTTTACTAACTTTCTCGACCAAATGATGAAGTAAAATTAAGCTTGGCATACCCGAGATGCTGAGGTGGACGTGGGGGATCCCTCCTCGTCTTCTGTGAGCAAAAGAAAAAGGATGAAGAATGAGATAAACATGGCCAAGATTATGACATAAATGGATCTCTTGATGAAACATTTTATGGGATCAAACTCTAAAACTATTAATGTTGTAGCTACAAGAGGAAATCGATCAAATGAGGATGATGATACCAAATCACTTGATGCGGAGATTCACTTCTTGCCAAATCAAATGGAGGGGGGTGGGTGGGTTCCCAACCTACCTATCAAAGGCATATCAGGAATTAAGGTTGGAAGGATATCGATCGAGATTGGACAGATCGTAATCATAATCGTAATTTGAGGGAAAAAGAATGTGATAGAAATTTTGATTGGAGGGACAAGGATGGTGAAAGGGATCTTGATCATGATAGATATGTCCCACCTTATGATAGCCAAAAGTCCAAAGAGTCCACTTCTTTAGATCCAGAGATCTACAAAACAGAAGATGTACTTGTGAGAATTCTTAATAAAGTTGAAGGTAGTGACAAGATCCTCAAAGAAATGAACAATGACTTCTCTTTATTAAAATAAAAATTCACGTCCCATACGGACTCTATCAAACAACTTGAGTCCTAATTAAGTCAAATCTCTTCCCACCTAATCAAAGGTTGAAACGTGGACTCCCGAGCAACATGGTAATCAATCCCAAGAATGATAATGATCATTATATAGTGATTGTTACTAGAAGTGGGAGAACACCTGGTAATGAAATGATTGATGTTGATAAAGCTCCTAGGGAGGAGGATATTGAAGAACAAACAAGTGTGAAGAGAAAATGGGTTAAGAAGCCTCTTGAGCCAAATCGTGAGAAGGAAAACTCTAAAGATTTACATGATGGGGAACCAGTAGTGGTTGAGAATACAACTGCTAATGATAATAAAGAACAAGTGGTTGATAAAGATACTCAAAAACTAGAAGAGAGCCCAGTTGTTTTAAAGCCACTAATAAAAATACCTCCTCCATTCCCGCAAAGACTTAAGAAGAAAGATAAGGATGTTAAATTAAAGAAGTTCCTCTCTATGTTTAATAATTTATCTGCCAATATCTATTTGGTGGATGCTTTGCTCGAGATTCCCAGCAATGCCAAGTTTATGAAGGACTTGGTGATAAAAAAGAGAACTATGGACTTTGAAATGATGGAAGTGTCACACCATTGTAGTTCGATCATGACTAGTAATATGGTGGTGATGAAAGAGGACCCTGGGGCATTTACTATTCATTGCATGATTAGGGTATTCAAATTTGGCAAAGCCATGTGGATTTAGGAGTGAGCATATATTTTATGTTATTGGCCATTTTTAAAAAGTTGTGCTTGGTGATTTGCATGGTGACCACAATAAGGAGACTAATGGCGGATCAATCTATCAAGAAATCGATGGGTGTCCTTTATGATGTTCTATTAAGAGTTGATTGATTGATATTCAATGCTGATTTAGTAATTCTTAACTATGAGAAAGATCACAAAGTCCCAATTACTCTTGGTAGGCCCTTTTTGGCTACAGAAAGAGCTCTAGTTGATGTGGAGTGCGACAAATTGAAATTTAGGGTTAATGGTGATGAAGTCACGTTTAACATGTGCAAATCCATGAAACAATCAAGAAATTTTCAATTGATCTCGGCTATTGATAATGAGGTGGCCAATGTATTGGAAGTGGATTTGATAAGTGAGTCATTAGCGACAGTTCTATGGAACTACAGTAGTGAAGATGGAATTTATTGCTTCTTTGACCAGGTTTAGTACATACACCAAGAACCCTACATAAGCTTGATCTTGACTTGAAGAATCGAGAGAGTCCTTTCTCTAACCCATCTATAGAAGAGACCCAAAGCTTAAACTCAAGCTTCCTCCTCATCATCTTTAATGTCTTCTTGGGGAATGATAGTACTTTGCCCATGATTATTGCAACAGATTTATTAGAATGTAAAGTCGATGCATTGGTGTCCGTATTGAGAAGGTTTATAAGAGCTATCAGGTGGACCATCACTAATATCATCAAAATTCCCCCTGGGATTTGCACTTATAAAATACAATTAGAGCACAAATGTGTACCAATTGTTGAGAACCAAA
This sequence comes from Capsicum rhomboideum, assembly GCA_031232105.1. Lineage (NCBI taxonomy): Eukaryota > Viridiplantae > Streptophyta > Magnoliopsida > Solanales > Solanaceae > Capsicum > Capsicum rhomboideum. Next base: position 48,813,674 of record CP124716.1, on the reverse strand, counting down.
GGAGGTTGAACACTCATATACAAGAAGTTGAAAAGAAAGAGATCATTAAGTTGCTTGATGTGGGGGTTGTTTACATAATCTTTGATAGTACAGGGGTTAGCCCAGTATAATGTGTGCCAAAAAAATGAGGAATCATCATTATTCAAAATGAAAAAAATGAACTCATCCCTTTGAGGGTGGTCACAAGTGGAGGTGTGAATGGATTACCAAAAACTAAATTGATGGACTAAAAAGACAACTTCCAATACTATTGATGGATCAAATGTCGAATAAACTAGCGGTGAGAGGTTGGTATTATTTTTTTGATGACTATTTTGGGTATAACCAAATATATATCACACCCAAGGATCAAGAAAAGACGATCTTCACTTATCCTTATGGCATATTTGCTTTCAAAAGAATTCCCTTTGGGTTATGCAATGCCTTGACCACATTCCAAAGGTGCATGTTGTCAATCTTTTTTGGATATGGTGGAGGACATGATGGAGGTATTAATGGATGATTTCTCAGTAGTAGGAGACTCTTTTGAAGCATGCCTTGATCATTTGAGGAAAGTACTCCAAAGGTGTATTGAAACAAACCTTGTTCATATTTGGGAGAAATAACACTTTTGGTAAATGAAGAAATTGTGCTTGGGCTTAAAATCTTGCAGAAAGCCATCCAAGTTGACCAAGCCAAGATTGAAGTGATTGCCAAATTACGTCATTCAATCTCCGTAAAAGGTGTATGATGCTTTTTAGGGCATGTCAATTTCTACCAGATATTCATTAAAGACTTTTCAAAAATAGCCTATTTAATGTGTAAGATTCTTGAAAAAGAAGCCAAGTTTGACTTTGATGGAGATTGTGTGAAGGAATTCAATTGCCTCAAGGAGAATCTTGTAACAAAACTGATTATTTTGGCTCCAAATTGGTCACTTCCCTTTGAGCTCATGTGTGATGCAAGTGGAATGAAACTAGGTGCGATTCTCAGCCAATGAAAGTACAAACTCTTCCACCCTATTTACTGTGCAGCAAGTACTTGAATAAAGTGCAAAGGAACTAAATGGTTACGGAACAAGAGTTGTTAGTTATGGCATATACTTTTGAAAAGTTTAATGCCTACTCGTTGGGCACTAAAGTAATTTTTCTTACCAACCATGTTCTTATTCGATACTTGATGGCCAAGAAAGAGGCTAAACCACGGCTAATCTGGTGGATATTAGTGCTTCAAGAATACTAATTTGAGGTCAAGGATAGGAAGGGATTTAAAATTCAAGTGGAAAACCACTTGTCCCGCCTTGAATCAAACAATGAGAAGTTGGGTGAAATTGACATTAATAAAGCTTTTCCCGACGAGCTTGTTATGGCTCTTTCAGAGGTGTGGAACTATAGTATGCGTATTATCAATCTATATTGTATGTGGTATACTACCTAAAGACCTTAATCATTATCAAATAAAGAGCTTTCTCCATGATGTCACTAGGTACTTTTGGGATGAGCCCTATCTTTTTAGGAAGTGCACCGACAATATGGTTTGGAGGTATGTTGCCGAAAATGAGATGAGGCCTATTCTTGAGACATGTCACTCCTCACCAGTAGGTGGTCATCATGGAGGGGTTCAAATAGCCGCAAAAGTTCTCCAAAGTGGATTCTATTTGCCCTCCTTACATTGTGATACTCTTGAGTTGGTTCGTGCTTGGGAACAATGCCAGAAACAAGGAGGAATTTGAGAAGGCATGAAATTATAGCCAAGTGTGGACATATAGTTGTTTGATGTGTGGGGGATTGATTTTATGGGACCCTCTATGAGCTTATTCGGGAACTACTACATCTTAGTGGCTGTGGATTATATCTCTTTGTGGGTTGAAGCTGTAGCATTGCATAATAAAGAATCCAAGAGTGTCACTTAATTCTTGAAAAAACATGTCTTCACTCGGTTAGGGACACCCCATGCTATTATTAGTAATTGGGGTTCTTACTTGTGCAACCGCTCATTTGTCTCTTTGCTAGCCAAGTATGGAAATAAATATAAGGTGGCCTCACCTTACCATCCTCAAGAATATAGGCAACCGAAGGTATATAATTGAGAAATTAAAGAAATTTTATCCAAGATAGTAAATGCAAATTGTATGGTTTGGGACCGAAAACTTGATGATGCCTTGTGGGCATATAGATCCGCTTTCAAAACTCTAATTGGCATGTCTCCACATCAATTAGTGTTTGGAAAGGCTTTCCACTTACCCCATAAAGTAGAATACAGAGCATTATGGTCCTTGCATCAATTGAACATGAAATGGTAGGATGCATCCAAGTCAAGAGTAGAACAACTTTAAGAGATTGATGAATTTGGTTAAGATGTTATGAGAGCTCCTCTCTTTAGACAAAGTGGAAGAAAAGATGGCATGGCGCTAAAATATTAAAAAGGATTTTAAAAATGGTGATGATGTGCTATTATTTAACTCACGACTTAAGCTATTCTCGAGAAAGCTCAGGTCAAGATGGTCGGGACCATTTAAGGTCAGGCAAAGCTTCCCAAGTGGAGCTATTTAATTGGAAGGATAAAAGGGGTCCTGATTCATGGTGAGCGATCAATGGGTGATGCATTAGTTTGGAATGATGCCGGCGGTAGATTTCGTCAAGGTGTTATACCTTGATGGAGCTTAAGGACTCCTACTCGCGTCATGCCACGACGTTAAATAAGGCACTTCTTGGGAGGCAACCTAAGTTTTGCTTTTTGTTGTTTTGAATAACGTTTGTTGTATGGTGTAGGTTTATGATGTGTTTTTGAATGTGGAAAACATCTACCAAAATGAGTTGGAGGGAGAAATGGTAGGTTCGTCGCTTTAGCGTATCGCAAGTACTTCGGTACATCACCTAAGTGATCGCTAAAAAAGATAGAGTGGAGGCCTTACATCAAGCACTAGTGAAGGTACTTTGACATATCGCCTAAAACTTTTGTGTATCGCTAAAGTCCTTTGAGAAATAGGGCCATCCAAGCTTTGGAAACTATTATATTTGACAATGCATTATGAGTTCGGCGCAATGTTGAAAACCTAGGCGAAGCTCTTTCATCACCAAAATGAAACATTTTAAATGAGATAATGGTTTGAATTTTCAACTCTTATCTCTCTCTCATCTCCTAAATGTTTCCTATATCCTATTCCCTACTTCTCTCTCATTTGCATGAATATTCTTGCTCAATTACTTTAATTCGTAAATAAGTTTTGCCTAAAGTTAATTGATTTGGGGAAAATTATGTGTGGAATAATTTTTGTGCTTAATTTGAACTAAAATGCTTGTATGGGGGGTCAATTTTGGAGTTGGTTGTGCAAAGTGGACTTTGATTTTGACCGATTCTTCCTTATGATAGATTGGGTGACACTGTTCTTAAGGGAAAATCATCAATTCGTTGTCTTTGGAAATGAAATATGGGGAAGTCTGAGTACCCAGTGTAAATGTTGTGAAGAAATTGCCATCAAAATATTTGAATGTTGAAATGGGGAAGACGACACTATTCAATGATGGTTTGAGAACTTTGGTGATGTGCCAAACTACGTGGCGGATCACTAGAGTGCTCTCCATATTGCCAAAGTGACAGTTTTGCTTGGAAAGTTGAGGTGGAAGTTTGGAGATGCCTTACTAATTAGGATAGTCTCAATGAGTATCACCAAACTATTCGGCGTGTTGCCAAACTATCACTTTGACTCGCCAAACACATCCTACAGACTTTTAAGTTTGGCGAAGGCAGATAGTGCTCACTGAACTCTAAGGGGATACACCGAAATAGTTTGGCAATGCCATTCAAATTTTTTTGTGTTTTTGCTAACCTTTGTCTAGCACATGGTTATTTCTTCTGCAAATATGGTGAAGTCCAAGCATGTATCGAAGATACAAAAGCCTACTCTTTTTCCAAAAGCAAAGATAGCAAAAGGGGTCTCGATTCTATGTCTTTCCAACCCCAAAAGGAATGTTCAAGAGAAGAAAATGTTGGATGATGAGAAAGAAAAACGAGAAGCCATCACCCAACACCATGTATCTAATAATGAGGGTTCAAGTTCTTAACATAGCTCCAACTCTACAAGAAACCACTTGACTACTTTTGAAGAGGGTGGTGAAGCAGGAAATAGCACTCCAATCCGTGAACCACTCCCTACTCAAGTAGTTGAACCAACTAAGAAATAGTGGGATGAAAAATGCTCCAAGGTGGCCTTAGACCATCACCCCATAGTGGTTCGTCATTTCTTGAATCGACTCAAAGTTTTGGGAAAGAGACAATCATCGAGGAGCAAAGGTTGAGCATAGACGGATTGAAAGGTAAACATCGTAGTGTCTTGGCTTCTCTAAGGTACCATGATTTTGAAATTTTTACCGAGCCTCTAAAGCTGCATGTGGAGAATTGGGTGCATGAATTTTATGAAGCTTATGGTATTTTTTTACTCGGCAAGAGGAATTAAAAAAAGCCCCAAGAAATAAGAGATATTGTGGCAGTTTAAGGGGTAAAGGTCAAGTGTAAGGAGACCTTGATAAATTTGATTTATGGATGCAAGGTAGATACACCACATAAATTTCTATATGATCTTCAAAAAAGGTTGATGATCTTCGGGGTTGGTTATCCCCTTTTCTTAGTGATGGTACACCCCCGTGGATTGCACTGGGGGTCCTAATTGAGAAAAGTGCCATTCACCTAGAGTCTCAATATTGGTTGAGTTTCATCTATAGCAACCTCATGCCCTCCCAAAATAAGACAACTATTTGGAATCCCAAGAAAGTGTTGTAAGGTACCATTATCATGAAGGAAAGGTTGAATTTTGCTCAAATAATTGCCTCAGAGATTGCTATGTGTGCCCAAAAAAAGCAGACTTCCCTTTTTTTCACATGCCTTATTATCGAGTTATCTTGTATGGCAATGGTTCCCTTTTACCTTAAGAGAGATGTTGAGTATACTCCAACTTCCATAGTTGATATCACAAGACTTAAAGCTGTCCAAGAAGAGAAGAAGAAGAAAACCCAAGTGGATTATTCCTTGGTAGTTTATGTTGAGACCCTTGACAGTGGTGCTAGTCAGCCCACTCCTATTGCTACAGATCGACCTCCTCCAGATTCCTTCATAGGGCCTTCCTAATAGTCTCCTCGACCTAGTTCCCCTGGTCCTAGACCATGCACTATTTTAGGCACATCAGGGGCTTATTTTACTCAGACTACTATTATTCAAATGGGCCACATAGCCTATTCAGCTGATAGAAGGTCGGCTAGATTAGAGGATCAGATGCCTCATATGATTCAGGATGCTATTAAGGCAGCTTTGGTGCCTATTAATGATGTCTCCTAAATTACACCTTTTAACAAAGTATAAAGCGGTTGTTGATAAAATATAAAACCCAACTAGGTTGGGATCAATCCCATAGGGAACAGGTCAAAATCTCTATCAAGTTGTTTGTCTAAGCAATCAATAACAATTTCAATAAAAGAGGGGGGTTTTGTAAATCAAAATTTCAATAGTAATAGTTGTTGAGTTGTTGGATTTGTAATCAGTATGAAAGAGGCACTAGGACTGTGTTCCCCAAAACCTTCATAACTCCGTAGGTTATTCGTACTTAGTGATTTATTGTGGTGCTCGACATGCAGAATCGATAGGTTATTTTCATCTAAAGACTATGTTACACCCCTGGTAGATAATTATCCCCATTCACAAAGGTTCATGTCTCATGAGTTTTGCATTACTAACCCCTATCATTGATCCCGTATTTGTCTGTCCCATTTATCGGCTTAAAATCTAATTAAGTAGATGTTGATAGCTCCAAGTCTCATTATTGATTCCCTTTTCCTATTCGTTACTCTTGCTAAAGTCCAAAGTAGAGATAAGGTGAACCCTAATGTTTGCAACCATTAAGAAAATAACCAAACCAAAGAGAATAACAATACATGCCTAGACACCCATTGAGAATCACCTCATACTATGATCACTACTTTGTTAATCCATCATGGTTTCCACAATCCTACTTATGGTGTTTAGCTACTCATCATTGCAAGAACACAAGAAGAATTCATGGAAGAAAGCATAGTTATGAACATACAATTATAAGATGAAAACTCCAAAAAGTCTCACTTTGAATTAAAACCCTAATAATCAATGTTTGTGAATTCAAGAACAAGAATATTCCTTGAAACCTTAGAATAATGTAATAAAGCGTAAACTAGTACAAAATACCTAATAATATTTATAGACAAAATAAAAAAAACCTATCCTAAACACACAGGGATTTACTGAGTCGGTGCCTCGGACGAAGAAAGGTACGATCATCCTTGATGCTCGTAGGTTGGCACTAGACTTTGTCATCTTGCAGATCATGGCTGCTACGAGTCTTAGTACGAGATCATGCCTTCTTTGTATGATCATGCTTCCCTCTCATCTAATCCTCTTGACACTTAACACCAGTAAACCTTAAATCTGGACTTCGTTCCCCTGATGCGTTAGTATGACCGTGACATCTTCCTACAATTATGGAACCCCTCGTCTGATTACTTCACACTTAGTTCCTACTGCATTGATTTTCAAAACCCTGTTCCCATGATCAAGTTGTATGATCGTAGCATCAATGTATGATTGTGGAAAGTTTCCATCTGTATGACACCTGAGAGGTAATCCTCTAATTCAACCCACGACATCTTGGTACGACCATGGTCAGATCCCACAGTCATGGAATGGGTCGTCTAAAGCCCTAACTACCGAATTTCCTTCACTTTGCTTCTCCTCATCTTTTTGACCTACAAATAAGCCAAGAACACATCATATTCAGATAAAAACACCTTCGTACTTGCAAATATTCATAGTTTTAAGCATCAAAAGTGTCGTAAGTCCACGAAACATCAACATCCTCAACTTAGAATGTTTTCATGTCCTCAGGCAAACAAAATATAATAAAATTAAAACATAACCAACGACGCTTAACCAAGAAAAATCCAAAAGTACTAAGGTAGTTAGATTTTCAAAAATCACTTAGGCACGCATTAATCAAAAACATAAGTTCAACACCCTTTGATACCATTAAACCCAACAGTTATCGTGTATACACAAAATCCTCACCATGACACAACGGGATCAAGTAATGGCACTACATTATCAACAGACGACCTAGCATGCTAACAAATGACACTACCCAAACAAGTAGACTATGGTGAAACCCCTGTACCCTCACATCAAAGAAGTCCCTTACACTCTGCATATATGCAATAAATATCAGGGATAATAATAAAGCACTCACTCTCACAAAGAAGTTCAGAAAGTGTGTGTTTGATACCATAGGCTTGCCCTTATATTTTGTGCCTTAGTCTTCCGGATAGTCAGACTAGGATCAGTATTGGACTTTTATTGGGTAGTAACGTAGGCTTGGGGACGAGTATGGTACATATGGACAGAGTGACTAAACCCCCCTTGGCACTACACTACTTTTTTTGGCTCAACTTTCCTACTTTCTTTATTTTTCTCCCTTTTTCAACTTTTCGAACCCTGGGTGCAGTTTCTTTTTACTCTTTCTCTTTTTTTTTCCTTCTTTTCTCTTTTTTGTTTTTTCTCAAACCTTTTCTATTTCACTTTTTTTTCTTTTTTTGGACAATGCCGCACCTGAATTCCTTTTCATTTCTTTTACTAGCTTTTTCTTCATACCCATGTTAAAATATGTACCCCTATGAAAGCCACCCTCAGCTTAGGCAATTTGCTTGAGTTGAGGTAAATAGTGTCCAAGGAGGGGCCAAGGCCAAAACAGGTTCATAGTAATTAAAGATGGGAAGGTGAATTAGCTAATGAAAGAAATTGGTCTAGTTAGGCTCAAATTATGGGATCAAGGGATATCATTCTTATTTGGTAGGTTTTTTTGCTTTTAGTGGACTATTCAAGAACAACCTATGATCCCTTCCTTTCCTACTATCTTACAACTTTGGTAAGACTAACTGGGTATATTCTAGATCGTACACACATGCTTACTAGGTAAACCTCACACACACTTGGCTCAGGGCTACACACAAAGTTGCTACCTGTCCAGTTCATGCACAATTAAGCATGGTTATCACTCTCATAATCCTAATGCCATGATGAGATACATATTTGGTCACGATTCATGCAAGTGCACAACACAACAAAAATTACCACAAAAATTTTACGGAAGGGTGTCATTAAAACATTCAAAACACATATTGCATGCCCATTTTATTTTTGACGCACTAAGTTCTCTTATTTCTCTCTTGGTTACACAAAACACACAAAAATAGAAACATAACAAAAATAAAAATCATAAACATGCTGGTTCTACTATGATAGCACACTCAGGGGAAAACAAACATGGCAAATAAAACCCCTAAGTGGTGGTATACCCCCACCCCTAATTTATAAATCATACAATGTCCCTTTTGCCTGAAAACATAAAAATAAATTAAATGTTAGGGCAGGAACATACCTATGGTGCACTAAACGACTGTCATCGACTGATCAGCTGGGGCAATATATGGAATACCCTAGGGTCTTCTCAGCTCCAATGGCCTCGGCTATGGCCGTGGAACTTATGGTCAAGTAGGAACCGGTGCACTTAAAGATGTCATTCCGGGGGCAATCTCCATGCCCTTTCTACAGTCAATCACATCAGCAGAAGTAGCAAAAATGGTGACACTAACCTGTGGGACCTCAATCCTCTTTGAAACATGTGTATCAGAGGTCCTCTCAAGATCAGAAGTTACAGTCATCGTGTCACTCTTTTCCTTTCTTTTCTTTCATCCTTGTCCTTTCTTTTTCTGTTCCTATGGGGCTGCAAGTCATCCTCCATCTCCTCTATATCAGTACCCTTCCCCCAACTATTGGGGCCTGGGTATAAAAATCAGGTATCTATGAATCCATGTCTATAACAAGTTAGCAAAAGATGGGATCGATGGAGGTGGAGGTGGCACAACGTGAAATAGCCGCTCGGTAAGTTCTTTAACCACAATCTTTAAAGCAGCCAACTTTTTTATGACCATGTTCAAATATGAAGCCTGGACACTCTCCAACCTACGCAATATCTAGGCCTCAAAACTATTAAAATGGGTCTGCATACGCCGTACTACTATCCTAATCTCATCTGACACATAGGGCATCTCCCCTACCTCCAACTTCTTAAGTCTAGCAACATGAAGGGTCTTGTTCCTCTTCAACTACTATAGAAGAGCTGTAAGTATCAATGTGTAGCTAGAAGGTGAGTAGTGGATTGCTGAGTAGATGAGAAAGTGGCACCGGCCTCAGAAGATGGAATCTTAGTAGCGGGGGCACACCCTTCTGGATCCTGTGTAGGCAAGTCTATTAAATGACCCTTAGCTTGAGCTGCTGGGTTCATCAAATCACTAATCAAGGCCATATCCATTGTCTTGGTCGACCTAAGTAATTTGTCAATTGCTCGAATAGATGGTACATTTGATTTCCAGGATAATAGTGTGATCAAGCTAGGGAAAGATAGGGTGGTGTGATAAAGTAATTCCCTCTCCCAAATCTCTTAAGCAATAATTCATGAAATATTGAAATCCAGTTATACTTTAAGGGCTTCTATCATCCCATCCTTGTCCGCACTCACTATGTTATCATTACTTGTAGGGTATATCTGGTGCTGGACAATAGACCACCACGTTGGTGGTGAAGCTAAGATTGTGCTGATAAATTGTCATTCCATTCACCTAATCAGCTCTCTCTTTTTTCTCTATAATATGGTCTGCCAACCACTTGTAATGCATCAATTTGTCTTCCAAATTCAACATCTTCATCTTTTTTAACTCTGACATCCGGTAGTAATACACCAAAGTCTCGATTGGTGGCTCAAAATCATCACCGAATAAGGCTTTTAAGATAGCCTTCTTCGAGATGTTAATGGATGTCCCCCTGACTATTACTGAATCAAGCCTCAACTTTTTTCTCATGTCCTTTTCCTTCCCAAAAGGAGTCATGTTCTCTATTGTTGCTGCGTAGTTGGCATAAAATTTTTGCACCAACTTGGCCCTGTAATTTCCAACATGCTTAGTCATCCATTCCAATTGATAATGCTCAAAAAACAGATTCAGTTTGGGAACCCTCTGTAGTGCCCCTTGTATCAAGCGGGGCTTTTCTTGAATGCTCTATTTTTTGTTCTCCTTGTTGTTCAGGGACACCCCAACATTATAATAGTCTTTGGACTTTGGAACATCCTACCTCCTTGGGTCTTGCCCTCTTTGGGGCTGATTTACAGAAGCAGCTTCAGTAGAAGATTATGGAATAGTACTTCCAAAACCATCCACAAACTCTTATTCCTCTGAGGAACTCTCTACATCAGCAACTACAGACTCACCCCTATTAGGGTTTGAACTTTAACCTCCATCTTTAGACTGAGAAATTTTAATGGGGGTATTCGTGGGCACTATTGCAGTTGATGGTGTCGCCTTGGCCTTCACAACAGATTGTGCTCTAGTGGTTCAGGGTGAGTGATGTTCTTCACTTTCACTTTTGAAGTATTCAACCTCCAAACCACTAGATTCCTTCTCATCACTCTCTAAGGCTGGTGGTTTGTCCTTTAGTGCCCGCGTCTTAGTAATCTCTTTGTGTACAGCCTCTTCTTGTATCTTCTTAGGAGTTTTGGGTGCCATTTTACCTATACAGAAGAGAATTTGCGCCAGAAAAAAAATAAAAAATAGGTTTTGTATTTCATACAAACGATCCCTGGTACGATCATGTTAAAGTAACATTATCATACCTTTGATTATAAGAAGCATCTATTAAAAGTCCTGGGGGTTTGTCACATCAGACGATTACATACCACGATCATACAAAAATACTAAGATCGTGACATGTGATCGTCTGATGAACTCCGAAGATGTTAAAAATTGGCACCCACAATGACCCATCCTACAATAGTACATCAATACCACGATCTTAGGTTGTGTCATGGAGTGTGTACTGACACTTAGCATTTAAAATTTTTAAGAATTTGTCCCTATTGACCCTATTTTATACTTTAAGGGTACTCAGACTTCCCCTTACTCATTTCCATCTTCAAAGCAATTTCACCAAGCCTAATTTTTTATCAAGATGTGGGAACTCAACTACCTCAGAATATATTATCATATATTCAGCACTCATTATGGTAGGTACGCACTTCACTACTAATCAAACATTTGTTTAGCATGAATGCAATTTTGAATCATTAAAATTGAACTTATAATATTTTGACAGTGCAAGTGCTTTGAACTTTGAAAAGATCGAAAGACTTGAGGGATTCGAATTTGCCTAAATTTTTATAGTTGGAATTTCGTTATTTTGCTCATAAATTTCTTACTTGATCGTACTTTTGGTGTGAACTTTCATTTGAATAAGGAAGAAAGAATATCGGGTCAAGGGTATAGGGTTTAACATATTTAAAATCAAGTCGGGTTAGGTTGGGTTGGGTCGAATCAGGTAAATTTAAAAATTATTGGACCCAATAAATGACTCATGACCACGATTGTTAGTTGTTACCATAATTTTGTTATCCCTTTGTACCATGGGATTTTAGAAAAACTTACATGTGAACCTACGAAACTTATGGACAATCTTGGTATCTACCAATGATCATTCCTTAAAATCATAGGTTCCATCTCCTGGATGTTAGTTTGCAGGAGTTCAGTCAAACAATTTGATTCCACGATCGTACTATCTTGGTACGATTGGGGATGCTCAATCGTAGGACCAAGTCATAGAAATCAAGTTGCTGGACTTCAAGAAAATGATTAAACCACAATCGTATAATACTCTCGTGGTTTCAGTTCTGGTTCCAGTTCTATATACTCTTTTTTGCATTATCCCTGCACAAGTAGCACACATTACCCTATATTTAAAATAAGTACAAACACCTTAGGTTACCTCTTAAGCAGCGCTTGATTTAATGTCTCAGCACGATGTAGTTAAGTTGGTTACTCAAACTTCACCAACTAACCTATGGGTTACCTCCCATGAAGTGCCTGATTTAATGTCATGGTATGACTTGGGTGTTCTTGATTTCTCAAGCACTATCTAGGTCCACTTCACATATCACTTTGACTTCTTTAACCTCACCGAGATAGTGTTTCACCCTTTGGCCATTCATTTTAAACCTCTGACCCTCACTACTCTCAAGCTCAATTGCTGATTAGGAAAACACTGTCAACACTCTATACTGTCATTTCCATTTAGACTTCATTTTGCCTGGAAACAGCTTCAGCCTTGAATAAAATAGTAGTACCATATAGCTGGTGTTGAATTCTCTCTTCTAAATCCTGCGATTATGGTACAATTTCATCTTCTCTTTGTACAAGGCTAAACTTTCATAAGCTCAAAGAAGAAATTTATCCATCTCATTCAACTATTCTAGTCTCAACTTTACTGCATCACTCCACTCCATATTCAACCTCTTCAGTGCCCATAATGGCTTATGCTTAAGTTCGACAAGCAACTAGCATGCTTTACCATACACAAGATGATAAGGGACCAATAGGGGTCTTGAACAATGTCCGATAGGCCCATAATGCATCATCCAACTTTCTAGCCCAGTCTATCCTATTGGCATGCATAGTATTTGCCAAAATGGACTTGATCTCGTGATTGTAAACCTCTACTTGCTTGCTTATATAAGGAAGGTAAGATATTGCCACCATTTTTTTGATACAATTCTTTGAATAGATGATTGTAAAAGTACGAGCCTCCATCACTAATGATTGCCCTTGGTGTACCAAATCTGGAGAATATGTTTTTCTTCAACAATGTGGTCACACTATTTCCCTCATTTTTTGGAAGTGCAGCTTCTTCCACCCACTTCAAAATAGAATCAACCGCAACTAGGATATACTTCATGCCATATGAGCTCACAAAGGGGCCCATGAAATCAATGCCCCATAGATCAAATAACTCCAGCTCTAGAATAGTGGTCATATGAAGCTCTTGTTTTGCAAGATATTTCCCTGTCTTTGGCATTGGCCACAAGACCTTGCATAATTGTATGTATCTTTATAAATGGTAGGCTAGTAGTATCCACATTGCAAGATCTTATGTGCAGTCTACGCACCGCTATGATGACCCCCAACAGGTGGCGATTGACATGCTTCTAATACACTCATCATCTCTACCTCAGTAACACATCTTCGGACCACTCCATTTGTACAAATTTTGAAAAAGTATGACTCATCCCAAATAAACTTTCTCACGTTATGCATAAACTTCTTTCACTAGTGAAACGATAGGTCCTCAAGCACCACATCACTTACCAAATAATTGGTAAAATCTGCAAACCATGGAATCAAATCTAGTGATGATGTCAATACCTGCTCATCCAGAAAAGTATCATCAATATCAAGCTCATCCTTCAGTTTCAATATTGTCTCTTCTTCAAGGCTCAATAAGTAGCTAGCCTCTTAATTCTCAGTCCCATTTAGATCCTTTTCAAAGTCAAATTCTTGCAACAAAAATACCCAATGGATCAACCTCGATTTTTCATCCTTTTTTACCATAACGTACCAAAGAGCTGTGTGGTCAGTATGCATAATCACTTTCATGCCAAGCAAATAAGCTCAAAATTTCTCAAATACAAACACCACAACAAACAAATCTTTTTCAGTCACAATGTATGTTTTATGAGCAGGGTTAAGTGCTTTATTAGCATAATAGATGGGATGTAAGATCTGCTCTCGCCTTTGGCTTAGGACTGATCCTAGCACCACAACACTAGTATCACACATAACCTCGAATGGCATAGACCAATCAGGTGACACAATAATAGGGGCTGAAATCAACTTCTCTTTCAAGCATTCATACGCCTTCAGACACACTTTATCAATCACAAACTACATCTCCTTCTCCAACAACTTACACAAAGGATGTGCAATTTTGAAGAAATCTTTGATGAATCTACAATAGAATGTCGCATGTCCCAAAAAGCTCTAAATACCTTTTACAAAATTTGTGGAGGCAACTTTTCAATCACCTCAATCTTTGTCTTTTCAACTTCAATCCCATTCTTTGAAATCTTGTGACCAAGCACTATTCCCTCTTTAACCATGAAGTGATACTTCTCCAGTTTAGAACCAAGTTACAATCTTTACATCTCTGCAAAACACTGGCAAGGTAGGCCAAACAATCTTCAAATGAGTCACCAAAAACTGAGAAGTCATCCATAAATACCTCAATAGTGTCCTCTTCCATGTCAGAAAAGATCGATATCATGCAATGCTAAAAGGTTGTTAGCACATTACACCGGCTCAAAGGCATTCTCTTGAATACTAACGTCCTATATGAACAAGTGAAAGTGGTCTTCTCTTGGTCCTCGGGGTCAATGGAAATCTAATTGTAACCCGAATAACCATTAACAAAACAATACCATCCTCTGCCAGTAAGATGGTCTAACATATGATCCATGAAAGACATCAGAAAGTGATCCTTCTCAGTCTATGTATTCAACTTCCTATTGTTCATGCAAACACACCAACAAGTGATTGACCTTATAAGAATAAGCTCATTCTTCTCATTTGGAACAACAGTGATTCCACCCTTTTTAGGCACACATTGGACTGGTCTCACTTATTTGTTGTCGACAATAGATTAAAATATCCCGCATCCAACCAATTAACAATATCCTTTTTCACCACCTCTTGAATAGGCGGATTTAGTCTTTGTTGATGCTCAATACTAGGCACACAATTCCGCTCAACTTGGATTTTGTGTGTGTAAATTCTAGTTAGAATCCCAATAATATCAGCAATGGTACATCCAATGGCCCTCCTAAACCTCTGTAATACAGACACCAAAGCCTCAACTTTCCAATCTACTAAATCCGCTGCAAAAATAACCAACAAGGTATTGTTGGCTCCCAAAAATGCATAACAAAGATGGGATGGAAGAGCCTTAAGCTTCAAGATTGGAGGTTCCTCAATAGAAGGATTAGCTGGTCAGGTCACTCTATTCTTCAAGACAAGATCCAGCTTTTTTAGAGGGAAATTGTATGAAACCCTAACATCAAGTGCGCTCACCATCTCGTTATAGCTATCAATGTCATCACCTCAAAATTCATAATGAATGCTGAAAGTGCTTCGACTCCATGCCTTTCCTGAATAAGGGTAACTAATGCATCCTCATTGACTATATCTATCACAGAAACCACATGTATATCCTTCAACTGCTTCATGGATTAGCATGCATTGAAAGTCACATGTTCATCATTCAATCTAAACTTCATCTGCTTAGACTCTATATCAACCAACACATGTCCAGTCAGAAAGAATAGTCTCCCCAAAATAATGGGAACCTGAAAGTCAACCTCAAATTCAAGGATGACAAAATCAGCTAGAAAAATGAAGGATGCAACCTTCACCAAGACATCACATAAGATCCCCATAGGTTTCTTCAAAGTACGATCCACTATGAAAAGTCTCATGGATGTTGGTTTAGGTGACCCCAACCCCAACTGAGTATATACTACTAGCGGAATCAGATTAATACTTGCACCCAAGTCACATAAAGCTTTTGCAAAGTTGAAAGGCCCAATAGTGCATGGAATCGTGAAAGCTCTAGGATTTTCCTTCTTCTCTATCAGAGAGGGGGAAGCTATGGCACTACAATGATGCATATTATCTGTGTCCTTAAAACTCCCAGTTTACATCTTTTGTCACTAAATCCTTCATAAACTTTGCATAACCCGACATCTGCTCCAGGGCCTCAACTATAGGGATGTTCACCGACAACTCTTTCAACATGGAGATGAATTTATGATACTTACCCTCTTCAGTCCTTTTCTTCAATCTTTGAGGAAAAGGAGAAGGAGGTCGTGAAATATGAGTCAATGCTTGTGGAACCTCCTTTTTCTTTCCCTTTTTTGCCTTGGCCTATTTTTCAACATCTAGAGGCTTTTCAGCCGCGTTATCATCATCAACTAGATTTTCAAATTTAGCCATTTTCTCATCATCAACAATCACTGGCTCAACCTCATTTTCAACAACCATGGATATAGGTGGGTCGGTGGTCATCTTTCCGCTCCTAGTAGTAATGGCCAAGAAATGACCATTATTTTTTGGATTTTGGATAGTGTTGCTTGAAAGTGTACCTTGTTGACGCTGATTTAATGTGGTAGACATCTGACTAAACTATTACTCAAGCTGCTTGATAGTTGTAGCATATGACTCAACCTTTTAACTCATGCCTGAAATATCTGCTCTTAACTTTTTTAGGAACTCATCATTTTTTCTCTACCCCTGTCAATACTTTAGCAAGCATGTATTCCATCTTTGAATTGCTCGACTCAACATATCGATTCCCCGATGGAACATATCGGTTAGTTTTATCCTTGTAATCATATTTTCTCCTCCAATCACCATCTCTTTCTCAACTCCTATCTCTATACCGAGACCCGTTGTAGTTGTTATCTTTATAGTAGTTACGACCTTGATTCCCTTTCCTAGAGTTCTAATTGTCCTGATTAGAACCTTGACCCTTGTATCAGAAACTCATCACCTGATTGTCTAGGTACTTATACTCTTCCTCAGAATCAGAATCATCATGCCTTGGTGCCTTCCTTTGTGAACCAACCGCATTCACCTTTTATGCTCCCGCTACTGCAAACTGGTTGGTAAATAAACTAAGCTCTATCCTCAACTGAGCTACCTATTGAGCAACTTAATCATCTATTACTCTCTGCTCTATGGATGCTCCAATCCTATAAGTGCCTGCGGGTATTGTTGCGCCCTATTTTTTCTCGCGAAAAGCGGAATTCGACGTTACAACTCTTTTGGAATTGTTTAAAAGAGAAGAGCCACCACCTAACAAATTAAGGTGCGTTAGGGCACCATTCAAAACTAATTATGATTAATTAATTAGTATACGTCAACTAAAAATTTGGGTAGTGGTTCAGGTAACCTCAAAAGGAAGGTATTAGGCACCTTTCGAGGTCCACAAATGTAGGTCCCGACCGAACTCATATATTACGTGGGGATCTTACGTGATAAGAAAAGGTCAATTATTTTTATTAACTTAACAATAACTAAGTGTTAAAAATGTAAAATAATTAATAAGCTAGACATACAACTCAGTTTTAATTAGCAATTATCTAAGTGATAAAATAATAATATGCGTAAGAACATAAAGTCAGATAAGCGAGGAGACAGAAGTGACACATTATATTACCAAGGTAAAAATAATAAGCCTAAACTACCTCAAATAATTAGAAAACAATAAAATTAAAGGAAAACTAAATCGGAGAATTTGGCCGAAGGTTGATTTTATCCTATTCGGATCAGCGCCCGGCTTATTAACGGGTGACAATGTCGCATATCGCATTGCTGATTTCTGCTCGGGGCTACGTCCATCATTTTTGACTATCTACTCCACCCCACCTAGTTGGTTATTAAGATTAAAAACGTTTTAAAGAAAACGACAAAACTAGTGTTCCCTAAAGTGTCTACCCGTCCCAACTTAATGTCCAAGAGGCATTGGATTTACTATTTTGGATTTGGGTCTAAACAAAAGAACTCTTAGGTTTCCTAATTAGATATGTGGTTTACGTCAATCAAAACAAACAAGACTAGCATTTTGCATATAAAGGTTTCAAACAAGCCTCTTGGTTAATTAGAGTTGATTAGGCGATAAACATGCTAAACAATTACTTATGTTGTGATTAGAACCTATAGGCATGATGTCTAAGTGATGCGTATTAATCAAGGTGCTGAAAATTAAATTAGTATGCTGGAAATTATTTAATAGTTGTTGGAAATTAATTTAGACATACTGAAAATTATTTAAAACAAACTGGAAAATTATTTAGACATGCTGTAAATTATGTAAACATGCTGGAAAATTATTTAGACATGCTGAAATTTGTTTAGAACATGCTGGAAAATTACTGAAAAGTGTTTAACAATTGCTGAAAATTAATTAACATGCTAAAAATAGTTTTCAATATGCTGAAAATTAGTTTAAGTTCGCAGCAAATTAATTAAAAGTACTGATAATTAACTAAAATGCTGGAAGTTAATTGAAAATGCTAAAATTAATCAACTTTGCAGGAAATTAATTAAAGGTGCTGAGAATTCAATTTTAATGTGTTGGAAGTTACTTATTAAATGCTGGAAAGTAATTTTATATACTGAAAATTAAACTTTGAATGCTGGAAAAAAAAAGCTGGAAATTAGATTTTAAATGCTGAAAAATGGTGAAAATTATATAAAGATGCTGAAAATTATTTTTGTATGCCAAAAGTTTATTAAACGTGCTTGACTTGAATTTACATGTTCAAAATTAGTCTAATACGTCGAAGGTTAGCTATTGATCCTAAAGACATGATTTTCTAAGCGATAGAACAAAATAATGACCCTAGAATATTTGCCTAAGTGATAAAATAATTAATTACTACATGAAGTTTATTAAAATATCCGACAAGCATGGTATCTAGGTGATAAAATATTTAACACATAGAATCCACGCCCCCATAGCATTCCTAATATTTTATCATACATATAGCGCTTATACAATAAATATTACAAAAATCAAAATGAATGTAAAAAAAAAAAAGGCTAAAATAGACAGACTAAGCAGTTCCCCAAGCCCCGGGTGACTCTTCAAGTCCCAAGCATCTATTTTCTAACAGAACATGGACAAGATCAAAACCAAATGTGCCAAAACATGATGCAATCATGGAGAAAACAATCATATAGACAGCGTTTAAATACTAAACCGGTAGGCATGCTCTCTAGGCTACAAAAAAACTAACACATAAATATTGAAAGTTGCATCGATAGAGACTAACCAGTCGAGAATTAAATAGATAACAATAAGAAGACCAAAGCAGTAGAAATAAAGGAACGATACAGCAAGCTGAAACTAAGAATGAATCCTCCCAAAGCCAAAGCAAAATAGAATTTGCAATATATTTTTTGTGTGTAGAGAGAATACGTGAAAAAATTTTCCTAAATGAGAGGAAAAGACTTGTTTATATAGGCAAAGGGGTTTATAGTTAATTATGTAATAAAAGAATAGTCATATTCAGAAAATCAATTCAAGGGTTAAAAGGGGAAAAGAGGATAATCCCTAAGAATCAATTAATAAAACTCTTTCCTTATTCTTGGTAGCTGAATCAATTAATAAAAGAAAAAAAAATATTTTTTTTATATAAAGTCTGTCTAAGCAAATAAAAGGGGTAAAAATAGTTGGTAAGATATTCTCAATCCACGCTTTTAAAAATTTGCCATAGATAGGAGATAGTGAGGCTGTCACCATGTTTCAAATTCAAAGCCATATGTGAATCAAAAATTCAATCAAGGACAAAAGATCACACTTTACAATAATTGGACGAGTACAATCACAGTAAACTAAATAGAGGAAGAAAATCCCATCCATTTCAACGCTACTCAGCAAGAAAAAAAATATCACATATTGATTAAAGAAATCACCTATGCCAGTACCAAATTATTCTAACATAGACCAAACGTAATGCCTTCACAAATTGTTCATGAAACTAGTATAATATGATCAACAAAGAGTCCACAAACACATGATTGCAAGACTAAACATTGACTTCTATTTTTTAACTATCCTAAGGCAAATTGTCATAGTAAAAATTAGGATTCGAAGAAATTCATGAAAATTAGGGCATTTAACACATGTGAATCTAGAAATACTAATAAACATGGAATTGGAACAGTCAAGTCAAAATTATACTCCAAACATTACGAATTTTAAAACTAAGAACCTGTTTTCGATGATTCGCAAGCAAGGGGTTCATTGAATCCTCCCCGGTCATCAACTCCGGCGAGGATGTGCCGACACTGAGACAGTGAACAAAGGAGAGGGTGACCGAGGAAGTTCACCGGAGGCTACGATCGTTGGCTGTAAGGCAGCTGTGCAGTGTCGACGGTGATGGCGAGGTGGTGCGGTGGGTTCACCAGTGGTGTACGAGGGAGATCTGATATGGAGTTTGAGAGAGAGGAGTTGAGGCTGGTTCGTCGGCGACGCAGTGGTGGTGCGACTGTTGTTGTCCATGAAGAGAGAAGAGAGGAGAGATGGAGGAGGATAGAGGAGGGAGTATATGGGTTCACCGGCGGTGGATTTCACCGGCGATGGAAGTGCGGCGAGAGGTGTGAGGCGTGAGGAGAGGGAGATCGAGAGAGAAGAGAGAAAATGGGAGAGAGAGGGAGTTACAGCTGATGTGTTTGGATTAGGGTTAGGTTTTGGGGGAATGATGGGTTAAAAGGAAAGAAAAAAGAAGCTGATCTCAGCCGTTGGATCAATCTTGATCAACTACTGGGATTTAAAATTGCAAAAAGGGTCAAATTTGGGTTATTTAAATTGTGTTCAATTGAAATAGAATTGGGGGTTTAAAATTGGGCCAGATTAAAATCAATTTAGGCTAAAATTGACACAAATTTGAGTACAAAAATGGCTAGAATTTAAATAAATTAGGAAAATTAAATCCGACTGCTATTTAATAGATACAATAATAAATCAGTGAATATATAACAAAATTAATTAATGTCATAAAATCATTACTTTTTGATTAATTATGAATGAAATAAAATTAATGACACATAATATATATTTTTTGAAATCGATGATAATAATAATTTTTAAATAAATTAGGCGTCTATAAATTATGAATTTGAATTTTAAGAAAATGCTGAAATAATAATAATAATAATAATAATAATAATAATAATAACAATAACAATAATAATAATAATAATAATAATAATAATAATAATAATAGACTATGTGTTTGTAAATTATGAGTATGCATATTTGCGGGAATAATTTAATTGAATATTTACAAAATTATGTAAAATATTATATTTAAATTAGTAAATTATATACATTATACAAGAATATAAAATTAAATGCTAAATATAAATTGCATACCTTAAAATCATGAATACGAAATATCAGAATTTATTTGGTACCAAAAATAATAATTAAAAAATCAAAACTAATATTTTTGGGAAAATAGCAGCCGGGTAAGAATATCGGGAGGTCAAAATTGGGTGTCAACAGCTTCCCCTTTGTTTCTTGGTAATGATTGAAAAATTGTTGAGCAACAAACGTTGACGTAGTAGCCAATTTTGTTTGAGCAAAAAAGGGAATTTGTCAAAATAGTCGGGCCGAAACTTGGTTTCAAGTCGCCTACATATCTCGGGTTTACGAGAATCAGTCCGTGTATAGTTCTAGACTTAGGAATGAATGATAGTCCTAAAGAATACCAATGCTACAGTATATGGGAAAAACAAAGGTAGTATGAGCCGATGAAATTGGAGTGGGTAGAATTCAAAACAGTAGTTTTAATGAGAAGTGTGAGAATGAGAGGTGAATGTGTTTCAAGCTATATTGGAGTGACCGAAAGATAAGTGAAATCATATCTCAGAAACAGGAGTGTGAGTTACTCCCATTCTTAACTCGTTATTCCTTCGTTACCTGCGCACTTTCTAGTATAACTAGATAAAATGGTTAAAGCATATGGATCGAATAAATGATGAGTAGTTGTTGTGAGTATTTAAACATGATGCAATTTCCCAGTTAGACCATGAGCATTTACTTTGAGACGACAAGGATGATGTCTCTAAGCTATGATGTCTTGGGCCCATGATAAGCAAAAAGTAAATCCTTGGACCATGAAATGACGTCCGTAGGCCATGAAAATGATGCCTTTAGACTATGACGCCTTTGGAGCATGATAAGCAGAAAGTAAATCCTTAGGCCATGAAATGATGTCCGTAGGCCATGAAAATGACTCCTTTAGACCATGATGACTTCGGAGCATAATAAGTAGAAAGTAAACCCTTAAGCCATGAGATGATGTCAACAGGCTATGAATATGATGCCTTTGAACTAGGACGCCTTAGAGTAATTATATAATGATTAAAGAAAGCGTAGCTGTCTTGAATGGAATAATGGGTCGTTGGATGATTTGAGTAGCCTGGCCTACAATAATTTGATGTAGTTCAGCAGCCTGATGCAATTTGTATGCTTGATTGCGGATTCTGCAGGTACAATGTAATATAGACTCTTGTAGGAGCCATGTAGTGTAGATTTCTGCGCATGCACTGTGGGTGTGGACTCTTGCAGGATCCATGCAATATTGAATCTTGCAGGAGCCATGTAATATAGATTTCTGCGGATGCACTACGGTGTGGACTCTTGTGGGAGCCATGCAATATTAATTTCTGTGGATGCACTATGGGTGTGAACTCTTGCAGGAGCCATGCAATATTGAACCTTGCAGGAGCCATGTAATATAGATTTCTGCAGATGTACTGCAGTGTGGACCCTTATGGGAGCCATGCAATATTAATTTCTGCAGATGCACTGTGGTGTGGACTCTTACGGGAGCCATGCGATGTCGATTTCTGCGTATGTACTGTGGTATGAACTCATGCGGGAGCTATACAATATTGACCCTTGCAGGAGCCGTGCAATGTAGATTTTCAGGGATGCACTGCGGTGTGGACTCTTATGGGAGCCATGCCATGTTGACTCTTGCAAGAGCCAGGCGATGTAGATTTCTATAGATGTAATGCGGTGTGGACTCATATAGGATACATACAATGTTGACTCTTACGGGAGCTGTGCAATGCAGATAGGGTAGCTTAGATGTTTTCCCATGTCGAAAATAGAGTAGTTTGTGCAACTATACCTGTCATCCTACACTCAAAGAAAACTGTAAGTTTGTAAACGGGGAAGGTCGATTTGTGCCTCTGTTATGAATGGCGTGTTTTCTCGTTGCTTGATATCGTGGGCCGATGATAGGCTTCATCTGGGTTTTCACTTAGGTAAAAATAAAAACAAGTTTAAGAATTGCGTTTTGAAAATTTTGCTCTCGGAAAATGAGAAATGAAAATTTTTTATAGTAAAGGAAATTACAATATTACTGAATCATCGACTGTGACATGTTTCTAGACAATGCAACTTCTTATAAGCAAATATCTTTTTATCTAGAAATTTTTGATTCTTCAAAAAATTTTACCCAGTGTAGATTTGTCTGCTTCGGTAGGTAAAGGTTGCTTGCTATAAATTTTTGAGATTTTCTCAAAATATTTGCCCCAGTATCATAGTTTCGCAAATGCTATCCCATGGAATTTTTTACATCCTCTCAAAAATTCTACCCCAGTTACATGCTTAAAAAGGGAAATTGGAGAATTTTCTTAAGATAGGACCGAACTCCAAAGGAGCGCCTATATATCCCTCTTAAATGGGAATCAGGTCAAACATAGTTTCAATTACAGGGGAAAAGAGCATGAAAAAAAATAGCTTAAACATAATATCTCTTAACAACGTCTGAATTGATAGGCTTGGACCAAACTTTGCCATCCATTTCTACAAGTACGAGTGCTCTTCCTGTCAAAACTCAATGAACCACATAAGGGCCTTGCCAATTCGGTGAGAATTTTCCTTTTACTTCATCTTGATATGGAAAAATCCTCTTTAGAACCAACTGTCCGGGTGAGAAGTGTCTCGATTTAACCTTCTTGTTGAAAGCTTTGGCCATTCTATTCTGATAGAGTTGACCGTGACAGACTGCATTTATCTTCCTTCCGTCTATGAGTGCCAGTTGCTCGAATCTACCTTGTATTCATTCATCGTCACTCAATTCTGCTTCCTGAATGATTCTGAGAGAGGGTATTTCTACCTCAGCAGGTATCACTGCTTCATTATCATAAACTGAAAGATAAGGTGTAGCTCCTATAGAAGTTCTGATTATAATGAGATATCCTAGTAGGGTAAAAGGCAACTTTTTATGCCAATGCTTGTAATTATCAATCATCTTTCGAAGTATCCTCTTGATGTTCTTATTGGCAGCTTCCACCGCTCCATTCATTTGTGGTCTATATGTTGTGGAGTTTCGATACTTGATCTTGAACATCTCATATGTTGATCTCATCAAATCACTATTGAGGTTGGCACCATTATCTGCAATGATAGACTCAGGTACTCCAAATCGGCAAATAATGTGATTTCGAACAAAATCATCCAAGACCTTCTTTGTAACTGACTTATGAGAAGTGGCTTCAACCTACTTAGTGAATTAGTCAATTGCAACAAGAATAAACCTGTGTCCATTGGACACGGCTGGTTCAATAGGACCAATGACATCCATGCCCTAAGCTGCGAAGGGCCAAGGGGAGCTAGTGACATGGAGTTCATTGGGAGGAACTCAAATCATTTTGGCATGAGTTTGGCATTGATGACGTTTTTGCACATAACGAATGCAATCGGTCTCCATAGTCAACCAAAAGTAACCTGATCTCAATATCTTCTTTGCCAACATAAATCCGTTCATGTGTGGACCACATGTTCCAACATGTATCTCCTTAATCAACCTGGACTCTTCCTTAGCTCCGATGCATCTTAGCAAACCCAAATCTGGAGTACTTCTATACCGGATTTCTCCATTAAAAAGAATTGATTGGCTAACCTTCTGGATACTCGTTGCATTCTTTGGATAATCTCCATTCTTCAGATATCCTTGTATATTAGTATACTATGGTTTTCCATCCACCTCTTTTTCTATATGAAAATAATATGCAGGCTGCTTTTGTATGTGAACAGGGATGGAGTCAACATAATTCTTGTCTAGATACTAGATCATGGAAGACAAAGTGGGCAAAGCGTCTGCAAACTCATTCTGGATTCTTGGGATGTGCTTGAACTCTATCTTACGAAACTTCTTGCGCAACTTTTGTATGCAATCTGAGTATGGTAGGAGCTTTGTATTTCTTATGGCCCACTCACCTCGCACATGATGAATCAATAAATTCAAATCTCTAATTACTAATATTTCCTGGACGTTCAAATCAATTGTCAAACGAAGCTCTAAAATGCAAGCTTTATATTCAACCATGTTGTTGGTGCAGGGGAATTTGAGATTGGCTGACATAGGATAATGTTGACCAGTCTCCGAGACCAAAACAACACCAATACCTACTCCTTTGAAATTTGCATCCCCATCAAAGAATAATCTCCAACCATCATATTCTTCAGAGATATCCTCCCCTACGAATGCCACTTCTTCATCAGGAAAGTAAGTTTTCAATGGCTTATACTCCTCATCCATGGGATTCTCGGTCAGGTGATCTACTAGTGCTTGTGATTTTATAACCTTTTGCGTGACATAGACTATGTCAAATTCATTCAATGATATTTGCCAATTAGCTAGCTTCCCGGTAGGCATCGATTTATGAAATATGTACATCAAAGGATCCATTTTGGAGATCAGGTAGGTTGTGTATGCCGAGAGATAGTGCCTCAATTTCTGAGATATCCAGTTCAAAGCACAACACGTGTGCTCTAGTAAAGAATACCGAGACTCATGCGATGTGAACTTCTTAGTCATGTAATAAATTACTTGCTCCTTCCTGCCTGTTTCATCATGTTACCCAAGAATACAACCGAAAGTATTGTCCATCACAGATAAATATAATAATAAAGGCCTACCAAGTTCGGGAAGAACCAGAATGAGAGAATTCGACAAATAATCCTTGATTTTATCGAAGGCTTGCTGACACTCTGTCGTCCATTCTATAGGAGCGTCGTTCTTCAACAACTTGAAAATTGGCTCACAAATAATAGTGGATTGAGTTATGAAGCGACTGATATAATTAAGACAGACTAAGAAACTCATCATCTCTTTCTTGCTTTTGGGCGGTGGAAGATCTTGAATAGCTTTGATCTTAGTTGGATCCAATTTTATACCTTGACGACTGACACTAAGGCGTAACAAATTGCCAGCAGGGACCCCGAAGACACATTTTGCAGGATTCAACTTCAAATTGTACTTAGTCTATCTGTTAAAGAACTTTTCGAGATCGGCCAAGTAATTTGTACCTTTTTATGACTTGATGATGACGTCATCCACATAAACCTCAATTTCCTTGTGGATCATGTCATGGAACAGAGCTTTTATGGACCTTATATACGTAGCTCCAGTATTCTTCAACCTAAATGGCATGAACTTGTAATAGTACACTCCCCAAGGAGTGATGAAAGAGGTTTTCTCGGCATCGTCCTCATGTATTTTGATCTGATGATAACCAGCAAAGCAATCTACAAATGACTGAGTTTCATGTTTAGCATAATTATTGATCAATATATGTATGTTCGGGAGTGGAAAATCATCCTTAGGGCTAGCTTTATTGAGATCCCTATAATCCACATAAACTCTCACCTTTCCATCTTTCTTAGGAACAGGCACAATGTTGGCTAATGAAGTTGGATACTTAGTTACTTGAAGGATACCAACCTCAATTTGCTTGGAAATTTCCTCTTTGATTTTCAAACTTAGATCGGTCTTGTATTTTCTAAGCTTCTGCTTGATAGGGGGACAAGATGGATCAGTGGGCAACCTGTGGGCTACTATTGAGGTGCTTAGTCGTTTCATGTCGGCATAAGACCAGGCAAAAACATCTGGATGCTTTCTTAAAAACTAAATATACTCCTCCTTCTCATCTTTGGGTAAATAAACACTAACACGGGTTTCTTTTACTGTCTCAAAATTCCCTATGTTCACTATTTCCAACTCTACTAAGTTTGCCTTTGGTTTATCTTCAAAATCTTCAACCTTACTTACAAATTCTTCGGGCACCTCCTCTTCTTCCATTTCTTCTAATTCACTTATATTATGTTGCACAGTCTCATTATGTGTCACAGTCTCAGATTCAATATTTTTAAAAGTGATTTTCCTGAAAGAAATAGAAATAAATAATATCAGTAAAAAAAAAAAGAAAGCTTTTTTTTATTAATTCAAATGACATTAAAAGTCTTCAAATATAATGCCAAATTAAAAGAAAAATAAAATAACTGAAAAGATGCGAACCAGCTCAAAATTGAGTCTATTTATTTCAAAAAATAAGATAAATTCTTCAGACTCTCCCGTACTTCATCTTCACCATCATCAAGAAACCCGCCAGAGTGGAAAATTTGGTACAATGACAGCAAAGGATCAAGTGCATCCTCGTCCATGTAGCCTAAGCCGTAAGTTTCATTCTTTATGGAAGGTTGTACAGGTCCAACTATTCCATGTAATCTGGCCCCAAGACCCTTACCTGGTTCATATCCGAATTTGAGCATTTTCTCTCCTTTAATTTTCCAGCTCGACTTTTCTTCAATGTTTCCAACCAGCTCCAATGTGTGGAATATTTCTCCGTCAAGAATTTCCTTTCCCTCAACAACATATACGAGATATATTCTTTCACTATGTATTACCACCTCTTGATGATCGTACTCAAATTTGGGACATTGGTGTAGCGTGGATGGGATTACACCAGCTATGTGAATCCACGGGCTACCAAGCAAGGGGTTGTAGGAAGCGGGGATGTCCATCACTTGAAATGTTATGGGGAAAGTGACAGGGCCCATTATCATGTCCAATGTGATCTCTACAATAGTATCTTGCTGGGAGCCATTAAACGCTTTCACGTTCATCTTCCAATTTTATATTTTAGCCAAATCAACTACCAACCTTGTCAGTGTACCCAATGGACATATGTTTAATCCCGAACCTAGGTCAATCAGCACTCGAGATACAACTCTTTCTCCATGTTACATTGTAGCATGCAAGTCTTTATTGTACGACTATCCTTTAGGGTGCAACTCATCCTCGTTGAAGGATATCTTGCATGCCTCGAATACCTGCCCGATCATATGGTCTATCTCTCTACCTGTTATAGTAGATGGTACATAGGCTTCACTTAAGACTTTCATCAAAGCTTTTTTATGGTGTTCAGAAGTCTACAACAGTGTCAGGATGGATATCTGAATCGGGGTCTTATTCAACTGATCTACCACATAGTACTCTTTAGCTTGTATCTTCTTCCAAATACCATTCTCCTCCATTTCTATCATGGGTTGTTTACTTTTACTAGCACTTCCTTGGATTGGATTTTTCAGTGTATAGATTCTCTCAGATCTGGTGACACCTTGGGCGAAGTCTGCTTCAGCCACCTTTACTCTTGACAGAGTGTCCTACTTATAGTTCCAAAGGACTACATGAGGATTATAAATAGTTGGGGGACCTTTGATGATTGTGAAAGGAGTCTTAGGTATTGGACCCTCAACCTCAAACGGTGTCCGCTTTGGTGTACTGATAGATATTTCTTTTGCCTTCTCGATGAACCAGATAGAGTTTTCCAGTCTACCAATTCATCAACATCGAGCATGTTTACTTGATGATCTGATAGCGGATTGTTGGTGATGTTTAACGATAGATCTTTCAATTAAGTGGCCTTAGTGTTGATCAAAATTTGGATTTTGTCCTTCAGAGTATAACATATTTCTATGGTGTGACCCCTCATCCCAGAATGATACGAGCAAACCTTGGTAGGATCAAAATGCTTGGCTTGAGTATTCTCACATCCAGTAGCAATGGGCATGACATAGCCTATTTTCTTAAGTCTTTCGTATAGTTGGACTATAGGTTCGGCTAAGGAAGTGTATTCTTTTTTTTGGAAATTGGCACTGGGTCTTTGATTTTATTGGGGAGAAGGCTGGGGTGTTTGCACATGAGTGGGTTGGGCACTATACATGGGGTAAGCAGGGCTTAGGAATTATGGATGTCGTGAACATGGGGTAGGTACTTGGTATATCGGGGTCTGATATGGCATTGGGGTTTACATTTGGTAAGGAGATATCGAGTATGGCATTGGATATTATGGATAGGGAGGTGGAGTTTTAATCGGAGTTTGGTAATTGGGCAATCTCTTTGAAGCCTGGGCTACTATCACTGTACCTACCTCATTTTTCTTTTTGTTCTTAGTAATTCCTTTAGACTGCAAAGACTTGTTGCTAGCCTGTAAAGCTTCCAGATTGATAATGCTTCCGTTCTTGAGACCCTCCTCAAGTATTTCTCCTACCTTGATGATTTCAGCAAAACATTTATCTACGACAGTTATCATTTTCTCAAGATATTTGGACTCCTGCCCGCGAATAAAGTATTCCTTCATTTGAGATTCTTCAATCAGGGGTTGAGCCCTTGCAGCCTCGGACTTCCATCTTATAGCATAGTCCCTGAATGACTCATTTGCTTTTTCTTCAAAGTTTGTATATAGAGCCAGTTGGGGGCATTGTCAATGTTGATCCCGAACCATTCCATAAAATCTGATGCTATATCGATCCAGCCTTTCCACTTTTTTGCATCCTACTCAATATACCATGTTAGGCTTCCCAAGTGAGACTTCTCATGAACATTTTCATTCTTATCTTCTCGTCTCTCCCGACTTCGGCCAACTTATCACAATACATGCGCAAATGTACGTTGGGATCTCCAGTCTCGTTATACAATTCAAACTTTGGAGGTTTGTACCCCTCTGGTAACTCCACATCAGGGTGTACACATAAATTTTCATAACTGAGCCCCCTTAATCCCTTGCTTCCCTCAAGTTGCTTCAGCCTCTCAACCATAGATTGCATCATGGTTTTTTTTTTGTGAAGGATCGGGTGCATACTGAGGATAGGTGAATGGGGTTGTTTCGACATAGATGGGGTTCAAAGAGTGGCTGCCAAATGCTTGGTTGTAGGATACGTTAGTGAAGGGCGTATGTAGGTAAGTGGGATATTTAGCATTTTGGACATGTTGAGTGGGATATATGGGATTTGGAGTATTATGGATATTTTGAGGAAGAGAAAGGTTTTTGGATATTTTGAGAGAAGGAAAGGTTTTGGATGTTTTGAGGAGGAGGAAGGTTTTGGATGTTTTGAGGTGAGGGTAATTGATGGCTTGGGGTAGAGGTTTGAGATTTTGCACCAGTATGACCATTGACTTGTGGTTCAAGAGGGGTATTAAGGGTAACAGAAAGATGGGTCAAGTTGCGCACTTGCGCTAATTCTCCTTGTAGTTCGAGAATACGTTGTCCCATTCTTAGGATAATTCATTTTGTCCCATGACACTTTCTCCTTCTGTGCTTTTATCTGTAGCGTTGTTGTCATCTCCCATTTTCTCTTAACCTTTCAAATCTGTAAGAGGAGGAAGAGAAGAAGGAGCCCCTTTTGACCATGTGTGATAGGCCAGGGTGCACAAATCATCCTTTGAGAAAAGGGAAAGACAAAACAAAATCAAAGACAACCAAAGTTAGCAAGGTGATACATAATGTTAGAATAAACACATTGATTTGCAACAAATAATCGCCCTAAAATGCAAGGAGCCTCGTTGAGCTAGAGGTAGGCCTAATACGACAAATTTTGTGTTTCATGATGATTAATCCAAGACGCATTAGACGCAAATGGGAGTTTAGAGTTAGATAAAAATAATAAAACCCGACTATTTTATTAAATCCATAAAATTTAAAACTACTACAATCTTTTATGAAATTAAAAACAAAAATAAAACTAGGGGAAATGGGTAACAAAAGGGGAACATCCTATCATTCAAACTTCTCAATGGTGGTGATGATCTATAGAGCCTAGAATGATTTGCATCTGCATCTATGGAGAAGTGACATAGTGTTGATTCAACAAGTTCCGAGCCCAGATGGATTCCTCCACGTCCTCAAAGTAGTAAGCCTGCTTTTGCTTGTTGAACTCTATATCCTCGGCATCTTCCACAAGCCATACATAGTACTCTGGAGAGCAATAAGCCTATTCGCCATATACGCGAATAGTCAAAAACTCATCCCATTGTCGCAGTACTTCTTTAATCTTGGGGCTCTCTTGGATAGGCCCAAATTCAACCTTCGACTTGCCCATATGCTCTCATAGAGGTACGACTTGATTTCTACCAAATTAATGAAGCACTCTTATTGGGGCATAAGGTTGAATGATCTTTAGGCCAATAAGCTTGCTATAATAGATCTCGCGGACTCGTATGACACCAGTTGGTGCAGACAACCACGAGTATATCCATTGAATTTGATAACCCAAGAGCTCTTTCATATACATACACCAATCCTCCGTACCCATAGGAGCACCAAATAGCCTCATCCTTTTGGAATGTGTATCAATCCTATTGCCCATTCCATCAAGTATATCCACCATGTTTTGGCGCCTGTAAAAGTGCTCCACATCCCACAACTGAAGCAATAGATTGCAGCCCTCACAGAACCTACCTCCTCTAGCACACTTAGATAGGGCCCTCAGCATTTCTACCACAATCATAGGAACCAAAGTGACCTCTATATTGTCGACTCCTGGAGCTTTACCTCAAACCATAGAACAAAGACATATGTCAATCTTCCCATGCTCTCTAGGAAAGACCAAGACACCCAGTAGAGCTATAGGAAGAGTATTCAACCTCTTCTTTTTCCATTTCTCGACTGAGCAAGAAAATTCCCTTCGAAATATTATGTGTCCGTCTTTGTGACAAAAACGTTCATATAGAAAATCCAGAGAGATCCACCCAAAATCCAAGCAAGCCAATTTGAGGTTATTTTTTAGCCCAAGATAATGCAAGAACTTCTTTCCCGATTGTTTGTGAGGTAAGATCATCTTCCGATATCGATAATGCAAATTAGTGAATCCACTAATTTTCTCGATGGTGGATGTCATTTCGAAGTCTTTGAATTTGAAGACCACTTGATTCGGATCCTAGAATTTTAGCAGAGCTTTGATCAGATACCGATCAGGAGAAACATCTACCAAAGATGTCAGAGAAGAGAGGAGAGATGGAGAAGGAAAGAGGAGGGAGTATATGGGTTCACCGGCGGTGGATTTTGCTTGTGATGGAAGTGCGGTGAGAGGTGGTGAGGCGTGAGGAGAGAGAGATCGAGAGAGGAGAGAGAAGGTGAGAGAGAGGGAGTTACGGTTTGTGTGTTTGGATTAGGGTTAGGTTTGGGGGAGTGATGGATTAAAAGGAAAGAAAGGGGAAGCTTATCTCAGTCGTTGGATCAATCTTGATCAACGACTGGGATTTAAAATTACAAAAAGGGTCAAATTTGGGTTATTTAAATTGGGTTCAATTGAAATAGAAT
This sequence comes from Capsicum rhomboideum, assembly GCA_031232105.1. Taxonomy (NCBI): domain Eukaryota; kingdom Viridiplantae; phylum Streptophyta; class Magnoliopsida; order Solanales; family Solanaceae; genus Capsicum; species Capsicum rhomboideum. The sequence continues at coordinate 48,781,782 of CP124716.1, read as the reverse complement.
TGGGGGTTTAAAATCGAGAAAGATTAAAATCAATTTAGGCTAAAATTGACATAAAATTGGGTACAAAAATGGCTAGAATTTAAATAAATTAGGAAAATTGAATCTGACTGCTATTTAATAGATATAGTAATAAATCAGTGATTATATAACAAAATTAATCAATGTCATAAAATCATTATTTTTTGATTAATTATGAATGAAACAAAATTAATGACACATAATATTTTTTTTTTGAAATCGATGATAATAATAATTTTGAAATAAATTAGGCGTCCATAAATTATGAATATGAATTTTAAGAAAATGCTATAATAATAATAATTAAAAAAAAATAAAAGAAAAGAAAAGAAAATAATAATAATAATAATAATAATATACTGTGTTTGTAAATTATGAGTATGCATATTTGCGGGAATAATTTAGTGAATATTTACAAAATTATGTAAAATATTATATTTAAATTAGTAAATTATATACATTATATAAGAATATAAACTTAAATGCTAAAAATAAATTGCATACCTTAAAATCATGAATACAAAATATCAGAATTTATTTGGTACCAAAAATAATAATTAAAAATTCAAAACTAATATTTTTGTTAATAGCAACCCGGGTAAAATATCGGGAGGTCAAAGTTGGGTGTCAACATGTATGTCTACTTCATGAGTGTGCCAACCCCGATTGGTTTTAGTAATCCGATCCAGAATCTCAAAAGCCTGATCCCAATGTAATCTCATGAAAGCTCCACCTCTGACAGTGTCTGCTATCGCCTTATTGTTCGCATTCAAACCTCTGTAGAAGATCTAAAGCAACATACGACCTGCTATCTTATGATTTGGGACATTCTGTAGCTTCTTCTAAAACCTCAACCAGGTCTCATATAACACCTCTGAATGTAACTGCCTGAAGTTATAAATCTCGTCTTTCAACTACAATATTTTGGAAGGTGGGAAAAATCTCTCTGAAAACTAAGTCCTCAATTAATTCCAAATAATGATCGATCTATGTGGTAACACTGTCAACCATAACAAAGCCTCCCCCATCAGAGAAAAAGGAAACAACCACAGTCTATTAGCTTCTTGGCTTACTCCCGGCATATTATAGGAATTACAAATCCCTACAAAGTTTATCACGGGTAGCTTTACATCAGCAATAGCAAGGCTTGTGAGTACTCCCTTTAAGTTCAGCAACTGTACCATAGCATTTGTGATGTCAAACTTAGTCCCTAGAGGTAATGCCGGTGGGAGAATAGCACCGATTTTGACTGTCTCAAGAGAGTCTGGCTCTTCTTCTATGTCATCAAACTAAGGAAGATACGGCTGTAGAGGTTGTTTCCCTATTCCTTCTCTTCCTATCAAATTCGTCAAGTGCAACTCGACGATCTGCTTTAGCTTATCTATCCCTTTCTTCCCTAGCTGCCTGTCTGATAGCATCTTGTCTCGCATTCTCCTCAACTATTAATCAAGTACTAGTTTGCTCCATGGTTTCCTGAAGCCCTGGAACTTGAAACCCTTGGTTCAAAACTCCTTCAACATGAACTCCTTGATTATGAACTCTCTCATTCACTATCCTTATATTAGCTCTTAGAGTTCTCTCAATTTTAGTATCAAGTGTAATTACTAGATTACCTTGGCTCTGAGTGTTGGGCTTGTACTGTTGTGCACCCTAAAATCAAAAGAAAAGTAAAATTAGAAAACAGAAACCAACAGCCCGACAAACACAATCTATTAACTCCATAACCGTATTCCCCGGCAACGATGCCAAAATTTAATGTCGCCCAAACTACACCTCTAAACAGAGTATAAAATGGTCATTGATCAAATATAGAATCCAACTAGTTGGGGTCGATCCCATAAGGAACAAGTAAAAATCTCTATCAAGTTTTCTATCTAAGCAATCAATAACAATTTCCAGTAAAAGAGGGGGGCTTTAGTAAATCAAAATTTCAATAGTAATAGTTTTGGAGTTGTTGGATTTGTAATCAGTATGAGAGAGGCACTAGGACTGTGCTCCCTAATAACTTTATAACTCTTGTGGTGCTCGGCATGCAGAATTGATAGGTTATGTTCATCTAATTGACTAAGTTACTCTCTTGATAGATGCTTATCCCCAATCACAAAGGTTCATGTCTCATAGGTTTTGCATTACTAACCCCTATCATTGATCCCATATTTGTCTGTCCTATTTATACACTTAAAATCTAATTAAGTAGAAGTTGATATCACTAAGTCTCATTGTTGATTCCCTTTTCTCATTCGTTACTCTTGCTAAAAGTCCAAAGTAGAGATAAGGTGAACCCTAATGTTTGCAACCGTTAATAAAACAATCAAACCAAAGAGAATAACAATATATGCCCATACACCCATTGAAAGTCACCTCATACTATGATCACTACTTCATTAATCCGTCATGGTTTCCACGACCCTAGTTATGGTGTTTAGCTGCTCATCATTGCAAGAACACAAGAAGAATTCATGGAAGAAAGCATAAATATGAACTTATAATTATAAGATGAAAACTCCAAAAATCTCACTTTGAATTAAAACCCTATTAATCAATGTTTGTGAATTCAAGAACAAAAATATGCCTGGAACCCTTAGAATAATGTAATAAAGTGTAAACTGGTACAAAAGACCTAATAAGAGTATTTATAGACAAAATAAAAAACTTATCCTAAACATACAGGGATTTACTGAGTCGGTGACTCAGATGATGTAAGGTACGATCGTGGGTAGGTCCCATGATCGTCCTTGATGCTTGTAGGTTGGCACTGGACTTTGTCATCTTGTAGATCATTGCTGCTATGAGTCTCAATATGAGCTTGTGCCTTCTTTGTAATCGTGCTTCCCTCTCGTCTATTCCTCTTGACACTTTACACCTCTAAACCTCAAATGTTGACTTCCTTCCCATGGTTCCTTAGTACGATCATGAAATCTTCCTAAGATCATGGAACCCTCTCATCTCATAACTTCACAGTTAGTTCCTGTAGTATTGATTTTCAAGGCCCTCTTCTCACGATTACAATCGTAGCATCAATGTATGATCGTGGGAAGCTTATGCCTGTATGACACCTGAGAGGTAATCCTCTGATTCAACCCATGACAACTTGGTACGACCGTGGTTAGATCCCATAGTCGTGGAATGGGTCATCTGAAGCCCTAGCTACCATATTTCCTACTCTTTGCTTCTCCTTATCTTTTTGGCCTGCAAATACCCCAAGAACACATCATATCCATATAAAAACACCTTCATAATTGCAAATATTCATAGGTTTAAGCATCAAAAGTGCCGTAAGTCCACAACACATTAATTACTAGGGAGATGTGGGGGATCCGTGAGACTTTATAAGCATATGGTACAAAGCTTAATGAGTTGAGCTTACCACAGAAGTCTAAAGCTTAGGATGAAGAGTGGACTATTATGAAAACTGAGCTTGCTTCTTTGCAAACTCATGGAGATCAACTCTGGTTCCCTGACTTGTCACATGATGCAATATCTCAGACCCAAACTCAGGAGAGTGTTCTATCTTCTAAAAAAAGGATGAGAATCCTTCAGAGACTGAGAATGAGGGAGAAGATGAGACTGAGGTTTTTACTGATAGTATTTATAAGATGCAAGTGGATATGTAATTTGCTGAGCAGGTTATATTGGAGGCAGCTTTGGTGAGGTCTACTCAGGAGACTTAGCAAATTAGTGCTAGCTAGTCCAACCCACTGAGGACGCCTTCAATCAGACCACTGATCTAGTTGCTATTTTGGAGACAGTTGTCAACGCCCTATATCCAGCCCCATAGACTTTTTCTAGAGCTGAGCTGGGCACTGATGCCTAGACTGAGGCCGCTTCTGCGAGTCAGTCACTACCACAGGCTTAACACTATTCAGTAGAACCCTTCCACTTATTATTTTATTATATCTTTAGTCATATTGCATTGAGGACAGTGCTTACTTTTGAGTTGAAGGTATTATTTTTGGTGCTATAATATTTGATTCTGATTTTGATACTTTGTTTTTGCTTGTGGTTCTGATGCTATGATTCAGATACTATTTTTGGATTTGGTTTGTAATAATTCTAGATGATTTTTATTTTTATAGGTGCATGTGTTTTGTTATTTCTTAGTGTAGTAGTTCATAGTATAGTTGATAAATAAAGCTCTTTTTGGCTTGGTACTTAAGAGAAAGTGTGCTGGCAATAGAACACTTTGACTCGAATAGACTATTGGGGAGATTATTTTGCATGCATAATTTTTAATAATGAAAAATTTGTTTGTGAATTGCTCCACCTTTCAAAATGTGCCCATCTTTTTTAAAAATTTTATTTGGTTGAGTTGAAGTGGTTGGGCACTCATTTTTGTGAATACTTGTATCTTGTTTTGACTACCCGATTAACTCCCGTGATATGTGCTATGAATGTGTCTGGAAGTTCATATATTTGGGGACCATTCAATTCCGTCTCTAGTCATCCTAGTATTCCCTGTAAATACATTTAAAAAAAGAGGAAAAAAATTAAAAGAAGCAAAAAAGATTGCAATTATGAATTTAGCTTGTAAATATTTGAAGAGTTTAGCTCTTAAAATGATAGAAGGAAGTAGATGGAAAGTTAATCCAATAGAATTAGTCCATAGTATGTCAAAAGAAGTGTAGCACCCCGTACCTTCCCAACCCTACTTGACGACATTCAATAATGTTTACTTAGGTGTTGAGACCTATAAGTATGTATTTGGTAATGTTAATGATGAGAAAATTGAAATTTGGTGTAACACCCCGTACGTTTCTAACCTCACTTGATACCTTGGGGTCATATCTACCTAGGTGTTAAGATGCCATGAGTATGTGTTTTATAGTGTCATTGGTGAAACATTTGATATCGGACCTACTATGTGCGATTAGACCTTCGTATGAGGTATTTTGTGATTTCGTGGAGTATTTGGGTAATACCCCGTACACATTCTAACCTCGCTTGGCAACTTGGAGTCATGTTTACTTGATGAGTAAGATCACTAAGTAAGTATTTTGTAGTGTTTTGATAAGGTATTGGACGATATGCAAGTATTGAAGAAATGGCCAAAAAATTCAGCAAGGTGCTGAAACTTGCGCCACTACCCTTTAGGGGGTGTGGCACAAGCCACTGATTCATAGGGCAAGTAAATCTTGCGCCACTGCCTTGCTTTCCAGCAGTGGCGCAAGGCACAAAACATGTTCCCTTCCGGACTCGTTTCGCAACGCAATTCTACGTCGATTCTTATATGATTTCTTTTGGTTCTTTGGAGTTCTTTGAGCATTGTTAAAGATTCAAATACTTCAATACAGTCCTACATACTCCTACATGATCAAATCATGAAATATAAATAGTTATCCAAAATGTTGAATGAAGCCATCGACGACTAAAATTCCTATTTTTGCGATTGAGACGACGAATGAGAATCTCGTAAGAGAATATTATCGTGACATTATGGAATTATTTAAATATGAGATATATGGTGAACTATACATGAAATTTGATGGGTTAAATGGATATGTGTTATTGGGCCCAAATTTAGGCCCAAAATGGAATGAAAGACAAGGCCCAAAGAGGAAATGACCCAATCTTCCAATGTTGACCAAGTAAACATTGTATTAAATGCCAAAAGTGGCTAAGGATGCCTTGAGTACTATATAAAGGCCCCAACATTAGATTTTTATTCACCCAAACTCTCATACCTTTTTGGATATTTATCAAACATTTCTCTACGGTCCAAACCCTAAAGTAACTATTTCCTTGGGACTCTTTGGAAAAGATCATCCTATTCCAAGCCTTGGTAAGTATTTATTTTCATGTATTAACATATTATATGCATGGGAGATTATGTATATCATGATAGTTATGTTAACAAGGTGGTGAATAGTGTATTTGTGCTTTTGGTGAAAGATGTGCCATCTTTGTGATTTGAATTTGAAAAGAGACTTGATGTCTTAATGAAATAGCATGGTATGGATAAAATATGAACATGTATTGTGTGATTTTATTATTTAACTTTTTATTTTTCTAAAAGTGTAAATTGTGGAATTTTGGCCGATATGTGCTATGAGGTGTATGAAGTTACTTTGATGGATTATTTGTGATGTGATATGGATAAGGAAGTGTAAAGGAGAAGTGTTGTGGTGAAATGTATTGATTCTTATGTATTGGTCAATGTATGGAATATTGGGGGATTTTTGGAATAATAATGTTATCAATGGTCTTGTCAAGGGGAAATGGCATGTTTAAGGGCAAACATGTAACTCATTGATGTTATATGCATTTGTAGAGTAATTGATGGTCAATATGAATCCCATTATATATTTGTGTTGTAGAGTGACACATAAATAAGGAGCGGGACAATTGTATGCACCTCTAGGATTATATATTCGTAATGTGAATACAAGGTATGTAAGGTTACTCTATCCGTATCTTTCTGCGGCAAATAGTAGTCACATTGACCTTACGCTTGTTCCATCCTAAAATGTGCTAAGGTATCCTATATCCAGTTAGCAATGGTGATTATCACATATTTCCTACTCATTGATCAATTGTGAATTGTATGTCTCATATTCGTTGGTCAATGTTCCAAAAGCCCCAAAAGGTTATGTTCCAAAGTGCCAATAGTGGTTATACACATACCTCTTGTTCATTTCCTTGTGTCTAACAGTTCCAATAATGTTATCTATTTTGAAGTCACATACTCTTCATTCATTAATCATGGTTGTTCATGAGACATGCTTCAAAAGTCCCAATCATGTTGTGTTCTTGAGCTTCCAATAATGTTGTGGCTATGTATATATACGTTAATATCTCATAATTGATTGTATCAATCTCTCATAAGTGAATGACTCAATCTCTCAAAAGTAATAAAGAAAGTAATGCATATTTGTTGGTTGTTAATGATCAAGTATGGGTGACAGCTTTGGGGGCAAAATGCCTAGCTCAAGCCGATCCCGAGATTGTTGGATCAGGGGGAAGTCCTAGAGGCATAAGCCTAGCTCGGACCGATCTTGACAGGGGGTAGCTCTAGGGATAATAACCTAGATCGAGCCGAACCTGATACGTTAGTATGGGTGGCAGCTCTAGAGGGATAAGCCTAGCTCAAGACGATCCCAATATATATTTATTTATAGGTGGCAGCTCTAGAGGCAAAGTCCTAGCTCGAGCCGATCCCAACATAACGTTATGTTATGTTAAGACCCACTGATCAGTTGGGGCCCGGGTACGTTGTGATTTGAGCGATGAGGAATAAACAATAAAGAGAAGAACTTAATTTATGTAAGCTACATGGTTCCACATCTGCAAATCGATGGGTTATTCATATTGATTATTCTATTACATTTTGATTCTATTGATGTATTTATGATAGTTTCATATGGCCATACATACTCAGTACATTCTCCGTACTGAACCCTCTTGGGGGATTTACCTTACTTGCTACAGGCGCAGGTACTAGTAGACCTCCACTGTAGGTTGCAGGCCTTTTGCCGGCTTTTGGTGAGCTCCAGTTGGTTCAGGGCTTTCTGAGTTGCTATGTACATGTATTTTGGTATTGTATATAAGTTTAGAGCGGGGTGTTGTCCCGACTCTAGGTTTATCATATCCATGTATCTGTAGAGGGTTTGTAGACTTTTGTGGGAACAGAATGTAAGATATGTATGCTCATTTTGGTTTGATGGTCCTAACGGCCAAGTCTTTTATATATATAATGTCCCATGATTTCCGCACTAAGAATCTTATGTCTTTACGAGTTGGTGATGTTTCTTACGGTATGCATACGATTGGGCATGAGTAAAGATTGGTTCTCTCGGGCCTTATCGGCTTCGGGTGCCAGTCCGGCCCGAATGGGATTTTGGGTCGTGACAAAAGTGGTATCAGAGCAAGTCATTCTAAGGGTGTCTACAAAGCCGTGTCTGAGTAGAGTCTTACTTATCAATGTGTTGTGCACCACATTTATAAGTAGGAGGCTACGGGACATTTAGGGTGTTGTTTCGTTTTTTCATTCCTAGATCGTGCAATAGAGCTGTTGTAAGTTAAATCATATCTGACCATGGTAATTGGTTTTCTTTGATATAGAAACTGCCGATGACAAGAAGAGATAAAGGCAAGGGTAAACAGGTTGTTACGCTTACCAGAGAGGGATTGAGTAGACCACCACCTGACCAAATTAGTCAAGATGGAGCTGATACTGACTTTGCATCACGGGCTTCTTCCACTTTCCTAGCTCCGGAAGAGCTGAGAAGAAGAGAAGTATCTTCAGAACTGCCCATTAATACTATTGAGCAGGATTTGATGAGTGCAGTACAAATATTGACCCGTGTAGTTGTTGTACAAGCTCAAAGACAAGCTCTGGTGCAACAGAAGGAGGGACAGAGGCATAGGGAGAGGATGAAAGAATTGGAAGAAAGATCGTCAAAAAGAGCTAAACCCATGGGACAAGTTGTGGCATCCGTAGAAGGATTTGGGCCTCGAGTTTTATACAAACCACCTAGGCCATCATTTCCCCATTCCGCAGCAAATACTCCTCCTCCATTCCAAGGGTTTAGAAGCAACCAGTTTTGGCAAGGAGGTGAGATACGGGGTTTACGGACACTGGGGTATCAAGCACAAAAAAGTATGAGACGCCCAATGTTTTATCGTCGGTCGTCCCAGCGCTGCGGGAGAGTTCATGCAGGTGAATGTCGATTCAAAATGAATGTTTTCTATTTTTGTTGCATGCCAGGGCATGTGGCAAAAGGTTGTCCACAAAGGAACACAGGTGACATGGAACGACCCATGGGACCAACCGGGGCATCGACATCATCTGTGCCTCCTCTAGGTAGAGGTGTACAACCTGTTAGTCATGGGAGAGGTGATAGAGGAGCATCTAGTTCTAGTGGCATTCAGGGCAGTACCTACGCCGTGGCGGATCGGAAGAAATTTGAGGCTTCTCCTGATGACGCGACATGTATATGATCTGTCTTTTTACGTAACGTATTAACATTGATTTCTTTGGGGATATGGTAAATCATATGCTATTCCATTGATTGTACAAAAAAAAAATAATAGAAAAAGAAGAAATGTTGTAAAAGGACACTAGAAGGTTTAGTTAACCTATTTGGGGCATCTACACCAAAAGGTGAATTTATTGTAGCTAAAAGAATGCGTCGTGACTGTGTAGTCATTGTGGGGAGTTATGATACATTGGTTGAATTTGTGCATTGAAAATGGTGGATATTGATGTTATCATGGGTATAAACTAGCCAACTTCTTTTTATGCCGCGGTAGATTGTCGGGATAAGAAGGTACGTTTTCATTTTCCACAAGAAGATGTTCTGGAATGGAAGGGTAATGTAGGGACACCAAGAGGAAATTTTATTTTCTTATAGCCAAGGGGTACATATGTCATTTGGTCCGAGAGTAAAATACCGATGTGAAACCACCAAGTCTTCAATCGGTTCTAATAGTAGATAAATTCTGGATGGGGTTCCTGAAACGGAAAGTAGAGTTTGATATTGATATGATTTCAGACATTTCGCCTATTTCTATTCCTTCGTATATAATCTCACTAGCAGAAATACGGACATTAAGAGTACGTAAAAGGCTTGTGGACAAGAGATACATAAGACCAAATATGTCCTTTGGGGTGCATCCGTGTGAATATGGAAAACAAAAGTGAAATGGTACTTGAGAACGTATACTGACTATTGGCCACTGCACAACGGAATGATCGAAAAATAAATAAATAATATATATACTCCCTCCTACGAATTGACGATTTCTTTGAGCAGTTACGGGGTGCCAAGTGTGTTGTCCCTTTTTATCAAAAGGATTGTATCCACTTTTTATTCCACCAATGTCCCTGAAACAAGAGTGACTTGAGACCGAGTTATCACCAAAGTCAGAGTTAAAAACAAAGATATACCCAAGGCAGTCTTCCGAATACAGTATGACTCTTATGATTCTTAGTTTTGGTATTGGGACTCACAAGTGTACCAACTGTTGATATGGATGGATGACTATTCTTGGATGTATTTGTGACCGTGTTCAGGGATAATATTCTGGTTTATTCGAGACCACAAGGGGACCACGCTAATCATGTGCAGCAAGCGTTATAGAAGGTTTTGAAATGTGAATTTTGGTCATATCCATAGAGTTCTTGGGTTACATGGTATAGGATGAAGGAGTAGAGGTCGGTAAGCAAAAGAAATAAAAATGGTGAAAAAAAAAAGTCAGTGGAACGACGCATGCGAGTAAAGTTTCCAAGAGCTGAAAGATAAAATTAACTCTTACACCAGTTTTAGTATTTCTCGAAAGCACAAAGGTTATGCAATGTACTATGATGCTTCCGGGGTTGACCTCGAATGTGTATAAGGTACTATGGTTTGATAAGAAGGCATTGGTGAGGAATATTATGAAGAAGAACATTAGAGAATTTTTAGCTCCTTGACCAACTTGTCAATAGGCAATAGTCGAGCACCAGAAACCTGGAGGGTATAAGCCGTGTATACATTTACCAGTTTAAAATAAGACATGGTTAACATGGATTTTATCGCAAGTTTTCCTCATACACATAAGGGTTGTCTTATAAATTTTAGGAACTTGATTCCACATGAGAGATAGCTGATAGGTTTACCTACATATCACACATGTTGCCTTTCAAGACCACTTACATAGTTGAAAAATATGTGAGGTTGTTTATTAAAAAGGAAGTATAACTATACGGAGTTCTGAACTCTAGTACATTAGGCAGGGGAGCTCGATTTGTAGAGAAGGTTGGGTATTTGAATGAATTTGAGTACAGTTTGTCACCCGCAGATGAACGAACAAACGGAGTACACTATCCAAACACTTGAAGGTGTACGACAAACCTGTACGAGAGACTTAAAAGGTAGTTGGGATGATCATCTACCCTTATTGAATGTGCTTATCATGATAGCTATTGTTCAAGTATCAAGATGGTACTTTATGAAGGTTTATATAAAAGAAAGTTTAAATCATCTATTGGGTGATTTAAACCGCCGAGTGGAACTACCTTATTTAGGGCTTGATTTTGTTCACTACGCTATAGAGAATGGTAAGATGGTACGATAGTAGCTACAAGCTAAAACAAGTCATATGCTGAGATCCATTATGTTTATTAAATGTCCAAGCTATGCGGGATGTCACTTATGGATAAGTGGTAAGATGAAAAGAAAACAATAATAGCTTTGGTAAAGGTACAGTGGAGAAACCGAATCACGTAGGGGGCCAAAGAAATAATGAAGTCAAAGTACCCATGACTATTTCAAACGGTGGGGGAAAAAGCTCAAGGTATGGAGTTGGGGCAATAGCAAGGAAGTATCCATGAGTATTATGTGTATAAATAGATATGTATGGGATGTACATGAGACGATGTTACTAACATTCGAGGACGAATGTTTCTAAGGGTGGAAGAATGTAACACCCCGTACCTTCCGAACCCTACTTGACGACATTCAATAATGTTTACTTAGGTGTTGAGACCTATAAGTATGTATTTGGTAATGTTAATGATGAGAAAATTGAAATTTGGTGTAACACCCCGTACGTTTCTAACCTCACTTGATACCTTGGTGTCATATCTACCTAGGTGTCGAGATGCCATGAGTATGTGTTTTATAGTGTCATTGGTGAAACATTTGATATCGGACCTACTATGTGCGATTAGACCTTCGTAGGAGGTATTTTGTGATTTCGTGGAGCATTTGGGTAATACCCCATACATATTCTAACCTCGTTTGGCGACCTGGAGTCATGTTTACTTGATTATTAAGATCACTAAGTAAGTATTTTGTAGTTTTTTGATAAGGTATTGGACGATATGCAAGTATTGAAGAAATGGCCGAAAAATTCAGCAAGGTGCTGAAACTTGCGCCACTACCCTGTTTCAGGGGGTGTGGCGCAAGCCACTGATTCATAGGGAAAGGAAATCTTGCGCCACTGCCTTGCTTTGCAGCAGTGGCGCAAGGCACAAAACATGTGCCCTTCCGGACTTGTTTCGCAACACAATTCTACGTCGATTCTAATATTGTTTCTTTTGGTTCTTTGGAGTTCTTTGAGCATTGTTAAAGCTTCAAATACTTAAATACACTCATACATACTCCTACATGATCAAATCATGAAATATAAATAGTTATCCAAAATGTTGAATGAAGCCATCGACGACTAGAATTCCTATTTTTGCGATTGGGACGACGAATGAGAATCTCGTAAGAGAATATTGTCGTGAAATTATGGAATTATTTAAACATGAGATATATGGTGAACTATACATGAAAGTTGATGGGTTAAATGGATATGTGTTATTGGGCCCAAATTTAGGCCCAAAATTGAATGAAAGACAAGGCCCAAAGAGGAAATGACCCAATCTTCCAATGTTGACCAAGTAAACATTGTATTAAATGCCAAAAGTGGATAAGGATTCCTTGAGTACTATATAAAGTCCCAAACATCAGATTTTTATTCACCCAAACTCTCATACCTTTTTGGATATTTATCAAACATTTCTCTACGGTCCAAACCAACTATTTCCTTGGGACTCTTTGGACAAGATCATCCTATTCCAAGCCTTGGTAAGTATTTATTTTCATGGATTAACATATTCTATGCATGGGAGATTATGTATATCATGATAGTTATGTTAACAAGGTGGTGAATAGTGTATTTGTGCTTTTGGTGAAAGATGTGCCATCTTTGTGATTTGAATTTGAAAAGAGATTTGATGTCTTAATGAAAGAGCATGGTATGGATAAAATATGAACATGTATGGTGTGATTTTTTTATTTAACTTGTTATTTTTCTAAAAGTGTAAATTGTGGAATTTTGGCCATATGTGCTATGAGGTGTATGAAGTTACTTTGATGGATTATTTGTGATGTGATATGGATAAGGAAGTGTAAAGGAGAAGTGTTGTGGTGAAATGTATTGATTCTCATGTATTGGTCAATGTATGGAATATTGGGGGATTTTTGGAATAATAATGTTATCAATGGTCTTGTCAAGGGGAAATGACATGTTTAAGGGCAAAAATGTAACTCATTGATGTTATATGCATTTGTAGAGTAATTGATGGTTAATGTGAATCCCATTATATATTTGTGTTGTAGAGTGACACATAAATAAGGAGCGGGACTATTGTATGCACCTCTAGGATTATATATTCGTAATGCGAATACAAGGTATGTAAGGTTACTCTATCCGTATCTTTCTGCGGCAAATAGTAGTCACATTGACCTTACGCTTGTTCCATCCGAAAATGTGCTAAGGTATCCTATGTTCGGTTAGCAATGGTGATTATCACATATTTCCTACTCATTGATCAATTGGGAATTGTATGTCTCATATTCGTTGGTCAATGTTCCAAAAGCCCAAAAAGGTTATGTTCCAAAGTGCCAATAGTGGTTATACACATACCTCTTGTTCATTGCCTTGTGTATAACGGTTCCAATAATGTTATCTATTTTGAAGTCACATACTCTTCATTCATTAATCATGGTTGTTCATGAGTTGCATAATTATGGACATGCTTCAAAAGTCCCAATCATGTTGTGTTCTTGAACTTCGAATAATGTTGTGGCTATGTATATATACGTTAATATCTCATAACTGATTGTATCAATCTCTCATAAGTGAATGACTCAATCTCTCAAAAGTAAGAAAGAAAGTAATGCATATTTGTTGGTGGTTAATGATCAAGTATGGGAGGCAGCGTTGGGGGCAAAATGCCTAGCTCAAGCCGATCCCGAGATTGTTGGATCAGGGGGCAGTCCTAGAGGCATAAGCCTAGCTCGGACCGATCCTGACAGGGGGCACCTCTAGGGGTAATAACCTAGCTCGAGCCGAACCTGATATATTGGTATGTGTGGCAGCTCTAGAGACATAAGCCTAGCTCGAGCCGATCCCAATATATATTTATTTATGGGTGGCAGCTCTAGAGGCAAAGTCCTAGCTCGAGCCGATCCCAACATAACATTATGTTATGTTAAGACCCACTGATCAGTTGGGGCCCGGGTACGTTGTGATATGAGCGATGAGGAATAAACAATAAAGAGAAGAACTTAATTTATGTAAGCTACATGGTTCCACATCTGCAAATCGATGGGTTATTCATATTGATTATTCTATTATATTCTGATTCTATTGATGTATTTATAACAGTTTCATATGGCCTTACATACTCAATACATTCTCCGTACTGACCCCTCCTGGGGGATTTACCTTACTTGCTGCAGGCGCAGGTACTAGTAGACCTCCACAGTAGGTTGCAGGCCTTTTACCGACTTTTAGTGAGCTCCAGTTAGTTCGGGGCTTTCTGAGTTGCTATATACATGTATTTGGGTATTGTATATAAGTTTAGAGCGGGGTGTTGTCCCGAATCTAGGTTTATCATATCCATGTATCTGTAGAGGGTTTGTAGACTTATGTGGGAACAGAATGTAAGATATGTATGCTCATTTTGGTTTGATGGTCCTAACGGCCAAGTCTCTTATATATATAATGTCCCACGATTTCCGCACTAAGAATCTTATGTCTTTGCGAGTTGGTGATGTTTCTTACGGTATGCATACAATTGGGCATGAGTAAAGATTGGTTCTCTCGGGCCTTATCGGCTTCGGGTTCCAGTCCGGCCCGAATGGGATTTCGGGTCGTGACAAGAAGTAAGCTTTGGGAAAGAAATTTAGTTGAGGTCTCATGTGGTGATTCAAGAGGGTAGAGTCACTATAACCCTAAATTATCCTACCTTACTTGTTTCCTACATAAGACTTTTGTGATCTCTAACGTAGCATGCTTGATTGTGGTGAGATTGAGTATATGGGAAAGCCTATTGTATGGTACTTGTGTGCTTGATTGTCTTTGAGAGCAAGATTGATTTGTATTAATCCCTTGTTTATATTTTGATCGCATCATGAGGGAAGGGATATTTTTGTTGTGAGGGAACTTGATTGTACTTCTTGAGCACATTCGTTAACCTTAATTGAAATCTATGAGCATGTGCATGGTTTGGTAGCAACTAGTCAACACTTGAGGATGGTAGTTCATGAATTGAGTGTTTGATAGTGAATACTTTTGTCAAAGTTTTTCAAAATCATAAGGGAAAAAACGTTTTCACAAAGAAGCATGTGTTTGAACTGCTAAGTAGTACCATTTTTAGACAATATTGATTTTGTTGTGTGTGCATTGATTTGCTCAAGGAAAAGCAAAGGTTTAAGTTAGGGGTGTTGATGAGTAGGCATTTCATGACTCATTTAGCCTAAAATTTGTAAGAAATAAAGTCCTCAATTCCATTTTAAGCCACTTTGAATGTTAGTTTTTTTTTTCCAGGGTTGAAGCCAAGAAGTGGTAAACAAAGCTTAAGGAAGCAAAAAGACGGAGAAATAGTGCTAAAAAGTGAAGGTGGACTTACACAGGTACTTCAGTGTATCGCCGAATCCCACGGAAGATTGCCAAGGTAAAGCTCCACAACCAAAAGTAACAGATCAACCATGTTCTGAAAGAAGTAGTTCGGTGATGAGAAAAAGAAGTTTGGCGTGTTGCCGCCGAGTTTGGTAATGCTAAAGTCTATAGACAAAGTTAGATATTGATAATAGCTGAAGGTCAATTTCTGAGTTAGTTCGGTGACAATAGGGATTAGCATTCATTTTTATTTTCTACCTTGCATTTGAAGATTTTATTGTGAATATTTAAATCTATGGAAGCTTTTAATGAGCATAATGGTGTACTCTTTTTCCTCTCTATTATGCATAGCTAAACCCCAATACTTGGGGGGGGGGGGTGAAGGATGATTATTGATTAGTGTATGGATTTTGATTATTTATTTCTAATTTGAGTTATAAATTATGCGTTTAACTAAATCTCAATGTTCTATTTCATGAATAGAGGTTCCAAACTCTATTTGATCTTAGATCCTTTGTTTTTTGAAAGAGAAAGCATAGGGGAAGAGATTTAGTTGACAAATACTTGGGTTTTTCTCATTTGATAGATAGTGCTAGAAATAGACTTCTAATTTAAGGTTTTGGGTTGATTAGAGAGATAAACATATGGTTGTTTAAAAGAAACCCATATGAAATTTGGTGATAGATTGTAAGATTATCAATAATATCTAGAACCTAGACTATCCATACTTTATACTTATTGAATCAAAGGTCAATTATACATGGTATCAATTATAAAACAAGCACACCACTAAGTCATTCTAATATTGATTACAACTCAATCATTTCAATTATAGCAATCACTCTCTATTGATAATATATTCTAAAAGCATTCAAAATTGGTTACAAAAAACCCCCCAATTTACGTTTGTTGACAAAATTAATACGAGCTCTCATTTAGTGATTTAAATTTACTCTAAAGTGAACCCTTCTTATTCATTCCTTATGGGATTGACCCTGACTCCATAGTTGGGTAAAATATTTCTAATGATCGCGTGCATCTAAACCGGTGTAATTGAGCATTATCAACCAATATTGTGATTATGTTATATTTTTCATCCTCTTCCTTTTCATATGCATAAGATTATGGTTCTCCTGGATATTTCCCCTTGTCCTTAGGATGGATTAGAAGGTTGAGATTTATTGAGGCACCAGGATATTTGAAAATTCTCTTCATGGCCCTATGGTCGGATCTGAGTTGAGCTGCTATTGACTATTTACTCTCTGACCCTAAAGGTGGATCATGGGGTGTATATGGACTTAGCGAGTCCCCCATGAGTCTCTACTGGCTATACTGATGTGACGGGTCTATACAGGTTGGATAGACATGCATCATATACATTACTATTATCTTTCTCATCAATTTGCATGGCATGCTTCATATTAATCATATCCATTTAGTAGATTGATTTGGCGTGGTGAATGTATATTCAATTATGACACTAATTATTGTACTCTTGATGTGAATTGTTGCCATTGTTCACTTGAATCTCTATTCCTGACTAATTTAGTTATGATGAGTTGGACTCTGGATATTGTTTAATATGCAAATTTTAGACTAGGATGGCTTTCCTGAATGCGGGTTATTTAGTTGTTTAGGATGGTTGGTTTATTGACTTTGTCATCATTAGGATAGGTCATAGATGTTGCTGAGTACAAGTGGTCAAGTACTCACACTTGTTATTTTCTTCACCTTACGTGCAAGTGCTGAGCCGGTGGCCCCTAAACATTTATTGTGACTTCCCTTGATAGCATTTAGAGATTCGAGGTAGCCTCACTTTATATCAGAGATGTCCCGACCCAAACCCGTCGTAAGTGTCACTGACACTACTCACCCGATGGGAGAACCAATAAACCCAAACGTCATCTTAAGGTTCACACTTAAATAAGAGTAAGCCAACTAATACAACAATAATAATCCAACTAGCATAAAAACGTAAGTATAACTGAAGCTAAATTACTGTACTTAAACATAACAACCCTAGGACCCGAAAGTCATCTGTACCAAAGCATCGAAGAATATCAAGAGAGGGGATGCAACCACAAAAATCGAAATGAAAGTAATAAGTCCAAACAAAGGACACTGTCTAAAATGGAGAGATCTTATGGTAGCCCGAAAATGTTGTTCACCCTGAAATCCGGAATTCACTGCTGAAATCACAAGCAAGGTCTTGATAAATCCACTGGAATATGTGTTACACTCACAGAAGTAAATGCAGGTGTAGTATCAGTACACAAATAAACCACAGTGTACGGGTAGGATCATTTGAATAACCTAAGATGGAAATATGGACATTTAACCAAAATGCAGTTCCACTAGCAAACACATGCTTATACATCAAACATACAACATATATTTACAAATAGCACTCAAGAGACAAGCAAACAAATCAACAAGTGTCATTAGGAAATAATATGCAACTCATTCCAAGACAACCAAATAAGGACAAACACAAAAATACAAATCCTCCGGTTCACTCAAGGAACTATCATACTAATACATACCTTGAAAATCCGTACATACATGATAAGGGTTATATACCCACCCTCTAGCTATGACATATAGGGGACAATTACTATCCATGTACTAAACCCAAACATAAATTTCTATAACCCTTAATCATAATAACATGTGAGAACGTCTCAAATGTCGAAACACTCCACAATATACTTTATAGAAGGCCAAGCCATAAAACAAGTAAACATTTTAATGTCCAAGCACACCACATAGATTAACCAATCACACTACAGAGTAGTTAATATGCACACATAATATAATATAGATCAAATACACATCATCACCCACCTCAAACCAAGCTTGCACTACTCTAAGCCTGAGTTTTACCCTTCCTTGCCCTTTCGGCTTGGTCATTGTCTAAAACATGCATATAAACATTGCATTAATAAAATGACCTAACATGGTGAGAGTTATGAGCCACCCCCAACCCCCTAAGGTCAGTTCATAATAATTCCTTAACCCTTCTAGGGTTATTTCCTCAGTAATTCACCTAAAACTACCAATTTCATGGAATGATTGGTGAATTAACAAAATGCAAGGCTAATTTCATGGTTAATAAACAAAACTCATTAAACTAAGGCTAAATTTCACCCTTGCACAAGTAAAATATACAAAAATCTTCCCTAAAACCCTCCCCAAATTCCGTAACTTATGCCTTCTAAGGATCAAGAAGTAATTACAAGTTAAAAGGAGTGAATTCCTTACATTAAGAAAGTTAAACAGAGGTAAACTGATAATTTTTGCCCTAAATTGCCTTCCACTTGCCCCAAACTGAGTTTATGAAATAAGAAACTATTTTGGGGGTTTTACCCTTTAATCTGTGATTTTTACCACTATAGTGGTATGTGACCGCTAAAGCGGGAGACCACCGCTATAGCGGCCTTGGCCGCTTTTGACCACCAGTATAGCGGTAATTATTTCGCCATAGAGGTCACTGCTATAGCGGTGTGTCACCCTTTATAGTTGTGTCAACGGGATAGAATGTACATATTTATCCAAAATTCCCCCTTTTTACAATACACCTTGATCCCGGGACATTCTGAACAATGCTCTTTACGCTAAGGTCAATTCCGGGAGTTCTACTAACCCAAATTCAGTTTTGTAAAATCCTACGGGTTCCTTATCGCCTTAACTAAATATAAATAAACTCCATTCCTACCAAGCCAGTCAAAATTATTCCTAGATTTTCCAAGACTACCCCTCACCCGAAATAAAGCAACACTAGCCTAGTCTGAAATTTGTAACTTCCAAATCGAAAGGAATTTAGACACAAAATTTGGAACGTAATACTTTTATATAATGACCAAGAGGGTCATTACAACAGATACCAATTTACCCATCGTTCATCCCCGAATGATAAAACTAGAAAAACAACCCAGAATAAGAAAGGAAAAGAGTACTAGTATCCTCGAACAACTGAGGGTACTTATCCCACATGTCCTTATCAGTTTCCCAAGTGGCTTCCTCAATCAAACAATGCTTCCACTGGACATTCACCAAACGAATTTACTTCATCCTCAACTTATGAACATCACGATCAAGTATCGTTATCGATTCCTCCTCGTAAGTCAGTCCTTGTCCAAAAGCACTGAATCCCACTAAATAATATAGTATCCATACCCATGGTACCATTTCCACATAGAAATGTGGATGACTAGATGAACCCCCAAAAAACTTGGCAGTAGAGCTAACCTGTACGCAATTTGACCCACTTTTTTAAGAACCTCGAAAGGGCCAATATATCGAGGGCTGAGCTTGCCCCTTTTTCCAAACCTCAGGACTACCTTCATAGGATACACCTTGAGCATCACTTGCTCCCTCGATTTGAAGTATATGTTCCTTAACATTCGGTCTACATACTCTTTCTATCTACTTTGGGCAGCCAACATCTTAGTCTAAATGAATTTTACCTTTTCTTGAGACTCTTTTACCAAATCGGTGCCCAAAGGTTTGACATCTCCTGCCTAAAACCATCCAATATGTGACCTGCATTTTCTCCCATAAAGTGCCTCAAACGGAGCCATATCAATGCTGGAGTGATAACTGTTATTGTATGAAAACTTACACAACGGATGGAACTAGTCCCAATGACCACTAAAATAAATCACACATGCTCTCAACATATCCTCTAGCACCTGAATTATCCTCTCTGAATAACCAACAGTTTGGGAATGAAAAATTGTGCTAAAAGTAAGCTTGGTGCAAAAGTCAACATAAAATCTGTCCCAAAATTTGGAAGCAAACTTTGCATCCCTGTTTGAAATGATAGAAAGTGGCACCCCAGGAAATCTGATGATCTCCTTGACATACATTTTTGCCAACAGTTGAGAGCTGTAATCAACCCGAACTGGCAAGAAATGAACTGATTTTTTCAGTAGATCAACTATCACCCAAATAGAGTCATACTTTCCCAATGTCTTAGGGAGCCCTACCACAAAATCCATGGCAATATGCTCCCACTACCATATAGGTATAGGCATCCTATGAAGTAATCCCGCAAGCCTTTGGTGTTCATACTTCACCTATTGACAGTTATGACACTTGGACACATAATCCATTAATTCCCTCTTCATTCCCGGCCATCAATAAAGCTGCCTCAAGCCACGATATATCTTGGTCGTGCCTGGATGAATAGAATAACGTGAACCATGAGCCTCTGAAAGTATATCACCAATCAAGTTTCCAACCCGAGGAACGCATAAGCTTCCTCTAACCTGCAACACCCCTATATCATCGAGGGTGGCATCTGCCCCCTCCCCGCTGACTATCTTATTTCGAAATGCCTTTAACTTCTTATCTTCAAACTTCTTGGCCTTAATCTGCTCCACAAAGGATGATTTTACCTCAAAACTAGCCAGTATTCCACCCCTATTTGAGACCCCAAACTGCATGCTCAAGGATGCTAGAGTCTAAAAATCTCTAGCTAATGGTCTTCTAGACACTCTCAAGAATGAAAAACTGCCCATACTTATCGCCTTTTGGCTCAATGCGTCTGCCACCACATTAGCCTTATCCGAATAATACTGAATGGTCCCATCATATTCCTTTAATAATTCCATCCACCGTCTCTATCTTAGATTCAAAGCTGTTTGAGTAAACATATATTGCAGACTACGATGGTCAATGAAGACCTCACACTTGACTCCAAAAGATAGTGTCTCTAAATCTTCAAAGCAAAGACTACCGCTGCCAACTATAAATCATAGGTTGGGTAATTCCTCTCATGAGGCTTCAACTTCCTCAAAGCATATGCAATCATATTCTTATCCCACATCAATATAACACCCAAACCCAAAAGTGAAGCATCATAAAACACAATGAAATCTTTACCTTCAACCGGCAACAAAAGAATATGTGATATAGTCAAAAGTGTTTTGAGCTTTTGGAAGCTCTCTTCACACTGGTCAGACCAAACAAACGACACCTCCTTTTGAGTTAACCTTGTCAAATGAGTTGCAATGGATGCAAAGTTTTTGACGAACCTTCGATAATAATGGGCAAGACCCACAAAACTCCTTACCTCGGTCACTGAATAAGGCTGAATCTAACCCTTAACAGCTTTAATTTTCTAAGGTTCCACCATCACTCCCTTCTCTGAAACCATATGCCCCAAGAAGGAAACAAAAGATAGCCAGAATTCACATTTGGAGAACTTAGCAAACAACTGCTTTTCCCTCAGAATTCCCAAAACTATACGAAAATGGCCGCATGCTCTTTTTTAGTCTTGGAGTATATAAGAATATCATCAATGAACACAATAAGGAAAGAATCCAAAAATGAGTTAAAGATGCCATTCATCAAACTCATGAGAGCTGCAGGTGCATTAGTCAATCCAAAAAACATTACTAGAAACTCATAATGGCCATACCAATTTCTAAAATACATCTTTGGAATATTCTCCGATGTAATCTTTACCTTATGATAACCCAACCATAAATCAATCTTTGAGAAGACTGTTGCACCCTGTAGCTGATCAAACAAGTCATCTATACTAGGCAAATAATATTTATTTCGGATGGTGTCCTTATTCAACTTCCTGTAGTCGATGCACGTCCTCATGCTACCATCCTTTTTCTTAACAAAAAGAACTAGAACACCCCAAGGCAAAACACTTGGATGAATAAAACCCTTATCAAGCAGTTCCTGTAACTGAGCCTTGAGTTCCCTCAACTCTGCAGGAGTCATTCGATATGGTGGAATAGATATAGGGTGAGTGCCCGACTCTAAGTCAATACAGAAGTCAATATCCCTATCCATAGGCATACCCAATAAATTCGAAGGGAACACATCCTGAAACTCAGAAACTACCAAAATTTACTCAATAGAACGGGACCTCACACCCGCATCTCGAAGATGAGCTGAATATACTAAACACCCTTTCCCAACTAGCCTCCTAGCCCAAACATATGATATCATTCTTATCGGGTTGGCATTATACACTCCCTCCCACTCTAGTTCCTCCATCCTAGGTATATCTAGAGTCACTATTTTAGCATTACAATATAAAACAACATGATGCGGAGATAACCAGGTCATACCCCAGATTATATCAAAGTCCAACATATCCAAGATAATTAAGTCAACCCAAGTCTGAAAACCCATAAATAAACAGGACAAGACTGATAAACATGGGTAACTACCACAGACTTCCCAATAGGAGTAGACACATGTACATGATAGTCAAGAATATCACAAACCAGACTCAGACCCATAGCGAAATGAATAGAAACATAAGAATATGTGGACCCCGGATAAAATAAGATAGAAACCATCTGGTCACAGATAGAAATAGTAATTGTGATCACTACATCAGAAGTCTCAACATCAGTTTTTCCTAGAAATGCATAACAATGGGCTCGGTCATCAATCTGAGCTAACTCTCTACCCGGCTGCACTCTTATGCCACCGTTACCACTACCACCTACCTGATTTCCCCGTCCACCTCGTGGACCACCCCTGCCATTTCCCCCCTCCTCTACTTGCTGGAACCACTGCCCAAGCCTATTGCTGTGTCTGGCCATTCGCCTATATCACCAGACACTTCTTAAAATAACCAGCAACACCAAAATAGTAACACCCACGCTTCAGAGAAGGACGTTTGGAAGAAGAATAAAAAGCCCCTTGGCCTCTAACAACCTGAGTCTGATAAGGTCCTTTAGTCAGTATCACAGTAGAAGCTGGCATAGCTGACTGAATTGGGTGAACTCAAAAGGCCTGCTGGCCTTTAGAATAGGATCCACTGAAATTCCCAACATTTTGAGGCTTCTTGGCTAACATCTTAGCATGTACCGCCTACGCCACACCTTTCAACTTCTTTATATAATCTAACATATCATTCAACCCCTATCCCTCAGAAGTCATTTGCACAGTCAATACCTGAAGGTCATAGTTCAACCCCTTACCAAAGAGCCAAATCCTTTCTTCCTCCGTAGTCAATAGCAGAGTGGCATAATAAAACAAGGCATGAAACTTAGCTTCATAAGCTGCAACTGACATATCACCCTGCTCCAAAGCCAAGAAATCATCTTTCTTGCGATCACAGAGGGCACGAGGTACACACTTATCCAAAAATAGAGCATGAAACAGCTCCCAAGTCAAAGGAGGCAAAATAGGTGATCGACATTAAACATATGCTCTCCACCACTGTTTAGCATCCTTCTCCAGCAGAAAGGTCAATAACTCAACCCCATGCTACTTCACAATACCCATCTTGTGCAGTCTCTCATAGCAATCAATAGTAAACTCAAAAGCATCCTTAGATTTTGTACCCTGAAACATAGAAGGTTTCATCTTCAAGAACTAAGTCAACAGGTCATGTTCAGTACCAGTCTTTATAGAACCCAAAATCGGATGAGAAAAAACATTTGTGCCCGAAGTCTCATTCATCCTAGGAGCCATAACAATAATAGGGTGCACAACTGGATCCCGATAAGCCAAAACAGTAAGGCTGGCTCCAGTCCCAGCCAACCCGCTTAGAAAGTCAATACTTACTGAATTACCTCTACAGACATGGGAGGTAGAGCTGCAACCCCAATTGGTGTCGCCATCTCTGGCTCCATCTCCTGCTTTCCTTTTCTCAAAATGATCCTAAGGTAGTGGAGGGGATATTGCCCTTGCATTAGCCTGACCCGCAAATTCTTGAGCTCTACCCCTGGATGGTGTGGCTCATCCCCGTCATCTTCTTCCTATCCCTCTCGCTTATCCTCTTCCCCTTACGACTGGCTCATCAACTGGAGCGGCTAGTGCTGGGGCTGCTGCTTAGGTTTCTTTTGACCTAGTATTCACTATCTGCGACCAAAAGAGTGAAGAATCAAATACCAATTTGGATCACCAGATACCAATTAGAATCAAGTCATAGCATGAAAAAAGCAAGCAAGAAAGATTTCCTAAAGTTAAAAAAGTACAGTCGTCTCCGTACCATTTCGTGAGACTCTACTGGACCCGTTTTGGTACAACAAGATTGATGAAGGCTAGGCTCTGATACCAAGTTTGGTCACGATCCAAACCTATCTTGAGTGGCACCCACACTACTCACTCGGTGGGAGAACCAATAAACCCAAACGTCATCTTAAGGTTCACACTTAAATGAGAGTAAGCCAACTAATCCACCAATAATAATTCAACTAGAATAAAAGCGTAAGTACAACTGAAGCGAAAATATTGTACTTAAACAAAACAATCATAGGACCCGAAAGTCATTTGCACCAAAACATCTAAGACTATCTAGAGAGAGGATGCAATCCCAAAAACAAAACAAAAGTAACAAGTCCGAACAAAGGACACTATCTAAAATGGAGAGATCGCATGGTAGCCCGAAAATATTGCTCACAAAAAAATTCAAAATCGACTGCTGAAATCACAAGCATGGTCTTGATAAATCTACTGGAATATGTGCTGCACTCACATAATTAAATGCAGGTGTAGTATCAGTATGCAAATAAACTACAGAGTACTGGCAGGATCATTTGAATAACCCAAGATGGAAATATGGACTTTAACCTAAATACAGTAACATTAGCTAACACATGCTTACAAATCAAACATATAACATATATATACAAGTAGCACTCATGAGACAAACCAACAAGTCAACAAGTATTATTAGGCAATAATATGCAACTCATTCCAAGAATACCAAATAAGGACAAACACAACAATACAAATCCTCCGGTTCACTCAAAGAATCATCGTACTAATACATACCTTGAAAACCCGTACATACATGCTAAGGGTTGTATACCCACCCTCTAGATATGACCTGCCGGGGATAATTACCATCCAAGTATTAAACCCAGACATGAATGTCTATAACCCCTAATCCGAATAACCTGTAAGAACGTCTCAAATGCCAAAACACTCCATAGTATACAATATAAAAGGCCAAGTCATAAAAAATGTAAACATTTCAATGACCAAGCACACCACACGAATTAACCAATCACACTACAGATTAGTTAATATGCACACATAATATAATATAGATCAAATACACCCCATCACCTACCTCGAACCAAGCTTGCACAACTCTAAGCCTGAGCTTTGCCCTTTTCGCTTGCTCGTGGTCTAAACATGCATGAAAACATTGCATTAATGAACTGACCTAACATAGTGATCCCCAACCCCCTAAGGTCAGTTCATAATCATTTCTTAACCTTTCTAGGGCTATTTCTCCCGTAATTCACCTAAAACTACCAAGTTTATGGAATGATTGGTGAATGAACAAAATACGAGGCCAATTTCATGGTTAATAAACAAACCTATTAACCTAAGGCTCAATTTCACCCTCCGCAAATTTTTTAACTTACCCTTCTAAGGATTAAAAAATAATTACAAGTTAACGAGAATGAATTCCTTACCTTAACAAATTTAAACGGAGGTAAATCAGTGATTTTTGCCTTAAATCGTCTTCTTCTTGCCCCAAAAAGAGTTTATGAAATAATAAACTATTTTGGAATTTTTATCCTTTAATCGGTGGTTTTTATCGCTATAGCGGTACGTGATCGCTATAGCAGTAGACCACCGTTATAGCGGCCTTGACCACTTTTGACCACCACTATAGCAAAAATTATTCCGCTATAGCGATCACCGCTATAGTGGTGTGTCACCCGTTGTAGTGGTGTCGATGGAACAGAATGTCCGTCTTCACCCAAAAGTCCCACTTTTTACAACACACCTTGATTCCGGGACATTTCGAATAATGCCCTTTACGGTAAGGTCAATTCCGGGAGTTCTCCTAACCCAAATTCAGTTTTGTAAAATCCTATAGGTTCTTTATAGCCTTAGCTAACTAGAAATCAACACAGTTTCTACTAAGCCAGTCTAAATTATTTTCAAATTTTCCAAGACTACCCCTCACCCGAAACAAAGCGAAACTAGCCTAGTCTGAAATTTATAACTTCCAAATAGGAAGAAGTTTTGACACAAAATTTGGAACGTAAAACTTTTACATAACGACCAAGAGGGTTGTTACAAGAGACTAGTGAAATATCCTCCATCTTTATCCTTATTCATAACTCGTATTTTGAGACACTTCAGATTTTTTTATTGTACCCTGTATTTTGTCGCTTGTACTCGTGACCTTCATACCTGGATTGTTGTTATTTCATTTTTACCTCTCTATCTACATGCTTTGAAACTATTCGGGTTTATTTTTACTATTTGGTCTATTCCCCTTCCTATTTAATTTGGATTATCGTGTTGGGTTGGATTTAGGCTTATCTGTCGTGGTGGTTGTGACAGGTGTCATCGTGATCCCAATATTTTGGAGCATGCCAAGTATGCATTTTCAGATCAAATAACTGAAAAGGGTCGATAGAAATTAGTTAGGGTCATAAATAGATAGGTGTTTTTTTTTTTTATAAAATATAAAAATTTGTGGTAATTTTAAAAAATTAAAATTAAATTATTAGCTATATTTTGTCCCAAAAACGTTTTTAGTAGATTTTGAGATTTGATTTTCAAAATTTCTAAAAAAAACTAGACAAATTTTATGACCAAACAGATTTGGCCTAAAGAATTATTAAAAAGTGTTTCCAAAATCTATGGTCAAACGGGTCTATTTGGTTTCTTGCACACAATTGTTGGTGGTCATTAATTTTGTTTAATGAATATAACTAATAGTAGTTTCTGGACACGTGCTTTACATGTATATCCCATGTCAATTAGTCCAAAAAATTTAAAATATATAAATAATATCAAATATATGTGTGTTGAATAAAGCAAAATTCAAACAAAAACAAGGGCAAACTGATGAAAGATGAATTTGTTAGATTGATGTGATAGATGATTATATTTTGTTTGAACCTGCAACGTGCATTGCAAGTTTATCTTGAGTTTACATTATAGATTATATATTACAAAATAAATAAATTTAATAACATATATGCAAGAATTTTCTTAGTTATAAATGCACTTGGATGTTTAATATTAGGAAATAAATATTTTTGTTATAATTTTTTTCATTAGTTTATGCTCAATCTTGAATAGAAAAGTTTAAAGTGAAAGATCTGATTGAAGATCATCTCAAATGAAATAATGATTTCCACTCACAAATTTCAACTTGTTTTTTCCCAATAAAATTCAATTTCACTTACAACTTTAACTTCTTTTCAAGTATGAATTCAAATACTGATTTTCTTTTCAATTTAGGGTAAATATAATCCAAATAAGGTCATTTAAAATAGATAAGTACTCAATATTTGTATATGCCTTCAAATACTATTTTTCTTTCAATTGAAGTTAATATTATCCAAACAATGTCATTTTGAACATTAAGTAACAAATATTTGTATATGCTAATTCTGTTTCTTGTCCAGTAAATCTTTGTCTTTGTCTTCGCTAAATTAAATATGACCTTTTTAATGTCCTATTATTTTTGGGTCATATCGATAACTTCGTTTAACAATAAATTAATTCTTATCAAGAAAACAATAATTGAGATATTATAATGTGGATATTGTTTCACTAATAAATAAACAAATTCAATACTTGTTATTACACCATTGCAAAGACATATCGGCAAGATATTAAAATTACAAATTCACAGTAAAAGTCAAGTTATAATCACTTCTTTTAGTAACCACAAAGTAGGAATTCAATTAAAGTGAAATTTGTGAAATTTTTATTTACCTTTCTACTTTTTTTTGTTAGAAGGTCATTGGAAATATATAATCACCAAGTTTTATTTATGTTTAAAAGCTTTACCTTTTTTAACCTTCGAATATTTTATTCCTCAGAAGACATTATTTCACTAAACCCTTGAATATTTGTTTCATAGATGTGGCAAATTGTTCATTGAGAAGATTGCTATAAAGTTACTCCCAAAAATGATAATTTTATACCTATTTCAAAGTATAATAATTTTTTTGAATTATAAAACACAATGTATTCACCTGATTTCCTTTTGTTAGATATAAAAACGAACTAAGAATTCTTTTGTTTGGAGTGTTACTCGAAATATCTTTGCTAGTTGTCTTGTGTAATGATCCTCAGGTCATTTTCTATGTTTTCGTGGCTGGGACTGATAGTTGAGTTACCGGGCAGTTCGTTTGATTTTTAGAGTCGTTTCTCTGTTTTGGACCCTTTGAAGTTGAGAAAAGGGTATCGGGCCAAAACATTAGGTAAACGGCCTCGGATGCCAATTCTGACAGTTTCATTATCTCCAGAAAATTGATTTTAGGTTTGGGGTACCCTTGATGCTTGTTCTGATGCTTCCGGACCCGTTTTGGGCTATTGGGTGGATTTTGATAAAAATGGAGCCTCGAATGTGGGACCTATATTCTGTCGAAACGACCTCAGATGGGAATTTTGATTACTCCGATGAGTTTGAAATGTCGAATTTGGTAGGGTAGCATAGTTTGTTTGCGTGTACGGGGTTCCAAACAAATCGTGAGCATCCGGTCGGAGTCTGTTGGGACTTGGCAAAATTCTTATGCCTAGGTTGCTGGTGCAGCCGCTTAAGCGGCTGGGCACCGCTTAAGCAGGCCCTTGTCTCTTAAGCGGCTACCACTGGTGCTTTATATATATATATATATAAGTCCTTTTTCATTTTCAGCCATTTCCTCTAATTATAAAATGCCATTAACAAACTTGGGAGCTTTAAATTAGTGGATAAAACATAGAATGTCTTCTCCGAGCTTGGTGGACTGATTTGGGAATGAATTGGAGGGTTGGTCATGCCCAATTTGTGAGCACTAGCTCACTATGACCCATGGGAAGTAGTGACAATTTTAATTTTGTGATTCCATAAGCGGGCCCCATGGTGGATTTTTAGCTCGATTTTTGACCAGAGTGTATTTTCTCAATATGGGCATCAATATTCCCCTCATAAAAGTAGAACATCATTTTGGTAGCATGGCAGCGGTCAGAGGCTTTTCGAAAGGAAAAAGCTCTGTTGTAGAAGTTCCTGTGTGCTTTCGGCGGCGTCCAGGTAGGATTTTCTTAAGGTATTAGTAGGATATTGTGCTAGTTATGGGTAGATACTTATGGCTAGGTTGTTGTTTTAGCTTTTACTGCCTTACTTAGCCGATTAGGGGCCCTTTTTGGTAGAATTCGGGCGTATTTTCCATTATATTAGTCTATAATTATCCTTAGGACTAGACTTAGCTCTTTTAGTTCCTTAGGATGGGATTACGAAGCCTTAACTCAGGTTTGGGTAGATGCTTGCCTTAGATTGGGTTTTTGGGATTGGTAATGGGCTCCACCACCTTTTTAGGATAAGACGCCTAGAATAACACCCTGTTAGACTTAAATGATCATCTAACTGCTTCCTTAGGTTATTACCGGGGTTTAGGGTTGACTTAGACATTATTACCCTAGGTAGGGCAGTAATTGACCTTAAATTGTGCCTTTCAGACTTATTTATTAGAACCCACCTACCTTAAAGGTTTTGACCACCTAAAATTAGATTAAATTGAATAAATGGATTTGAGATAGGTTACAACCCTGGGATATCACTATTTATTTCATACTTATTAGTTCCTATTCGAGTTCGAGGATTTCTATATTATTATTATCTATCAGTTTCAGTTCGAGTCTGGCATATGCTTTATTGTTATCATTTATGAGTGTTGGTTCGAGTTCGGTATCTGTATATTTATTATTATTTACTACTTCCTATTCAAATCTGACATTGATTATTATTACTATTACTAATTTGGGATTTGAAAATCGGTAGAAACCAATAGGATGGTGGTCATGGCTGGAAAAGGGAGTATAAGGTACGCTTATCGCATATTGGGATCTGTTTACTTTCATTACTATTATATTTGATCCTTGTTTTAGTTTTACTCTTGTTTGTACCCACCGTGCTTATGGGGGCTCGGTTGGGTTTATTTCTTTTTGTGTGTGCCTTCTAGACTTATAGGTGTCTAGTTAGGTTATAGCTAGACTTTTATTTTCGCTTTCGAGTTACTGATTTTCTCTTTATCATATTAGTCTAGCGCAACTTATTATTTCCGTTACTGCCCCATGATTACTGACTTTAGTTATATCCTCGTACTTTATTTATGCTTTTACAGTATTAAAGCTCAGTCGGCCTATGACAACCTATTTATTGCATTGCTCCTTGTGACAACTCCAAAGCATCCAAAAGTAACACCGAGGATGCTTCCTACTTCAGCAGATAACTTGGAATTAGCAGCATTAGAGACAGTCGATTGGGAGTTGACCTTCGTGGAAGTCATTTTGGTTTTCTTTGACTTTGATGTTGGAAAAGTTAACATGAGAGGTAGATATTATTCCAATAAGCATGCTAAAATTTGTTTGCAACAAATTTTAAAGTGATAAAAATTAAATTGCAATCACAAATAAAATATGAATAAGAATTTTATTGATAAACAATAGGGGTACAAGTCTGTTTATTCCCTTGATTCTTCTCTCTTGATATCTCCATAATTTTAGGGTCGTCAGTGTCACGACCCAAATGTTGAAGTCATGATAGCACCTTCCCCACCCCAACCATAAGTAGGTAAGCCCAACACCTAAAGATATAAGGAATGCGAGAAAGAAATAATAAAACCCAATGTGAGACTTGATAAGAAAGATAGGCCATATATATAAGCACAATATCTGAAACTAAACAACGTAAAACCACAATCCCAAAATCTTATGTCATGAGTAAAGAGAAGTAATACTGATAATGATTATGAAAATATTTAAGTCTGTCTCTAAATCATAAAATAAAGACATGATAGACAAGATGAAGTCCAAAATCAAGCCCCGAACGAGGAGCTCACCCATCCTCATAATCAGCCTTTAAAGCAGAGTAAAGCAGAAAACTAAACAAGTAAAGGATACTATGAGCATGCTTCCGGCTGCACACAGAAAAACTCCCAACAGTGGCTCAAACCATATCTTCTAACGGTACAAACTCTACAAGCATAATAATAGTATAGAAATAACTGTACACGAATATATAAAAGAAGGATAAATACATGATAGCAACCACATTAAAGAAATTCACGTGATGTAATGCAATGCAATGGGATGATAATGATGTAAGCCATCGCATAGTACCTCGTATAGACCTTTTGAGCTAAAGCTTCAAGGACAGGACCCATGGTGAGTTTGCACCCCATATACTTTCACAATCTCAATCAACTTTGCTGGCACATCCCTCGGTCAAGGGTTTTATAAAGTTTTTTATTTTTTTCAAAATCAGTGTTTCTCTGTGGTACCAATTCCATGTATATGGAAGAACGAAATAAGGATGCATGCTTATAAACAAAACATTATCATACAATGAATCAATTCAATGTTGGTATTAAATAAGCTCAAATCTTCTCAAATCTCAATAAATCATGTTATAAGCCATCTCATGTCACCATAGTAATGAATAATCATGCAAGACATCAATAATATCAATTCAAGACCCCACTCGGGCATCAATAAAGATAGATGGAAAATAATGCTCAGACAAGACCAATATCAAACCCCTACTAGGGTATCACAACAATAATAAAATTATAATTATCACATAGGCCCCCACACAGCCACACGATAAAATAACAACCTCAAAATATAAATCTCATAATAAAATCCCTAATGCATAATATACTTTATATGAATTGTTAACTAACCCACCCAGTCTAAAGAAAGTTAAGCCATAACCTACATCAAAAAGTCAAATCTCAAGCCTGTACCCTTCAACACAAAGCCTTTTGTTTACATGCAGCCTTGGAACGATCCAAAACTATCAAAAACATAATCTACACATCAAAAGGAGTCTAATGATACCCATATTAGCTGCTTTCGTTTCGAATTTAAAAATAGTTCAAAAATCAACCCCAAAGGAAAAAGGAAAAAACCAAAATTTTATTTCAGAATAAACTTTTCCATACTTCAAGGACTCTAAATATGAAAACCCATCAAAAAATAAGTTGAAATCAAGGTTGAAATCATCAAAAAACCATTTTCTCTCTTTACCGGTTAAAACACCAAAATCCTAGTTTACAATCCAAGTTTTGAAGCTAAAATCAATGGAAAATGATAGAAATAAGGATTAGGAATTTACCCAAAGGAGATTGAAGAAGAATTCTCTTGAAATTACAAAAAATAGAGGTCTAAAGGTCAAATAATGATGAAAAATACGAAAATGGGGTTTATATATACTGTTCTATGCACAGTGAATCGCGACCGCGATAGGCCCCTACACACTTTCAAAGCATCGAATATAAAATACTGAATGAACTGTGAAGAGTTCCTGGACTAGTTCTAATAGATACGCAATTTGCCCAAATCTTTGGATAACTTCTCTTTATTTTTGAATCTCATTATCTTTTTCCATTGGTGACACTGTCTAAAATACCTAATCACCTATGACACATTTTAATTCCTTTCTTTGAATATCGGCATATGATTTGTATCGACTTTGGGCCATTTGTAGCTTCTATTATATCACCTTCACTTCCTCTATAGCTTGATGAACAAAATCTGACCCGAGCCAAGCAAATTTCATCAGCTATAACCCATCTAATTGATGATCTACATTTTCTTTCATATAAAACTTCGTAAGGTGCCTTTTGATACTTTTTTACTGTAAACAATTTCAATAAACGATAGATGTTCATCCCAACTACCTTTAAAGTCCAATGTACAAACTCGTGGCATATCTTCACATATTCATATAATACGTTCTGTTTGTCCATCCATTTGAGGATGACAAGCCGTACTTACATCTACCTGTGTACCCATGCTTTACTGAAAAGACTTCCAACACTGTGTAATAAAGTGAGCTATCCTGTTGATATAATAGTGAGTGGAATCCCATGTAATCGTACTATCTCTGTAGCATACAACTTTGCATAATGTTCAGCTGTATCGGTGGTTCTAACTGGTAGGAAATACACTGACTCGGTAATCCTGTCAATTATTACCTATATGGAATTAACCTTCGCAGTGTACGAGGCAACCCTGTGATTAAATCCATGTTATTCATGTTCCACTTCCAAACTGAAAGGGTAATACATTGCATAAAACATACAAATTTCTGATGCCATACTATTAATCAGTGACCGCTTGGACATTGAGCTACAAATTCTACAATGTGCTTTTCATGTAACCTTACCAAGACCTCTCTACTAAACCACTTCAACTGTTGTAGAGGTGACCTGGCTAGTTTGCTTATTCCAAGAGCTAGGTGTTTCCATCACTAAGCCTATCTCAGTCTTTAGTGAGAGCAATTATGCTATTCAGTTGGCTACCAATCATATTTCATGAGAGGACTAAACACATTAAGATAGATTGTCATTTTAATAGGGACAAGATCAAAAGTGGCTTGGTATAAGCTATACATGTCACCACATATAAAATGATTGTTGATTTACTGACAAAGGCATTGAGTCAAGCTCAACATCTCCATTTGTTAGGCAAGCTTGGCGTGCTGAATATCTTGCACCCTTCAGCTGGAGGGAGAGTGTTACAATTTGCTTAGTTTTACTGATCATAATTGTCACATTACCATCACATTATGTATTGCATTATAGCAGTGTAGTAACTATTTTTACTATGTTTTGACAATTACACTTTTTACTATTCCATTAATTAGTCGGTTAGTTGTTAGGTTGTTAGGATGAGCTGGCCAGTGGTGTAGGTTAGTAGTGTAGGTTAGTGGTGCAGGTTAAGAAGATATTTTGAGGCTCATGTCATGGTCTATATAAAGGAACCATCAGTTGTACATTTATTGGTTGAAGCACAATGAAATAAGATTAGATTTCATTTCTCCTTCTTCCTTCTGATCTCAACAATTTTCCACCATAGATGAAGAGCTTCTAAGCTCAATTTTCACAACATCGTTTCAATTGCAAAAGCCTCGGGGTGAAATAAAATTAACTATTTTTTTAATGTAAAATGCATCTAAAAACTTTTTTCTTTTTATTTCCCATAGTACATTGCTTTAATTTACCCTTGTTGCAACGAGTGCTACAAAAAATTTGGGAATGTAATATCTTGTTTTAGACACCGTTAATGCCAATTTCACCTATAAATTAAGCACTTGTTTTTTAGTCCACAAAGAACCAATTTTATTTCACCTTTATGAAGAACAAACAGGCTATGATTCACTGTCTAATCAATAAAAATTAGGTTGTAAGAAAGAATACTTAAAAGATACTCCCTCCGTTGACTTTTACTTGTCTATTTATTCAAAAATAAATTTTTATTTTTACTTGTCATTTATAACATATCAAAAAAAGATAATTATTTTTTTCATATTAGCGTTCAAAGATTTCAGTGGAGAAATAAAAGTAAACAGAGGGAGTATATAGGACGAATAACTTCCTTCTAGTTCCATAGAAGCACAATAATTCGATATAACGACAATAAATATTTGAATTATTTATCTGCAGTTTCTAAGATTACTCAAGCTCTCCGCCTTAAAGATTATAAAGTATTGGTTGTTGCTTCAAAGAGATCATTCATTGAGGAAGTACCCTTTATATTTTCTAATAAAATGTATACATTCTTACATATTTTAGATGATTGTTCCACAATATAAATTCACCTGTAGTAAGGATATTTCTTATATTCCCTTGATTTGAATAGGTTGTGCATGTATTTATGTCAGTCTGTACAAAACATTTCATTGGTTGTTTTGATTTCACAAAGCAGTTGGATAATATGTTTGCAAAAAATACCCCAAGAATGTTATTGTCAAGTGAAACTGGTAATAAATGAGTTATGTTTTGCCAGTTTGAAATTGCCAACTCCCTGATTTTATATTTTTTGATGTTGGTTAATATTATGTCTCAATGTTTCCATGTTGATAATGATCAGAGCACTCTTCTAAGAGTGTCTCTTCAGTTAAAAAATGCTATGAATTTATGATATTTGGACTAGTTAAATAGTTCATGGTACTGATTAGCTATAACATGATCCTGAAACTCTTCTGAGATCTGTTTCCTAGAGTTATATCACCTATTAAGCTTACTAGTTGTGTCAGTTTTGACATGACTGATTTAATTAATTTATGGCTGATGAATCACTGTGAATCACACAATTATGTACATAAAACTTATTTATTTTCATTTGAATAAAATATATTATACTTTCTTTCAGGTGATTTATATTTTGATTTAGTTTGAAAATAGTCATTTACTAGTTCAGCGATGTTTTGATGTACCATGGTTTTATGGTTATTTCAATGCTTAAAACATGGAAATTATGCATGTGGTCGAGTACATTTTGGTAGATATGATGTGCTTTTAGGTATTGTGGAGAAAAATAAGCTCCAAAAGCTAAGATTCAAAAAGAAACTGAAAATTACCAAGTACAGCCTAGTAGAGCAAAGTTACAACTCGTATAGTAAGACGCGAGTCATACCAATACCCGTACTAAGGACCAAAGTTGAAGTCCAACATAGGTGATATTCAAGTACAAAGTACGACTTCTAACTATGAGTAGTATGTTTAAACCATGAGACTACCTAAATTTTTATGAGAGAAGTGAAATCAAAGAACAGAAAAGATGTAAAGTTGAGTCGGTTATCATGGATAGAAGCTATAACTCGTGAAGAGAAGATATGTGTCCATCTGACTCGTAATGAGAAATCTTGAGAAGAAAGAGCAGAGACGTTACAAAGTGAAATTAGTGAGCATGACTGATGGTACCACTCATATGTGGCAACCACGAGTTGTACCTTGAGAGTTCATAAGAGGTGAATGATAACTAAGGATAAACCATGACTTAAAGCTATGAGTCATGACTACACTGTACGAATTGCATTTACTGCCGGGCCTACAATCCCATTGTTCTTAGGATAGGTTTTGTTTTATCTATAAATACCTTTCCTAGGTTTTCCTTTACACTTTATGCAACTTTTAGCCTAAGAAACATATTGTACTCATTTGATACAACTATTCTTTGGTTTTTGGATATTATTCATACTTTAATTTTTGATTATTAAGCTCGCTTAGATGATTCAAGAATCTATATTTACTCTACTTAATTTGTATATTTATAGTGATGATTTCTTCCATAAATTCTTATTGTGGTCTCGCGAACATGAGTAGATAAATTCAATAACTAGCGTTGTGGAAACCATGATGAATTAATAAAATAGGTTAAAGTACTTAGTGATTCTTGAATGGTGTTCATGCATTTATTGTTCTTCCCTTCATATTGATTGGATTTTAATGGTTGAAAAATTAGAACACACATTTATCCTTACTTGCTTGGCCATAGGGGTAAATAATAAGAAAAGAGATTAACACCAGAGATATGAGGCAATCAACCATCATCTAACAGCTTGAGCCTTGTCTAGGGATAGCTAATATGAAATCAAGACTAAGGTTTAAGAAGGCAAACACTCATAGACTTACTAGGTGATTGAGTGATATTCATCTAATAGGGGTGGCCAGCCGTTTAGGTGAACCTAACTTACTAATTTTACATGCTAAGCACTGGAATAGATCACTAGTACGCTAAGCTTACAGAGTTATTAAATCATGGGGAGCACAATCCTTGTCCATTTTCACTAATTGATTACAACATAAAAAAAATTCAATACTTGTTACTTGTTACTTGATTTTACAAACTGTTACTGCTTACTAGAATTCCCCCTTTAGAAATTATTAATTCATAATTTAAATAAATGTAGTGACCTAGCTTCTAGTTGTATACCCTATGGGACCGACTCCAACCTTATTGAGGTTCTATATTTGATCAACGACTTCTTTATACTCCATTGCAAGGTGAAATTTGGGCGATATAAAATTTTGGCGTTGATGCCAGGGAATACAATTTAGGAATTGTTCAATTGTGTTTATTTGACTATTAGTCCTTATTTCCTGATTTACTTTTTCATTTTTTTTGTTTTTTTCGGGTACATGTAGTTTATGCCAATTACACGAAGTCAAGGCAAACCTTTGCTTCCCATCAATCACGAACTCAAACAAACTCTAAGAATGGTGAATGCTCAAGAAGTTACAAAGCAATAGGTAGCTCTCCATGCTGCACTGAATGCAGGCAATTTGAATAAATAAAACATAGGGAATGCTGATAATGTTGTGAATGCCCAATAGGAAAATAGGCTCAAGGGCCATCGTCAGAGACAAGTTGTTCCATATAATGATCTTAGTGATGATGACGATGTTTATCATGATGGCTTAGGCACTACTGGTGCCATTTTCCCTCCTACCTTAGCTCCCGGTATCGAGTTTGACATCGTTAGTACCATGATCTAACTGCTGAATCTTAAAGGATTATTTAGAGGTGCTCCGAGAGATGATCCAAACCTCCACTTGATGAACTTTGCGAGAATATGTAGATCATACCATCATTTAATAAGTTTTAGATGACTCCATTACAAGATAGAAGGAATTAAAGGCTGCATTTCTAGAGCAATTTTTCCCACCTTCCAGGAAGTTGTTTTTGACAGATGAGGCTAATAACTTCAGGTAGCTTCCTGGAGAAGCTTTGCATGAAGCTTGGTTAAGGTTCAATAAGGAATTGATACAATGCTGTAACACCCCGTACCTTCCTAACCCGACTTGACGACGTTGAACAATGCTTACGTAGGTGTCGAGAGCCATACATATGTATTTTGTAATGTTATTGATGAGATAAGTGAATTTGGCCCTCGTATATATCATTAAACCTTCGTAGGAGGTGTTTTGTGATTTTAGTGAAGCATTGTGGGGTTCAAAATGAGGCTAAGAGGACCTCTAAACAAAGGATATTAAGGGTAAGAAGTAAGCTAAAGAATAGGACTTGAAGTATCTAATCAAACCCGCGAAGAAAAGTCAAAAAATGGAATTTTTTGAAAAACTCAGTGTGTGGCATGACAGAGGGTGTGCCACGCCGCTTTGGGCAAAATTTTTGTGCCCAGAGGCAGTAATCTGGCTCGCCCAAGGGCGTGCCACGCTGGTTTTGGCCACTTTTCAAAGTTGGAATTTTTCTTAAGTCCCAAGGGTGCCCGGGGACGTATTGTGTCACGCCCCGAATCCAATCGAGACATGATTGGCACCCGTAGCTGATAAGGCCCGAGAGAACCAACCTTTTCCTATGCTTAATCATATGTATGTCATAAGAAACCCATAAGCACGTAACAGCAATAGAGACCAACAATAGAATTCATGGAACATGATATATATACAACGCAAAACTGGGCCGTTGAGGCCACCGAGTCAAGTATGACATGTCCCTTTTACATTTATACACCCACACCTGTCTACAAAAGCCTCTAACAAAGCATTGACCAAAATGAACTAAAAGTCGGGACAAGTCCCCGCTTTAGACAACATGTACAATACCAAAACATATATATACTCTGACTCGGAGAAGCCCCGAATTAGCTGGAGCTCATCAATGATCTGCAATGACTGGCAACCTACTGTGGAGGCCTACAAGGACCTGCGCCTGCAGCAAGTAAGGTAAATTCCCCAAGAGGGGTCAGTACGAAATAAGTACTGAGTATGCAAGGCTCAGATGAAACTGTACAACACATGAATATTTCAATGAACTCAAATACAAATAACTAATCACTGTGAGTAAGTCACCATGTTGCATTTTGGGAACCATGTGGATTGCTTTCATTATTTTCATTACTTTCTTTACATTCAATACTCACTTGTCATTACATATGTCACAATGTACCTGGGCCCCTACTGATCAGTGGGTCTTTTCATATCATACCATCGTGTTGGGATCTAGTCGACCTAGGCTTATGCCCCTAGACTTGCCAACCATACATCAATGTATCGGGATCGGGTCGAGCTAGGCTTATGTCCCTAGACCTGCCACCCATAAATCCATATCTCGAGATCGAGTCGAGCTAGGCTTACGCCCCTAGACCTGCCACCCGTACTTGATCATTGACCACATATGCATTACTTTGTTCATTACTTTGAGATTGATACTTTGATAGTCATAACATCACTTTGGAACTTTGGAACATAACATTGTTGGAAGCTTTGAATCATTAACCAATGAGTGAAAACCATGTGAATAACTTGGCAACATAACATTATGAGAATCATAACACCATGGGGACTATTGGACAATAATCCATGAATAAGAAACACAAGTATAATCACTATTGGAACGTTGGAACATAACCTTGTTTGAACTTTTGGAACATTAACCATGAATATGAGGCATGGGATTCACAAATGATCCATGAGTAGGAAATATATGACAATGACTATTGATAAACGGATATCGTATACCTTAGCACATTTCGGGATAGAACTAATGACATGTCAATATGGATACTATTTGCCACAGAAAGATACGAACAAAGTAACCTTACATACCTTGGATTCACAATACGAATATATAATCTTAGAGGTGCATACAATAGTCCCGCTCCTTCTTTATGTGTCACTCTACAACATAATACATAACGAAACTCACATTAACCACCAATTACTTTGCAAATGCATACCATGTCAATGAGTTACATGTTTTGACTTTAAACATGTCATTTCCCCTTGACAAAACCATTGATCATACTATTATTCCAAAAATCCCCCAATATTCCATACATTGACCAATACATGAAAATCAATACATTTCACCACAACACTTCTCCTTTATACTTTCTTATCCTTATCACATCACAAATAATCCATCAACTTACCTTAATACAACTCATAACACATATCGGCCAAAATCCCACATTTTCCACTTATAGATTTAATACCAAAAATAACACCATACATGTTCATATTTTGTCTATACCATGCTTTTTCATCAAAGGCACAATTCCTAATTAAAGTTCAAAACACCAAGATAGCACATCTTTCACCAAAGGCAAAAATACACTATTCATCACCTTGCCAACACAACTAGCATAATATACATAATCTCCCATGCATCTAATATGTTAATACATGAGACTAGATACTTACCAAGGCTTGTAATATGTTGATCTTGTCCAAAGAGTCCAAGGGAATTATTGTGCTTTAGGGTTTGGAAATGAGAGAAATGTTGAGAAAATATCTTAAAGGCAAGAGAGCTTTGAATGATTAAAATCTGATTTTTTGATCCTTTATATAGACCCCCAAGTTGCATTAAATGGCATGGTCCCTTAATTAAGATAAGAATGGGTCATTTTCCTTTGGGCTTCTCATTTTGGCCTTGTTTTGGGCCTCAATTTGGTCCCAATAACACATATCCATTTATTCCATCAAATTTCATGTATTATTCACCATATCTCTCACGTTTACATAATTCCATAACGTCACGACATTATTCTCTTAAGAGATTCTCATTCATCGCCTCGATCGCAAAAATAGAAATTCTAGTCGCCCTTGGCTTCATTGGACATTTTGGATCACTATTCACATTTTATGATTTGATCATGTAGGAGTATGTAGGAGTGTATTGAAGTGTTTGAATCTTTCACAATGCACAAAGAATTCCAAAGAACCAAAAGAAACCATCCAAGAAGCGCCGTAGAATTGCGTTTCAAAACGGGTCCGGAAAGGCACAAAATTTGTGCCTTGCGCCACTAGCTGGAAAGCAGGCTGTGGCGTAAGTTTTCAGCCTTCTCTGAATTTTCAGACTGCATGTGGCTTGCTCCACACCCCTGAAACAGGGTAGTGGCGCAAGTTTCAGCACTTTGCTGAATTTTTTGGCCACTTATCCAATGTTTGCATATCGTCCAATCCCTTATCAAAACACTACAAAATACTTAATTAGTGACCTTAACCATCAAGTAAACATGACTTAAAGTCACCAAATGAGGTTATAATATGTACGGGGCATCAGCCAAATGCATCACGAAATCACAAAACACCTCCTATGAAGGTCTAATCGCACATGTTAAGTCCGATATCAAATGTTTCACCAATAACACTATAAAACACATATTCATGGCATCTCAAAACCTATGTAGATATGATCCCAAGGTATCAAGTAAGGTTATAAAAGTACGGGGTGTTACATTCTTCCCGCCTTAGAAATAGTCGTCCTCGAATGTTAATAACATCGTCTTATATACATCAATTGCATCTTTACTTTACGTATACAAATAAATATAATGCTCTTAAATACTTACTTGTTATTGTTCCACCTCTTCATGGTGTACTTCTTGGTCCATTTGAAATAGATGGGGATACTTGGATCTCATCATTTCTTCCGCTTCCCATGTGATCTCCTCTACTTGTTGATTTCTCCAAAGGACTTTCACGGAGGCTATGTCTTTATTCCTCAATCTCTTTAATTGTAGATCTAGGATAGAAATGGGTACCTCTTCATAAGTGAGATCCTCTGTAACTTGAACATCCTCGACGGGAACAATAAGCGAAGGATCTCCTATGCGCTTTCGAAGCATCAAAACGTGAAATACCGGATGGACTGACGAAAGGTCCTAGGCTAGTGCCAACTCATACGCAACTTGCCCAAATCTTCTAATGATTTCATATGGGTCTATGTAACGTGGACTCAATTTTCCTTTCTTCCCGAACCGCATTACCCCTTTCATCGGTGACACCTTTAAAATACCCAATCACCTATGGCGAATTCAAGCCCTCTTCTTCTAATGTCGGCATATGACTTGTGACGACTTCGAGCCGTTTGTAACCGTTGTTGTATAACTTTAACTTTCTCCGTGGCTTGGTAAACAATATCTGGCCCAAGTATGGCAGTTTCACCTGCTTCGAACCATCCGATTGGTGATCTACATTTACTTCCATACAAGGCTTCATAAGGTGCCATTTTAATACTTGAATGATAGCTATTGTTATACGCAAATTCAATAAGAGGCAAATGGTCATCCCAACTGCCTTGAAAATCTAACGTACAAGCTCGTAGCATATCTTCAAGTGTCTTAATAGTACTTTCTGCTTGTCCATCAGTCTGAGGATGGAAAGCCATACTCAAATTCACCTGAGTACCTAAACTCCGCTGAAAAGATTTCCAAAAGTGTGTTGTGAATTGTGCTTCTCTGTCTGATATAATAGAAAGTGGAATACCATGCAATTGTACTATCTCCTTCACATACAACTTCGCATAATCCTCAGCTGTATAGGTCGTCTTGACCGGTAAAAAATGCGCTGATTTAGTAAGTAGGTCCACTATGACCCATATAGAATCAAACTTTCTCAATGTACGTGGGAAACCCGTGATGAAATCCATATTAATCATATCCCACTTCCAGACTGGAAGATTGATACATTGCATGTAACCTCCCGGTTTCTGATGTTCCACTTTCACTTGTTGACAATACAAATTCTGCAATGTTCTTTTTCATGTTGCCCCACCAATACACTTCTTTCAATTCATGGTACATTTTAGTAGCACCCGGGTGAATGGAATAGTGCAAATGGTGCGCCTCTGTCATTATTCGTGTCCTCAGCTCATCTATGTCCGGTACACATAATCTCCCTTGACATTGAAGTACCCCTTCTGGTGTAATATCAAATGCCTTGGTCAAATTCTACTGCACATTCTCTTTTAGCTGCAATAAAATAGAATCTGTAAATTGCTTCTCTTTCACTTCAGCTATCAGGGAGGATTCTGCTGCATTCTGTACCATAACTCTATCATCGTAGGATTCAATAAGGCAAACTCCCAAGCTGGCTAATTGATTCAAATCTTTGATTATCTCATGCTTTTCATTCAACTGACCACTGGTGCTTTCTACTGCCTTACGGTTCAATGCATCAGCTACTACATTTGCTTTGCCTGGGTGATAAAGAATATCAATGTCATAGTCTTTTAAAAGTTCTAACCACCTTCGTTGCCTCAAATTGAGTTCCTTCTGCTTAAAAAGATATTGCAAGCTTTTGTGATCCGTATAGATGTCAACATGAACCCCATATAAATAATGACGCCATATCTTTAAAGCAAAAACTACCGCTGCCAATTCAAGATCATGTGTGGGATAGTTTTTCTCATTTGGCCGTAACTGTCGTGAGGCATATGCTATCACCCTACCATGCTGCATC
Source organism: Capsicum rhomboideum (assembly GCA_031232105.1). Lineage (NCBI taxonomy): Eukaryota > Viridiplantae > Streptophyta > Magnoliopsida > Solanales > Solanaceae > Capsicum > Capsicum rhomboideum. Next base: position 48,738,445 of record CP124716.1, on the reverse strand, counting down.
AACACACATACCAGACCAATCCCGGAAGCATCAGAATACACTACATAGCCCTCTGTGCCTTCAGGAAGTACTAACACTGGTGTGGAAGTCAACTTATCTTTCAGTTTTTGGAACCCTCTTTCACATGCATCATTCCATTGAAACTTAATTACCTTGTGAGTTAACTTTGTTAATGGTGCTGCAATAGAAGCAAACCCGTCTACAAATCTCCGGTAATAACCTTCCAAACCCAAAAAACTGCGAATCTCTGTGGGTGTCGTAGGTCTTGGCCAATTTTTCACTGCTTCTATCTTTTGTGTATCAACTTGTATACCTTCATCTGACACAATGTGGCCCCAGAACGCAACTGATTTTAACCAAAACTCACACTTAGAGAATTTGGCATACAACTTTCGCTCACGTAGAATCTGCAACACTTGCCGTAAGTGATTAGCATGGTCCTCTGGTGATCTTGAATAAACTAGGATGTCATCTATAAATACCGTGACGAACACATCCATAAATGGCTTAAACACCCTATTCATCAAATCCATAAACACAGCTGGTGCATTTGTTAGTCCAAATGACATAACTAAAAATTCATAATGGCCATACCGTGTTCGAAAAGCTGTCTTGGGTACATCCTCCTCTCTAACTCTGACATGATGGTATCCCGACCTCAAGTCAATTTTCGAAAAACATTTGGTACCCTGTAACTGATCAAAAAAATCATCAATGCGAGGGAGGGGATATTTGTTCTTGATAGTTACCTTATTCAGTTGCCGATAGTCGATGCACATTCTCAAGGTGCCATCTTTCTTTCGTACAAATAATACCGGTGCACCCCACGGGGACATACTAGGCCGAATGAAGCCTTTGTCCAACAAATCTTTCAACTGCTCCTTCAATTCACGCAGTTTCGCTGGAGCCATTCTATATGGAGGAATAGAAATAGGCTGAGTGTCCGAAATCACATCAATGCCAAATTCTACTTTCCGTTCTAGGGGTAAATCTGGAAGATCCTCTGGAAATACATCAAGAAATTCATTGACTACTGGTACTGACTGTGGAGTTAATGGTTCCATATCATTATCTTTCACTCGTACCAAATGACATATGTATCACTTAGCAATCATTTTTCTGGCTTTCAAATAGGAAATAAATCTCCCTTGTGGTGCCCCTACATTACGCTGCCATTCAAAAAGATTTTCTTGCGAAAAACAAAATTGCACCTTCTTGGCCCGGCAATCTACCGTAGCATAACAAGAGGCCAACCAATCCATTCCCATAATTACATCAAAATCCACCATGTCCAATTCAATGAGATCGGCCAACGTATCATGACCACACACAGTTACCACACAGTTACGATATACTCTTTTTGCAACAATATATTCACCAATCGGTGTAGACACTTCAATTGACTTAAGTAATAATTTTGGTGCCTTTGCAAATTTCGCAGCAACCAATGGAGTAACATTGGAAAATGTAGAACCTGGGTCAATTAGTGCATATACATTATGTGAGAATATGGATAATGTACCTGTGACAACATCTGGGGAAGCCTCTGAATTCTGGCGGTCCACCAAAGCATAAATCTGATTCTGGACCTCGCTAGTACTGGCTGCTCCTCTGGCACCTCTACCCCGGCCAATAGGCTGTACCCCTCAGCCCAGTGAAGGAATCGATGCTGATGACGCAACAGCCGACCCAGCTGGCCGTGCTATACCACCCATGCTCCGCTGTGGACACTCTCTCGCTATATGTCCCGGCATACCACACCAAAAGCAGACATTCGTCCCTGACCGACATGTGCCCGAATGAATACGCCCGCAGTGCTGACACTGCTGACGAGGGAAACCTGCTGCCTGTGATCCATGAACCCCACTACTCTGCCCAGCTGAACCACTTCTAAACCCTCGAGACTGAGAATAAGCACTCCCTGTGGAATAAGAGAACGACGGTCTAGGTGGTCTTGGAAACATGCGGGGCCTAGATCCTCCTTGGGACATCATAGGTGGTCCCATAGGTCTAGCCCTTTTGGACTGTCCCCTGTCAAATTCATGTACCCTTCGTCTCTGTCTTTGATCTTCCATTTTTTGGGCGAAGGCTTGTATTCGAGCAATGTCCATGTCCCTATTCAAGGCCGCAATAGTGCGATCTCTTACCAAATATGGCTCTAGTCTGTCCACGTATCTATGGACCCTGTCTGTCATCGTAGCCACAACATTTGGCGTATATCGAGCCAAGGAATTAAATTGCAAGCTATATTCTCTGACGCTCAAATTTCCTTGACGGAGATTTAGGAACTGATCCGCACGTGCCTCACGGATCTCATAGGGCAAGTAATGATCAAGAAAAGCCACTTTAAACTTTTCCCAAGTAGGTGGGGTTGCATCAATATCACGGGATTTCTTCCAATCCTCGTACCACAATATTGCCTCTCCTTTCAACCTGTATGTAGCAAGTTCAACTGTCTCTACCCCTGTCACATGCATAACTTCCAAAGCCCTCTGAATTTGATCCACGAATTCCTATGCATCTGCTTTTGGATCTGCCCCTGTAAAGATAGGAGGGTCCAATTTGAGGAAATCCTGTGTTCTGCGACTGGCTACTCTAGCCGCATCCTCATCATGTGTCATTGGACTAGTTCGTCCTTGATTCTGGGCTGCCACTAACTGTGTTAACATATGAACTGCATTCCTAAGATCCTGGTCTGTGGCATTCGTCGGTGGTTCCACGGGCACTTCCCTTCTTCTCAGCTCTTTCGGAGCTGAAGAAGTAGAAGAAGCTCGCGTTGCAAATGATCAACTTGTTCAAGTGTTGGTCTACTTGTTCCCTCTCCCGCAATTCTGTCTATTATCTTACTTTTCCCTCGACCTCTTCTTGTGTTCGGCATTTTGGACTATACCAAAGAAAAATAAATACCAAGATCAGATACACTGCAACTTACAACATTGGCTCTATTGCACGATCTAGAATGAAGAAAAGAAACAACATCCTAAATGTCCCGTAGCCTCCTACTTATAAATGTGGTGCACAACACATTGATAAGTAAGACTCTACTCAGACACGATTTTGTAGACATCCTTAGACCGACCTGGCTCTGATACCACTTTTGTCATACCCCGAATCCAATCGAGACATGATTGGCACCCGTAGCCGATAAGGCCCGAGAGAACCAACCTTTGCCTATGCTCAATCATATGCATGTCATAAGAAACCCATAAGCACGTAACAGCTATAGAGACCAATAATAGAATTCATGGAACATGATATATATACAACGCGAAACTGGGCCGTTGAGGCCACCGAGTCAAGTACGACATGTCCCTTTTACATTTATACACCCACACCTGTCTACAAAAGCCTCTAACAAAGCATTGACCAAAATGAACTAAAAGTCGGGACAAGTCCCCGCTTTATACAACATGTACAATACCAAAACATATATATACTCTGACTCGGAGAAGCCCCGAATTAGCTGGAGCTCACCAATGATCTGCAATGACTGGCAACCTACTGTGGAGGCCTACTAGGACCTGCGCCTGCAGCAAGTAAGGTAAATTCCCCAAGAGAGGTCAGTACGAAATAAGTACTAAGTATGCAAGGCTCAGATGAAACTATACAACACATGAATATTTTAATGAACTCAAATACAAATAACTAATCACTGTGAGTAAGTCACCATGTTGCATTTTGGGAACCATGTGGATTGCTTTCATTATTTTCATTACTTTCTTTACATTCAATACTCACTTGTCATTACATATGTCACAATATACCCGGGCCCCTACTGATCAGTGGGTCATATCATATCATCGTGTTGGGATCGAGTCGAGCTAGGCTTATGCCCCTAGACTTTCCACCCATACATCAATGTATTGGGATCGGGTCGAGCTAGGCTTATGCCCCTAGACCTGCCACCCATAAATCCATATCTCGGGATCGAGTCGAGATAGGCTTACGCCTCTAGACCTGCCACCTGTACTTGATCATTGACCACATATGCATTACTATGTTCATTACTTTGAGATTGATACTTTGATAGTCATAACATCACTTTGGAACTTTGGAACATAACATTGTTGAAAGCTTTGAATCATTAACCAATGAGTGAAAACCATGTGAATAACTTGGCAACATAACATTATGAGAATCATAACACCATGGGAACTATTGGCATATAATCCATGAACAAGAAACACAAGTATAATCACTATTGGAACGTTGGAACATAACCTTGTTTGAACTTTTGGAACATTAACCATGAATATGAGGCATGGGATTCACAAATGATCCATGAGTAGGAAATATATGACAATGACTATTGATAAACGGATATCGGATACCTTAGCACATTTCGGGATAGAACTAGTGACATGTCAATATGGATACTATTTGCCGCAGAAAGATACGGACAAAGTAACCTTACATACCTTGGATTCGTAATACGAATATATAATCCTAGAGGTGCATACAATAGTCCCGCTCCTTCTTTATGTGTCACTCTACAACATAAATGCATAACGAAACTCACATTAACCACCAATTACTTTGCAAATGCATACCATGTCAATGAGTTACATGTTTGACTTTAAACATGTCATTTCCCCTTGACAAAACCATTGATCATACTATTATTCCAAAAATCCCCCAATATTCCATACATTGACCAATACATGAAAATCAATACATTTCACCACAACACTTCTCCTTTACACTTTCTTATCCTTATCACATCACAAATAATCCATCAACTTACCTTAATACAACTCATAACACATATCGGCCAAAATCCCACATTTTCCACTTATAGATTTAATACCAAAAATAACACCATACATGTTCATATTTTGTCCATACCATGCTTTTTCATCAAAGGCACAAGTCCTAATTCAAGTTCAAACCACCAAGATAGCACATCTTTCACCAAAGGCAAAAATACACTATTCATCACCTTGCCAACACAACTAGCATAATATACATAATCTCCCATGCATATAATATGTTAATCCATGAGACTAGATACTTACCAAGGTCTGGAATATGTTGATCTTGTCCAAAGAGTCCAAGGGAATTATTGTGCTTTAGGGTTTGGAAATGAGAGAAATGTTGAGAAAATATCTTAAAGGCAAGAGAGCTTTGAATGATTAAAATCTGATTTTTTGATCCTTTATATAGACCCCCAAGTGGCATTAAATGGCATGGTCCCTTAATTAAGATAAGAATGGGTCATTTTCCTTTGGGCTTCTCATTTTGGCCTTGTTTTGGGCCTCAATTTGGTCCCAATAACACATATCCATTTATTCCATCAAATTTCATGTATTATTCATCATATCTCTCACGTTTACATAATTCCATAATTTCACGACATTATTCTCTTAAGAGATTCTCATTCGTCGCCTCGATCGCAAAAATAGGAATTCTAGTCGCCCTTGGCTTCATTGGACATTTTGGATCACTATTCACATTTCATGATTTGATCATGTAGGAGTATGTAAGAGTGTATTGAAGTGTTTGAAGCTTTCACAATGCTCAAAGAACTCCAAAGAACCAAAAGAAACCATCCAAGAAGCATCGTAGAATTGCGTTTCAAAACGGGTCCGGAAAGGCACAAAATTTATGCCTTGCGCCACTAGCTGGAAAGCAGGTTGTGGCGCAAGTTTTCAGCCTTCTCTGAATTTTCAGACTGCAGGTGGCTTGCGCCACACCCCTAAAACAGGGTAGTGGCGCAAGTTTCAGCACTTTGCTGAATTTTTCGGCCACTTATCCAATGTTTGCATATCGTCCAATCCCTTATCAAAACACTACAAAATACTTACTTAGTGACCTTAACCATCAAGTAAACATGACTTAAAGTCACCAAATGAGGTTAGAATATGTACGGGGCATCACCCAAATACATCACAAAATCAGAAAACACCTCCTATGAAGGTCTAATCGCACATGTTAAGTCCGATATCAAATGTTTCACCAATAACACTATAAAACACATATTTATGGCATTTCAAAACCTATGTAGATATGATCCCAAGGTATCAAGTAAGGTTAGAAAAGTACGGGGTGTTACATATTGAGTCTATTTTTGCCACGTTTCTTCTACAACTACGAGTATATACATGGAATGAATGAAATATTATATTGGTATGATAAAATTACTCGAGAACGAATTTGGCATCAAAATGATAGTTTTGCCCTTATGGTCAAAATAAGCCATACGTGGCTAGAATCACTTGTTTTGGGATTGAGGCGACGAATATTAATAGCATGAGTAGGAATATTGTTGTAACATGTATAAGATGACTTAAACACGATAAATTATTGATTTTATTGGGTTAAGTGAATTGGGCTCAATAAAAAGTCCAAAAATGAGAAGAAGGCATGGGCCAAAATGGGTCAAAAGACCCATTCTTGCCTTGACCTTCTAGACCAAGCATTTAATGCTTTAAGAGTGGATAAGGATGGACATAAAGGCTTATAAAAGGGACCAAAATATCTGATTTTTATTCTTCATAAGTCTCATGCCTTTTTAGACCAAAAGATAAGATATTTGCTCTCAAACCCTAAGGAATCAAAGTTCACTTTTGGAGCAAGCTCATCACATGGATCATTTAACATGTAATATGGGTGGCAAATCACTTAAGCCTAAGGAATCAATTCTCACTTAAGCCTAGCTCGTACCGAACCTGACAGGGGGAAGCTCTGGAGGTATAAACCTAGCTCGAGCCAAACCTGATATGTTGATTTATGGGTGGCAGCTCTAGAGGTGAAAACCTAGCTCGAGTCAATCCCAATATATTGATTCTTAGGGTGGCAGCTCTGGAGGCATAAGCCTAGCTCGATCCGATCCCAACATAACGTTATGTTATGTAAACCCACTGATCAGTCGGGGCTCGGATATCACAGGTCACAGGCAAAGATGAATAATCATAGAAGAAAAGAAAGTAATGGAAGCAATATACATGGTTTCCAAAGTTCAGTATAGTGACTTATCCATATTGATCACTCATTTGTATTTGAGTTTATTGACATGTTTACATATCATACAGTTTCATTGAGCCTTACATACTCAGTACATTCTTCGTACTGACCCCTCTTGGGGAACTTACTTTAAATGCTGCAGGTGCAGGCACTAGTAGACCTCCGCAATAGGTTGACAAGAACTGCAGATTTTTGGTGAGCCCCAGTTGGTTCGGGACTTCCCAAGTCACAGTTGTACATTTGTTTTGATATTGTAAATGTTGTATAAAGTGGGGACTTGTCCCGAATTTAAGTTGGTCTTGTATATGCATCTGTTAGAGGCTTTTGTAGACGTATGTGGGTATATGGATGCAAGAGATGTATGTTCACTCGACTTGACGGCCCTAATGGCCAAGTTTCACATATTGTACTTGTTTTCCATGACTTTCGCCATAAGCATTTTATATGTTATCAGTTACATGAGATAGTATGATGTTCAAATGAGGCTATGCATATGAATGTACATGAGCAAAGATTGGTTCTCATGGGCCATATCGGCTTTGGGTGTCAGTCCGGCCCGAATGGAATTTTGGGGCGTGACAAAAGTGGTATCAGAGCATGTCGTTCTAAGGGTGTTTACAAAGCCGTGTCTGAGTAGAGTCTTACTTATCGATGTGTTGTGCACCACATTTATAAGTAGGAGGCTACGGGACATTTAGGATGTTGTTTCTTTTCTTCACTTCTAGATTGTGCAATAGAGCCAGTGTTATACGTTGAATTATATCTGATCATGGTAATTGTTTTTCTTTGGTATAGTCAAAATGCCAGTCACGAGGAGAGGTAAAGGTAAAGGGAAACAGGTAGATGTGCCTACTCAAGAAGGAATGAGTAGACTACCACCTGACCAAGCTAGTCAAGGTGGAGCAATTGCTGAAATTTCATCGCCGTCTTCGTCTACTTTTCCAGCTCCGAGAGAGCTAAGAGGTAGAGAAGTACCTGCAGAACCATCGATGAATGCCACTGACCAAGATTTAAGGAATGCAGTACATATGTTGACACAGTTTGTGGCTGTACAGAGATAAATTGGCCCGTTGATAAATGAAGATGACGCGGCTAGAGCAGCTAGTCGGTGTACACAGGACTTCCTAAAGCTAGACCCTCCCATATTCACAGGGTCAGATCTGGAAACAGATCCACAGGACTTCATGGATCAAATTCAGAGGGATTTGGAAGTTATGCATGTGACAAGGGTAGAGACAGTTGAACTTGCCGCATACAGGTTGAAAGGAGAGGGGATATTGTGGTACGAGGATTGGAAGAAATCCCATGATATTGGTGTAAATCCACCAAATTGGGAAGAATTTAAAATAGCATTCCTTGATCATTACCTCCCCTATGAAATTCGGGAGGCACGTGCAGATCAATTTCTGAATTTATGCCAAGGGAACATGAGTGTTCGGGAATACAGTCTTCAGTTTAATTCCTTGGCTCGATATGCACCAAATGTTGTGGCTACAATGACAGACAGGGTCCATAGATACGTGGACAGACTAGAGCCATATTTGGTAAGGGATTGCACTATTGCAGCCTTGAACAAGGACATTGACATAGCTAGAATACAAGCCTTCACCCAGAAAATGGAAGATCAAAGACAGAGAAAAAGAACACAGGAATCTGAGGAAGGGCCAACAAAAAGGGCAAGATCTATGGGGCAATTTATGGTGTCCCCAGGAGAATCTAGATCTCAAATGTTACCGCCTAGACCCTCGTTCTCATATTCTACAGCAGGTGCTCACTCTCAGTTCCAAGGGTTTAGAGGTGGTCCATCTGGGCAGAGTAGTGGAGTTCACCGATCACAGGCAATAGGTTTTACTCGTCAGCAGTGTCAGCACTGCGGGCGTACTCATGCAGTTACATGCCGAGTGGGGACAAATGCTTGTTTTTGGTGTGGCACAGCAGGGCATATAATGAGAGAATGCCCACAAAGGGGAGCGAGTGGTGTATCACGACCTACGGGATCAGCCGTTGCATCATCAGCATCGGTTCCTTCCCTAGATAGAGGCGTTCAGCCTATTGGTCGTGGTAGAGATATTAGAGGAGGAGCAGTTAGTTCCAGTAGAGCCCAAAATCGTACCTATGCTCTAGTGGACAGGCAGAATGTGGAGGCATCTTCTAATGAAGATACAGGTATATTATCCATATTTTCACATGATACATATGTATTGATCGGTACGGCCTTTACCCTATCGTATGTCACTCCATTGATTACTATGAATGTAATGGGACACCGAGGTTATTAGTTAAGTTAACTGAAAAATCTCCATTTGTCGGTGACTTTATTAGAGTTAAAAGAACATATCATAATGGCATAGTAGATGACTGTGGTCACAAATGATTAAGTACTCTTAAAAGCATCCCCAATGAAAGGGGTAATAGGATTTGGAAGGAAAGAAAAATTGGCTCTACACAACATGCTATGTGAAATTACCGTAAGTGCATAAGAGTTCCATTTCATATTACTCACATTGAAAATATACGAATTACAGAGGATTTCACTAGGAAGAGCTACCTATTGCTATTCTAGATCAACAAGCCGAAGAAGTCACCTGGGAAACTAAAGAAATGATGAAATCAAAGTATCCATATTCGTTTCAAATGAACAGAAGAGTTCATAGTATGGAAGTGAAGAAAAAAATATATAATAAGTATTTATATGAGTATATGTATAGAGATGTTACTATAGAGATGCATTTGTTGTAATTGAAACAATATTGTTAACATTCAAGGACGAATGTTCCTAAGGGGGAAGAATGTAACACCCCGTACCTTCCTAACCTAACTTGACGACGTTGAACACTGCTTACGTAGGTGTCGAGAGCCATACATATGTATTTTGTAATGTTATTGATGAGATAAGTGAATTTGGCGCTCATATATGTGATTAAACCTTCGTAGAAGGTGTTTTGTAATTTTCGTGAAGCATTTGTAGGGTTCAAAATGAGGCTAAGATGACCTCTAAACAAAGGATATTAAGGATAAGAAGTAAGCTAAAGAATAGGACTTGAAGTATCTAATCAAACCCGCGAATAAAAGTCGAAAAATGGAATTTTTTGAAAAACTAAGTGTGGGGCGTGCCAGAGAGCGTGCCACGCCTATTTGGACCAAATTTTTGTGCCCAAATTCAGTAAGTTGGCGCGCCCAAGGGCGTGCCACGCTGGTTTTGTCCACTTTTCAAAGTTGGAATTTTTCTTAAGTCCCAAGGGTGCCTGGGGATGTATTGAGCCAATTTTTGCCACGTTTCTTCTAAAACCACGATTATATACATGGAATGAATGAAATATTATATTGGTATGATAAAATTACTCGAGAACTAATTTAACATCAAAATGACAGTTTTGCCCTTATGGTCAAAATAAGCCATACGTGGCTAAAATCACTTATTTTTGGGATTGGGGCTACGGATATGAATAGCATGAGTGGGAATATTTTTGTAACACGTATAAGATGACTTAAACACGAGAAATTATTGATTTTATTGGGTTAAGTGAATTGGGCTCAATAAAAGGCCCAAAAATGAGAAGAAGGCATGGGCCAAAATGGGTCAAAAGACCCATTCTTGCCTTGACCTTCTAGACCTAGCATTTAATGCTTTAAGAGTGGATAAGGATGGAAATAAAGGCTTATAAAAGGGACCAAAAAATCTGATTTTAATTCTTCATAAGTCTCATGCCTTTTTAGACCAAAAGATAAGATATTTGCTCTCAAATCCTAAGGACTCAAAGCTCACTTTTGGAGCAAGATCGTCACTTTTCAAGCTTGGGTAAGAGATTATTGTTATGGATTAATATGTTATATGCATGGGAGAGTATGTAAATCATGTTGGTTATGCTTGGAAGTGTTGGACATGGTACTTTGTGTTTTTATATAAGATTTGTGATCCATGAGATTCAAGATTGAATTATGAATTGTGACTTTGATGAAAGAGCATGGTATGGATAAAATATGAACATTTATGGTGTGATTTTATTATTAAACTTTTTATTTTTCTATAAGTGTAAATTGTCCGATTTTGGCCGATATGTGTTATGCAGTGTATTAAGGTAATTTTGATGGATTATTTGTGATGTGGTGTGGATAAGAAAGTGTAAAAGAGAAGAGTTGTGGTGAAATGTATTGATTATCATGTATTGGTCAATATTGAGAATATTGTGGGATTTTTGGGATAATAATTTCATCAATGGTTTTGTCAAGGGGAAATGGCATGTTTAAAGGCGAACATGTAACTCATTGACGTTATATGCATTTGTAAGGTAGTTGGTGGTTAATGTGAATTCCGTTATATATTTATGTTGTAGAGTGACACATAAAGGAGTGGGACTATTGTATACGCATCTAGGATTGTATATTCGTATTGAGAATACAAGGTATGTAAGGTTACTCTGTCCGTATCTTTCTACGGCAAATAGTATTCACATTGACATTACGCTTGTTCCATCCCGAAATGTGCTAAGGTATTCTATATTCGGTTATCAATGGTCATTATCCTATGTTTCCTACTCATAGATCAATTGTGAATCTCATGTCTCATATTCATGGATATTGTTCCAAAATCTCAATAAGGTTGTATTCCAAAGTTCCAAAAGTGATTATGCTCATGTATCTTGTTTATGGGTGATTGTGCAATGGTTCCAATTGTGTTATGTTTCTGATAAGGCTATGTTTCCAATAATATTTATTCACATATCTTCTATTTGGGTTATGGTTCCAAAGCTTCCAAAAATGCTATGTCAAATAAATGTATCAATCTCTCACAAGTGAATGTACCAATCTCTCACAAGTAAAGGTATCAATCTCTCAAAAGTAAAGAAGTGAAGTAATGCATATGTGGTTAATGATCAAGTATGGGTGGCAACTTTAGGGTCATAAGTCTAACTCAAGCCGATCCCAGGATCAGGGGGCAGTCCTAGAGGCATAAGCCTAGCTCGGACCAAACCTGACAGGGGGTAGGTCTGGAGGTATAAACCTAGCTCTAGCCGAACCTGATATGTTTATTTATGGGTGGAAGCTCTAGAGGTAAAAACCTAGCTCGAGCCGATCCCAATATATTGATTCTTAGGGTGGCAGCTCTGGAGGCATAAGCCTATCTCGAGCTGATCCCAACATAACGTTATGTTATGTAAACCCACTGATCAGTCGGGGCCCGGGTATCACAGGTCACAGGCAAAGATGAATAATCATAGAAGCAAAGAAAGTAATAAAAGCAATATACATGGTCTCCAAAGTTCAGTATAGTGACTTATCCATATTGATCATTCATTTTTATTTGAGTTTATTGACATGTTTACATATCATACAATTTCATTGAGCCTTACATACTCAGTACTTTCTTCGTACTAACCCCTCTTGGGGAACTTACTTTAAATGCTGCAGGTGCAGGCACTAGTAGACCTCCGCAATAGGTTGACAGTAATTGCAGATTTTTGGTGAGCCCCAGTCGGTTCAGGACTTCCCAAGTCACAGTTGTACATTTGTTTTGATGTTGTAAATATTGTATAATGTGGGGACTTGTCCCAAATTTAAGTTGGTCTTGTATATGCATCTGTTAGAGGCTTTTGTAGACGTATATGGGTATATGGATGCAAGAGATGTATGTTCACTTGACTTGATGGCCCTAACGGCCAAGTTTCACATATTGTACATGTTTTCCATGACTTCCGCCATAAGCATTTTATATGTTATCAGTTACATGAGATAGTATGATGTTCATATGAGGCTATGCATACGAATATACATGACCAAAAATTGGTTCTCTCGGGCCATATCGGCTTCAGGTGCCATTCCAGCCCGAATGGGATTTCGGGGCGTGACAAATGCCCCAACCATAAGTTTGTTGATGACATGCCCCAATTGCTAAAAATATGGCTAGAGGAGCTTTCATGTCACATACTTATACTGTTGTGGTTGTACTACTAGATCAAGTTATAAATACAAACCATGTATGGTGCACTAGGGATTCTGAGATCTTTACAGGAACTTATTCTATGGGCATGTCAGTTGAGCAAAACCAAAGAGAATAGGATCATGATCAAGATATGGCTCATATAAAAACTCAAATATACCTACTTTTAAAGCACATACTGGTGATCAGACCTGAAAAGGTGAATGTTGTTGGATCCCAAGGTAAATCTCCAAGGCACGATAATAGTGACTTTAATTCTAACAAAGAGGCAAACTACTTTAACAACTAGTTGGGGGGGTTTCAAACCAACGCCCAAGGTTCTAATCATGACTCTTGGAACAAAGGTTCAGGAGTTCATAAATATGAGGCAGGGAAACATGAGTGTGAAAGAGCTTTCTCTTAAGTTTACTCAACTTGCAAAGTATGCTCCGACAATGGTTGCTGATTCCAGGGCCCATATGATTAAGTTCGTGATAGGTGTTTCCAAGGATGTGGCTAAGCAGTTTAAGACTGCTATGTTGGTTAAAGAGATGGACATCTCCAGGTTGATGGTTTAGGCCCAAAAAATTAAGGATAAAAAGATCAAGGAGAGAGAAACGAAGAGCAAGTGGGGCAAAATAAGTACTCTCAACAGCGGTCAAATGGTGGTAATCATTCTCAATTCCATAAAAAATATTTAACTCTAGCCCCATCATCTGTTAGTGCTCTAGTGCCAACGTTCACAAAGGATAATTGGGATAGGGCACCAGGCTTTAAGCTCCAAGGCAGTGTTACATGTGGTCGAACTCACCCGGTGTGCAAAAAGAATGGAAAGAACCACCAAGGTGAGTGTATGGCCGACAACCAAAATTGTTTTGAGTGTGGTAAGCTAGTTCATAGAATGAAGGAGTGTCCAGTGGCTTCACAGAGGGGTAGGGATGCTCGCAAGCAGAATCAGACTAACTCTTCATCAGCTCCAGTAGGTCGCCCGACTCTGTAGGGTTCCTCATCTAGTTCATCTGACGAACAACGTCAGAACAGATTCTATGCCCTTCAGACCCATCAAGATTAGGAGGGTTCTCCATATGTAGTCACTGGTATATTACAAGCCTTCAATATTCATGTCTATGCATTATTAAATTCTAGAGTCACACTTTCTTTTTTGACTCCCTATGTAGCAGTAGACTTCAGTGTCAGTCGTGAAACCCTTTTAGAACCTTTTTTAGTGTCTACTCCAGTCTATGATTCAGTTATATCTAGATGGGTATACAGAAATTGTCCAAACATAGTTTCTCAAAAGGTCACCTCAGTCGATCTTGTAGAGTTAGACATGACCAATTTTGATATCATTCGTGGCATGGATTGGATCCACTCTTGTTATGCTTCAATTGATTGTAAAAATAGAGTAGTCTAGTTTCAGTTTCCAAATCAACCAGTCATAGAGTGGAAGGGTGGTACCTCAGTGCCTATAGGCCGGTTTGTCTCTTACCTTAAGGCTAGAAAAATAATTTCCAAAAGGTGCATCTATCATCTTGTTCGGGTTAAGTATTCCAAGTCTGAGACCCTGACTCTTTAGTAAGTTCCAGTGGTTAATGAATTCCCATAAGTGTTTCCCAAAGATCTACCGCGAGTTCTTGTTAAATGGGAAATTGACAACGTAACAGATCTCTTTTTAGATACCCAACCTATTTCCATTCTACCCAATAGAATGGTTGTAGACAAGCTTAATAAATTGAAGGAGCAGTTAAAAGATCTTCTAGATAAAGTTTTTTTTAGGCCCAACATCTCTTTATGGGGTACTCCAGTTCTCTTCGTGCGTAAGAAAGACGCTTCTCTCAGAATGTGCATCGGTTATGGTCAGTTCAACAAAGTCATAATCAAGAATAAGTATCACATTTATAGGATTGATGACTTGTTCGACCAACTTTAGGGTGCCAATTGTTTTTCTAAGATAGATCTCAGATCCAGCTATCATCAACTTAGAGTCAGAGAATGATACATTCCAAAGATAGCCTTCATAACTCGGTATGGTCAGTTTGAATTTGTTGTTATGTCTTTTGGACTAACAAATGCTCCTATAGATTTTATGGATTTAATGAATAGGGTATTCAAGTACTTATACATGTTTGTTCTAGTCTTTATATATGACATCCTTATTTATTCTTAGACTGAGTATAAACATGCAGACCATTTGAGGATTATCTTGTAGACTCTCAAAGATCGCCAGTTATTTGTGAAGTTTAGCAAGTGTGAATTCTGGTTGAAATTAGTATCATTCCTTGGTCATATCATTTCTGGTGAAGGCATCCGGGTTGATCCTCAAAAGACCAAAGTAGTTAGGAATTGGCCTAGACTCTTCTCTCCTTCAGATATTATGAGTTTCTTGGGTTTAGATGGTTACTATAGGTATTTTGTTGAGGGATTTTCCTCTATTTCTTCCCTTATGTCTAGAATAATGCAGGAAAAAGTCATATTTCATTGGTCTGATTCGTGCTAGAAGAGTTTTTAAGAGTTGAAGACTCGACTCACCTTCGCTCCAGTTTTGACTCTACTAGAGGGTTCAGATGGGTTTGTGGTTTATTGTGATGCTTCTAGAGTTGGCTTAAGTTGCGTGTTGATGTAGGATGGCAAGTTTATAACATATTCCTCTAGACAACTCAAGCCTCATGAGTAGAATTACCCGACTTATGATCTTGAGCTGACAGCAGTGCTTTTCACCTTAATGATTTTGAGGCATTATCTTTATGGGGTTCATGTAGATGTATTTATGTGTTCAGTTAGAAATATCTAAATCTTAATTAAAGGATGTGGCTATAGTTGTTGAAAGATTATGATATGAGTTTATTATACTATCAGGGTAAAGCCACTGTTATGGCAGACGCTCTTAGTAGGTTGTCTATAGGAAGTGTTGCTCATATAGAGGATGAAAATAAAGAGTCAGTTCGTGAGGTTCACCAGCTTGCTAGATTGGGAGTTTGGTTGGTAAATTCAGGTGAAGGTAATATCTTGGTTCAAAATGGTTTGGAATCTTCATTGATAGTTGAGGTAAAACAAAAGCTAGATAGTGATCCTATTTTCCTTAAGTTGAAAGAAATGGTTCAAAGTCAGAAAGCTGAGGTTTTCTCCCAAGGGAGAAATGGTGTTCTTTGTTGTCAGGGCTGACTATGTGTTCCAGATATGGATGAATTGAGAAAGTGGATACTAACAGAAGCTCACAATTCTTAATATTCTATTCACCCAGGAGCCGCTAAGATGTACCGTGATCTATGGGAAGTCTATTGGTGGAATGAGATGAAGATGGATATTTTGGAATTTTTGGCTAAGTGTCCAAAATTCTAGCAAGTTAAGGTTTAGCACCAGAAGCCTGGTGGTGTGGTTTAGGGTACCAGTATCCCTAATTGGAAGTTGGAAATGGTAAATATGGACTTCATTGTAGGGTTTCCTCGTACTCACCGATAACATGATTCAATTTGGGCTATTGTAGACTGAATGACTAAGTCATCCCATTTTTTACCAGTTAACACTTTAGATTTAGTCAAGTATTGTGATATACTCTATCTTAGAGAGTTGGTAAAATTACATGGTGTCCCTATAACTATAATCTCAAATAGGGGTACTCTGTAACACCCCGTACATTCCCAACCCTACTTGACGACATTAAATGATATGCACTTAGGTATCGAAAGCTATAAGTATGCATTTGGTAATGCTATTGGTGAGCTAATTGAATTTGGCTCTTGTTATGTGATTAAACCTTCATAGGAGGTGTTTTATGATCTTCGTGTAACATTTGTGGGGTTCAAAACGAGTCTAATAAGACCTCTAAACAAAGTATATTAAGGTTAAGAAGTGAGTTAAAGAATAGGACTTGAGGTATCTAACAAAACCCGCAAAGAGAAGTTGAAAAATGGAATTTTTGAAAAAACTAAGTAAGGGGCGCGTTTGGGACCGTACCACACCGCTCTGGGCTAAAATTTTTAGCCCAAAGGCAGTAGGTTGGCGCGCCCAGGGGCGTGCCACCTTGGGTTTTGCACTTTTTCGAAAATTGGAAATTTATAAGTCCCAAGGGTATCCAGGGTCGTACCGAGCCGATTTTTGCCATGCTTCTTATAAAATCATGATTATATACATGAAATGAATGACATATTATATTGGTATGATAAAATTACTCAAGAACGAATTTGGGTTCAAAATGACAGTTTTGCCCTTAAGGACAAAATAAGCCAAACGTGGCTAGAATTGGTTGTTTTTGGAATTGAGACTACGAGTATGAATTGCATGAGTGAGAATATTTTTGTAACACGTATGATATGCTTTAAATATGAGAAACTATTGATTTTATTGGGTTAAGTGAATTGGGCCCAAAAAGGACCCAAAAATGAAATCAAAGCATGGCCCAAAATGGGTCAAAAGACCCATTCTTGCCTTGACCTTCTAGAATACCATATGTAATGGCTAAGGATGGAATTAAGGCTTATAAAAGGGGCCAATAAATCAGATTTTTATTCATTGGAAATCCTCATGCTTTCTAGATATTTCTCATCTATTTTCTCTCAAACCCTCAGAGCTAAAAACCAAATTTTGGAGCAAGAGCCTCACTTTTCAAGCTTGGGTAAGTGAATATTGTTGTGGATTACTATATTATATGCATGAAATAGTATGTAAATCATGTTGTTTGTGCTTAGAAATGTTGGACATGGTACTTTGTGCTTTTGTATAAGATTTGTGATCCATGGGATTTGAACTTGAATAAGGACTTGTGCCTTTGATGAAAGATCATGATGTGGATAAAATATGAACATGTATGGTGTTATTTTGTTATTTAATTTGTTATTTTTTTATAAGTGCAAATTGTGGGATGTTGGCCTATTTGTGCTCTGAAGTGTATTAAGGTGAATTGATGGATTGTTTGTGATGTGGTGTGGATAAGAAAGTGTAAAGGGGAAGTGTTTTGGTGGAATGTATTGATTATCATGTATTGGTCAATGTTGGGAATATTGGAGGATTTTTGGAATAATGATTTTATCAATGGTTTTGTTAAGGGGGAAATGACATGTTAAAGCTAAACCTGTGACTTATTGTTGTTGTATGCCATTATAAGGTAATTGGTGGTTAATGTTTGTTTCGTTATAAACTTGTGTTGTAGAGCGAAACATAAGGAAGGAGAAGGAATATTGTATGCACGTCTAAGATTGTGTATTTGTATTAAGAATACAAGGTATGTAAGGTTCCTTTTTCAATATCCCTCTACAACATGTTGTTCACATTGACATTGGACTTGTTTCAATTCCGAGAGGTTGGAAGTATCTCAAAGTCAGGTTGACGTATCTTGTTATTCCTATGTGTTCTATTCTTAAATGACTGATGATTCGTTTGTCTCTTGTTCATTGAGTGAATTTCCAAAAATGTCATAACGTTATCATTCCTAAAGAAACGATCTCAAGAGAGTAATAACATAAGAGAACGTATTTATTCTTGAATAGTATTTTCCAATCATGACATGTTCCAAGTCCTAAATTATGAGGATTATCTTTGTAGCAATCTTTCACAAGTAAAAGTACCAATCTCATAAGATCTCCTAAGAGTAATGAGAGGTGATGCGCAAGTGAATATATCTATCCTTCATAAGTGAAGATGTCAATCATATGTGTGATTCCTTTATGTCATGATCCTCAATATCTCAATCACTCTTAAGAATGGAAGTAAGAATAACAAGAGAAATAAGAGGTGTATAATTAAGAAGTAATCATGGGTGGTATCCCAGGTGGGTTAAATACCTAGCATGGGTCGATCCCGATACATCCCAGGGACGATATAAAAGCCTAGCATGGGTTATGATGCTACTTCCTAGGGGCAACACGAAAGCCTAGCTTGGGTTAATATAACATCCCAGGGACGATAAGCCTAGCATGGGTTAACGATATCCCAGGGGCGACACGAAAGCCTAGCATGGGTTCACATAACATCCCAGGGGTCAAAGTACCTAGCATGGGTTAATCTCATCCCAGGGGCGACAGAATAGCCTAGCATGGGTAGAACAATAAAGATGAATAAAAGATAAAAACAAGAGGAGTAAAGAACATAATATACATGGTTACCCGCATACAGAAAGAGAGTTTATCCCCATTTCTATTTCCTTATGTTGATTCCATTATTGTTGTTATTATGTATGATGAATTTCTTATGAGCCTTACATATTCAGTACATTCTTCGTACTGACCCCCTCGGGGGAATTACCTTACATGTTGCAGGTGCAGGCACTAGTAGACCTTCATCGTAGGTTGACATTGCGGATCTTTGGTGAGCCCCAGTTGCTTCGGGACTTTCCGAGTCATAGGTGTATAGTTGTGTTGATGTTGTAAATATAGTATAAAGTGGGGACTTGTCCCGACTGTTAGTTGATCTTGTAAATGCATCTGTTAGAGGCTTTTGTAGACATGTGTGGGTTATGACTGTGAAAGATAAATGTCCGTTTTGACTTGATGGCTCCAACGGCCAAGTTTCTAAATATGTATATAGCACATGTTTCCATGATTCATGTTTGCCGCATAGTTGCATAAGGTTTAATAAGGTTCACACGAGGACATGCATACGACTGTACATGAGCAAAGGTTGGTTCTCTCGGGCCATATCGTCTTCGGGTGCCAATCATGTCTCGATGGGATTCTAGGCGTGACAAAAGTGGTAGCATAGTAGGTCGTTCTAAGGGTGTCTACAAAGTCGTGTCCGAGTAGAGTTTTGTTCATGGATGTGTTGTGCACCACATTTATGAGCAAGAGGCTATGAGGCATTTAGGATGTTGTTTCTTTTCTTCATGCTAGATCGTGCAATAGAGCCGGTGTTGTAAGTTGAATTGGACCTGATCATGGTGATTGTTTTTCTTTGGTATAGTTAAAATACCAATCACGAGAGGAGGTAGAGGTAAAGGGAAGCAGGTGGATGTGCCTTCTGAAGAAGGAATGAGTAGATTACCACATGACCAAGCGAGTTAAGGTGGAGCTTACGCCGAGATTGCATCGCAGTCTTCCTCTACTTTTCCAGCTCCAGAAGAGCCAAGAGGTAGAGAAGTACCTGTAGAACCGCCAATGAATACCACTGACCAGGATCTTAGAAATTATGTACATATGTTGACACAGTTAGTGGCAGCACAAAGCCAGGGACGAGCTGGTACAATGACACATGATGATGATGCGGCTAGAATGGCAAGTCGCAGGACACAGGATTTCTTAAAACTGGATCCTCCTATATTCACTGGGTCAGAATTGAAAGCAGATCCACAGGACTTCGTGGATCAAATTCAGAGAGCTTTGGAGGTTATGCATGTGTCCGGGGTGGAAACGGTTGAGTTGGCAGCTTATAGATTGAAGGGCGAGGCGATATTGTGGTATGAAGATTGCAAGAAGTCTCGTGGTATTGGCGCAATGCCACTAAATTGGGAAGAATTTAAAACAGCATTCCTTGATCATTATCTTCCCTATGAGATCCGTAAGGCTCATGCGGATCAATTTTTAAATTTACTTCAAGGAAATATGAGTGTTAGAGAGTAAAGTTTGCAGTTTAACTCCTTGGCACGATATGCTCCAAATATGGTGGCCACGATGGAAGATAGAGTACATAGATATGTTGACAGATTGAAGCCTTATTTGGTACGGGACTGTACTATCGCTGCCCTAAATCGAGATATGGATATAGCGAGGATTCAAGCCTTCGCACAAAAGATGGAAGACAAAAGGCAAACAAAGAGGATACAGAAATCTGAGGAAGGGCCAGCAAAAAGGGCGAGATCTATGGGGCAGTTTATGGTGTCCCCAGGAGAATCTGGATCTCGAATGTTATCGCCTAGACCCTCATTCTCTTATTCCACTACGGGCGCCCACTCCCAATTCCGAGGGTCTAGAGGTGGTCCACCTAGACAGAATAGTGGAGTGCAGGGTTCACAGACAGTAGGATTTTCTCGTCCTCCGTGTCAGCATTGCGGAAGGTACCATTTAGGTGAATGCCAGTTGGGGACAAATGCTTGTTTTTGGTGTGGCACAGAGGGGCACATAATGAGAGAATTCCCACAAAGGGGTGCGAGTGGTATAGCACGACCTATGGGATCAAGCGTTGTATCATCAGCATCGGTTCCTTCCCCAGGCAGAGTCGTTCAGTCTATGGATCGTGGTAGAGATATGAGAGGATCAGCTAGTTCAAATGGGGCCCAAAATCGTACCTATGCTCTAGTAGACCGGCAGAACGAAGAGGCAACTCCTGATGACGGTACCGGTAGTTGGGGATATTACTATAGTTTCATGATGTATATATAACTACTCTATCGTATGTTACTCCATCAGTTACTACGAATCTAATGGAACACCAGAGTTATTAGTTAAGTCAATGGAATATTTCTATCCGTCAGAAAAGTTAGTCTATATCGAAATGGTATGGTAGATATTTGCACTCATAGAGGATTAAGTACTCTTCAAAGCGTTATTCATGAAAGGTATAATAGAATTCATAAAGAAGGGAAAATTGACCCTCTACTACATGCCATGTGAAATTGTCGAAAGTATATAAGAATTTCTTTTCATATTGTTCCCATTGGAAATATACCAAGTTTGGAGGACCTCACTAGGGAAAGATAAATATGGCTATTCTAAACCGACAAGTGTGTAGGTTAATAAAGAGAGACGTACTTTCTGTAAAAGTCCTTTGTAGAAATCAACAAGTAGAGGAGATCACATGGTAAACTAGAAAAAGGATAAAATCGACGACCCTTATTTGTTTCAAATGGAAGAAAAAGTTCAAAGTGTGGAAGTAGACCAATAACAAGTAAGCATCCATGAGCCTCACGTGTATGTATGCTAATGTAGAGATGTATTTGTTGTAATTGAAATGATATTATTAACATTAGAGGATGAATGTTCCTAAGGGGGGAAGAATGTAACACCCCGTACGTTCCCAACCCTACTTGACAACATTAAATGATATGTACTTAGGTATCGAGAGCTATAAGTATGCATTTGGTAATGCTATTGGTGAGCTAATTAAATTTGGCTCTTGTTATGTGATTAAACCTTCATAGGAGGTGTTTTATGATCTTCGTGGAACATTTGTGGGGTTCAAAATGAGGCTAAGAAGACCTCTAAACAAAGTATATTAAGGTTAAGAAGTGAGTTAAAGAATAGGACTTGAGGTATCTAACCAAACCCGCGAAGAGAAGTCAAAAAATGGAATTTTCAAAAAAACTAAGTAAGGGGAGCGTTTGGTACCATTCCACGCCGCTCTGGGATAAAATTTTTATCCCATAGATAGTAGGTTGGCTCTCCCAGGGGCGTTCCACCTTGGGTTTTGCACTTTTTCGAAAATTGGAAATTTCTAAGTCCCAAGGGTATTCGGGGTCGTACCAAGCCGATTTTTACCACGTTTCTTATACAATCATGAGTATATACATGAAATTAATGAAATATTATATTGGTATGATAAAATTACTCGAGAACGAATTTGAGTTCAAAATGACAGTTTTGCCCTTAAGGACAAAATAAGCCAAACGTGGCTAGAATTGGTTGTTTTTGGAATTGAGGCTACGAGGAATTGCATGAGTGAGAATATTGTTGTAACATGTATGAGATAATTTAAACACGAGAAATTATTGATTTTATTGGGTTAAGTGAATTGGGCCCAAAAAGGACCCAAAAATGAAATGAAAGCATGGCCCAAAATGGGTCAAAAGACCCATTCTTGCCTTGACCTTCTAGAATAACATATGTAATGGCTAAGGATGGACTTACGTATTATAAAAGGGGCCAATAAATCAGATTTTTATTCATTGGAAACCCTCATGCTTTCTAGATATTTCTCATCTATTTTTCTCTCAAACCCTAAGAGCTAAAAACCAAATTTTAGAGCAAGAGCCTCACTGTTCAAGCTTGGGTAAGTGAATATTGTTATGGATTACTATATTATATGCATGAAATAGTATGTAAATCATGTTGTTTGTGCTTAGAAATGTTGGACATGGTACTTTGTGCTTTTGTATAAGATTTGTGATCCATGGGATTTGAACTTGAATAAGGACTTGTGCCTTTGATGAAAGATCATGATGTGGATAAAATATGAACATGTATGATGTTATTTTGTTATTTAATTTGTTATTTTTTTATAAGTGCAAATTGTGGGATGTTGGCCTATTTGTGCTCTGAAGTGTATTAAGGTGAATTGATGGATTGTTTGTGATGTGGTGTGGAT
This sequence comes from Capsicum rhomboideum, assembly GCA_031232105.1. NCBI lineage: Eukaryota > Viridiplantae > Streptophyta > Magnoliopsida > Solanales > Solanaceae > Capsicum > Capsicum rhomboideum. Next base: position 48,715,338 of record CP124716.1, on the reverse strand, counting down.
AAGAAAGTGTAAAGGGGAAGTGTTGTGGTGGAATGTATTGATTATCATATATTGGTCAATATTGGGAATATTGGAGGATTTTTGGAATAATGATTTTATCAATGGTTTTGTTAAGGCGGAAATGACATGTTAAAGCTAAACATGTGACATATTGTTGTTGTATGCCATTATAAGGTAATTGGTGGTTAATGTTGGTTTCGTTATAAACTTGTGTTGTAGAGCGAAACATAAGGAAGGAGCAGGAATATTGTATGCACGTCTAAGATTGTGTATTCGTATTAAGAATATAGGTATGTAAGGTTCCTTTTTCCATATCCCTCTACAACATGTTGTTCACATTGACATTGGACTTGTTTCAATTCTGAGAGGTTGGAAGTATCTCAAAGTCAGGTTGACGTATCTTGTTATTCCTATGTGTTCTATTCTTAAATGACTGATGATTCGTTTGTCTCTTGTTCATTGAGTGAAGTTCCAAAAATGTCATAACGTTATCATTCCTAAAGAAACGATCTCAAAAGAGTAATAACATAAGAGAACCTATTTATTCTTGAATAGTATTTTCCAATCATGACATGTTCCAAGTCCTAAATTTTGAGGATTATCTTTGTAGCAATCTTTCACAAGTAAAAGTACCAATCTCATAAGATCTCCTAAGAGTAATTAGAGGTGATGCGCAAGTGAATATATCTATCCTTCATAAGTGAAGATGTCAATCATATGTGTGATTCCTATTATGTCATGATCCTCAATATCTCAATCACTCTTAAGAATGGAAGTAAGAATAACAAGAGAAATAAGAGGTGTATAATTAAGAAGTAATCATAGGTGGTATCCCAGGGGTTAAATACCTAGCATGGGTCGATCCCGATACATCCCAGGGACGATATAAAAGCCTAGAATAGGTTATGATGGTACATCCCAGGGGCGATATAAAAGCCTAGCATGGGTTATAATGGTACATCCCAGGGGCAACACGAAAGCCTAGCTTGGGTTAATATAACATCCCAGGGACGATAAGCCTAGCATGGGTTAACGATATCCCAAGGGCGACACGAAAGCCTAGTATGGGTTCACATAACATCCCAGGGGTCAAAGTACCTAGCATGGGTTAATCTTATCCCAGGGGCGACAGAATAGCCTAGCATGGGTAGAACAATAAAGATGAATAAAAGATGAAGACAAGAGGAGTAAAGAACGTAATATACATGGTTACCCGCATACAGAAAGAGAGTTTATCCACATTTCTATTTTCTTATGTTGATTCAATTATTGTTGTTATTATGTATGATGAATTTCTTATGAGCCTTACATATTCAGTACATTCTTCGTACTGACCCCCTCGGGGGAATTACCTTACATGTTGCAGGTGCAGGCACTAGTAGACCTTCATCGTAGGTTGACATTGCGGATCTTTGGTGAGCCCCAGTTGCTTCGGGACTTTTCGAGTCATAGGTGTATAGTTGTGTTGAAGTTGTAAATATAGTATAAAGTGGGGACTTGTCCCGACTATTAGTTGATCTTGTAAATGCATCTGTTAGAGGCTTTTGTAGACATGTGTGGGTTATGAATGTGAAAGATAAATGTCCGTTTTGACTTGATGGCTCCAACGGCCAAGTTTCTAAATATGTATATAGCACATGTTTCCATGATTCATGTTTGCCGCATAGTTGCATAAGGCTTAATAAGGTTCACAGGAGGACATGCATACGATCGTACATGAGAAAAGGTTGGTTCTCTCGGGCCATATCGGCTTCAGGTGCCAATCATGTCTCGATGGGATTCGAGGCATGACATACTCAATTTACCTCTCAGTTCTAGAAGACTTTTTAGAAGGGTGTTGGTACCCAAGTTTATCTCAATACGGTTTTTCATCTGCAAATAGATGGTCGGGTTGAGTGGATAATTCAGACTTTAAAAGATATGTTAAGGGAATGTGTGATCGTTTCAAAGGTAGTTGGCATGATAATTTTCCTTTGATTGAGTTTACTTATAATAATAACTATCACTCCAGTATTCAGATGACGCTGTTTGAAGCACTTTTTGATAGGGGGTATAGATCTCTTATTGGTTGGTTTTGAAGTTGGTGAAGCTATCTTGACAAGGCTAGATTCAGTTCATGAGGCTATGGAGAAAGGTCAGCTGATTAGAGAAAGGCTAAACATAGCTCAGAGTCGTCAGAAGTCCTATGCAGATATTAAGAGGAGGGAACTTGAGTTTTCTATTAGTGATTTGGTTTACTTGAAAGTTTCACCCATGAAAGGGGTGAAGAGATTTGGTAAGAAAGGGAAACTCAGTCCCCCCTTTGTTGTTCCTTATAAGATTGTGTGTCTCTTTGGCAATGTAGCCTATGAGTTTGATTTGCCTACAGACTTAGCACCATTGCATCCAGTTTTTCGTGTGTCATTGTTAAAGAAATGCATTGGTGATCCCATCAGTTGTGCCTTTAGATAGTGTGTGTGTGAAAGATAGCCTCTCTTATGAGGAGGCCCCAGTTGAGATCCTTGACCGTCAGATTTATAAGTTGAGGAATAAGAAAGTTGCCTCGATAAAGGTTCTTTGGAGAAATTAGCTAGTAGAGGGAGTTACTTGGGAAGTAGAAGCAGATATGATGACCAAGCACCCCCGTCTTTTCTTTTCAAACTCAGTTCCAGCTTGAGGTAATGGTTTCCCTTTAATTAATTCTTTTCGTTTCATGTCACCTAATTATTCTCATGTCATAGTATGTATTAATGAGTCCAGTTTAATCTATGTTTCAATTATAAACTCAATTATCATGTTAGTATTAAGCTCTTAGAAATTCAGCATTGGGGTTGAGGCTCTTTCCTTAACTTTTCTGCTTAGTTAGTTTTCATTCGGGGACAAATAACCCCAAGGGAGAGATGTTGTAACACCCTTAGAATCCAAGATAAGATTAGAAACGTGCTTCAAGTACATGTACAATAAAACATTATTTTTTGTAGTATGAGAAGTGATTTAGACATGTACTAAGGGCATAAGTAACTCCTAGCTCATAGCCAAGTTGAAACCTTCCTTACTGATTGAGTTCTTGTGAAGAATCTTTCTATAGTTAACTTCAAACAATCATAACTCCTAGAATATAGAGATTTTTAGGGCTCAATACCTAACAAATGAAAGGTCTTCAAATATTTTTTCCAACACTACCAACCATTTGTTAATTTGTTATCGGAGTAAAATGTTATTCTCAGTTTACCAGAGGGTGTCTGTCTGCAAGCATGTGACGGCTCGGGATGAACCGTCACAACTGTGATGACCTGTCAAGGAAAGCCATCAGGATTAACCACTAAGACCAAAATTTGGTTATTCAATAACGGTTCGGGTGATGGTTAGTCAAGGGATTGACGGTTTGTCACCCAAACCGTTAGACAAAACTGTTTTGCACTGTTATAACATTTTCAAAGGGTTGTTTGGTCTTTTCCCACTCCTTTAACACCAAAACTACATCATTTAATCTATCCTAAGGCTGAATAATAAGCCCAAAAATTCCCCAAGCCCCTCATTAATTAGAAATTCAGTCGACACTTAGCCAAATATAGAGAGAGAGGCAATTTTTCTTCTCCAAGCAAGAATTAGGGTTCTTCAACTTCCAACTTCAAATCCAAAGATTTCACCAAGGGTTTTACCTTCAGGTATGTGGAATTTCATTAATGGGTTTTCTTTCACCCAATGATTCCCAAAGTTAACTCAAATCCTCAATTTAATTCCATCTTCAAAGCCTAGGGTTCATGAATATTGTGAATTCTTTGATAATTCAGTTCCTTGTTAGCATTCAGATATAAACCCATGTTTTACCATGAATTTTAGTATCATTGCATTTCTATAATTGTAATCCCTTATTATATTATGTAATCCATAATTCTCAGACTTGAGTAATAAAATTCCTTATTTTATTCAGTTTGTAGGGATTGTCATAGTTGTTGTATTTTTTCAGAGATGGCAGGTTATGAATAGACGATGACCTAGGATTCATGCATATATTTATGAATATTCAATCCTTTGGTTTTCATGATTTGAACGCTTTCAGATAAAGTACTTATCTTCGATCTTCAGAATATTTATATTATTGAGCATTTCGATTATCAGTTGTTATTTCAGTTGGGAGTAGTACTTAGCACCGAATGAACGGAAGGATGAAGGATAACATGTCAGTTAGGCTAAGACCTTTAGTGGAAATTCCTAAGTACCATAACTAATGCACCATCGTAGGGTCTAAAGGGTCACTTATCAGACCAAGTTTGACACGTTAGTCCTTTCGGACATTAGTTTCGTGAATCCACGCCAGTCAGTGTTTGTACCCCTGGCAAGGTAATGAACACCCTTCCTACTAGGTTACAGGTTTGACCTCAGTTAGCTCATATTGGAGTATGTTGGTTAACAGTAGCTCCCACAGTCCACATTTCAGATTCAGTTCGTTGCATGACCTCGTATTTAGTTATTCAACATATGATACAACACATGTTTATTACGTTGTCTTGCATTAGTTTATCAAGTTACATGCATAATGTTTAGCCTATGTAAGTTATTTCCTATATCACGAACTCAGTCTATTCAAAGTATTGATCGCATACTTTCCTTTGCGCTATATTGTTTAATAATATTGATTTTGACGTTCAACATCCGAATCACACAAAGTATAATCTCCTACTACATCAGCAGAAGTACTTTTGTGAGTCCTCATCATTCGAGGGCTATTTATCAATATCTTTCATTTATGTCCTTTCAGTTTTAAGACAGTTAGATTTAGTTGGGGCTTGTCCTAGCAACTCTTCTTAGTAGAGGCTTTCAGACATACTGTTAGATGTTGAGCTTTGTAGTTTTATACTCAGATATTGTTGTTGGTTTTGATTATTATTTCACCATTCAGTTCAGCTTTCGCATAGTGTTTTTATCAGTTATTTCAGTATTCATAGTGTCATGCTAGTCTATAGGTTAACTTGGGGTCACTTGTGGCTCTAGGCACTGTGTTATGATTGGGGGTAGTCTCGGGTCATAACACAGATATATGTCATTGTATGGTAATCACCACTAGAAGTAGAAATTAGTTGAATGATCAGCCCGAGATAATTGTAATCAATGATCATGTCACGCCCCGAATTCCAACGAGGCGGACTGGCACCCAAAGCCGTTGAGGTCTGAGAGAACCAATCTTTGCTCATGTACATTCATATGCATGTCTCTGTATGAACATTTTTATATCTCATGCAACTATGCGGAAGTCATGGAAACATATGCTAGATATATGAAACTTTGCCGTTAGGGCCACCAAGTCAAAAATGGACATAAATCTCTTACATTTATCTTCCCACATACGTCTACAAAGCCTCTACAGATACATATACATAACCATCCTAAAGTTGGGACAAGTCCCCGCTTTACACAACATTTACATACAGCTAAAATCAGTGTACACATGATCCCGAACCAACTGGAGCTCACCAATGATCTGCGAATGACCTGCAACCTACTGTAGAGGTGTCACACCCCGAATCCCATTCGGGACGGACTGGCACCCAAAGCCGTTGAGGCCCGAGAGAACCAATCTTTACTCATGTAAATTCATATGCATGTCTCTGTATGAATAGCATTCTATCTAATGTAACTTATAAAATCTCGACATACCAATGGCGGAAGTCATGGCAACATGTGGCATATATATGAAACTTGGCCGTGAGGTCCATCAAGTCGAAATGGACATACATCTTTTACATTAATCTTCCTACATACGTCTACAAAGCCTCTAATAGATATATGACCATGCCTATACAATATTTATATAGTATCAAAACAATGTACACATGTGACTCGGAAAGCCCCGAACCAATTGGAGCTCACCAATGATCCGCAAGTGACTTGCAACCTATTATGGAGATCTACTAGCACCTGTGCCTGCAAAAAGTAAGGTAAGTCCCCCAAGAGGGGTCAGTACGAATAAAGTACTGAGTATGTAAGGCAGTAAAAAAACTACATGATACATAAGTATTTCAATGATATTAAGTACAGATGAGTATTAGATATGGATGAACCTCCGTTCTGTATATATGGAACCATGAACCCTGCTTCTGTCACCTCCATTTATGATCATTCATGAAACATCATTCATATATATATATATATACTTTCATTCACATGGAATACTTTCTTACTTTTATGATTATCTTCATTACTGTTCATCCAACTAGTTAATGGTTCATAATATTTTACTAATCATCCACCTTATAGGTGGGTCATAATACAATACCGATCATCATCTTATAGGTGAATTATAATATAATACCGTTCATCAACTTATAGGTGGATAATAATATAATATCGTTCATCACCTTATAGGTGGATAACATTATAATACCATTCATCACCTTATAGGTGGATTATAATATAATACATGTATACATTACTTCCTTCTCTTCTTGCGAGATTAATACATTGGGGATCATATCATTATTGGAAACACATAGATGCATTACTTTATTATTTTACATCCATGAGATTGATACTTTCGCTTGTGAGAGATTGACTAATTCAGTTATGAGAGACTAACATATTCACTTATAAGAGATTGATACTTTTGGTCATAGCATTATTATTGAAGCCTTGGAACAATAACCAATGAATAAGAAACATGAGAGTAACATTATTGGAATTTTCCAACGATGTCTACAATTATGATTCATGAATAACAATTGGTCATTTAGAAAGAAACATGTGACTAACAATATATGTCAACCTAAAATGAGATTCCTTTAGACATTTCGTAGTAGAACATAAACGATGACAACGTGAACAATATGCTGCAGAAGGATACGGAAAGAGTAACCTTATATCCCTTATGTACTCAATATGAAATTACAATCCTATATGTGATTACGATAATCCAGCTCCTTCCTTACGTCTTACTCTACAACACAAGTACATAACAGAACCAACATTAACTACAAGCTACATTCCAAGTGAATAAGACGATAATGAATTACGTGACTGCCGTATAACGTCATTTCGCCCTCTTACGATACCATTTATTGCATCACCATACCAAAAATACCATAACATTCCACACATTGACCAAGACATCATAAACCAATAACATTTCACACCAAGTTTACCCTTTACACTTCCTCATTAACACTACGTTCACAATAACACATTAACAACAATCCATATTTTATACCATTCAAAATACCTCTGGGATACTCCTTTATAGTCATTTAAAAGGTACCATAAGTTGATAATTGCATCCATGAAGGGTATAGGGGTTTGGGGGGGTCAAAAAGATGCAAAAACAACCGAAATGGGGTTCTGGCCCAACCTGCAAAGCCACATACTCCTAAAGTTGGATGACCTATGCCGAAGGTGACCTTTGGAAGTAGTCATAGGCACCTGCGAAGTCACCTGCGCCCGCAGGTGCTTCGTCTGCGAGGGCGGGTGCCCGTTTCGGCCAAAAAGGGTCTCTTTTGGGTATTTTTATGCAATGAATGGTCCATGATCATAACTAAACTTATCCTGACATATTTTAGATCATATTGGATGCAAAAAATCATCCATGGTTCCACAACACACATGAACATCACCAAAACCACCCTTTTTCTTCAATACACCACCAAATCCATGCACAATTTTACAATAACAATTCCAAACATTATGTACAAGAGTAAAACAAGTTGAATCAATAATCACATCTCACATGTAAATATTTAACCCATGAAGTTCACTTCCTTCAATACCACAAGTCCATTTTCAAGTTTACAAGGTAAAAACCTTTACCGATTAAGCAAACGTAAATTGTTTCACATTTAGTGAACTTCTCACACTTCACCAACATAACCAACATTATATACACAATATTAAATTCATATAATATATTAAATCATAAGTATAAACACTTACCAAAGTATTCCAAGGAGTGAACTTGTCCCAAGAGGAAGATAGCTTAGGGTTTGAGTTGAGAGAATGTTGTGGAAATTTCTAGATTTTGGCATGTGTAATCAAATGAATAAATATCACATTTTTGGTGCCTTTTATAGACCCTTAATGGTCATGTTCATCCATCTCTTGGTCAATAATTATTGTGTTGATTTGGTCAAAAGAATAATGGATCATTCCCGTTTTTCTTTGGGCCATGTCTTCTATGTGATTTTGGGCCTCATTTGAGCCCAATGGCACATGATTCCCTTAATCCCAACAAATTTATGCATAATTCACCAATCCTCTCATGTTTAAATAATTCCATAAATGTTAACGTAATCTTATGGGTTCGAAAAGGTACGGGGTATTACATCCTTCCCCCCTTAGGAACATTCGTCCTCTAATGTTAGTAACATTCTCTCACTGAATCAAATTTACATCCAAGTGTATCCTTCATGATCTTATCTTCATGTTCTCATATACACATGATACTTGTAGAGACTTACTTTTTCTATTGCTTGACTTCCGCACCTTAAACTTTCTCTTCCGTACATATACGAGTACCTTGGATTTCATCATTCCTTCGGTTTCCCATGTGATTCCGTCTACTTGGTGATTTCTTCAATAGTACCTTTACAGGAACTACTTCTTTATTTCTTAATCCTTTCACTTATCGATCTAGAATAGTTGTAGGTACCTCTTCATATGTGATATTCTCCGTAACTTGTACATCTATCCCATGCATTTTAAAATACCGGACGAACTGTGGAGAGTTCTTGGGGTAGTGCTAACTAGTATGCAACTTGACTAATTCTTCGGACAATTTCATATGGCATGTTATATAGAGCGAACTTTTCATTTCTTTCCAACTTTCATTATCCCTTTCATTGGTGACACTTCCGTGAATACTCAATCATCTATGGAAAATTCTAATTCTCTTCTCCTAATATCGACATATAACCTCCAGATTTCTGATGCTCTACTATTATCTGTTGACACTTTGGATAATGAGTTACAAATTCTACAATGTTTTTCTTTTTTATATTGCCTTACCAATACATTTCTTCTAGACCATGGTACATTTTTGTTGCCTCCGAACGAACAGAATACTGTGAATGATGTGCTTCTGGTATAACTCATTTCCTTAGCTCGTCTATATTTAGTACACAAAATCTACCTTGATATGAAGTACTCCCCTTTGCGTAAGCTCAAATACTTTTGTCGAACTCTGCTACACATTTTTTTTTCCTTCAACTGAAAGAAAATAGGATTGCATATTGCTCTTCCTTCTCTCAGTTACCAATGAAGACTCTGTTGCATTGTACACTATAATTCTTCCATCTGAAGTTTCAAGTCGTCAAAACCCCATACTGGTTAATTGTCGTAGATTTTCTTGACTAGATCTTTCTTTTCTGTGAGCTGGCCATTAGTACTTTCTACTGCATTGCAACTTAATATATCAGCTACCATGTTTGCTTTTCCCGGATGATACAAGACACCAATTTCATAATCTTTTAATAGTTCAAGACACCTTCGCTACCTAAGATTTAAGTCCTTTGACTTATATTGTAAACTTTTGTGATCAGTATGGATATCAATATGAACCCCATACAATTAATGGCACCCTATCCTTAAAGCAAATACCACAGCTGCTAACTCAAGATCATGTGTGGGATAGTTTCTCTTATGTGGCCATAACTATCGTGAAGCATACGCTATTACTTTACCATGCTACTTCAATACACATCCGAAGCCAACCTCGAAAGCATAACAACACATTGCATAACATTCTGTGCCTTCAGAAAGTACTTAAAACTAGTGTGGAAGTTAATTTGTCTTTCAGCTCTTGAAAACTCTTCTGACATGCATTATTCCACTGGAACTTGATTGCCTTATGTGTAAGCTTTGTTAAGGGTACAGGGATAGAATAAAATCCTTCAGTAATTCTCCTATAATAACGAACCAACCTAAGGAAACAATGAGTCTTTGTAAGCATCATAGGCCTCAGCCAATTTTTCACCGTTTCTATCTTTTGCGTATCGACCTTCATTCCTTTATCCTATACAATGTGACCCAAGAATGCTATGGATTGTAACTAAAATTCACATTTAGAAAACTTCTATAACACTTGTGGCAAATGATTAGCATGGTCCTCTTGTGATTTTGAATATCATCCCCAAACATGGTCACATACACATTTAAAAGTGTCTTGAACACCCCATTCATCAAAACTCTAACAACTGTTGGTACACTGGTTAGCCCAAATGGCATATCTAGAAATTCATAGTAACCATAACGTGTCCAGAAAGCTACCTCGGGTATATATATTTTTTTTAACCCTTACTTGATGATAACTCGATCTCAAGTCAATCTTTGAGAAGCATTGCTTAAGTAAATCATCAATTCTACGGAGGGGAAATTCATTCTTAATTGTTGACTTATTCATTTGTCGCAAATCAATACACATTCTCAATGTGCCATCTTCCTTTTGTACAAAAAACACTGGTGTACCCCCCACGGGGACATACTAGGTCTTGCTAGGTGACATATGTACACTTTGGAAATCATTTCCTTACCTCAAGATAGGAAATACCCCTCGATTCAAGGACAGTCTTTTGTGGAAATGAAAATGTAGTATCTTAGCTTGGTAATCTACGTGACATAACAAGAAGTCAACCAATTCATACCCATTACAACATTAAAATCTATCATTTCCATCCCCATAAAATCAGCCCCACCTTGACTAGCTTGGTAAGGTGGTGATTTAATCATTCCTTCTCCGGAAGGCATATATACCTACTTACCCTTGCCACTACCTCATCTTGTGATCGGCATTTTACTATAAACAAGAAAACCAATTCCATGGTCAGATAAAATTTTCACTTACAACATTAGCTCTATTGCACGATCTAGAAACGAAGAAGTGAAGCAACTCCTAAATATCCCGTAGCCTCCTACTTATAAATGTAGCGTGCAACACATCCATAAGCAATACTTTACTCAAACATAGCTTTATAGAGACCCTTAGGACGACTTGCTCTGATACCATTTTTGTCACACCCCGAATCCCATTCGGGACGGACTGGCACCCGAAACCGTTGAGGCCAGAGAGAACCAATCTTTACTCATGTACATTCACATGCATGTATCTGTATGAATAGCATTCTATCTCATGTAACTTATAAAATCTCGACATACCAATGGCGAAAGTCATGGCAACATGTGTCATATCTATGAAACTTGGCCGTTAGGGCCATCAAGTTGAAATGGACATACATCTCTTACATTCATCTTCCCATATACGTCTACAAAGCCTCTAATAGATACATGACCATGCCTATACAATATTTATACAGTATCAAAATAATGTACAGATGTGACTCAGAAAGCCCCGAACCAATCGGAGTTCACCACTGATCCGCAAGTGACTTGCAATCTATTGTAGAGATCTACTAGCACCTGTTCCTGCAGCAAGTAAGGTAAGTCCCCCAAGAGGGGTCAGTACGAAGAAAGTACTGAGTATGTAAGGCTATAAGAAAACTACATGATACATAAGTATTTCAATGATATTAAGTACAGAAGAGTATTAGCTATGGAAGAACCTCCGTTCTGTATATATGGAACCATGAACCCTGCTTCTGTCATCTTCATTTATGATCATTCATTTGTTCATTATCATTCATGAAACATCATTCATTTATATATATATATATACTTTCATTCACATGGAATACTTTCTTACTTTTACGATTATCTTCATTACTGTTCATCCAACTGGTTAATGGTTAATAATATTTTACTGATCATCCACCTTATAGGTGGGTCATAATACAATACCGATCATCATCTTATAGGTTAATTATAATATAATACCGTTCATCACCTTATAAGTGGATAATAATATAATACCGTTCATCACCTTATAGGTGGATAATATTATAATACCGTTCATCGCCTTATAGGTGGATAATAATATAATACCGTTCATCACCATATAGGTGGATAATATTATAATACCATTCATCACCTTATAGGTGGATAATAATATAATACATATGTATACATTACTTCCTTCTCTTCTTGCGAGATTAATACATTAGGGATCATATCATTATTGGAAACACATAGATGCATTACTTTATTCTTTTACGTTCATGAGATTGATACTTTTTCTTGTGAGAGATTGACTCATTCAGTTATGAAAGATTAACATATTCACTTATGAGAGATTGATACTTTTGGTCATAGCATTATTATTGAAGCCTTGGAACAATAACCAATGAATAAGAAACATAAGAGTAACATTATTGGAATTTTGGAACGATGTCTACAATTATGATTCTTGAATAAAAATTGGTCATTTAGAAAGAAACATGTGAATAACAATATATGTCAACCTGAAATGAGATACCTTTAGACATTTCGTAGTAAAACACATACGATGACAACGTGAACAATATGTTGCAGAAGGATACAGAAAGAGTAACTTTACATACCTTATGTCCTCAATATGAAAGTACAATCCTATATGTGATTACGATAATCCATCTCCTTCCTTACGTCTTACTCTACAACACAAGTACATAACAGAACCAACATTAACCGCAAGCTACATTCCAAGTGCATAAGACAACAATGAATTACGTGACCGCCGTATAACGTCATTTCGCCCTCTTACAATACCATTTACTGCATCACCATACAAAAAATACCATAACATTCCACACATTGACCAAGACATCATAAATGAATAACATTTCACACCAAGTTTACCCTTTACACTTCCTCATTAACACTACGTTACCTTTTCTCCGTCAAGTCACTCGATAGCTTTCACAATAACACATTAACAACTATCCATATTTTATACCATTAAAAATACCTCCAGTATACTCCTTTATAGTCATTTAAAAAGTACCATAAGTTGATAATTGCATCCATGAAGGGTATAGGGGTTTCGGGGGGTCAAAGAGATGCAAAAACAATCGACACGGGGTTCTGAACCGACCTGTGAAGCCACCTGTGCCTGAAGGTATCTAAACTACATCTGTAGGTGACCTTTGGCAGTAGCTAGAGGCACCAGCGAAGTCACCTGCGCCCGCAGGTGCTTCGTCTGCGAGGGCGGGTGCCCATTTCGGCCAAAAAGGGTCTCTTTTGGGTCTTTTTATGCAATGAATGGTCCATGATCATAACTAAACTTATATTTTCATATTTTAGATCATATTGGATGCCAAAACTCAGCCATGGTTCCACAACACACATGAACATCACCAAAACCACCCTTTTCCTTCAATACACCACCAAATCCATGCACAATTTTGCAATAACAATTCCAAACATTATGTACAATAATAAAACAAGTTGAGGATATAATCACATAACCCATAAAGTTCACTTCCTTCAATACCACAGGTCCATTTTCAAGTTTACAAGGTAAAAACCTTTACCGATTAAGCAAACGTAAATTGTTTCACATTTAGTGAACTTCTCACACTTCACCAACATAACCAACATTATATACACAATATTAAATTCATATAATATATTAAATCATAAGTATAAACACTTACCAAAGTATTCCAAGGAGTGAACTTGTCCCAAGAGGAAGATAGCTTAGGGTTTGAGTTGAGAGAATGTTGTGGAAATTTCTAGATTTTGGCATGTGTAATCAAATGAATAAATATCACATTTTTGGTGCCTTTTATAGACCCTTAATGGTCATGTTCATCCATCTCTTGGTCAATAATTATTGTGTTGATTTGGTCAAAAGAATAATGGATCATTCCCGTTTTTCTTTGGGCCATGTCTTCTATGTGATTTTGGGCCTCATTTGAGCCCAATGGCACATGATTCCCTTAATCCCAACAAATTTATGCATAATTCACCAATCCTCTCATGTTTAAATAATTCCATAAATGTTAACGTAATCTTATGGGTTCGAAAAGGTACGGGGTGTTACGGGAGGTCTACTAACACCTGTGCCTGTAGAAAGTAAGGTAAGTCCCCCAAGGGACGTCAGTACAAAGAATGTACTGAGTATGTAAGGCTATAAGTAACTGTATAAGATATAAGAACTTTTATGGAATCAAGTGCAATTTAGTGAACAATATAGATAAACCACCGTAAGGTATATGTGAAACTATGTACATTGCCACAAGAATAAACACTTACCAATACTTACAAAGTGATGATCTTGTCCAAACAAGTATAGTTGCCTTAGGGTTTAAAATGGTCTCTTTTGTTTCTTTGGAAATATCTAGAATTTTGCAAGGTGTATTGTGTGATTAAAAATCTAATTTTTTGAGCCTTATATAGTCTGTTAAGATTCCTTCTTAGCCATACACTTGGTCATTAATGACAAGTTTAATAAGTCAAAGATGAATGGGTCATTTTCCCTTTTGGGCCATGTATTTCTTATTAATTTTGGGCCTTAATTGAGCCCAATAGCCAAGATGAATTTATCCCAACACTTTGCATGAGTAATATACCATCTATTCCAAGTTCAAATAATTTCTTCACTTACTCGCATACGTTCAGAAATTTATGGGGTGTTACATCCTTCCCCCCTTAGAAACATTCGTCCTCGAATGTTGGTAACATTAACCAATCTAGACAAGTGCAAGTCTAAGTACATCTTTATTTTCATCACATACTTATAAGGTTCATATATACTTACTTGTTACTACTTCAATTCGGCATCTTGAACCTTCTCTTCGGTTTGAAATAAATACAGATACTTCGCTTTTATTCTTTCTTCGGCTTCCCGTGTAACTTCTTCTACTTGTTCATTCCTCCAAAGAACTTTTACTAAAGATACATCTTTATTAGTTAACCTCTTGACTTGTCTAGCCAGAATAGCAATGGGCACTTCTTCATATGTGAGATCTTTCGTGACTTGCACATCTTCGATGGGAGCAATTTGAGATGGATCTCCTATGCATTTTCGAAGCATCAAAACATGAAACACTGGATGAACTGCAGAGAGTTCTTGGGGTAGTGCTAGTTCATATGCCACTTGACCAAATCTTCAGATAATTTTGTACGGTCCTATGTATCGTGGACTCATCTTTCCCTTCTTTCTGAATCTCTTTACCCCTTTGATTGGTGATACCTTCAAGAATACCCAAACACCTATAGTAAATTCGAGCCCACTTCTTCTAACATTGGCATATGACTTATGATGGCTTTGGGATGTCATTAACCGCTGTTGTATCACCTTTACTTTCTCCATAGCTTGATGTACAAGGTCTGGTCCAAATAAGGCAGTTTCACCTGCTTCAAACCATCTGATAGGTGATCTACACTTTCTTCCATATAAAGCTTTGTAAGGATCCATTTTGATACTTGAATTATAGCTATTATTGTAGGTAAATTCAACAAGAGGCAAATGATCATCCCAATTGCCTTTAAATTCCAATACGCATGCCCGTAGAATATCTTCAAGTGTTTGAATAGTACGTTTTGCCTGCCCGTCCATTTGGGGATGAAAAGTTGTACTCAAATTCACTTGGGTTCCCAAACTCTGCTGGAAAGACTTCCAAAAATGTGCGATAAATTGAGCTCCCCTGTCTGATTTGATGGAGATTGGAATCCCATGTAATCGCACTATCTCTTTCACATACAGCCTTGCATAATCTTCAGCTATATAGGTGGTCCTGACTGGTAGGAAATGCGCTGACTTGGTAAGCCTGTCAACTATCACCCATATAGAATCAAATTTCCACAGTGTATGAGGTAAACCCGTGATGAAATGCATATTGATCATGTCCCATTTCTAAACTAGAAGATTGATACACTGCATATAACCTCCCGATTTCTGATGCTCTACTTTGACTTGTTGACAATTTGGGCATTGATCTACAAATTCTGCAATGTTCTTCTTCATATTTCCCCACCAATACATGTCTTTCAAATCATGATACATTTTTGTAGCTCCCAAAAGAATAGAATATCGTGAATGATGTGCCTCTGTCATAATTTGTTTCCTTAGCTCCTCTACGTCCGGTACACATAATCGACCTTGTCATTGGAGCACTCCCTCTTGCGTAAGATTGAATGCCTTTGTCAACCCTTGCCGTACATTCTCTCTCAGCTGCAACAAAATAGGATCCGCATACTATTTCTCCTTTACTGCAGCTATTAAGGAAGATTCCACTGTATTTTGTACAATAACCCCTTCACCCAGAGATTCAAGAAGACGAACCATGGCTAGTTGATGTAGATCCCTGTCTATACCTTGCTTTCCCCTCAACTGATCATTAGTGCTTCCTATTTCTTTGCGACTTAGTGCATCAGCTACCACATTTGCTTTTCCTGGATGGTATAAAATATCAATATCATAGTCTTTTTAGAGCTCTAGCCACCTTCGTTGCCTCAAATTTAGTTCCTTTTACTTAAAGATATATTGCAAACTTTTGTGATCAGTATAGATATCAACATGAACCCTATACAAATAATGGCGCCATATCTTTAAAGCAAATACCACAGCTGCTAGCTCAAGATCATGTATGGGATAGTTTCTCTCATGTGGCTGCAACTGTCATGAGGCATACACTATTACCTTACCATGCTGCATCAACATAAATCTGAGGCTCACCCCAAAAGCATCACAATACACTACAGAAGCTTCTGTCCCTTCATGAACTACTAAAACTGGTGTGGAAGTTAGTTTATCTTTCAGCTCTTGGAAAATTTTCTCACATGCATCGTTCCACTTAAACTTAATTGCCTTGTGTGTTAGCTTCGTTAAAGGTGCAACAATAGAATAAAACCCTTCCATAAATCTCCTGTAATAACTTACCAATCCAAGAAAACAACGAATCTCTATAGGCGTTGTATGTCTTGGCCAATTTTTCACTGGTTCAATCTTTTGAGTATCAACCCAAATTCCTTCATCGGACACAATATGACCTAGAAATGCTACGGACTTTAACCAAAATTCACACTTAGAGATATTTGCATACAGCTTACGATCTCGGAGAATCTTTAACACCTGTCGTAAGTGATTGGCATGGTCCTCTTATGATCTTGAATAAACCAGAATATCATCTATGAACACGGTCACAAATACATCCAAGAATGGTTTGAACACCCTATTCATCAAATCCATGAAAACAGCTGGTGCATTTGTTAGTTCAAATGACATAACTAAGAATTCGTAGTGACCATACTGTGTTCAAAAAGCTGTCTTGGGTACGTCTTTTCCTATTACTCTGAATTGATGATAACCCGACCTCAAGTCAATCTTTGAAAAACATTTGGCACCCTTTAATTGATCAAACAAATCATCAATTCTAGGGAGAGGATATTTTTTCTTGATCATTACCTTATTCAATTGTCGATAGTCAATACACCTTCTCAATGTGCCATCTTTCTTCCATACAAATAATACTGGTGCACCCCACGGGGAAATACTAGGTCTGATGAACCCCTTGTCCAGTAAATCTTTTAATTGCTCCTTGAATTCTCGCAATTCTGCTGGAGCCATTCTATATGGGTGAATAAAAATAGGCTGAGTACCTGGAATCACATCAATACCAAACTCGATTTCCCGTTCTGGAGGCAAACCTGGAAAATATTCAGGAAATACATCAAGAAATTCATTTATCACCGAAACTGATTGGGGAGTGGGTGGTTTCACATTAGTATCATGCACTTTCACTAAGTGGCATATGTATCCCTTGGATATCATTTTCCTTGCCTTAAGATAGGAGATAAATTTTCCTCTCGGTACTCCCACGTTACCCTTCCATTCAAGAACCTCCCTTTGTGGAAAATGAAATTGTACCCTCTTAGCTCGGCAATCTACCATGGCATAACAAGAAGCCAACCAATCCATACCCATTATAACATCAAAATCTATCATTTCTAACTCAACAAGATCAGCCAACGCATCATGACCACAAACAGTGACTATGCAATCACGATAAACTCTTTTCGCTATAATAGATTCACCAACCGGTGTAGCTACTTCAAATGATTTAACTAGTAATTTCGGTGTTCTTTCAAAGTTTTCAGCAATCCAAGGAATAACATATGATAATATAGAACTTGGATCAATCAATGCATACATATTATGTGAAAATATGGACAATATACCTGTAACTACATTAGGAGAGGCCTCCGAATTCTGACGGTCCGCTAGAGCATAGATACGATTCTGAGTTCCGCTGGAACTAGCTGCTCCTCTAGCACCTCTACCACGTCCAATAGGTTGCACTCCTCTACCTAGTGAAGGCACTGATGATGATGATTCCACGGTGGATTCCAAAGGTCGTACCATGCTTCCCAAGCATCTTCGTGGGTAGTCCCTCATTATGTGCCCCATCATACCACACCAATAACAAACATTCGTCCCCAGCTGGTATTCACCTAAATGAAATTATCTGCAAAGCTGACACGGCGGGCGAGAAGACCCTGTTGTCTATGAATCTTGCATCCTACTGCTTTGCCCAACTTGACTGCCTCTAAACCCTCGAAATTGGGATTGAGTGCCTGCCGTGGAATGAGAAAATAATGGTCTCCGTGGTCTATTAAAACTCTGAGGCCTAAACTTTCCTTGGGACGCCATAGACTGTCCCGTAAATCTATCCCTCTTTGACGGCCCTTCTTCAAATCCTTGTGTTCTTCTCCGTTACCTCTGATCCTCCATTTTCTATGCAAAGGTCTGTATTCTAGCTATGTCCATATCCCTGTTCAACACAGCAATAGTACAATCTCGGACAAAATATGGCTCTAGTTTGTCCACATACCGATGAACTCTATCGGTCATAGTATCTACCACATTAGGAGCATACCGGGCCAAAGAGTTAAATCGAAGGCTATACTCTCTGACACTCATGTTACCTTGTCGTAGATTTAAGAACTGGTCCGCACGTGCCTCTCGGACCTCATATGGGAGGTAATGGTCAAGGAATGTTGCTTTAAATTCTTCCCAGCCTGCTGGGAGTGCATCAATACCCCTCGACCATTTCCAATCTTCATACCATAATATAGCCTTGCCCTTCAATCTATAGGTCGCAAGCTCAACCATTTCCACACCAAAAACATGCATAACCTCCAAAGCCCTTTGGATTTGATCTATAAAATCTTGCGGGTCTTCATTAAGATCTGATCCAGTGAAGGTAGGAGGATATAATTTGAGGAAATCCTGTGTCCGTCGACTAGCTGCCCTGGCTGCACTATCATCACTTGTCGTTGGACCACCTTATCCCTGAACTTGTGCGGAAACTATTCGGGTCAAAATTTGCACCGCATTTTTTAAGTCCTGGTCAGTAGCATTTACTGGCAGTTCTGCAGGTACTTCTCTTCCTCTTGGATCCTCTAGAATGGAAGAGTAGAAGAAGCCTGCGATATAAACTCTGGTTCAGCGCCACTTTGATTCACTTGTTCAGGCGGGGCTCTACTAGTTCCTTCTCCAGCAATCCTGTCTATCGTGTTACTTTTTCCCCTTCCTCTTCTTGTCATCGGCATTATGCTATAATAAAAGAACAATAATTTCAACAGTCATATATGATCCCACCTACAAATTTGGCTCTAAAGCACGATCTAGAAAAAGAAAAAAATGAAACAATTCCTAAATGTATCGTAGCCTCCTACTTATAAATGTGGTGCACCACACATCGATAAGAAATACTCTACTCAAACACGGCTTTGTAGACACCCTTAGGACGACCTGTCACACCCCGAATTCCAACGAGGCGGACTGGCACCCGAAGTCGATGAGGCCCAAGAGAACCAATATTTTCTCATGTACATTCATATGCATGTCTTCGTATGAACATTTTTATATCTCATGAAACTATGCAGAAGTCATGGAAACATATGCTAGATGTATGAAACTTGGCCGGTAGGGCCACCAAGTCAAAAATAGACATATATCTCTTACATTTATCTTCCCACATATGTCTACAAAGACTCTACAGATACATATACATAACCATCCTAAAGTCGGAACAAGTCCCTGCTTTACACAACATTTACATAAAGCCAAAATCAGTGTACACATTAGACTCGAAAAGCCCCGAACCAACTGGAGCTCACCAATGATCTATGAATGACCTGCAACCTACTGTGGAGGTCTACTAGCACCTGTAACTGCAGCAAGTAAGGTAAGTCCCCCAAGGGATGTCAGTACGAAGAATATGCTGAGTATGTAAGGCTATAAGTAACTGTATGAGATATAATAACTTTAATGGAATCAAGTACAAGTGAGTGAACAATATAGATAAACCACCGTAAGGTATATTTGAAACCATGTACATTGACTTCTTTACTTTACTTTACTTTACTTTACATCATCAATCATTAATCATCAATCATATAATGCCAGGGCCCAGCTAATTAGTGGGAAAAAATAACATCATAATCGGGATCGACATCATGCGAATGTTCTTATCATCCCATAGATACCACCCGTAATATTGGGATCGCCATCATGTAGGCGTTCATTTCACCCCATGGATACCACCCGTAATATTGGGATCGCCATCATGCAGGTGTTCCTTTCACCCCATGGATACCACCCATGTTTACTAATTTTGCATTACTTCATTCTTTAGCTATAAGAGTGATACATCATTGGTCGTACATTATTGGAACTTTAGAACGATGTTCAATGAATAACAGACAAGTGCAATGACAATGTGGGCAATAGATGCTGCAGAAGAATGTGGATAAGAATAACCTTACATACCTTATCTTCCCAATATGGATACACAATCCTATTTGTGAATATAACAATCCATCTCTTTCCTTACGTCTATTCTACACACAAGTACATAACGGAGCTTACGTTAATCACTAACTACATTACAAGTGCATAACATGACAATAAACTACGTGACAGTCGTACAACGTCATTTAACCCTCTTACAATACCATTTACTGCATTGACATACCAAGAATACCAAAACATGTCACACATCACCAAAGATATCATAAACCAATAGCACTTCACACCCAAATTATACTTTATACTCCCCCTTCAATATAATGTCTCATTTACATCACCACGACACATAAACACCTTTCACAATAACACATTAAGGACAAACCATAATTGATATGATTCAAAATACCTCTGTACTACTTCTCTAAAGTCATTCATAAGTTAATAATTGATTCATGAGGGGTATAGGGGCCCTGGGGGTCAAAGGGAGACAAAAACATGCAAAACAAAATTCTGAAAAGGCTGAGGGGTCACCTGCGCCCACAGGTGATGAGGTGCGGCCACAACTGACATGTTGGCTATGTATAGAGTCACCTGCAGTGCCACCTACACCCGCAGTTACCTCACCTGCGAGGGTGGGTGTCCATTTTCGGACACCGGGGTCATTTTTGGGTCCCTTTTTGTAAAAATGGTTCATGGTCATATATAAACTTCCCTTTACATATTTTTGGTCAACTTGATGCCAATGAGCAACCATGATTTCAGCATGCACAAAAATATCACCAAAACTATACCCTCCTTTCACCACACCATCACATAACAACATTTCTACAAGTCATATACAAAGGGAATACAAGTTAGGCCATGACCACATCTTACATATTAACCACCACCTCTAAATATATTAACCTCTCATCCATATAATTCACTTCCATAAACACCTCAAGTATCCTTTCAAGTTCAAGTCACCAAGATGAAAAAACTTGTATCACATAAGCAAAAGTGCACTAATCAACACCTTTAGACATAACTATCATGATCTATACAATCTCTCATGCATATAAGATATTAAACCACAAGAATAAACACTTACCAATACTTACAAAGTGATGATCTTTTCCAAACAAGTATAGTTGCCTAAGGGTTTGAAATGGTCTCTAGTTGTCCAAACAAGTATAGTTGCCTTAGGGTTGGAAATATCTAGAATTTTGCAAGGTGTATTGTGTGATTAAAAATCTGATTTTTTGAGCCTTATATAGTCTCTTAAGAGTCCTTCTTAGCCATACACTTGGTAATTAATGACAAGTTTAATAAGTCAAAGATGAATGGGTCACTTTCCCTTTTGGGCCATGTCTTTCTTATTAATTTTGGGCCTTAATATAGCCCAATAGCCAAGATGAATTTATACCAACACTTTTCATGAGTAATATACTATCTATTGCAAGTTCAAATAATTTCCTCACTTAGTCGCATACGTTCAGAAATTTATGGGGTGTTACAGATCATGACATAGTTATTATTGATAATGGCCTTGAGAAAATAAATGTAAATGATAAAGATGATCATATAGTGGTTTTTGAGAAACAAGAGGAATCTAAAGAGCCTCCAAGTATTGTAAAGGAGGCTAGTATTGAAAAAGAGAAGAAAAAAGAGGTTCCAAAAATGTTGAATCTTATTCCAATGTCTCCACCTTCCTTCCCAACATGCTTTAAGAAGAAATTGGAAGATGGAAAATTCCACAAATTCATATCCATGCTAAAAAAGTTGTCTTTGAACATCCCCTTAGTTAAGGCACTTGAGCAGATGCTTGGTTACGCAAAGTTTTTAAAGGATCTTATGAAGAAGAAAAGGACTGTTCGTTTTGAGCCTGCTGATAATTTGCACCACTGTAGTGCAATAGCTTCTCGTTCTCTTGTGTAGAAAAAAAAGGATCCTGGGGATTTTACTAGTTCGTACACTATTCAGACATTCAATTTTGATAAGGCATTATGTGATCTAGGAGCAAACATTAATTAGATGTCGCTTGTTGTGTTCAAACAATTAGGTTTGGGATCCCCCAAGATAATTTTTATGCATCTTCTTATGGCAGATTGCATTGTGAAGTGTCTTATAGGCATTCTGTATAATGTTTTGGTGAATGTTGAGAGCTTTATTTTTCCTGCTAATTTTTTCATCTTAGACTGTGAGGCTGGTTTTAAGGTTCTCATAATCTTGGGGCAATCATTCTTAGCTATCGGAAGAGAACTTGTCGATATGGAGAGTGAAGAATTAAAATTCTGGTTGAATGGTAAAAAAGTGGTATTTAATATGCATTAAATGACATAAGAGTCATCTCCATTATTGATATGGTTGATGAGGCAATGCTCGCGATGTCTATTGAGGAAATTTATACTGTTGATACATTTGATGCAGTCATCATAAACTTTGATGGGGGTGACAATGAGGAGTATGATGAGATGGTTAATGCACTTACCGGTATGTAGTATTATACTTATGCACCTAAGAAGTTAGATCTTGATTTGAAAAATCGTGTAATTCCACCGGTCAGACCTTCTAAGGAGCCTCCAGTCTTAGAACATATAGCTCTTTCATCCCATCTTCAATATGCTTTCTTGGGAGTCATCAATACTTTGTTAGCTATTATATTTGCATATTTTGTTGAATAGCAAGTGGAAGCCCTTTTGTCTATATTGAGAAGGTTTAAAAGGTTGATTGGTTGGTCCATTATTGACATCATTTATATTCCACAGGTATTTGCACTCAAGAATCCATCTTGAGCCCTATTCTGTTCCTATCAATAAGTATCAGCAAGGTTGAATCCACCTATACAAGAGGTAGTGAAGAAGGAATTCATCAGTGAAGAAATAATGGACTAGGCTGACCTACCGATAACCGCTACTGTGGTCGATTAACTACTGCAGCGGTACCGCTATAGTGGTAAGAGTTCTGCTACAACGGCAATAGGCAATAACCCAGCCGAGGGTTTTTTAAAACCCTTCTTTTTATTATTTCCCAAGGTCGGCCCTTCCTTTAAAAACACCCTGAAAAACCATACTCCTCCATCCATGAGATTCTAATGGCCAAGGATTGTAAGAGCGATTACGAGGCACACCCGAAGGGAACCCAACATGGGAATACGTCTAGCAAGAGCGGGATAGCTCACTCCTCTTCGTAGTAGTATGTTTCGGCTTCGAGGTAAGCTAAGGTTTATTTTTCTAGAAACAAGACTTGGTCTAGATTCAATTAACATTAATAATGATATCAGGATAATCTTGCATTAGGACTTGGGGCACAAAGTTGGATGGACGGACATGTTAAAATCTGGGTACGCTTGAATATAATGAATTATTTTATATTATATCAATGTTTGATTAGAAAAAGGGATGAATAGGAAGATGGAGAAAATGTGCATATTTTATTATTTTCTAGGGTTGAGTATAGTGGAAGGTTGAATGACATAGAGTGAAATGGTTAAATGGGAAATTTAAGGTGAATCGACTAAAATATAAATGCTATAAATGTCCGATTTGCGTCAAGGGAACTTATACAATTCTAATGTCCTGAAAATCGTGGTTGATGCATTCCAGAGTTTAGAAAATGAGATAGTGAGTAAAAAGGTTTTGAGGTTAGCTGGTTTGCGGTGTTAGCATTATTTGTCATATTATCGTGAACATTGCTTTCCAAAGTTTAGAAAGTAAAATGAAAATCTTGAGGTTAGGGAATGGTTACAGGGAAAGCACGAAATAATGTGAACTTGGGTGAAGGCAGATCCATAGGGGTGTTTGGTAAGTTATGATTGTGATATATATGTGAAGACTAAGGTCACCAAATTAACAAATTAGACGGTTAATGTAACTGTAGACTACATGGACCTGTGTTGGGCTGTGGACTGACATTGTGATAATCTTTTTCGTGAATTATGATTTATTAATTTCATGAATACATTCATATTCAATGGGATGATATGTTGTAATATGGGTCAGGTACCATACCGGTATAGATATGATATGGGTCAAGAACTATGCTAGTACAGATATGATATGGGTCGGGTACCACATCGGTACATGGTGATGTTGTAGGTGATAGGATGGGGAGGGATAAGGAGAGATGATTTTCCCATATTTCATACATGCATTCTAGCATATGCGTTGAATGTATTACCATTTTATTATGTTTCATAAATGTTCTTGTTTTTGTATGTAGTGATAGATGGTACGAAGGTATGTTATCCCCCTAGGTGTAATTAGTTGAAGATGAGATTCTATGGTCCCCCTAGGAGGACTGGATACTGTAGAATATGATTGGTAGGATACGTAATTCCATGGTTTGTGGTGTTGTGATGTCCGTAATAGTGAGTAACAAAGAGACTTGGGTGGATATGGGCTATGAAATTATAGTTATTATAAGAATGGGTCGGTATTGAAAGGAGAGGTATAGGTTGGACTAGGTGGTTAAAGGACAAAGATATAAAAAAATATTAAATGAAAAGTAGGTCACAGAGATGCTAATTGTAGGTCACAGAGATGCTAAGTGCAGGTCATAGAGATGCTAAGGGTAGGTCACAAAGATACTAAGTGCAAGTCACAGAGATGCTAAGGATAGGTCACAAAGATGCTAAGTTTAGGTCATAGAGGTGCTAACTGTGGGTCGCAGAGATGCTAAATGTGGGGTAATATTTAGTTGTTTAATTGGGGATTCAAAACTAGAACTTCACTTGATGTTGTGATTTCTCCCTATGTATTATTAATGATTATTTATTTCTAACCCTGGTCGGCCGATGACGCTTACCAGTACGTGTGGTTGTAGTGATACTACACTTACTATATCTCCAATTAGGGATATAGCCATGGTACAGGTTAGTTGGAGTTTTTATAGCAGCAATGTCGATCACTCAACAACAGCTCCTGCCCTCTCTATTCTGCAAGGATACTGTATCATAGATGTCCCTACTTCTTTTTTATTGATCTGTTACCAGTTTAGGCTAGGTTCTAGGAGTCATTTGTAGTTATTTTCTGCACTTATTTTTCATATTTGATGTAGTAAAACATGTTTTAGAAGGAATTAAATGAGTAACAGTATTTCAACTTGATTGGATTTTTCATATAGTGGACATTAAATTGACTAAGTGTATATAAAAGTAACTTTTGCATTGGTTGAATCATGGGATATTTTAGGTTCTCCTATCTAGGGTATGTGTAGGTGGGTGCCCGACACGATTCAGTGTGTTGGGTTGTGACAAACATGGTATCAGGGCCTAGGTTACCGATGTCCTAGTACAAGAGTAAATGATAGAGTAGAGTCCTACAGATTGGTGTGTTAACATACACATCAAATTTGCAAGAAGCTACAAGGCATCTAGGAATCTCTCTCACTTTCTTCTTTTCAATTGTGCCCTCACAATATTGTATACCCAAGTTGAGTT
Source organism: Capsicum rhomboideum (assembly GCA_031232105.1). Classification (NCBI taxonomy): domain Eukaryota; kingdom Viridiplantae; phylum Streptophyta; class Magnoliopsida; order Solanales; family Solanaceae; genus Capsicum; species Capsicum rhomboideum. Next base: position 48,689,329 of record CP124716.1, on the reverse strand, counting down.
TAAATGGTATCTAGTCAATTCCAATTGGTATCTCGATCATCACAATTGGGATTAGTTGGTCCAAATTGGTATCTCTTAATATGGAAAGGTTGAGATAAGATGCTCAACCTATAGTGGTCAATAAGAAACATAAAAGTGAACTATTATGTTTTGTTCAATATGGTGTTAATTATTTGTGATGAGGCACCGATGTGTGGAAATGTGCTATGTGTATTGTTGTTGATGATAGTATATGTTAACTTGCTTATGATGTTTAACTCTTGAATCTGATTATTAAGTGTGCGTGTGGTTGGATGGTGTGTATCCAAGAAGACTGATGGACATAAGAATTGGGTGTGATCTCGAGAATATCTTTATTTTCGGGTCTTGAGCAACAACTCATCTCTCCGTGATTTTGAGTACTTCTTGTATTCTACCTGATCCTGCACAAACCACTCAGGTGCCTGGCTGTGGTAGAACGTTGTTGAGGAAAATTAATTGAGTAAGTAAGAAGATTGATCAAAGTGTAACACTATTTAATTTGGTAGATGGAAAATTGTATTGGTTGTGGTTCAGGAGTAATAAAGTTGTGAATTCAATTTATATGAAGTATAACGAGAAATTACTATGCTACTTGAGCATGCATGAAAAAAGTTTTGTGTAGAAAGAACCTAAGACTGGGTAAGGGAAAAATCAAGGCGAAGCTACAGGAGACTACTGCAGCATCGGATCTTTTACTGCTGCAGTTGTAAAATTATCCATTCCAGCCGCTCAAGGTAGAATCCTGTCAGACATCTCCCCTAATTTTGCAATTTGAAATTTTTGTGAGGCAATCGTATTTTTAAAATAATAAAGTGATAAAAATCCATTCAACATGCATTATAAGGTAAGGTAATTATTATTATTAAGGGGGCAGGAAGGAAAAACGTCTTAAGAGTGCAAGAAATAAAAATAGTAAAGTGTTTGTTACATGCCCCAAATGGGAGCAACCCAAATACAAAAACAATAAATTGTAACCAAGGGGAGGGGAGGGAAGGGATCATCTAGCTGGTAGAGCCATCTCCAAGGCCTGCGGCATCTGGGCCCTCCTCATCCATGCCACTATGGAAGGAGAACTCTTTCCTCTATGATCAACTATGGGAGCCTGAGTAGGAATGGAACTCAACCTCCCAGCCCCACCAGATCGACAACTCTCACCCTGCTCCCCTACCTTCCTCTTCTTCTTACTCCCTCCCTATATGCCCCTACCCCGCAAAGGGTTATACGTAACCTCACAGTTATCTATGGTGTCTTGGATCTCCCGAGGTACATCCACCCCATCACAGAGTCTGGTAACCAAGGAAGGGAGGAAAAGATCTTATGCCGACCTCTCTTGAACAAAAAAGTACCGCCACTCATCTATAATCTGAGCCCCTGAATTCACCTGGATCCCTGTAAGAGAACAAGACACCACCATAGATCGGTGGAAAGCTACATCTGTGATATTCCCTAAGGGTCGTAACCTCTAGGACACCAACTGCAACAACGCCCTGGCCTCGGCTGAGAAATAAGTTCTCTTCATCCCTTTGGCGCTGATCTATCTCACCTCGGCAGCTTGTCCATCCGACTCTAAGACTATGGCTGCCTACTCTAAATATGATGCCTTAATTTTCACCTCAGAAGTAGTATTAGAAGTGATTGGGACACCGAAAGTACCATTGATGGTGGCCGCATTCACCAGGGCCCTCTTTCCTTGAACTCGAACAGTAGGGAGAGGCACCAACCAGTCTACGGTAGGAAGAATGGCATAAAACTCCCAAACAAGCTCCATATTGTGTTAAGGGATGGGCTCGATCAATATGTCCCACCTAAAGGCCTTCAGTTGGGTATAAAAGCCCGACAACTCTTCCTCCACGTGGGTTATCACCATGCCCCGCTCAAGAAGGAAACCCCTGTTATAAAATCCTTCCTCATAGTGGTCATGGAATTCTTCATTGGGAAATCGGGAGTAGGCGATTTGTTCAGCCATTTTGATCCTATAACTACCACAAAAATAGTTAGAACTATATTAAAACTCTAATGGTGGGAAGGAGAATTCAAAGTTTTTAAAAAATGTAAAAACTGGGGACATACTGCCCAGTACCGCTGCAACGGTTAATTTACCATTGCAGTAGTACCACAGTGGTGGTACTTACCGTTGTAGTGATACCGCTACAATGGTAAAGCTACCGCTACAGCGGATAGTCATCTTCAACCCTCCAACCTCCTCCCATGGTTGATATTTGACTTTTGTCCATAATTTTGAAAATTAAGCATGGATCAAGCTTGGGGAAGTGTGTGTGATCCTTTTTACACTAAAATCAGGGTGTGAAACACCCAAAATCAAGCCCAAATCAAAGGAAACCATTGGAGAAGATGAATTTTCATCTTTTATTCCTCCCATGGCCGAAACCCACCACGAACTACGACAATCTTACTCCTGAATGCTATAGGAGCGCTGAAAATGTAAGAAAACTAAACATGTCAACTAATATAATCAAGAACACCACTAAAATTCAGTTCAAAAAGTTGCACCCAAAACTATCCGAATTCCCTCTATTCTAACGTAATTCTACAATTCTATAATGAGCAATACGTAAATTAAGTAAAAGAGATGAAGAAAATACCTTGAATTGGTTAATAGAGGGGAATATTTGTAGAGAGAGTTGAGAGAAATTGAGAGAATTAAGTGAGAATGGTAGGAGAACAAAATTTTCCCCTACTTAACTGCTACGAACCGTTACAGGGGTAAGACTTTTTCTAAAACCAACTTCGTCTCTAATTTTCATACTCTAAAATAGTATAATATATTAAGGTAGTTCTTCCAATAATTAATGGTGTGATCCATCTCAGAGAAAAATATGGGAATAACCGTCGAGTCTGGATTAAGAAATATTGTAATGGTTGCCCATTAAGGAGAAAGGATGTATAATGAAATAGCATATGTTAAGTAATTCTCCTAGTGGCTAGTTATAGTTAAAAACACGTCGAGCACTTGTGCAAACATTCCTACCTCACCCTTAGGGAAGTTCGGGGATGAACGACGGGTAAATTGGTATCTTATGTAATGATCCAAACCATCTTTACATGTAAAAACACCCGGAGAATAATTTATGAGTTATAATAAGCTCAAAAATTTACCCGAGAAAAATTAAATAGGGAAGAAAAAATAGGGGCCTAAGGGAATTGGACCAAGAGTCCCAATAATGGACTAGGCCAGCCTGTCGATAACTACTATAGCGATTGATTAATAGCTGCAGCGATAAAAGTTCTGCTGCAGCGGTAATAGGAAGTTACCCAGCCGAGGGATTTGGTAACTTGCTTATGATGTTTAACTCTCTAATCTGATTGTTGAGTTTGTGTGTGGTTGTATGGTGTGTAGCCAAGAAGACAGGTGGACATAAGAACTGGGTGTGATCTTGAAAGTTTCTTTATTTCCTTGACTTGAGCTTCAACTTATCTCTCTGTGATTTGGAATACTACTTGTCTTCTACCCGATCCTGCACAAAACACCCAGATGTCTGGCTATGGTAGAACGTTGTTGAGGAAAACGAATTGAGTAAGTAATAAGATTGATAAAAGTGTAACACTATTTAATTTGGTAGGTGAAAAATTGTGTTGGTTGTTGTTCGAGAGAAATAAAGTTATGAATTCAATTTATAGTAAGTATAACGAGAAATTATTACGCTACTTGAGCATGTATGAAAAGAGTCTTGTGTAGAAAGAATCTGAGACTGGGTAAAGGAAAAATTAAGGTGAAGCAACTGGAGGCTACAACCACAGCGGATCTTTTACCGCTGGAGTGGTAAAATTAACCACTCCAGCGGCTCAAGGAAGAATCCTTTCAGGCATCTCCCCTATTTTTGCAATTTGCAATTATTGTGAGGCAATCCTGTTTTAGAAGCAATAGAGTGATAAAAATCCATTCAACACGTATCATAAGATAAGGTAATAGTTAATTTTAAGGGGGAAGGAAGGAAAAACATCTTAAAAGTACAAGAAATAAAAATAGTAAATTGTTTGTTACATGCCCCAAATGGGAGTAACCCAACTACAAAAACAATAAATTGTAACCAAGGGGGGCAAGGAGATCATCTAGCTGGTGGCATCATCTCCAAGGCCTGTGGCATATGGGCCCTCCTCATCTATGCCACTAAGGAAGAAGAACTTTTTGAATTCCTCGACGTCCAACTATGAGAGTCTCAGTGGAAAGGGCACTCGACCTCCCAGTTCCACCAGATCAACTACTTTTGCCCTCCTACCACACCTTTCTCTTCTTCTTACGCCCTCTCTGTATGCCCGTACCCCGCAAGGGGTTATACACCACCTCAAAGTCATTCATGGTGTGTTGGATCTCCCAAGGTACATACACCCCATCACAGAGTGTGGTAACCAAGGAAGGCAGGAAAGGATCTCATTCCGACCTCTCCCGGACATAAAAGTACCTCCACTCATCCATAATCTGAGCCCCCGTATTCACCTGGATCCCTGCAAGAGCACAAGACACCACCATAGCCCAATGGAAGTCCACATCTATGATATAACCCTAGGGTCGCATCCTCCAGGACACCAACTGACACTACACCCTGGCCTCGACCTAGAAATAAGTGCTCTTCATCCCTTTGGCGTTGGTCCATCTCACCTCGACAGCTAGTCCTTCCTACTCTAAGAGCCTGTCTACCTACTCTAAATTTGATGCATAAATTTTAACCTCACAGGCAGCATTGGAAGTGTTTGGGACACCCAAAGTATCATGGATGGTGGCAGCATCCACCAGGATCCTCTTACGTTGAACACGGACATTAGGGAGAGGCACCAACCAGTCTACGATGGGGTGATTGGTGTAAAACTCCTGAACAACCTCTTTATTGTGTTGAGGGATGGGTTCAGTCAATATCTACCACCCAAAGACCTCCATTTAGGTGCAGAAACCCGGCAGCTCTTCCTCTATGTGGGTTATCACCATACCCCGCTCGAGAAGGAAACCCCTATTATAAAATCCTTCCTCATAGAGGTCATGGCATTCTTCATTGGGAAATCAGCAGTAGGTGGGTTGTTGGGCCATTATATTCCTATAAATACCACAAAAATAGTTAGAACTATATGAAAACACCAATGGTGGGAAAGAGAATTCAAAGTTTTTAGAAAAATGTTAAAACTGGGGACATACTGCCCAGTACCGCTGTAGCGGTTAATTTACCATTGCAGCGGTACTGCGGTGGTGGTACTTACCGTTGTAGTGATACTACTACAATGGTAAAGCTACCGCTGTTATGGATAGTCATCTTCAACCTACCAACCTCCTCCCATGGTGGATATTTGACTTTTTTCCATAATTTTGAAAATTAAACCTAAATCGGGTTTGGGGAAGTGTGTGTGATCCTTTTTACACTAAAATGGGGGTCTGAAATACCTGAAATAAAGCCCATATCAAAGAAAACCATTGGAGAAGATGAATTTTCAACTTTTACTCATCCCATGGCAGAAACCCACCAAGAACTACGATAATCTTATGTCCCGAATGCTATAGGAGCATTGAAAACGTAAGGAAACTAAACATGTCAACCAATATACCCAAGAACACCACTAAATTCGAGTTCAAAAACTTGCACCGAAAACCACCTAAATTCCCTCTATTTTAACGTAATTCAATGATTCTATAATGAGAAATATGTAAATTAAGTAAAAGAGACGAAGAAAATACCTTGAATTCTTTAATAGACGGAGATATTTGCCAAGAGAGTTGAGAGAAATTGAGAGAATGAAGTGAATGGGGGAGAATGAAATTTTCCCCTACTTTACAGCTACCAACCTCTATAGCAGTAAACCTTTTTTTGAAATGAACTTCTTCTCGAATTTTCATACTATAAGATAGTATAATATATTCTGGTAGTTGTTCCAATAATTAATGGTGTGCTCCGTCTCAGAGAAAAATGTTGGAATAACCGTCGAGCCTAGATTAAGCAATGTTGTAATGGCCTCCCATTAAGTACAAAGGATGTATAATGAACTAGAATATGTTAAGTAATTCTCCTAGTGGCTAGTTATAGTTAAAAACACGTCGAGCACTTATGCAAACATTCCGACCTCACCCTTAGGGTCGTTCGGGGATGAACGATGGGTAAATTTGTATCTAATGCGATGATCCAAACCATCATTACATGTAAAAAAACCCAAAAATAATTTATGACAAATAATAGGCTCAAAATGTACCCGAGAAAAATTAAATCGGGACGGAAAAATCGGGGGCTAAGGAATTGGCACAAGAGGCCCAATAATGGACTAGGCCAGCTTGTCGGTAACTGATATAGCGATTGATTAAGTGTCGTAGCGGTAAATGTTCTACTACAGTGGTAATTGGCAGTAACCCAGCCGAGGGATTATTAAAAACCCTCTCTTTTATTATTTTCCTAGGTCGCCCTCTTACTCCAAAAACACCCTAAAAAACCCTACTCCTCCAGCCATGAGATTCCAATGGCCAAGGTTCATGAAAATGGTTACAAGGCACACCCGAAGTGAACCCGACATATGAATATATCTAGCACACGTAGTACCGCTCACTCCTCTTCGTAGTAGTATGTTTCAACTACGACGTAAGCTAAGGTTTATTTTTGTAGCACCTAGACTTGGGCTAGATGCAATTAACGTTAATAATGATGTCGAAAGTATCTTGCATTAGGCCATCGGGCACAAAATTGGCTGGACGGACAATATGAATTATTTCATATTATATCAATGTTTGATTAGGAAAAGGGATGGGTAGGTAGATATAGCGAATATGACTAGTTTATTATTTTCCAGGGTTGAGTACAGTAGAAGGTTGAATGAGATAGAATGAATTAGTAAAATGGCAAATTTAAGGTGACTCGACTAAAATATAAATGTTAAAAATGTCTGAATTGCGCTAAGAGAACGTATACAATTCTAATTTCCTAATAATCATGGTTGATGTTTTCCAGAGTTTAGAAGATGAGAGAGTGAGTAAAAAGGTATTGAGGTTAGTTGGTTTGCAGTATTGGCATTTCTTGTCATATTGTTATGATCAATGCTTTTCAGAGTTTAGGAGATAACGTGAAATTCTTGAGGTTAGGGTATGGTTAGAGGGAAAGCACGTAATAATGTTAACTTGGGTGACCGTAGCCCTGTAGGGGTGTTTGGTAAGTTGTTATTGTCATATTTATCTAAGGAATAAGGTCACCAAATTAACGAATTAGATGGTTGATGTAACGGTAGACTAAATTGGCTCGTGTTGGGCTGTGGACTGACATTGCGATTATCTTTTCCATGAATTATGATTTATTAAGTACATGAACGCATTCACATGCATTGGGATGATATATTATGATATGGGTCGGGTACTGATGTCGCCCAAAATATACCTTCAGAAAAGTATAATGCGGTCGTTGTATCAAATATAGAACCCAACGAGGTTGGGGTCGATCCCACAGGAAATATGACATAAGTTTGTCGAATGCTAATATGAGTAATTGGCAAGCAAGTAAAACTGGGGGATTTTTGTAAGCAAGTCTTAACAGTAACGATTGTTGATGATTGGATTTGTTATCAATATGAGAAATACACTAGGACTGTGATCCCCAATGATTCCTTAACTCTACAGGTTACTTGTGCTGGCAAACTATCCTGCTGCGTTGCATGCAAAATCTAGCAAGATATGTTCATCTAAATGTCACTCGACCTTGGCTAGATGAATTTCACTCTTCTCCTCTCGGTCTCCGAGTGTCGCACTACTAACCCTTGTCCTGGATCTCAGATAACTATCCTTGTAACGGCTCAAGTTATTAGTCGAGCAAGTTTAGAATGCAGGCAAGGTTCTAACTTTTGCAACTGTTAGAAGATCAATTATAACGAAGGTAATAACAATACATGCAGTCACACCGGTTCAGAATTGCTTTGCACTTAACCCATTTCGTTAATTCCTCATAGTTCACACAACCCTAGTTAATGGGTTTATCTACTCATGATTGCAAGAACATAAGAAGAATTTGAAGATGAAAACATAATTGTAAACTCACAATAATGAGGAAAACTCTTAAATCTCATTATTAATAAAAACCTTAGAATCGATGTTCCAAGATTACAAAATAATAATGTGTTTTTCAGCTCAAAAATATTGGAAATATGTCTCTCCGAACATAGGACAATAAAGGGGTATTTATAGATACAAAACGAATCCTATCCTAATGAAAATACGAAAATAGAGTCAGCAACTTTCCACGGTACCGTGACTTGGTGTCGTGGAACCAAGTCATGTCACGTGGATCCTTTTGTCAAAACCAGTCTGCTTCAACTAGCTCCGGGAGTTGACCTACCGCACAGACCCACGCCATGTAGGTTGACTAATGTAATGTAGGTCCTGCCGTGGGTCACTACTCTGGTGCAGGACCTGGTTCTTTCATCTTCAGATACTCCATTTTTGAGTATGATTCTTCCTTGCTGATTATTTTGCCTCCAAAAACCTATTCTCCTGCAGTATAGAACAGAAAACACATCACACCAACCAAACATACCCAAGTTACTTCATAATTTCTGTGTTTTAAGCATTGAAAGTGCATGTGATCATGACTCATCAACACCCTCAACTTAGAACGTTTGCATGTCCTCAGGCGAACAAAACTAAATAAACACAATCGATGCTTAACTAAGAGAAACCTAAGAGACCTACGGTAGTCAACTCATTTCTTTAGGAATCAAAACTTCTCTGACCCCTCTGACTTGCAAATCAAAACCACAGTGTGTATACATGTAGCATATTATTATAACACAAAATGGATCTAGTGATGGCATCAGATTATGAACAAACAATTAAGCATATATGCAAATGACACTATCTGAACAAATAGTAGCTAACAATGCAACCCAGGTACTCTCACAATAAATAAGTCCCATACACTCACAGTACACTAATGAATATCAAAGTAGGGACTAGGTCAAAACACTCTCTCTCACAAAGAAGTTCAAACAGTGTGCGTGAAATACCATAGGCTTTCCTTTATTTTCTATGCCTTAGTTTTTCGGACAGTTGGACTAGGATCACTATAGGACTTTCATCAGCTTGTAATGTAGGCTTGGGGATGGGTATGGCACATATGGATATGTGACTCAACCCTTCTTGACACAACACTAGTTTTGGCTCCACTTTCCAACCATTCTCATTTCATTCTCCCTTATTCTTCTTCATTTATTTTCATATTTTGGGTGTGATTTTCTTCATACTTTCAAAACACACACGCAAAAAAATAAATCTTTTTCTCCCTTTTTTTTTGCAATTTCTATTTATTTCACTCATTTTTTTCACACCCAAATCTGTTCTCTTTTTCTTTTACTAACCCGTTATTCATACCCAAGTCAAACTATGCACCCCTATGATAGTCACCCTCAACTTAGGCAATTCGCCTGAGTTGAGGTACACAATGTCCAAGGAGGGACCAGGGCTAAGACAGGTTCATTGTAAGTCAAAATGGGAAGGTGAATAGGCTAATGAAAGAAATAGGTCAATTAAGGCTCAAACTCGAGATCAAGGGATACTTAATTCAATGGGTTGGCCATTTAGGCTAAAAGTGGACTTATTCAAAAACGGCCTATGATCCTTTCCTAACCACTATCCTATAACCTAGGCAAGACTAACCAGGCAAGTTCTGGATTGCACACACAAAGTGAACTAGGTAATGAGATCACACACACATAGCACAAGGTTAAGCTATCAACCACTACCTATCCAGTCCATACATTGCTATCTACAGTCATTCTGCATATAATTCTAATGCCATAACAAGATCCAGCAACTGTCACAGACTAACATACTACCCACACAGTTTAAAACAAAATTTTTAAAAGGGGTGTCCTTTAAAAAATCAAAAAGCATCATGTTGAAAAACTTGTTCACAACTAGACTACACTAAAGTTCCCCTAATTTTCTCCTAATTAAATAAGAAAACACATAGAAAATATAAGTAATAACCTAAATATGCCAGTTCTACTATGATAGCACACTTGGGGGAAAAGAAAACACGACAACAAAAAACCCCAAGTGGTGGTGTACCCCCACCCCCAACTAAATAATGGTGCACTGCCTATAGTGCACAGCTATCAACAGATTAAGTATAAGATAGTGAAGACATACATGCAGCGCCTTAGGTATTGAATGTGGGACCGTCAACAGTAGGATCATCTGCATGCCCTCTGGGATTACTTCTAGGTACATCCTACGTAGTGGTTACCTGACTAGAGGATGCACCTCGTACCCTCTGCTCCTGAACAATCTGACTGGCATGGCACTCTACTCTGAAGGCCTTAATCGCTCTTCAAAAATCACCCTCGAACTCATCACCACTATCAGTATGATCCTCCAGACTACGTGGCTGCTTGCCTCTATCAATAGGAGTCTCCTCATCAGCAAACAAATCCACCTCAAAAGCTGACCTCATCTGGGCCGAAATGGGCATAGGTGGAATGACAAAAGTGCTGCTCAGTGCCAAAGTTCTAACCTTCTCTCTCAATACATCGACCTCCTGTGTCAATCCTGTCATATTAGGACTCTATACTAAACCCATTCAAGTAGCCATCTATGTCTCAAAACTATCAATCCGCCCATGTAGCTCTCTCATAAATCTATCCATAGTCGTAGTCATCCGGACCTCCACTCTAGCTTCTGAAGCCTCTAATGTGGTCTGAACCCATGGATTAAGCTGGGATACCAACTTAGCCATCATCTGGGCCTCTATGTGAGCCTACCTCTCAAACATCTGTGTCTTCCTATCAACCAACTGCTACAGAAAGTCCCTCGAAACTGAGATCATAGCGGGGGGGGGGGGGGGTGTTATAGTGCCTATTACCTCATTGTCAATCACCAGGCTTGATCCCTCAGCAGGTACACAAATAGTCTCTAGTACACTCACTGGTGCTGGAATACTAACTGGCTCCTCTCTATCTCTAGGCCCATTCAAAAAGGGTTGCACCCGATGACACGGAAGGTTGAGACCTCCACTGAAAAACTGGGTGAGCTCCCCACTGCTGCATCAACCTTATATTAGCAATGCGGGTCACCTCAATATGATGATCTACTATAGGCGTCGTGAACACACCAGCACTAACACATAAGCCCTGAATCAGACAGGGGAAAAGGATGCTGGTAAAATCTCTAAAGGCGCACTCTTGAATTTCCCTAATGATGTAGCGGGCGATATTGATGTCAAATCCGGCGATGATTCTTGATACCAGAATAGCTCGGCCAAGAGTAAGTAAATTATAAGAATTTGTGGGACCCAAATGGTGCCTCAGAACAGACCACCAGAATCGTCCAGCAAAGTGAAGCGAGGACTTCTTTATGTCCAGTTTCCCGGATACCCAACCAGCATCTACACCATCCTCCACTATATATCCCACAACGCACCATATTAACTCCAACTGTTGATCGACGTCCCTTATTTTAGCCCTATTTCTCACAATCTCCATATAGTGATTAAATTCTGCAGTGCTAGCTGGAAATGGACGTTCAGCACCAAACAAAAACCTATGGACAATCTTCTCAGAGAAGTCTACTCTAGTCTCCCAAACCAAAGTATGAGTCAATGGTGGTTGGTCCCGATATATGCTCATTTGGTGTGGTCAATTCAACAGAAGCAGCATAGGAAGCATAGAACTCACGAACCAACGTTGGGCTATAGTGACCAGGAGGTTCCATCATCCACCCAATCCATAATGATCAAATACTACCTTAATCTTGGGTAGTGCCTTTAACTCATCTAGCTGATACCAAGGCTCCTCAGTGATACTTCATCTATACACGCCTCACTCAGTAAGTTCGGCATCCCTGTCATAAATGTCCCTAATACCCTAAACACATCATATCTTGTTTTCCCATCGAACCGAAGCTGAGGCTCACTGTACAGCCACCTATTTCAGTGAGGAAGTCATAGAGTTTTGACCACTAGTTCCAGAAATAGATGTTGTCGCCTCAACCGCAGAATCATCCGGACCTTCAGCATTTTTCTCAGACCCAGATACATCAACCTCCTATTCATCAGCAGTTGCTGAAGCATCCTTCTCTTCTTTAGACTGAGGAGAGGAATCGGAAGATTGAATAGGAGCAACTGGTTTGGCAGATTTCGGGGGCTGTGAACTAGGCTGATGTGCAGCCCAAACAGTAGGTTTTACCCTAGTTTGTAGCCTCATGGTATGAGGTACTAGTACAAAATCATCGGTAGCAAGCTCGTATACTTCTTTTTTTTGACTTCGAAGGTTCATCGCGCAACCTAGTCATATATTTAGGGTTTTTAGTATGGATTCTTGATGAAGAACCCATGTCTCCACATTTAAGGTTTAATTTGGGTGGCATGTTAGAACAATTGGGTCAGGTATGTGTCAGCTTTGGGTCGGGTTGGGGCAGATTTGGGTTTTGAAAATTTAGGGATTTTGGGCTAAATGGTTGTTAGGATTTGATGAATTTCAGATTTGGTATGTGGAAATTTGATGAATTTTGGATTTGGTATGTGAGAATTTGGTGAATTTTTAAAAATAGGGTTTATATTAAGATTTGGATTTGAGAAGGTTTAATTTGGATTTGAGGTCGGGTTTATATTATACCGAAATAAATAGAGTTGGGTCGGGTGGGATCTCAGGTTTAAATTAGTCTCTGATTTTCATGGCACCAACCCACGTGGGTTGACCTACGTCACATAGGTCCTTAGCGTAAGTCGAGTTCAGCAGGTATAAAATTTTCTGTGATTTCCATGGCACCAACCCACGTGACGTGGGTTAACCTACGTCACATAGGTCCCCAGCGTTGGTTGGGTTCTGCAGGTGTAAAATTTTCTCTGATTTCCACGGCACTGACTTGGGTTGACCTACGTCACGTAGGTCCCTGGCATGGGTTGAGTTCTGCAGGTGTAAATTTTCCTCTGACTTCTACGGTACTAACCCACGTTACGTGGATGAACTTACGTCACGTGAATCAGTGTTGTGGGTTGTACTGAACATATTAAGTTCAATATTGTAAATTCCAGCTAACTTATCCTCCAATGATCATATCACAACCAAATCAGAACTTGGTTGCCTCCCAAGCAACGCCTGATTTAACGTCGCAGTACGACATGGCTAAATTGGATACTCAGGCTTCACCAACCAGCCAATGGGTTGCCTCCCATGAAGTTCCTGATTTAACATCGCAGCACAACATGGCTAACTTGACTAATCATACATTGTCAATATTCAACTCATCACATATTTTAATTTCGTCCATGATTCCCACATAGTGCTTTACACGCTGCCCATTTACCTTGAATAGAACATTATTATCACATTTTATTTCGATTGCTCCATGCAGGAACACCCTAACAACAATGAATGGTCCAGAATATTTAGACTGCAATTTTCTAGGAAAAAGGTGAAGCCTGGAGTTATAGAGCAGCACCAAATCTCCCGGGTGAAACTCTCATTGTTCAATCCTCCGATCATGATATAGTTTCATCTTCTATTTATACAGTGCCAAACTTTCATAAGCCCATAGAAAGAATTCATCCATCTCATTCATCTACTCTAGTCTCAATTTAGCCGCCTCACTCCATTCCAGATTCAGCCTCTTCAATGCCCATAACGCTTTATATTCAAGTTCGACAGGAAAATGGCATGATTTACCAAATACCAATGGATATGGTAAGGCACCAATTGGTGTTTTGAATTCAGTTCGATATGCCCATAAAGCATCATCCAATCTTCTCGCCCAATCAGTTCTATTGGCGTTCACCGTCTTCGCCAAAATAGACTTAATCTCACGCTTTGACACCTCAACTTGCCTACTTGTCTGAGGGTGGTAAGGTGTGGCCACTTTATGTTTGACACCATATTTTTCAAGCAGGGTTTTGAACCGTCGATTGTAGAACTGGTATCCTTTATCACTAATGATTACTCGGGGTGTACCAAACTATGAAAATATATTCTTTTTCAAGAATGCCATGACACTTCTTACTTGATTATTGGGAAGCGAAATTGCCTCCACCCACTTAGAAACATAGTCAACAGCTACCAAAATGTATTTCATCCCATGTGAGCTCACAAAGGGGCCCATAAAATTAATTCTCCATACATCAAACAATTTGAGCTCAAGTATAGTTGTCATAGGAAGTTCGTGTCTGCGTGAGATGTTCCCTTGTCTTTGACATTGGTCACAAGCCCGAGCATAGTCATGAGCATCTTTATAGATGGTGGGCCAATAATAACCGTATTGTAATAACTTGTGTGCAGTCCACGTACTACCATGATGACCCCCAACTAGGGATGAATGACTTGCTTCCAAAATACTCATCATTTTGGCCTCTGGGATACACCTTTGAATCATACCATCTGCACATACCCTAAACAGGTAAGGCTCATCCCAGAAGAATTTTCTCACTTCATGCATGAATCTCCTCCGTTGTTGGTACGACATATCATTTGGGACTACATCACTTGCCAGAAAGTTGGCAAAATCTGTAAACTATGGGATTAAGTCTTGTGATGCTGCTAACACTTGATCGTCTGGAAAAGTATTATCAATCTCATGATCATCCTTTAATTTGAGCATGGCTTCCTCCTCAAGGCGTGATAGGTGGTATGCAACCTGATTCTCAGTCCCCTTTCAGTCCTTGACCTCAAAATCAAATTCTTGTAATAGAAGTACCCACCAAATTAGCCTTGGCTTGGCGTCCTTCTTTGACATAAGATATATGAGTGTGGCATGGTCTGTATGTAAAATCACCTTCGTACCAATCAAGTAAGATCAAAATTTGTCGAAAGCAAAAACTACTGCCAACAGCTCTTGCTCAGTCACAGTGTAATTCTTCTGGGCTGTATTAAGTGCCTTGGTAGCATAGTAAATTAGATGTATAATCTTTTCATATCTTTGGCCAAGGACTGCACCTAAAGCTACTCCACTAGCATCACACATAACCTCGAATGGTATCGTCTAGTCTGGTGCGACAATAATAGGAGCTGAAATCAACTTCTCTTTCAGACATTCGAACGCTTTCAGGCACTCTCCATTAAACATGGACTTTACCTCTTTCTTCAAAAGTTTGCATAATGGATGTGCAATCTTAGAGAAATCCTTGATGAATCTTCTATAAAAGCCAACATGACCTAAAAAACTTCGAATCCCTTTCACAGAAATAGGTGGGGGTAATTTTTCAATTACCTCAATCTTTGCTTTGTCTACTTCGATACCCTTCTTTTAGATTCTATGTCCCAATACAATACCTTTTTTAACCATATAGTGACATTTCTCCCAATTTAGCACTAAGTTGTACTCTTCACATCTTTGTAACACATTAGCGAGGTGGGCCAGAGAGTCGTTAAAAGAATCTCCCACTACAGAAAAATCATCCATGAATACCTCAATAGTGTCTTCCACCATGTCGGAGAAAATAGACATCATGCAACGCTAAAAATTGGTTGGTGCATTACATAACCCGAACGACATCCTTTTGAACGCGAAAGTCCCATATGGACAAGTGAAAGTGGTCTTCTCTTGGTCCTCGGGAGAGCAATGAAAATCTAATTATACCCCAAATAACCATCAAGAAAGCAGTACCACCCTCTTCCAGCAAGACGATCCAATATCTGGTCCATGAAAGGCATGGAAAAGTGATCATTTTCGGTCCAAGAATTTAACTTTTGATAGTCCATGAAAACTCTCCATCTGGTGACTGGCCTCATTGGGATTAACTCATTCTTGTCATTTGGAACCACAGTGATTCCTCCCTTTTTTGGCACACATTACACTGGGCTTACCCACTTGCTATCAGCAATGGGGTAAACTACGCCTTCATCTAACCACATAATGATTTCTTTCTTCACAACTTCCTACATAGGTAGGTTCAGACGACGTTGGTGCTCAATGCTTGGTATACACTCAAGAACAAGCTGAGTTTTATGAGTGCAAATGCTGGGTGGAATTCCTATAATATAGGTGATGGACCAACCAATGGCCCTCTTAAAATTCTTCAATACCAAAACTAGAGCTTCTACCTGTCATCCTACTAACTCAGCAGAAATGATTATGGGCAAGGTGTTGTTGTCTCCCAAAAATGCATAGCGAAGGTGAGAAGGAAGAGCCTTAAGCTCTAAGACTGAAGGCTCCTCAACAAAAGGGCAAACCGGTGGGGTCACTCTATTCTTCAAATCCAGATCAAGTTTCTTTGGAGTATAAGTGTAGGATCCCCTACCAGCAAGACCTCCTACCATCTTATCATATTCATCAATACCATCACTGTCAAAATTCATAACCATAGCCGCAAGAGCTTCTACCCCCAACCTTTCTTTAATTGGAACGACTTTGGCACTCTCATCAAGCGTATCAATTACAGAAATCACCCGCATATCTTTTGGTTGCTTCATGAAACGACAAACATTGAAAGTAACATGTTCATCATTTAACCTGAATTTCATCTTCCCAGTTTTCATGTCAATCAACGTATGGATAGTGGCTAGGAATGGTCTCCCCAGAATGATAGGAACCTCGAAATCAACTTCATAATCTAGAATCACAAAGTCAGCTGGAAAGATAAAAGATGTAATTTTCACCAAAACATCATACAAAATACACATCAGCTTTTTCACAGTTCTATCTTCCATAAGAAGCCTCATAGAAGTCAATTTTGGTGATCCCAACCCCAACTTCTTGAAAACGGCTAGCACCCAAATCACATAATGCCATTGCAAAATTGTACGACCCGATAGTATAAGGAATTATGAAAGCTCCTGGATCCTCCTTCTTTTCTACTAGGGAATGCAAAACAACTGTACTACAATGATGCAAGTTATCTGCCAGCTCAAAACTGGCAGTTCTCTACTTCGTCACCAAGCCTTTCATGAACTTCGCATAACCAAGCATCTGCTCCAATACCTCAATAAGAAGGATATTTACCGATAGCTCTTTCAACATCGTAATAAACTTCTGGTATTTACCTTTCTCAACCTTCCTTTTCAACCTTTGAGGAAAGGGAGGAGGAGGTCATGGGATAGTTTTTATCATTTATGGAACCTCCTTCTTCTTCATCTTTTTAGATTCCACTTCCTTATTAATATTGTGGGGTTTGTGAGCTGCAGTGTTGTCTGCTGCTAAATTTTCTGGCTCCATCTCAACCTCTTCATCACCCATCCCTGGCTCATCTTTCTTATCATTATCCACAAGAATAGATGGGTTGGTCGTGCTCTTCCCACTTCGTATAGTAATGGCTAAACAATGACCGTCATTTTTAGGATTTTGGATGGTGTTACTTGGAAGAGTTCCTGGTTGACATTGGTTTAATTCCACCGATATCTGCCCAAACTCTTGCTCCAACTGTTTTATGGCAGTTGAGTGAGATTCAATTTTCTGACTTATTCCTAAAATGTCCGCCTTAATTTCCTTCAAGCAATTTTCTTGGTTTTCTGATCCTTTAACCGATTTGTTAAGAAGGGTTTCCATTCAAAAATTTCAATAGTCAGTATCACGGTTCCCTGGTGGAACATAAGCATCGCTCTTCTCCTTGTAATCCTCTTTTCGTCTCCAGTCTCCATCACGATCTCGTTCTCTATCTCTATATCCTGACCTATTATAATTGTCTCCATAATAGTTTCGACCTTGATTACCTTGCCTCGAGTTCCAAGAGTTTTGATTAGACCCTTGGCCTTTGGCTCAAAAACTCGCCACTTCTCGATCCAAGTACTTAGCTTCCTTATCAGATTCATAATCGTCATGCTTAGGTGTTTTGCCTTGTGGACCTATGGCATGCACCTTCTCAGCATCTCTGACCGTAATCTATTTAGCTAACAAACCAATTTTTATCCTCAGCTGTGTAACCTCTTTAGCTACAGACTCATCCAATGCCCGTTATGCTGTTGATGCTCCAATAGTGTATGTACCAATAGGTGTATCTCCCTCTCGCGTATACCATCCTCAATTGGTCTTAGCGATATGATCTAAACTTTCTCAACTCTTGCCAAGTAGTAATGGAGCCTCATGGTAATTTAGCCAACTACAAAGTTGTTTCTCTTGTTAAAGAGAACAGAAACAATCTTAACCGAATAGCCTATTGGTCCACTCCAGGCAAATTATATAAAGTACAGACCCCCACAAAGTTTATCATATGCATGTTCGGATCATCCGTCGGAAGTCCGGCGAATACGCCTTTCAAGTTAAGCAGGTGGATCATGGCACTTATAATGTCGATCTTAGTGCTCTGAGGTAAGTCTGGTGGGATAATGGAGCCAGTCTCTACCTGCTTGAAATAAGCCACATCCTCTTTTTCTAAATCATCAAAAACCAGCACATGTTGTCTTTGAGGTGTTTGGTGTGCCCTCAATATTCTTTGTCTTTCTTCAATATCAGCCAGATGTTGTGTTGCTTTTTGCATAGCTTTATTATCTCTATCTGCTTGCCTAAGAGTAGCTTGCCTAGCTTTCTCTTCCTGTGTCAATCGAGAGGTAGTTTGGTTTATTGTTTCATGACCAACTGGCTGAATTGGTTGGTTATGAATGTCTATCGCAGCTGCGGGATCCTGAACTCTATCGATTTTCACCATTCTTCGATTAGCTCTCACAGTTCTTTCAATTTTAGGATCAAGTGGAATTAGGGGATTGCCTTGCTTCCTAGTATTGGGCATACAACAGCGTGTGCCCTTAAAAGTAGTAAAATAAAACCAATCAACTTCAACAAGCAAAATAGTCAACTCCGTAACCATATTCCCCGACAACGGCCCTAAAATATGATGTCGCCCAAAATATAACTTTAAAAAAGTATAATGTAGTCATTGTATCAATTATAGAACCCAACGAGGTTGGGGTCGATCCACAGGAAATAGGACGTAAGTTTGTTGAATGGTAATATGAGTAATTGGCAAGTAAAACTGGGGGATTTTTGTAAGAAAGTCTTAACAGTAACGATTGTTGATGATTGGATTTGTTATCAATATGAGAAACACAGCAGTACTGTGATCCCTAATGATTCCTTAACTCTATCAGTTACTTGTGCTGGCAAACTGTCCCGCTGCGTTGCATGCAAAATCTAGCAAGATATGTTCATCTAAATGTCTCTCGACCTTGTTTAGATGAATTTCACTCTTCTCCTCTCGGTCTCCTAGTGTCACACTACAAACCCTTATCCTGGATCTCAGATAACTATCCCTGTTGTGGCTTAAGTTATTAGATAAAGGTTGATAGCTTCAAATCTCTGTTGTTATTTCCTTTTTCTAATTTGTACCTCTCTCTCGAGAAAGTTTAGAATGCAAGAAAGTTTCTAACGTTTGCAACAG
The DNA here is from genome assembly GCA_031232105.1 of Capsicum rhomboideum. Classification (NCBI taxonomy): domain Eukaryota; kingdom Viridiplantae; phylum Streptophyta; class Magnoliopsida; order Solanales; family Solanaceae; genus Capsicum; species Capsicum rhomboideum. Next base: position 48,670,046 of record CP124716.1, on the reverse strand, counting down.
TTAGAAGATCAATAATAACGAAGGTAATAATAATACATGCAGTCACACCGATTCAGAATTGCTTTGCACTTAACCAGTTTTGTTAATTCCTCATGGTTTACACAACCCTAGCTAATAGGTTTAGCTACTCAAGATTGCAAAAACACAAGAAGAATTTGAAGATGAAAACATAATTGTAAACTCACAATAATGAGGAAAACTCTGAAATCTCAATATTAATAAAAACCCTAGAATCGATGTTCCAAGATTACAAAATCAATAATGTGTTTTTTGGCTCAAAAATATTGGAAATATGTCTCACAAAAATGTTCTGACTAACTCCGAACATGGTACAATAAAGGGGTATTTATAGATACAAGATGAATCTTATCCTAATCAAAACATAAAAACAGAGTCAACAACTTTCCACGGTACCGTGACTTGGTGTCGTGGAACCAAGTCACGTCACATGGGTCCTTTTGTGGAAATCAGTCTGCTTCAACTAGCTATGAGAGTTGACCTATTGCACAGAACCACGCCACGTAGGTTGACTCACGTGACGTGGGTCCTGCCGTGGGTCACTCCTTTGGTGTAGGACCTGGTTCTTTCATCTTCAGATACTCCATTTTTGAGCATGATTCTTCCTTGTTGATCATTTTGCCTCCAAAAACCTATTCTCCTACAATATAGAACAGAAAACACATCACACCAATAAAACATACCCAAGTTACTGCATAATTTCTGTGTTTTAAACATCGAAAATGCCATGTGATCATGATTCATCAGGTACCACACCGGTATAGATATGATATATGTCGGGTACCATTCATATAGATATATGATATGGGTCGGGTACTATACTGGCACGTTCTGATGTTGTTGGTGATGAGATAGAGAGGGATAAGGAGAGATGATGCTCACATTTTCTATATACGTTTTCTTGCATATATGTTGAATGTATTGCTATTTTATTGTGTTTTCATGCATGTTCTTGTTATAGTAAGTGGTTAAAGATGGTACGAAGAAACGTTAGGCCCCTTGGTGGGATGAGTTGAAGATGAGATTCTACAGTCCCCATGGAGGACAGGTTGCTGCAGAATATGATTAATAGGTTCCGTAATTTCGTGAGATGTGGTGTTGTGATGTCTATAATAGTGAGTACCAAAGAGAGTTGGGTAGATGTGGGCTAAGAAATTATAGGTATTATAAGAATGGGTCGGTATTAGAGGGAGAGGTATAGGTTGGACTAGGTGGTCAAAGGACAAAGAAAAATGAAAATATTAAATGATACTTGAGTTACAGAGATGCTAATGTAGGTCACAGAGATGCTAAGTGTAGGTCATAGATATGATAAGTGCAGGTCACAGAGATGCTAAGTTTAGGTCACAGAGATGCTAAGGGTAGGTCACAAAGATGCCAAGTTTAGGTCATAGAAATGCTAAGTGTAGGTCATAGAGATACTAAATATGGGGTAATAGGAGTTGTTTAATTGGGGATTTAAAATCAGAACTTTACTTGATGTTGTGATTTCCTCCTATTTATTTTTGATGATTATTTATTTCTAACCCTGGTCGATCGATGACGCTTACCAGTATGCGTGGTTTAAGTGATGCTGCATTTACTATATCTCCAATTAGGGGTATAGTCATGGTGCAAGTTAGTTAGAGTTTCTATAGCAGCGATGTCGATCACTCAGCAGCAGCGCATACCCTATCTATTCTGCAAGGATGTTGTATCATAGATGTTCCTACTTCTTGTTTATTGCTCTTATACCAGTTTAGGCTAGGTTTTGGGGAGTCACTTGTAGTTATTTTCAGCATTTATTTTTCATATTTGATCTATTAAAACATGTTTTGGAAAGAAATAAATGAGTAATCGTATTCCAACTTGATTAGATTTTTAATATAGTGGACATTAAATTGACTAGGTGTATATAACAGTAACTTTGCATTGGTTGAATCATGGGATATTTTAGGTTCTCCTATCTACGGTAGGTGCAGGTAGGTGCCCGACATGATTGGTGGGTTGGGTCATGACAAACATAGTATCGGAGCCCAGGTTATCAGTCTTCTAGTACAAGAGCAAATGTTGTGAAGAGTCCTACAGATCGGTGTGTTGACGTCCACATCAAATCTGTAGGAAGCTACAAGGAATCTAGGAATCTCTCTCACATTCTTCTTTCTTATTGTTCCCTCTCAATGTTGGATCCCCAGGTGGTATATAGTCGATTCCAATTGGTATCTCGATCATCACAATTGGGATTAGTTGGTCCAAATTGGTATCTCTTAACGTGTAAAGGTTGGGATAAGACGCTCAACCGGTAGTGGCCAATAAGAAACATAATAGTGGACTATTATGTTTTGTTCAATATGGTGTTAAGTATTTGTGATAAGGAAATGATGTGTTGAAATTTGCTATCTGTACTGTTGTTGATGATAGTAAAAGATACCTTGCTTATGATGTTTAACTCTCAAATATGATTGTTGAGTGTATGTGTGGTTGGATGGTGTTTAGCCAAGTAGACCAGTGGACGTAATAACCGGGTGTGATTTCAAGAGTGTCTTCATTTCTGCGACTTGCGCTACAACTCATCCCACCATGAGTTGGACTTCTACTTGTCTTCTACCCGATCTTGTACAAACCACCCAGATGCCTGGTTGTGGTAGAATGTTGTTGAGGATAATGAATTGAGTAAGTAAGAAGATTGATAAAAGTGTAATGCTATTTAATTTGGTAGACAGATAATTGTGTTGTTTGTGGTTCGGGAGCAATAAAGTTGTGAATTCAATTTATATGAAGTATATCGAAAGATTATTACGCTAATTGAGTATGCACGAAATTCATATAATGAGAGATTATTTCGCTGCTTGAGTATGCATGAAAAGTGTTGTGTAGAAAGAACCTGAGACTGGGTAAGCAAAAAATCAAGGCAACGCTACTGGAAGCTACCACCACAACGGTAAAATTAACTGTTGCAGTGGCTCCAGGAAGAATCTTGCCAGACGTCTCCCCTGTTTTTTCAATATGCAATTGTTGCGAGGCAACCCTATTTTTAAAGCAATAAAGTGATAAAAATCCATCCAACATGCATTATAAGATATGGTAATTATTATTATTAAGTGGGCGGGATGGAAAAGCGTCTTAAAAGTGCAAGAAACAAAAACAGTAAATTGCCTGTTACATGCCCCAAATGGGAGCAACCCAAATACAAAAATAATAAATTGTAACCAAGGGGGAACATCTAGCTGGTGGTGTCATCTCCAAGGCCTGCAGCCTCTGGGCCCTCCTCATCTATGCCATAAAGGAAGGAGAACTCTTCAATGTCCTCCGCAGTCAACTACAAGATCCTGAGTAGAAGGGTCACTTGACCTCCCAGCCCCAACAGCCAGACTACATTCACCCTCCTCTCCCACCTTTCTCTTCTTCTTACTCCCTCCTCATATGGCAATACCCAACGAGGGGTTATATTACACCTCACAATAATCCATGGAGTCTTAGATCTCCTGAGGCACATCAACTCTATCACAGAGTATGGTAACCAAGAAAGGCAGGAAAATATCTCGTGTCGACCTCTCCCGGGCCACTCATCTATAATCTAAGCCCCCACATTCACCCGGATCCTTGCAAGAGCACAAGCCACCACCATGTCCCGGTGGAAGGCTAAATCTGTGATGTTCCCTTTAGGTTATAGCCTCAGAGATAGCATTTTCAACCACACCATGTCCTCGGTGGATAAATAAGTGCTCTTCATCCCTTTGGCAGTGGTCAATCTCACCTCGACAGCTCGTTCTTCTGGTGCTAAGACCCTGGCCGCCAACTCTAAATTTGATACCCTCATTTTCGTTTGACAGGCAGCATTGGAAGGGTTTGGGACACCCAAACTATCAATGATGTTGTCCGCAGCCATCAAGACCTCTTGCTTTGATCACGGATAGTAGGGAGAGGCACCGACCAGTGTATGGTCAGGAGATTGGCATAAAACTCCCAAATAACCTCTATATTGTGTTGAGGGATGGGATTGGTTAGCATCTCCCATCCAAAGGCCTTCATTTGGGTGTAGAATCCTTATAGCTCTTCCTCCACGTGGGTTATCACCATGCCCCGCTCGAGAAAGAAGCCCCTGTTATGCAATCCTTCCTCATAGCGGTCACAACATTTTTCATTAGGAAATCGGCAGTAGGTAGGTTGTTGGGCCTTTATAATCTTGTAAATACCATGAAAATAGTTAGAACCATATAAAAACACCAAGGAAGTGAAGAAGAATTCAAAGTTTTCAGAAAATAAAGCCTGGGGACATACTTCCCAGTACCGCTATAGTGGTTAATTTACCATTGCATCAGTACCGCAGTGGTGGTACTTACCGCTGCAGTGCTACCGCTACAGGAGTAAAGCTACCACTATGGTGGATAGTTATCTTCAACTCGCCAACCTACCCTCTCATGGTGCATATTGGACTTTTCTCCATAATTTTAAAAATTAAGCATAGATCGGGCATGGGGAAGTGTGTGTGAACCTATTTACATTAATATGGGGGTGTCAAACATTCAAAATCAAGCCCAATTTGAAGAAAACCATTGGAGAAGATGGCTTTTCATCTTTCACTCCTCCCATGGCTGAAACCCACAATGAACTATGATAATATTACATCCCGAACGTTTTAGGAGTGTTGAAAATGTAAGAAAACTAAACATGCCAACCAATATACTCAAGAACACCACTAAATTTGAGTTCAAAAAGTTGCACCCAAAACCACTCGAATTCCCTCTATTCTAACGTAATTCTATGATTCTATAACGAGAAATACATAAAGTAAGTAAAAAAGATGAAGAGAATACCTTGAATTCATTAATGGAGGGAGATTTTTACAGAGAGAGTTGAGAGAAATTGAGAGACTGAAGTGAGAATGGGGGAGAGTGAAATTTTCCATTACTTAACTGTTGCGAACCGCTACAGCGGTAAGCCATTTTCTGAAACCAACTTTGTCTCGAATTTTCATCCTCTAAGATAGTATAATATATTCAAGTATTTTTTCCAATAATTAATAGTGTTCTCCGTCTCGGAGAAAAATGTATGAATAACCATCGGGCCTAGATAAGGCAATGTTGTAATAGTCGCCCATTAAGGAGCAAGGATGGATAATGAACTTGCATATGTTAAGTAATTCTCCTAGTGGCTAGTTATAGTTAAAAACCCATCGAGCGCTTGTGCAAATATTCCAACCTCACTCTTAGGGTAGTTTTGGGATGAACGGTGGATAAATTGGTATCGTTACACTGTAATGATCCTACCCATCATTATGTGTGAAAACACTCCGAGATTAATTTACGAATAAGAATGGTCTTAAAATGTACCCGAGAAAAATTAAATCGAGAAGGAAAAATTGAGGCCTAAGGGAATTGGCCCAAGAGGCCCAATAATGAACTGGGTCAGTCTGTCGGTAATGGATACAATGATTGATTAGCTGTTGTGGCAGTAAACGTTCTACTACAGCGGTAATAGGCAGTAACCCAGCCTAGAGATTTTTAAAAACCCTCTCTTTTATTATTTTCCTAAGTCGCCCTCTTCCTCCAAAATACCCTGTAAAGCCCTACTCCTCCAGCCATGAGATTCCAAAGTTCAAGGTTCATGAGAGATATTCCAAGGAACACCTAAATTGAACCCAACGTGAGAATACGTCTAGCATGAGAGGTACAGCTCACTCCTCTTTGTAGCAGTATGTTTCGCCTACGACGTAAGCTAAGGTTTATTTTTGTAACACCTAGACTTGGGCTAGAGGCAATTAACGTTAATAATGATGTCGAAAGTTTCCTGTCATAGTCCTTCGGGCACAAAGTTGGGTGGACGGACATGTTAAAATTTGGGTAAGCTTGAATATGATGAATTATTTCATATTATATCAATGTTTGATTACAAAAAGGGATGGATAGGAAGATATAGAAAATGTGCTTATTATTTTCCAAGGTTGAGTACAATGGAAGGTTGAATGAGATAGAATGAAATTGTAAAATGGGAAATTTAAGGTGACTCTACTAAAAGATAAATGCTAAAAATGACTGAGTTGCGTTAAGGGAACTTGTACAATTCTAATTTCCTGAGAGTCATGGTTGATGCTTTCCAGAGTTTGGAAGCTGAGATAGTGAGTAAAACGATATTGAGGTTAGTCGGTTTGCAGTGTTGACATTGCTTGTCATATTGTCATAATAAATGCTTTCCAGAGTTTAGAAGGTAACGTGAAAATCTCGAGGTTAGGGTATGGTTAGATGGAAAACACGTAATAATGTGGACTTGGTGACGGTTGCCCCATAGGGGTGTTTGGTAAGTTATGATTGTGATATATATATGAGGACTAAGGTCACCAAATTAATAAATTAGATGGTTGATATGACTGTAAACTTAATTGACCCGTGTTGGGCTGTGGACTGACATTGTGATTATCTTTTGCATGAATTATGATATATTAATTTTATGCTCACATTCATATACATTGGCTTGATATGTTGTGATATGGGTAAGGTAACACATCGGTACAGATATGATAAAGGTTGGTACCATGCTGGTATGTTGTGATGTTGTTGGTGATGAGATACGGAGGGATAAGGAGAGATGATACGCACATATTCCATCCATGCGTTCTTGCATATGTGTTGAATGTATTACTATTTTATTGTGTTTTCATACATGTTTTTTTTGTAGTAAGTGGTGAAAGATGGTACGAAGGTACATTAGGCCCCAAGGGGTGACGAGTTGAAGATGAGATTCTACGGTCCCCCTGGGAGGACTGGTTGCGGTATAATAGGATTTGTAGGATCCGCAATTTTATGGGATGTGGTGTTGCTATTTCTATAATAGTGAGTAGCGAACATACTTGGGTGGATGTGGGCTAAGAAATTGTAGGTATTATAAGAATTGGTCAGTATTGGAGGGAGAGGTATAGGTTAGAATAGGTGGTCAAAGGACAAAGATACACCAAAATATTAAATGACAGGTAGGTCATAGAGATGCGAAGTGTAGGTCACAGAGATGCTAAAGGTAGGTCACAGAGATGCTAAGTGCAGGTCATAGAGATGCTAAGAGTAGGTCACAAAGATGCTAAGTTTAGGTCATAGAGATGCTAAGTGTAGGTGGTAGAGATACTAAATGTGGGGTAATAGGAGTTGTTTAATTGGGGATTCAAAACTTGAACTTTACTTGATGTTGTGATTTCTCTCTATTTATTACAAATGATTATTTATTTATAATCCTGGTCGGTCGATGACGCTTACCAGTATGTGTGGTTGTACTGTTACTACACTTAGAACATCTCTAATCAGGGGTATACCCATGTTACATGTTGGTTGAAGTTTTTATAGCAGCGATGCCGATTACTCAGTAGTAGATCCCCCATCTTTATTCTGCAAAGATGTTGTGTCATGGATATACCTATTTCTTGTCTAGTGCTCTTGTATTGGTTTAGGCTAGATTATGGGGAGTCACTTGTAGTTATTTTCCGCATTTATTTTTCATATTTGATGTATTAAAACATGTTTTGGAAAGAATTAAATGAGTAATGGTAATTCAACTTAATTATATTTTTCATATAGTGGACATTAAATTGACTAAGTGTATATAGCAGTTACTTCCGTATTGGTTGAATCATGGGATATTCAGAGTTCTTCTATCTGGGTAGGTGTAGGTAGGTGTCCGACACGATCTGGTGGGTTGGGTCGTGACATCCTTCAATTTAAACACATAAGGAATGATCGTCTGTTATTGACTCGTGGTAATAGACGTAAGGTGGTCTTGTAATGAAGCTGATACACTTTGGGTACTGGGTCATTTTAGGCCAATGCCTAAACATAGGATTTGGCTTCGCATTAACCTAGTTGTCTAGAGGGTTTTATTCAAATTGATCGGAAAATCGAAATGGACTTTTTCGAGCTAGCGTACCAAGTGACTGTTGACCGACTCGAATCAACTACTTCACTTGGATGTTCAAGAAAATAAGGGTTTTATAGTGAAGTACAATTGTGAATACTCACATAATCGCCCTTTTTCCTAATGCCTAATTCTTTGTCAAGAAGGCGGAATATGTCATGATTGTGCAAAACAGTTATAATATTATAGAAATTAAACAAATAATGTGTAAATGGCTAAGTATAAAGAATATACAAGAGATAAATAACTAACAAAATATACAAGACAATATAAAAAATTGTAAGAAATAAAAAATCCCCAATTGAAAATATCAATCCATATTGGTTAGAACCTTTATATCCCCAGCAAAGTCGTCATTCAGTCGCGATCCCTATTTTCATAAGGCACAACTTGAGGACTCAAAAATTAATTAAAAATTAGTTTTAAAAATTATGAGAGTCGCCACCTAATTTTAGGAAAACTAGAAAACCAATTAATTAAATTTAAGAAAAATAGTGTACGAAATCAATTAGATTCTAGGTAAGGGTTTAGGTTATTTCAAAGGAACGGCGTTAGGCACCCTTTAGAATCCACAAAGATGGGTCTCGGCTGAACTCATTTTTTCAATTGAGGAGGAGATAAAAAATCAATTACATATATAAGAAAAATAAAAACATGTACAAATTAAATTAAAATATCTAACGACGACGGCCTAATATTTGTCTATCGTTAATAAGAAATAAACAAATATAATAAATAAACTAAAAGGATCCTCGAATTTTGATTTGAGTTTCTTCTTCAGAAAGCAATTTCATGTACCTGTAAAAATACTTGGTAAAAGTATTAGCAATGAATGAATATAAATCAACACGAATCAAAGAATCTTATATACATGTGAGGCTTTGGAAATCGATGGAAATTTCTTCATCGGCCAAGTATTATTTCTTGACATAAAACAACCAAATTTGAAAATCCATCTTTTATAATAGGGAGGCCTCAAAAATCGGACAGAGAGATTCTTTCATTGGCCATGTAATAACTTGTTAATGTCATACAATAAAAAATCAAAGAAAATACAATCAAAGTAGTCCAACTTGGACCAAAATCAAGATGCCTTTTTCATAACCAAAGAAATAATAATAGTGAACAGAACACTAGAAAAAAAAATATTAATTATGGATTAAGATTATCAAAGAAAATAGTAGAAAGTCACTGGAAATCTAACAAAATCAATGCAATAATCACAAAGTGTACCAAATTATTCTTAATCAAAGCAACAACATAACAACGAACCGAACAATAATAGAAAAAAGAAACGAAACAAAACCACAAAGAAAATGAATTTCAAAATGGAGAAAATGCCACAGCAACATAAATCATTGGAAACAAAATATGTAACAGATTTAAAACTACAAAATAACAATAGCATCGTCGGAGTTCAAACCTCCGACTAGTCAGTGAAGTATGTGGAGCTTGGATCTTATGGTTGTGGGTTTGTTGTTTCCATCGAAGCTGACTGGTTTCACATCGGCATTTTGCCGGAGAAGAAGATAGGATCATCGTGGTTTTTTGTTGTTTTTGTAATGGGTTCATCGTAAATGGAATCAAGACGGGATGGTGGTTATGTTATTTGCTCCGATTTTTTGTAGTTAATGGCTCCTCACCGGAGATATGAGAAAAATGGAAGAGGGGAGGTCTGGTTTAGTTATTTAACGCCGGTTAATGTCAATGATGAAGATGGAGGGAGTAAACATTGGGTTTTTGTGGTGCTGGAGCTTGGTTGATCAAAAAAATAGGGGGGAAAGGAGGTTGGCAATGGGGTTAGGAGTAGGTAGTAGCACCAATTCACTAGAGCTTGGAGCTCCTCGCTGAAGCTGCGCCGGAGAAGAGAGAGTGTTGGCCATCTATTTTGATTGGTGGACGATGTGAGATAGGAGAACAGAGGGTGTTTGTTTGGCGGATGAGATGTGGGGTTTCACGGTAGTGGTAAACTTGTCAGAATCCGGTGGTTGTTTCACTGGAAAAGCGAAAGAGAAAAAGTAGAGGTTGGCGGATGTTTTGCCAAAATAGAAAGGGAATAAAATATTTCTTATATGCAAATTTTGGAAATTTTCACCACCAATTAGTTGTGAAGGGATTGGATAAGTTTTATAGGCAACACAATACCACTTAATCCAAAATTATGTGCTCAATACCATGGTTTTGAAAAACCATGGACTATCAAAAAACATGAATTATCCAAAATCATGACTATTTGATCTTATCTGCGTAAAAATTATCCTCTCCATATTTTATAAGTTAATGGATTGTGATAAAAAAATTAATTAACAAATGTATTCAATGTAAGATAAGCATATGGTTTGATTTTAATGCAAAATTGATGATTTAATAAAACTCGAACAACGTTTGTTTATAAAAACAACTGTGTAACAAATCAGTGACCGTCAATAATTAATTTAAAATAAATTAATAAATATCTTAACATTTTCAAGAAAAGAATAATTATCAATAACTTGTGTTACAATTGATCAAAATATGTAAACATTAAATTTTGTGCTCTTTAACAAATAAGAAGCACAAAAGTGTTTACTTTGAAAATGTCGGGCCAAAATTTGGTGTCAACACATAAAAGGAATCCTTTATGGTAGATGATATGGTTTTTTATTTGGATGTGGGGTGACTTTTCTAACATATCTCGGGTTCATTCGGAATGCAGCATGAGAGTAGGTTTGGTTCCAATTTGGTTAGGGGTAGTATAAGTTGGATTTTAGACTTGAGGTCTTCTTGTTCCCTCTATTCGACTTGTCGTAAGGAAACTTCTTTCACTCATATTATCCATCCTTCACACCCTTTCTTCCATACCACCAGACCTTTCATTTGTTTTCACTACCCTTCCATGCACATCTGTCACTCACCTTGACACATAGTCATATGACCCCACGTTATTCACCGAGCTCCTTACTCCATGGTTATAAGGAAAGTGGTTTGACATTGTACCTACAAAATTAAACGCACGAGATTAGTAATAAAAGCCTCAGGTCACACATATGTAATTTTCAGCTCACCTCTACGGCTTTTTCTCAAGATTGCTTGTGAACTAGCTCTGCTCAATTAATTCAAGGTCACCTATCTTTGTGGTGGAGTGAATTTTTGTGAATCTTGAAAAAAGGATGACTCAAATCAAGCTAAAAGGACATGAATCAAGAGATTTATCTACGAATTAAAACAAAAAATGTATAAGAAAAGAAGTTCAAAAAATTTCAGACTCAACAACTAAGTAACAAAAGTAGAAGGAATTACTTGTTGTTGCTTAATTTGATGAATCAAAGAAATGATTTGATATTTAGAAACTAGTTAACAAGTAAATAAAGATGTTAATTAATTGTTAAATAGTTAGGAAACAGAAGAAAAATGAGTGTAGAAGAAGAAGTAGGGAGTTTGGACACTTAGAAAAATATTTGGGACCCAATAAAAAAAATTAAGTGTCAAAAGATGCAATTTCTTGCTCTCTGAAACTCAAGTCACGCGCCTACTGAGAAGTGGGAAAGGGTCTGATGGTCAGTTACTAATGTGGTTTTCCATGTGGTTGCTGCGTTGGCAGTTGACCTTTGACTGTTGATGTGGCAGTCCACGTGGAAAATATATAAGTTTTTAAGATTTTTTATTTTTTTATTTTTCACTAGTGGACCCACAAATACTTTGACCTACCTTGACTTGAGAAAATTGGATCTAATTTACATTTGTCTTCCTTCTTCTTCAAGAAAACTTTAAAAATCACCAAGACCACCAAGAACACACACTAATTCCAACACCCTCAAATCAACTCAAAATTTAGGATTAGCTTCCCCTTGACTTAGGTAAAAAAACCCTAATGGTTTTTAATCTCCATTCCTCATCAATCAAGAAACCCACTTTCCAAGTTTGAAAAGTTCAAAAGCTCCAAAATCCTTTAATGGAAACGCCTTTTCTACAACTCCAAATGGCACAAAATTTGAAATCTACACGCAAATGACACACGAGAACACAAATCCAATGTCAGAAACAACAAATCCAAAAAAAAAAAAAATTGGAGATGGATTTTTGGATTTATTTATTTTTTGGATTTTTGAAACATCAAAATCTCAAGATTTAGATTTGTAAAAAAAAACCCTAAACTTAGGCTCTTGATACCAAAATGATAATGACCCTAGCCGAAAACTAGAATCAAAATACGAAAAATTTAAATAAAGAAAATGATATGTGGAATTATTGAAATTCGATCGAATTTATGAGCAAGAAAGGATTCTATACCTTGACCTCTCAATTGAATCAAATCAAACAACAATAATTCCGACTCAATCAAAGACGAGAAAATCAAATTAAATTCACAAAGAGGGTAACTTGATGATTGATTAAGCCAGAAGAAATGAACACGATCAATTTAGATAAATCCACCCCAAACACTCAATCTACGATTATCAACTACGAATTACACTAATGCTAGGCTTCACCAAGAAAAACTATAGGCTTGAAAGCTCTTAAATGTTCAATTCATCAAAATCTAAGTATGAAAATGGCAAAGACAACTATTTATAGTTATTGCCTTTGTAAAAATTGTCTGTTATAAAAATAGCCCAAAAGTGACTATTTATAAAATAACCCACAATTGCCCTTCTTGATTGCCCAAATAAGATCTTGATCGCTCATTGCCTTATGTCTTTGTTGCTCCATAAATTCTTCTGGGATCCAAGCTATCATTCATATATGAAAGCCCTCCTAATATGCTCCAAGCTAACCATACTCATACCAAAGAACGAGCGGAAATTGAAAGGAAAAGAAAGGCTTTGGCCAAGTAGTGCTTTCGAAAGAGGATACGACGTACGTTATGGTTTAAATGTAGTTATAGACTTTAGTTGACTCAGTGCTTATATTTGAGTTGAATTTTTATGACTAGCCTTTGGGCATGCTTTTAATTATTGATTGTCATTATACATTGAGAATTCGGTTGAGATTAATTATTGAGTTGATAGCAGGAACGGGTGTCATGCCGACATAGATTGATATTTGGATCGGGTGTCACGCCGATAACAGATTGATATTGGGATAGGGTACCACGCCAATACAGGTACATGGACTAAGCTCATCCCTGCATATCATACCTAAGGGTCCCTGCCGAACCTTTTACGTATGTACATATTTTATGCATGAATTTATTATTTCATGGCACATATGGTTTTCTTTGACTATTGTTGACTAAATTGCCTATGTATAAGTGATGTATTTGCATAACTTAAAAAGGATTGATATGAAGAGAAAAGTTGTTGGTTTTGTGAGTTGAGGTGTTTATGAACATGAATTTAATTGTTAGTTGATTGTGAGTTGTGTTTTGATCTCTTCTTACATTCATTTAACTTATCTATTTGTATGGTGTTTAGTTAAGTCGGCTGATGATGCCTACCAGTACGTAGTTGTTATACTTATACTACCTATACTCTTTTTTTTTATTGAGTGCAGAGCATTTTTCAGTGTTTGAGACAAGACCTCAGCTCTAGTTCATGATTTCAACTTTGATTCAAGGGTGAGCACCATGTCCAGGCAACCATTGTATCTGCCTCTAGTTCATGTCCTTTATTTCTGGACAATGACTTTCCTATTGGTTTAGTACTTATGCATTATTTTTTGGTCCTTGTTTTGGGTTTAAAAGATCTTGTATGGTGACTTTCGGATCTCGAGGTATGTAGTAGATGGAGATATTTAAACACTTCTTATTTTATTTAGTATTAATGGATTATTAGATGACTTATTATGCTTGAAATATTTTAAGTTAATAAATAATGCTTGATTAAATATATGGGTAAGTCTAAGTTTTATATTGGTTGGCTAAGGGTTGGGTTGATTGGTTCTCCCACTGTAGAGTTAGGGTGGCTGCTACTCATAACCCTGTCATGATATATTTGGTCCCTTTATGAAGTCTAAGTAATCAAAAGACCCGAGTCATTCCGCGAAGTTAAATTAGTCAACCCATGGGGTATCTTGGTGAAGTCTGAGTAAATCAAGATGCCCATGTAGTGTCGCGAAGTTAAATCAAGCGCTTTTTGGGAGGCAACCCAAGGTTTTTTCTTTTAGTTTTACTTTAATTCTTAGTGTAGGTTAATGTATGCTTAAATGTGCAGGTATGATTTGAAAAAAGAGAAGCAAGCAAAGGTAAATTGGACAAATGTCACGACCCAAACCCATCGTGAGTTTCACCCAACTAACCCTCCGATGGGAGAACCATCTAACCCAATTAACCAACACCAACACTTAACAAATTTTAAAAGCGAACAAATCAATTATTATTTAAGCAATATCTTGAGTAGTTAGACAAATGCAGAAATAACATTAACTCTAAAATTCCCCCAGAAACTGAATATCGTCGTACCGGAACATTTAACTAACAAATCCATGGGTACAACCCAGAAACTAATAAGGAAACTAAAGTTGTCTGTGTCCAAAAACAAATGGACAAGATCAAAACACTTTCTCATAAACACTTTATTATCGTGCTACATCAAATATAACTAATTTCAATAACTCGGACCACACAAAGATCCAATCGTAATGTCAAGTAAACCGAATCTCACAAGGATCCAAATACTACACCAAGAAATCAGACCTCACAATGATCCCCAATTTAGAAAACAACAATGTAATCTGTTTCACTCAAGGAACCGTCAAACTCTCCAATTACTGTGTACACCTATGCTATGAGTCTTACATATGCCCACTAGCCATGAGTTGTAGAGGACGAGCTCAATTCATGTACCAAATAACCTAAACAAGTAGTGGCTTCCATCCAACCCTTATCCCAAGCCAAGTTGTTATACCACCCTTATTACAATGTACCTACCCTTATCCTCCATGAATTCCTTCAATTTAATCATGATCAATCTTTACCAGATCATCTCACAACAACAAATAGTACCAATAACAAGTACAATAACATATCAAATGAATCAACCACCTTTTTCAATAAACCAGGTACTTTTTATAAAACTTATCATAGATTATCAATTTCCAACTTGCATTTACAATTAACAAGTTCAACATACATTAGAATGCATTGCAACAAGTAGACAAACAGTAAGAATATGTACACATAAAATCAAATTGAGTTTTATCTCCAATTCAACCATAACCTACCTCAATCCTAGCCTTACAATGCTCTAACGGATGTGACCCTTTCCCTTTCTCGTAGCTTCGGCTTGATTTTGGTCTAAAACCAACACATAGAGCACCAATAAATCAATGTTCTGACGATTCAAGGTATCATAACCTAATTCCATAATCTTAAGTCCAAATTCATGAATCATTCCCTCATTTTAGGGCTTTTCTTCCATCATTCCACTTTAATTCTTTCTATTTCTTATTTACAAGAGCAAATTCTAGCATAATAATCAATACCTAGCAACCCTTGGCCAAATCCAAGGGATTATACCTCTTTTCACCACTTTATACCAGAAAATCCACCTAGGTTAAGTTAATACCTCCACCATGATCATAACATGGAGATTTTAAGGATTAATGAATGAAAATCTAGTTAGATAGGTGAATTAACGTACCTCAATAATGGAATTTAGGTGGAAATTGGTGGAAATCGCCTAAAATCACCCTATTTTGATCTCTAAAATAATGTTTAAGTCCAACAACTACTATTTAATATGCTTAGCCTACTATAGCGGTTCCATTCCCACTATCACTGCTTCACTATGGTGGGATCTGCCCGCTATAGCAGCGTTGACTAAAGGTGACTCACTATAGCAGGAAATTTTCCGCTATAGCTGGATAGCGATAGTAGACTTCCACATGCTATAGCAAGATAAGCGAGGCAGTAAGTATGGGAAGCTTCTAGTTTTTTCTAATTTTACAACACACTCCTATATTTTAACCTTCTGAACTGATCCTTATATGTCAACCACTATATCGGTAGTTCTACTAACCCAAATTTATTTCTGAAAGTTTCTACGAACTCCCTAACCTCTTAGCTAACACATTATGATCTTAAATCATAGAATTATCAACCTATCCATTATCAAATTTACCTCGACTACACCACCCTTCAAATTCGTCAAAGACTAGCCTAGCATAAAAAAATTTAATGAATCTTAACCCAAATTTTAGCATGCTAAGCTATACTGTGATGACGAAAAGTATTGTTAAAATAAAACAGAGGTCTGTTAGTCATTGTACAGATCATACAATGGTTGCATGACTTTTGACCCTCTATCGTAGCCACTAAAACTAAAAAATCACAAAGCAGAGTCAACCTATGACTGGTCTTCATAAACTCTACCCTCAAAGTAAAAGTTGTGAGGCACACTATATTGATTGACTCAAATTGTCATCATATAGTAAATTTTTCTCAGGAGTCTCAGTACGACTCGTACGTCTACACAATAAGTCATACCATCACCAGTGGGAACTGGGACAAATTAAAAATATTGGCACTGATCTACGAGTCAAGGTATGTGTCATAGCACCACACCATGAGTCGTACTATAAATTCATAGGTCTCAAGTAACTTTTATAATTTAGTCACTCATAGCATGAGAATATGAGTCGATGTCTCAACACACAACTCGTTGGAAGGAGTTGTGGTCTAGAAGTCAAGATTTTTTAAATCAATATGATCCGACCAACTTCCTTTCTCCTTTGACCTATAACCCTAATTCGCACCCTATATCCATTAGAACTCAATCTGAATCAGCAAAAACAACTCCCTCCATAATTGCATGACTAAAATTCCCCTTAATCATAGTCAAAAATCACTTCCTCCATCACCAATTCACACTACAATATTTTTGTCTTATAGCCACCCTTGTAAAGTGTGGCCTAAAGTAGTGAAAAGTGTGGCCTTTGATCAAAGGCTACGCTTTTGGACTTTAGGCCACGCTTTTCCAGGGGTGGGCTAAAAGGGCGTAACCTTTGACTTTAGGACACGTTTTTTATGCATGGCCATAGTAGCTACACTTAAAAAGCGTGGTCAATAAGGTTCAAAGGCCACACTTTGTAGCATCTCATTGGAAACAGTTTTATTTGATTATTCTACACTTGGAAAGCGTGGCCTATGCTTTGTTATTGACCACGCTTTTAAAGTGTAGTCTTTTATACCTCTTCTACTACGACACTTATAAAGTGTAACATTTTTCTTACGTACATGCACACAATTGGCATTCCTATAGCCACACTTTTAAGGTGTCGCAACATTATCTAGAATTTGATACACATTATATATTCACTAATCACATTATATATATATATATATATATATAAAAGATCTCAAACACCAAATTATGTAATAAATATTAAAACTTCCAAAATAACAATGTATTCAAATGAACTAACACATCCTTAGAATGCAAAAACAAGATCAATATATTGACAAGATCAGTACAAAGGTAAATTCCATTACACAAAAACAAAAGTATTCAAACATATATCAAAATGCTTCAAAAACTCTTTATCATTCACTTCAAAAGGTCGAGTTGACTTGTGGCCACCATTCAAATTCGATCACTGGCATTTTCCTACACATTCAAAATAAAATTACAAGTTAGAAAAAAATCATGTTCAATGCAACTGGTTTCTACTTCCTTAACCAACCAATTATTGAACCATTGGTGAGTTTATAAAACATACAAATGTATTTCACATGAAAATATTCAGCATAAGGATAGAAGAACAAAAACAAACTTGCTCGATCTCCCATTTCAGAATTCAGTCCATCAGCTGCACCATGTCTAGTATACAGTGGAAAAACTGATGAAAAACACACTTTGAAATCAAAACCAAAGTGCACCTCCTCCAGTCCCCATTTACAAACCAAAACCAAAACCAACGCACCTCCTGCAGTCTCGACCATTTACAAACCAAAACCAAACAAAAACCAAAACCAAACAAAAACCAAAATCAAAACCAAAACACCTCCTCCAGTCCCCATTTACAAACCAAAACCAAAACAAAAGCCAGGGAGCCTCCTGTAGTCCCGGCCATTTACAAACCAAAACCAGTGTAGCTCCTGTAGTCTTGGCCATTTACAAACCAAAACAAAAACCAAAACCAAACCAAAACCAAAACCAAAACCCCTCATCTAGTCCCCATTTACAAACCAAAACCAAAACCAGTGCACCCCTCCTGCAGTCCCGGCTATTTACAAACCAAAATCAAAACCAGTGCACCTTCTACAGTCCCGGCCATTTACAAATCAAAACCAAAACCAAACCAAAGCCAAAACCAAAACCAAAACACGTCTTCCAGTCCCTATTTACAAACCAAAACTACTGCACCTCCTGTAGTCCCAGCCATTTACAAACCAAAAACAAAAACAAAACCAAAATCAAAGCTATAAGCACCTCCTACTATCCCCATTTACAAACCAAAACAAAAATCATACCAAGACATCGTAGGTGTATGCAAAGAGACTGGACATTACCAAGACATATGTCTCTATCCCTTACATGTGCCAATTAAACTAATAAAGCCACAGAGAGTAAGCAGATAATACCAAGAAAACTTTATTTGCACTGCCTACACTAATAGAAAGGCTAAAATCATGATACACATGTTAATCTTTAGCAAATAATTACACAAATACCTATTTGATTCTAATGATTACAATGCATTACATAAAATAAAATGTATTCAAAGATATACTATATGATGCATTATCTTGTAATATGGAACATTAACATTCTTGCCATGACATTTGATAATTGAGCTCATAAACTCACTATTTTCTACTATACTTTTTGGGAAGTGATAATGATTTAGTATCAAAGCATGATATCTTAATTTACAAGATCACAAGGATCAGATACATTCTAAAATCCATCAGAATCATACTAACATGTAGTAAACAAATAAATAGACTTAAAGAATTCATGAAAGATACAATAAAGAAGAAATTTGCAATATAAGTTGCTAAAATCACTCCAACAGCTCACTAACAACTAAAAAGGTAACCGACTATATGCAAGATTTGATCCAAAAACTAAAAAAAAATACACGAATCTTAATAGGTATGAAAGATTAAAAGAATCTGTGAGTGCCCAAGTAGCATGATTTCAAATACAATCTAACCTGAGAGAAGTTGAGAGTGACAGAAATGATATGTGCAACACAATCCTACGGCTCCAGTAACTTTCCTAGTGTAGCACAGCCGTTAACTGCTAGTAAGCGCATAAAATCTTGATCTGAAATGAAGACACAATAGAGTACACAGACACTCCAAACAATTCTATATTACATTATATAGACAATTAATTAGAAGAGTTGCAGGGCCATTTACTGATACAAGTAGCGAGCTACCAGATGAAGTTGATCCATACATGTATTAAATTGTGAATGACTAGACTGAATAGTTATTAATAATAAGAGGCAACTTATGAGTTAAAATACTACCATCCTGGAGCTAGAACTGTTATAGAAAAAGAGTCCCTAATAGGAGGATGAACTCAATTTTGTCTTCCAAACTAAACAAATCAACTATGCCATCATTGTATAGTAAGAAAATCATTAAGTTTGATCACATTCTTTCAGTTTTAGCCAATGAAAAATGTGGACAGGGGCAGAAGAAAGGATTACTAGAATTGTGTCTCAGTGGCTGCTGAAGAATCAAGAGGAAGAGGAGACACAGTCTGCGAGGTACGTTTTTAAAATCAGGACTCAATCAATCACTATACTTAACTCCAATTCTCTACATCCATTCCACCTTTTATACCCAAGAAGTACAATATTAATCCCTAGGAATTCACCTATACAGATTCCATTATAACTAAATTCAAAATCAGTAGATAATTTTAGTGGTTATAGTCTTACAGAGAAGCTTGAGTGATAATATTGAGAAAGAGGTTCCATAAAGGATAGGAGTACTCTACACCCAAAGGGCTCTCAAAATTCAAAATCCACTAGTCAAGATGTATAAAAACTAGACTATCTACTCTATAGAAGAGCTTAGACAGGGGTAAGTATATATACATCCTACCCTTTTTTGATCCCGCTTGTAGTATTACACTGTGTATGTTTTTGTTTTCCACTTGGATTGGAAAATATAAATAAGAAATGAGAATACACTGCAAACAAATAATTTATTCTAGGGTATTGGGGCTATACTAATTGTATATATCAAACTCAAAAACTATGAGGCAATAACACCAAAAATCAAGAGATCAATTTTCATATTAGTGCTACTAAAGTAAAAGAAGAATATCAAAATGTAGAGTCAATGCAAAACAAACAGGGCAAAATTTCCAAATGTGTCAATTTGTAGTTAAATACAAGGACTACACAGGAGATTAACATAATGAATTGTTTCAAATGCATCTACTTGTAGTATCTTATTGAGTACTCTTGACCTTCCTACAAACCATGGAGCATATATACATACCAAGATCAAAAGGATAAGGAAACAAACATATGAAATAAAAGAGTTATTCAAGTAAAAAGAGAGTATGTAAGGCACCAGGTCATGTTCTTTTAGCTCCAAGTGCATTTTCGCAGTTAATATGAAAGATAGAAATGGTCAAAGACAATGTCCCAGATCATCTTGTACCATAAACTGTACCAATAGTTAATTGTTGGCATCAACACCTCAGAATCTCTCTGTTTCTCCTATGCTTCTTGTATTTTCCCTTTTGTTTTTAGATCTTTGAGTATTTAGCTTGGTGATTCTTTGTACAAGTGACATATGTAAAGGATATGTCATATTATTCAAATAAAAAATATACAAGAAGTATTCATCAAATCGATTCTCCTGTTTGTTTCACATTTTTGAATGAAACCGACAGTCCTGCAATTGCGATCAAGAATTAAAAAAAATATTCACATCCCCTCCCAACAAATAGTCCAATGAGTCCGATCAAGAATTTTAAAAAAAAATCCTATCCCCTCCAAGTGAACAGTCCAGAAAAGAAGAAGAACAAGAAGAATAATGTAGAAAAAAAATGACTTACTATTGTAATTTGGCTATCTTCCTGAACTTCTTTCCCCGTCTTTATACGAATAGCAATAAACATTCAAACTTTGATGGTTCCTCATTTTGTTTGGCCGCATGCTACAAATTATATCGAAATATAGTAAAAAACAGACATCAATATGTTCTGACAAAGTACAAAAAAAATGAAAGTCAAGTTTTTTGCAAAGTATCTACTAAATATTACCAATGCTATGTGGTCTCGTTCAAAACTAATATATTCCATTTGATGCCTCCACTTCTGTTTTTTTCTATTTTGAGAATTTACCTCTCTCGCGGCCTAAAATTTGATAAAAAAAGATATATTAATTAATATCTCAATAGACATCATGGATGGTCATGAAGATTTTGAACATGAGGAAGCACTGGCTACACCTACAATAAAAAGGTATGGTCAAACATGGCATGCTGCAGATCAGTCTAGTGTACAAACAGCTAAAGAGGTCCTGTAGAGAACGTGTCTTGGAGAAGTTTGAAACATCTAATGTTTGAAATATTTGTGTCTCCTATTTACAGATACAGGGGGATGTACTAGATAGATCAAAGTTTGATAACCTGTATGAAACAACACTGGCAAGATAAAATACTATAAATGACCTTTATGACAGGTAAGTTTCATCTAATCCTACTACACAGTCAATACATTTGAACAAATATATATGATGCAATCACAAATTTGAGTGATTTAAGTTGGCACAATACTTATTCATGAATCTACTTACATTAAGAGTTACTGTTCAAGCTTATTTAATCACCTTTTAAAACATTCAAATTACTAATTCCATATTTACGCAATGAAATTAAACAAATAGTGAAATACTAACAAACAATGAATTATATTTCAGAGTTTAAAACTTCTGAAGCCTTATTTTTCACTTCAAATTATAAATTGACAAGCCATTCAAGTACACGACTAATCCAAGACATGTCAAGCGACTAATGTCATGTCCAAATATTCAAGCAAAAGGTTACAATGATTCTATACTTGGGTAGCTGAACGTACTTAAAGTTTTAAGCCCTTTTCATGCAAAAATGAAGGCTGCCAACACTTTGTATGCACACAACTAAACAACCATATAACTAAATAGATAGTTCCACATTCAAATATTCTAATTGACGTCATAATGACATTGTAATAGATAGATAGCCACACTTAAAAATTTCAAACTTCATAGAGATTATTTCGAGCTAATTCATAGTTGTAATTTCTGAATGGACCATCGAATAACCAAACAACTCAAGAACTACTTTACTTCTAGTTCAAATTCACAGCTAGTGAAATGGAACAACCACTCCATTTGAAACCTTAAACTTTATAGGTTTCATTCAAGTCAACTCAAAAACTATAAATATTTTACAAACACATCATCTAACATGAACAAAACCAAATGACCAAAAATTGTTTTACTTCATATTCATATTCATAATCTGCCAAACAAGAACAACCAAACTTAACTGATCAACAAATCGCAAAACTAAATATAATGTAATTAGACGAGATAGAATTTACCTTATGTAGGGCCGCAATTGAGTCCGTCAAATGTTGAGTTTATAACTCGATTTGGGCTTACTCTGACTTTGGCTTCAACTCGAGGGATTCCAAGAAGAGTAAAGAAAGGAAATTGATTATCTTTGAATGTTTAAGGTAGAGAAGAGTGCAACAATTTTGTCACTATGCAAAGAAAAACCCTTTAAGATCTGTGCAAATAGAAATCCTTTTAAGATTTAGAAAAAGAGAAATCCATTTAAGATTTAGGAAAAAAGAAATCCTTTTGAGATTTGGTCAAAGAGGGTTTCAACAGCTTCTACTTCCATGCATGCTTAGAAACAAGATGAAAATGGTCTACTGGAGAAGAAACTCACCACCATAACTGAAACCGACAAAAAATTAAATTAGTGCAGAAATTTCGAATGAAACATCACTGAAATAAGGGCACCACTGAAATATCATAGATTACTCATACAATAAGAAATTGGGGTAAAATCGTGAGCTGTATTGAAATAAGAAGTAATTACCCGGTGAAATTCAAAGAAATCTTTGTGAAATTATAACTGATTTGGGCAAAGATCTAAGATTATTGTGATTTGGGTAGAGAGTTTACAGGGGGTTTGGGAAAAGAGCTGAGAAGTTTTGTGATTTGGGAAATATTAGTGAGCTTAGAAGCTTTTGTATAATTATTTTCTGATTTTTTTTTGGTGAATTAGAAATATGTTTGAGGGAATCCGTTGGAGGGAGAGTTAAATATGTTGGAGGGAATGCATATTTTAGTGAAAATTTTAGGTATACTATAAGGCCACACTTGTAAAGTGTTGTCTTTAGAAATATAAAATAACACACATTAAAACGTAGTCATATGTGTGAATAAATGTTGCCATTTACATCATGATGTGGCAACACTTATAAAGTGTGGCCTATATCATTAAACACAACATTTTACAAGTATTGCCAATAATAATGTGGCCAAAACCAAAAAACTAAGGTCACACTTAAAAAGTGTAGTAAAAAATATTTTAGGCAACACTTTACAAGTGTTGTCCAGATTAAGTGTGGCCAAAAGCCTAAAATGTTGTAGTGTCACTCAAAAATCTTATCCATCGCCCTAATTCGAGCAGTTTTCAAGAGCTCTATATAGTGCACATTATACTTCATCTCTCGAGAATTGAAGTAAACTTTGGAAGTAAGTAAAGTCCCCTTTATTTCACTTTGATCATTGATTTTGAGTTACACAAATGGGTTCCACACCTAAATTGTATAATTTCAGAACCCGAGGGTAATCTTTTAGATGATTTTGTGTGTGGGAAAGTCATGCTCGATCCTCTATGCTTGTGTGTACTAAAGATATGTTATTGCTTGAATTTAGACTAATATTTAGACTAACTTATTCGATTTTAATGAAGAACCACTTGAATTGTGAATGTTAAAACTATTGTGCACATAGTAGTAGAGTAAAAGGCCTATAAATTGAAAATTTTGCTCATCGCATGCTAAATCTATTGATTGTTGGATAGGTATTCAACCTGTTGAGTCAGCAGGCATTACAATCCAAAATTTGCAAAAAAAATGAAGTAAGGATTATTTTGCGAGTAACCCAAAGTGCTTGAATGTGAAAATGAGAAAGATTTGTGAAATTTACAATTCCAATGATTATAATCTATGTTTGAAATACTTTACATGTTGAAAACCTAATAAGTTCACACCATGTTGAGACTGACAACCTATGGAATCAATTTCACTGGTCGTAACCTTAGTGTGGAATAAAAATATTAAGTTTACAACTGCAATAGAGTAAAAAAGATTGAACTTTATGCATGAATCATTCTACGAATCGTGGTCGCATCCCACTAGAAATAGAATGACTCATACTTATGGGTATGACATGAATGGATTTAGTACTCTTAAGTACAAATCATCCCACGAGTCATAGGTTTCGCTTCATGACTTGTTGGTTGACTCATACTAAGTGAGACAAATTGAATGGTTTTAGGACTCCTGTTCATGAGTCAAGGTACGAGTCGTACCTTCTAGATATGACTCATACCCTAACCCATTTTAAATACCTACAAATTACTTCCATTCTTTCATTCTTTGATCTTTTGGAACTAATGCTTTTACTTACAGGTACTATGCCTCTAAGGAACACACAAAAGAAGGCAGGAAACACAACACCCAATAGGAAAGGAGTCAAATCCAAAGTGGTTGATGAGTGGACTAGTTTTGAGGAGTCAAACGGCTCTGAGGAGATCTACTAATAGAAGATAACCAACTAGAGCACCGCACTACTAGGCAAAATATAAAAGAAAAAAGTCAAGAAAAAGCCATAGTAGTTTCCCCCACACCGGTAGCCTCTCCCCAGTCTAAAGAAGGAGAGGGATTATCAAGTGAAGACTATGAAAGTGGGTATGGTACTAAGAGATCCAAAGATAAAATGGGGGACTCAAAATCTGATGCAGGAGCAAAAAATTCAGCTACCACTCCTCCATATCCAGTGCCCCAAAAACAAGGGTAATGTGAGCAGTGAACTGATAGATAGATAGTTCGAGGCATGCAAGACATTAATTTCAGAGATTTGGATCCTAATGAAAAAGAGAACCCAAAGTGGAGTATCTATGAGGAGCCTTGATTGTTAACTGCTGAGATGAAAGATGTGCTGCCCAAAATTTAGGCATTGTTCAAAAAGTACAAATTCAATTAGATCGGATAACCTTTAGGAAAATACAGCCCAAGGATGGTCTAAGAGTTTTTACGCTGCCTACGTAGCTATGATAAAAATCAGATTCCAAAAGGGAAATTTAAAGGAATCAACCCGTATTATATATTGTTCAAGTTTAGGGCATACCCGTGAATATATCTGAGTGCACCATCTCACGCTTCCTATTTGGCCTGAGTATGAGGCTCTGATAAACACTACAGAGTATGATTTCAGGTCCGATGCATTAAAAAAGGTAAAGAAGCTAAGTGTTGATGATAAAAGACTACACAATACCTAGCTGGGTATCATCATTTCCTTTAAGAAAGCTGAGGTAGAATGGGTCGCAGGTACTGAGTCATAAATTTAAAAAAAAAACATTAAATTTCAAAAATAAGTTCTGGTGGTCGATAGAGCAACACCGATTGGGGACAACCAACAATGATAACTTTATGACCCCCGATCGGGAAGCACTCGTGGCAAGTATCATGCTTGGGTATGCATTGAACATACCTAGATACATTGTAGATGAATATGTGATAAAGCAGTACTAGATAGCACGAGCATAACCTTTCTGTGCTTGGTATTTAATATTTGCAGAGAGATCGACGTACCTGCATAGCTAACTATTGACCGGCTTACTGAGGTGATTCAGATTATGGCTATTGGGTTGATCAGAGATGACATAAACCCTGTGTCCAAGTATAAACCTCAACTTTTTAGTTCATTCAGTATAACTTTATTTGTGTGGTTGTTAGAGAAGGGTGAGCAGGTTGTTACCCCATTTCACATTGATGTCGATGTGGTTTTTGTGGATTTACTGGTGGATACTACAGCCTTCGAGGCTTATATTTCTACACCTACCACTACTACCCCAACTAAGTGCCAACTTTTACATGCACTTTGACTACTACTGCCCCAGCTTCATCCATTCCTCATCCCGCAGCCACTGAACTAATCACAGTCATGCGAACTTCTACAAGACATGGCTAGGTAGTAGATTCACATAGAAAAACAAGTGGATATTTTGATGAATCAAGTTAAATATTAGGTGCAGAAGGAGATCGTAGACACTATGTGGGGTCTACATAGTCTTTTGGATGGGTTTGAAATATGAATGAGCAACTGGTAGCTCTACAGGCCCCTAAATTGGCAAAGATGTTTGAGGAGCTTGCCTCACTACACGCAGTAATTATGGAGTTGTCTACATGAAAGGCTCATGTGATACAGATGCCAACCATTCTCACCATAGTCGAGAATTTTAGGGACGATAACTGTGTGATTGAATTGCCCATGTTCCATCGATAGTTGAGAGAGAAAAGATATTGAGTAAGGGTAATGACATTAATGAGGGAGACCCAAAGAAGAGTTTTGGGAAAGCTCTCTGAAAATCCGCTAAAGACTTTAAGATTGAGAAGCTAGCTCATGAGATGGAGTTGGAGGAGCATCTGGTTGTTCAGCTCCTAAGACCACTATTGTTGTTTATCTATAGATTGTGTTGGTCACTCCCAGTGCCACTATTGTTATTGATCCATTGAGTGTGTTGGCCACCATCGGTGCCACTATTGCTAGGATAGAGGCTTTAGTTGTAGCCCACATCGATTCATCAGACCCGGGCTCCTAGGGTGCCACAGGTATGTTCCTACCTCTAGTTCTTACTTTTTATCTGATGCATTGGAGACAAATGCACGTTTTCTTGATGTGGTGGTGTGTACTTGTGGGTCTGTTTTTGAACCTGAGGTTTTTGTTGTCATGTTTCTTTTCCCTCAGGTGTTCTATCTAGTAGAACCGGCATGTTTATGATTTGTTTTTTGTTTATGTGTTTGTGTGTTTTGTCTTGTTTATTAGAAGAAAAACTAGTATTCCTACCTATAAAAAGAAGTTATTGTAGTGAATTTTATATATCCAAGCATTAATTATGTAACATTATCATTGTTGAGGCTTCAAGCTCCATTATTCACCTGCCTAGAGGTCGCTAATTGACCGTTTTAATGGTTTCTTATTAAAATTATGACAAAAGTTTTCCACTTATGATATTGATAAAACAATGCACTACTATAAATATTTTTTAATTAATTTCAACTTTCAAATACTTTCTTAACAATTGAAACACTAAATTGTACTCATGATTTTGGTAAATATACATTTGAATATTATTTTTCTGTGTTTAATACTTCTGCTTAACTTGTAGGATTAAAATTCACATTGAATTTCTGTTGCTCGTATTAGTGATAGTACAGATATGGTAGAACAAAAATTTCCATCTAATACAGTGTGAGGTTTACGATTCTAAATTACAAAGTAAAGACTTATTCACATACTTATCCTAATTCCTAATAGTTCAAGTCCAAACTTAACGGATTGTGTTAACAAGGTAATTGAGATGAAGTAGAGGTTCTACTTATTTTGTATAAGATCCAGCAACATTTTAAATAATTGTTTTGTTTGTATTATATTGCAATAAATAATGAAGTTTTCAATCTCTTTATCTTTTTTTTTTTTACAATTTTATTCTATGGCTAGAAATTTCTTCATTGGTCAAAATTTAGCAATAATACATTAATAAATTATTTTATTTTATTTTATTTTTGAACTTAGTTTAAAGTATAAAAACCCTCACACCTCCTCTTTATACAGTATTTTTACTACTATAGTATTTTAATTTCACCTATAAACCACATATGGCATACTAAATTGAATTTTTAAAAATCAAAAGGATAAATGGAAATTTTTTGTTATTTTGTCATAAAATCTACCGATTTTAAAATATATTAATAAATTTTCATTCTCTTTTATTTTCAACATACAACATTAGTTTTTAATTTAGTTTTACTTATTGAATTGGTCATCTGCATGAATTTGAATCATACCCTTATATTACTAATGATAATATGCTTGGAATTCTTAAAAAAAAAATTCTTCTTATTTTATTGTTATTATCTATAAGGATCATGTTATGCGATCTTATTACTATGATTAAGTAGTCTATTACAACATTTAACAAAACTGAAAAATCAAATACATCTCATTGATATATCCAACTATTATCAAATTAAAGATGTTAAGAAGCATGATTTACCACATGATGAGATACATCACATGAATAAAAGAGAATAAAAACACATCTTTGTTGGCTCGTAGATGAACTTCGGGTGAATGTTGGGCTAAAATGTTTTAGTATTGAGCCTTTGCCTCAAAATCTCAATAGCAGCAACAACGAAATGATCAATACAAATGCTATGTATTTATAATTTTAGTTCAAAAACAAGCAACCCAGAAAGAGGGAAAAAAGAAGTCAAATAATGTAGTAAATAATTGATTATGGGGAAAAATTAAAATATTACTTGCGATGTAATGCAATTTGAGGCTCTCTGTGAACATTTTTCGTGCCGGCGTTGAAATATGAGTGTGTCATAATAATTTTGTATCAATTGTGCAGTGAAGAAAATTGTTTTTTTTCTAAGTGAGTGCTTTGTTTCTTTTGCAATTGCACTACAAACAATTAATATCCTTGATGCCATGTTAAGGTTTTTTCTTACCCTTTAACTCTTCCAAAATCCCTGTTAAAGAACAGCAAAACAAAATCCCTGTTTGGGAGAGATATGGTTAGTTTTTTCTAAAACTTAAATAACGACTTTGCTGTTTCCTTACCGCTTTGCAGTTCTTTTTCAAATTTGAAAATAAGAATTTAAGGAAGCTGGACACTTTTTTTAAAAAAATTTAAATTAAATTTAAATCTTCCTGATTTTTCCTTTTCTTTTTATGAAGATTTTTGTAATTTTGTATGTGGAATTTTCAAGTGCTTACACTTGGCAACCTAATAGAGTTTTGTTTCTCCTATTAGGTATAGATAGATAGGAGTGTAGTCTGGTAGAACAATAAATGGCATGGTTTTGAAACAAAATGGAGACCCCTCAAAAATTCTGGTTGTGTTGTGTGTTTTTACGCTTTGATTGACCTCTATGGATATTTGCATGACATTATATGTATGGATGTGATAATCAGTGCTTAATCTAGGCATGAATCCAATAGTTAGTGGTTGATAAGTATAACTCAGTGTCATTTGTGTGTGATCTGTATTCATATTGTTCTTACCTTGTGTGCAATCTAGAACTTGTCCAATTAGTCTTGCTTAGATCGTCGGATAGTTGGTTAGGAAAGGATCATAGGCCATTTTTTGTTACATTCCACTTAGACTAAATAACCACCCAAATAATGCAATAATTCCTTGATCCCTGATGTTAAGCCATAATCGACCTTTTTATTGGTTAAGCCTATTCACCTTTCCCATTTTCTTTGAATCTTTGTTTTGGCCCTAGTCTCTCCTTGGACACTGTTCGTCTTAACTCTGAAAAATTACCTAAGTTGAGGGTGGCTACTATAGAGGTAGATGAAAAGAAGAATGAGTTATGAAAATAAGAGATGGGCAATAAAAAAAGGGAAAACAAGAGTGGCATGTACTGAAAAGTTGAGAAAAATAAAAATAAAAAAAGAGTTGTGTCTATAATAAAACCGCACCCATAGTAGAAGAAAGAAAAAAAATATAAAAAGAGAATATTGAGGAAAAAGAAATTGTGAGAAGTGGAATAAAGTTAGTGTAGTATCAAGGAGGGTTTAATCACTATTCCCAAATACACCATACTCGTCCCCAAGCCTACATTACAAGCCGAGTAAAGTCCTATAGTGATTTTAGTCCAATTGTCTGAAAATCGAGGCGTAGAAAATAAGGGCAAGCCTATTGTATTGTACATGCATTGTTTGAATTTCTTTTAAGAGGGAGCATAGTTGTTCTAGTCCCTATATTTTATT
This sequence comes from Capsicum rhomboideum, assembly GCA_031232105.1. Classification (NCBI taxonomy): domain Eukaryota; kingdom Viridiplantae; phylum Streptophyta; class Magnoliopsida; order Solanales; family Solanaceae; genus Capsicum; species Capsicum rhomboideum. Next base: position 48,640,190 of record CP124716.1, on the reverse strand, counting down.
GACTACTGTATGTATGGGACTTCTTTGTGGTAAGGGCACTAGGGTTATACTATTGGCTATTGATTGTCAGGATGATTATCGTGTGTGTATGCAGAATTATCCATTGATACCATAATGGTATCCATAGATCCTTTTGTGTTAGTTTGATGAGTATGGAATGCATGCAACTATTTTGTAACGATTGAAAAAGGAATGGGGTTGAACTTATGAAATTGGCATTATCATATGACTAGCATAATTTTTCTAGGTTTCTTTTGCTTAAGCATAGTATTAGTATATTATTTTTTTGTTACTTGAGGACAAGCAAATGTTCTAAATTGAGGGTGTTGATGTACCGTGATTTATGGTACTTTTAATGCTTAAACATGGAAATTACGTATGCTCTCGAGTATATTTTGGTAGATATGATGCATTTTTAGGTATTTGTGGAGAAAAACGGGTCAAAATAGTTAAGATTCAAAAAGAAGCTGAAAATTGCTAAGTACATACTATTAAAGCCAAGGTACGACTCGTATAGTCAAGGCACGAGTCGTACCAAGGCCCATACTGATGACCAAAGTTGAAGTCAAGAGGAGGTGATATTCAATTCTAAAGTACTACATCTACCTATGAGTCGTATGTTCAAACCACGAGCCCAGCTGACTCGTTCTGAGAGTTGTGAAGTGTCACGACCTAATTTTCCAATTCATGATGGCACCTACTATACCCACCAGTAGGTAAGCCAACCTGTAGTCCGAAATAGCTAGTAACGGACTACTGATACAAATAAAGGAAAGAGTAGAATAAATATAATAACAAAGCTAATGTAACCCCAAAACCTGGTGGAGCCAGTATAAGAGCTTCTAATACAATAGGGATACAAATGAAATACAGGAAAAGTGTATATATATAAGTTGTCTCCGACATAACATAGAGAACAGTCTAATAATAAGAGGGAGAGTAGGGATACTCTAAAACGTCAGGAGCTCACCCCAAATCTCTGATCCATAGCTGCTCCGCACGATACACATATTAATGGTGATAACTCGTACTATAACCTGTAGGATGCAAAAGTATAGTATGAGTACCAAACACGTGGTACTCAGTAGGCAATGACCGACTAAGCTCCAAAAATAATGTAAGCATAAAATGGCAGAAAGGCATGAACATAAATATAGGAAACTAATCAAGATAAAGCATGATAATGACGATAGGGCAACAAGAATAGACCACCCTATCCTATCCCTTCTCAAGTACTAAATTACTATACCGTATATCCCTAACCAATATACCAAGAAGTATAAAAGAAGGATATGTATATAGCAGTATACAAGGCCAAGATTGTATATACAATATGAATAGATAAGGAAAGAAAGGGATATACGGTAATGCTATACATATATGTATACATATAGGGCTAACTCAAGGGTTACTACTTGAAGAAGTCAACCTAACCTATCGAGGTTCATAGCCTAGCAAAGGAGTTAACACTAGCATCAACAAGTTTCTACCCCAAAAAGGTGACTAATCACGGGGGAATCTAACAATAATATAACTCACCGAGGAAGATAAAGGAATCAGATACGTACCTCCAATCTTGGGTACCAGTCCACAACCAACCTGCCACGAACTAACCATAATAATCAATAATAAAGTAACCAGCTAGTTCGGACAAACAAGTACCTAACTGGACCTCCAAAAGCCAAGAAGTTTCACTGAAGCACATAACAAACAACAACCATAGCCTATACCTATACAACCCTCCATAATGCCGATATATATAAGCACCAAAATTTTATACTGGTGATAGGCAATGCATATGAAAGAATGAATGCAACATGAATCGAAATGCAATAACCATATCGTAGACACTGGACTCGAATAGGTTCCACAACCTCAAACCATAGAGCATCAAATGTATACACCTCTTTCAGTTCCAAACCTCGCAAAAGCAGGTTCTACATCCACCATCCTTCTCCAACACGATGGCTCAGGAACGAAGAGACCCCTAGGAGATTCAAGATATCCGTACACACTATCTGATCCCGATCCAGGACTTTCAATAACTATCACAATCAATCTACTCCATCCAGTATCGGAGAGAGAGAGAGAGATATGTACACTATGCACGGACTCAAACCGCAACTAAAAGAGTGTAAATCCGTAAATCTGTTGTCCGAGACCATGCTCGAGAATAAATCATCATAATAATGTATAAAGGATCGGAATATCCCTCAATCGAAGTAAATAGTAGTGATAAAATGAGTGGATAAATAATGGACCAAAATCAGCCTTGGTCAAAGTTCTAAAATCTCATTTTTAGTCCCAAAAGCTCATAATCCAGTAAATAAGGTGGTACAATTCCCGTTATAAAATAATTCATTTTTAAAGTGAAAAGTTGGAATAAATCCGTTTTTAGAAATAGTACTAAAATCAAGGTTTTGTCTGAAATCATACCCCTAAGTAAGTATGAATGCACCTAACAGTATGCATGCCATCACCAATATCCAAAAAACAACACCATAAGCGCCTAAGCATCTATAAATACTAGTCAAGCCCTTTCTAAGAGTAAAACTCACCTAGAGTCCAACTAGTATCATAACCCCGTCCTCAGACCCAATAACATATATCCAATATAACAAGGCCTCATAACTAGGGCCACCATGATAATCGAGGGAATAAATCCACTACAAGGATCTAATTGGGAAAAACCTCCTGAATCACTACGTCAACTGGTAAAACTCATACCAAATGATCCTTAATCATCAACAATGGTTATCATGGTTATAATCAAGGGTAATAGGAGTCTCTGTCCATAATATGTATTTTATACTAGTGTTCGGGTCATATTTCTACCCCAAAACCCCCTAAAATAGGCTAAGCCATGCTACGCTAGCCATACTCACATCCTACAATCCCTACCTAGCATGCAATCTATACTACACACAATCTCATAGAGAAAAGTAGACCAAAGCCTACCTCGATGTCGAACCGTAATGCTTGAATCGATCACAATTTGTCTGTCCTTGCTCCACAATCCCGAATCGACGTAGCACTATCAAAATAGTAACGTACACTTCATACCGAGTAACATAATACCCATATTGTAATATAATACTCCAGGCCCAAAATTGGATCAATAATGGGCCCATGGGGCCTGCTAATGAAATTTCAAAATTGAATCCGTCATGAGGTCCCTCGAATGATAAGGAATGTGTATTCAAAATTTGAGCACAAATGGAGCACAATTTGGGGCCCAAATCAGCCCCTAACGTATAGGGATTTAAAGCCTTAATTTCTAAGAATTAACAAGGAAAAGAGTGGAATTCTACAAATAAAAATAATGGGAGATGATCAAGGAATGTTAAACCAAGTTACCTAAGCCTCAATAATTATTTTCCACACTTTCCCACTCGCCAAGCTCCAACAATGGCGAAAAAAGAGCTTTTGAATCACAATTTTAGTTCAAAATCAAGAAAACAAAATGGAAATTATTGGAAAATAGGATAAGTGAAGGTAAAATCACATAGTTAATAATAATACGATACTAACGCATCAAGAATCTCCTTAAATAGAGCTTCCTAACTCCCAGAATGTCAAAAACACTAAATCCTCGCAATATGCCTATTTAAGCACTGCCCAGGTGCAATTTTTGTTCTTCGCGTTAAAGGGATGTAACACCCCGTGACTTCCTAACCCGTACCTTCCTAACCCTACTTGATGACAATAAATTTCACCCCTAAGACTGACGTGGCACTAAAACAAAAGAAAAAAAAATATAAAACGCGTAATTCTTATTTTTTTAAAAAAATGGTCCCACTAAAATGTACTATATAATAGAAAAAAAAGAAAAAAGACCCCCCCACCCACCTCGCCACTCCCTTTATTTTTCAACCCCCACCCCCACCCCTGCGTTTTTTTTTTCCTGCAAACTCCTCCACACTACCCCTACCCCCTTCCTTCTTTTTCTAACCCCCACCACTTCTACACCTTTGTCTTCATTTTCTTTGTTATTTTTCTCTTCTAATTTTCCTTTTTATACAGTAGATAAATTAAAGAAAGTAAAATCATCAATAAAAAATGGATAAAATTATCAAAATTTTATTTTTATTAGAATTGAGTTTTTGTCCAAAACAAAACCACATTAACATATCTTAAGATTTTTTAGGTCAGAATATTAAAAAGAGGATAGTTTTTTTGTTTTTTTTTGAAGGGTCTAGTCCAATGGGAGATAGTTAAAAAATTTGGTGGAGGTGGAAAACAAAGAGGCAATTAGCAAAATTTAATCAATCAAGGACTAAGAAGATATTAATGGAGGTTAGAAGAAGGAAAAAGGCTCGAGGACACGTGGTGGTGGGGGATGAGGGTGTGTTCCACGCCGCTTTGGGCCAAATTTTTATGCCCAGAGGCAAAAATCTGGCACGACCAAGGGCGTGCCACGCTGGTTTTGTCCACTTTTCAAAGTTGGAAATTTTCTTAAGTCCCAAGGGTGCCCGGGGACGTACCGAGTCGATTTTTGCCACGTTTCTTCTATAACCACGAGTATTTACATGAAATGAATGAAATATTATATTGGTATGATAAAATTACCCGAGAACGAATTTGGTATCAAAATGACGGTTTTACCCTTTGGGTCAAAATAGGCCATACGTGGCTAGAATCACTTATTTCTGGGATTGAGGCTACGAATATGAATCATGTGAGTGGGAATATTGTCGTAACGCGTATGAAATGGGTTAAACATGAGAAATTATTAATTTTATTGGGTTGAGTGAATTGGGCTCAATAAAAGGCCCAAAAATGGAAACAATACATGGGCTAAGATGGGTCAAATGACCCATTCTTCACCCTTTGACCCCTTATACATGGAATTTAATGCCAAGGAGACTTGAGGGACTATAAATACTTGAAAAATATGATTTTTATTCAAAGTATTACACTACACTTTTCTAGAAATTTCCCAAAATTTCTCTCAGCTCTCAAGAACACTAAGCCAACTTCTTGGAGCAAAATCATCAATTTTCAAGCTTAGGTAAGTAATTATTCTTATGGAATAATATATTATATGCACGGGAGAGTATTTAAATCATGTTGGTTATGCTTGGAAGTGTTGGATATGGCACTTTGTGTTTTTGTGAAAGATGTGAAATCCATGGAATTGTAACCTGAAATATGACTTGTGAGTTTGATGAAAGAGCATGTTGTGGATGAAATAACATGTATAGTGTGATTATGTTATTAAACTTGTTATTTTTATATAAGTGTAAATTATGGGATTTTGGCCGATTTTTTGTTGTGAGGTGTATTGAAGTAATTTGATGGAATAATTGTGATGTTGTGGTGATGAAGAGTGGAAAGTATGAACTTGGTGTGACATGCTAATGGTTTATGATATTTTGGTCAATGTTGGGAATATTGTGGGATTATTGGTATGATTCTTTTGTCAATGGTATTTTCAAGGGGGAAATGACATTTTAAAGGCAAACATGTAACTCACTGACGTTATGTGCATTTGAAAGGTAGTTGGTGGTTAATGTAAATTCCGTTATGTATTTGTGTTGTAGAGTGAAGTATAAGGAAGGAGAGGGACATTGTATACACATCTAAGATTGTATAGTCGTATTAAGAATACGAGGTATGTAAGGTTCCTCTTTTCGTATCCTTCTGCAGCATATAGTGTACGCCTTGTCATGGTACCTACTCATTCCCGAAATGTCCTAAGGCATCTCATTTCATGTTATCATCTAGTGTTGATCATATATATCTTATTCTTGATCTATTGTCATTCATGTATAACATACTTATCGACATGATTCCAAGTTCCAATAATGTTGTGTTCCAAAGCTTTCAATAATGTTACAATTATCAAAAGTATCAATCTCATGAAGTGAAGGATAACAAAATGCATATAAGTGTGCTTCCAAAAATGTCATAATCCTCAATGTAATAATCTTTCATGAATGAGTGTATCCATGGGGTGAAATAAACACCTTCATGATGACGATCCTAATATAATGAGATTATTCATGGGGTGTAATAAACACCTTCATGACGATATCCATGGGGTGAAAGAACACACCTTCATAATGACTATCCCAACATTATGGGTGTATCAATAGGGTGCATGAACACCTGCATGATGATATTATTTTCCTACTGATCAGTTGGGCCCAGGCAATATATAACTAATGACTGGCAAGCAAGTAAGAAGAGGTACAAAAATGAAGTAAGTATCGAAAGTAATGCATGCAGTTTCAAATATATATATTGATGGCTATCCATAATGGGCATGTCCCTTGTGATTATTTTTCCATGAAAGTCCTTATATACTGGTTCAGTTTCATACAGCCTTACATACTCAGTACATTCTTCGTACTGACCCCTCTTGGGGAATTTACCTTACTTGCTGCAGGCACAGGTTCTAGTAGACCTCCCCAGTAAGCTGCAGGACATATACTGATCTTTGGTGAGCTCTAGTTGGTTCGGGGCTTTCCCTGTCCAAGTTGTACATTGATTTTGGTATTGTAAATATTATGTAAAGTGGGGCTTTTCCCGAACTTAGGTTGGTCGTGTATGTATTTCTGTTAGAGGCTTTTGTAGACGTATGTGGGTGTATGAAAGTAAGGTGGTATATGACGTTCTTGACTTGATGGCTTCAACGGCCAAGTTTCAAATATGTATATATATATATATATATATATGTCCCATGTTCCATGTTTTCCATATTTTGACTTTCATGTTTTTACGTAATGGTGGTGTTGCCTATGACATGCATATGAATGAATAGAAGTAAAGCTTGGTTCTCTCGAGCCATGTCGGCTACCGGTGCCAATCCGTCCCGATGGGATTCGGGGTGTGACAAAAGTGGTATCAGAGCAGGTCGTTCTAAGGGTGTCTACAAAGTCGTGTCTGAGTAGAGTCTTACTTATCGATGTGTTGTGCACCACATTTATAAGTAGGAGGCTACGGGACATTTAGGATGTTGTTTCTTTTCTTCATCTTTAGATCGTGCATTAGAGCCGAAGTTATAGGTGGGATTGTTTCTGACCACAAGTATTGTTGTTCTTGTATATTATAGAAAAATGCCGATGACAAGAAGAGGTCGAGGAAAAAGTAAGAGGATAGATAGAATTGCTGGTGAAGGAACCAGTATACCATCACCTGATCAAATTAATCAAGGCGATACTGAGCATAAATTTGTGTCACGAGCTTCCTCCACTCCCTCTGTTCCAGAAGAGTCGAGTAGGAGAGGAGCACCTATAGATCCACCAGTAAATACTACCACTACTCAGGACTTAAAGGATGCAGTCCAAATGTTGACTCGAATAGTAGTTGCATAGGTTCAGGGACAAGGTGGCCTAATGATAGGTGATGACAGTGCAGCGAGAGCAGCTAGTCATGGAACACAGGACTTCTTGAAATTAGATCCCCCATATTCACTGGATCAGACCCGAATGAAAATCCCCAAGATTTTATAGATCAAATCCAAAGGGCTCTAGAGGTGATGCATGTGTCGGGTGTAGAAACGGTGAAGCTGGCGGCATATCAATTGAAGGGCGAGGCTATATTATGGTATGAGGATTGGAAGAAAGCTCGTGGGATTGGTGCAAACCCACCTACGTGGGATGAATTTAAGGTGGCATTTCTTGATCACTACCTTCCTTATGAGATCCATGAGGCTCGTGCAGATCAGTTCTTAAATCTCCGTCAAGGAAATCTGAGTGTCAGGGAATACAGTCTGCAATTTAATTCCTTGGCTCGTTATGCTCCAAACGTAGTGGCCACAATGACAGATAGAGTACATCGGTATGTGGACAGGCTGGAGCCGTATTTGGTACAAGACTGCACTATTGCTGCCCTAAATCGGGACATGGACATAGCTAGAATATAGGCCTTTGCGTAGAAAATGAAAGATCAGAGGCAACGGAGAAGAACACAAGGGTTTAAAGAAGGGTCTTCCAAGAGAGCTAGATCTATGGGACATTCCATGGCGTCCCAAGCAGAGTTTAGGCCTCGGAGTTTTAATAGACCACCTAGGCCTTCATTTTCTCATTCCACGGCAGGCACTTCCTCTCACTTTCGAGGGTCCAGTGGTTTTAATCAAGCCGGGCAAGGCAGTGGGAGTCGTGGTTCATATACAGCGGGATCTTTTTGCCCGTTGTGTCAGTATTGTAGACAATTTCATTCAGGTGAATGTCGGTGGGGGATGAATGCATGTTATTGGTATGGCATGGCGGGGCACATGATGAGAGATTGCCCGCGAAAAGGCTTGGGTGGTGTGGCGCGACCTGCGAGATTGACTGTTGCGTCATCATCATCGGTTCCTTCTGTAGGCTGAGGTGTGCCATCTGTTGGACGTGGTAGAGGTTGTAGAGGAGCAGCCAATACGAGCAGGGTCTAGAATCGCACTTATGCTTTGGTGGACCGACATAATTCAGAGGCTTCCCCTGATGTTGTCACAGGTACATTATCCATATTCTCATATAATGTATATGCATTGATTGACCCCGGTTCCACATTTTCCTATGTTACTCCATTGGTTGCTGCAAAATTTGCAAAGGCACCAAAATTATTAATTAAATCAATTGAAGTGCTACACTGGTTGGTGAATATATTATTGCAAAGAGAGTATATCATAATTGTGTGGTAACAGTGTGTGGTCATGATACATTGGCCGACCTCATTGAATTAGACATGGTGGATTTTGATGTGATCATGGGAATGGATTGGTTGGCCTCTTGTTATGCCACGGTAGATTGCCGGGCCAAGAAGGTGCAATTTTGCTTTCCGCAAGAAAATATTCTTGAATGGCAGGGTAATGTAGGGGCACCATGAGGAAGATTTATTTCTTATTTGAAAGCCAGAAAAATGATTGCCAAGGGTTATATATGTCATTTAGTACGGGTGAAAGAAACTAAAGCGGAACCACTAACTCCGCAGTCAGTTCCAGTGGTCAATGAATTTCTGGATGTATTTCCAGAAGATCTTCCAGGCTTACCCCCAGAACGGGAAGTAGAATTTGGCATTGATGTGATTCCAGGCACTCAGCCTATTTCTATTCCCCCATATAGAATGGCTCCAGCAGAACTGCGTGAATTAAAGGAGCAATTGAAAGATTTGCTGGACAAAGGCTTTATTAGGCCAAGTATGTCTCCGTGGGGTGCACCGGTCTTATTTGTACGAAAGAAAGATGGCACGTTGAGAATGTGCATCGACTATCGACAACTGAATAAGGTAACGATCAAGAACAAGTATCCCCTCCCTCGAATTGATGATTTGTTTGATCAGTTACAGGGTGCCAAGTGTTTTTCAAAAATTGACTTGAGGTCGGCTTACCATCAAGTCAGAGTTAGAGAAGAAGATGTACCCAAAACAGCTTTTCGAACACGGTATGGCCATTATGAATTTTTAGTTATGTTATTTGGACTAACAAATGCTCCAGCTATGTTCATGGATTTGATGAATAGGGTGTTTAAGCCATTCCTGGACGTGTTTGTCACGGTATTTATAGATGACATCGTGGTTTATTCAAGATCACTAGAGGACCATGCTAATCACTTACGGCAAGTGTTGCAGATTCCCCGTGAACGTCAATTATATGCCAAGTTCTCCAAGTGTGAGTTTTGGTTAAAATCAGTTGCATTCTTGGGCCACATTATGTCAGATGAAGGGATATATGTTGATACACAAAATATTGAAGCGGTGAAAAATTGGCCAAGACCTACGACACCCACAGAGATTCGTAGTTTTCTGGGACTGGTAGGTTATTACAGAAGATTTGTGAAAGGTTTTTCCTCTATTGCTGCACCGTTAACAAAGCTTACACATAAGAAGTAAAATTTCAGTGGAACGAAGCGTGTGAGACAATTTTCCAAAAGTTGAAAGATAAATTGACCTCCACACCAGTTTTAGTACTTCCCGAAGGCACTGAAGGTTATGCAGTATATTGTGATGCTTCTGGGGTTGGCCTCGGATGTGTATTGATGCAACACGGTAATGTCATAGGATATGCCTCACGACAGTTGCGGCCACATGAGAAAAATTATCCCACTCATGATCTTGAATTGGCAGCGGTAGTTTTTGCTTTAAAGATATGGCGTCATTATTTGTATGGAGTTTATGTTGATATTTATACGGATCATAAAAGTTTGCAATATCTCTTTAAGCAGAAGGAACTCAATTTGAGGCAACGAAAGTGGTTAGAGCTCTTAAAAGACTATGATATTGATATTCTGTATCATCCAGGCAAAGCAAATATAGTAGCTGATGCATTAAGCCACAAGGCAGTAGAAAGTACTAGTGACTAGTTTACTGTGAATCAAGAGATAATCAAAGATCTACATCAATTAGCCAGCTTAGGAGTTTGCGTTATTGAATCCTCAGATGATGGAGTTATTGTGCAGAATGCAGCGGAATCCTCCTTAATAGCTGAAGTGAAAGAGAAGTAGTTTGCAGATTCTATGTTGTTGTAGCTAAAGGAAAATGTACAACAGAATCTGACAAAGGCATTTGATCTTACACAAGAAGGGGTGCTCCAATGCCAAGGTAGATTATGTGTACCGGATGTAGATGAGCTCAGGCAACGAATTATGACAGAGGCGCATCACTCGTGCTATTCTATTCATCCGGGTACTACTAAAATGTACCATGATTTAAAAGAAGTGTATTGGTGGGGAAATATGAAAAAGAACATTGCAAAATTTGTCACTCAATGCCCGAATTGTCAACAAGTGAAAGTAGAGCATCAGAAACTGGGAGGTTACATGCAATGTATCAATCTTCCAGTCTGGAAGTAGGATATGATTAATATGGACTTCATTACAGGTTTGCCTCGTACATTATGGATATTTCATTCTATATGGGTTATAGTGGACAGGCTTACCAAGTCAGCACATTTCCTACCAGTCAAAACCACCTATACAGCTGAGGATTATGCAAGATTGTATGTTAGAGAAATAGTGCGGTTGCATGGTATTCCACTTTCTATTATATCAGACAGAGGAGCATAATTCATAGCACACTTTTGGAGATCTTTTCAGCAGAGTTTGGGCACACAGGTGAATTTGAGTACGACTTTCCATCCTCAGACTGATGGACAAGCAGAACATACTATTCAGACAATTGAAGATATGCTACGAGCTTATACGTTAGATTTTCAAGGCAGTTGGGATGACCATTTGCCTCTTATTGAATTTTCTTACAATAATAGCTATCATTCAAGTATTAAAATGGCACCTTATGAAGCCTTGTACAGAAGGAAATGTAGATCACCAATTGGATGGTTTGAAGTGGGTGAAACTGCTTTACTTGGGCCAGATATTGTTCATCAGGCTATGGAGAAAGTTAAAGTGATCCAACAGTGGTTACAAACAGCCCAAAGTTGCCACAAGTCATATGCTGATGTTAGAAGAAGAGGGCTTGAATTCACCATAGGTGATTGGGTATTTTTAAAGGTGTCACCGATGAAAGGGGTAATGCGGTTCGGAAAGAAAGGGAAATTGAGTCCACGTTACATAGGCCCATATGAAATTATTAGAAGATTTGGGCAAGTTGCGTATGAGTTGGCACTACCTCAAGAACTTTCCTCAGTCCATCCAGTATTTCATGTTTCGATGCTTCAAAAGTGCATAAGGGATCCATCTCGCATTGTTCCCGTTGAAGATGTTCAAATTACGGAGGATCTTACTTATGAAGAGGTACCCATTGCTATCCTAGATCGACAAGTAAAGAGGTTGAGGAATAAAGACATAGCTTCCGTTAAGGTCCTTTGGAGAAATCAGCAAGTAGAGGAGATCACATGGGAAGTGGAAGAAATGATGAAATCCAAGTATCCCCATCTATTTCAAAGGGACCAAGAAGTTCAAAGCGCGGAAGTGGAGCAATAAAAAGTAAGTATTTATGAACATTAAGTGTTTATGTATAGGTATGCTAATATAGAGATACATTTGTCGTAATTCAAGCGATATTGTTAACATTCGAGGACGAATGTTTTTAAGGGGGGAAGAATGTAACACCCCGTACCTTCCTAACCCGTACCTTCCTAACCCTACTTGATGACATTAAATAATGTTTACTTAGGTGTCGAGAACCATACGTATGTATTTTTTCATGCAATTGATGAGATAATTGAATTTGGCCCTCGTATATGTGATTAAACCTTCGTAGGAGGTGTTTTGTGATTTTCGTGGAGCCTTTGTGGGGTTCAAAATGAGTCAAATAGGACCTCTAAACAAAGGATATTAAGGTTAAGAAGTAAGTTAAAGAATAGGACTTGAAGTATCTAACCAAACCCGCGAAGAAAAGTCGAAAAATGGAATTTTTTGAAAAGTGTGGGGCGCCAGAGGGCGTGCCACGCTTCTTTGGGCCAAATTTTTGTGCCCAGAGGCAGCAAGCTGGCGCGCCCAAGGGCGTGCCACGCTGGTTTTGTCCACTTTTCAAAGTTGGAAATTTTCTTAAGTCCCAAGGGTGCCCGGGGACGTACCGAGTCGATTTTTACCACGTGTCTTCTATAACCAAGAGTATTTACATGAAATGAATGAAATATTATATTGGTATGATAAAATTACCCGAGAACGAATTTGGCATCAAAATGACGGTTTTACCCTTTGGGTCAAAATAGGCCATACGTGGCTACAATCACTTGTTTCTGGGATTGAGGCTACAAATATGAATCACGTGAGTGGGAATATCATCATAACGCGTATAAAATGAGTTAAACATGATAAATTATTGATTTTATTGGGTTGAGTGAATTGGGCTCAATAAAAGGCCCAAAAATGGAAACAATACATGGGCTAAGATGGGTCAAATGACCCATTCTTCACCCTTTGACCCCTTATACATGGAATTTAATTCCAAGGAGAATTGAGGGACTATAAATACTTGAAAAATATGATTTTTATTCAAAGGCTTACACTACACTTTTCTAGGAATTTCCCAAAATTTCTCTCAGCTCTCAAGAACACTAAGCCAACTTCTTGGAGCAAAATCATCAATTTTCAAGCTTAGGTAAGTAATTATTCTTATGGAATAATATATTATATGCATGGGAGAGTATTTAAATCATGTTGGTTATGCTTGGAAGTGTTGGATATGGCACTTTGTGTTTTTGTGAAAGATGTGAAATCCATGGAATTGTAACTTGAAATATGACTTGTGAGTTTGATGAAAGAGCATGGTATGGATGAAATAACATGTATGGTGTGATTATGTTATTAAACTTGTTATTTTTATATAAGTGTAAATTATGGGATTTTGGCTGATTTGTTGTTGTGAGGTGTATTGAAGTAATTTGATGGAATAATTGTGATGTTGTGGTGATGAAGAGTGGAAAGTATGAACTTGGTGTGACATGCTAATGGTTTATGATATTTTGGTATTGTTGGGAATATTGTGGGATTATTGGTATGATTCTTTTGTCAATGGTATTGTCAAGGGGGAAATGACATTTTAAAGGCAAACATGTAACTCACTGACGTTATGTGCATTTGAAAGGTAGTTGGTGGTTAATGTAAATTCCGTTATGTATTTGTGTTGTAGAGTGAAATATAAGGAAGGAGCGGGACATTGGATGCACATCTAAGATTGTATAGTCATATTGAGAATACGAGGTATGTAAGGTTCCTCTTTCCGTATCCTTCTGCAGCATATAGTGTACACCTTGTCATGGTACCTACTCATTCCCGAAATGTCCTAAGGCATCTCATTTCATGTTATCATCTAGTGTTGATCATATATATCTTATTCTTGATCTATTGTCATTCATGTATAACATACTTATCAACATGATTCCAAGTTCCAATAATGTTGTGTTCCAAAGCTTTCAATAATGTTACAATTATCAAAAGTATCAATCTCATGAAGTGAAGGATAACGAAATGCATATAAGTGTGCTTCCAAAAATGTCATAATCCTCAATGTAATAATCATTCATGAATGAGTGCATCCATGGGGTGAAATAAACACCTTCATGATGATGATCCTTATATAATGAGATTATCCATGGGGTGTAATAAACACCTTCATGACGATATCCATGGGGTGAAAGAACACACCTTCATAATGACTATGCCAACATTATGGGTGTATCCATGGGGTGACATGAACACCTGCATGATGATATTATTTTCCCACTAATCAGTTGGGCCCGGGAAATATATAACTAATGACTGGCAAGCAAGTAAGAAGAGGTACAAAAATGAAGAAAGTATCGAAAGTAATGCATGCAGTTTCAAATATATATATATTGATGGCTATCCATAATGGGCATGTCCCTTGTGATTATTTTTCCATGAAAGCTCTTATATACTGGTTCAGTTTCATACAACCTTACATACTCAGTACATTCTTCGTACTGACCCCTCTTTGGGGAATTTACCTTACTTGCTGCAGGCACAGGTTCTAGTAGACCTCCCCAGTAAGCTGCAGGACATATACTGATCTTTGGTGAGCTCTAGTTGGTTCGGGGCTTTTCGTGTCCAAGTTGTACATTGATTTTGGTATTGTAAATATTATGTAAAGCGGGGCTTGTCCCAAACTTAGGTTGGTCGTGTCTGTATTTCTGTTAGAGGCTTTTGTAGATGTATGTGGGTGTATGAAAGTAAGGTGGTATATGACGTTCTTGACTTGATGGCTTCAACGGCCAAGTTTCACATATGTATATATATATATATGTCCCATGTTCCATGTTTTCCGTATTTCGCCTTTCATGTTCTTACGTAATGGTGGTGTTTCCTATGACATGCATATGAATGAATAGAAGTAAAGCTTGGTTCTCTCGGGCCATGTTGGCTACGGGTGCCAATCCGTCCCGATGGGATTTGGGGCGTGACAAGGGACCCCACCACATTTGCGAAGAACAAATTTTTGAGTTGACCAGTCAAAAAAATCATCCTTTTTCGTGTTCGCGGGCTCCCAACCGCTTTCGCGAAGAAGAACCTCTGCACCAGAAAACCAGCAATTTCAAAAACTTATTTTTGACCATCGAAACTCAACTAGAACCCTACATACATGAACTATAGTGCAAATTGATCATAAAACACGTTCCGGATCCAATGGAATCATCGAATTTAAGAGAAGAGTCGTTTACAACAAATTCACCCCCAGGACCCCTTTTAAGCTGTTTTAACTAATTTTTGCTTACACGCTCAAAATGAACTATAAAGGCTCGGGACCCAAACTAACTACTAATCCAAAATTGACATTTCAAATTCAACGGAACCATCAAAACTTTCATCCGAGTTTGTTTCGACAAAAAATGGGTCTCACACCTATAGTTCCATTTTAACCAATTTCCAACTAATAGCTCAAAATGAGTCCAGAAGCCTTGGGACCTGAACCAAGGGTCCCCCTAGCCTAAAATCAACGTGCCGAAGCTGATGGTGCTGTTGGAATTATCATATGAGGCCATCTACTAGGAGTTTTATTTCTATACCAATTCCTTAACAGCCAAAGCTCCAAAATAGGGAAATGTGCCTAAAATCCAAAAGAACTGTCTGATAACCGAACCGACAGTTTTGGTAAGTCATAAATGACCTGTAGCTGCTCTGGGAAGGCTCAGAACACAGGATGTGCATGGAAATCGAGGAAATAATCTAGAGGGTAATTACAACATCCACTACAAAAAGGAATTTTGTCCGTGAAAGTCAATGGATAGAAAGAGCCCAAAAGCTCGAAGGGGCGAGGTACTGAGCCAACATGCCCTGAGCATGGCTCCCCAGATAACCTCCAAGAAGAGACAACTCTTCGAAGGGATTTCACCAAAGGTATCCCTTTTTACTTCACATCCTTACTTCACTTTTCCAAATAGCCATAAACCTAAACTCAGTAACCCACTGGCCTCCAACTGGACTGAATACGACTGAAGCATATCAACCTAAAACAAGAACATGCGAACAACAGGCCGATACAAGAGCAATCAAGCAGAAACTCAGCCAGGCTAAAGACAATCCAAGGCCAGAATCATGCGACAACTCCAACATCCAAACTTAACCTTCTTTTGCCTTTCCAAACCTGCTATCAACTTCGAATAATGCAAAATATCATTTGAGTCCTGTCCGTACAATCACAACATACCATCCTCGAAAGGTTGAAGCTTACTTACCAAAAAATCATGATGGAAAGAGCAAGAATAAGCCCATAAAGTGCTACCAGGACGCAAAAACAGAGGTGTCCAAGGTCTGCATACTTAGGCCAAAGCTACAACTGGTCTGGATGACCCTCGAAACTGAAGGTCAGAAGTCCAAAGCACCAATCTCATAAAATTGAACTATCCGCTCCAAAATGTTCCACTAACTGTGGATAAAGCCATTCTAAGCCCATCTTAAGCACACTTCTCCCTCTGAGAAGATAATCCATTATTCTGATCGAAATGGAGAACCGAGGTTAGAAGCAGAAAAAACCAATACCATATACCGATGGACCATTTTTCGAGCATCTATCAAGCATGGTCTATCCAAATTAAAGGAAATTGACCCGTCATGCAATGAGTAGGCTTAGCTAGCCTAAAAATGAATGCCTAACAGAGGCGAATCTAGAAACGAGGATGCAACCACATTATGCAAACCCAAGCTAAATTTTCAACACTGAAGCTCAACTACTCGATCTCAACTATCCAAACTGATCTTGTTGACGAGTAGGCATCCACAAATTGGAATCTATCACAACTCCCAAGCCATCACTCAAACGAGTAAAAACCACAACCGGAGTCAATAAGACTTCACTAAGGTCAAACACCCAAATCAACCTTACTATCAGAAATCAAGCAACAGTTTCCGTAAGAACTGAAACTGAAATGTCATCGAAGGACATAATCACAATGGATGGAAACCACCGGCTGAAGAGGAAAGTAATCAACTCCAAAACTTCTAGAGGGCATAACGCAACAAGGTATAACCAATAACTCGCCAAGGCTGTAAATAGTACTAGTGATAGCAAGAACTTGAGCAGCTCGGAATGTACAACTCAACCACCCTTTGGTCAATCCTATAGCCACTCTACGACGACAAATACTCACTCCCAAAGGAGTCGGCTTTGATAACCAACAACTGATAACCAAGAACACACCACTAAGTAGAAGCATCCAACAAAGCCATAATAGGCTGACCAAGAGTCGAAATGGGAATTTTCGAAATCACCCATTTACCTCATCTTTGACTCGGCTGATATATGAACCACATCGCAGGAAGAATAAAGTATCCAACTCCACACCAATTCCAAGATCAAACCTATCACCAGGAGACGAATCTAACAACCAGAAGGTAAGCCTCAGGCCTCTCAACAACAGAGACGGGTACTAGAACCGAAATGCTAACTCCAACTAAACATCAACATAAAAATCAAGGCCACTGCTGGGCGATGAATTATGCAGATCGAAAAGACAAATCTCCAACAACACGAGCGGATAAAGAAAAGGATCGCCGAAGCTAGGATCACAACAGAGCCATGGAAGGCCAAACTTACCTCCATTTTCACAATCCGAACAACAACCAACCTTGCTAACAAAAAGGGAAGGCTAACCAACCAAGGTGGCCATCTAAGCCAATGAAATAAGAATCGCAAAGAAGGGGAAACGCTAACTAGATAATGCTAGTCTAGCCATCCATCAAATGGGACTCAGTCAACGCCCAGTAATAACAGTAGTAACTAGGGGTGTCAAAATGAGCTTAAATTAAGTGAACCTGCCCAACCCAACCTAAAATCTATGGGTTGGGCTCAAGATAATTTACAATTGGGTTCAATCTCGACCCATTAAGACTTAACCTATTTTAAAAAGATCTTCAACTGAGCCCAATTCAATCTCCACTTTCAGCCCATTTGATAAGGAAAATAATTTTTTTAATAAAAGAGGAGAAAACAAGTGACAGTCTCCTACAATACTCAAAAATAAAAATCATCCACGCCACCCCCTCGTTAGCCCAGCCACCTCCAACCAACCTATCTACCCAAAAAAAAAAAGAAAAAAATTCCTAACCCAACCCCTACCTAATTTTTTTTTTCTTACCCCACCCTTCTTTAAAAAAGAAATTATTTTCTTATATATTTTTAAAAATTCTTTTACTATCCCAATTCCTACCCCTCCCTCCCCCGCACCCCTCGTCCCTGCCCCTCCCCCCCCCCCCCCAAAAAAAAAAAACATTTACTTTTTTTTAAAAAAAATCTCTTACCCCAAACACCCACACCCAATCCCCACCCTCTACCCCCCACCCCACCCCTCCACAAAATATTTTTATATATTTTTTTTCTTTCTCACTTTTTTTTTCTTTTTTTGATTGTGTTTTATATTTTATATATTTTTGTATTTCCGGAAGACATGGCTACATCAAGTACAAGCCATGGATGATGAAGGAAATATCATAACCGTTCATTGTATTTGTATTCATTATCATTTATTTCTTTTTTTTCTATTTTTTTTTCTTTTTGGATTCTTTCTTTTCGATTTTTTTCTCTCTTCTATTTCTCTTTCTTCTTTTTTTTTTCTTTTCCATTTTTTTTCTTTTTCATTTTTTTCTATTTTTTTCTTTCTGTTTTTTTCCAAACTTTTTTTCTCTTTTTATTTTTTCTCTCTCTTCTATTTCTCTTTCTTCTTCTTTTTTCCTTTTCCATTTTTTTTTTTTTTCATTTTTTTTTGTATTTTTTCTTTTTGTTTTTTTTCCTATTTTTTCTTTTTTTTTCAAACTTTTTTTCTCTTTTCGTTTTTTTTCTGTCTTCTATGTGTAGCTTCTATTTCTCTGTCTTTTTTTTTTTGTATATTTTTTCTTTCTCTCTTGTTTTTGTTCTATTTTATATTTTTTGTATTTTTTAAAAATATGGCTACATCAAGCACAAGTCATGGATGATAATGACAATACCACTTATTGTATTTGTATTTGTATTTGTATTTGCACAATCATTTATATTTTTGTATTTGTTGATATAATTGCATATATATTTGTATTTGTATTTGTATTTTATAGTTCGCATTTGTATTTGTATTTTGTAGTTCACACTTGTATTTTATACAAATACAAATGTTACATTTGTATCAAATGATACATGTTTATACAACTTGAATCATATGCATACAAATGATACTTGTTTATAAATGAATGATAAATTTGATATACAACTACTAGCGATACATTTGCATTGAATGACACATTGCATATTGTATAATTTAGATTGCATATTGTATAATTTAGACTCAAGCATACACAATTAATCCATATACTTAATTGTATACAAATACAAATGAAAAATTGTACATATTCACGGCTAAACTACTCAAATATAAATAATAAATTTATTTAAAATATATAGTATCACACAAATAAATATAAAATATATAAAATATAATATACAACAAAAAAAATGAGAGGAAAAAAACACAAAAAAACTGACAAAAAAGAAAAAACGAAACAAGAATGAAAAAAATACAAAAATAAAAGATTGCAAAGAAAAAATAAATAAAAACGAAAAAAGAAAAAAAAGATGGAAAAACGGAAAAGAAAAAAA
The DNA here is from genome assembly GCA_031232105.1 of Capsicum rhomboideum. NCBI lineage: Eukaryota > Viridiplantae > Streptophyta > Magnoliopsida > Solanales > Solanaceae > Capsicum > Capsicum rhomboideum. Next base: position 48,620,720 of record CP124716.1, on the reverse strand, counting down.
AGAAAATATAAAAAAAGGAAAAAAGAAACGAAAAAGAAAAAAAAATATGAAAAAGAAAAAAAAGAAAAAAGAAAGAAAAAAAGAAAAGAAAAAAAGAAGAAAAAAGACTGGAAAAGAAAAATACAAGATAGAGAAAGAGAGAAAATAAAGGAGAAAGACTATGAATTGTAATTGGCAAGAGAAGCTATAGATTGTAATTAATTTAAACTTAGGCTAAATAGGGTAATTAGGAGCTTATGTTTGCTAAGTCATGTAATTATCCATAATTTCTTTAGATTAAGTGGGTCGGATTGGGCGGGTCAAGACCCAACCCAATTTTAAGCCCACTTGAACCCAAAGTAAATTTGGGTTGGTCATGACCCTACCCAATTTTAATTCATCCCACTTTAATAATTTCAATTTCAGTCCAACCCACCCATTTGACACCCTTAGTAGTAACAACTACAATAGTGACCCCAAAACATGGTACAGGTGGTACCGAAAATGAAAATCAACAACAGTACCACTCTAGGGTCACAACAAATCCAAAATACCAAGGAAACGGGACTTTAACCCAAATGCTACACCCTAAGGGAAACACAATACCAATCCACTCTATAGCCACAACAAGACCAATATGCCAAGGAAAATGGGACTTTAACCCAGATGCTACACCCCTAGGAAGAACACCACACTGATCCACTACTAAAGAATCATCTATGGGGGTAGTTATATATGCATGAACCTACACAAAGGCATACATCAATCACTATGAAAACACCAAGGCATACAACAGTCACTATGGAAATACCATGGCGTAGAATCATCGATGGGTATGAAAACCCCAGCATAATCCAAAAAGAAATCAAGGGATAGAAAATTAAGCAAGCACCTATCACGATTGAAAATCTGAAGTCAGAGTCCTGACATACCTGAAGAAGTACGAATCTGAGCATGTCTGAACCCGAACTGAGCGTCTGAATTACCAACTGAGGCACTAAGTGCACTACCTCAAACTGAAAGTGCCACAACAATGTGAGACTGATCAGGATGAACTAAATGACAAATAATCCCACGTCGGGGACACTTTCTAGATCGGTGATCGGTCTATCTACAGTCATAACAAACTCCTGAAGCTTTAACCTGGCTAAAAACACGAGCTAACCCCAACTGGCTGACTGACTCATGCCTGGGGCACTATCTAGACCAATGACCAATCCCGCCACACTTGAAACATGCTCCTGAATACTCTGAGGTACTGTGCCCGTTGCTCCAAAATTGTTTCCACGGCCTGGCAACCTAGACCGAATAACCCGTACTGCCTGACCAGAACTCTATCCACTGATACCACTATAATCTACCTAGGAGCTACCCATAAGATGAGGTTCTATCTGTACAGGCCTAATAGGCGGCAAGAGGTGATGAACTCTGATAGGAGGGTTCCTACCTCCTGGCAGAATACCACTAATACTAAACTGTTGACATGGACGCATACGACAACCCCCATATGTCCCAATAAAAGCTCTCTCTGTATCCCTCGCATAGTTAATAGCCTTAGAGAAAAAAGACCCAGCTGCTATCAAATGTTTCGATGCCAAACGGAGTAGTGGAACCAATCCTCCAATAAATTCGCAAATCATATCCTACTCTATAGCATATAACATAGATGCTTGACTACCCTACTCGAGAAACCCAATCTCATACTCTAAAATAGACAAAGAATTCTACTGGATACCAATAAGTCCAACTCTGGTCTGACAACTACTCGTTATACCTGACATCACCTCTAGCTGGGAGGTATCCAGAAACGGACTTAAAACCCCTAACACCAAATCCTAAAAAGCTGAGCCAGTCATAAATTTTATCAGAACCTGGGATGACCCCAGAACCTTTTGCTAATGCTGAAGATTCTCGATATCAACCTCTAACCCTCTAGTCCGATTCTAAGCTAAAACTTTGGTAACACGTATTGAAAATACCGCCCACATCTATCGATAACCTCGTGCTATCAATATGGGAAAGAATGGAGTCAACAAAAGTACTTAGAGGTTCATAGAAGTACGGACACACGACAAGAAGTCAAGAATAAAATTTCCTAAGAATTCCTTGTAGCCTCCCGAAGATAGGATACAGATGTCTCTGTACCGATCCGCAAGACTCAACTAAATACTGAGCTCTTGTACCAACAACACCGGTGAGCCTAAGCTCTGATACCAATTTGTCATGACCTAATTTCTTAGGTCATGATGGCACCTACTATAACCCACCAATAGGTAAGCCAACCCATAGTCCAGAACAGCTAGTAACGGACTATGGATGGAAATAGTGGAATAAATATAATAGCAAAGCTAATATAACCACAAAACCAGGTGGAGCCAATATAAGAGTTTCTAATACAACAGGAATACAAATGAAATACAGGAAAAATGTGTATATATATTTACAAGCCATCTCTAACACAACATAAAGAACAATCTAACAATAAGAGGGAGAGTAGGGATACTCTAAAATGTCAAGAGATCAACCCAAATCTCTAATCCAAAGTTGCTTTGTACGATACATACATCAAAGGCGATAACTTATACTATAACCTACAGGCTGCAGAATTGTAGTATGAGTATCAATCACGTGGTACTCAGTAAGCAATGACCGACTAAGCTCCAGAAATAGTGTAAGCATAAAATGGCATGAAAGGCATGAACATAACTACAGGTAATTATCCAAGAACAAACATGATGATGCCAATAGGGCAACAAGGATAGACTACCCTTTACTAGCCCTAATCAGGTACTAGATTACTATACCGTACTTCCCTAACCAATATACCAAGAAGTGTAAAAGAAAGATATGTATATAGTAGTATACAAGGCCAAGAATCCATATACAATATGAATAGATAAGGAAAGAGAGGGATATACGATAATGCCATACATATATGTATACATATAGGGCTAACTTAAGGGTAACTACCTAAAGAAGTCAAGCTAACCTCTCGAGGTCCATAGCCAAGCAAAGGAGCTAACACTAGTATCAACAAGTCTCTACCCTAAAAAGGTGACTAATCACGGGATATCCGTATACATTGCCTGGTCCAGATCCAGGACTTCTAATAACCACCATAATTAATCTACTACGTCCAGTACTTAAGATATATATATATATATATATATATATATATATATATATATATATACACATTGTGCATGGACTCGAACCGCAACTAAAAGAGTGCTAATCTGTAAATTCGTTGTTCGAGATCATGCTTGGGAATAAATCATCATAATAATGCACAAAGGATCAAAATATCCCTCGATCGAAGTAAATAGTAGTGGTAAAATGAGTGGATAAATAATGGACCGAAATAAGCCTCGGTCAAATTTTTAAAACTTCATTTTTAGTCCCAAAAGCTCATAATTTAGTAAATAAGGTGGTACAATTCCCATTATAAAACTATCCATTTTTAAAGTGAAAAGTGGGAATGAATTCCTATTTGGAAATAGAAGTAAAATCAAGGTTTTGGCCAGAATCGTACCCCTATGTGAGTATGAATGCGCCTAACAGTATGCATGTCATCACCAGTATCCAAATAACATAATCATATGTGCCTAAGCGTCTATAAATAGTAGTCACGCTCTTTCTAAGGGTAAAACTCTCCTAGAGTCCAACTAGTATCATAACCATGGCCTCGGGCTTAATAACATATACCCAATATAACAAGGCCTCATAACTCGAGACACCACGATAATCGTGGGTATAAATACACTACAAGGATCTAATCGTGAAAAACCTCCTGAATCACTAAGTCAACTGGTAAAACTCGTACCAAAGAATCCTTAATCATCAACTATGGTTACCATGGTTATAATAAAGGGTAATAAGAGTCTCTGGCTATAACAAGTATTTTATACTAGGGTTCGGGTCATATTTCTACCCCCAAACCCCCTAAAATAGGCTAATCCATGCTACACTAGCCATACTCACATCCTATAATCCCTACCTTGCATGCAATCTATACTTTCCACAATCTCAGAGAGAAAAGTATACAGAAGCCTACCTGGATACCGAACTACAATACTTGAATCATCCATAATTTATCCGTCGTTGCTCCATGATCCTGAATCAATGTTACACTATTAAAATAGTAACCTACACGTCATTACAAATAAAATAATGCCCATATTGTAATATAATACTCCAGGCCCAAAATTAGGTCAATAATGGGCCCGTGGGGCCCGCTAATGGAATTATAAAATTGAATCCGTCACGAGGTCCATATAATTATAAGGAATGTGTGCTCAAAAGTTGAGTACAAATGAAGCAAAATTTGGGGGCCCAAATCAGCCCCTTAAGTATAGGAATTTAAAGCCCTAATTTCTAAGAAATAACAAGGAAAAAAGCAGAATTATATGAGAAAAAATAATGAGAAATAATCATGGAATGTGAAACCAAGTTATCTTAGCCTCAATAATGATTTCCCACACTTTTCCATGCTCCAAGCTCCAATATTGGCAAAAAAGAAAAGTGTTTTTGAATCACAATTTTAGTCGGAAATCAAGAAAAATGAAATGAATATTCTTGAAAAATAGGATAAGTGAAGGTAAAATCACATATACAATGATCATACAATACCAAAGCATTGATAATCACCTAAAATGGAGCTTCCTAACTCCCGAAATGTCAAAAATACTAAAACCTCGCGATATGCCAATTTAAGCACTACCTAGGTGCAATTTTTGTTCTTCGCGTTCGCGGGACCCCCACCGCATTTGTGAAGGACAAATTTTGGAGTTGACTATTCAAAAAAAGGTCCTTCTTGGGGTTTACGGGCCCCCAACCGCGTTCACGAAGAAGAACCTCTTCACCAGAAAACTAGCAATTTCCAAAACTTGTTTTTGATCCTCGGAACTCATCTGGAACCCTAAAAACATGAACCAATAGTGCAAATTAATCATAAAACATGTTTTGGATACAATTGAATCATATAATTTATAAAAAAAGGTTGTTTGCAGCAAATTAACCCTCGAGACCCCTTTTAGGCTATTTTAACTAATTTTTGCCTAAACGCTCAAAACGAAATTTAAAGACTCGGGACCCAAACTAACTATGCAACTAACCCAAAATTGACATTTCGAATTCAACGGAACCATCAAAACTTTCATACGAGATCATTTTGATAAAAAGTGGATCCTCACCTATAGTTTTGTTTTAACCAATTTCCAACCAATAACCCAAAATGAGTCTGAAAGCCTTGGGACCTGAACCAAGGGTTCCCCTAGCCTAAAATCGACGTTCCAAAGTTGATGAGGCTATCAGAATTCTCATCTAAGGCTATATACTAGGAGTTTTGGCCCGAGACCAATTTCTTAACAGCGAAAGCTCCAAAACAGGAAAATGAGCCTAAAATCCAAATGAATTGTCCGATAACCAAACCAAAAGTTTTGACAAGTCATAAAGGACCTGCAGCCACTGTGGGAAGGCTCAAAACACCGGCAACATGTGGAAATCAAGGAAATAACCTGGAGGTTCATTACATGAAGTCAAAGAACAGAAAATATGCAAAGTCAAGTCAGTTATCACTTATGGAAGTTACAACTCGTGAAGAGAAAATTTGAGTCCATCTGACTCGTACTATGAACTCATGAGAAAAAAGAGCATAGAAGTTTCAGAGTGAACTCAGTGAGCACAATTGAAGGTACAACTCACATGTGGCAACCACGAGTCGTACCTTGAGAGTTCAGCGGAAGTGTATGATGACTAAGTACAAACTAGGCCTTTAATCTACGAGTTGTGACTACACTGTATGACTCATATAAACTACCGAGCCTGCAATCTCATTGGGTTTAGGATAGGTTTTATATTTATCTATAAATACCTTTCTTAGGTATTTTTTACTATTTATGCACATTCTATCCTAAGAAACATATTGTAATCATTTGATACAAATATTATTTGGTTTTTAGAGATTATTCATACTTTGATTTTTGATTATTAAGCTCGCTTTGATAATATAAGATTACGTATTTTCTCTACTTAGTTCCTAAGTTTATAATGACGATTTCTTTTACAAATTCTTGTTATGATCTTACGAACATGAGTAGTAAAATCTCAAAACTAGGGTTGTGGGAACCATAATAAATTAATAAAGTAGGTTAAAGTACATAGTGATTCTTAAACGGTGTTCATGTATGTATTGTTCTTCCCTTTATTGATTGCTTTTTAATGGTTGCAAAAGTTAGAGCTAACTTTAATTATTACTTGCTTGACCATAGGGGTAAATAATGGGAAATGGGATCAAAAATGGAGATTTGAGGATATCAACACTCAAATAATAGCTTGAGCTTTGGCCAGGGATAGCTAATTCGAGATCAACGATATAAAGGTTAGTAAAACAAACACTCATAGGCTGTAGTAACCCTTGTGATGATTTTTAGTTTTTTCTATTTTTTGACTATTTTTCCCTTCCTCGTTGTTACTTTAAATCATTTATGAGTCGTGGAGATGGTTGGTAGGTCCCCCAAAGCATTCGGATGTGATTTATATGAGTTTGAGATTTTAAGCAGCTTTTATAGTGGCGTAGTTGACTTTGGTCAATATTTTATGATCCGAGCATCGGATGAGAGTTTCATCAATTCCATTTGATCTGAAACATCCATTTTGAATTAGTAGAGGGGTTGGTTCGAGTTTTGAGACTATATTATGAGTTTTGAGTATTAGAGCAAAAACTAATTATTTTTGCCTAAAAGGTTCCCGGGTGGTAACTTGTTTATAAAAACCTCTTTTGGAAAATCTAATAGTTCTATTGAGTCCGAAATGTCGAAATTAGGCTAGTAGCATTATCGAGTTATTTCTATGGGGTCCCGAACGAATCTCAATTATTCAATCGGGACATTTCCTTAGTCCATTTCACTGCTGGTGCACAGTTATGGTAAACCAGGTATTTACTTATCGTGATTTTATGGAGGTGAGTCACGATGGCGAGTAGTATGATGTTATTCAATGCAATCGCATGGTAGTTATCTATGATCGCGAGGTCTAGGTTGGGTTGCTGTCAAGATCTCGTGGCTACCTCCCCCGATCTCGATGAACAATTTTAAAAGCGCTCAATGTTGACCTTGCCATCACGTGGGAAGGGTCTCAAGGTACTGTTTATAGAATAGTATATAAACCCCTATTTCATGATTTTTCATCATTTTTAGACTTTGGGACCTCGGTTTTGGGCGATTTAAAGAGGGTTTTTCATCAAACTTGACTTACGTATGCTTAAACCTATTTTCTATCATTATCAATTGATTTTATTGCTAAAACATCCTCAAAACTTATATTGTTAAATTTAAAATTTTGGGTTTTACCCAATATATAAAAGTGAGAAATTGAGTTTTCAATAATTTCAACCTCGATTTCAACTCGGTTATCGTATTTAGAACCCTTAAATTATTGATAACATGGTTCTTTATTAAAATTCTATATTTACCTATTATTTTTTAGGTCGATTTTCAAAGTGATTTTGGATCCGGAACCAAAGTATGCTATTATGGGTATCAATAGACTCCTAATTGCGCAAAGTATCCATTTTGATAGATTGAGAGCAATCCAAAGCTTCTCGAAGGGAAAGGCTTCTTGTTGAAGGGTTCGGGTTCATCTTATCGGCTTTCGAGATAGGTTATGGGATAACATTCTACAGACCGGGTGTGAACACCTAATACACCATTTTTGTGTTTAAAATAAAATTTTTTAGGTATAAATTAGATATTTTAATATTTATGTCCTTTCTAAAAGTATTTGAAAATTATAAAAAATAGTCACATTTTAGGATAAGTTTCGTCCTTATTTTTCAAAAGAAAAAAGGAAATCTAAAAAAATATGTTTTTTTTTTAATTCAGATTTTAAAAAATAAGCTAGTGATTTTAGTTTTTTTTTTTTGGGGACTAGTTATTTACCTTTGTCATATTTTTATTAGTCTTGAACTAGTTAGTTAATATTTTATACCTTTTATATATACACGTACGTAATAATATCAAGGCAATTAATCCTAATCCTACACAAATACCTTCACCGCCTTAATCCCCCTAAGGGCTAAACCAATTCTAATCACCGCCTCAAATTTCTCCTTTAAAACTAATCCTAAATCACCCAAAACAACGACCACTCCACATAATTAACCAGCACAAGCAAATTAATAACCCACTTCCACACCATTACTAACTCTACAAACCTTTTCCCTCAAGTAACAACTCAACCCTTACCCCTATATATACCCACCTATACACACACATGGACTAGCCTACGTTCCCAGCAACAACAACCAATTACTCCCTCAAGATACCCACTCCAAAACAGCCTCCAAGTAACTCCCTCATGTCCTGAGGATTGGTTCATGATTTCAAGTTCGTGGCTTTTGAACGTTAGCTTTTGAAAATTAATTTTCACAAAAGGTAACCCTCAATCTTCCTTTGTAATGTAGTTTAACTAATTTTAATATAATATTATTAAGTTTCTCAAACTCATATGTGTTTAATCTATTAATATTTTTGATGTTATAATACAAAGAATGTTGAGATTTTTGTATCATTAAAATTCAATGTAGAACTTTATATAATATGTGATCATGTATCGTATTCTTAAAGGTTGAAATTTGACCTCACTCTTAATTAAAGTGTAAATATCTATATGTTCATAAAATTATTTGATATGTATATTCGGGTTTTCTTGTACTACGTTAGTAAAGGGCACTGGTTTTAATTATTTGAAGCTATCGGTAATTTTCAGTGGTAGAAGTTTTCTTTTAACCAAATATTATATTAAGGGAATAGAAAATTATAAAAAAATTAATTATAGGCAAAAGAATAATTAGTATGGCATTGCTTTAGATCTATTACTCCCGAAATATGCAAAAAGTAACTTATTTATTATCATAATTCTCTATTAGGTTGGACACATAACTTTTTTTATAATAATCGGTCTTTTATTACAATCAAGTAAATAGGTCGCTAGAATGTTTAATAAATTTTAATCATTAATGTATCAACGTTGATCATGTGTGTGGTTACGCTCCTTGATTAACTTCTATAATTACAAGGCTCTGTGTGCGGCTACGCTCCTTAGCAAAAAAATATAAGTCACAATGTTACACATTTTTCCTTAGGTAAACTAAGCACTTAACCAATATAACTTTATCCAAGAATTAATTTAAGTCGAACACAAGTCAATAAAGTGACTGTGCTAGAACCACGGGACTCGAGGGATGCCCAACACCTTCCCCTCGGTTAACAAAAATCTTTATCTGAATTTTTAGTTTGTAGACCAATAATAAAGAGTCAAATTTCCTTTTGATTAGGGATCCAAATAAAGTGACTTGGAACACCAAAGCTCAATTCCAAGTGGCGACTCTGTACATAAATAATCCCTTTCCAAAATATCACTTTAATTAGAAAAACCCTTAAAAACCAAATGTTAGCGTGGTTAAAAAAAGTTGTGTGACATATGGCGACTCTACTGGGGATTAACCAGAATTCGTGCTTTGTATATTGACTCATGTTTGATTTTAATTATTACTTGGATATATGTATTGCATTTATTGGCCTAATGTGCTCTTTGCATGCTTATTTACTGCTTTGATATTTTAAGACTGTATCTATAAACTGTCTTCTTTCATGCACCCCTCTGAGTCTCTGAATATCTGTACCACTATTTAATGTGTGTACGGGTATGCCCCATAAAACTTTCTATCTAAGACGAACTAGTATTCGGTTACGATCATTGTTTAAGGAATATTAGCCACACATGTTAGGCGGGGTTGGACCACCAGTAGAACTAAAATAGCTCTGCTATCGGTAAACTGGCCCTCCCCGATCTGAGTTATCCACTTGTATTAGCAAGTCTAGACACCTTTTCCTTTAGGATGTTAAACCTTGCAGAACAAAACCATGATCGGTGAATATACTTTTTAGCCTACTCTTTGTTCACATCATGTGTATGACCTAGTGGGACTCAGCGCAGGGATCGGGTCTGTCTAAGACAGTAACCATTTTAAAGACCACCATGTTCATTTTGTATGCTATCTGAAATATATTTATTTGAAAGGCTTTTGCATATGGGAAAAGAGAAAAGATTCTTTCATTTTTAAAAAAAACAAAGAGAGGAGAAAAATCCTTTTGAAGTAAAATCTAAAAAATTCTTTGATTTTTTCTTTTTTGTCTTTTATAAAGAAAAGTCAAATTGTTTCTTTTAACTTAATAAACTACACGGACCTGATGCTCATCATCTGGCGTGATACGTAGGCAACCCTCCTTACGTTCAACCCTACCTTTATATACATTTATATATGTATATATTTTATACTAAAAAATAGCCATGTGAGATTTATTCATGACCAAACATTTTTTTCTTTAAAACCCTTTTCTTTTATGCATCTTTTCTTACTTTAACAAATTTTTATATAGGTATGTGTTAACATTTTCTTCTCTCAAAAGATAAACCATGAATCCGCCAACTAAAGGAACATGTGATAAAAGCCCTAGGGTCGAAGGAATATCAAAATTCATAATTTTCGATCAGACACCACTGCTTTTGTGGCAATGGTGGAATGAAATGGAGAGGCAGGATCGAAGGATAGTAAAAGACTATTTTGGACACCAGAAGAGATGTGTTTGAGGCATTGATTGAAGCTTGGGATCAGAATAACAATATTTTTCGTTTCTTAAATTTTGAGATGACCCCAACTCTAGAGGAATTAGCAAGCTTCATAGGGGTAGGCTCCAATCGTCGAGGTTTTGATCTTTGAAATAAGAGACCTATAGTTCTTAAGAATGTGGATGGGATTAAGTTCTTGAAATTATTGAAAATCAATCAGATGAAAATAGTAAGTTTGGAGGAAGGTTGTATTTCTTTGGAATTTTTATTCCATAGGTTTGGGCCGAGAGGAAGGATTTGAGGAGAATCAAGGCTAATTGTGCAACAAAGGAGACCTACATAAATAGAAGGAACAAATACGCTTCGGTTTCATGGTTGCATTCTTAGGGTGGTTAGTTTTTTCGGAGGGTGATGGCAACATTGATATCCGTCTAGCTAGAGTAGTGCAAGCATTAACCAAGATGGATAATCCCACTATTGTACCCATGATTCTTAGAGATATCTTTCGCGCACTAGCCAAGTGCAAAAGGGATGGAACATACTTTGAAGGTTGCAATATTTTTCAGTAAATGTAGTTCCTGGAACATTTTTATTATCACCCTTATGCACTGTGAGCTAGCGACTGGTTAAATCGTGTGACTACTTATGAGGAGAGGGCCTTTAAAAGTAAACTTCCAATTGGGATCAAGGGGTTGAAGGAAAAGGTCTCTAAGTTGACTGCCGATCAGATTATCTCGAACTACTATTGGTTCCCAACATAAGATATCATTTGTATGTTCTCATACCATCCTTATTTTGTGATGATTGGACTTAGAGGCGTCCAACCATATGTCCCACTTCATGTAATGTGCCAATTGGGTCGAATTCAATTGATTCCTCAAAGAAGGAACATGATTGAATTCATGTACGATACTCCTCTAGGTTTTCTTTTAGATAGTGACGAGATACTAAAGTTTTGATATGGAAGAATAATATCTGAGTCAAATGAAATGGTAGAGGATCGTGATAGGGGAAATGTGGTTCTTAGGTACCTTTTGTGGTTGCATAATCCATCCCCACCTGAAAAAGAAAAAGAAAACAGGATAGAGAATCAGAGCTTCGAGCCAGAGTCAGACAAGCCCATCTTGAAGTAGAACACGAGTTTTAGAAAAGGCTGAACAAGCAAAAAATTGAAAATGAAGAAAGAATTGCGCAGATATGTGAAGAGATAGAAAGGGACTATCAGTTAGCTCTAAAAGTTTTGAAGAAAGATTTAAGGCGCATCAAATAAAAGTACGACCAATTAGTGAAAGAGTTAGAAAGTAGAGTTGAGTCGGCACAAACAAAGGTTGAAGTAGATGAATACTCAATCCAAGTTTTGCAAGAAGATTTAGGCATTATTGAGGTTGCTATGGGGTAACAACAGGATAAATTCGGAAAGGAAAGGGCTCAATTTTTACGCACATAGGTCAGGCTTCAAGCTCAAGTAGAAGCCTCCATGGAAAAGGAAAGGGAAGTTGCAAGGCATTTTACGGCACATCAGGCAAAAGTTGAGATCGAGAAGAACCAACGGATGATTGAGGGAGGTGCACTTCACAACCAAATTGAAGAACTTGAGGTACATGAAGACCATTTGAACCATACAATATATATAACTCAGCAATGGCTGCAAAAATGTCATGAAAGTATGAATGAGTCCAAAGGACAAGTACTTCAGCTCAAAGAGACATCAGTGGCTTCTTATCTACACCGAGATGATGAGACCCTGGGTCGACAGACATGTGCCTTTGCTTCATATCTGTCGAAAGCATTGGCTGAAATATTCAAGTCTAGAGGGGAAATTGGGGCCCAGGGCCCAAAGCACCTTGAGAAGACATCATGGATTATGTTTCCTTTTCTCTGGTCCTTAGAGTCATTTTAGTTTAGTTTCTTCAGCTTTTCGTGTCTGTTGCATTTTTCATTATTTATTTCCTTGAGTCATTATACTTGGTATATTTTGAGAATGAATGGAATTTTTTTAAAAAAACTGCTTTATTTTTATTTATTTATATCTTTTTTCCTCCTCTTGTTTTACTTTTTTTTTTTAAAAAAAAACCAACAAAACAACTATTATTATTTTCTCGAACTACGCAATAATCTGATTCATGTACAACAGATACGTAGGCAACCCTCAACAGGTTCGATTGAAATGCTTTCAAAAAAACATACAAAAAGATTAGAGGAAACATTGAAACAAACTCATCTAAAAGAAGGAAGGAGACACCAAAAAGCCTTCTGAAGCTCATTTTAGAAATAAATGATGTTAGGAGCATGGAATACATACTATGTGTTATTAATATGTATGATATACTAAATACTAACACGTTTGTTTTATTAAGAGTGAGAAAAAGAAAAGGGTGGTTGGTTTGTCGTTAAACTGGCATCTCATCAGCAAAATGACACACAAAGAAGGGATCGAGTCTGAAAAAGAAGAAATCCAAGCTCAGTTGGCTCCCTAGGAATACGCATCAATAGAGGATATAAGGCTACTAAGGGAATAAATTGTCGAAATGTACCAAGCCTGAATGAATGGACAAGCTCCACCCTCTTCAATCCCCATACTTTTGGACACGATTATTTTGACCTCCACTCAGGCCCAAAAAAACGGATCCACTTTACCTTCTTGGGTTCGACCAACACGTTCACACATTTTCCACGGTTGGAACCTCTAATATATTCCCTCCAAATACATCTCTCATAATCAATCCACTTTTTATTTTTGAAGTGCAAATTACTGCAGGCCCTCAACCGACAGTGGTACAGAGGTCCAACAATGAGCCCCATCCTAATCAATATTATTCTCCTGAGTTGACTTTTAAAGTCCTGGACTCATGTTAGACCACTCTTCAACACAGTTCCCCTATCGTGTCGAGAAAACTACTAGGAATGAGGAATAAGAGGAAATGGCAAGGAAAATGAAAAATTTAGAGAAAAGTGTAAGTGATATGCAAGGACTGGAAGGACGCCAAAGTGTTTCGTTCAGAGACTTGTGTTTGTTCCCCCATGTTCATCTACCCGTCGGTGATCTAAGGCGTATTTATATGTCTTATTGCCGACTCTAACCCATGTTTACCTTAGTTTTGAGAGCAATAAGTATGTATTTTGTATGGTTTTGATGGAATACGTGATATTGTGCTAACAAATGTGATTAGACCCTTGTAGGTGGAATTTCTGACTATTTGGAGCATTTTTAGCATGGAAAGCGAGGCTTGGAGGAGCTACGAGCAAAGGATATTGAAGATAAGAGGCAAGCCAAAGATTTGAACTTGAAGAATACAACCAAATCCGCAAAGAAAAGCCGACGAAAGGAAGAAAATCAGAATTTAAGGGCCTGGCATGCCAAGGGGCGTGCCGAGCCACTTTTGTCAAAATTTCTACTCAAGTGGGCAGCAGGGGGGCGCGCCGGGCCATTTTTTGGCAAATTTTTGCCCCGAGTTTTTGTCTATAAATAGGGCTTTTGGGTTATTGTATCATAATTCCATATTCACTAGACTACTTTGGGCATTTTTTTGGCATTGAAATTAGGTTTCATTCTTCTTCTTTTCAGTTTTTATTTCTTTTTATGGTATTTTATCGCTTTAATATGTTAATTGAAGTTATGAGTGGCTAAAATTCCTCATTCTTGGGGTTGAGGCTATGAATATGAATCTCTTGAGTGGAATTTTATCGGTTTTTGCTGAAGATTATCATGAGTTGGTTATTCTTATATTCTTAATTTCACTATTTTAATGCTTGATCACCATTGAATAAATCCCTTGTCTTGAGGTGAGCTCGAGAGAGAACTAAAAGATAGAACGTGGAATATAAGGAGTCTGATCTTTACTCGCAGAAGGGATTCCAAGAGATTAATATACGGTTAGGACCGAGAGGTACCTAATCCACCGCGCTTGTTTAATTACGAGAAGATAGCTTAAAGGCATTAGAATTGGTTAAACTTATCACCGCTCAATGATGTTGTTAGGTTTCCAATTTCTAGTAGAAGGTTATAGTTTGGAGACGAATATAATTGTAACATTAACATCGGGATCAATAACCAAGATAAACGACTCAAATTTCTTAAACCAGTAACAATTATGCTCAAGAGATGACGTTTGGAGTGCCTTGACCCTGGGAATTTATTTTTTATTGACTTTTAAAGCATATTTGCAAAAACTGAAGTTACGGTAGTGAAGACAGGAGTTTATAGTCTGCAATAATTTAATTTTTAGCAACAAATCCCTTTTCCTTTTCACAACATTAGTTTTTAATTATTGTTTGACATCTAAAATTGATTTCTGTTGACGAAAGTTCCTTGGGTTCGATATCTGTCTCTTTTAAAGGAGCCATTATATTACTTGAATGACCACGTACACTTGCGTGTATATATGGGTTGCAACAAGTTTTTGGCTCCATTGTCGGGGACTTTCAAATAGATAGATTTCAATTATTAACGTTTTTACTTTAATTTTCAGCTAAAGTGTTGACAACTTGATCTTAGCTGTTCTATTTTGCAGGCTTACTTCATCTAAATGCTGGTAAGGAACAAAGATTTGGTAACCCCGCAGTCTGAACCTAAAAGATACTTCTATAGATTGAGGAGACAGTCTGTAGATTACCCAATCCCGCAAGTCGAACTGGTTGACGAAGGCATACGGGGTGATCCCGTAAGAATTGAAGAACCAGTTATGGATAGACGTGAGCTGGTAGTGATGGCATCTAGGATAGTTCGCGATGTGGAAATCCCACTCGCTACTAATGTGACCTCTAGTATTCTTAAACCGGCAGCTGGAGGTAGATTTGAGCTTAAATAGAACATGGTGCAACTCTTGTACTCAAGTGGACAGTTTACAGGTCTTGCTCATGAGGATCCACAGAGGCACATTTGAAATTTTTTGGAGATCAGTGAGACATATATTCCTACAGGTGTGTCTTCGGATTATGTGAGACTTACTTTGTTCCCCTTTTCTCTGTTAGGGGAAGCAAGGAGGTGGTTAGATGCAAAGCTGGCTAATTCTATCACTACTTAGGATGATCTTGCTCGAAAATTCTTGATAAGGTTCTTTCCATCTCGAAAGATAGCAAAGCTGAGGAGTGAGATATTGAGTTTCAGACAGAGAGATGATGAAAATTTATATCAATCTTGGAACAGATTCAAATCCATGTTGAGGGATTGTCACCATCACTACCAAGCTAATGAAGTGTTGGTGCATACTTTTATTGAGGCTCTCGACCCCAACACTAAAATTCTACTTGATTCAGCTGTAGGTGGACATGCTTTAGAAAAGACTTACGATGAATTATATGCTTTGTTAAATCATATTTCGCAGGGAAATCCAGATTGGCATAGTGATAACTCTAGAAATTCTACAAAGAAGGTTGCTGGGAAACTAGATATCGATGCAGTCACTGCATTATCTGCCCAAATTTCAGCTATGCAAAACATGATGAACAATCACTTCAGCAGTTTGAATTTGGGGCAGCAACGAGCTCCCGTAAATGCAGTACAATAATAGGTTCCTGTGGTGTGTGATGTATGCGGAAACGGGGACCATACCAGTGAGTTGTGCAGTGCAAATCCAAATTTCGTGAATTTTGTGGGTAATGCCTAGAAAGGAGTTGGAGCACAGACTTATGGAAATACTTACAATGTTGGGTGGAAAAATCACCCGAACTTATCTTGGGGAGGTAATCAAAATCAATATAGGCCTCAATGATATGCACCACAATACAACCAACAACAGAGTCAAGGTAATCAAGTGGGTGCTAAGACTGAAAATATGAGCATGGAAGATATGTTGAAGCAAATTATGGCAGAGCAAGCTAAGCTGGCAGCAGATGTGTGAAACAATTAGTTGGATACTCGAAATTTGGAAAAGCAATTGGTCAGTTGCAAATACATAGAATACAAGGCCTGAATGAGGGCTTCCAGGTGATACCGATCCTAACCCAAAGTAGGTGAATGCTATTGTTACTCATAGTGGTAAGCAGTTAGAGGATATAGTTCCACCAATAAAAGAATTGGAGCCGAAAGTAGTTATGGTTGAAAGCGAACAAGTTGAGTCTGACAACAGCTCCAAAGATGATAAAGTGATCCATAGTGTAAAGTTGCCTCCTCCTTTTCCGCAGAATTTCAAGAAGAAGAAGGAAGACGAATGCTTTGGTTAGTTCATTGAACTACTTAAACAAGTGCACATTAATTTGCCTCTTTTGGATATCTTGCAGGGTATTCCAAAGTATGCTAAGTTTGTGAAAGATATTGTGGCAAACAAGAGTAGATTGACAGAGTATGCCAAAGTTGTATTGACTGAGGAGTGTAGGTCTCGCATTTAAAACTGGTTACCCACCAAGCTGAAGGATCCTGGAAGCTTCACTATAAAAATTACTCTGGGAGATCATGTCTATGCTCGTGGGTTGTGCGATTTGGGCGCTAGTATAAATCTGATCCCCACTTCGGTTTTTAAGGAGTTGGGTTTGGGTCGTCCTAAACCTACTACTATTATTTTTAAGCTTGCAGACCAATCCATGACTAGACCTGATGGTATTGTTAAGGATGTTCTGTTTCAAGTGGGTTCGTTGATCTTTCCGGTTAATTTTGTGGTGCTGAATTTTGAGCCTGACCCGGAAGTCCCATTTATTTTGGGGCATTCGTTTATGGCCACAGGAGGTGCGATCATTGATGTAGCAGCAGGGAAACTGACTATACGAGCTCATGATAAAGTTGAGGTGTTTGATGTTTATAGGGCTTTGAAGCTACCAGAAATTTATGAAAATTTGTCAGCTATTACAGCTATAGATTTGGCGGCAAAAAACATCCACACTTTGTCTACAGATCCTTTGGAAAAAGTTTTGATGGGCCAAGATATTTTTGGTGATGCAGAAGATATTGATATAGTGTAGGTTCTTGATCTTATGGGTATCTATGCTAAATAGGGTAGATGGAAACCTTTAAATAGTCCACTCGGTCGTCCAACCAAGCCATCAATTGAGGAGGCACCGAAGCTTGAATTGAAAGAACTTTTGTCTCATCTTCAATATTCTTTCCTAGGTGATAATGAGACCCTTCCTATTATTCTTGTAGCAAATTTATCAAGGGAACAAATTGATGCAGCATTGGTGATACTCAACAGAAGAAAGAAGGTTATTGGTTGGCAGGCGTCTGACATCCATGGTATTAATCCGGGTTTGTGTATGCATAAAATTTATATGGAGGAAGGGTATAAGCTGAGTGTGAAATAACACTGATGCTTGAATCCAGTAATGAAAGAAGTTGTAAGGAAAGACATAATTAAGTGGTTAGATTCGGGCATTGTCTACCCTATCTCTGACACTACATGGGTAAGTCCAGTACAGTGTGTCCCGAAAAAGGGTGGTATGACGGTGATCATGAATGATAATAATGAGTTAATTCCTATAAGAACTGTGACTGGGTGGCGTATTTGCATGGATTATTGGAAACTAAATGATGCTACGAGGAAAGACCATTATCCAATCCCTTTTATTGATCAGATGTTGGATTGTTTAGCCGTGCAGAAATATTATTGCTTTGTTGATGGGTATTCCGGGTACAATAAAATTGCTATAGATCCTTAAAATTAGGAGAAGACTACATTCACATGCCCTTACGACACTTACGCTTTCAAGCGTAAGCCCTTTGGATTGTGCAACGCACCAGCTCCTTTTCAACGTTGCCTGATGGCTAATTTCTATGACATGGTGGAGGAGTTCGTAGAGATATTTATGGATGATTTTTTAGTCTTTGGTAACTCTTTCGAGGTATGTTTGCAAAACCTTGATCAAGTCCTTGCTCGGTGTGAAGAAACTAATCTTGTCCTCAATTGGGAAAAGTGTCATTTCCTTGTAACGGAAGGTATAGTTCTTGGACATAAAGTGTCAAAGCAGGGGCTCGAAGTTGATAGAGCAAAGATTGAAGTTATTGAGAAATTACCTCCACCTATGTCGGTGAAAGGGGTGCGTAGTTTCTTGGGACATGCTAGGTTCTATAGACGGTTCATTAAAGATTTTTCCAAGATTGCACGCCCCATGTGCACGCTCTTAGAAAAGGATGTTAAATTTGTATTTTGCGAGGCATACGTGAAGGCATTTGAGGTATTGAAGAAGAAGTTGGTTGAGGCACCCATCCTTATTGCTCCTGATTGGGCTTTACCATTTGAGCTCATGTGTGACGCAAGTGATGTTGTAGTGGATGCAGTTCTTGGGCAGCGGAAGAACAAGATATTTCACTCTATTTATTATGCAAGCAAGACCCTTGATGCAACATAAGTGAATTATACAGTGACTGAAAAGGAGATATTATCTTTGGTGTACGCATTTGATAAATTTAGATCATCTTTGGTGGGTACTAGCGTCATTGTATACACGGATCATGCTGCAATACATTATTTGTTCAATAAAAATGATGCTAAGCCATATTTGATTAGATGGATCTTGTTGTTACAAGAGTTTGATTTGGAGATTAAAGATAGGAAGGGGTCAGAAAATCAGATTGCTGACCATCTTTCTAGACTTGAAAGCTCGACACATGTAGTTGATGATGGGCGTATTTGTAAGGAATTTCCATATGAGCAATTGTTAGTTTTGGGGGTTGATGAGTTGCCATGGTATGCAGACATTGTGAATCTATTGTTAAGTGGGCTATTTCCTCCTAATTCGAGTCCTCAACAAAAGAAGAAGTTGTCATATGAGTCACGTTCTTATATTTGGGATGAGCCTTATTTATTCAAGCAAGGGCCTCATCAAGTAGTAAGAAGATGTATTCCGGATGCGGAGGTGAAACAGGTGTTGGAGAGATGCCACGCATCACCTTATGGTGGTCATCATGGTGGTGAACGCACAGCCCAAAAAATTCTGCAATCAGGTTTCTTCTGGCCTTCTATATGTAAATATGCTCATGCATTTGTGAAGAGTTGTGACCAATGCCAATGTATGGGGACGATTGCAAAGAAACATGAGATGCCTCTAACTAATATCCTAGAAGTTTAAATCTTTGATATATGGGGGATAGATTTTATGGGCCTTTCCCGAAGTCGAATGGTAATCAATACATACTTGTAGCAGCGGATTATGTGTCTAAGTGGGTAGAGGCAGCTGCTCTTCCTACGAATGATTCTAAGGTTATGGTAAAGTTCCTTCAAAAACATATCTTCACAAGATTCGAAACTCCAAGAGCTATTATTAGTGATGGAGGTTCACACTTTATAAATTATTAGGTGAAGAGTGTGTTGGCTAAATATGGTGTTAGACACAAGGTCTCAACAACGTATCATCCTCAAAATAGTGTCCAAGTGGAAGTGTCTAATCGTGAGATAAAATAAATCTTGCAAAAGACGTGAATACTCAGAGGAAAGATTGGTCACTCAAGCTAGATGATGCTCTTTGGGCTTATCGAACTGCGTATAAGACACCTATAGGGTCTTCTCCATATCATCTTGTCTTTGGGAAAGCATGTCACCTCCCAATTGAGCTTGAGCACCAAGCATATTGGGCGGTGAAGAAGTTGAATCTTGATCCGAAGCTGGCTGGTAACAGAAGGTTGTTGCAAATCCATAAGTTGGAAGAGTTTCGTTTCCATGCATATGAGAATGCGAAGATCTACAAGGATAAAACGAAGTGATGGCATGACAAGCACATCCTCCACCGCACTTTTGAGCTAGGCCAGTTGGTACTACTGTTTAACTCGAGACTTAGGTTGTTTCCGGGTAAGCTATGATCTAAGTGGAGTGGGCCTTTTGAGGTAAGTCTCACAACTCCTCATGATGCAGTGGAAATTTTGAATAAAGATGATGGTATGACATTTCTTGTAAATGGCCAAAGATTGAAGCACTATTTTGATGAAGAAGAAAAGCAGAAGGAGGACGTGCTTCACCTTGATAATAATTGAGCTGAGTGTGGTCGAGCTGCGATATTAAACAAGGCGCTACATGGGAGGCAACCCATGAATGTATTGTAATAGTTAGGAATTATAAAGTAAAAATACAAAAAGAAGAGTCGTGCCACGACCAAAACTAAGGCGCTTGATGGGAGGCAACCCATTCCTTTTAAAAAAATTTCTTTTCTAACTTAGCTCTAGGATTTATTGTTTATGTAGAGACACACGAAGTACTTTTACATGAAAATCAACGAGAAAAAGGTAAATTAGAGGGTGATGATCTTTTGAAGGTACCGGGAAGGTAGGACATGTTTTGGAGCGAAGTTTTGCGTTTTGGGACTTGAAAAAGCCCCAATATAATGTGAAGAATGTGGAAAAAAATTCCCAGGTATGATTTAAGCAAGGAGCGCGCCAGGCCGCTCCTGCCGAATTTTCCATTTGCCTTGGCAGTGAGCAGGCGCGACACCTAGGGTGTCAGGCTGCTCCTGCCCATTATTTTGTGTGCCTTGGCAGTGAGCAGGCATGACACCTAGCGTGCCAGGCCGCTCCTGCCCATATTTTTGGCGAGACAGGCAGAGGGGTAGCACGGCAAAAGGCGTGCTGGGCCGCTACCCCCTTTAATTTTTGAGCTAAACTTTTTTAAAAGGATAACCCCATACCCCTCTAACCTACTTGATCCACCCTAACCCCACACTTTTAAATCCCCAATTCCCTTTTCATTCTTCAAAATTCCTTTGTCCCATACCCGATTTTCTCTCCCACCACATAAAATTTTTTCTCCTCCTTTCACTTATCTTCCAACACTAAGGGCTATTCTCCCCTTCCTATCTTGGGATTGTGATTGCAAGACTACATTAAAGCTACCAAGGTATGTTTTCTTTGATCTTTCTCTCTCTAAATTACTATGAGCATGTTGGACAATTAGGGATTCTTGATATTCAAATTTTCGATGCCCTCTATGTTCTTGGTCATTTGATTGGATTATTATGCTAGGGTGGGAAGTTATGTGGTGTCCTGAATGAAAACTTGAAATGCAAGTGATGTTGTTCTTATTAATCTTATTTTTAGTTGCATAACTTGTAAGTGGGTTTAACTTTCATGGTAGTGTTTGAGAGAATTGTTGGTTGACATCACTTGATATAACCCATATATTATTGAATGTGTATGAAAATTGTTTGAATTCTTGAGTAAAACAAGTAAACCATTCTAATGATAATTATGGGATTGTGGAACTTGTGTTGGGGATGTTGAATTTGTATCTGGGTTGGACTTTGGAAGTGGGCATTAAGTGATGAGGGGAAGTCTGAGTACCCTTACACCCATATATTTGGACTTGGTGTTGAGCAACTAAGTGTGGGGTGGCCCTTAAAGCCAACGCACATTGAGTTGGTTAGTTATCTTTACGTGGGAAATTGACATACTTGTGGAACTTTGTTACAGATACAATGTTAGAATCTAATGTGGCTGCTTCCAGTTCTCACAAGCGATGAAGGTCAGGAAATAAGGTCCCCGCGGCTCCCCTAGTCTCGAAAGGCCAGAAACAGAAATATGGGATAAATGCAGTCTCCAGTGCTGGCAAGAATTGGTACAAGAGCCACCCTGAAGCTAAATACTTTGCGGATGAGTGTATTAATAGGGCCAGTTTAGCTCAGACTTACCCTAAAATATTGGCTCAAATTGTGCAAGTGGGTATGGGATTCATCTTCGACAAACCTACAGATTGTAACCTTCATCTTGTGAGGGAGTTGTATGCTAATTGGAACCCAGATGCACCTACCAGTTTGGTGGTTGTCCGAGGGTCAGATGTTATACTTGATTCCCTGGGTTTAAATGGATTATTGGGAGTACACACTCGGGCTAGTCCCCACGACCTACTCAGGCAGAATGCTAAGCCTCCCTATGCAGAAATTCGACACACTCTTTACGGCCAACATTCGACAGCGAGATGGCTTCGTCATCACCATCACAAAAAAAGGTACCACATGAGTCTACCATATGCTTTTTTCAATAAAGAGGCACAAATTTGGTTGAATATTATGTGTTATTGCTTGATTCCGAGTAGCCACATGATAGAGGTCACTAGGGACCGTGTCTGTCTGGTGTATGCTCCCATGACAGACGTGGAAATTGATGTAGGTTCTGTGGTGTTGTCGGCTATGCGCCGAGCTCATCTACAAGGAGGTCTTCGATATGCTTTTGGCAGCATATTGACTAAATTAATGAGAGCATTCGAAGTGCCCGAAGAGGCATTTGATTATCATCCTCCTTTGATGCCGACACCTGTAGATGTCACCCAAAACAAGGCACCTGATGCACTCAACCTTACTCTCACCTTAGCAGAGCATCACGCTCGAGATGATGGAATTTTAGCCAGTATGTATGGGTTAGAGATGCTACAGCACAGGACTGGGGGTAGGCCCTCTATGGCGGAAGAGCTGAGCCAGGTTAAGAAGGATTATCCTCTTAACGAGCATGCCATGTCATTGTTGCAAATTGGGCCTAATTTTGTTGAGCCTGTGGATGATGACATCCCCACAGATGAGAATGACCGCCAGACCGATTCCGATGATGATGAGGTGGAGGCGGATGATACACCACTAGCAGTTCGTGGGCCGGAGGATGACGATTTTCTTGTCTGAGCAGGGAGCTCCTTACACCCTACTCTTGCCTTGTTTAATTTTTGTAGCATTGGGGACAGTGCTAATCTTTTAAGTGTGGGGTGGGGTGTTATGGGACTCCTTTGTATGTATGTATGTGTGTTTTTCTGTATGCTTCTAGTTGTTTTTATTTTGGGTTCCTTAGCCTTTGTTTTCGGTTCTTTTACTAAGGATAGTCCCTTTGAACCGTAGAAAACCACAAAAAGATTTTAATTTTTTTTTTTTAATTTTGTTTTTGGTTTTTATTACTTTGAGTCTCTTTTAGTCATAGTATTAGGATCTTTGCTCTATGATGGATAGATGACGATCGTCTTAAGAGCAAATTAGTCATGTATTGTTGGGTGTTCTTGCTTTCTATACAATTGTGCATACACGTTCAGTATGATGGTGGAACATGCTAAGATATACAATAGCAAGTGTTGAGACATCTAATTCTCACTTAGTCGACTTGATAAGTTACTTAATGTTGAACTCGTGCATGACTTCGTATAAATTGTATGGTGAGCCTACTTGAGTTAAACATGTGCGATGTGTGAGTGAGGTTTTTGTGATATTCCATGTGCATAATGATGTCTAAAACTTTCCCCATGTGTTTCCAAAGCAAAATAAAAGGTGCTGAGTTTAAGAGATGATATAGGCATTTCTTTGATAGCCATGTTTTATACCGACTTTATCTACCCTTTTTGCATTATCTTAGCTAGCCCTGTTGAGCCTTTAGCGTATTCTTTGGTAGACTTATATGTAGCTTAATATTTGTCTTTCAATGAACCATAATTTGATCCAAAACTCCTAAGCGCTTTAATTGAGAAATTAAGATGTTAAGGAGTTTAAAAATTGAAGAAGGAAAAAGTGAAGTTGAAGCCCCAAGTAAATAGCCTTTGGGTGTGTGAAAAAGTTTATGTGTTGTTGGTAGGGAGTATTGTAATGAAAAAAAAGAAGACGTGAATCATTTGTTGATAGCAGTTACTCCTTGCCTAATATGCTTAAGCTAGCTTAAAGAGATAAGGCAAAACAAAAGAGAGTTGGGAAGATAAAAGTGGTGGAAAATAGGTCGGTTGAAGGTGGTCTTAATGTAATTTGTAGTGTATTAAAGCACTTAGGGAAGATAGTAACTATTCTTAACCAAATAGTTCCTACCCGTCCCTTAGCCTACATTACAACCTTTCAAGTCCTACTTGATCTTGAGCTTTAACATTTTGACATTAGTGGAGTACTATACTAAGGGCAAGCTTATGGTTCATCTTGTGTTGCATGTAAATTCTTTTCGAGAGTGAGTGAACTTTTATTCATGCACCCATTTAATAATTACTTTGTGTGAATTATTGGGTGATTCTCTTGTGGCGAGGGCACATGTTTAGCGAAGTATGGTGATCTATTGGTAACGTGTCATGCATGAATTTGCAACTAGTAAAGTTGTTTTGTGATGATAGGTTGTTTCAATTTTCTATTCACTCTTTGGTGATACTAGCATGTTAGTGCATAATTTGTTGAATGTGGTTGTGTAGCTATGCAGGAATACCTATTGTGTGTCGGTTGTCTTAAGTCACCCGAGTTTGAGTGTAGTTATTGTTCGAGGACAAACAAAGGTTCAAGTGTAGGGTGGTGATCTAAGGCATATTTATATGCCTTATTGCCGACTTTAACCCATGTTTACCTTAGTTTTGAGAGCAATAAGTATGTATTTTGTATGGTTTTGATGGAATACGTGATATTGTGCTAACAAATGTGATTAGACCCTTATAGGTGGAATTTGCGACTATTTGGAGTGTTTTTGGCGTGGAAAGCGAGGCTTGGAGGAGCTACGAGTGAAGGATATTGAAGATAAGAGGCAAACCAAAGATTTGAACTTGAAGAATCCAACCAATCCATAAAGAAAAGTCAACGAAAGGAAGAAAATCAGAATTTAAGGGCCCGGCACGCCCCTTTTGTCAAAATTTCTACTCAAGTGGGCAGTAAGGGGGCGCGCCCAAGGGCATGCCAGGCCGCTCAGGTGCACCTGATCAGAGGCAAAAATTTACCTAAGTCCCAGGCGCACCCAAGGGCGTGCCGGGCCACTTTTTGGCAAATTTTTGCCCCCAGTTTTTGTCTATAAATAGGGCTTTTGGGTTATTGTATCATAATTCCATCTTCACTAGACTACTTTGGGCATTTTTTTGGCATTGAAATTAGGTTTCATTCTTCTTCTTTTCAGTTTTTATTTCTTTTTATGGTATTTTATCGCTTTAATATGTTAATTGAAGTTATGAGTGGCTAAAATCCCTCATTCTTGGGGTTGAGGCTATGAACATGAATCTCTTGAGTTGAATTTTATTGGTTTTTGCTGAATTTTATCATGAATTGGTTAATCTTATATTCTTAATTTCACTATTTTAATGCTTGATCACCATTGAAATAAATCCCTTGTCTTGAGGTGAGCTCGAGAGAGAAACTAAGAGATAGAATGTGGAATATAAGGAGAGTGATCTTTACTCGCGGAAGGGATTCCAAGAGATTGATATGCGGTTAGGATCAAGAGGTACCTAATCCACCGCGCTTGTTCAATTACCAGAAGATAGCTTAAAGGCATTAGAATTGGTTAAACTTAGCACCGCTCAATGATATAGTTAGGTTTCCAATTTCTAGTAGAAGGTTATAGTTTGAAGATTAATATAATTGTAACATTAACATCGGGATCAATAACCAAGATAAACGACTCAAATTGCTTAAACCAGTAACAATTATACTCAAAAGATGACGTTCGGAGTGCCTTGACCCTGGGAATTTACTTTTAAAGCATATTTGCAAAAATTGAAGTTACGGTAGCGAAGATAGGAGTTTATAGTCCGCAATCATTTCATTTTTAGCAACAAATCCCTTTTCCTTTTCGCAACACTAGTTTTTAATTATTGTTTAATGTCTAAAATTGATTTCTGTTGACGAAAGTCCCTTGGGTTCGATATCCAGCTCTTTTAAAGGAGCCATTATATTACTTAAATTATCACATACACTTGCGTGTATAGCTGGGTCGCAACAGTTTTAAAACCCCAAAGTTTGAGAAATATGATGGTCATGAAGATCCTATTGCTTATTTGAAGAGATATTGCAATCAACTGAGAGGGGATGGAGGAAAAAATGAATTACTCATGGCTTATTTTGGGGAAGCTTGGTAGGAATCACTCAGAATGGTTCATAGATCAAGATATTGCTAACTGGAACACATGGGATATTTTGGCTCAAAGTTTTGTTCTACAGTTCCAATACAATATTGACATAGTGCCCGACTATACTTCGCTTGCAAATATAAAAAAAGGAAACCACTGAAAGTTTCTGTGAATATGCTATTAGGTGGCAGAGCAAGCCGCGAGATTTAAGCCATCGATGAAGGAGTTGGAAATGATTGATGTTTTTCTCCAGGCCTAAGAACATGACTATTTTCATCACTTGCTTTCTTATGTTGGTAAGACATTTGTTGAGGTTATTAAGTTGGTGAAATGGTGGAAAACGACCTTAAATCCAAAAATATTATGAGTAAAAAAGCTCTTAAATCCACTGCACAAGCAATTCAAAATGGGTCTGTGGGTTCTGGAAATCAAAAGAAGAAAGAGAAAGGGTCTATGATGGCGTCCATCCAACAGGGACAATATAATACTCCTTAACATCATTATCCACACTACTCAATCGAACCAGCTCAGTACAGAGTGTTTAATACCCAGAAAAATGTTCGACCTCCTACTCACCCATAATGGCGGGCACCTACTCCACAAGGTTCTCATCCCCGACAACAGAATGTTCAAGCACCGTGTAATCCACTTCCAAAGGTAGATTATATAGAAGAGCAGGGCAGAGAGCTAACTTCACCCCGATTGGGGAATCTTACACAAGCCTATTATGAAAGTTAATACAATTAGGGTTGGTTGAACCTATCATGCCATATAAGGTGAACCCTAATGCAAGAGGTTTTGACCGACTATTATATGTGAATATCATTCAAACACCTAAGGTCATAGTACAGAGAATTGTTGGACCCCGAAGAGAGAGTCATTAAGAAGATAATTAATGATAAGGAGATTGTGATACATAATGAGGAGGCCCTAAATATTGCTAACAACCCACTTCCTAATCACAACAATGTGCATGTTGTGGGGATGATCTGAGATGCTAGGGAACACAGGCAAACAAATAAAGCAGTAATGAAAATTGGCACATCAAAGTAAGAATCAAGTAAAACAAAAATAATACATATAAAAGGAGCCATTTATTATGAAGGGTGCAAGTCTTGTTACAAATTCTAGAGACTCTGAAAAGCTAATGTTGTATGTTCTTGCAAAACCAAAAGAGATATTAGTAGGTGGACCAAAATTATATGTTATCAATGGTCTCACAAGGTTTAATCAAAATCAGAGTTGTATGGGAAAGGTGACAGAGCCAGTTGTTATAAGGCACATAATGCAACTTCTAGTGACAAACCTAAAACTATCCCATAGAACTAAAACAAAACCACTGTGACTTATAAAGGGAAAGAGATTGTTGAAGGGACAAATGAAATAGGAGGGTTAACTCGCTCTGGAAAATGTTATGCTCCAAAAAAATTGGGAAAAGCCAAGCAATCTAAAAATAATCAAAGGACAGCGAAAAAACCTATCACTAAAGAAGAAGTAGAGGTGTTCTTAAAGAAGATAAAAGTTTAGAATTATTCTATTGTTGATCAGTTAAGGAAAACCAGAGCTCAAATTTTGCTGTTATCTTTATTGATACATTCTAAAGAACATTATCAAGCAATAATTAGACTTCTGAATGAGGTATATGTCCCAAAAGATACCGTAGTGTGTCACTTGAAGAGGATGGTTCATAAAATATTTGAGGTAAATAGAATCACTTTCACTGAAAATGAGTTACTTGCAGAAGGTCACAACAAAGCTTTGTACCTTACTGTCAAGTATGAGGGATATTATGTGATGGTGGTAATGATTGATGGAGGTTCAGGCATTGAAATTTTCCCTCTCTCCACTTTGTAGAGTTTGAAAATCAGCACAGATAGAATTTGTGCTAACAATGTGTGCGCTATTGATGGGGCAAAATGAGACACAATTGGTGAGATTGATCTTACTTTAATAATTGGACCTTTTGATTTTGTAATCACTTTTCAAGTAATACACATGTAAACTTCCTACTACATTCTCTTGGGAAGACCATGGATCCATAGTGTAACACCCCGTACCTACCAAACCCTACTTGACAGCATTGAACAATGTTTACTTAAGTGTCGAGAGCCAAAAGTATGTATTTTGTAATGTTATTGATGAGGTAATGGATATCGGGCCTAGTACATGGGATTAGACCTTCGTGGAAGGTGTAACACCCCATAGATTTCCGAACCAATGGAATTAATTAAACATGCATGAGATTTTAGAGGATTTGTACATGAAATTGTTGGGCCAAATTAATATATGCAAATGGACTCAATTTAAGCCCAAATGCATGGCCCAAATGGAGAAAAAGGATCCATTCTTCCATTTGACCCATTCAACATGATAATTAATGTTGATAATATGATAATAAGAGACTTGAGGGCCTATATAAAGCATGAAAAATCAGATTTTATTCATATCTTCACACATGTCCTATTCTAGAATTTTCTACAACATTTGCTCTCTTCAACCAAACCCTAAAGCAACCATTTGAGGGAAAGATCTTCCATTTCCAAGCTTTGGTAAGTATTTATTCTCATGGTTTAATATATTATATGCATGTAATATGGTGTAAAACATGTTGGTTATGTTGGTGATGTATTGAGAATTCACTATGTGTGAAATAATACATGTTAGCTCAAATCGGAGGATGCTTTTGCCTTGTAAACTTGAACATGGACTTGTGGTCTTAAACAAAGTGAAAATTATGGAGTTAATATTGACATGTGAGATGTGATTATATCATTTCCTTGTTTTTTCATGGTGTATAATGTTTGGAATTTCTATTGTGAAATTGGTTATGGTTTTGGTGATGTATTGCCCGTAAACTGTCATTTTGGTGTTGTTATGTGTGTTGTGAGACCATGGATGAATTTTGGTGTTTAAGATGATCTAAAATATGTCAAAATAAGTTTGGTTATGATCATGGACCATTCATTTCCTGAAAAGACCCAAAAGAGACCCTTTTTGGCCGAAACGGGTACCCGCCCTCGCAGACGACGCACCTGCAGGCGCAAGTGCCAACGTAGGTGCCTATGGCTACTGCCAAAGGTCACCTTAGGATGCAGTTCATACACCTTCGGGCGCAGGTGGCTTAGCAGATCGGCCAAGAACTCCGAATTGCTTGTTTTTGCATCCCTTTGGCCCCCCGAAACCCCTATACCCTTCATGGATGTAATTATCAACTTGTGATGTCGTTTTAATGACCTTAAAGTGTCGTATGAAGGAAATTTGGACTGTATTAAATGTGTATGGTGGTTCATATGTTGTTATGAGTCAAATTGGTAAGCGTAAATGTGACGGAATGGAAATGAGAAGGCATAAAGGGTAAGTGTGATGCGAAATGCTATTGTTATACGAAATCTTGGTCAATGTGTGTAATGTTAAGGTGTTGTTGGTATGATAATGCAGTGAGTTGTATTGTAAGGAGTGAAATGAAGTTATATGGCGGTCATATAGTTCATTGTCGTTTTGTACGCTTGTACGGTAAATGATCGTTAACAAGAGTTTCATTGTGGACTTATATTGTAGAGTGAAACATAAGGAAGAAGCTGGACTGTTGTGTTCATATATAGACTTGTGTACTCGTACTTGGAAGTAAAGGTATGTAAGGTTACTCTTTTATATCCTTCTGCAACATATGGTGTTCACATTGTCATAGTACTCATTCGATTCCGAAATACTCTAAGGTATTCCGTATCCGATAGTTGGCTAGAGTTACGCATACGTTCCTTACTCATTGGTGAATGGTGAATCATATGAATCATGTTCATTGGTTGACTCATGCCCATTGGTTGACTCATTTTCATTGGCTAACATGTCAAAAGTTCCAAATGTTGTAAGGTATTGCATCTCAGGTTGGTGAACAGTTGATATCCACATGTATCGTATTTAGTGATCATTATCCTAAGGTTCCAAAAGTGTTACATTCCAAAGGGGTCCTATAGTATTTTAACTAAGGTAGACATATATTGTTATTCACAAGTGTCCTACTCCTAGATGAATTACGATTCACTTATCTCCTATTCATTGACTGGAGTTCCTAAGTTGTCATAATGTTGTAAATTCTAAGAGAACTATCTCAATGAGAGTAATGAGGTAAAGAGGGATTGTTTAGTTGAACAACATAATTCCAATCATGTCATGATCCCAAGTTCCAATAGAGTTATACACATGTCTCTTATGCATTGACTATTGTTCTAATGGTTCCAAGATGTGGTGTTCAAATAATGTTATGGTAAGTGAATATAACAATCTCTCACAAGTGAATGAATCAATCTCTCACAAGTAAATGTACCAATCTCTCAAAAGTAAAGAAATGAAGTAAGAATAAAGTAATGTATATTGATTGTGTTCATGGGCGTTATCCATGGGGTACAAATACCTGCATGATGATGTTAGTTTATCCATGGGGTGAAAACACCCGCATGATGATATTCATTTATCCATGGGGTGCAAGAACACCTGCATGATGATATGATCTTATCCATGGGGTAAAAATAATACCTGCATGACAATGATATTTTATCCATGGGGTGAAAATAACACCTGCATGATGAGGGACCTAACAGTACATGAGCAATGTAAAAGTAAAGTAAAGTAAAGGCAAGAGAAAGAAAGAACGTAATGTACATGGTTCCCCACATACAAAAAGAGAGTTTATTCACATTTGCTATTTCTCTTATATTGGTTCTATGGTTGTTGTGATTGTGAATGAATGATCATAAATGGCAATAACAGAAGAATTGTACCTAATTCCGCACATTGAGTTTTCTCTTATAATTATTTCCATGGAAGTTCTTACGTACTGATGTAGTTTTCTTATGGCCTTACATACTCAGTACAATCTTCGTACTGACCCCTCTCGGGGACTTACCTTACATATTGCAGGTGCAGGCATTAGTACACCTCCACAGTAGGTTGACAGTATTTGAAGATCTTGGTGAGCTCCAGTTGGATCAGGCTTTCCGAGTAAAAGTTGTACATTGGTTTTGATGTTGTAGACGTTATGAATTGGTCGTGTATGTATTTAGAGGATTTTGTAGACATATGTGGGTATATGGATGTAAGATATGTACGTTCAGTGCGATGTGATGGCCCCAACGGCCAAGTTTTATATATGTATATGTATGGCATTTTACATTTCATCAATTACATGAGACAGTATGTTATTCATTTGAGGTTATGCATACGAATGCTCATGAGCAAAGATTGGTTCTCTTGGTCCATATCGGCTTCGGGTGCTAATCACGCCTCGTTGGGACTCGGGTTGTGACACATAGGGCCAAAGCTATGCCATCGACTTTGCACCAGGTGGTCAAATTTGATCACGATAAATAATAAATTATTATTCACGGGGAAGATGATAATTCAACATATCGAGACCCTTTCATAGTATGTGTTGAGGCTAAGTAAGGTTGCGAATCACTCATTTATCATACCTTTGAGGTAATGACAGCCGATTGAATCAAGGAAGGGATGCCTATGCCAGAGCCTTATCTCTCTACTGCTTCAGTCATAATGGCTACCCAAATATTGTAGAATAGTTATGAACCAGGAACAGGTTTAGGGGTATCATTGCAAGGAATTGTGGGCCCTATATCTCCATTCATCAACCAAGGCACTTTTAGGTTAGGCTTCGAGCCAACCACAATAGATACGAAATGGGCAAAAGAGCAAAGAAAGAAATTCTTGAATTTGCTTATATTGGTTCCCCATATTTCCAAGTCTTTTATCAGATCTTGATATAAAGAAAATCAGGATTGGTCCGACTAGAGTGATGTGGATGAAATATGACAAGGTCTCAAGGAAATGTTTTATAAGGCTGATATAATTCAGATCGGTGAAGGCCCTAGTCATACAGAAGTGACCCATACATCCAGCTCACAAATTGGGAAGCCACTCCTCTCCCCACAAGAAAGGTGTTGTGTTCCAACTTTAATAACATGACATGCATGCGGAATTCATGTTCAGATCCTAAAAAATTGTCTAATCTTGAAACAATGTATCACATGGTTGAACAATATGATGAAGATGTGGCTTATGAAGAAGTAAAAAAGGGGTTGGATCAGTTTGAGGATAAACCCAGACCTAATTTAAATGAAATCGAGGAAATTAACTTGGGAACTTCTAAAGAAACTAGGGAAGCTAAGATAAGCATTCATACTGAACAAAATACCAGACATGACATTATCCAGGTTTTGTTCGAATACAAAGATGTTTTTTCTTGGTCTTATGATGACATGCCAGGTTTGAATGTTTGATTTGGTGGTCCAGAAACTACCCATATTTTTTTGAATTTTTGCCAGTCCAACAAAAGTAAAGAAAGTTTAAAGAGGACGTGAGTGATAAGATTAAGGAAGAAATCATGAAGCAATTGAATGCCAATATAATTAGGGTCGTGCGATACACCACATGGTTGGCAAATGTTGTATTTGTACCAAAAAAAGGTGGGAAAACTAGGGTTTGCATCAACTATAGGGATCTAAACAAAGCATGTCCCAAAAATAATTTTCCCTTACATAGCATCCATATCCTGGTCGATAATTGCACCAAGCACAAGATCCAATATTTTATGGATAGTTATGCCGAGTATCACTAAATTTTGATGGATGAAGAGAATGCCGAAAAGACTGTTTTTACCACTCCATGGGGTACTTACTATTGTAGGGTCATGCCATTTGGTCTGAAGAATGCCGGAGTAAGTTACATGAGGGCTATGACTACTATCTTCCATGACATGATGCATAAATAAATTGAGGTATATGTCAATGATGTGATCTGATTGTTTGTAAGAGTCCACAACTGTAATAATGACCTGATTCGGTACAGATCCCTGTATGAAGATATTAAAGAATAATAAAAACACAATGAAATTACAGGAAAGTAAATGACAAGGAATGTTTACGTGGAAACTTCCTTTCTTAAGGGAGAAAAACCATGACCTATCCCACTATGATTTCACGAACAACCTTCACTAAACTCTGAGCAACCTTCGATTACAACCTACGAACTAACCTATTAACTCAACTGTGAGACATCATAGCTATCTTCAGCTACAAAATAACTCAAATCTAAACAACCAAAACTAAACAAACTACTAACTGAAATCTCTAGAATAAGACATGAGTTTACAATTGTAAGACCAATGTCAATCATCAAAATATGAGCATAATAAGCATAATGAGAACAAGGATGTAGCCCAATATTTTCCCTATTTTTTATGATGAAAAACCAGACTTCTAGACTTCTTGGAGTAACCATCCACACATTTCTTTCCCCTATCACCAGTATCACTAATTAGTCCATTATTAGAAGAGTCATGTCACCATGCAAGCTAGCACCAGTTCCCCCTCACCAAGCCTTCCTCCTCAAACGACACTAATGACCCTTTTTACCCTACAACTATTTTTAGTTTCCAGTTCGTGTTCCAACTTTAATAACATGACATGCATGCGGAATTCATGTTCAGATCCTAAAAAATTGTCTAATCTTGAAACAATGTATCACATGGTTGAAGAATATGATGAAGATGTGGCTTTTGAAGAAGTAAAAAAGGGGTTGGATCAGTTTGAGGATAAACCCAGACCTAATTTAAATGAAATCGAGGAAATTAACTTGGGAACTTCTAAAGAAACTAGGGAAGTTAAGATAAGCATTCATACTGAACAAAATACCAGACATGACATTATCCAGGTTTTGTTCGAATACAAAGATGTTTTTTCTTGGTCTTATGATGACATGCCAGGTTTGAATGTTTGATTTGGTGGTCCAGAAACTACCCATATTTTTTTGAATTTTTGCCAGTCCAACAAAAGTAAAGAAAGTTTAAAGAGGACATGAGTGATAAGATTAAGGAAGAAATCATGAAGCAATTGAATGCCAATATAATTAGGGTCGTGCGATACACCACATGGTTGGCAAATGTTGTATTTGTACCAAAAAAAGGTGGGAAAACTAGGGTTTGCATCAACTATAGGGATCTAAACAAAGCATGTCCCAAAAATAATTTTCCCTTACATAGCATCCATATCCTGGTCGATAATTGCACCAAGCACAAGATCCAATATTTTATGGATAGTTATGCCGAGTATCACTAAATTTTGATGGATGAAGAGAATGCCGAAAAGACTGTTTTTACCACTCCATGGGGTACTTACTATTGTAGGGTCATGCCATTTGGTCTGAAGAATGCCGGAGTAAGTTACATGAGGGCTATGACTACTATCTTCCATGACATGATGCATAAATAAATTGAGGTATATGTCAATGATGTGATCTGATTGTTTGTAAGAGTCCACAACTGTAATAATGACCTGATTCGGTACCAGATCCCTGTATGAAGATATTAAAGAATAATAAAAACACAATGAAATTACAGGAAAGTAAATGACAAGGAATGTTTACGTGGAAACTTCCTTTCTTAAGGGAGAAAAACCACGACCTATCCCACTATGATTTCACGAACAACCTTCACTAAACTCTGAGCAACCTTCGATTACAACCTACGAACTAACCTATTAACTCAACTGTGAGACATCATAGCTATCTTCAGCTACAAAATAACTCAAATCTAAACAACCAAAACTAAACAAACTACTAACTGAAATCTCTAGAATAAGACATGAGTTTACAATTGTAAGACCAATGTCAATCATCAAAATATGAGCATAATAAGCATAATGAGAACAAGGATGTAGCCCAATATTTTCCCTATTTTTGATGATGAAAAACCAGACTTCTAGACTTCTTGGAGTAACCATCCACACATTTCTTTCCCCTATCACCAGTATCACTAATTAGTCCATTATTAGAAGAGTCATGTCACCATGCAAGCTAGCACCAGTTCCCCCTCACCAAGCCTTCCTCCTCAAACGACACCAATGGCCCTTTTTACCCTACAACTATTTTTAGTTTCCAGTTCCCCATTTCTCTAGTTTCTCATTTTCTTAAAATTTTCTCTCTTTTGGGATTATAAAAAAGGTTAAACAGTAAAACAAAGTAAGATCTAAGCAGTGATAGACCAAGGAGCATAAGCTAACACACATAAGAAAAACACAAAATCAGAGGCAAATAAGGAGAATTTGGTTAAACCATACAAAAAGCATAGTTAATATCCAAGTCTTATAGATAGAAAATTCAAAAACAATGCACAGTGCAAGAATCAAAACCAAGTTGAAATAAGGAAAGGACATAGGGGACTTTAAGAGAAGAAGGAGGACTATTGGACATGAGTTTATCAATACGTCTTAAAGTAGCATGATTGTCTTCACTAATTTGCTGAGTTAGATAAAAAACCTTCGTCTTTAGATTAGGAATTTTAGCTACAAGTTTAACATTTTGGGCCTGAAGAGCTGCTGAAGCACCTGAAGCTGTACCAAATTCCTTGGTAGCCTAAAGAAGTTGAGCCTTAAGAACTGCCATTTTAGAGTCCTTTTCAGCCACTAAGGCAGTCATTTTCTCTGATTCCAAGGTGATTTTCTCTTTATTCGTGATCAAATATGACATAGTAGAGGTTGAACCCACACCTCCTTTCTTTTAAATACATTCACATTCCTCTACAGTGGTACGAGTGAAGGTTTTTTTCTTGGAAGAGTAAGTCCTTCAGCTAGGTTTTACTTCAAAATAGTCAAATACCTTTGAGAGCAAAAACCCATACCCTAACCCATGATTATGTTTCCATACCGCATATCCTAATAATGTGCTCAATCATTATCTTTGGTAGATTGATTGGGGAACATATTAAGAGCCTCTATAAGGAACAAATCAATAATTGAGGCAACAGTTTTACCTTCAGTTCTGGGGAGTAGCACATTTTTACCAACTCAAATAGTAGCTAATACTCTAGCTTTATTTCCTTTTTCTATATCCTCATAACACCAAGACTCCTTTTTGATCTAGAAATTTTGTTAAGCAGCTCCACTGATGCAGACTTTTTCTTAACTATATCAATCCAATCATTGGCACTTTTAGTATCTCTTCTAAGATTGATTAGGTGAGAACAAACTTCACCGTATTCACAGTTGCAGCAAGACTATCCTCCTTTTTAGAAATAAGGAGATCACTATAGAAGTCTTAAACTTCTTTCTCATACAGAACACCTAGTCCCTTAAATTGGTGCTTCCACTCTTGTACCTCAACCATAGCAACCAAAGACTCTATTCCAAATTCATCAAATATTGTAGGATTGAAAACACACTATTTAAAACCTTTTGATTTTGATGTTTCTCACTTTTCTTTTCAAAATAGGGATCCTCGGGAGGACATTGAACACCCCTCTTTCTTTTTGATTTTGATGCAGTGTCTTCCTCAAGTGTTTTAGTCTTTTTTCTCTTCAGAGTTTTCGTAGAGGGAGTTTTTTCAGAAGGCACTTCAGATAGTTTCCCTTTCTTGGATCATTTCTTTTGAACACTTTTACTCTTCGTAATTCTTTTCCAGGAGTCACTAACTCTTCTTCAGTTTGTGAGTCACCCTCCTTTTCTAATTCTACTACTTTGGCTATAGAGATTTCTTTTCAACAACACTCTTTTTCAACTTCCTACTTTTGGTGGTAGATTTCAGATTCTACAACATAGCATCCTCTATGACTTTATGAAGAGTGGACCTGGTAGTGCAAACAGGTCCCTTCTTAGGATATATATCACTAGGAATAGAGGATGAAGTAGGTATTCTCTTAAATACATCATCAAGAGACATTTTTTCCTCATTCTCTTCTTCATCAAACACCTTAAAAGGAGTAGGAAAAGATATATTTTCTATTGTTTCAGATGAAGTAGACTCAAGATTGAGAAGGTTCTCATTCTCTTTGTTTAGGACCATGACATTAACAAACTCGTCCACTAATTGAGTATTATAGGAAGGAATCTCACTAGTTCTAGAACCAACTGCCACTCCATCTTCTGATCGACCTTTATCCAAGATAATTTTAACTTCAGTAGTACAAATATCAGACAGACTGAAAGACTCACTAGGTTCTAATACTTGTGTTGCAGCATGAATGGAATCAATATTTTCTAGAGCATCTTCACTTGTAGACATTTTAGCATCTAGTTTCTCACTTGCAGCTTAAGTTCCCTATTCCTCAATTGAGGCTTCTACCTAATTTTCATACATTAGATTGCACACTTCTTTCAAGAAGTCAGAAGAAATTTCTCCCTCTTTATGAGAGGAAATTGTAACATCTCCTTCTTTAGACAAAGAGAGTTCAACAAATATGGATTCTCAGGGTGATGAATTTGGATATTCAGTAGATAAGGACATTTCTGGAGTTAGGCTTTTTCTTGGAGAGATGACTGAGGACACGGGGATAGAAGAGAGTATAGATGACATGGTAGAGATATCTTGATCAGAAGACATTTTGGAGAGATGACAATTGAAGGAGTGATTCAAAGACCTGAAGTAAAGAATGAATTGTCAATGATTACTTTTTGTATTGAGAGAAGGGGTGTTAGAAATTTGGAAGAGTAAGAAGAGAGTATACAGTAAATGAATGGGTAGGATGTAATTTAAAGATGGATTAAGTGACGTATCTTTTCAGTAGAGGAAGATGTCATTTTGAGTGAAAGTAAGAAAAAACAACACCTTTTGGTAAGAGGCGGGAATACTGATATGACCTGGCACACATGTACAGTTTTATTTTCTAAAGGTAAGACAGTAAAAATAACCTATTTGGAAGACTAGGTCCCTCATTTTTTTTCTTGTCCATCATATCAATGAAAAAATATTCTCCTTCTTTTGATCAAAACTGTGTTCCCCACATATGTGTACCTGCAGAGGTACATGGATTGAATTAAACATTGTAAAAGACCTTACTTCATATATATACCTTCTTTTTATAGCCATTGTAAGGGATAGAGATTAGTGCAAATAGATATATTACACGATCTTTGTTTAAAAAAAAAAATTCTCTTCTGGAACTTCAACAAGATATTAGCAACCTAGTCTTCCATTTGGTAGTCTACACTATCCCTTGATCCAAACCCTTCAAAGGACATACCAACGTCTTGCGAATCCCTGAGTGAGAGGAGATCCATGGTTCTACCATTCATGTAACTTAAGCAGTCATTATTCATAAGCCAATCTTTGATCTTATTGACTACTCCCTCTCACTCCCACCTGTATAATCATTTATAAATCTTAGGAACCCACATGAATTTAGGTCCCTTTGAGTCAATATAAGGATGGATAAGATTTTTCTTGTCCATACAGGCAGAATTATATTTTTCTTCTAAAGACCAGGTCCCTTGGAACATCTGATGATTTGAGCAAACTTAAATTTTCTCTTTGTGCTTTGAGAAAGACCTGAGATATTTCCTTGTAGTGACCATCTTTTCCACAATGAGTGCATAATCTTTTATTAGAATCAAATACATTCTATTTTTGCATATTGGAGGAAGTATAATCTTTCTCAAAACAAATTCCTTCTCTGAAGTTTGACTTTATGTTGCTCATTGTAGTAAGAATCTCTGATGAAGCGGTCCAGCAAAGAGATTTTTCTAGCTCATTCGTAGTATTCTTCAAGTTCTTTTGAGCCTTGTTTCATTTAAGAGAGGCATCAAGGTCTAGATTGACCTTTTTTAGCTTTTCTTCAAGATTTGTAAAAGTCTCAGTTGCCACCACTTTACTTGATTTCCTCTTGAGTTTGGCACTCACGATTTTATTTTAATACTTAATCTTGGAAATTTCTACTTCAAGCTCAGAGTTCCTTTAGGATAAAGAAATATTCTCTATTTCAAAATCGTTCAGTTAATTAGCTAAAAACTCTTTTTCATTAGCATGGTTGTGGAAAGCATCAATCAAGAAATTAGACAAAGATCTTAACTTATTATTGGAGTAATTCCTCATGGTTTTTGAACATCAAAAGAAGTTACTTCATCATCAAATTTGGCCATGAAAGCCAAACAGAAATCAAATCTTGCTAACTCATCTATAGTTGCAACTAAGGATGTATCATTACCTTCCACTTCTTCATTGGATTTGCTTGAGGAGTCTCCCTAGGCTGCTTGATCTTGTTCGACTATCTTGTCTACTACTTCTCTTCATCTAACTCTATCGGAGACCTGGTCCCTTCTCTTGACCTTTTCTGAAGTAGGAAACATGGTTAACTCATTATAGTTTCGCTTATCAAGTGGACACTCTTTAATGTGATGACCAAGTTTTCTGCATTTATAACATAGGTCATTTCCCTTGAATCTCCTACTCTAGCTTCCTTTGTTCTGAAGATCTCTACTTCTCACTATCTTCTGAAATCTCCGAGTGAGATAACCAATATCATGTTCGTTCTCACTTGAGTCATTTTTGCCAACCTTCAGAACCAAGATCCTTTCTATCTTGGATTCATTTCTCTTAGAATCTTGGTGTCGTTTGAGCCATACATCTTTAAATTTCCAATTATTTTATCCATCGTCATTGTTTGAAGATCTTTTGCCTCTGAGATTGCATTTACTTTTCTTTTGCCTCTGAGATTGCATTTACTTTTCTTTCCCCCGAAGAAGGTAGTATACTCAAGACCTTTTGGACCAATTTATACTTCTTAATACTTTCCCTAAGACATTTGAGTTCATTCACAATAGATGTGAATCGAGTATGCATGTCTTGAATGGATTCTTCTTCACCTATCTTAAATAGCTCGTACTGAGTAGTAAGCATATCAATCTTTTATTGATTTACTTGACTTGTTGTATCATGAGCATTCTGTAATGCTTCCCATAATTCCTTTGCAAATTCACAA
Organism: Capsicum rhomboideum; assembly: GCA_031232105.1. Lineage (NCBI taxonomy): Eukaryota > Viridiplantae > Streptophyta > Magnoliopsida > Solanales > Solanaceae > Capsicum > Capsicum rhomboideum. Next base: position 48,580,676 of record CP124716.1, on the reverse strand, counting down.
TCAAATACCCATTTGTACTCATCAGGTCCTTTCCCACAGACAAAAATCTTCTTCGCTTTGTAATTCTTCTCAATTCTCTTTCGATCAGCTTCAGTATAATCCTTTCTACTTTTAGGAATAGATTGAGAGGTATTTTCTTATTTAGCTTCTTCCATTAGGACATAGGACAATCTTAGATAACATCCCACAACTCACTATCGCTCGCCATGGTAAAATCATGCATTCTAGTCTTCCACCAACTATAAAATTGCCTATTGAACCTTGGGGGTCGGGCAGTTGACCATACTTCCTCATGACTGGGTGGAGCTTCCATTTTTATCATGATCTTTCTTTGATGTTAACCTTATAGGAAGAACCTATTCTGATACCGATTGATGGTTCGTAAGAGTCCACCACTGTAACAAAGACCTGATTCAGTACTAGGTCTGTATATGAGGATATTGAAGAATAATAAGAACACAATGAAATTTTGGAAAAGTAAATGTAAAGGAATATTTCTTATGGAAGAGAAGGAACACTGTATTACATAAGGGTAGTTATTCTACCAGGACAATCATCTGGGATATTAACAACATAATCAAATTGCTTATAATATATATGTTTGATTACACTAAATTACTAAGGAATTAGCCTCAAATTGTTGCATTATTGGATGTATACAAGCCTAAGTTAAAGAATACTGTTGTAAGATGGAATGCTACTCCAAGTTGTTGGTGGAAATGTACTACAGATGGGGCATCTGGAGGTAATCCAAGCCCCTGTTCTGCAGCCTTTTGTGTTAGAAATCAGGGTGGCGATCTAGTTGTTTCTAAAGATTTTAAGATTCCTGACACTACAAATCTGGTAGAAAAAGCAGTGTCTATAAGGGAAGGCTTGCAATACTTCTTTGATACCAACATTCTAAGTTTTATCGTGGAAACAAATTCACTGGCTTTGGTTCATATGGTTAATAGAGATTGGAAATTCCATGGAGTGTGACAATGGAGGTTAAATCCATAAACAGATTGAGGGACCTACTGTAGGTAAGAGTACAACACTATTTAAGGAAGGGAAATACTCTTGCTGACTTTTTTGTTAACCTAGTTTTTCATTTTACAGGTTCATATGAGTTTAATAATTTCTATGAGGTACCAAATGTAGGGAGAAGGATCATTAACTTAGACTAACACTGTATACCACAATACATAATCAAAAAAGTGATGAGCACTTAAGGTGTCAAAGATCTGTAATGTATGATTTCTATATGTGGTGGTAATTCAAATGCAATATCACTAACTTTTTTATGTCTGAATTAAGTTTGGTTCGTTAAAATACCATGTACCTGGTGAGAGCTTTCAGGTATCACATATGGTATAAAACCAAGACTCAACGGAGGTAAAATCATATACATTCTAAGGTTATGCCAATATTTTTAGTGCTTAGTTAATACACTACTGAGTACATGAGGTAATTGGTGTTAAACAAGGTGCAGGTTTTCAGTTTTACCATTCATAACATGTTTGGTGTAGAGTGTTATTTCTTATCCTGAAGTTTATTTTAGGTGGTGATATTAAATCTATTATATATTTCAATCTATCAAAAGTTAATTTCAGATCTAAGGATGATTTTACATCAGATCTACACAAGATCGACTCTTCTAAGGATGATTTTACATCAGATCTACACAAGATCGAGTCTCCTAGATAAAAGATCAATCATTACAATTTCACCAACAACCTTCACTAAAATCTGAGCAACCTTAAATTACAACCTAAGAATTAACCTCCTAATTCCTATCTTTTGCAATAAATCTATTGCAAACATATCCTCATAATAACTCAACTGTAAGATATCATATCTACCTTCAGCTACAAAATAACTCAAAACTGAACAACCAAAACTAAACAAACTACTCACTAAAATCTCTAGAATGAGACGTTGGTTTATAATTGTAAGACTAAAACAAAACCTCAATCAACCTAGAAACAAAAACATATATCACTATGAGCAAAAGAGTTTCTAAATTGTTGAGTCTTGTGATATCAAATGAGGACTTTGCATGAGAGAATTCTTTTTGATTTTTACAAAAGCCTGAGCTTCTCTCCTCAAGGATGATGTATATATATGATGAGCATTGGGAGAGAAACTTCCTCATTGGTGGATGTTGGAAAGGACCACTAAAAATTCATCTCACTAATGTGCTGACATTGCCCAAAAAAGTACTAGATAGCTGGCACATAAGACAAATACGTGCACCTATAAAACTGCACACTGGGAAACAGTTCGTGTAACTAGTCCTTCTACTAGGTTAGACAATCATCAAAACATGAATAACTGTAACACCCCGTACCTTACCAACCCTACTTGACGACGTTCAAAAACGGTTACTCAAGTGTTGAGAGTCAAAATATTGATGAGATAATTGATATTGGGCTTAGTACATGGGATTCGACCTTTGTAGGAGGCGAAACACCCTTATGTTGTCGAATCTATACGACTACGTGTACACTTATGGAATTAGTTAAACATGAGAGATTTGATGAATTAGACATTAATTTGTTGGGTATTAATGAGTCATGAGCCATTGGGCCAAATGAGGCCCAATACAAGAGCAAAAGACTTGGCCCAATGGGGCAAAACATGATCCAATCTTCCATTTGACTAATCAACCATGCATTTAATGCCAAGAGATGGATAAGAGTGACTTGAGGGACCTATATATATATATATATAAGGAATTATACACAAAATTTGGTGGGCTAAAGAAGTCTTGAGCCATTGGGCTCAATGGAGGCCCAAAACTCATATAAATACATGGCCCAAATGAAGGAATGACCCATTCTTGCAAGACCAAGTTGTTATATTATGATTGCACCAAGTGTGTGGTAAATCAAGGACCATTAGGGGACTATATATATGAGGTAAAATCAAATTTTATTCATTTTGGACTCCCATGCCTTTCTAAAAAATTTCTCTAACTTTTCCTTGTCTCACACAAACCCTAAGTCACTCATTTGGACCAAGATCATCATCTTGAAAGACTTGGTAAGTGTATATTATTATGGTTTAATATATTTTATGCATGAAAGATGGTTTATATCATGTTGGTTATGTTGGTGAAGTGTGAGAAGTTCACTATGTGTAAAACAACTTGTGTTTGCTAAATCGGAGGATGGTTTTGTCTTGTAAACATGAACATGGACTTGTGATCTTTAAGGAAATGAACTTTATGGATTAAATGTTGACATGTGATATGTTATTATAGTCTTATATTGTTTTACCTTTGTGTATAATGTTTGGAATTGTTGTTGTAACTTTGGTTATGGATTTGATGACGGATTGAAAAGAAAGTGAGGTTTTGGTGATGTTTATGTGTGTTGCGAGACCATGGCTGATTTTTGGAATCTAATATGATCAAAAATATGTTAAAACAAGTTTGGTTATGATCATGGACCATTCATTGCATGAAAAGACCCAAAATAGGCCATTTCGGACCAAAACGGGCATCCGCCCCCGCAGACGGAGGCACCTGCGGGCGCAGATGACAACGCAGATGCCTCTGGCTGCTGCCAAAGTGCATCTGATCTCACACAACAGACACCTGCGGGTGCAGGTGTCAGCGCAGGTCACCCCCAGATCCGGTTTTGTATGTTTTCGTACCTAGTCAACACCTTAAGGCCCCTATACCCTTTTTGGATGTAATTGTCAACTTGTGATGTCATTTTAATGACTTTAAAGTATATTATGGAGGTATGTTGGACTGTATTAAGTATATATGGTTGTTCATATGTTGTTATAAAGGAGTAATTGTGACGGAATGGTAAAGAGAAAAGCGTAAAGGGTAAGTGTGATATGAAATGCTATCGATGTATGATCTTTTGGTCAATGTATGTAATGTTATGGTATTGTTGATATGGAAATGCAGTGGATTGTATTGTAAGGGATGACATGAAGTTATATGGTAGTCACATAGTTCATTGTCGTCTTGTACACCTATATAGTGACTAGTTGCTAATATAAGTTCCGGTATGAACTTGTATTGTAAAGTAAGACGTAAGGAAGAAGATGGACTATTGTGTTCATACATAGGATTGTGTATGCATACTTGGAAGTGAAGGTATGTAAGGTTACTTTGTCCGTATCCTTCTGCAGCACATAATGTTCATATTGACATTTCACTTGTCCTATTCCAAAATATGCTAAGGTATTTCATTCAGGTTTGATGTATATTACTATCCACACGTTTCTTATTCATTGACCGATTGGTATTCATACGTCTCCTATCCATGGAATGGAATGCCTAAGCTCTCATAACGTTGTAATTCTAGAGTAACTATCTCAAAGAGGGTGAGATATGAAGGGAATCTAGTTATTCGTGAAAAGCATTCTCCAATCATGTCATGTTCCAAAGTCCGATATTATTATGAATATCTTTTTACCAATCTCATAAGAATGGTGAAGGAGGTAAAGTGTGAACTAATATATCTATCTCTCACAAGTTAAAGTATCAATCTCACAAGAGTAATAAGAGAGGTGATGTGCAAGTTAATATAATTATTCCCCATAAGTGAAGACGTCAATCTCATGAAGTAAAGGAGTGAAGTAATATATAAATCTTTAATGTGTTACTCTCATAACTATGTAAAGTGTATAAGATTTGTAGAGAAATAATGTACGTATGGTTACTATATGTTACATTGAGTAGGGATCACAATCTAAAGGGTGTAAGTTCAAGATGGAACAATCTCAATACTATGCTATGTTATATATATTATAGCCCACCAAGGTGGAGGCCTGGTATTATATATTTATCTATTATAGCCCACCAAAGGTGGAGGCCCGGTATTATACATATATATTATAGCCCACCAAGGTGGAGGCCCGGTATTATATATTTATATATTATAGCCCACCAAAGGTGGAGGCCTGGTATTATACATATATATTATAGCCCACCAAGGTGGAGACTCGGTATTATATATTTATCCATTATAGCCCACCAAAGGTGGAGGCCCGGTATTATACATATATATTGTAGCCCACCAAGGTGGAGGCCCGGTATTATATATTTATCTATTATAGCCCACCAAAGGTTGAGGCCCGATATTATACATATATATTATAGCCCACCAAAGGTGGAGGCCCGGTAGTATATACTTATAAGGTGATAATCCATAAGGTATTATGAACCACTAACTAGTTGAGTGAACGGTAATGAAGATAGTTGTAAAGAGATGAGAATATATCCCTTGCATGAATGCATATATATAAAGATGAAGAATGTTATAAAAAGGAGGATGGCAAGACTGATTGACCAAGTAATGAAATAATAAAAGTAATGAACATGGTTCCACACATCCAGGTTGGAGGTCTATTCACATTGATTATTCTCTTACGCTTAATTTCTTGGAAGTACTTATGTTTTATTATAGTCTCATATGGCCTTACATACTCAGTACTTTCTTCGTACTGACCCCTCTTGGGGGACTTACCTTACATGCTGCAGGCTCAGGTGTTAGTAGATCTCCACAGTAGATGATGAGATATCCGCAGATTATTGGTGAGCTCCAATTGATCCGGGGCTTTTCCGAGTCATTATGCATATTAGTTTGATATTGTATATAAGTATGGAGCGGGATGTTGTCCCGACTTTAGGTTTGTCATAGTTATGTATCTGTAGAGGCTTTGTAGACTTATGTGGGAAGTTGAATGTAAGATATGTACGTTTATTTTGACATGATGGACCCAACGGCCAAGTTTCCTAATATATATAGCATATGTTTCCATATTCATGTTTTCTGCGTAGTTGCATGAGGAATAATACGATTCACACAAGAATATGCATACGAAGGTTCATGAGTAAAGATTGGTTCTCTCGGGCTATATCGGCTTCGGGTGCCAGGAAGGCTCGAATGGGATTTCGGGTCGTAACAAAAGTGGTATCAGAGCAGGTCATTCTAAGGGTGTCTACAAAGCCGTGTCTGAGTAGAGTCTTGCTTATGGATGTGTTGCGCGCCATATTTATAAGTTGGAGGCTACGGGACATTTAGGAGTTGTTTCATTTCTTCATTCTAGATCGTGCAATAGAGCCATTGTCATAGGTGGGATTACATCTGACCATGGTGATTGTTTTTCTTTGGTATAGAAAAATGCCAATAACAAGAAGAGGTACAGGCAAAGATAAGCAGGTAGTTATGCCTGTCGGTGAGTTTAGTATAGTGGAAAGAACATATCGTGATGGTATAATAGATGTTGTGATCATAGATGAGAAAATACTCTTGACAGTGTCACCAATGAAAAGGGTAAGTAGATTTGGAAAGAAAGGGTGTGAAAGGTGAAAGGTGAAAGGTACCGGACGTGCATGAGATTTTCATTTCATATTGCTCCCCTTGAAAATATACAAGTTACGGAGGATCCCACTAGGAAGAGATACCTATTGCTATTCTAGACTGATAAGTGCAAAGGTTAGTAAATACAGCTGTAACTTTCGTAAAAGTCCTTTAGAGGAATCAACGAGTCGAGTAGATAACATGAGAAGCTGAAAAAAATGATGAGACCAAGGTACTCATCATTGTTCCAAACAGAAGCAAAAAGTTCAAAGTGCAAAAGTGGAGGAAGACTGAGTAAGGCATTTGATGTACATGAAATGATATAGTTAACATTCGAGGACGAATGTCCCTAAGGGGGGGAGAATGTAACACCCCGTACCTTCCCAACCCTACTTGAAGACGTTGAACAATGGTTACTCAAGTGTTGAGAGTCAAAATATTGATGAGATAATTGATATTGGGCTTAGTACATGGGATTAGACCTTTATAGGAGGTGAAACACCCGTATGTTGTCGAATCTATACGACTATGTGTACACTTATAGAATTAGTTAAACATGAGAGATTTGATGAATTAGACATTAATTTGTTGGGTATTAATGAGTCATGAGCCATTGGGCCAAATGAGGCCCAATACAAGAGCAAAAGACTTGGCCCAATGGGACAAAACATGATCCAATCTTCTATTTGACTAATCAACCATGCATTTAATGCCAAGAGATGGATAAGAGTGACTTGAGGGACCTATATATATATATATAAGGAATTAAACACAAAATTTGGTGGGCTAAAGAAGTCTTGAGCCATTGGGCTCAATGAAGGCCCAAAACTCATATAAATACATGGCCCAAATGAAGGAATGACCCATTCTTGACCCATTCTTGCAAGACCAAGTTGTTATATTATGATTGGATCAAGTGTGTGGTAAATCAAGGACCATTAGGGGACTATATATATGAGGTAAAAGCATATTTTATTCATCTTGTACTCCCATGCCTTTCTAAAATTTTTCTCTAACGTTTCCTTGTCTCACACAAACCCTAAGTCACTCATTTGGACCAAGATCATCATATTGCAAGACTTGTTAAGTGTATATTATTATGGTTTAATATATTTTATGCATGGAAGATGGTTTATATCATGTTGGTTATGTTGTGAAGTGTGTGAAGGTCACTATGTGTAAAACAACTTGTGTTTGCTAAATCGGAGGATGGTTTTTTCTTGTAAACTTGAACATGGACTTGTGATCTTGAAGTAAATGAGCTTGATGGATTTAATGTTTATATGTGAGATGTGATTATAGTCTTATCTTTTTTTGCCTTTGTGTATAATGTTTGGAATTGTTGTTGTAACTTTGGTTATGGATTTGATGACGGATTGAAAAAGAAGTGAGGTTTTGGTGATGTTTATGTGTGTTGCGAGACCATGGCTGATTTTTGGAATCTAATATGATCAAAAATATGTTAAAACAAGTTTGGTTATGATCATGGACCATTCATTGCATGAAAAGACCCAAAATAGGCCATTTCGGACCAAAACGGGCATCCACCCCCGCAGACGGAGGCACCTGCGGGCGCAGGTGACAACGCAGATGCCTCTGGCTGCTGCCAAAGTGCATATGCGTGTGTACCTCAGCCACCTTTGGGCACAGGTGGCAGCGCAGGTCACCCCCAGATTCGGTTTTGTATGTTTTCGTACCTAGTCGACCCCCTAAGGCCCCTATACCCTTTTTAGATGTAATTGTCAACTTGTGATGTCATTTTAAGGACTTTAAAGTATCTTATGGAGGTATGTTGGACTGTATTAAGTATGGATGGTTGTTCATATGATGTTATAAAGGAGTAATTGTGATGGAATGGTAAAGAGAAAAGCGTAAAGGGTAAGTGGTGTGAAATGCTATCAATGTATGATCTTTTGGTCAATGTGTGTAATGTTATGGTGTTGTTGATATGGAAGTGCAGTGGATGCTATTGTAAGGGATGACATGATGTTATATGGTAGTCACATAGTTCATTGTCGTCTTGTACACCTATATAGTGACTAGTTGCTAATGTAAGTGCCGGTATGAACTTGTATTGTAGAGTAAGACGTAAGGAAGAAGCTGGACTATTGTGTTCATACATAGGCTTGTATATGCATACTTGGAAGTGAAGGTATGTAAGGTTACTTTGTCCGTATCCTTCTGCAGCACATAATGTTCATATTGACATTTCACTTGTCCTATTCCAAAATATGCTAAGGTATTTCATTCAGGTTTGATGTATATTGCTATCCACACATTTCTTATTCATTGACCGATTGGTATTCATACGTCTCCTATCCATGGACTGGAATGCCTAAGCTCTCATAATGTTGTAATTCTAGAGTAACTATCTCAAAGAGGGTGAGATGTGAAGGGAATCTAGTTATTCGTGAAAAGCATTCTCCAATCATGTCATGTTCCAAAGTCCGATATTATTATGAATATCTTTGTACCAATCTCATAAGAATGGTGAAGGAGGTAAAGTGCGAACTAATATATCTATCTCTCACAAGTTAAAGTATCAATCTCACAAGAGTAATAAGAGAGGTGATGTGCAAGTTAATATAATAATTCCCCATAAGTGAAGACGTCAATCTCATGAAGTAAAGGAGTGAAGTAATGTATCAATCTTTAATGTGTTACTCTCATAACTATGTAAAGTGTATAAGATTTGTAGAGAAGTAATATACATATGGTTACTATATGTTACATTGAGTAGGGATCACAATCTAAAGGGTGTAAGTTCAAGATGGAACAATCTCAATACTATGCTATGTTATATATATTATAGCCCACCAAGGTGGAGGCCCGGTATTATATATTTATCTATTATAGCCCACCAAAGGTGGAGGCCCGGTATTATATATTTATCTATTATAGCCCACCAAAGGTGGAGGCCCGGTATTATACATATATATTATAGCCCACCAAGGTGGAGGCCCGATATTATATATTTATCTATTATAGCCCACCAAAGGTAGAGGCCCGGTATTATACATATATATTATAGCCCACCAAGGTGGAGGCCCTGTATTATATATTTCTTGGAAGTACTTATGTGTTATTATAGTCTCATATGGCCTTACATACTTAGTACTTTCTTCGTAATGACCCCTCTTGGAGGACTTACCATACATGCTACAGGCTCAGGTGTTAGTAGATCTCCGCAGTAGATGACGAGATATCCGCAGATTGTTGGTGAGCTACAATTGATCTGGGGCTTTTCTGAGTCATTATGCATATTGGTTTGATATTGTATATGAGTATGGAGCGGGATGTTGTCCCGACTCTAGGTTTGTCATAGTTATGTATCTGTAGAGGCTTTGTAGACTTATGTGGGAAGTTGAATGTAAGATATGTATGTTCATTTTGACATGATGGCCCCAACGGCCAAGTTTCCTAATATATATAGCATATGTTTCCATGTTCATGTTTTCCGCGTAGTTGCATGAGGAATAATACGATTCATACGAGAATATGCATATGAAGGTTCATGAGCAAAGATTGGTTCTCTCGGGCCATATCGACTTCGGGTGCCAGGCCAGCCCGAATGGGATTTTGGGTCGTCACAATAACAATCAGCTATGCATGGACTAGGTTCTACTGATGAAGTTTGTCAATCATCAAAACATGAGCATAATAAGGACAATAGAACAAGGCTGGAACCCAACATGATCATTAAGTCTAGGACCTAAGCAGACCATGTGCATGACTTAAGAAAGTTCTTCGAAAGACTGTGGAAGTATAATCTCAAGCTTAATCCAGCCTAATGCGTATTTGGAGTTCCATATGGGAAACTCTTGGGTATTATAGTTAGTCGGAGAGGCATGGAATTAGATCCTTCTAAGATAAAGGCCATTAGGGAATTGCCTCCCCCAAGGAACAAAACTAAAGTTATGACTTTTCTTGGAAGGTTAAACTACACTAGTAGGTTCATCATTCAGCTTACCACCATATGTGAGCCCATCTTCAAGCTGCTAAAAAAGGATGCTGCTATTGAGTGGACAAATGAATGTCAAGAGGCTTTTGACAGGGTTAAAGAATATCTATCGAACCCTCCAGTGTTAGTCCCACCAAAACCTGGTAGGACTCTACTCTTGTATCTATCAGTGATGGATAATTCCTTTGGTTGTGTTCTCGGACAACATGATGCCGCAAGCAAAAGAGAACAAGTGATCTACTATTTGAGCAAGAAGTTCACAAGTTATGAGGTAAAATACACTCTGCTAGGAAAAACATGTTGTGCCCTAATTTGGGCCACACATAAGTTAAAGCACTATCTCTCATCCTACACAACATATCTCATATCTCAAATAGACCCTTTGAAGTACATATTTCAAAACCCCATGCCAATGGGTAGGTTAGCAAAGTGGCAAATTTTGCTTACAGAGTTTGACATTGTGTATGTCACTCATTTCGCTATGAAAGCACAAGTATTGGCCAATCACTTAGCAGAAAATATAGTCGATGATAAGTATGAGCCTTTGGGAACCTGCTTTCCTAATAAAGAGATTAATTCCATCGAGGAAAAAATTCGGAGCAACGGTCACATGTGAAAACTATATTTTGAAGGGGCAGTCAATGTCAAAGGTGTTGTGATTGGAGCAGTTCTTATCTCACTAATCAGGCATTACTATCCTGACACAGCCCAACTTTATTTCTTCTGCACTAACAACATAACAGAATATGAAGCCTGCATCATGGGCTTAAACATAGTGATAAATCTGGGTGTACAGGAGTTAATAGTTTTGGGAGATTCTTACCTGCTCATTAAACAATCTCAAGGTGAATGGGAAACTCGGGATATTAAGCTCATTCCTTACAAATAATGTTTAGAAGATCTTAGCCAAAGTTTCAAGCTCATCGAGTTCAGATATATTCCCAGATTTCACAATAAGTTGATTGATGCTTTGGCTACCTTAGACTTGATGCTTCCTTATCAAGGTAAGCCATACATTAATCCTCTAGAGATTTATATTAGGGATCAACATGGTTATTGCACTATCATTAAAGAAGAGCCTGATGGTGAACCATGGTACCATGACATCAATCATTTCTTGAAAATAGAGGAATATCTGGTGCACGCCAATGGAGATCAAAAAAGAACTATTAGGCGTCTAGCCAATGGTTTCTTCTTGAGTAGGAACATTTATATAAAAGGACTGCAAATCTGAACCTATTAAGATGTGTAAACATTCAAGAAGCTTAAAATATTATGAAAGAAATACATTCAATGTATGTGGCCCACACACGAATAGTTATGTTCTAGCAAAAAAGATTATTTGGGCAGGATACTATTGGTTGACTATGGAACGAGATTGTTTCCACTTTGTCCGCAAGTTTCATCAATGCAAAATTCATAGTGACTTGATTCACTTGCCTTTTTTAGAATTAAACCAAATATCGGTGCCTTGGCCTTTCGTTGCTTGGGGCATGGACGTCATTGAGCCAATTGAGACAAAAGCTTCTAATGGACACCGATTCATTTTAGTTACCATTGACTACTTCACCAAATGGGTAGAAGAAGCTACTCTCAAATTGGTCACCAAGAAAGCACTGGTACACTTTGTTCATGTCAACATCATATGTCACTTTGGCATACCAAAGACCATTATTACGGACAATGCAACCAATGTTAATAATCACCTAATGAACAAGGTCTGCGAGCAATTTAAAATTTTGTATTACCACTCTACCGCGTATCGGCCTAAAGCAAATGAAGTGGTTGAAGCAACAAATAAGAACATCCAAAAGATTCTCAGGAGGATGGTCCAAGGATCTAGACAATGGCACAAGAAACTACCTTGTGCTCTCTTGGTATATCATATAACTTTCCACACATCAGTTGGTGCAACTCCCCACTTATTGTTTTATGGGACCGAAGTTTTCATACCTATAGAAGTTGAAATCCCCTCACTTTGAACCATTGTGGAAGCGGAGATTGATGACATAGAGTGGGTCAAGTCTAGGCTTTAACGATTATCATTGATGAATGAAAATGGCTAATGGTAGTTTGCTTTGGCCAGTTATACCAACAGAGGATAGCTCGGGCTTATAATAAGAGGGTTCGTCCAAGGAATTTTGAGGCTGGCCAACTTGCTGTGAAACACATCCTCCCCCACCAAGAAGAGGCTAAGGGAAAATTGGTGGTAAGGCCCTTACGTTGTTAATTAACAAGTGTTGTCAAAGGGAGCTTTGTTGTCGTTAATGCTAACTCGGTCAAAAGGTACTATGTTTGACACTTCCGCTTTGGCACTTTTTATGTTTAGCATTCTCATATTGGGATGACGAAAGGTCATCATTCTCTTTAGACAGCACCATTAATCTTCAGATAGCCTTTTTGAACTTTTATTTACGATCCTTTGCTTTCCCTCTTTGGAACCCAAAAAAATAATAAATAAAAAAACATGTCTATAAAACTACTTCGACCTAATTTCAAAATTAATACGTAGGTAGCCCTATTTGGGGGTTTGGTCCAACCAACAAAAAAAAAAATAATCAAACACACTTCCTAGTATTCGAAAAAACTGGCATTTTTTTTTAATTTTAATTAACGGTTCCAAAGTTGTAGTTTAGTCTGAAGCTTTTTTCTTTGTCCCACTGAGACCTTTTGATCAATCTTTGAGAATGTTGATGTAGTGCACTGCAAATGTGCTATATGTAGACAAAAGAAAGAAAAAAAGCGAGTTGTATAAGTGAAAACCCTCACGGGCATCATAAGGTGACATAAAGTTAGGGAAAAAATAAAAAATGAGAGAGTCTTATAGGTGAAAACCCTCACGGGCACCATAAAGTGATGGTAAGTTAAAAAAAAAAAAGACTAAAAAAATCAGAGAGTCTTTTAGGTGGAAACCCTCATGGGCACCACAAGACAATGATGAGTTGAAAAATAATGAGAAGATCTTACGGTGAAAACCGTCATGGGCATTGTAAGGCGATGATAAGTTAGAAGGAAATAAATAAGAGAGGTCAGTTGGTGAGAATCTGCAAAGGTTATCATTGATCAAATGAGAGTTTACTATCTCAGCATGAGAACGACCTAAGATAAATGATTCCAGTTCAGATTAAGGTATGTCCTACTTTGAGATTTAGACAGTTTTGGAAGATCATACATCCATTCTGGAATACATAAGAAGTTTCACTGAATTTGGTGCATACCTCCAGATAAGCTTTCTCACCTTTTCTTCGAAAGCGACACCTTTTGATTAAACATAACTCTTTTAGTTTTCTTCTTGTCATGTTTTGTTTTGTCTCCAATACATTCTTTGAGTCCCTTTGATTATGTCAAAAGAAAAAAGAGTGTTGCAAAATTGACTATGATTTTCCAGTAGGTAGGTAAGACTGTTTGACATACATAGCATTGGTGATGGCATGAAACCATTTCTCATAAATCTGGGAGGTACAGGGTCCAAGAGCATAGCATTATTTTGAGACATCGATATAAGGATAAATAAAAAATGTGTCCAAAAAATAAGACTGGTTACACCACAGGCGTGAAATGGTACTGGATCTAAAATAGTCAAGACAGAGGTTGAAAGATGAAGGTTCAAGGCCTCAAAGTAATTTGTTTAGCTATATCCAGAGCCAAATGTATAGAGATTAGGCAGACAGAGAGAAATTTCAAGAGGGTATCAAGACCACAAATCAACCACCATTTCTAGAACTCATATATTTTTCTTTGTTCAAATAGGGATAAAATAGTTTTGAGAAGTTTGTTGGAAGAGACAAGCACCACAAAGTGAAGTTTCTCAAATCCTTACTTTTCTTTGATTATCATATCATTCTGAGTTTGCATCATAGGGAACTATAAAACCCTGTCTATTCAAATAAAAAAAATGTTTCAAACTCCCTCAATTTCAAAACTAGGGTATTTTTTTTCTTCTTTCCTTAAAAAAACCTATCTCTTTTCCATATCTTCACAGGATACGATATCCCCTGGTTGCTTTTTAGGGAAACACCCCCCCCCCCTTATTTTTCTTCTTAGAGTCTTCACAAGGTAAGAAATCCCCTGGTTGTATTTTAGGAAACAAAAAACCTTATTTTTTCATGTCTTCACAGGGTACGACATCTCCTGGTTGCATTTAGGGAACAAAATCCCTTTGATTTCATGTCTTCACAGGATACGACATCCCCAGTTTGCCTTTATTGGAAACAAAACCTCCTATTTTTCTTCCATGCATTCACAGGGTACGACATCCCCTGGTTTTATTTTAGAACCCAGAACCCCCTATTTTTCTTCTTTAAGTCTTCACAGGGTACGACATCCCCTAGTTGCCTTTATAGGGAACAAAACCCCCTACTTTTCTTCTTTAATTACTTCATAGGGTATGATATCTCTTGGTTTCCTTTATAGGGGATAAAAAACCCTATTTTTAATTTGTATGTCTTCACAGGATACGACATCCCCTGTTTGCCATTTAGGGAACAAAACCCCCCATTTTTTCTTCATTAAGTCTTCATAGGGTACGACATCCCCTGGTTGCCTTTTTAAGGAACAAAACCCCCTTAATTTCTTCTTTAACTCTTTGTAGGATACGACATTCCCTGGTTGCCTTTTTAGGAAATAAAACCCCTTATTTTTCTTCTTTCAATCTCCATAGGGTATAACATTTCTTAATTTTATTTTAATGAATGAAAACTCTATTTTCTTTTCTTTCTTCCTCTTCTTCTGCTATTTTTCTCTTTTCTCATATCTTCACAGGGTATGACATTCCCTGGTTGCCATTATAGAAATAAAAAATCCAATTTTTCTTTTTTCACGCCTTCACAAGGTATGACATTCTCATATCCATTTTAGGAGGCAAAGGTGTTAATTATTTTTCATGCTTTCACAAGGTTCTCCCTTGAAGCACAGGTTTGATGATCAAGAATGAAATCTCATCCGTATTTAGAGGAGTGAAGAATTTCCAAGCTTGAAGATAGTTAGAGTCAGCTTTGACAAATGTAGTGGCTCAATATCTCAGGATTTATCTTCATAGCTTCTGATCAAGAAAAAAAGCATACAAGAATATTCTATGAAATGTCCTTGGGAGGAGCATCAATGACCCAATCCGAGTCACAAGTTCAAGTCTCGAATCCTAACTTCAAGATCAAAAATTGAGAATCAAGGTACCCAACAGAAAAAAGTGAGGTGATAATTGATGTTCCAAAAGAAAGATTTGAAGGAAAAGAGTCAATACAATGTAGAGTAGATAGGATCTTGTATTTTTCCTTTCTAGTTTCGTTATTTTTGATGCAATAAAAGGAGCCATGACCTGAACCTAGATGGGACCTCACTCAATTCTCTAACTCGTCCTTTAATCCTCACTCTCTTTTTTAACTACACATGACCTGCTTCTCTTATAACTAGAGATATGTAGAATGCCCAAAGCCAGGGTTCGGTCACACCTCCTTCCTTTATTTATTTTTGCTTTTTAAATTGCTAGGTCAAAATTTGTCACGTCATTCACTTCTTTGCTTGAAAACTCTCCATGTTCCCAAGCAAAGAGTTTTGACCTAACCTAAGGTTATAAACCATTTTAGTGTTTAAAATATTTTTCTTTAGGTCTAAATTAGATATTTCAATTTTTTTATGTCCTTTATAAAAGTATTTGAAAATTATAAAAAAATAGAGTCACATTTTAGGATAAGTTTTGTTCTTATTTTTTAAAAGAGAAAAGAAAATCTATAAATATATGTTTTGTTTTAAATTTAGATTTTAATAAATAAGCTAGTGATTTTAGTTTTTTTTTTTTGGACTATAGTTATTTACCTTTGTTATATTTTTATTAGTCTTGAGCTGGTTAGTTAATAGTTTATACCTTTTTTATATACACATACGCAATAATATCAAGGCAATTAATCCTAATCCTACCCAAATACCTTCCCCGCCTTAATTCCTCTAAGGCCTAAAACAATTCTAGTCACCGCCTCAAATTTCCCCTATAAAACTAATCCTAAATCACCCAAAACAATGACCACTCCACGTAATTAACCAACACAAGAAAACTAATAAACCACTTCCACACCGTTACTAACTCTGCAAACCTTTTCCCTCAAGTAACAACTCAATCCTTACCCTTATATATACCCATCTATAAAAATAAATGGACTAGCCTACGTTCCCAGCAACAACAAACAATTACTCCCTCAAGCTACCCACTCCAAGACAGGCACCAAGTAACTCCCTCACATCCTATTTTGAGGTTTGGTTCACGATTTTATGTTTGTGGCTTTTGAACGTTAGCTATTGGAAATTAATTTTCGCAAGAGGTAACCTTCAATCTTCCTTTGCAATGTAGTTTAACGATTAAATGAAACTTGATTTCAATATAATATTATGAAGTTGCTCAAACTCATATGTGTTTAATCTATTAATATTTTCGATATTGTAATACGAAGTATGTTGAGATTTTTGTATCATTAAAATTCAAAGTAGAACTTTATACAATATGTGATCATGTCTCATATGCTTAACGGTTCAAATTTGACCTCACTCTTAATTAATATTTAAAAATCTATATGTTAGTAAAATTATTTGATATGTATATTCGGATTTTCCTTTACTACATTAGTAAACGACACAAATTTTAATTATTTGAAGTCATCGGTAATTTTCGGTGGTAGAAGTTTTCTTTTAACCAAAAATGATATTAAGGGACTAGAAAATTATAAAAAATTAATTATAGGAAGAAGATTAATTAGTATGACATTGTTTTAGATCTATTACTCCTGAAATATGCAAAGAGTAACTTATTTATCATAATTCTCTATTAGTTTGGACACAACTCTTTTATAATAATTGTCTTTTATTATATTAAGTAAATAGGTCGCTAGAATGTCTAATAGATTTTAATCATTAATGTATCAAGGTTGATCATGTGTGCGGTTACACTATTTGATTAATTTCTATAATTACAAGGCACAGTGTACGGCTACGCTCCTCAGCCAAAAAATATAAGTCACAGTGTTACGCATATTTCCTTCGGTAAATTAGGCACTTAACCAATGTAACTTAATCCACGAATTAATTTAATTCAAACACAAGTCAATAAAGTGACTTTGCTATAACCATGGGACTTGAGGGATGCTTAACACCTTTTCCTCAGTCAACAGAATTTCTATCCGAATTTCTAGTTTGCAGACCAATAATAAAGTGTCAAATATCCTTTTGATTAGGGATCCAAATAAGGTGACTTGAAACACCAAAACTCAATTCCAAGTGGCAACTCGCTATATAAATAACTTTTTTCAAAACATCGCTTTAATTGGAAAAACCCTTAAAAACCAACTCTTATCGGGGTTAAAAATAAAAAAGGGTGTGATATCGGGCTGGGCAGATAATCATTCATGTAAAGTATGTTATGGATTGGGGACCTTATTGTTGTTTTCATAGTTTGAAATCATTGTTTCTATCATAATTCACGTGAGGGAGCTTATGTGAATCATTATTATTGTTATGAGAGATTATTATCATTGAGATGCCTGTGTGAGGATTGGTATTGGTCTTATTTGAGCATCATTTATTCCTTATTATTAATGTGATGCCTGTACGAGGGCTTGAATTGATATTATTGATGTTTTACATGATTTCTTACTACTATGTTGCCATGAGAGGGCTTATATCATGTCTTAATGAGATTTGGGTGATATGAGTGCATTTATGCCATTGTTGATGATTATCATATGTTGTTGATGTTGCCATGAACATGCATACTCATTCATCACTCATTTTCATGAAACTGAATTTATTATGGAACTTGGTTATTTGCAAAAGTAAACGTACTATTTTATAAAATGTCTTAACCAAAGGAAATGCTGGCAATGTTGATTGAAGGGATTGTATTAGTATATGGGTTACAAACCCCCCCTGGGTCCTCTCATTGAAGCCTAGGCTCAGAGGGTGTATATGAGGTGAGCATTTAAGCATTGAATACATATCATATCATGGTGTTGTACCACTTTTCATCTCTTTTATGTGAATGATACTATGAATTGGACTTCTTTATATGTTGTATTGATATTTCTTACACTATTGTAGCTATTGTTGAGATTGTAGTATTAGTATAGTGTTAGGAGTTGTGTGGCTTAAGTCACTGGGGCATTTTTGTGTGCAACATTACTCATAGTTTTCTTTATATGTTTAACTATCTACTTTTCTTGGTCGGCCTATGATGCCCACTGAGTATTAGCGGACCATACTCACTCCTACTTTTTGTACCCTTTTGGTGCAGATCCCACTTTGAGTGCTACCCACAGAGCCTGATTTCATGTAGAGCCGAGAGAGTTTCAAAGTCGTGGTGACCACCTTGTCTGGAGTGTATTCCAAACTTCCTCTTTAATATGTTGTCTTTTATTTTAGTTCTGTGACATACAGATAGTTGTGTATTCTGATGAAAGTTAGACTTGCTCATTACTCATGACACTAGTTTCTGAAAGATATTGAGATGTTTATTTTGAGATTTTATTGATATCGTATTATGTTTGACTTTATTGTAAAGTCTTATATGTTATTCTCTTGTTTTTTGCCTTTTCTGCATTTATTTCCTTTTTGGTGTTGGGCTTTTCTACCAAGCTTGGGTCGGGGTAGGTGTCATCATGACCTCGCATTTTGGGTCATGACATAGACTTACTAGGTGACTGGGTGATATTCATCTAATAAGAGTGAACAACCATTTAGGTGAACCTAACTTACCGATTTTGCATGCTACGTGCAGGGATAGATCACTAGTACACTACGCTTACTGAGTTATGAAATCATGAAAACACAATCCTACTCCATTCTTACTAATTGGTTACAACACAACAAACTTTCAAAACTTGTTACTTGATTTTACAAACTGTTACTGTTTACTAGAATCCCCCTTTTGAAAATAATCGATTAATAGTTTAAATAACCCTACTGACCTAGCTTCTAGCCATATTCCTTGTGGGATCGACCCAACCTTAGTTGGATTCTATATTTGATCAACGATCGCTTTATACTTTATTGCTAGGTGTAATTTGGGTGACATCACGTTTGTTCCATTTTCATGCTATTTTCTCAATTTTCTTCTCAGATTTATTGATAAGTCAGCCAAATAGTATAGAAAAAGATATTGAATTGTAATTATGGCTTATTTGCTCATGTAATCTTCCATATTCTATTTGTGAGTGAATGTAGTTGCAATAGGTGTGCAATGTCACGTGGATTTTAGGCCTGCATGAGCGGTTTTGATGCTATATAATAATAATTAATTATCTGTGTGTAATAACATGTTAAACACCTAAAAAATTCATAAGATAATATAAGAATTGATACATGGATTGGATTATAGGCTAAGTACAACAATAAAACATTTAGGTGTAAAATGTACAAGGAAGGACATGGGCTTGCACCCTACAAGTTTTAATACTACAACCATTGGTTCACAGTTCACCCATCACGATCATCTAGAATGAACAAGAATTACAACTAACAAGGATCATGGAATTTTAACATGTCCAGGTGTAAAATGAGTCACACTCTTTTCAGGTTATGCAATTTGACATGATTTAAAGGAAAGTTAGAGTAAATCAATTTATTATTTGTGATATTCTACACGCCCTAGTGTGTTAGGGATTTCTGTATAATTATTTTTGGCAAAGAAACAGATTATCTAATGTGTTTCACATATGTGATGAAAGCAGTAAAATAAGAACACACTATTTCACGTGGAAAACACCCAACTCAAAATAGGTGCAAAAAAACCACGACATTTACCTCTATAGGATTTAACTCAATTTCACTAAAATAATGAGCCACTCAAACAACGATTATAACTTTGTAACCTAAAGGAATTATAAACTCTAATTCCTCAGATAACACAAACTACTATTGGCTTGTGTTCCCAAGTCTTCAAGTTATCCCAACTTGATGACTAACTCCTAATCCATCTTATAACACACTGGAATTAGGAAAGCATAAACGACTACAACTTGAAGAACACTTCTAATACAATCAAGCAAAACCAATAGCTAGACTCTTCTATATGGAACTGTTCCTTCTAGGAATTCTTCACGTGGTACCTCAAGAATCAATCTCTGAATTTGCCTTTGTTTTGTTATGAGTGTATGTAATGACCCAAAACGTTGTTACATGAGAAACCGTCTCAGAAAAATTTTATGACGACCAAAATGCTCTTAATGCACCTGGGGAAATTATTTCATAGGGACAAAATAAGGCCCAATGTAATTGGCTAAGGAATTGAAGAAAAGGGTTAGGTCGGCCTGCTGCCTATCGCTGCAGCGGTAAGCTAACTGCTGCAATGGTAAATTATCCATCGCAACGGTAACCCAGCAGTAGCCTGCCTGAGGTAGACTTTAAAATCCTCTTTTATTTTATCTCCCTAGGTCGTCTTTTCCTCCAGAAATACCCTGAACAAACACCACCTCTATAGCTCTGAGTTCCCAAAGTCCAAGCTTCATGAGGATGATTTCGAGGCATACCAGGCAGAAACTCGACATGGGGAGACGATTGGCACTTGCAGGGCAACTCTCTCCCCTCAAAAACAATATGTTTTATCTGCGAGGTAGGTTATGGTATTTATTGTAGCAATTAAATTTGGGTTAGATTCATATAACATTGATAGTAATGTTGGGAGTTCTCACGCATTAGGCCTTTAGGCATGGTGTTTGGAAGGACGGAAACAATAATATTCCGGTTAGACTTTAATAAAATGGTTAATGGTTGTTGTACCCCATTGATGTGATATTCGTGGTATTGAATGGGTTGAATCTTGTGAGAATCTAGTCTAACTGATTAAATACTGTGGTTCATAAGTATGGAGTGAGTTATGTATGAAAAAAAGGAGGAGTAAGTAGTGAACTAGAGCTGACAGAGGGTGCTCTTGGTAAATTAGATAGTTATGTCCTGCATTGAGGAAGGGTAATAAGGAGTAAATGTGGAGTAGGGGTTAATGGTAACCTAAGAGAGTTTTAGGTGACATATGAACATAAATAAGGAGATAGGATAGTTTAGGGAATGGCCTAGTAGCAAGTATATGGAAGAATAGATAAGAGGGTAAGAGGGTAAGAGTGATAGAATAACTAGGTTAAGGTTAGTGGGTCAAGTGTGAGAATTCCGATAGAATTATTGAGGAAGGAATTTGAGAGCAATGTCGGAAGCATGAGTGTGGGTTGCAGATAGAAAGAGATAGTAGTGTTATTTTGGTAAAACTATCAAAATCTCGTAGAAGGTCTGGGTGTACATAATTACATAAATATATGTGCTTGAGTATATGTACAGTAATAAAATTAGGATCTTGTGATTGTATGTGAACCAAGGAATTGTAATCGCCTTTGGGCACTTTGTGTGATTGTTGATTGCATATGCATATCCATACAGGTTGGTGAGGATGGGTTGGGAATGGTGATGATAATGTTGGTGATATTGATATTGATGTTCATGATGCAGAAAATTATGTTCATGAGATTGAGGTAAAGAGGAGATGATGCGCACATCTTGCACACAGGCATTCTTTCATATGCATTGTATGTCTGATTATGATTTTATGTTGTTGTTGGTTCCTTCAATGGATCGGCACCTTTAATAAGGGTTGTAGTGCATGGTAGTGAAACGTGAATGTCAGGTATGTTCTGTGTTATGTATAATCCTTTTCCTTGATGTATATGGTTTAGTAGGAAAGATATACCGTAATGTCCCTCCACATAGGGGAGTTTTCAACATCATAAGTGTATGAGAGGTTGTAAGCCCCGTAGTGCATTACATTAGTAGAATATCAAGGAGGTTTGGTAAAATCATGGGTAGCCTCAAGTCCTAATTATGTAAATCGGTAAGTCAGTCTAGAGCGAGCTAGAAATTGAAGAAACTAGGGTAATGAGCGAGGAAAATGAAAAGGAATGTAAGTTAGAGTGGTTTGTCAAAGGACAATGATATTCAAAAATGTTAAATGGCAGGTAAGTCATAGAGCAGCAAAAAATGTGGTACTAATAATTTCATAAATTGGGGATTAGAAATCGAAACCTTATTTGATGCTTGGATTTCTTCCTATTTGCTATTAATGTTATTTCTTTCTAACTCTGGTCGATCGATGATGCCTACCAGTTCGTGTAGTTGTACTAATGCTACACTTGTTATATCTCCCATAGGGGATATATCCATTGTGTAGGTTAGTTGGGGTTTCTATAGCAGCGACGATAATTACTCTGTATCAGCTCCTACCATCACTATTTTGTATGGATATTGTGTTATGGAGTTTCTTGTTCCTTGTCTAGTGCTCTTGTATCGGTTTAGGCTAGTTTCAGGGAAGTCACTGTTGATTATTTTCTGCATTACTTTTATGAATCAAATGTATTAAACTAGATTTATAATTATGATGTGAACTGGATTAATAGGTTGAATGAAGGATTATTTTAAATTAGATGACTAAATTATACCATTGAAAATGAATGGTTGTAACTTCCACATTAAATTAAAGGTTGATTAGTGATGGTTCTCCTATCTATAGTGGGTGTTAGGTAGGTGCCTGCATGACTCGGGGTTTGGGTCATGATAATATCCTAGCAGAGCCTAGGTTACTGGTCTCCCAGTACAAAAGCAAATGTCGACTAGAGTCTAGTGGATTGGTGTCTTGACATCCACATCAAATCTATAGGAGTCTATAAGGCATTTAGGAATCTGTTTCACTTTTGTTCTCTCCTGTTGTGCTATCTAGTGTTGTCTCCCTGAGTTGAGTCAATTTGGTATCTGACAGATTCCAATTGGCATCTCAACCATCATAATTGGGACTACTTGGTCACAATTGGTATCTCACCAAACATTTGAAAGGTTTGAACATGGTATTCCCACCAGTAGAGGTCCATAACAAACGTAAGAGTTGAATGGTTATGTTGCGAGATTCGCTTGATTTTGTATGAAGCTACTAATTCTCTAAATTCTTTGTTGTGGTGTGATATAATGAGGTTTGTATTACTTATATGGATGGTTATTGTTTGGGCATGCTCATGCCTGGTTGTTGGATTGTAAAAATTCTTAAGTACAAAAAGTTTCTTTACGGATTGTGCTAAGTGTAGTATAAAGTGACTTATTGTGTGATGGTTAAAACTCTTAGGTTGAGGTGTGTTGATTTAAACTATGTGTGGCCAAGGGCCTAGAGTATCATGGGACCGGGTATGATCTTGAGGTGTACCTTTATTTTCGTGACTTGAGGCACCCCTCATCTCTCCATGATTTGAAGTATTCCTTAATTTCTATTTGAATCCTGATGAACAACCTAGGTGCGTTGCTGTTTTGGGAAAAATATGATATGGGATGTGGTACTTGAGAGGAAAAAAGGGTAAAAATATGCTAGAATTAATCAAGTTGAAGAGTTAGTTGCATTTATGATAGTTCGGGTCGTGATATAATCACGCTAGACCTTAAAAACTATGGGTTGTGAGAGTTAGAAACTGCAATAGTGTTCAAGGGATGGCGTGGTGTTAGAAAGGACCTTGGAACAATTAGCAATCAGGGAAAGGCGGAACCACTGGAGGTTACCGCTATAACGGAACTTTTTACCATTGCAGCAACTCCAGACTGTAACCTGCCAGGTTCTCCCCTATTTTGGTGATTTTCCAAATGTTGCAAAGCAACCATGTATTTGCAATAGTTAAAGATAAAAATTATTCTGACACGCAAAAGAAGCTACAACAATTATTTTTAAAGGTGCGGAAACAAAGGTCCTAGAAATACCAGAAAAATAAAAAGAAAAATAATTGTTTATTACATACCCCAAATAGACGCAACCCAAATCCAAATCAATACATAAAAAGGGGGGCATCTAGCTAGTAGCATCATCTCCGAGGGTCGACGCGTTCGAACCCTCTTCCTCTATTGTGCTAAGGAAAGAGAACTCCTTGGCATCCTTCCTTGACATCTTAGGGAGCTTCTTGGTAGGGTAGGCACACTTGAACGTCACCTACACAGCCTTCCACATCCCTACCAACATGCGGTCCCGGGAGCAGCGCTTATTCTTCTCCTTATCTAGCTCCCTTCGGAGCTCAACATAGGCTTGGGCCAGATCCATGAGGGCAGTCGAGCTTGAAGGAGCCAATCCCAGTGAAGGCAGAAGAGTCCTCTCCAAATAACCCCATACAACAACAAGGTCACCCTCCCAAACCCCGAGAGATGTGGGAGCCTAAGTGGAAGGGATGCTAGAATCCTCACCCCCACTAACCAGATTACTCTCACATTCTTCCACCATCTTTCTCTTTTTCTTGCTCTATCCTCATATGCTCCTCCCCCTTAATGATTTATATGCCATATCACATGCCTCTATAGTGTCTTTATCCTCCTTATATACGTCCACCCGCCCACACAACTTAGTGATCAAGGAAGGCAGGAAGAGATCCCTTGCTGACCTCTCTCGGACATAAAAATTTTGCCACTTTTCCATAATTTGTGCCCCAACATTCATCTCAATCCCTGATAAAGCACATGCAACCACCATAGCCTGGTGGAAAACCACATCTATCACATTTCCTGAAAGATGAGTCCTCCAGGACACTAGTTGCAGCCACACCTTAGCCTCCGCTGAAAAGTAAGCACTTTTTGTTCCTTTGAGGCCCGACCACTTCATTTCATTTGACCGACCCTCCGTCACTAAAACCTCGGTCACCCATTTAAGGTCTGCCTCTCAGACTTTAGCTTCAAAGGCAATATTTGAGGGATTTGGGACCCCTATATATTAATTAATGGTGGCAACATCCGCTGGGACATTCTTTCCTCCAATGCAAATCATTGGGAGAGGTACACACTTTCCACGGTGGAAGGGATAACATAAAACTCCCAGATTAAGACTAGGTTGCAATTAGGGATGGGCTCCATTAGCATCTCTCATCCAAAGACTTTTAGTTGGTTGTATAAGTCTAGGGCCTCATCTTTCACATTTTTCATTACAAAACCCCTCTCGTAAAGGCAACCCCTATTATGCCTCCCCGCCTCATAGCAGTTGCGGCTAGCAGTATCGGGAAATTTTTAATAGTGGGGTTGTTTCTCGGCTATGATAATCCTTTAGATATCTCAATTATAATATTAGAAACTATATTAGGGGCAACGGAAGGGGAGAAATTTGAAACTACAAAAAAATAAAAACCTGGGGAGGTTACTGCCAGGTACCGCCGTAGCGACTAGTTAACTGCTACAGTAGTATCGCTATAGTGTAAAAGTTACCGCTATAGCGGTCCATCATCTCCAACCCTCCAACCTCCCCTCCCTTGGAATTTTTTTGACTTTTCTCCATAATTTCGAGAATTAGGGTAGATCAGGCTTAATGAAGTTCGTATGATCCTTTATATACTAAAATGGGAGTCATAACACTCGATTTCACCCCTAAATCATCCAAATTCTTTGGAGAATATAACCATTCACCTTCTACCCCTCCCATGGCCAAAATTCACCATGAACTATGTTAATCTTACTCCCAGAATGTTGTAGAAGCATTGTAGATGTAAGAGAACCTAACATGCTCGTTATTTTGTTCAAGAACACCATTAAAATTCAAGTCCCAAAAGTTGTACCAAGAACCAACCAAAATTTTTCTATTCTAACAAAATGTCTATGATTCTACAATGATAATTACATTAATAAAGTAGTGAGGAAGAAGAAATTACCTTAAAAATTAATGCCGGATAGATATTGCATAGAGAGAATTGAGAGTGTTTGGAGTAAGGAGTGAAAATTGTCACACCCCAAATCCCATTGAGGCGGACTGACACCCGAAGATGATATGGCCCGAGAGAACCAATCTTTGCTCATGTACATTCATTTTCATATTCTCGTATAAATCTGATTATTCCTCATGCAACTATGCTGAAGTCATGGACATGGACATGGAAACATATGCCATATCTATAGATATATGAAACTTGGCCGTTAGAGCCATCAAGTCAAAATGATCAGACGTATCTTACATTCACATACCCACATATGTCTACAAAAGCCTCTAATAGATGCATTTACAAGACCAACTAAAAGTCAGGACAAGTCCCCGCTTTATACAACATCAAAACAATTATACAACTGTGACTCGGAAAGTCCCGAACCAACTGGGGCTCACCAAAGATCTACAAATATTGTCAACCTACGATGGAGGTCTACTAGTTCCTGGACCTACAACATGTAAGGTTAGTCCCCCAAAGGGGTCAGTACGAAGAATGTACTGAGTATGTAAGGCTATAAAAAAATACATCATACATAAGAATGTCAACGGAATCAATATATGAAGGAATAGCCAATATAGACAAACCATCAATCTGAATGCTTGGAACCATGTATTTTATGTTCATTAATATCTTGCCTTATGTACATTACTATTCACATTACCGTTGAATACATAACCATCAATATATGCAACCGTCAATATGAGTAACCGGCAATATGCAACCGTCAATATAAGTAACCGCCTTTCTGAATATGAGAACTATGTTCATTATATTTATTACGTTCCGTGACTTTACGTTATTTCTTTCATTCGGCACTCACTACGTCCTTCATTACTCATCCTTCCATTCATATATTTCCCGGGCCCAACTGATCAGTAGGAAAAAAAATATCATCATGAAGGTGTTCATTTCACCCCATGGATGCACCCATAATGTTGGGATGGTCATCATGAAGGTGTTTATTTCACCCCATGGATACACTCATAATATTAGGATCGTCATCATGAAGGTGTTTATTTCACCCCATGGATATCATCATGAAGGTGTTCATTTCACCTCATGGATACACTCATAATTATACCTTACTTCATTCTTTAACTTTTACGAGATCGGTACCTTTACTTGTGAGAGATTGATACGCTCACTTATGAGAGATTAATACATTCACTTATGAGAGATTGATACTTTCAGTTATGAGAGATCAATACATTCACTTATGATAGATTGATACTTTTGGGCATAGCATTATTACTGAAGCCTTGGAACAATAACCAATGAATAAGAAACATGAGAGTAACATTATTGGAACTTTGGAACGATGTATACCATTATGATTCATGAATAACAATTGGTCATTGAGAAAGAAACATGTGACTAACAATATATGTCAACCTGAAATAAGATACCTTTAGACATTTCGGAGTAGAACACGTACGATGACAATGTGAACAATATACTGCAGAAGGATACAGAAAAAGTAACATTACATATCTTGTCATCTCACTACAAATACACAAGCCTATATGGGGATACAATATTCCAGCTTCCTCTTTTACGTTTCACTCTGCAACACAAGTATATATCGGAGCTTACATTAGCAACTATACCAACGTACAAAAAGACAATGAGCTATATGACTGCCGTATAATGTCATGTCACCCCTTACAACACAATCCACTACATTCTCATACCAACGACACCATAACATTCCACACATTGACCAAGATATCATACATCAATAGCATTTCACACCACACTTACCCTTTATGCTTTCTCTTTATCATTCCGTCACAATTACTCCTATCAACTTGTTTCATAACAACTTATGAACAAAAATATATACTTAAAATAGTCCAAAATTCCTCCATACACCCCTTTAAAGTCATTAAAATGGCATCACAAGTTGCTAATTATATCCATAAAGGGTATAGGGGCCTTTGGGGGCCAAAGGGGGACGAAAACATGCAAAATGCTATTCTGGAAGGGACCTGCGAAGCCACCTGCTCCCACAGGTGGATGACCTATGGCCTTATATGTCCCTTGTCAGTTTCCAAGGGCATCTGCGTTGGCACTTGCGCCCGCAGGTACCTCACCTGCGAGGGCGGATGCCCATTTTCGGCCAAATTGGTCTCTTTTGGGTCTTTTTATGCAATGAATGGTCCATGATCATAACTAAAATTATTTTAACATATTTTTGATCATATTATATGCCAACAATCATCCATGGTCTCACAACACACATAAACATCACCAAAACCTCACTTTCTTTCCAATCCGTCATCAAATCTATAACCAAATTTACAACAACAATTCCAAATATTATACACAAAGATAAAACAAGGTAAGACTATAATCACATATCACATGTAAATATTGAATCCATCAAGTCCACTTCCTTCAAGACCACAAGTCCATGTTCAAGTTTACAAGGCAAAACCATCCTCCGATTTAGCAGAAACAAATTGTTTTACACATAGTAAACTTTTCACACTTCACCAACATAACCAACATGATATAAACCATCCTCCATGCATAAAATATATTTAACCATAATAATATACACTTACCAAGTCTTGCAAGATGATGATCTTGGTCCAAGAGATGAAGGTCTAGGGTTTGTATGAGATAAGAAAATGTTGGGATAATTCTAAAAAAAGGCATGGGTGTCACAATGGAGTAAAATATGATTTTGTGCCCTTTTTATAGACCCTTTAAGTCTCTCTTATCCAACTCTTGACATTAAATGCATGGTTGATTTGGTCAAATGGAAGATTGGATCATTTTTGCCCCATTGGGCCAAGTCTTTTGATGATCTTTGGGCCTCATTTGGCCCAAATGGAACAAGACTCATGTAAGCCCAACAAATTAATGAATAATTCCTCAAATCTCTCATGTTTAACTAATTCCATAAATGTACACTTAGTCGCATAGGTTCGACAACATACGGGGTGTTACACCTCCTACGAAGGTCTAATCCCATGTACTAGGCCCAATATCAATTATCTCATCAATAACATTACAAAATACATACTTATGTCTCTCGACTCCTAAGTAAACATTGTTCAATGTCGTTGAGTAGGGTTTGGTAGGTACGGGGTGTTACAAAAATGGAGGAAGTGAAATATTTCCCCAATATGAACTACCACAAACCACTATTGCGGTAAATTACTTATTGCAGCAGTACTGCTATGGCGGTAAACAACTGTTGTAGTGGCAAAATCCCCAGGTGTCAATTTTCATCCTGATTTTTTGCAACTTCCTCCCGTAGTTCTCGTGAGTCAGGTAAATAAAAAGTAAATCAGTGCAAATACCTGTTAAAGTGTCAGGATGGTCAGTACGTGGTTCCTTTATTAATTAAAAACAATGGTAAGCCAATACGAATAATTGAAAAGGTATGGTCATTTTTCTTTTGACATATTATAGGCTGAATTTCCTTGTG
Source organism: Capsicum rhomboideum (assembly GCA_031232105.1). Lineage (NCBI taxonomy): Eukaryota > Viridiplantae > Streptophyta > Magnoliopsida > Solanales > Solanaceae > Capsicum > Capsicum rhomboideum. Next base: position 48,551,249 of record CP124716.1, on the reverse strand, counting down.
TAGTCGTACCAGGGACTTGTTAATCCTTACCTGTGGTTGTTTGGGGATGAATGGTGGGTAAATTAGTATCTAATGTAATGACCCAAAATGTTGTTACATGAGAAACTGCCTTAGAAAATTTTTACAATGACTAAAATGGTCTTATGGACCTGGGGAAGTAATTTTGTGGGGAAAAAATAGGGCCCAGCATAATTGGGCCAAGAATCTAAAAAAGGGTTGGGCCAGCCTGTTGCCTACCACTACTGTGTTAAGCTAACCTCTGCAGTGATAAATCAACCACCACAGTGGTAACCCGGCAATAGCCAGCCCAAGGTAAACTTCAAAACCCTCTTTTATTTTATCCCCCTAAGTCATCTTTTTCCCCAGAAACACCCTGAACAAACCCCCACCTCTATTGCTATGAGATCCCAAAGGCCAAGCTTCATAAGGGCATTTTTGAGGCACACCCAACAGAAACCTGAGATTAGGAGACACTTGGTACTTGTGAGACAACTCTCTCCTCTTAATAACAGCATGTTTCATCTGTGAGGTAGGTTATGGTTTTTATTATGGAAATTAGATTTTGGTTAGATTCATATAACTTTGATAGTAATGTCGGGAGTTCTTATGCATTAGGCCTTTGGGTATGATGTTTGGAAGGACAAAAATGATAATAATCCAATTAGGCTTTAATAAAATAGTTAATGATTGTTGTACCCCATTGATGTGAAATTTGTGTTGTTTAATGGGTTGAATCCTATTAGAATCTAATCTAACTGATTAAATATTGTGGTTAATAAGTATGTGGTGAGTTTAGTACAGTAAAAAGGAGGATTAAGTAGTGTAACTAGAGTTGGCAAAGGGTGCTCTTGGTAAATTCGATAGGTATGTCTCGCATTGAGGAAGGGTAATGAGGTGTAAATATGGAGTAGGGGTTAATGGTTTCCTAAGAGAGTTTTAGACGACTTATGAACATAACTAAGGGGATAGGATAACTTAGGGGGCATCCTAGTGACAAGTACATGGAAGAATAGATAAGGGGGTAAGATTCATAGAATAACTAGGGTAAGATTAGTGAGGTCAAGTGTGAGAATTCTGATAGAAGTATTTAGGAAGGAATTTGAGAGCGATATTGGAAGTATGAGTGTGGGTTGTAGATAGAAAGAGTTAGTAGCAGTATCTTGGTAGAATTATAACAGTCTCGTAGAAGGTGTGGGTTTACATAATTATGTAAATATATATGCCTGACTATATTTACGATAATAAGATTAAGTTCTTGTGGTTGTATGTGAACCAAAGAATTATAATCACCTTCGGGCACTCTGTGTGATTATTGATTACATATGCATATCCATACATATTGATGAGGAAGGGTTGGTAGTGGTGATGATGATGATGTTATATAAATCATGATGTTCATGATGTTGATGTGGATGAGTGGATGATGATGTTGGTGATATTGATCATGATATTTATGATGAGGAAAATTATGTTCATGAGATTGAGGAGAAGAAGAGATGATACACATATCTTGCACACATACATTCTTTTATATACATTGTATATTTGATTATGCTTTTATATCACTGTTGGTTCCTTGAGTGGACCGGCTCCTTTAATAATGGTGGTAGTGCATGGTAGTGAAGTGTGAATGCCAAGTATATTTTGTGTTATGTATAATACTTTTCCCTAATGTATATGGTTTAGTAGGTGGATATATAGTATCGTCCCCCACCCCCACCCCCACCCCGACAATGGATTTGTCAATATCATAAGTGTCTGAATGGTTGTAAACCCTATAGTGCATTCCATTAGTATAATATCGAGTAGGTTCGGTCAAATCGTGGGTAGCCTTAAGTCCTAATTTTGTAATGTCGGTAAGTTGGTCTAGAGTGGGCTAGTAATTGCAAAAACCAGGGTAATGAGTGACAAAAATATTAAGAAATGTAAGTTAGAGTGATTTGTCAAAGGACAAAGATATATGAAAATGTTAAATGGTAGGTAGGTCACAGAGATGCTAAAAGTGTAGTACTAATTATCTCATAAATTGGGGATTAGAAATCAAAATCTTATTTGATGCTATGATTTCTTCCTATTTTCTATTAATGTAATTTGTTTCTAACCCTGGTTGGACAATGATACCTACCAGTATGTGTGGTTACACTGATGCTACACTTAGTATATCTCCCATCGGGGATATAGCCATGGTGCAGGTCAATTGGGGTTTCTATAGCTGCTATAATAATCACTCTGCAGCGGCTTCTGCTATCTCTATTCTGCATGGATGTTGTGTCATGGACTTTTCTATTCCTTGTCGAATGATCTTGTACTAGTTTAGGATAGTTTGTGGGGAGTCACTATTGATTATTTTTCGTATTACTTTTACGAATCAAATGTATTAAACTAGATTTATAATTATGATGTGAACTTAATGGGTTGAATGAAGGATTATTTTAAATTAGATGACTGAATTATAATGTTGAAAATTAATGGTTGTAACTTTCGTATTAAATGAATGGTTGATTACTAAGGGTTCTCCTATCTTGGGTGGGTGTTAGGTAGGTGCCCGCACAACCCGGGGTTTGGGTTGTGACATAAAATGACCTTGTTGAACCTTTTGGGTAAGGAGTTCCATTCCCTTTTAGAGTCCTTCCTTTGAGGAATTCCATTCCTATTTGGAGATCTTATCGCCTTCCTTTACTCTTTGCCATCTTTCTTTTAATTCCCTTTCTTATATGGATTCATCTATTTTGGTATCCTTTTGTAAGAAGGAAATTGTACTTTATTTAGCATCATTATTTTCCTTAGCTTGTGTTTTTTTTGAATTCAAAGTCAACGATCATCTGCATCTCAACTACTGGCTGAACTTGTACCGATGGACCAGGTGAATCTACATATTTCTTGCATCTGTTCCACTACTTTGTTAAACGTCAAAACAACTAACATTCCAACAAATTCCCCCTTTTATGATGATAAACATTTACCTTTATGCATCCAATTTCATAAACCTGAGACAATACTTAACCAAAAAAAGCAATAAATACTTTGATTAACCAGGTCAGACATTGGTTATAAATACGGCACAACCAATATCTTCACCCTTTTTGTCTCTAAGAAAATGGTGTCTTATTTTTGTAAAATACTCATTATTCATGTAGGGGAGCATTGAAGTAACTGGTAAAGTTGCTGCCATGTGACTTGTAGGTCACGAGTTCAAGCCGTGGAAACAAACTGTTGCAAAAATACAAGGTAAGTCTATGTATATTACAATAAACCCTTGTGGTTTGGATCTTCCCTGGATCCCCGCATAGCAGGAGATTTAGGGGTCGTTTGGTAGAGTGTATAAGATCAATGCAGAATAGGGTGTATTAGTAATGCTTACATTAGTAATACTGGTATTAGTTAAGTTGGTATTAGTTATGCTGGCATTATTTATTTTACATTGTTTGGTTTGATGTATTAGAAGTAATATCTCTTGCATAATTTCTATGAAAAAATTATTTATTTACAAAAATATCCCCTTTACTTTTGCACACTTTCTTTGCAACAAAGTTCTTGTACCTTTAAAACTTCACTAGCTCGTTTTTTTCCCATATTAAAATTAGATAATTGTTAGCATTGCTTCATCACAATCTAGACAATTTTTCAAGTGTGAAGAGTAGGTCATACAACAATACCTATGAACATACCAATGAGCTAATAGGTGAGTGCACCACTATATCAAGCGAAGTCATAATTTCTAGCGAATTGTATTCTTGCTTTAGCTATAATAACTCTCAGATCTGGCAAAGTGGTCCTCTTATTATCCACTCCATTCTCTTATGTAGAATTAGAAAAAGTGGTTGAAAACTATACCTAAAATTGTGAAATAGATATATGACCCTTTTCTACATTGTCTCTGAGAAAATGGTGTCTTATATGAATATGTTTGATACGCTTATGCTAGACTGGATTTTTGGCTATATTAATGGCACTTGTGTTGTCACAAAATATAGGAACACTCCCTACATCGACACAAAAAACTAGAAATTATTCCTTGATCTATAGTAGTTGCGTACAGCAAGAACTAGCAACAACATATTTAGCTTCAGCAGTAGATAAGGCAACAAAGTTTTGCTTTTTGGTGGACTAGCAGACATGATCCAAAAAAGTGTGCCATACCTAAGGTGCTTTTTCTATCCACTAGCTAACCTGCAGAATCAGCATCTGAGTATCCCACAAGATCAAAATTTATTTATTTAGGATACCATAACCCCAAATAAGTTGTTCCATTTAGATATCTCAAGTTCTTTTTTACATCCTGTAGATGAGACTCTTTAGGCTTGGCTTCAAATCCTGCAAAAAGTCCATCACTAAAGACTATGTCAGGTCTACTTGTAGTAAGATACACGATAGATCCAATCATGCCTCTATACATCTTCTCTTCCATAGATTGACCAGGTTCATCATGGTTTAGTTTTGTGGTAGTGGCAATGAGAGTATTGATCATCTTGGCTTCCTCCATCTTGAACTTCTTGAGCAACTCTTTCACATACTTTTGTTGGTGAATCATGGTACCAGTTGGATTTTACTTTATTTGAAGTCCTAGACAGAAATTGAGCTCTACCATCTTGCTCATCTGAAATTCTCCATTCATGAGTTGGGCAAATTCTTGAGTCATCTTATAATTAGTGGATCCAAAGATAATATTATCAACATAGACTTGAACAATCAAAAGATCCTTCTTATTAGTCTTTAAGGACAAGATGTTGTCAATTTTACCTCTGTTGTGCCCATGTTGCAGTAGGAACTTTGGGAGTCTTTCTTACCAAGTTCTTGGAGTTTGCTTCAATCCATACAGAGCTTTACCTAGTTTATAGACATGATCAAGAAATTCAGTACTCTTAAAACTTAGAAGTTGTTTTACATAGACTTCTTCTTTGAGATTTCCATTTAAAAATGCACTCTTCATATCCATTTGAGACAAGGTGAATTCCATAAAGGAAGAAAATGCAATAAGTTGTCTTATAGCTTCAAGCCTTCCCACGGGAGAAAATATCTCATCATATTCAATTCTTTCTTCTTGATTCTACCCTTGGACTACCAACGATGCCTTATTCCTGTAACTGTTCCATACTCATCACGTTTGTTCCATGTAACTATTCCAATGATAGTTCTGTCTTTACAAGGAGGGACCAGGTGCCACATTTTTGTTCTTGAAATTGATAGAGTTATTTTTGCATTACTAGTATCAAATCTTCTTCAAGAAGAGCTTATTTCACATTTTTGGGTTCAATCATTGATAAGAAAGCACTGAATGCACATAGGTTTCTGAGTCCTGGCTTTGTAATGATTCCTAAAGTAAGTTCAGTGAGAAAATAGTCAATTAGATGAGATCCCTTGTACTTGTAGTTCTTTAACACTAATCTTGTGAACTATCAGCATTCTCTTCAATAGGTGGATCTGGGACCTTAGTTGAACTACTCTCCTTTTTTGTTGTTCCCCCTGTTAATGTTCCCTTGATTTGTTCATTGGATGGAATAGGTTGTGTAACCTGTTTTATTTCATGATCTCTTGCTTCATATTCATATTACAGAGAAAGTTCAGACATAATGTTTTAATTCATCAAATACTACATGCACACTCTCTTCAATACAATTTGTTCGTTTATTCAACACTTATAAGCTACTATGTAGAGTACCCCAGAAAAATTCTCTAATCACTTCTAGCATCAAATTTTCCCAGATTGTCCTTTCCATTGAAACATTTGCACCCATAAGCCCTAAGATGAGATATACTAGGCTTTTTTATTTTTAGCAAATCATATGGAGTCTTCTCTAAGATAAGGCGAGTCATGCATCTATTGATGATATAGCAAGCAGTACTCAAAGCCTCAGCCTAATGATTTTGAACAAGGTTTCCAGCAATCATCATGGTTCTAGACATATCTTCTAAGGTCCCATTTTTCCTCTCAACTACTCTATTTTTTTTGGTGTCCTAGGAGCATAGAAGTTGTGATCTACCCCATTTATTGCATAGTACTCCAGTAATTTTGCATTTTTAAATTCAATTCCATGATAAGATATGATGGAGACCAAAGAAGTACCAAGTTTTTTTCCATTTTCTTGACAAATATGTGGAAGACATCAAAGGCATCTTCTTTAGAGGACAGAAAAAGGATCTGAGTGAATCTTGAATAGTCATCCACAAGCACATAAACATACTTCTTCTCTCCTCTACTTCTCACTCTTATTAGTCTACACAGGTCCATATGGACCAACTTAATGCACTTGGTTGTACTGACCAAGTTCTTTGTCTTGAATAAAGTTCTCGCCTTGTTCCCCCTTACACATGCACTACATGTCTTTTCCTCATTGACATTAGTTTTAGGAAGCCCAATGACTAAGTCCTTAGAAGCAAGTTTGTTTAGCTGTTGCAAACTTGCATGACTCAGTCGTTTGTGCCTTAAAAGAGAATCATGTTCAGTGTACTTAAACAGGTGAGATCATAGCTTGATGCTCCCAAAATGTCAACCTTATACATATTTTTGTGCCTTCTTCTAGTGAGTACAATTTCTTTTGTATCTAGATTCTTAACTTTGCATCCTGCTGAGGTAAAAGTCACCTTGTTTCCTTTGTCACATAGTTTATAGATGCTAAGATGATTGTGCTTCAGCCATTCAACATAATAAACTTCCTCTGAAGCTTTGTTTTTAGATATTTCATTCTTTCCTACACTAGTAATGATCCCCTTCTTTCCATCTCCAAAGGATACATCTCCACCTTTTAGTGAGATGAGTGAAAGAAATTTTTGTTTGTCTCCAGTCATGTGTCTTGAGCTGGCACTATCCATGTACTAATGTCTCCTGCCCTTTTTTACTCTTACCTGCAAAACAATGTAGAGGTTAGATTTAGGAACCAGATAATCTTGGGTCCTTTCTTGTGATCAAAGGGGTGAATAAAGTTTCTTCTAGACCATGCTCGCAACAAGTTGGTATGCCTATTTCTTTTGACAGGGGTAACCTTGCATTTTTCAGCAGATATGAACAAAGTTCTCTTTGTTGTGTTAAACTTGTTCTTCTTACAACAAGTGAACTTGTTTCTTTTGACAAGGATGGAATTTTTCTTTTTAACAAACCCTCTATTTTGAAAGTAGTAAGAGGGGGAGTGAATTACCCTTTTTTTGTTTATCAGTCGACTTGTTCTGATCGTCAATCGACTTTTGAGACAGTATAGAGAAAGCTGATAAAAAGCAGTAAGGAAAATAGTTGAATGTAAATGTGACACCAGATATTTTATACTAGTTGGGACCTCTAATAGGTCTTACTCCAGTCCCCTTGGGTTGTAAAGGATTATAGTAGCTCTTTTGCCAAATCAAAATTACAAGGATTGAGTTAAGATTTTTGGCTATAACTCACACTCTTTTCTCTTCTCACTTTTGATACAATGCCTTACCAACTATGTCTTTCTCTCCTCTTTTTTTGAATACACAATAAACTAGTAGAGAATACAATGTTTAATAAATGTAGAGCAAGGAGCTAGAGAAGGTTGAGACAAATGTATGTCTCTTTCTTGATCTTCCATCCTTTAAATAGTAGAGGTTGGGCTGGGCTACTAGCCGTTTGGAAGATTGAATACAGAAGGCAGCCCAAAGGTTTTGCTCCTTGAAAATGGAATAAGCAAGATCCTATTTCAAAGAATAGGGATTGACTACAAAAACACAACCTAAGAAAAAAAAAAACTAAAGTTAGGTGCGGCAGATGACTCCTTGGTACAGGGAGTGTTATTTTCTTCATTTGTTGTGAGATATTGCAATTAAAGCATTGATGAGTACTGAAATCTTTTCCTTTTGACGTTGGTCGTTGATACTCCTTCCCTTTTTAAATCTTTAGCTGATTATCCTGATTATTTCTTTTCCTTAAAACCTGCAAGAAAATCATCCATTAAAATTTGACACTATCAATCTCCCCCCTTTTTATTGATGAAAATAAAAAAAATGATAAAATCAACTTCCCTTTCACACAATGATGCAGTCAACTTTCTTTGGGCTCCCCCTAAATAGTTGACTTGTTGGACAGTAGCTCCCTCTGAATTTGACTTGTCATCCTATATTATTGACCTGTATATATGCAAAAGTATATCTTTTGCCCCTTTGACATCAATCAAAAAGGAAGAGTGGCAACTAATGATAACAACTAGGATAATAACAAAACAAAATAGAGTATTCATGGGCTTAGGCCTAGATACATACCAAAACAAAACATAACTTTTTTTAAAAATAGATAATCAAGCAGCAGTATGAGGAGGAGGTTGTTCATAGCGATGAAAGAAGTATGCCATGTTTTAAGCAGGGGCATATTTTGAATTTGTGAACTGAGTGGTAATAGTTGCTGAAAGAGTGTCCGTCGTAGCCTGAATTTTGGTTGCAATCTTCGTAGCCTCCTTGATCACTTGATGAAGCCTTACACTGAGCCAAACTGTATCAGTTTCAGCTTCTTTTGTGACATCTTTGCTTTGGTCAAGTTAAAAGTGAGTTTCTAGGAGAATATCCTTGATATCATCGAGCTTAGAGTCTATTTCTGTCATGCAAAAAGTGACATCAAGTGAAAGAGAGCTGGGAGCATGAGGAGAAGATGCTCTAGTGTAACACCCCTTATGTTTTCGGACCTATTTTATTACCATAACATTTATGAAATTATTTAAACATGAGATTGTGGGGTTATTATACATGTAATTAGTTGGGCTAAATCAATCTTGTGCCATTGGGCTCAAATGAGGCCCAAAAATTAGCATGAATACATGGCCCAACAAGAAGGAAATGATCCATTCTTGCTTTGACCCAAAGAAGACCCTCAATTATTGACTAAGTGTGGCTAAGGATGAGATTTAAAGGGACTATATAATGCAAACAAATCAGATTTTATTCACCATTCTACACATGTGCAAACTCTAGAATTTTCTCAAGAATATCCTTATCCTCTCAAACCCTAAGACAACCATCTTTTGTGCCATGATCACTCTTTGCAAGACTTGGTAAGTGTTTATGCTTATGGTTTAATACATTATGTGCATGATATGGTGCCTATATGATGTTGGTTATGTTGGTGGAATATTGAGAAGTTCACTATGTGTGTAATGTTACATGTTTGCTAAATCGGAAGAGGTTTTGCCTTGTAAACTTGAACATGGACTTGTGGTCTTGAAGGAAGTGAACTTGATGGATTCAATATTTACATGTGAGATGTGATTATAGTCTTACCTTGTTTTATCCTTGTTATAATGTTTGGAATTGTTATTGTGAAATTGATTATGGATTGGGTGATGTATTGAACAAGAAGTATAGTTTTGGGTGTTGTTTATGTGTGTTGTGAGACCATGTATGATGGTTGGCATTCAAGATGATCAAAAATATGTTAAAAGAAGTTTAGTTATGATGATGGACCATTCATTGCATAAAAAGACCCAAAAGAGACCAATTTGGACCAAAATAGGCATCCGCCCCCGCAGACAAGGGCACCTGCGGGCGCAGGTGGCTTTGCAGGTCAGCCCTAGGTTCGGTTTTGTATGTTTTTGCATATATTTGACCTCCTGAAGGCCCCGATACCCTTTTGGATGTAATTATCAACTTATGATACCGATTTAAATGACTTTAAAGGGGCGTATGGAGGTATGTTGGACTATATTTAATATGTATTGTTGTTCATAAGTTGTTATAAGGCAAGTTGATAGAGTAATTGTGACGGAATGATGATGAGGAAGCATAAAGGGTAAACGTGGTGTGAAATGATATTGATGTATGATGTCTTGGTCAATGTGTGGAATGTTATGGTGTTATTAGTATGATAATTCAGTGGATTGTATTGTATAGGGTGAAATGATGTTCTAGGGCAATTGTGTAACTCATTGTCATCTTATGCACTTGGAATATAGCTTGTGGTTAATGTTGGTTCCGTTATGTACTTGTGTTGTAGAGTGAAACATAAGGAAGGAGTTGGATTATTGTATTCACATATAGGATTGTGTATTCGTATTGAGACCATAAGGTATGTAAGGTTACTCTTTCCATATCCTTCTGCAGCTCATAGTATTTACATTGATGTTGTACTAGTTCATTCTGAAATGTCCAAAGGTATCTCATTTCAGGTTGTTCTCTATTGTTAAGTCACATATTCCTCCTTCATTAGTCATTACTGCTCATGTGTTACATAATTAGGGACATGGTCCCAAAGTCCCAATAATAGTATGTTCTAAAGCTCCCAATAAGGTTATGATGACAAATATATCAATCTCTCATAAGTGAGCATATCAATCTCTTGAAAGTAAAGAAAGGAAGTAATGTATATATGTGTGTGTCCAATAATATGATGATCCTCAATGTACCAATCTCTCACAAGCAAAAGTATCAATCGCTCACAAGTAAAAGTATCAATCTTCCCCAAGTAAGAAATGAAGAAAGGTGTTATGTTATTAACCCACCAATAGAGTGGATATATGTTAACCCACCGAAAGAGTGGATGTATGTTAACCCACCGATAGAGTGGATGTATGTTAACCCACCGAAAGAGTGGATGTATGTTAACCCACCGATAGAGTGGATGTATGTTAAACCACCGATAGAGTGGATGTATGCTATATTATTAACCCACCAATAAGATGGATGACTAATAATAATAATGATGATGAGCGTTAGAGCAACGAAAGAAATCTCTTGAATGGAAGAATCTTTGAATAAAGAAAAATCTCTTGAATGAAGATATTATATGAAAGATATTATATGAAGGATAAGAGTATGATTGAATGATCGAAAATAACAATAACAGAAGAAAGGTACATGGTTCCACATATAAAATAATGCTTATCCATATAGAGTATTCTCTTATAATTATTTCCATTGAATTTCTTATGTATTGATGAAGTTTCTTATGAGCCTTACATACTCAGTACATTCTTTGTACTGACCCCTTTAGGGGGGGCTTACTTTAATTGCTGCAGGCACAGTTGCTAGTAGACCTCCACTGTAGGCTACGAGTCATCCGCGGATCATTGGTGAGCTCCAGTTGGTTCGGGGCTTTCTGAGTCATATGTGTTCATGGTTTTGGTATTGTAAATATTGTATAAAGTGGGGACTTGACCCGACTATAGGTTGGTTATGTACATGCATTGGTTAGAGGCTTTGTAGACCTATGTGGGTATGAACGTAAAAGATGTATGTCCATTTTGACTTAATGGCCCAGACGGCCAAGTTACACGCAAGTATGTATCACATGTTCCATGATTTCCGCTATTAGAATTTTATGTCCTTATGTGGTGGTGATGTTTCTAATGACATGCATATGAATGGACAGGAGTAAAGATTGGTTCTCTCGGGCCTTATCGGCTCCGGGTGCCAGTCCGCCTCAATGGGATTTGGGGCGTGACATCTAGACTTAGGAAAGGAAGAAGTGCCAGCAGGGCAACCTTCAAATTTAGGAACCCAAACATCATCAACCAGGACATACCCAATAAATCCAAAAGCTTTTGAATTATAACACTGTCTCATAGGGATAGAAGGAACACTTTCAAGAGAGATATTACTAGCCTCCAAAATACGAGTTATAATCAACACATAAGGCAGGCTAGAGGGACCAAGAGATGCTTCTATCATGGACTTAATGATGAAAAATGAGATCTTAACTTTGTAGTGAGATATAATGTAGTATGTGAGGAGAGTATCACACTAAGATAAGGTGGATAAAAAGCCAGCACGAGGAAGAAGGGTGGTAGCAATAATATGAGCAATAACACAATTTTCAAAAGACAAATTTTTAGGACCAAGGGAAGAAGGAAGGGAATCAGAGTTCTCAAGTGCAATAAAGTGTTAAGCTTGATTGAATGAGACATCAAAATCTAAAGGCCAAGGATTCTTTGAGGCGGTAGCAAAACCAAAGCAATTTATATCAAAGATAGCATTAAACATAACACAATCAAGAAAAATACACTTACCCATAAGAAGGGTTTCCAGTTCATCTGTCATGCCCCGAATTCCAACGGGGCAGACTGGTACCCGAAGCCGTTGAGGCCCAAGAAAACCAATCGTTACTCATGAACCTCCATATACATGTCTCTTTATGAATAGCATTCTATCTCATTTAACTCACAAAATATAAAATGCCAATGGCGAAAGTCATGGAAATATATGCTATATATGAAACTTGGCTGTTAGGGCCGTCAGGTCAAAATGGACATACATCTCTTACATTCGTCTTCCGACATCCGTCTACAAAGCCTCTACAGATACATATATATAACCAACCTACAGCCGGGACAAGTCCCCGCTTTATACAACATATATATACAATGCCAAACCAAAACCAATGTACACATATGACTCGGAAAGCCCTGAACCAACTGGAGCTCACCAATGATCTGTAAATGAACTGCAAGCTACTGAGGAGGTCTACTATCACCTGCGCCTGCAGCAAGTAAAGTAAGTCCCCCAAGGGGGTCAGTACAAAGAATGTATTGAGTATGTAAGGCCATAAGAAACTGCATGATATATATAAGTACTTCAATGGAATCAAATATAAGAGAATAGTCAATATGGACAATTCACCGTTCTGGATGTGTGGAACCATGTATTTTACATTCATTACATGCTTTGCCTTTACGTTCATTCATCTACCCATGCTAGGCTTTTTCCGCCCCTGGGATGAGATTTATCTACCCATGCTAGGCTTTTCTGTCGCCCCTGGGATGATATTAACCTATGCTAGGTATTTTAACCCCTAGGATGTCTTATGATAACCCATGCTAGGCTTTCTGTAGCCCCTGGGATGTATTATGATAACCCATGCTAGGGTTTCTGTAGCCCCTACGATGTATTATGATAACCCATGCTAGGCTTTCTGTAGCCCCTGGGATGTATTATGATAACCCATGCTCGGTATTTTAACCCCTGGATGTTTTATTCATAACCCATGCTAGGCTTTTATATCGCCCGGGATCGACCCATGCTAGGTGTTTCTTTCACCCCTGGGATACCACCCAAAATACTCATAAACCACTGAATAATTATTCACATTACTTCATTCTTTAACTGTAAGAGATTGATACCTTTGCTTATGAGAGATTGATACTTTTGCTTACGAGAGATTGATACTTTTGCTTATGAGAGATTGATACTTTTGTAGTCATAACATTATTGGAATCTTTGGAACAATAACCAATGAGTAAGAGACATATTAATAAACATTATTGGAACTTTGGAACATTAGTCAGCAAACTATGAGACATGTAAGTTACACAATTAGTTATGTGAATAATACTATATGACAATACCTTTGGACATTTCGGAATGGAATACGTATGATAACAATGTGAGCAATATGTGTTGCATAAGGATACGGTAAAAGTAACCTTACATACCTTATCTTCCCAATATGAATACACAAGACAATATGTGAATACAACAATCCAGCTCCCTCTTTACATTTCACTCTATAACACAAGTACATAACGGAACCAACATTAACCACAAGCTACATTCCAAGTGTATAAGATGACCATGAGCTACATGATTGCCCTATGACATTATTTCACCCTTTACAATACCATTCATGGAATTATCATACCAACAATACCATAACATTCTATACATTGACCAAGACATCATAAACCAAGAGCTTTTCACACCAAGTTCCTCCTTTACATTTTCTCATCAACACCACATCACAATGAATCCATCAAGTCACCTCAATACACTTCATAACCACATATCGACAATACTCCCACAATTTATACTTATAGCAAAATAACAAGTTAAGGAACATAATCGCACCATACATGTTGACATCTCATCCATACCATTCACTTTTATGCAAACCTCAAGTCTTCTTTCATGTTTAAATTCCATAGATGACACATCTTTTAGCAAAAAGCAAAAATGCATTATTTACACTGTTAGACATAACCATCATGATCTACATACTCTCCCATGCATATAATTTATTAATCCATAATAATAATCACTTACCCAAACTTGCAAATAAGTGATCTTGTCCAAAAAGATGGCTTAGGGTTTGAGAGCTTGAAGAAATATGTTGTGGAAATGTCTAGAATGGCATGTGCCCCTTTGAGATTAAAAATCTGATTTTCTTGCCCTTTTATAGCCCCTTTGGTCATCCTTAGCCATTCTTTGGCATTAAATGCCATATTTGCTTGGTCAAAGTGGAAGAATGGGTCATTTGACCCATTAGGCCATGTCTTTTAATCCATTTTGGGCCTTGAATTGAGTCCAATAACACATGTCAACTTAGCCCACCAAATTTAATGTGTAATCCATCATTTATCTCATGTTTAAAGAATTCTATAAATGTTGTGACAATATTCAACTCACGCGATTCATGCTCGTAGCTTCAATCTCAAAGATAGAAATTCTAGTCACTCATAGCTTAATTAAACATAATTTGATAAAATAATTACGACGACGAATTAACCCCAACTTGGATGCCAAACTCGCTCAAGAGTAGCCTTACTACGATGGAATAATGATACCATAACACAAGAGTCCTATTTATAGACTATTGGTCGAAGAAATGCTTTTGCAAAAACCAGCCTGGCGCGCCTCCTTGCTGCCTGGGCCAGAAAAATTCTGGCCAAAAGCGGCCTGGCACGCCCCTGGGTGCGCCCCACCCAAAATTTTCAAAAACATTCCTTTCTTCAACTTTTCTTTGTGGATTTGGTTAGATACTTCAAGTTCTAATCTTTAGCTTGCCTCTTGTCTTTAAGAACCTTTATTTAGGAGTCATTCAAGCTTCGTTTTTCCACTCTAAAGGTCATAAAATTTTCCCACAAGGGTTTCATCACAGTTACTAGCACAATATCAAATGTTCCATCAATAGCACTACAAAATACATACTTGTGGCTCTCGAAACCTAAGTAAGCATGGTTCAAAGTTTTCAAATAGGATCGGAAGTGAACGGGGTGTTACATCATCAGATCTAAAAGACCAAAGATTCTTATAAAAAAGATGGATAAAAGGTTCATAAGCATGCTTTGGACTATAAGAAAAGATGTTTTCCCATCCTTGATATTCAAAAAAGGCTTAATGGGAGAATTAAGTTTTGCAAAAGGATTTTGATATACGATTCTACCATGGACAAGAGAAAGTTCCTTCATAGAGTGAAAGAGAGATTCATTTAAGGGTCTCCCAAAATTAGTCTTGATGTTTAGAGAACTATCAAAATCAAACTTCACTTTATTTTTAGAGCACTCAGAGTCATCATGAACAAAGGAGCATTTAGCTATCAAAGAATGTGAGGAATCAGAGGACGCTTGTGGGGATTTTGGTCTGAGTTATTAGAATCAAGAGAAACAGGGGAGGAGGGTTTCCCTTTTTCCTTAAAGCGAGAGCTCTTTCTATTTCCCATGGAGGAATTTTTTGAAGCTTTAGACATTAAGAAAGAAAGAAGAATAGAGGGAAAGACGGAAGACTCAAGAAGATATAGAGAGAAAATAAGTTGAAAAGATAAGACCCTTTTGCACACAATTAAACTCACGCGATATGGAAAATAATTAATTTAAAAAGGTTTTATAATGATACTAAGAGATTTTCTAAGAATATAAAATCTTTCTTTCAATGAAGGTTTGTAAAAATATCTGCTAATTAAAGCTCAGTGCTGACAAAAGATATATCAATATCACCTTTTAAAACATTATCTCTAATAAAATGATTCTTAATATAAATATGTTTAGCCCTAGAATGATGCACGGGATTTTTGGAAAGCCAAATAGCACTTGAATTATCACATAGAATTTTCATAAGTTTAACAGAGATATCATAATCACTGAGTTGGTGAGTCATCCAGAGAATTTGTGAACAACTCAATCCAATGGAGATATATTCAGAATCAGTAGTGGATAGAGAAACACAGTTTTTCTTCTTGCTATTCCAAGATATAAGAGAGTTTCCCATAAGTTGGCAAGTTCCACTCGTGCTTTTTCTGTCATCTTTATCACCTGCATAATCTGTATCTGAAAAACCTTTTAGTTCAAAATTATCTGAATTAGGATACCATAGTCCATGAGATATAGTTCCAATCATATATCTAATAATGCATTTGACTGCAGACAGATGTGACTCCTTGGGAGTCGACTAAAATCTTGCACATTTACAGTCACTAAATAGAATGTCTAGTCAACTGGCAATAAGATAGAGAAGAGAATCAATTATACCACAATACCAAGTTTCATCAACAGACTTACCACCATTTTCAGACATAAGAACACATGTAGAACTCATTAGCGTGCTTGTGGATTTAGCATCCTTCATCCCAAACTTTTTGATGAGTTTTTTAGTATACTTACTTTGACAGATTAAGGTTCCTTCAATTGACTGGTGAATTTGTAGTCCAAAAAGAATGTCAACTCACCCATCATGCTCATTTCAAATTCACTTTGCATTAACTCAGCATAATCGTTGCACAAATCAACATTAGTACTTCCAAAGATAATATCGTCAACATAAATTTGAATAATTAGATTTTTAGATAAAGTTCTTTTAATAAAAATATTTGCATCAAATTTTCCTCTTGTAAAACCCTGATCTTTTAAAAAATTGCTCAATCTATCATACCAAGCTCGAGGAGCTTATTTTAGACCATAAAGAGTTTTAGAGAGTTTAAAAACATGATAACGAAATTTAGGATTTTCAAATCCTGGAGTTGCTTTACAAAGACTTTCTCATTAATGAAATCATTTAGAAAAGCACTTTTGACATCCATTTGAAATAGTTTAAAAGCTTTATGAGAATCATAAGCAAGTAAGATTCGAATAGATTCTAACCTTTCCACAAGTGCAAAAGTTTCATCATAGACGACTCCCTCTTCTTGTAAGTAGCCTTGAGCGACTAGAAAAGCTTTATTCTGAACTACCTTATATGATTCATCCATTTTGCTCCACTGATTGAGGTATTCTCTAGTTTTGGAATCAGTGTCCACACTTTGTTTTTATCAAATTTCTCATGTTCTTCTTCCTTTGCTTTGACCCAACTTTCATCTTCTAAGGCTTTATTGACTTTCTTGGGTTCAAGTAGAGATATGAGAGCGACATTTGCACTCCTTTTACTGGAATCTCTTGTTTTCACTCCTTCCTTGGGATCTCTGATAATCAATTTCTTTGGATATTCAAGTTTACTTCTCCATTCATTTGGAATGGTTTCTATGGAAAATTGATCATTTGTAGCAGCAGTTGGCTGATTGATCTCTGCACTAGTCGACTCTAATAAAGAGTCAGCTGTTATAATATTTGTAGCTTTACCTTGTTCATCCTTATCTTCTCTATTACTAATATTCTCAACAATGCAGTTAGAATCATCAAAAATAACATGCACAAATTCTTTAATACAAAGAGTATGCTTATTAAAAACTTTATCAAATCTAGTAGAGTAAGAATAGCCCATAAATATACCTTCGTCACTTCGAGGATCAAACTTACCAATATTGTCTTTACCATTGTTATGGACAAAGCATTTGGATCTAAAGGAGTGAAAGTACCCAATATTGGGTTTCTTATTGTTCCATAGTTCATAAGGAGTTTTTTTCAGAATAGGTCTGATAAGGCACCTATTCAAAATATAACAAGTAGTAATTACAGCTTCTGCCCAAAATTTATGAGGTAAGGAGTGTTCACATATCATTATTCGTGCCATGTCTTGAAGAGTTTTATTCTTCCATTCAACCACTCCATTTTGTTGAGGAGATCTTGTAGTAGAGAAGTTATGAGTGTAACCTTGATTGTTACAAAAGGTTTCAAAGCCTTTGTTCTCAAATTCTCCTCTATGAACACTTCTTATAGCAAAAATATAGTAGCCTTTGTCCCTATGAGCCTTTTCACAGAAAACTTCAAATTTTTTTAAAATATCATCTTTGTTAGAAAGAAACATAACCCAAGTAAATTGAGAATAATCATTAATAATCATAAATGCATACCTTTTACCACCAATGCTAGCAGTTCTAGTGGGACCAAAAAGGTCCATATGAAGTAGCTGCAATGGTTTGGTAGTAGATATAATATCTATGACGTGAAAGGATATTCTATTTTGCTTACTAAGTTGACAAGAATCACAAATATGAGTCTTCTTGTAATCAAGCTTTGGAAGACTAGTAACAAGCTCATGTTTGGCTAGCTTTTCAATTAGTCTCATGCTTGCATGACTAAGCTTTTTGTGCCAATTCCAAGGATCTTCAGATATGAAAGTCATACAGATGTGTCTTTCTGTACTTTTGATAGAGTCTAGGAAATATACATTCCTATTTCTATTTCTAGGAAGAAGTTGCTTGCCATGCTTTTCAATTATACAACCATTCTTTTTGAATTTTACTTCCAGACCAGCATCACATAGCTGACTTATACTCAGTAGATTGTACTTCAAGATTTTAACCAAATAAATATTGGTGACATCACATGATTCATTAAAGGATATAGTACCAATACCTATTACTTTGCCTTTGGAGTTGTCTTTAAGAATTATATCACCTTCATCAAAGTCAGTAACATATTTAAATAAGTTTTTGTTTCCTGTCATATGATTTGAACACCCACTATCGAGATACCATTTCCCTTTAGGCTTTGAGTGGTGTTCCTAAAAAACAGATATATCACTTATTTCTTGGTACCAAAGTGTTCTTGGGTCCCTTGGAGTTAGTATTTGGATTTGTAGACTCAGTTTTGGTGTCCAAATCCATTTGCCAGGATTTCTAGAATGAAATCTTCAATTGTAATAATTATGACCTGGTTTGCCACAGTGATAACAGGAAAGATGAGAATATTTATTAGTGGTTGAATAGGTATGATAAGTAATATGACTTTGACTACTTTCTCTAGTCGACTTACAAGAGTTAGTTGACCGTTGAGATTCTTCACATCTATAATATCTATTATCATATCTAGATCTACCACTGTCAGATTTTTTGTCAGCTGACTTAGAAGAGTTAGTTGGCTGATTAGATCTGACAATACTGTGACTGGAAGATTTTTCAAAACAGTTGATTTTAACCTTTAATTCATCAATTTCTTCTTGTAAAAATTATTTTCAAGTTCACAAACTTCAATTTTAATTTCTCAGTCTCTTCTTTCCATTAATAAAGATATTTTTTTATCACAAGCTTTGTTTAAATCAGCTAAGGAATGATCTAACAAATTTTGCAGATTTAAGCATTCATTACAAGAGTTTGTTCTTACCTCACTAGATTCTCCAATATCCATGAAGCAGACATCTCCAATGTTGTCATTTTCATTTTCAGATTGGTCTTCATCACCCCAACTACTGAAAGCCTTTTGACCTCCTTTGGAGGGTCTTCTTTTTGTTTCTGGATAGTCATAAGCAATGTGACCATATTTACCACAATTATAGAACTTACCTTCATTCTTGTTGCACTCAGTAATTTGTTTTCCTTTTGAGTAATTTGGTTTCCTTCTTTTTTGATTTTTGGATCTTCTGTAATTGTCAATAATTGTCCTGGTGATGAGAGCAAGTTCATCTTCATCTAAGACATCACAGTCTTTTTCTTCTCATCTTGCAATTGATATTTCTTGTTCAAATGAGCTTTTTCAAAGTCAAAAAGATCTCCTCTTACTTCATCATAAGTCATCTTGTTCAAATTCATACTTTCAAGAACCACAACTTTAGAAAGCCATTGGGAAGGCAAACTTCTAAGGACCCTAGTAATTTGATCTATTATAGGATAAGTTTTTCCTGTTGCCTTGAGTTCACCAATGATTTTTCCAAATCTCACAAATTTTTCTTCAATGGATTCTCCATCATTCATCTTGAAAAGTTCATACTCATATACCAATAGGCTTATAAGAGTTTGCTTGACTTTCTCAGTTCCTTCATATGTGACCTCTAGTTTATTCCACATTTCCTTGGTAGTTTCACAGCAAGATATCTTTTCATATTCTTCACCACTGATAGCATTGTAGAGTACATTTTTGGCCTTTGAGTTTATTTGAATGACTTCTATTTGTTGATCAATTTAATCCTCCATAGTTGAAATTTTTTTAGTTGATGTTTGACCATCATTTGATTTCTTTCCAACTTTGTTTGTATGAATATATGGAAGATTACCAAGCTTAATTACTCTCTATACCTTCATATCATAGAACTTAATGAATGTTTCCATCCTTATCTTCCAATGAGAGAAGTGCTTCCCATTGAAGTATGCCTATTTTGAGATATACCTTTAGAGAATAGTGCTCCAACAATAGTTTGGGCCATGGTCTATTCTCACTTTATTGTTAGCTACTATATGTGAGTCCAGGCCCTAATACCAATTAAAAGTAGTAAGAGGGGTGTGAATTACCCTTATTTTGTTTATCAGTCCACTTGCTCTAATAGTTAGTCAACTTTTGAGATAGTATAGAGAAAGTTGATGAAAAGTAGTAATGAAAGTAACTGAAAGCAAATGTGACACCAGATATATAATACTAGTTGCGACCTCTAATAGGTCTTACTCCAGTTCCCTTGGGTTGCAAGGGATTCTACTAGCTCTTTTTAGCAAATCAAAATTACAAGGATTGAGTTAAGCTTTTTGGCTATAACTCATACTCTTTTCTCTTCTCACTTTTGATACAATGCCTCACCAACTATGTGTTTCTCTCTTCTCTTTTTGAATACACAGTAAATTAGTAGAGAATTTAATGTTTAATAAAAGTAGAGCAAAGAGCTAGAGAAGGTTGAGACAAGTGTATGTCTCTTCCTTGATCTTCCATCCCTTAACTAGTAAAGATTGGGCTACTAGCCTTTTGAAAGATTGAATGTAGAAGGCAACCCAAAGATTTTGCTCCTTGGAAATGGGATAAGTAAGATCCTATTTCCAAGAATATGGATTGACTATAAAAAAAACCTAAAAAAAACTAATCCCTAAAGGTAGGCATGCCAGATGACTCCTTGGTACAATAAGTGTTATTTCCTTCCTTTGTTGAGAGATTCTGCAATTAAAGCATTGATGAGTACTGATATCTTTTCCTTTTGAGGATGGACGTTGATACTTCTTCCTTTTTCAAATCTTTAGTCTAGTAGCCTGATTACTTCATTTCCATAAAACCTTCAAGAAAATCATCCATTAAAATTAGACACTATCACATTTTTCTTCATCACTTCCTTGCTTTTAGGGCACTCAGTGGTAGGATATCCTAGTTTTCCACAAATGTAACATAGGTCCTCAATAGGAATAGTTTTTTTGTGAAAACCTAGTCCAGCCTTGGTGATTAGGATTTAACGCTAAATAATTAAAGTATTGTGTAAGATATTAAAACTTATTTAGTAATTACTATTCATAGTTTTTACTTCTTTTTTCACAATATTTATTTAAATTCTTAAATTAAAATTAAAAGTATTTTGGCCAATGGGCTAGCCCAGCCCGGCCTCGGTCAAGCCTCAAAGGCCAGCGGGCTGACTTGGGTTGGGATCCTAAAACCCAATTTTAAATAGGCTAAAAATCATAACCCAACCCAAATAGTGGGTTGGGTTGGGCTGGCTTCAAGTGTCAAGCTCATTCTGACTGCTGTACTTGTCACTATGGGTTCTGCTGCTTGATGTGACATGAATTTATGATACTTGAGGCTCTTAAAACTATGAATATTTACAAGTACAAGGGTATGTTTGTGTGGATATGATGGGTTTTTGAATGATTGCAGGATAAATAGGCTCGGAGAAGGAAAGTTCTAAGAATTTGGACTTAAGAGGATCAGACGACCTTTGCCACGCCCATGGGATCTAACCATGGTCGCACCAAGGCAGTCGTACTATGAACCAGGGGAGGTTTCTCAAGTGTCAATCAGACGAAATCATCCTACAATCGTACCATGATACCACTGCCATACAGAGTGATCGTAAGAAGGAGACCTAAAATCAGTCTTGCAGGAGTCAAGTGTATTAGAGATCAAATAAGAGACCTCCACGACCGTGTGTTGATAATATGATCGTACCTTAATGTCGTAGGATGAAGGCCCAGATATGAAGGTTGCAGATGATTAAAGTGATCAGACGAGCACTAGGCACGATCGTGCCTAGAAACCACGAGGCCGTACTGAGAATTGTCATAACCAAGACCTAAAAGATTGCAAGTCCAGTGCTAATCACGAGCACCAAAAGATGATCGTGGGTCCTAACCACGATCGTACCTTTCTATCATCTGACGCCACCAGCCCAGATTTCCTATTTGTATTAGGATAGGTTTTATTTGTTTATAAATACTCCAATGGGGGGTTTTTATGTTTTTTTTACACTCTTTCATATTTTGCAACATTATATTGTGAGATTCTAAGGCATCTTCTTGGGATTTCACAAACATTGATTCTAGGATTTTAATTCAAGATGAGATTTTGGAGTTTTCTATTATTATTATAAGTTCATACTTATGTTTTCATCTTTGAATTCGTCTTGTGTGCTTGCAATTATGAGTAGCTAAACACCACAACTAGGGTTGTGGGAAACATGATGGATTAACAACGTAGCGTTCGAAGTACAAGGTGATTCTCGAAGGGTAGTTGGGAATTTAATGTTGTTTCTTAGGATTTAGTTACTTTCTGATGATCGCACGCATCAAAACTCATCTTATCTTTACTCTGGACTTTAGCAAGGGTAATCTGATAGGAATAGTGAACCAACAACAAGACTTGGATTATCTTTATTTAATTAGCCTTGAGCCAGTAAATGGGAAATACCATATTAGGATCATAGATAGGGGTTAGTAACGCAAAACCCATGACACTTGAACCTTTGTGCTTGGGGATAGTCATCTACAAAGGTCGTAATCTATTCGGTTAAATGATACATAACCTATCGATTCTGCATACCGAATACCATAAGGCATCACAAAAGTACGGAGAACCTATGGAGTTATGAAGTTATTGGGGAACATAGTCCTAGTGCTTTTCTCATACTGATTAATAATTCAACAAATCAACACTTTTTACTATTGCTCTTTTGTTTCACAACCCCCTCCCCCCCCTCTTTTACTTATATATAAATTACTTAGACAAACATGCAATAGAAATTCAACCTATTCCCTGTGGGATCGACCAAAACCTTGTTGGGTTCTATATTTGATCAGCGACTGCTTTATACTTTTTGGGAGGTGTAATTTGGGCGACATCAAATTTTGGGGCCGTTGCTAGAAAATACGATTACAGAGTTGATTGATTGTGTTTGTTAAGGTTAATTGGTTGTTGTTTCTTGATATACTTTGTTGTTGTTTTTAGGGCGCACACTAGTGTATGCCCAGCACTCGGAGTCAAGGAAATCCCCTGATGGTGCAAACATGCATATTATGAACTTTGTGGGGATCTACAATTTGTGTAATCTACCTAGAGTAAGTCAGGAAGCAAATAGACTGAGACTATTTCCATTCTCTCTAATGGGAGAAGCTACCCTATGGTTGGGCGAATTACCACGTAGATCTATTAATAATTGGAATGAGTTGAGGACTAAGTTTTTGGACCAATTTTTCCCACCCTCTATAATGCTGCAATTGAAAAATGAGATATACAACTTTAGATAGTTGCATTCAGAAGCACTATACGAGACTTGGTTTTGGTTCAAGAAAAAACTGCAGAGTGTCCCAAACCATAGAATGACCGGTAGAAACTTTCTAGAAATCTTCTGCAGAGCGTTGAGTGAAAACACTAAGTTGTAGCAGACCCTATCATAAGTGGGGCATTCATGATTCTATATTGGGAATATGCTTCTAAGATCCTCTATTATATCACAGAAACCAACCTAGGTTGGCATACTCGGGAGGTAGACAAACCCGCAGGTACTTATGCAATTGGAGATTCCGCAGAATAATGAGCACTAGATGAAATAGTGGCTCAATAGGTAGCATAGCTGAGGATTGATATTGGATTGCTTACTAAATAATTTTTGACAGCTGGAGCGGAGAAGGTGAATGCGGTGTATGCACAATGTAAAGCACCTAGGTATGAAGATTCAGACTCTGAGAAGGAAGTAATTTATTGAAAGAGAGGTGGTGGGTTTCCAAGCTAAGAGTCAAGGGTATAACCAAGAAAATTAGAAATCGAGGCAAGGGAATCAAGGTCAGAACTACTACGGAGAGAACTATAATAAGTCTGGGTATAGAGATAGGAGTAGAGATCGTTATAGTGATTGGAGGAGAAAAGATGACTACAAGGATAGGAGTGGCCTTTACATTTCATGGGGAATCATAATCCTAGTTCGAGCAATTTGATGATAAAAGATATGTTGGAAAAGGTTTGAAAGGCGTACGAAAATGAAAGACTGCCTTAAGGAGATTAAGGCGGATATTTTGGTATGAATCAGAAAGTTGAATCACATGCTACCGCCATCAAGAAACTTGAGAAACAATTTGGCCAGATTTCTGCAGTATTGAATTAGCGTCAACAAGGTACTTTCCCAAGCAACACCATCCTAAATCCAAATAATGATGGTCATTACTTAGCTATTACTACTCTTAGTAGTAAGATGACCACTGATCCTCCTATGCCCATGATTGTTGATGATGTGGTTGAACTAGTAATCCTAGATAATAAAAAAAAAATATTGACTCTAAAAAAGTGGTGGTTAATGAGAATGCATTTAAAAAGCCTCAATTTGATGATCACGAGGCTAAGGCAAGAAAGGGGAAGGACAAGGAGGTCTCGCAAGTAGTGACTCCCATTCCACAACCTCTTTCTCTTTTTCCGCAAAGACTAAAAAAGAAAGACGAAGAGGAAAAGTACCAAAAATTTATTTCTATGCTAAAAGAGTTGACGGTGAACATCCCTCTAGTCGAGGAACTTGAGTAAATACTAGATTATGCTAGGTTTATAAAGGATTTAGTAACTAAGGAGTAGACGGTGAGTTTTGAGCCCGTTGATAATTTGAACGATTTTCGTGCAATAGCTTCTAGATCTTTGGTTGAGAAGAAAGAAGACCCAGGAGCATTCACAATTCTATGCATTATTACGTACTTGAACTTTGTGAAGGCTTTGTGTGATTTGGGTGCTAGCATTAACTTGGTGCAACTAGCAGCTTACAAATAGTTGGGGTAAGTTTACCCAAACCAACTTTGATGAAACTTCTCATGGCAGATCGCACGGTGAAGAAGTCGATAGGTATCTTATGTGATGTTTTGGTGAGGGTTGCATCCTTCATCTTTCCAGTAATTTTGCCATCCTTGACTTTGAGGTTGATTTTAAGGTTCCCATCATCTTGGAAAGACCTTTTATTGAGACTGGGCATGCGGTGGTAGATATGGAAACTGGGCAAATAAAGTTTTGGTTGAATAATAAGCAGGTTACTTTTAATGTATGTCAGTCTATGAAGCAACCAAAGGATATGTGGGTGATTTTTATAATAGATACAGTCGACGAAGATAATTTGGTAGTTTCTGTTGAGGAGAGGCTTAGAGTTGATGCCCTCACAGCAGCGATCATGAATTTTGAAGGGGATGGTATTGATAGTTATGATGAGATAGTGAGCACACTTGAGGGTAGGGGTTCATACACTTATACACTGAAGAAGCTTGATCATGATTTAAAGAACAGAGTGACCCCACTGATGCGCCATGGTTACATGGCACTTTCGACGCTTAAAACAAGGGAAATATTCAATAACTTGGGTGTATTTGGTAGGTATGATGTGTTTTCTATCCTACTTTGCAGGAAAATAGGTTTTAAAGGCAAAATGATCAAAAAGGAAGAATCAAGCCTAAGAATGAAGTGTTGGAAGAAGAAAGAACAAGAATCTACACCAAAGAGGGACTCACGACACCACTCACGTGGCGTGACTGCCACTTACGTGACGTGAGTGGCTGGCGTGAGTCCACTTCAGAGATCAAAGAGGGTCCTGATTTCCACACCAGCCAGTCAAGTGGCATGACTACCACCTACATGATGTAATTATATAGCGTGATTCAACTTTTGAAGAAACCTAATTGAGCCTGATTTCCACGACACCAACCTACGTGGCGTGACTTGGTTCCACGACACCAAGTCACGGTACCATGGAAGTTGCCAACTCTGTTCTCCTATTTTGATTTGGATAGGATTAGCTTTGTATCTATAAATACCCCTGTATAGTCTTATGTGGTAGGGAGAGACATTACATTATTTTGAGAGCTATTTCAAATTGTTTTTGAGCTTACAAACATATTCTAGGTTTGTAGTTACAAACCCTAATCCAAGTTTTCTTGATAATTGAGATTTCAGTTTTTCTTCATTATTGTGAGTGT
Organism: Capsicum rhomboideum; assembly: GCA_031232105.1. Lineage (NCBI taxonomy): Eukaryota > Viridiplantae > Streptophyta > Magnoliopsida > Solanales > Solanaceae > Capsicum > Capsicum rhomboideum. The sequence goes on along the minus strand of CP124716.1, from coordinate 48,525,061 downwards.
GCAATTATGTTTTCATCTCTAAATTCTTATTGTGTTCTTACAATTATGAGTAGCTAAACCCATCAACTAGGGTTGTGTGAACCATGAGGAATTAATGAAATCGGTTAAGTGCAAGGCAATTCTGTACCACTTTGTATACATGTATTGTTGTTTCCTTCGTTGTGATTGCTCTTCTAATGGTTGCAAATGTTAGAAACTCGCCTGTATTCTAGACTTGCTCGAGAGAGAGGTAGAGATTGGGAAAAGGAGATAACAACAGATATTTGAAGCTATCAACCTTCATCTAATAACTTGAGCCTTAGCGGGAATGGTTATCTAGATCTAGGACAAGGGTTAGTAGTGCGACACTCGGAGATCGAGAGGAGAAGAGTGAAATTCATCTAACCAAGGTCGAGAGACATTTAGATGAACATATCTTGTTAGATTTTGCATTGCACATAGCGGGACGGTTTTGTTAGTACAAGTAACCGGTGGAGTTAAGGAATCATTGGGGATCACAGTCCTAGTGTATTTTTCTTAGTGTCTACAAACTCGATATAACCAGCAATTATTACTGTCACTTTTTATTCACAAAACCCCCCAGTTTTACTTACTTTCCAATTATTCCATCTAGTATTCTAAAAATACTTCTACCTATTACTTGTGGGATCTACCCCAACCTAGTTGGGTTCTATATTTGACAGCAACCGCTTTATACTTCTTTGGAGGCATATTTTGGGCGACATCTAATTTTTGCACCGCTGTCGGGGAATACGGTTACGGAGTTGATTACTACTGGTTGGAGTTGATTGGTTTTGTTTTTACATACTTTTGAGGGTATACATCGGTGTATGCCTAATACTAGGAGTCAAGGCAATCCCCTGATTCCACTTGATCTTGAAATTGAAAGGACTCTGAGAGTTAATCAAACAATGGTGAATACTGAAGGAGTTCAGGATCCCGCAGCTGTGGGAGACATTCATCACCAACCAATTCAGCCAGTTGGTCATGAAATAGCAGATCAAACTACCGCGCGATTGACACGAGAAGAGCAGGCTAGGCAAGCTGCTCTTAGGCAAGCAGAAAGGGCTAATCGAGCGATGCAAGAAGTAACACAGTGTCTGGCTGATACTGAAGAGTGATAGAGAAGACTTAGAGCACATCAAAGACCATATATGCCTGTTTATGATGATCCTGAAGAAGAAGATATGGCTTATCTTGAGCCGGTTGAGACTGGTGTCATCATTCCACTAGAGTTACCTCCGGGCACTAAGTTTGACATTATAAGTGTCATGATCCATTTACTAAATTTAAAAGGTGTGTTCACCGATCTTCCTTCAGATGATCCAAACATGCACGTGATGAATTTCCTGGGGGTCTGCATATCCTATAATCTACCTGGAGTTAACCAGGAGGTGATTTGGTTGAGATTGTTGCCATTATCCCTTACAGGAGAAGCAACATTATGGTTGGCAGAATTACCACGAGGTTCTATCACTAACTGGCAAGACTTGAGGAATCAATTTCTAGAAAGATTTTTTCCACCATCTAAGATATTGCAGTTGAAGGATGAGATTTATAATTTCAGACAACTACATTTTGAAGCACTTTATGAGACATGGTTTAGATTCAAGAAGAAGATGCAGAATGTGCCGAATAATAGGATTAGTGGTAGAAATTTGCTTGAAATTTTCTACAAGGCTTTGAATGCAAACACTAAGGCCGTAGCAGATACTATCACCGGTGGAGTGTTTATGAGTCTGAGATGGGAGCAAGCTTCAGAGATATTAGATCGTAGCACTAAGACCAACTGAGGGTGGCATACTCTGGAGGCAGATACGCCGACTGGTACATATGTTATTGGAGCCTCAGAAACACAACGGGCTTTGAATGAATCTGTGTCTCAAGAGGTCGCTCAATTGAGGACATAAATTGGTCTTCTGGCTAACAGATAGCAGCCAGAGATGCTGAAAAGGTGCATGCTGTAGGTGCACAAGGTAAATCGTCTAGACATGATGATAGTGAGTCTGATGAAGAGTCTAAGTAGCTAGATTGAGAAGTGGCGGGTTTTTGAGCCAAGGGCTAAGGGTCTAATCAAGACTCTTGGAACTCGAGGCAAAGGAATCAAGTTCGGAACTATTATGGAGACAACTACAACAAATTGGGAAACAGAGATCGAGAATGAGACTGTGACAGTGATTGGAGGTGGAAAGATGATTATAGAGAGAAGAATGGCCTTTATGTACCACCAGGAAGCCGTGATGAGGAGTCTAGAAATTCAAGGAAGGAGGCCCTTTTTAATAAACTGGTCAAAGGAGCAGAGAGCCAGTAAAATTGCTTGAAGGAGATTAGGACTGACATTTTGGGAATAAGTCAGAAAGTGGAGTCTCATTCAACTTCCATTAAACAGTTGGCGCAATAATTCGGGCAGATATCATTAGCACTGAATCAACGTTAGCCAGACACCTATCCAAGAAATACCGTCCAAAATCCGAAGAATGATAGTCATTGTCTAGCCATTACTACTAGAAGCAGAAAGTGCACGACAGATCTGTAACACCCCGTACGTTCCCAACCTTACTTGACGACATTAAATAATATGTACTTAGGTATCGAGAATTATAAGTATGCATTTGGTAATGCTATTGGTGGGACATTTGTAGGGTTCAAAATGAGGCTAAGAAGACCTCTAAACAAAGTATATTAAGGTTAAGAAGTGAGTTAAAGAATAGGACTTGAAGTATCTAACCAAACCCGCGAAGAGAAGTCGAAAAATGGAATTTTCAAAAAATTTTAAGGAGGGCGCATTTGGGACCGTGCCACGCCACTCTGGGCTAAAATTTTTAGCCCAAAGGCAGTAAGTTGGCGCGCCCCCTTGGGTTTTCCACTTTTTTGAAAGTTAGAAATTTCTAAGTCCCAAGGGTATCCGGGGACGTACCGAGCCAATTTTTGCCATGTCTATTCTAAAATATATATGAAATGAGTAAAATATTATATTGGCATGATAAAATTACTCGAGAACGAATTTGGGGTCAAAATGACGATTTCACCCTTTTGGGCAAAATAGGCCATACATGGCTAGAATCGTTTGTTCTTGGGATCGAGGATACGGATATGAATAACATGAGTGGGAATATTGTTGTAACACGTATGAGATGACTTGAACACGAGAAATTATTGATTTTACTGGGTTAAGTGAATTGGGCCCAAAAAGAACCCAAAAATGAAAAGAATGCATGGCCCAAAATGGGTCAAATTACCCATTCTTTCAAGACCTTCTAGACCAAGAATTTAATGATTTAAAAGTGGCTAAGGATGTACATAAATGCTTATAAAAGGGACCAAAAATCTGATTTTTTTGGTCATTTGGAAGCTCATGCCTTTTGGTCTATTTTTCAACATATTTTCTCTTAAACCCTAGAAGCTCAAAGGCAACTCTTGAAGCAAGATCATCCTATTCCAAGCCTTGGTAAGTATTTATTCTCATGGATTAATATATTATCTGCATGATAGATTATGTATATCATAATAGTTATGTTGGCAAGATGGTGAATGTTGTATTGTTGCTTTTGGTGGAAGATGTGCCATCTTTGTGAATTGAAGGTGAAAAAGAAACTTGATGCCTTAATGAAAGAGCATGGTATGGATAAAATATGAACATGTATGGTGTTATTTTGTTGTTAAACTTTTTATTTTCCGTATATTGTGGGATTTTGGCCGATATGTGCTATGAAATGTATTATGGTAAGTTAATGGATTATTTGTGATGTGGTGTGGCTAAGAAAGGGTAAAGGAGAAGTGTTGTGGTGAAATGTATTGATTATCATGTATTGTTCAATGTTGTGAATATTGTGGGATTTTTAGTAAGATCATTTCATAAATGGTATTGTCAAGGAATTGATGGTATAATTATGATGTTGTGATGGTGGAGAGTGGAAAGTATGAACTTGGTGTGACATACTAGTGGTTTATAATACTTTGGTCAATGTTGGGCATGTTGTGTTATTATTGATATGACCATGCCGTAAATGGTATCGTAGAGAAAGAAATAACATGTTAAATCCAAACATGTGACTTATTGTTATTGTATGCTATTGTAAGGTAGTTGGTGGTTAATGTTGGTTCCATTGTAATTGTGATGTAGAGTGAAACGTAAAGAAGGATCAGAATTGTTGCGCTCACATATTTGATTGTGTACTTACATTGGGAAGATAAGGTATGTAAGGTTCCTTTTTCCACATCCTTCTGCAACATGTTATTCACATTGACATTGGACTTGTTTCAATTCCGAGGGGTTTGAAGTATCACAAATTCAAGTTGACGTATATTGTTATTCATATGTGTCCTATTCTTAAATGCATGATGATTCGTTTGCCTCTTGTTCATTGAGTGAATTTCCAAAAATGTCATAACGTTATCATTCCTAAATGAACGATCTCAAGAGAGTAATAACATAAGAGATCCTATGTATTCTTAAATAGCATTTTCCAATCATGTCATGTTCCAAGTCCTCAATTATGATGATTATCTTTGTATCAACCTTTCACAAGTAGAAGTACAAATCTCATAATAGGAATAAGAGAGGTGATGTGCAAGCTAATATATCTATTCCTCATAAGTAAATATGTCAATCTCATGAAGTAAGAGTGAAGAAGTAATATATATATATGTGTGATTCCAATTATGTTATGAACCTCATTGTATCACTCTTAATAATGGAAGTAATAATAACAAGAGAAATAAGAGGTGTATAATTACGAAGTAATCATGGGTGGTATCCCAGGGGTTAAATACCTAGCATGGGTCGATCCCGATACATCCCAGGGGCGATATAAAAGCCTAGAATGGGTTATGATGGTACATCCCAGGGGCGATAAGCCTAGCATGGTTTATGATGGTACATCCCAAGGGTGACACAAATGCCTAGCATGGGTTAATATAACATCCCAGGGGCGATAAGCCTAGCATGGGTTAATGATATCCCAGGGGCGACACAAAAGCCTAGCATGGGTTCACATAACATCCCAGGGGTCAAAGTACCTAGCATGGGTTAATCTCATCCCAGGGGCGACAGAATAGCCTAGCATGGGTAGAACAATAAAGATGAATAAAAGATGAAGACAAGAGGAGTAAAGAATGTAATATACATGGTTTCCCACATACAGAAAGAGAGTTTATTCACATTTCTGTTTCCTTATATTGATTCCATTATTGTTGTTATTATGTATGATGAATTTCTTATGAGCCTTACATATTCAGTACATTCTTCGTACTGACCCCCTCGGGGGAATTACCTTACATGTTGCAGGTGCAGGCACTAGTAGACCTTCATCGTAGGTTGACATTGCGGATCTTTGGTGAGCCCCAGTTGCTTCGGGACTTTTCGAGTCATAGGTGTACAGTTAGATTGATGTTGTAAATATTGAATAAAGTGGGGACTTGTCCCGACTGTTAGTTGGTCTGGTAAATGCATCTGTTAGAGGCTTTTGTAGACATGTGTGGGTTATGAATGTGAAAGATAAATGTCCGTTTTTACTTGATGGCTCCAACGGCCAAGTTTCTAAATATGTATATAGCACATGTTTCCATGATTCATGTTTTCTGCATAGTTGCATAAGGTTTAATAAGGTTCACACGAGGACATGCATACGAACGTACATGAGCAAAGGTTGGTTCTCTCGGGCCATATCGGCTTCGGGTGCCAATCATGTCTCGATGGGATTCGGGGCGTGACAAGATCCACCTATACATGCCGACAGTGGTAAGACTAATGAGCTGATGGTTATTGATGTGGAAGCTGAGTTAGAGCTGGATAATTCAAAGGGAGACATGGTTCCAAATCATCATGATGACAGCAAAAAGGTAAAATCTGAAAAGAGGCAGGAAAATGAGGTACCACAAGTGCTCAAAACTATCCCACGACCTCCTTCTCCCTTTTCTCAAAGGTTGAAAAAGAAGGCTGAGGAAGGAAAATATCATAAGTTTATCACAATGTTAAAGAAGCTGTCAGTAAACATCCCTGTTGTGGAGGCATTGGAGCAAATGCCAGGTTATGCGAAGTTCATGAAAGACTTGGTGTCAAAGAAGGGAACTGTCAGTTTTGAGAAAGCAGATAATTTCATCATTGTAGTGCAGTTACTTTGCGTTCCCTAGTTGAAAAGAAGAAGGATCCAGGAGCTTTCACAATTCCTTGTACTATCGGGTCCTACGACTTTGCTAAAGTACTTTGTGACTTAGGTGCTAGCATCAACTTAATGCCATTAGCCATTTTCAAATAGTTGGGGTTGGGAGCACCAAAACCAACCTCTATGAGACTTTTAATGGCCGATGGGACTGTGAAAAAGTCGGTGGGCATTCTGTATGATGTTTTGGTAAAGGTTGCATCTTTCATCTTTTCGGCTGACTTTGTGATTCTTGATTATGAAGTTGACTTTGAGGTTCCCATCATATTGGGAAGACCAATCCTTGCCACTAGTCATGCATTGGTTGACATGGAAACAGGGAAGCTGAAATTCAGATTGAATGATGAACAGGTCACTTTCAATATTTGTCGTTCAATGAAGCAGCCAAGAGATAAGCAGGTGATTTTGGTGATAGATGCGGTTGATGATAGTGATGTTGTTGTGTCTATTGAATAAAGGTTGGGGGTAGAGCCTCTGGCGGTCGTGATTATAAATTTTGATAGCAATGGCATTGAGGAATATGATGAGGTGGTGGGTGCACTCATTGGTAAAGGAGCATACACTTATGCTCCAAAGAAACTGAATCTCGATTTGAAGAATAGGGTAACCCCACCAGCTCGTCCGTCTATTGAGGAGCCTCCAGTTTTAGAGATTAAGGCTCTTCTGGCCCACCTTTGCTACATATTTTTGGGAGCCAACAATACCTTGCCTGTGATTATTTGTGCTAAATTGGTGGATTGTCAAGTAGAGGATCTGGTTTCAGTATTGAGAAGATTTAAGAGGCCTATTGGTTGGTCCATTGCTAATATCATAGGTATTCCACCCGGCATTTGCACTCATAAGATCCAGCTTGTTCCTGAATGTATACCTAGCATTGAGCACCAGCATCGTCTGAACCCACCAATGCAAGAGGTTATGAAGAAAGAGATCATCAAGTGGTTAGATGCAGGAGTGTCTTACCCTATTGCTGATAGCAAGTGGGTGAGCCCAGTTCAGTGTGTACCAAAAAAGGAAGAAATCACTGTGGTTCCAAACTACAAAAATGAGTTAATTCCAATGAGGCCGGTGACTGTATGGAGAGTTTGCATGGATTATCGAAAGCTGAATTCTTGGACTGAGAAAGATCATTTTCCTATGCCCTTTATGGATCAGATGTTAGACCGTCTTGCTGGTAGAGGATGGTATTGTTTTCTTGATGGCTATTCGGGGTATAATCAGATTTTTACTGCCCCCGAAGACTAAGAGAAGACCACTTTCACTTGTCCATATGGTACATTCGCATTCAAGAGGATGCCCTTCGATTTGTGTAATGCACCGGCCACTTTCCAACGCTGCATGATGTCTATTTTCTCCGACATGGTGGAAGACACTATTGAGGTTTTTATGAATGATTTTTCTATTGTGGGAGACTCGTTTGATAGTTGTTTGGCACACCTTGCTAATGTGCTGCAAATGCGAGGAGTGCAACTTAGTTCTAAATTGGGAAAAATGTCACTTTATGGTCAACGAGGGTTTCGTATTGGGGCATCAGATTTCAAAGAATGGCATTGAGGTGGAAAAGGTGAAGATTGAGGTGATTGAGAAGCTACCTCCACCTATCTCCGTCAAAGGTATTCGAAGTTTCTTAGGTTATGCTGGTTTTTATAGAAGATTCATTAAGGATTTCTCCAAGATTGCACACTCTTTATGCAAACTCTTGGATAAAGAAGTGAAGTTCGTGTTCGATGAAGCATGTCTAAAAGCATTCGAGTGTCTTAAGGAGAAGTTGGTTTCAGCTCCTATTACTGTGTCACCAGATTGGACTATGCCTTTTGAGGTTATGTGCGATGCTAGTGGAGTGGCTTTGGGTGCAGTCCTTGTCCAAAGATGTGAAAAGATGTTACATCCGATTTACTACGCTAGCAAAGTGCTTAATCCAGCTCAAAAGAATTATACTGTGACTGAGCAGGAATTGTTGGTTGTAGTATTTGCTTTTGAGAAATTCATATCTTACTTGATAGGTACGAAGGTGATTGTGCATACAGACCATGCAGCTCTTCGGTATCTTTTGTCAAAAAAGGATGCAATGCCAAGATTGATTCGGTGGGTACTTCTATTGCAAGAATTTGACTTTGAAGTCAAGGATCGTAAGGTAACCGAAAATCAAGTTATTGACCATCTATCATGCCTTGAGGAGGAGACCATGCTTAAATTAAGGATGATCGTGAGATTGATGATACTTTTTCGGATGAGCAAGTACTGGCAGAATCCCAAGACTTAATCCCTTGGTTTGCTGATTTTGCCAACTTTTTGGCAAGTGATCTAGTTTCGGAGGATATGTTATATCAGCAGAGAAATAAATTCATGCATGAGGTAAGAAAATTCTTCTGGAATGAGCCATATTTATTTACGGTGTGTGCTGATGGCATAATTCGAAGATGTGTTCCAGAGGTCGAGATGATGAGTATTTTGGAAGCATGTCATTCATCTCCAGTTAGGGGTCATCATGGAGGTGCGCGGACTGCCCATAAAATCTTGCAATGTGGGTACTACTGGCCCAGTATTTACAAAGATGCTCATGATTATGGTCGCGCTTGTGACCAATGTCAAAGGCAAGGGAATATTTCACGCAAACACGAACTTCCCATGACAACTATACTTGAGCTTGAATTGTTAGATATGTGGGGAGTTGACTTTATGGGTCTTTTTGTGAGCTCGAATGGAATGAAATACATCTTGGTAGCCGTTGACTATGTTTCTAAGTGGGTGGAGGCAATTGCGATTCCTAATAACGAAGGGAGAAGTGTCACAGCATTCTTGAAAAAGAACATATTTTCACGATTCGGTACACCCCGAGTTATTATTAGTGATGGAGGATCCCACTTCTGCAATCGTTTGTTCAAGGCCCTGCTTGAACAATATGGTGTTAAACATAAGGTAGCAACACCTTACCATCCTCAGACAAGCGGGCAGGTTGAGGTGTCAAATCGTGAGATCAAGTCTATTTTGGCAAAAACAGTTAATGCCAATAGAACTGATTGGGATCGAAGATTGGATGATGCTTTATGGGCATATCGAACTGCTTTCAAAACACCAATTGGTGCATCACCATATCAGTTGGTTTTTGGAAAATCTTGCCATTTTCCCGTCGAACTTGAACATAAGGCTTTGTGGGCGTTGAAAAGGTTGAATTTATACAGGAGTGAAGTGGCTAAATTAAGACTTGAGTAGATGAATGATATGGATGAATTTCATCTCCGGGCTTATGAAAGTTCAACATTATATAAAGAGAAGATGAAATTGTATCATGATCGTCGAATTGAGAATCGAGAGTTTCACCTAGGAGATTTGGTGCTACTGTATAATTCCAAGCTTCTCTTGTTTGCTGGAAAATTAAAGTCCAAATGGTCTGGACCATTCACGGTGGTTAGGGTATTCTCACATGGTGCTATTGAACTAAAAGGAGTGGATAATGTTCTATTCAAAGTCAATGGACAGCGTGTTAAGCATTATGTAGGAGTCACGGAAGAAATAAAGACATATGAAGAACTTGATCTTGATGAAGTCTAAGTAGTCAAGCTAGCCATGTCATGCCGCGACGTTAAATCAGGCGCTTCATGGGAGGCACCCCATGGGATAGTTAGTGAAGTCTGAGTATCCAAGTTGTCGTGCCGCGACATTAATTCAAGTGCTGAATGGAAGGTAACCCATGGTCTTGTTATGTGTGATCTAGTGAAGACTAAGCAATGGAGGATAAGTTAACTAGAATCTGAAAGAGTGAATGGATTATGTTCAATACCACTCACGATACCTAATCACGTGACGTAGGGTGTCACACGTCACGTGAATGGTTACGTGGTAATCAGAGAAATATTTTAGCTTTCTGAAACTGACCTACGATAGGGTACCCACGTGACGTAGGTCAACCCACGTCACGTGGGTTGTATCATGGAAATCAGAGGCAATCTTCAGCTTTCAGAATCTCAGTTACGTCAGAGACCCACGTTACGTGAGTCCAACCTACGTCACGTGGGTTGTACTATGGAAATCAGAGGCAACATCAAGTTTCAGGATCTCAGTTACGTCATGGACCCACGTGATGTGAGTGCAACCCACGTCAAGTGGGTTATTCCGTGGAAACTTGGATCTACAGATAATCCAAATTCTGACCCGACCTGATTCGTTTCTTTTATAAAATTTGGTAGCCTCCTTCTTTACCCGATATAAAATCTGAGAGCACCTCCTTATTTCTCTACCTTCATATCTTCTTCATAAACCCTAATTTCACATATTTCCCTACTCAATCACCTAAATTTCGAACTCCCCACCACATATACTAAATTATCCAACCCTCCCACCATATCAGTCAAAAAATCCGACCTCCCCTCCCCCCACCCCATGATCCAATCTGACCAAATCTGACCCCCTATTTCAAAAATTAACCATACCTGATCCAAATAACCATAAACTGACCCCAACCCGACCCATATACCCACAAACTCGACCCTAAATTTTGAAAATCCAACCCCCACCACCAAACCCGACCCAAATACCCAAAATCCGATCCTTAAACCCATTAACATACCTTCTAAATCAAACCCAAAGTGACCATCTTGATTCCTAGTCCAAAGTTCGCACCAAAAATCTGGACTTACCAACCCATCTGCGTGATGAACCGACTGAGTCTGAAAAAAGTGGGTCCATGGAGGAGTTTGACATTGGATATGATGATACTGCTTTAGTACCTCGAACCACGAGGTTACAAACTCGGGCCCGAGCTGCTACCCGGGCAGCACTTCAGCCTGTCCCACCACCTATCGCGCCGATTATTCCAAATGAGTCTTCTGAGTCCACCCCCCAGTCTGAAGAGGGGGAGGATGATTCGGAGTCAGGCTCTGTGGATGATGCTACGAGTAAACTAAGTATGAATTGTACACGACCAGATATAGCATGTGTTATTAGTAAACTAAGTCGGTACACGAGTAATCCCAATCAAATACATTGGATGGCAATGAAAAGAGTTTTCATGTATCTAAAACATACTCAAGACTTTGCTTTGCATTACAACAAATATCCAACGATAATTAAAGAATGTAGTGATGCAAATTGGATCACCCAATCGAATAAAGTAAAATCCATAAGTGGATATGTGTTTTCTCTTGGTGGAGGAGCAGTCTCTTGGAAATCATCCAAACAGACATGTATTGCCTGCTCTACTATGGAATCTGAATTTATTGTATTAGATAAAGTCGGTGAAGAAGCTGAATGGCTCTGAAATTTCTTGGAAGATATTTCTTATTGGCCCAAACCATTGGCACCAGTATGCATACACTATGATAGTCAAGCAGCAATAGGTAGGGCAGGGAGCATGATGTATAATGGTAAATCTAGTCATATAAGACAGAGACATAATACTATTAGAGAACTTCTCTCTAGTGGAATTATCACGATTGACTATGTGAAGTCAAAGGATAATGTGTCGGATCTACTTACAAAAGGCCTATCTAGAGAGGGAGTTGAGAAATCATCGAAGGGAATAGGTTTACGGCCTAGGATAAGTCATCACAATAGTAACTCTACCTAGGGAACTGGAGATCCCAAGATCTAGGTTCAAAGATATCAAACAAAGTTATGGCTGACGGTTCAACATTGTCAATAAACTTAACCCGTTCTCATAATAAAGACAATGTTCAGGAAACAAGGATAAGACTTATGGTTGGTGGTCTTTTAATGGTTTCTAAGTTTGGCAAATTTGACCAAATTGTTTGATCTATAGCATTAAAAGTTTAGGAATCACTTATGTGAGAGTGAAGTGGAAGTCTCTTCAATGAGAATGGTAGTAAAGGCCTATTCTCTAAGCTCTCATGAAACCAGGTAGTGTTCATGGCTGAAACGAACAAAAACTGTGAGAACCATAAATGGTAAAAGGCTTGTTGTGTGACTTGTGTTGTCTAGGTGTATATTAAAGTTTGATGGTTCAAAGATATTACATCTACCGATTGACCGAGTGCATCCGATGCAAGTTCACTATGAAAAGTTCAAAGGGAAACCTACTTATCCAGATGCAATTAGTCTTTGCTTGTTGATCACACACTTGTCCATATATTGTTTAATAAAATTGTCATTCCTCATTCATCTGGGAGATTGTTGGGTTCTAAGTGTATTGTGAATGAAAAATAGAGGAAAGAAAAATGGAGGGAAAGTTAAATGTGTACTTCACTTTTAAGAAGTAAAGTTCTCCCACATTGGTGGAAGAAAGAAACTTTCTTATGCATATATTGAAATGTATTCCTTCATGTGGATAGTGAGGCAAGAACAAGACAAGTCGCGCGCCATCGTCATCGTCGCTTGCTCGGCTTTAGATTTGGATTTGGATTTAGATTTGTCAAATGATCGATCGAGAGACTATCTTTTTGGACAAAATTCATTTGAAACTTGAAAACAGTGATATTGTAATCCAAAAATCCAATAAGAAATGATATTTCTCCATTTGCGGACGCACCCAAGCATATGCGGACGCATGTCACAATGGACCTCGAAGGGACACGACCCTTTGAGGAAGTGACACACTATTTCCTCAGGTTTTGGCATAAAATTTGTGAAATAAAAACACTTTCTTTTTCTTGAAAAACTAAAGTGTGATCATCAAATCGTTGAGTGAGTTCGTTGTTCGGTAGAATTTGAGGTACCACTATTCTACGAAAGTGAATCATTTTATCCTGGAAGGAAAGATTCCATAACCTCGGGTACTTGAGGGGAATAAATTCCTTAAGGACACACTGTGAATTCGATGGACTTGATTCTCCATTTCTGTCTTCATCTTTTTCTTATGGTTTTGCTATTTTCTAGAAAATTGTAGAAACTTCATTTTGATAGGTCATAGTTGTTGAACTTCTTAGTTGTTCTTGAACTTAAAGTTAAAGTTTTTGTTGTTTAAATACAGAGAGTTGTACCCGGAAACAACAGTAGTTTTCAACATAATAAGTTCTAACCATAAATTAGTGTAGGCAATTCAAGAGTAGTTTTAGCTACCATTATAATAGTCGGTAAAAGAGGTCTCTTTCATTGACAATAATTAATAGGAATAGCATAAGAGATACCAAGGAGATCGATTCTTTGGCCAAAAGAGTTTGGCATAATAGTATCCCTTTTAAACTCTCTTTTCTCTCTTGGACGCTTCTTAAATATAAATTGCCTTTTAATGATGTTATAGGTACAGAGATAGAAGGCCTTAAGACTGCTTATGTTGCACTAATCCACAGCCCGAGAGCATTAAACATGTATTCATAGACAATGTACCAGTAGAATACCTATGCAAAACTTTTGGCAATCCTATGGGGATCACATATCAAAGCAAGCCAGTAAGAAGTTTCTTATATGATTAGTGTAAAACTAAAGGAAAAAATGCTATTCAGAAAATGATGATCCAAGTGGTGCCAATTATAATTTGTTGGCAGATATGGAGGACTAGATGTTCGTGCAAATATGGAAATTAAAAGATGTTTTACATAAAAGGAATGGAGCAACAGATATTGTGGTAAAATGGATCTTTCATGGAGGCAATTATGTGAGGTGGTGGAAAAGCTTAGACCGATAATTATTGCCAAAACAGTAACTTGGATGAAGCCTTAAGTGGGACAAATAAAATTCAATACCGGTGGAAATTATTTTGAACAAAACGGCAAAGTGGGCATTGGGGGACTAGCAAGGGACAACATTGGTGATTTCTTGTTTGCTTTTGCATCGTAAGTATAGTGCAAGGACCACAATGTAGCAGAAGGTATGGCTGCAAATTTTGCACCAAGATGGTTGAAAGACAATGGATACAATAGATGCATTATAGAATTGGATTCTATGCTTGTGGTGAATATGATGCAAAGCAAAGTCTCTAATAACCTTAATTTGTTGCCTATTGTTGAAGACACCAATGAATTGGTTGGCTCAAACGAGATCACCTTTATACATTGCTATAGAGAAGCAAACAAAGTGTCGGATTTCCTCGCAAAACTGGCAACAGGCATGGAAGAACTTACGATCTACGTAGGGTCGAACAACTGCCAACATAGACTAGGAGTGCATATTTTTGGACAAAATGCAACTACCTAATATTAGGATTAGGTACGATAAGGCCAACTTTTTTATTAGCTAAATAGTGTTGCCTATAGTTCTGGTGAATGTGCTACAGGTTTTGTTTCTGCACATTCTTTTGCGTAGATTACATTGCAATCCTTGATGTATATTGGGGTTAAGGTCTAGTCTCCCCCTCCTCTATTAAAAAAAAAGGGATTTTAACAACAATAGTAAATGTCGTTGAAGCAATGAGCTATCATATATCTTAGGCACTTTTTAGATGCAATTGTAATTACCAGTAAACAAATGCCACTAAAAATAATAACTTTTAGCGGCAATAAATTATGTTTTTATCAGCATTTGGTGTAATTGTTGCTAAAACCTTTAGTGACGCATGACACAACGGCTAATAGTCAATTGCTGGTAAAGATTTTTGTGGTAATTGTTATTGCCGCTAAAAGGAAAATTTATCGCTGCGAAATACCCTATTTGTAGTAGTGTTAATTTACATCCTCATTACATGCTTCTAAACACAAACACCTCAAATAAGTTTTCCAACACATGTTCACAACCTTAAATTAGGAGCATCCATCATTCTACAAATTAGCGCTCTCTTAGCATGTTGGTTTCGTAGATAATAAAATTCGTGTCGAGAAAATAATAATCAAGATTGAAAAATGTTGTAATAATTATAGTATTTGATTTCAATAGAGTGAGTGCTACAACTTTTATAATTACACTGATTTTTCCTTTCAAAAATAAATTCAAAGGCTTTTGAGATTGATCTTAAAGAATTGATCTTGACTTCTACTTGAATTTAAGGGCCTGAAGCTTGATCTTGAATCTGGTGGTCTTGATCTTGACATGTATTTGAACTTGGTTACTTGAACTTGTAGCTTGTAGAGAAATTTGCGACGTGTGATCCTCTTTTTAGCTTCTTGTTAGAATTCTGGTGTCTTTTCTGAATTATGAAGACCCCCATTTATAGTGGTAAAGCGGAAAAGTTGTGAAGAGGACGAACTCTTTTTGACCAATCAGATTGAAGTTGACATGAAAATATTTGATTGGTCGAAACATGTCATTTGTACACATAATACATTTTCATTGATCTTTAATTTTACTAGGCATGCTATGCCATTTTGACATGTGACATGATCTTGTTGCCTCCTTCGTATGACCAGCTCGACCATAAGGCAACTAAAGCAATCGCTTGGGGCCTCAAAAAAATTAGGGCCCCCATTTTTTTCCTAAAGAATTATATATATAAATATTTCTCAAAAAATATCATGAAAGAAATTTTTGGGTAGAAAATATAATAACTTTTTACATTTTAGTGTGGATATCGTTGTAATAATTGAGAAATAGAATTATTTTTATGTAATTGTAATATCTTTTCTCAAGTGGCTATCTATTTTGTTGCCTCATTTATATCGTAACAGCTAACATGAATCCATATTATTATTTCTATTTTACCTTTTTCATTCCCTATTTCACTATTTTGTTCTCTTATTATTGAACATCTCAGAGTCTCCTAAACGGTCAAACCTTCTGCATTCTCTGCAAATTGTATTGTTATCTGCTTACAAAACAATCAAAATTTACTTTTTGGTGTTGTCGTCTTCAAAATTTAAAGCAATCCAACAAATTATCATTATGTTGAAGCATCACAACACTATTTCGGTATCATTATATCAACTTGTCAAAATCAGTGCAACACTATTTTAATATCATTATATCAACTTCTCAAATTCTTGCATCAGGTTTTATTATTATACTTTATATTATATTTTCTCATTGCAAAATTTTCCTTATGTACATTCTTACTTCATAAGGTCTGCATACATCCTACCCTCCCTATGGCTCACTTGTAGGATTACACTTGGTATGTTAAAAAAAAAAAAAAAAGGCATCTCTATGAAGTTTGATTTTAGGCCCTTAATCTTGTTGAGCCGGTCCTGTGTATAACTTAGCCTACCACATCATTTGACACTTAGCCTAACATATCATTTGACACATGACACCAATTTGGGTCTCGAAGATATATAATATGACATATTAGATTTGGCGAAATGGACTCATCATTTGTAGCGTAAATTAATGGAGTAGTCCAATAAACTTGAATCATTAATTAAATTCATATTTATTGGACTTAAAATAATTAGTTAAATTATGTCAGTCCATAATATTACAACAACAACATACGGGTAAGTGTACGCAATCCATACCACTACCTCAGAAATGAGATAGAGAGGTGTTTCCGATAGACCCCCGGCTCAAGATAGAACATCCTAGAAAAGAAATAGTAAAGGGAAAAGAAACAATATGAATTACCACACCCAGTAATAACATAAACAAGACTCACCAAGTAATATGACAAACGATAAAACACTCTGAAATAATACTAGTACTACAGCTATGAGCACGGATAACAAATCCAAGTCCTCCTACCTACTATCACTAACGTGCTCCTTCCTACTATCCTTCGACCCTAATCTGTCTCCTCCACACCTTCCTATCTAGGGTCATATCCTCGGTAAGCTGGAGTTATTCCATGTCATGTCTAATCACTTTCTTCCAATATTTCTTCGGTCTAGCCAACCTCCGCACTGGGGCATCCGTGCCCCTCCTCATCACATGTCCGAACCATCTCAACCTCGCTTTCCTCATCTTGACTTCCACTGAAACCACTCTCGCCTTATCTCGAATAAACTCATTTCTAATTCTATCTTGTCAATCCATAATATTAATTTGAACTAATTCTTGAATTTAATATAATTCAAATTTCTTGTGGATTTAAATTTAATAAAATTTTGTTATCCACTAATGCCTCTATTTGCGGAATTGTTAAGTGTCTAAACATTTGAAGACTAGGCTCGAAATATTAACTTCTCTTTAATTGGATTGCTTAATTATTCTGTGATAATAAAATAGAATTGACGGATAGTACCGGATACCACGTGACAAAAAAAATAAAATTACATTCATAAATTTCTGTGATAAAATTCACAGGTTATAGCTGTACCGTTTCCAAATTTACCATTTATAATTGTATAGTTTATTTCCGGAAAGGCACAATGGCGAAGAGGTTATCGAGAGGGGGAAGAAGGGACGAGCTACATTCGCCGTCAATTTTGACTCGAGCAGTGGAATCGGGATTCGATTTCGTCCGATTCGCTGAGTTCGAGATCCTCTTCGTCCTCTTTTTTGTTGTAGCATATGTCATTTTCAAGGATCTGGTTAGCTTCTCCCTTCATCATCCTTTCATCTTTCTCTTCTTTTCTTGCTTTATGGGAAGTGCTTTTCTTTTCTTTTCATAGATATGACATTTTGATTGGTTTAGATAAGCTTCTTTTCCTTGATTGTGGAAAGGGGAGGTAAGGGTATTTGATTGTTGTGATTTCAGATTTGTGGTAATTCTGCAACTGGTACATACATATGTCTTGGCTAGAAAAGAAAAAAAAAATAGAATGGTTTAGCCGGTGAAAAAAAAAAAAATAACGGAAAAGAACTCCCCAGCTAATACATGTTGATAACAAAATAGCATGATGAATAGTTTAAACTTTGGTTCTTTGTTATGCCTAGCAATTTTAGAGATCACTGCATCAGTTTGGGGGCCGGGGGGGGGGGGGGGGGCGCACTGGTTCTTGTGTTCTTTTCTTGACAGAACTAAGTAGACAGTACCAGCAACTGTCAGTTTCTGGAGCCAAGGTGGCCCCTGAATTCTCTAAAATGGATAGTTTAGGCATGTATTTGCTTAAATACTTTAAAACAAGGCAATGGAAGGATAAGTGGGAAGCAGATTAAGGAGCACCACAGGATTTACAAAGGCATATGGAATTAAAACATAATGGCACATACTGCCATTGGTATATAAAAGCTGTCTGGCGATGTAAGTTCGGGTAAACATCTTCTAATACCATAAATAGCACTAAAAGGGCAGCCCTGTGTACTAAAGCTCCCGCTGTGCACAGGGTCCGAGGAAGGGCCTGACCACAAGGGGGTCTATTGTATGCAGTCTTACCTTGCATTTCTGTCAGAGGCTGTTTCCAAGGCTTGAACCCGTGATCTCCTAGTCACATGGCAACAACTTTAGCAGTTACTCCAAGGCTCTCCTTCAATACGATAAATAGCAACTGCAGTTGGTAAACTTGCTGACTTTGTTTAGAGATCATAATGGAATATCAGGTCCTATTTTAATAAGTTAATAGGTTGGATTTCAGTACATAGAAAGGGGTAAACCATACAAATAGAGGAGCTATAAAAAATTTACTTCTACATAAAATATTCAATCTTCTGTAGTCAAAAGTAAACCAAAACTGAGCATGCTATTTTAAGTCGGGTTAAAAGCTCATCCCCCAAAAGCTATTTTGTTCGGTCCTCTCCAAATTGTACATATCAGTGATAAATAGTACCATCCAAGTTCTGTGTCTTTTCTTTTCCTGATTCCTTTTCTGCTCATAATAAGGTTCTCTACATTGCCTGGAAAGAAGTACTAATTTCTTTTGTGTTCAGCATCTTAATCCACAACGAATGGCTCACATATCTGCCTGCTTTCTTACAAAATTATCAGCATGTATAATTTCTGTTTTTTAGGTCTTTGGTGTGAGTTAACTTTCCATACGACTGTCCTTGCAAAAAAGGCAGCCGCCTTAACCGATGTCTAGGTACCCATACAGTCTTTGCTTGAAAATTTTACAGTTGAGACAACTTCTATAGTTGTTGAGACAACTTTTACTGTTGTTGGGTAAAAGTGTAAAAATAAAAAGTTGAAAAAAATGTGTCACTTTTACATAATTTTTAAAATTTGAAGGACCCCCACTTAATTGATAAACTCATTTGTCCCTTTCAATTGCATCTCCCGTCTAACTTGCACCTTCATCCTCACCCCCTAGAGCAAGAAAACAAGAAAACAAGACTACTGAAACTGTTTTTCGCAACAAAAAATAATAATTTCGCAAAAAAGATTACTCAAGCTGTCAATTTGCAGGCACAACAATCTGATGGCCAGTGTTGAAATGATTTTCAAATTATGTTCTTGTTTCTTTCTACATGAGGTTAGGCAGCTGATGGTCTTGAATATTGTATGCGACATCTTGGCTCTTTTTATTTAGGTTACATCAAGGAAAGCAAGTATTCAGATATTTGTCAAAAAGAAACAAGGAGGCATGTATTGAGATCGTAAAAAGAAACATGAAAAACTAAAGTTATATCATGTTTCCTAGTTGTGCAGAAAGTCTTAAGTGGGAATGAGTGACTTAAAGATGTATAAGAGATTGAAACTCCAGGAAGAGAAAATAAATTCATTGAGTCCACCACGGAGGATGTACATTAAATATGTGACCTTCAATGAGCTTTCAAGTTGTTCATCCTTGTTTTCTTCCAAGGCTTTTATTGCGAAAAAGGTCCTTAATTTTTTTTCCTTCTCTGTTTTCCTCAATAGTTAGAGGCACATTAGCACTTCAGAAATAGTGATGAATTGCAGGATGGAGTAGTACTTGTGGGTGACTGCACCAAGGGTGTACTACTTTTGATTCACCCTACCTATTATGCTGATGTATAGGATGCCAATGGTACAATTAATTTGAGATTAGTTTTGTAAGAGTAATATTTGAGATAAGTCACCCTACCTTACCAACTCCAACTTGTTTGGGACTGAGGCGTAGTTGTTGTTGTTTATTTGGACAAGTAGAGTATCTTAATTTTATACTCTTGTTATATCAGTTCCTGGAATTGGCTATCCAGATCCAACCATGACTTCGGAGATGGTATAGTTACACCTGAAAAGTACTTTCTGGAAAATCTAGGCATGATAATGAGGAAAACTTGGACGTTGGTGATCATAGTGATTTAAAAGGATGGAAGAGCTTCAATGTAAATTAGACTCAGCTTATGAGGTGTTTCTGTCTATAGTCTCATATGATTTGGTTCTGTTATTGAGATTCAAAATCATGAAAGAAAACGGATTTGTTAGTTCGAACTATTTCTTTGTTAGTGCAGGATTGATATTCATTTTCCCAGGTTAGTAATTATGCATAAACACTTTGAGTCTTTGGAATTTATGTTCTTTTAATTACTCCCTCCGTTTGCTTTTACTTATCACTTTTTGATATGACACACCCATTAAGAAAATAATTATTGATATGACTATTTTACTATACTACCCCTATTAATTAATGTTTAGAGTAATGTCTGGAAAATTGTTTGGAGAATAAGCAATTAATGTTAAGGGTAAAATAGATTTTTTTTTTTTTTTTATCTTTTCTTGATATGTCAAAAGAGACCAGTAAAAATAGAAATTCAATTAGGAAAATAGTGACAAGTAAAAGCGAACGGAGGGAGTATGCATAAACACTTTGTCTTTAGAATTTATGTTCTTTCTTCTTTTCACAGACTTCAAGGCCGGAGTATAATCAGATCTTGGTGCAGAAGCCAGATTGGTGGCCTTATTAGACTCTACCTGCAGGGTGTTTTCCTTGTCTACTTGAAGAGTATGAGTTGCTCTGTACATTCTCTTCTAAGAGTATGTCTGGATCTGGTTTTAAGATTTCTTATTCCTCCTTTTCTTTCCTTTATGTGAAATGTTGTCGAACTAGTGATACATATGGGAGAAACAGATTTTTTATTTCGAGTGAGCTTTTTGTCTCTTTGAAATATGAAGAATTAATTGAATTAGATTGGTTTTCCTGTTTTTTCCCTTCATTTCCTTTCGGGTGGAAATAAGTGATATTTGATATTGTAACAGAGTCAAATTTTGAAGTCAGGATTTATAGGAAATAATTCCACCAATTTTAGTAATACTAGTTTAGAGCTTGCACATGTATCTCATGTCAATCAATAAAACTATGCATATATTTACTTTTTCTTCATGTTTTACCCTCAATATTATTTACTTATTATCTAAATCATTTCCCAAGACATAAGACTATACATCAATTAATATGGATATTTTGGTAAAATACTCATTATTCATGAAGAGAAGCATTGAAGTAACGGGTAAAGTTGCTGTCATGTAACCTGGAGGTAACGAGTTTAAGCCGTAGAAATAATCTCTTGAAAAAATGCAGGGTAGGGCTGTGTATATTACAATAAACGTTTGTGGTTTGTCCCTTCCCTGGATCCGCGCATAGCGGGAGCCTTAGGGGTCGTTTGATTGAGTGTATAAGAATAATGCAGAATAGGATGTATTAGTAATGCTTGCATTAGTTATGCTGATATTAGTTATATTGACATTATTTCTTATACATTGTTTTTAGAAGTAATATCTCTTGCATAATTTCTACAACAAAAAAATATTTATTTACAAAAATATCCTCATTTAGTTTTGCATACTTTCTTGACAACAAAATTCTTGCACCTTTAAAACTTCACTAGCTCATTTTTTTCTCCCCAAATTAAAATTAGATAATTGTTAGCATTGCTTCATCACATTCTGGACAATTTTTCAAGTGTGAAGAGCAGGTCATACTACAATACCTATGAATATACCAATGAACAAATAGGTGAGTGCACCACTATATCAAACAAAGTCACAATTTTCAGCGTATTGTATTCTTGCTCTAGCTATAATAACACACAGATCTGGGAAAGGGGTCCTCTTATTATCCACTCCATTCTCGTATGTAGAATTAGAAAAAGTGGCAGAAAAACTACACCTAAAATTGTGAAATAGGGTAGAAAAAGCAAGCAATGTTTGATTAAGTGAAAGGAAGAAGATGTGTAGAAAATCATCTTTGCTTTTTCATGGCAAAGTATAGAGAAGAGAGAGGCAAAGTATGGTGGAAAAGGACTTGGGAAATGTTCTAAAGGGATTTGTGGGGTAAGTTTGTCATTAATCAAGTTAATGCATGTGTTAAAACCCTTTGTATTACTAATACATAAAAAAGGGTGGAATTAGTAATACACACATTAATACACAATAGAGTGTATAACTAATACAAACATTAGTTAAACATATGTTTAAAAGATGTACCAAACAAGGTACTAGTAGTACATAACATTAATGCATGCATTATTTTCTCTAATACACTATATCAAACGACCTCTTAGTGTACCAGACTGTCCTTTTCTAACTCATATTAGTCGTTTTTTCACGGGGTGTGCAAAGTCCAACGTGAACAAGTAAAAGTGAACAAGGAGAGTAATTTATAGCCATAAAAATATTTATGACTTGTTTCTATATCATCTCTGAGGTAGTGGTATGGACTGCGTACACTTATCCTCCCCAGACCCCACTTTATGGGAATATACTGGGTATGTTGTTTGTTTTAGACTAAGGGTGTGTTTGGTATGAAGGAAAATATTTTCCAGGGAAAATGTTTTCATGGAAAATAAGTTGGTTTCTTACTTATTTTCTCATGTTTGGTTGGTGAGTGGAAAATATTTTCTTTTACTCTCAAACTTTGTGCCCAATCAAACATGTTCTCATAAATTGAGATGGAAGGAGTAGAGTAAATTTAACCGAAGTTATAAATATTAAAAATTAATTCAAATTATAAGAAAATATTTAATAATTTTCTTAGTTATTTCAATAAATTGAAAAAGAGGGTTACTAACAAGTTTCAACTAACATCTTGAGCTTTGCACAAACAACTATTTAACGTAAATTAGATGAAGTTTAGGGAGTTTTTCCGATTTCAGTTAAGAATGTTCAAATAGAGAAGAATTTGTAAACAATCTTTTAGTGGATTTCATAGTCACAAGTATTAAGAAAATTAATATGGAAGGAAATATAGTTGAGTACTTACATAGTTCAAATAGGAATTGTAAAAAAACAAACAAAAGGATTCACGTAAGGTAAAATTTTAATTGACATTAAATTTATAAAATTATAAATTAGTTCGAATAATAATTTTAATTGACATTAACTCATACTAGGAGGAAATGCCAGCTTATAAGCTACTTTCCTATCCCTTTCAAAACCTCAAAGGGTTCGATGTACCTCGGACTCAATTTCACCTTCTTACCAAAATGCATCACACCTTTCATAGGTGACACTTTCAAGAGTACCTTTTCCCCCATTTCAAACTTCACATCTCTCACGTTATTGTCTGCATAGTCTTTCTGTCGGCTCTGAGATTCTATGAGCTTTTCTTGTATAAACCTTACCTTCTCCATTGAATCCTTGAGCATGTCAGTGCCCCAAGGCCTCACTTTGAAGGCATCAAACTATCCGATTGGAGACCGATATTTTCTACTATATAAGGATTCAAAGAGAGCCAATGCTAGAGTGGTAGCTGTTGTTGTAGGCGAATTCACACAAAGGCAGATATTGGTCTCACTGACCCCCGAAGTCCATTACGCACGCCTTAAGCATGTCCTCAAGCACTTGAATCGTCCGCTCTGAGTGACCGTCAGTCTGTGGATGGAAAGTTGTACTTAGGTCCAATCTAGAACCCAACTCTGATTGGAATTTCTCCCAAAAATTGGAGGTGAACTGGGTACCTCTTTCTGACACAATCGAAATGGGTACCCCCTGCAGCCTTACAATCTCTTTCACATAAATTTTAGCCAACTTAGCTACATTATAATCCATCCTTACCATGATAAAGTGAGTTGATTTAGTCAACCAATTAACAATGACCCATATAGAGCTGTAGTTCCTCAAGGTCTCAAGAAGACCAACCACAAAGTCAATGATTATTCTTTCCTACTTCCATTCTAGAATGGGGCATCCTTTGAAATGTACCACTAGGTTTCTGATGTTCATACTTGACCTGATGGCAATTTTTACACTTGGTCACAAAATCTACAATATCACGCTTCATTATTCGCCACCAATAATGATGCCTCAAGTCCCTATACATCTTGGTGGCTCGGGGATGTATAGAGTACTTAGAGTTGTGAGCCTCAGCAAGAATAACTGAGATTAGATTGCCCACCCGGGGTTCACACAAGCGTCCTCAAATCCTCAACACTCCCTCATCATTAAGGACCGCCTCTCTAGCCTCACTCTGCAACACGTTTTCTCTAAGTTACTCAGCTTCTTATCTTCAAACTGCCATCTTTTGATTTGGTCAAAGAATGTGGACCTGACCTCCACATGTGCTAATATTCTCCCTTTACTAGTCTCCGACAATCTTAGAAAATCATTAGCCAAGGACTGTACCTCTTTTGCTAATGTGTGCCTTGACGTCTCCAGACATGCTAAGCTTCCCATACTCACGGGTTTCAGACACAGAGAGTACGCACCACATTGGCCTTATGCAGTTGATATAAAATTGAGATATCATAGTCTTTGATCAACTCCGTTGACCTTCTTTGTCTTAGGTTTAGATTTCTCTGGGTGAATACATGTTGTAGGCCGCGGTAGTCAGTGAACACTTCACACTTCACCCCATAGATATAATGTCTCAAAATCTTCAAAGCAAAAACTACAACACAAGCAATTTTTCTCATAAGGCTTCAGTTGTCTTGAAGCATAAGCAATCATGTTCTTATCCTGCATCAAAACAACACCTTAACCCAACCGTGAGGCATCACAATATACAATGAAATCCTTACCCTCAATAGGCAACGTGAGAATTGGGGCTGAGGTCAACAAAGTTTTAAGCTTTTGGAAGATCTCCTAACACTTGTCATCCCACACAAATGGAACTTTCTTCTGAGTGAGGCGGATCATATGTGACGCAATATCAACAAACCCCTTAATGAATCAATGATAATAACTGGCCAACCCCACAAAACTATGAATTTCTGTCACATTCGTTGGCCTAGCCCAATTCTTAATGGCTTCTACCTTCTGCTGGTCTACCATAACCCCCATCCTGAGAAACCATATGCTCCAAGAAGGACATTGAAGATAGCCAAAACTCACTCTTAGAATATTTAACATATAGTTGCTTCTCCACAAGCAACCCCAACATCGTACGCAAATGAGTTTCATGCTACTCTTCGCTCTTGAGGTAAACTAATATATCATCAATAGAAACAAGAACAAATGAATCCAAAAATGACTTAAAGACTCCGTTCATCAGGCTCATAAAAGCAATTGGGGCATAGTTCAAGCCAAAAGACATAACTAGAAACTAATAGTGCCTATAACGAGTTCAGAAAGCAGTCTTTAGGATATCCTCATCCCTAATCTTAGGATGGTGGTAGCCCGACCTCAAATCTATTTTGGAGAATACTGCAGCTCCCTGCAACTGGTCAAACAAGTCATCTATTCTAGGCAAGGGATATTTGTTATGAATGGTCACCTTATTCAACTGGCGGTAGTCTATGCACATCCTCATGCTACCATTCTTCTTTTTCACAAATAAAACAGGTGAACCCCAAGGAGAAATACTTGGGCCAATAAATCCCTTCTCTAACAATTCCTATCACTGTGATTTCAACTCTCTCAATTCTGCTGGTGCCATACGATAAGGAGGGATAGAGATGGGTCGAGTTTCGGGCTCTAACTTTATATAGATATCAACCTCTCAGTCTAGATGCATACCCGAAATATCATCAGAAAACACTGACGTCGCCCAAAATATGCCTCCTAAGAAGTATAAAGCGGTTGCTGTATCAAATATAGAACCCAACTAGGTTGGGGTCGATCCCACAGGGAATAGGACGAAAGTAGGTTGAGTTCTTGTTCGAGTAGTTGGCAAATAAGTAAAAATGGGGAAATATTTGTAACAAGTAGTGCTAGTAACAAGTGTTGATTCTTTGAAGTGGTTTTCAATATGAGAAATACACTAGGACTGTGATCCCCAATGATTCCTTAACTCTACTGGTTATTGGTGCTGGTAAAACTGTCCCTCTGCGTCGCATGCAAAATCTGACAAGTTATGGTCATCTAAACATCTCTCGACTTTGATTAGATGAATTTCACTCTTCTCCTCTCGGTTTTTGAGCGGCGCACTACTAATCCTTGTCCTGGATCTCAGATAACTATTTCTGCTAAGGCTCAAGTTATTAGATGAAGGTTGATAGCTTCAAATCTCTGTCGTTATTTTCTTTTCCCAATCTCTACCTCTCGAGCAAGTCTAGAATACAGGCGAGTTTCTAACGTTTGCAACCGTTAGAAAATCAATCACAATGAAGAAAATAACAATACATGCATTCACACCGATTTAGAATAGCTTTGCACTTAACCCATTTCGTTAATTCCTTATGGTTCACACAACCCTAGTTAATGAGTTTAGCTACTCATGTTCGCAAGAGCACAATCAGAATTCGAAGATGAAGACATAGTTGTAAACTCACAATAATGAAGAAACTCTGAAATCTCAATTATGAATAAAACCATCCTAGAATCGGTGTTCCAAGATTACAAAATAATAATGTGTTTCTGAACTCAAAATAATGAAAAACTATATCAAAACAATGTACTGACTAACTCTTGAACATGGGACAATACAGGGTATTTATAGATACAAGACTAATCCTATCCTAATTAAAACAGGAGAACAGAGTCGATAATTTTCCATGGTATCGTACAGGGTATTTATAGATACAAGACTAATCCTATCCTAATTAAAACAGGAGAACAGAGTCGATAATTATCCACGGTATCGTAACTTGGTGTCATGGAACCAAGTCACGCCAAGTAGGTGAGTGTCGTGGAAATCAGGATCAAATAGACATCTTCAGAAGTTGACTCATGCCACTCAGTCATGCCATGCGAGTGTAGTCACGCCACGTGACTGCCTGTGGTGGAAATCAGACAGCATTGCATCCTCTAAAGTTGACTTCACGGAAGACACTCACGTCACGTGAGTCCTGTCGTGAGTAACTCTCTGGTGCAGATCCTTGTTCTTTCATCTTTAGATACTTCATTCTTGGGCGTGATTCTTCCTTCTTGATCATTTTTCTTCAAAACCTGTTTTCCTGCAATGTAGGACAGAAAACACATCATACCAACCAAATACTCCTAAGTTATTGCATATTTTCCTTGTTTTATGCATCGAAAGTGCCATGTAACCATGGCTTATCAACACCCTCAACCTTGAACGTTTGCATGTCCTCAGGCGAACAAAACAAAACAAACGTATATGATGCTTAATTAAGAGAAACCTAAGGGACCTACGGCAGTTGATTCATTGCTTTTGACCTCAAAACTCTTTTGACCCCTCCTACTTGTAAATCAAAACCACAGTGTGTATCCATGCAGCATAGTATCATGACACAGAAGGGATCAAGTGATGGCATCAGATTGTGAACAAATAACTGAGCATATATGCAAATGACACTATCCAAACAAATAGCAGCTAACAGTGCAACCCATGTACTCTCACAATCAAAGAAGTCCTACGCACTCACAGTATACTAATGAATCTCAAATTAGGGACTCGGTCAAAACACTCTCTCTCACAAAGAAGTTCAAACAATGTGAATGAAATACCATAGGCTTGCCCTTATTTTCTATGCCTTAGTTTTTCAGATAGTTGGACTAGGATCACTATAGGACTTTCATCGGTTTGTAAAGTAGGCTTGGGGACGGGTATGGTACATATGGATATGGTGACTTAACCCTCCTTGACACTACACTATTTTTGGCTCCACTTTTCAACCATACTTATTTATTCTCCCTTATTCTCCTTCATTTATTTTTAGATTTTGGGTGTGATTTTCTTCACTTTCAAAACACAATTTTCTCTATTTTTTTTTCTTTTTTCTCTTTCAATTTCTATTCATTTCACTTTATCTTTTATTTTCTTTTTCTTCAGATCCAACTCTGTTCTCTCTTTTTTTTTTTTTCAGTAACCCCTTCTTCATACCCACATCAATCTACGCACCCCTATAATAGCCACCCTCAACTCAGGCGATTTGCCTGAGTTGAGATACACAATGTCCAATGAGGGACCAGGGCCAAGACAGGTTCATTATAAGTCACAATGGGAAGGTGAATAGGCTAATGAAAGAAACAGGTCAATTAAGGCTCAAAATTGGGATCAAGGGATACTGAATTTATTTGGTTAGGCATTTAGGCTAAATGTGGACTTATTCAAAAATGGCCTATGATCCTTTCCTAACCACTATCCTCTAACCTAGGCAAGACTAAACGGGCAATTTCTGGATCGCACACACAAAGTCAACTAAGTAATGACCTCACACACACATAGCACAGGTTTGTATTAT
The DNA here is from genome assembly GCA_031232105.1 of Capsicum rhomboideum. NCBI lineage: Eukaryota > Viridiplantae > Streptophyta > Magnoliopsida > Solanales > Solanaceae > Capsicum > Capsicum rhomboideum. The sequence goes on along the minus strand of CP124716.1, from coordinate 48,496,784 downwards.
CAACTACTACCTATCTGGGTTCATGCAATGCTAGCTAAAGTTATTCTACCTATAATACTAATGCCATAATAAGATCCAACAGCTGTCACAAACTAACATACTACACACACAATTCAAAACAAAAATTTTCAGGAGGGGTATCCTTTAGACAATCACAAAGCATCCTTAATATTCAAAATACGTTCAGAATTGGACTGTACTAAGGTTCCCTTATTTTTCTCCTAATTAAACACAAAAACACATAATAATATAAATAACAACCTAAATATGTCGGTTTTACTATGATAGCACACTTGGGGGAAAAGAAACACGACAACAAAAACCCCCCAAGTAGTGGTACACCCCCACCCCCAACTAACAACGGTGCACTGCCTTCAGTGCACAACTATCAATATAATAAATGCAAGGGAGTGAAGACATACCTATAGCGTCCTAAGCGCCGGAAGTGGGACCACCTATAGCGGGATCATCAGTATGACTTACGGGCTCTCTGCTAGGCGCATCCGGTAGAGGGGGTGCCTGACTAGAGGATGCACCGTGCGCCCTTTGCTCCTCTGCGATCTGGCTAGTATGGTACTCCACCCTGGAGGCCTTAATCGCTCTCCGGAGATCACCCTCAAACTCATCATCGTTATCTACCTGCTCCTCCAGACTGCGTGGACGTTTGCCTCTATCAATAGGAGGCTTCTCATCGGTAAACAAATCCACCTAAAAAACTGGCTGCATCAGAGCCTGAACAGGCATAGGTGGAATAATAGAGGCACTGATCGGTGCCAAAGCTCGGACCTCTTCTCGTAAAGAAGCTACCTCATGTGTCAATGCTGCTATACCAGGAGGCTGTGCCGAACCCAACTGGGTAGCCATCCACGCCTCAAAGCTATCAGTCCCGCCATGCAGCTCTCTCATGAATGTATCCATAGACCCAGACATACGGGCCTCCACCCTAACCTCTGCAGCCTCAACTGTGGTCCTAACCCATGGCTTAAGCTGGGAAACCAACTTAGACATCTGTGGCTCTGTGTGGGCCTGCCTCTCAAACATCTGCGACTTTCTATCAACCAGCTGCTGCAGGAAGTTTCTCGAAATTGAAACCATATCGGAAAGAGGCGGTGGTGCTGTAGTGACGGGTACCTCATTATCAATCGGGCCTGTGCCCTCAGCAGGTGCATGAACAGTATCAGGAACGCTCATCGGTTTAGGAATAGGCATAGGGGTGCTCACCGGCTCATCTCTATCTCCAGGCCCTTCAAAAAGGGCTGCTCCTGATGACCTGAAAGGTTGAGACCTTCGTGGAACACTGGGGATAGATTCCCGCTGTTGCATCAACCCAATATTGTCTACGCGGGTCACCTCGATATAGTTATCAATGGTAGGTAGCCTAACTACACCCGTCCGATCACACAGGCTCTGAATCAAACAGGGAAAAGGGATACAGGTATGGTCTCGAAAAGCACGCTCATGAATCTCCCTAAGAATATACCTAGCGATATGAATATCATAACCTGCAAGGATGCTAGCTACCACCACAGCCCAGTCCAAGGTGAGTGAATTATCAACATTGGTAGGCCCCAACCGATGCCTAACAACCGACCACCAAAACCTACCGGCAAAACAAAGTGTGGTTTTCTTTATATCCAGCTTTCCGGTCACCCAACTAGCATCAACCCCATCCTCTGCTATATAACCGACAATCCACCTCAGCAACTCCAACTTCTTATCAGCATCCCACATTTTAATTCAGTTTCTGACAATCTCCATGCAGTGATCAAACTCAACAGTCGTGGCTGGCAATGGACGGTCTGCACCAAACAAGAATCGATGGATGGTCTGCTCAGATATATCGACTCGGGTCCCTCGAACCAAAGTATGAGTCAATAAAGGTTGGTCCCGATACAGCTGCCCAACAGGTGTACTCAAATCAACGGATGCAACATAAGACGCATAAAATTCTCGGACCAATTCTAAGCTGTAGCGACCAGAAGGCTCCGCCATCCATCCAAACCCATACTGCTCAAACATAGGCCAAATATCAGTCAATGCCTTTAACTCCTCAAGCCGATATAGGGGATCCTTCATAATGCTTCTTCGACACACGCCCCGCTCAGTCAACTCGATATCCCTGTTATAAAATTCCCGCATGCCCTGAACACATTATCATTGGATATCCCGTCTCTTTGATGGAGTCGGGGCACTCTGTTCACCAGTGCCCAAAATAAAGGTTGTAGCCTCTATCGCGGAGGTAGCCTTTTCTATAGTATCATTCGCAGAGCCCGATACCGACTCATCCTCCCCCTCTTCAGACTGAGGGGCGGACTCGGAAGACTGATCAGGAACACCCGGCTCTACAGGCTGTGGAATGGGCTGAAGTGCAGCCCGGGAAGCAGCTTGTGCCCGAATCTGTAACCTCGTGGTACGGGGCACTAGTGCAGTATCATCAGTACTAATAGAAAAAACCTCTTCGGACCCACTTTTTTCCTGATTCAGTCGGTTCATCATGCAAATGAGTCAGAAATTCTGGATTTTTGTTAGAATTCTTGACGAAGAATCAAGGTGGTCACGTTTGGGGTTTGGTTTAGGGGGCATGGTGATGGGTTTGGGTCGAATTTTGGGTATTTGGGTCGGGTTTGGTTCAAATTTATGGGTATATGGGTCGGATTTTAGGTATTTGGGTCGGATTTTGGGGTTTAGGTGATGAGGGTTTATGAGAAATCTAAAACTTGGAAGGGAGAAGGTGATGATTTAGGAATTGGTAGATGGGAATGTGGTGAAATTTGGTAATTAGGGTTTATGAGAGTATTGGAAAGTAGGGTTATGCGGATTCGGATTTTGGTCGGGTGAAGAAGGAGGATACCAAAATTTATATAAAGAAAAGGGTCGGGTGAGTCGGGTCTTCGGAGTATTTGGTTTTCTAATTTTCACGGAACCACCCAAGTGATGTGGGTTGCACTCACATCACGTGGGTCTCTGGCGTAGCTCAACTCCTGCACGTATAAATGTCCTCTGATTTTCATGATACCGCCCACGTCATGTGGGTCTACCTACGTCACGTGGGTACCATGTTATAGGTAAGATTCAGAAAGTGAAATATTTTCACTGATTTTCACAATACCACCCATGTGATGTGGTCCCTCCTACGTCGCGTGGGTACCACTGTCGTGGGTCAAATTTTTGCAGGTGTTATCTTTTGAACTTCAGCTCAGGTGTCTTCGAATGCTCAGATCATAAAATAATCAGATCTTGGGTTGCCTCCCAAGTAGCGCCTGATTTAATGTCGCGACATGACACGGCTAACTTGGATACTCAGACTTCACCAACCAGCCCATGGGTTACCTCCCATAAGGCGCCTGATTTAACGTCGCGGTACGATATGGCTAGCTTGACTACTTAGACTTCATCAAGCTCAAGCTCCTCACATGACCTTATTTCTTCTGTGATGCCCACATAATGCTTTACACGCTGCCCATTGTAGAACATTATCAGCTCCTTTTAGCTCAATTGCTCCATGCGGGAATACCCTGATCACCGTTAATGGTCCAGACCATTTGTACTTTAACTTTCCAGTAAACAAGCGAAGCTTGGAGTTATAGAGTAGCACCAAATCTCCTGGCTAAAATTATCGTTTCTCAATGTGTCGATCATGATATAATTTCATCTTATCTTTATATATTGCTGAACTTTCATAAGCCCGGAGATGAAATTCATCCATCTCATTCATCTGCTTAAGTCTCAATTTAGCCGCTTCACTCCAGTCCAAATTCAACCTTTTCAAAACCCATAAACCTTATGTTCAAGTTCGACAGGAAAATGGCAAGATTTTTCAAAAACTAACTGATATGGTGATGCATCAATTGGCGTCTTGAAAGCAGTTTGATATGCCCATAATGCATCATTCAATCTTCGAGCCCAATCAGTCCTATTGGCATTCACTGTTTTTGCCAAAATAGACTTGATCTCACGATTTGACACCTCAACTTACCCGCTTGTCTGAGGATGGTAAGGTGTTGCCACCTTATGTTTAACACCATATTTTTCAAGCAGGGCCTTTAACAGACGATTGCAGAAGTGGGATCCTCCATCACTAATGATAACTCGGGGTGTACCAAATTGTGAAAATATGTTCTTTTTCAAGAATGCCGTGACACTTCTTCCTTCGTTATTAGGAAGCGTAATTGCCTCCACCTATTTAGAAACATAGTCGACGACTACCAAAATGTATTTCATCCCATGTGAGCTCACAAAAGGGCCCATAAAGTTAATTTCCCACACGTCAAACAATTCAAGCTCAAGTATAGTTGTCATGGAAAGTTCGTGTCTGCGTGAGATATTCCCTTGCCTTTGACATTGGTCACAAGCGCGAGCATAATCATGAGCATCTTTGTAAACACTGGGCCAGTAGTACCCACATTGCAAGATTTTATGGGCCGTCCGCGCACCTCCATAATGACACCCAACTGGAGATGAATGACATGCTTCCAAAATACTCATCATCTCGACCTCTGGAATACATCTTCGAATCATGCCATCTGCACATACCCTAAATAAATACGTCTCATCTCAGAAGAATTTTCTCACCTCATGCATGAATTTCTTTCGCTTATGATAAGACATATCTTTCAGAACTAAATCACTTGCCAAAAAGTTTGCAAAATTAGCAAACCAAGGGATTAAGTCTTGTGATGCTGCCAATACTTGCTCATCCGAAAATGTGTCATCAATCTCAAGATCATCCCTTAATTTAAGCATGGCCTCCTCCTCAAGAAGTTACAAATGGTCTGCAACTTGATTCTCGGTTCCCTTACGATCTTTAACTTCAAAGTCAAATTCTTACAGTAGGAGTACCCACCGAATCAATCTTGGATTAACATCTTTTTTTGACATAAGATACCGAAGAGCTGCATGGTCTGTATGCACAATCACCTTCGTACCAATCAAGTAAAATCTGAATTTCTCAAAAGCAAAGACCACTGCCAATAATTCCTGTTCAGTGACAGTGTAATTCTTTTGAGCTGGATTAAGCACTTTGCTAGCATAGTAAATCGGATGTAAGATCTTCTCACGTCTTTGGCCAAGGACTGCACCCAAAGCCACCCCCTAGCATCACACATAACCTCAAAAGGCATTGTCCAATCTGGTGAAACAATGATAGGCGCTTACATCAACGTTTCTTTCAGACACTCAAATGCTTTAAGACATGCCTCATCGAACATGAACTTCACCTCTTTCTCTAAAAGTTTGCATAAAGGATGTGCAATCTTAGAGAAATCCTTGATGAATCTTCTATAAAAGCCAGCATGACCTAAGAAACTTCGAATTTCTTTTACGAAAATGGGTGGAGGTAACTTTTTAATTACCTCAATCTTTGCCTTATCCACTTCAATACTTTTCTTTGAAATCTGATGCCCCAGTACAATACCCTCGTTGACCATAAAGTGATATTTTTCCCAATTTAGCACTAAGTTGCACTCCTCGCATCTTTGCAGCACATTAGCAAGATGTGCCAAGCAATCATCAAATGAGTCTCCCACAACAGAAATATCATCCATAAAAACCTCAATAGTGTCTTCCACCATGTCGGAGAAAATAGACATCATGCAACGTTGGAAAGTGGCCGGTGTATTACATAGACCGAAGGACATCCTTTTAAATGCGAATGTCCCGTATGGACAAGTGAAAGTAGTCTTCTCTTGGTCTTCGGGGGCAATGAAAATCTGATTATACCCCGAATAGCCATCGAGAAAATAATACCATCCTCTACCAGCAAGACGGTATAACATCTGATCCATGAAGGGCATAGGAAAATGATCTTTTTTTGTCCAAGAATTCAGCTTTTGATAATCCATGCAAACTGTCCATCCAGTAACCGTCCTCATTGGGATTAACTCATTCTTATCATTTGGAACCACAGTGATTCCTCCCTTTTTTGGCACACACTAAACTGGGCTCACCCACTTGCTATCAGCAATGGGGTAAACCACTCCTGCATCTAACCACTTGATGATATCTTTCTTCAAAACCTCTTGCATAGGTGGGTTTAGACAACGTTGGTGCTCAATGCTCGATATGCACTCAGGAGTAAGTTGCATTTTGTGAGTGAAAATATCGGGTGGAATCCCTATAATATCAGCAATGGACCAACCAATAACCCTTTTAAATATTCGCAATACTAAAACCAGTGCCTCTACTTTCCACTCCACCAATTTAGCAGAAATAATCACAGGCAAGGTGTTGCTGGCTCCCAAGAATGTGTAGCGAAAGTGACCCGGAAGAGCCTTAAGCTCTAAAATGAGAGGTTCTCAATAGAAGGGCGAGCTGGTGGGGTCACCCTATTCTTCAAATCGAGATCAAGTTTCTTTGGAGCATAAGTGTATGCTCCCTTACCATAGAGTGCACCAACCATCTAATCGTATTCCTCAATACCGTTGCTATCAAAATTCATAATCACGGCCGTGAGAGCTTCTACCCCCAACCTTTCTTCAAGAGACACGACAACCTCACTATCCTCAACCGTATCTATTACTGAAATCACCTGCATATCTTTCGGTTGCTTAATGGAGTGACAAACACTGAAAGTGACTTGTTCATCATTTAACCTAAATTTTATCTGCCCTGTTTCCATGTCGACCAATGTATGACCAGTGGTAAGGAATGGTCTTTCCAATATGATGGGAACCTCGAAATCAACTTCACAATCGAGGATCACAAAGTCAGCCAGAAATATGAAAGATGCAACTTTTACTAAAACATCATATAAAATGCCCACCGACTTTTTCACAGTCCTATCCACCATGAGAAGTCTCATAGAGGTTGGTTTTGGTGCTCCCAACCCCAAATGCTTGAAAATGGCTAACGACATTAAGTTAATGCTAGCACCCAAATAACAAAGTACTCTAGCAAAGTTGTAGGACCCGATAGTACAAAGCATTGTAAAAGCTCCTTGATCCTTCTTCTTTTCAACTAGGGAATGTGAAGCAACTGCACTACAATGATGTAAGTTATCTGCCGGCTCAAAACTGACAGTTCTCTTCTTTGTTACCAAGTATTTCATGAACTTTGCATAACCTGGCATCTACTCCAATGCCTTAACAAAAAGGATGTTTACTGATATCTCTTTCAACTTTGTAATAAAATTTTGATATTTGCCTTCCTCAGCCTTCTTTTTTAACCTTTGAGGAAAGGGAGGAGGAGGTCGTGGTATAGTCTTCAACTTTTGTGGGACCTCTTTTTCCTGCCTCTTTTCATATTTTTCCTTTTCGCTAGTATCCTGAGGATTTGGAACTATTTCGACCTTCAAATTATTAGGCTCTATCTCAGTTTCTACATCAACAACCATCGGCTTATTGGTCTTACCACTATCCATAGGTATAGATGGATCTGTGGTGCATTTCCCGCTTCTAGTAGTAATGGCCAGACAATGGCTATCATTCTTTGGATTATGTACGGTGTTGCTTGGAAGGGTACCTGGCGGACGTTGGTTCAATGCCACCGACATCTACCCGAATTGTTGCTCCAATTGTTTAATAGCAGTCGAACGGGATTCTACTTTCTGACTTATTCCTGAGATGTCTGACCTAATCTCCTTAAGGTATTATTCTTGACTCTCTCAACCTTTCACCAGTTTATTGAGAAGGGATTCCATTCTTGAATTTCTAGAGTCAGCATCGCGGTTTCCAGGAGGAACATATATGCCACTCTTCTCTCTATAATCATCCTTCCTCCTCCAATCACCGTCACAATCTCGTTCTCTATCTCTATATCCCGACTTGTTGTAACTGTCACCATAGTAGTTCCGACCTTGATTCCCTTGCCTCGGGTTCTAGGAGTCTTGGTTAGACCCTTAGCCCTTGGCTCGGAAACCCCCCACTTCTCAATCCAGATACTTAGCCTCTTCATTAGATTTATAATCTTCATGTCTAGGCATTTTACCTTGTGCACCAACAACATGCACCTTCTTAGCATCTCTGGAAGCTATCTATTTAGCTAGAAGACCAATTTCTGTCCTCAGCTGAGCGACCTCTTGAGCTACAGATTCGTCCAAAGCCCATTGTGCTGCTGAGGCTCCAATAGCATATGTGCCAACAGGTGTATCTTCTTTCCGAGTATGCCATCCTCGGTTGGTCTTAGTGATCCGATCTAATATTTCTGAAGCTTATTCCCACCTCAAACTCATAAATGCTCCACCAGTGATAGTATCTGCTACAGCCTTAGCATTGGCGTTTAAAGCCCTGTAGAAGATTTCAAGTAAGTTTCTACCACTCATTCTATGATTTGGCACATTCTGTAGCTTCTTCTTGAACCTTATCCATGTCTCATAAAGTGCTTCAGAATGTAGTTGTCTGAAGTTGTAGATCTCATCCTTCAACTGTAGCAACTTGGAAGGTAGAAAAAACCTCTCCAGAAATTGATTTCTCAATTCTTGCCAAGTAGTGATGGATCCTCGTGGTAATTCTGCCAACCACAAAGTCGCCTCTCCTGTTAGAGAGAATGGAAACAATCTCAATCGAATAGCCTCTTGGTCAACTCCAAGCAAATTATATGAGGTGTAGACCCCCACAAAATTCATCACGTGTATGTTTGGATCATCAGTAGAAAGACCGGCAAACACACCATTCAAGTTTAGCAGGTGAATCATGGTACTGGTAATGTCAAACTTAGTGTTTGGAGGTAACTTAGGTGGAATAATGACACCAGTCTCTATTGGCTTGAAGTAGGCCACATCTTCTTCCTCAGGATCAGCATAAACTGGCACATGCGGTCTTTGAAGTGGTTGTTGAGCTCTCAATCTTCTTTGTCTCTCTTCAGCCTCAGCCAGTCGCTAAGATGCCTCTTGCATAACTCGATTATCTCTCTCTGCTTGCCTAAGATTAACTTGTCTAGCATGCTCTTCTCGTGTCAATTGAGCAGTAGTTTGATTTGCTGTTTCATGACCAACCAGCTGAATTGGTTGATTCGGAATGTCTCCCATGGCGGTAGGATCCTGAACTTCATCGGTATTTACCATTCTTCGATTAGCTCTCAGAGTCCTTTCTATTTCAAGATCAAGTGGAATCAGGGGATTTCCTTGACTCCTAGTATTGGGAATACACCGACGTGTGCCCTTAAAAGTATAGAAAAACAATACCAATATACTCCAACAAATAAACTAATCAACTCCGTAACCAGATTCCCTTGCAACGGCGCCAAAATTTAATGTCACCCAAAATATGCCTTCTAAGAAGTATAAAACGGTCGCTATAGCAAATATAGAACCCAACTAGGTTGGGGTCGATCCCACAGGGAATAGGACGAAAGTAGGTTGAGTTCTTGTTCGAGTAGTTGGCATATAAGAAAAAAGGGGGAAATATTTGTAACAAGTAGTGCTAGTAACAAGTGTTGATTCTTTGAAGTTGTTTTCAATATGAGAAATACACTAGGTCTGTGATCCCTAATGATTCCTTAACTCTACTGGTTATTGGTGCTGGAAAAACTGTCCCATTGTATGACATGCAAAATCTAACAAGTTATGGTCATCTAAATGTCTCTCGACGTTGATTAGATGAATTTCACTCTTCTCCTCTCGGTTTTCGAGCGGTGCACTACTAACCCTTGTCCTGGATCTCAGATAACTATTCCTGCTAAGGCTCAAGTTATTAGATGAAGGTTGATAGCTTCAAATCTTTGTCGTTATTTCCTTTTCCCAATCTCTACCTCTCTCTCAAGCAAGTTTAGAATACAGGCGAGTTTCTAACGTTTGCAATCATTAGAAGAACAATCACAACGAAGAAAATAACAATACATGCATTCACACCGATTTAGAATAGCTTTGCACTTAACCCATTTCGTTAATTCCTTATGATTCACACAACCCTAGTTAATGATTTTAGCTACTCATGTTCGTAAGAGCACAATCAAAATTCGAAGATGAAGATATAGTTGTAAACTCACAATAATGAAGAAACTCTGAAATCTCAATTATAAATAAAACCCTAGAATCGGTGTTCCAAGATTTCAAAATAATAATGTATTTCTGAACTCAAAATAATGAAAAACTATCTCAAAATAATGTACTGACTAACTCCTGAACATAGGACAATACAGGGGTATGTATAGATACAAGACTAATCCTATCCTAATTAAAACAGGAGAGCAGAGTCGGTAATTTTCCACGGTATCGTGACTTGGTATCGTGGAACCAAGTCACGCCAAGTAGGTGAGTGTCGTGGAAATCAGGCTCAAATAGAAATCTTCAGAAGTTGACTCACGCCACCCAGTCTCGCAACATGAGTGTAGTTGCATCCTCTGAAGTTGACTTCATGAAAGACACTCACGTCACGTTAATGGACTTCATAGCACGTGAGTCCTGTCGTGAGTCACTCTCTGGTGCAGATCCTTGTTCTTTCGTCTTCAGATACTTCGTTCTCGGGCGTGATTCTTCCTTCTTGATTATTTTGCTTCAAAACCTGTTTTCCTGCAATGTAGGATAGAAAACACATCATACCAACCAAATACACCCAAGTTATTGCATATTTTCCTTGTTTTAAGCATCGAAAGTGCCATGTAACCATGGATCATCAAACACTTCTAAGAATTCACAAACCACTTGGACAGAAGCTATAAGATGAGCTACAAATTTATCTTCCCAAAGATGGGCTAAAAACATCCTACACCCCTAATTTACTAGTTTCTGAGCACAAATGGCTGACCCAATTCTCACAGGAGTAGGCTTGAAGGTACCCTTCCACTCTAACTTTTCCATTCCGGGCATTGCCACAGTGGTAGTTTTAGCATAAAAATCAAGAACGACAAGATAAAGAGACAATCAACTCATCCCCAAGATAATATTAAATTCCTCCATGTCTAGAATCACTAAGTCTGCCAAGGTGTTAAACCCCATAAATATCACAAGACACACACGATACACCTGATCAACACATACAGACACTCAAACTGGAGTGGATACATACATAGGAGTATCAATATATTTAAAGTCTAAGTCCCAGCCCAAGGCAAATTTCACAGACACATAAGAGAAAGTGGAACGGGTAACAAAAAATACAGAAGCCATGTGATCACATACAAGAGTAGTTCCTGTGATCACAACATCAGAAGCTTTTACTTTAGGACGAGCCGAAACAACATAATAATACTCCTTATCACCACCCTGACCGCCACCTCTACCCGCCTGAGTACCATTTCTACCGACCTGTCAGAACTTGAGTAGTCAAAGTCGATTTCTGAGTCAACTGACCTGTAGATAAGAAATTAGGACAATACCTTCTGATGTGGCCCAAACCTCCATATTCATGGCTTGATGCCAAAAGCAGGCCTTTGAACTGAAGAGGATGAAAGTGTATAACTGTCTGCCCATGAAGGATGATAAATGACCCCAGACGGGCCCCTTGCGGACATAGGCATGGCTGAATTGTAAGGCCGAAAAGAACCACTCCCCTTTGAGAAAGTACCGCAGAACTGGCCAGAGATCTAGGCCTTCTTATCCTCTGCTTTTACTTCTCCATGTTTCTCAAGTGCCTCAGCCTTCTTGACAAACTCAACTATCTCCTGATAGGACTTACCAACCACAGCCACAGACAAAGTAACCAACTGAATCCCAGAATTCAGACCCTTCATAAAGTACCTGATCCACTCTACCTTTGAGGTTATCAATTGTAGTGCATAGAAACAAAAGGCATGAAATTTGGCCTCATAGGCCGCAGACTTGTTACCCTACTCAAACCCCAGAAACTCATCCTTCTTCTGAGCACGATATATGCAAGGAATATATTTTTCAAGGAATACCTTCTGGAATTATACTCAAGTAAGCGGAGGTAAGGCAACCTTGCATTCTACAAATGACCTCCACCATTGCTTGGCTGAAGCCTGCAGATGAAAAGAAACAAACTCCATATCATACTTTTCAACAATACCCATCTTATGTAGACGTTCATGGCAATCTATCAAAAACTTGAATGCATCCTCAGAATATGTACCCTAGAATACTAGGGATTTCATCTTTATGAACTTGAAGAATAGTCCATGTTCACCATCAATCATCACTGGCCTAAGTACCTGTTGGGGATACATCCCTGTTTCAGAGCCTTCATCCATCCTTGGTGCTACAGTAGCACCATGTTGTAAGGATGGGGGCGTGGAAGGTTGGAACAACTGGAGTGTGGTCGGTGCCAGCCAAGCTACTCAAGAATCCTAACACCTACTGAATCACTTCTACAAAAAATGGCACCGGGGCTGCACTATCGGTGTTGGCACCACATTCTCTGGGACTACCACCTCTTCCTCCTTAACCACCGCTTCTTTATTCTTAGAAAGGTATGGGGAATCCCGTTGTGGGGGGATGGGATACCAATTTACCCCTCGTTTGTCCCTAAATGACATATAGACTGAGATGACAAAATTGTACAATAATTGCTTGGGTCAACGAACAAGTGTTGATATCGCTTGCGCATGTCGGCCTCTATCTCCTAAGTGGCTTCCGCAATAGTAGGTTCCTCGATTGAACCTTTACACATCACGCTTCATTTTGCGCCACCATTAATGTTTCCTCAAGTCCCTATACATCTTGATGGCATCGCGATGTATAGAGTACTAGAATTGTGAGCCTCTACAAGAATAGTTGAGATTAGATTTCCCACCCGGGGTAAAAACAAGCATCTACGAATCCTCAACAGTCCCTCATCATCAAGGACGACCTTTCTAGCCTCACCCTACAACACCTTTTCTCTGAGGTTGCTTAGCTTCTTGTCCTCAAACTGCCTGGTTTTTATTTGGTCAAAGAATGTGGACCTAACCTCCGCATGTTCTAATATTCTCCCTTCGCAAGTCTCCTGCAATCTCAGAAAATGGTTAGCAAAATATTGTACCTCTCTTTCCAATGGGCGCCTTGACTTCTCCAGACATGCTAAGCTTCCCAAACTCATGGGTTTCTGACTCAGAGCATTCGCCACCACATTTGCCTTACCCGGGTGATTTAAAATTGAGATATCATAGTCTTTGATTAACTCCACCACTTTTTTTGTCTTAGGCTTAGATCTCTCTTGGTGAATACATGTTGCAGTGGTCAGTGAACACTTCACACTTCACTTCATACAGATAATGTCTCCAAATCTTCAAAGCAAAAACTATAGCTGCCAACTCCAAGTCGTGGGTGGGGTAATTTTTCTCATGAGGATTCAGTTGTCTAGAAGAATAAGCAATCACATTCTAATCCTGCATCAAAACAACACCTAAACCCAATCGTGAGGCATCACAATATACAATGAAATCCTTATCCTCAATAGGCAATGTGAGAATTGGGGCTGAGGTCAACAAAGTTTTAAGCTTTTGGAAGCTCTCCCCACGCTTGTCATCCCACACAAATGGAACTTCCTTCTGAGTGAGGTGGGTCATATGTGAAGCAATGGCAGCAAACCCCTTAACAAAGCTATGATAATAACTGGCCAACCCTACAAAACTATAAATTTCTGTCACATTCGTTTGCCTAGCCCAATTCTTAATGGCTTCTACCTTCTATAAGTCTACCATAACCCCTTGTTTAGAAACCATGTGCCCCAAGAAGGACACTGAAGATAGCTAGAACTCACACTTGGAATATTTAGCGTAGAGTTGCTTTTTCTTAAGCAACCCCAACACCGTACGCAAATGAGTTTCATGCTCCTCTTCACTTTTGGAGTAAACTAATATGTTATCAATAAAAATGATAACAAATGAATCCAAAAATGACTTAAAGACTCTGTTCATTTGGATCATAAAAGCAGTTGAGGCATTAGGCAAGCCAAAAGACATAACTAGAAACTCATAGTGCCCATAACGAGTTCAAAAAATAGTCTTTGAAATAGCCTCCTCCCTTATTTATGCTGGTGGTAGCCCGACCTCAAATATATTTTGGAGAATATTTCAGCTCCCTACAACTGGTCAAACATGTCATCTATTCTAGGCAAGGGATATTTGTTGCGAATGGTTACTTTATTCAACTGTCGGTACTCTATGTACATCCACAAGCTACCATCCTTCTTTTTCACAAATAAAACAGGTGCACCCCAAAGAGAAAGACTTGGGTGAATAAATCCCTTCTCTAACAATTTCTATAACTGTGATTTCAACTTCCTCAGTGCCGGTGGTTCCATATGATAATGATCGATATAGATGAGTCGAGTTCAACTCTATCCAAAAATCAACCTATCGATCAGGAGGCAAACTTGAAAGGTCATCAGAAAAAACTTCTTAGAATTCACAAACCATGGGACTGAAGCTATAGGAGGAACTACAAATATTGTGAACTTGATAGTGAGTGGAGTATACCCATATGGGGATACTATTCAACAGAGAGATAGGCTTTACTATGAGTCCTATTTCAATATATAGAATGAGCCATACCTATCCAAATAGGGCCTCGATCGAGTGATTCAAAAGTGTATTCCAGAATGTAAAGCGAAGTAGGTATTAGAGAGTTGTCATTCATCCCTTTATGGAGGTCATCATGGGGGCGTGTGTACAACCCGCAAAGTGTTACAATCCAATTTCTTTTGTCCTATCCAATTCAAGGATGCCACTTTATTTGTGAATGTGTGTGATCAATGTCAAAGAATGGACACTATTTCTAAAAGTCATGAAATGCCTTTTATTAACATATTGGAGGTAGAGATCTTTGACGTATAGGGGATAGATTTCATGGGACCTTTTCTACCATCAGGTGGGAACACATATATTTTTATTGCTATCGATTGTGTCTCAAAGTGGGTGAAAGCAGTGGCTCTTCCCACCAGTGACTAAAAAGTAGTGGTAAGGTCTGTCAAGAAGCACATATTCACGAGGTTTGGAATACCGAGGGCCATCATTAGTTATGGAGGATCATTAGTGATGGAGGATCATATTTTGTAAATAATTGGTTCCGAAATGTGTTGGCCAAGTATGGGGTGAGACAGAAGGTTTCCACTTCTTATCATCCCCAAACTAGTGGCCAAGTTGAAGTATCAAATAGAAAAGTAAAGCAGATTCTTCAAAAGATAGTGAATGAGAAACATAAGGATTGGTCGATCAAACTAGATGATGCGTTGTGGGCTTACCAAGCCACCTACAAAACACCTCTATGGACGTCTCCATACAATTTGGTTTTTGGGAAAGATTGTCATTTGTCCATCGAGCTTGAGCATCAATCTTATTGGACTATGAAAAAAGTTGAAACTTGATCCCGAGTTGGAGGGGAAAGCACTTATTTCGGTTGCATGAACTTGATGAATTTCACTTCCATGCTTATGAGAATGCAAAGCTCTACAAGGAAAAGATGAAGAAATGGCACGACAACCATATAGTATCCGAAGTGTTTGAGCCTGATCAGAAAGTATTGTTATTTAATTCAAGATTGAAGCTCTTCTCAAGAAAGTTGAGATCGAAGTAATCGGGTCCGTTTGAGGGTGTAAGAATGACCCTACATAGGGCAGTTGAGGTATGGGGTGAAGATAGAAGTGCTAAATTTCTAGTGAATGGCACAGAGTCAAACATTATTGGGTGGAAGAGGTTGACAGACAAAAGACGTCTATCACGTTAGCGGAGGAGTAATTATGTGCTGAGTCGTACCATAATGTTAACTAAGATTCTTGGTGGGAGGCAACCCATCATTGTAATATAATAGTTTAGGTCCTACAAGAAAAAGTAAAAAATAGAGAAAAACAAAAATGAAAAAAAGATGAGTCGTACCGCAACCAAAACTAAGGTGCTCGGTGGGAGGCAACCTACCTTTATAACGTAGTTTGTTGTTTTTGTACTATTTTGTAGGGATTTAGAGGTTGGGAATAAAGGATGGAACACGATACTAACTAAAAAAATGGCCAAGGCGGACACTGCAGGCCGTGGTGCATTGGGAGGCGCATGGCACCACAAGCAAAATTCCAAACGGCATCTGTAGGCACCTACACAGGCTCAAGGCACCAAGGAATAAACTCCTGCCAGCCTTACCAGGCGCTAGGCCATGCACATGGCATCATGTACAGCTCCAGTAAGGAGACATAAACACCTGCACTGGCACTCCGTGCCTTAAGCCAAATTATCGGAAGCCTTCATAGGTTCCTGCACATGAGTAAGGATCCTCAAGCCAAACCCCCGCCAACATATTTAGGTGCTGTAACAGATACATGACTCCACAGATAAGTCAGGTAAAATTTTTTGTTGGGTCCAAGGGTCAACCCGACCTAAGGTCCCCAAATTAAAAGAGAGAGCAGTCCCTAAATTCCCCTATTTACGAAAATTTCCCCTCTCCTCTTCCTAAACCCTTTTCAAAATACTCCATTTTCTCCATAACTCTTTTTTTCAATTTTTGTCCAACATTGAAGGTTCTATCAACAAGTAAGTCCTTCTCTCTCTCTTCTCATATCTCTCTCTTTGTTAGGTGTAAAATTCTCCTTCTCTCTCTAAAACCCCACCTAGTTTATTCATAGTTGAGTTAAATCAACTATTGGGTAGGGTTAACTCAAAATTTGATGGGTTAGTTAGAAAATTGTTGCATATGTTATTGTTGTTGGCTTGCTTGAAAGGTTTGGTGACATGGATGCAAGGCCGATTTTACTATGAGGGATTTTGTGTAAATTCATAGAAAGTAGTTGAGGTTAAAGTGCGAATCTGTGATATGTTGGGCATTATTTTAGATTCTTGGTGTTAGAATATGTGATGACTTTTGTAGCATGTTTATGATGGACAATTGGGAACTTAACTTGATGTTGAAAGTGTTGCTTTATGAATATGTTTGTATAGATTATGTGTTAAGTCTGTAAGTGTGAATATTATGGTGTTGGTGTAAATATTGGTGATTATTTTTTCTAACATTTGAGATTGGTGAATATTTAACGGACCTACTCGCCTAAACTAGTTGCACTATGAATTGAAACTCACAAGTTTTAGTTGGTGGTAGATGTAACATTGTGTAATAATTGGTGGTTAGTAGATTATGGTGCCTTACTTCATGCTTGTGATGAGAAATAGGGGAAGTCTGAGTACCCTACTTGATAACGAGTGGCACCATGATAGCAACTAAGTGTGGGGTCATCCCGAACAATTAGTTAGCTATCCATGTTGAGGTAGAAATTTGATGTTTGCTATTGTTTTTGGTTAAACAGGTAATATGGCTCCCTAAGAAGATAGAGGCAAAAGTGTAGCCATCTCGGATAAAGGGTTAAAAAGGTCACAAAAAGGCAAAGAGCTAGAGTCTTCAGGCTCTAGAGCACAAAGAGAGTCGGCTAGGAGTTACAGGGCTAAATCTATCTTACCCCATGGTCTCAATTGCTTTCAGAATCAAAAAGAATAATAGTACTATTCTGAAGGTTGGGTTGATGAGTCAAGATTAGGGAAAGTGTTCCCCATCAATAGCGACGTAGTACGTGCAAAGGGGTTAGATTTTATTTTTGAGGAGCCGGGAGAATGCAATCTCACCCTTATTCACGAGTTTTATGCTAATTGGGACACCACTCCAGGACGTATAAGCAAGGTAAGTTTGAGGGGCCAACTTATCAGTTTCATCACGACAAGGATCAATTGATCCCTTGGCGCTTCTGCTGGTGATTTAAAACCTTACTTTCAGTTGAATAATGTACGTCCTTACCGAGACCTACGTCATACTCTTTTTGGGGAACATTCAACAGCTCGATGGGAAAGAGGTAAAAACAACAAGCATCTTACACTATCCTATACACACTTCTCCAAGGCAGCCTGGGTATGGTTGAAAATTATAACTACTTCAGTCCTTTCTGGAAAACACCATTCTAAAGTCACTTGAGAGAGGGTGATTTTAGTATACAGACTAATAAAGGGTATTGATGTAAATGTTGGGGTGGTTATCAATGACAATATAAAGAGGTCTTATACCAATTAGAGGTGGTGGTATTACTATAGGAGTATGTTGACAATTTACCTAAGGCAATTTGATATGCCTGAAGAAGAGGCAGATTTGAAATTATCAATAGCTGGTCATGCAGTTGGTCAGATTATAGATGTGTCCATACCCAAGGAGCTAGAAAGCATAAGAGGGCTAACACTCACTAACGTAGAGCGTAAGGCTTGCAATGATAGCTGGAGGGTGAGGATGTTTGGTATAGATGATTTACGACTGCAGATTGGGGGACGTCCTTCCACCCAGGAAGAATTAGATGCACTTGAAGTCAAATACCCCATGAACGATAATGCTTTATTACCGTTCAAGGTAGGACCAACCTTTACAGAGCCCTTGGATGATGGTGAGCCAACAGTGCAGACTGATAATGTGAATGATGAGAATTAATTTAAAGATGCTGGTACAGGAAAAGTGTTGATGAATGTGGATAATGCGGATCGAGAAGACAGTCCCAATGATCATGATGACGCCTAGAGGCCCAGGGAGTTCCTTCTCTCACTCTTTGTATTGTATTGTTTGTTCACTAGGGACAGTGCTATTCCTTAAGTATGGGGTAGGGCAAGTGAATTTTGTGTGTTTGCTTTACATTGCTATATCTTTCGGGAGTTATATTATTTTTGGTTTTCTTCAGTTTCTTTTCACATTTTTAATTTTTAGGATGGGTTCCTTGGCTTTTATTTTTAGTTCGTTTCCTAAGGATAGTTCCATTGAACCGACTAAATTTTTCTTTAAGGATTGAGTCAGTCATAGGTAGTAACTTTGACCCATGATGGACGGAGAACGATCATCTTAAGGGTAAATTAGTCATAGGAATTCTTAGGAAAAGAAGCCACAACTTGTTGAGTTCTTGAAATTCCACTTAGGTATGAACTGGACGTCATTGTAATTCATTCGAAAATGTAAACAAAAGAAGTGGGAACTCCATTTTATAGACAATTAAGCTCCTTAATTTTACTAAAAGAAATAATGGAAGGATGGGCTTAATAGTGATACTTCATTCAATATGGTTAGGGGCGAACATATGATCGTAGGAAGCCATGGGTGGACTATAAGTACCATGAGAGGTGAGGTTTGTTTGTGAGTTTCTCGCATATATTGACATCTAGAACTTTTCCCGCGTGTTGGAGGCCTTTTGTTGTTAGCCTGTTTTCTTGACATTTGGTTGAACCATCCTTCTTACTTTCCCTTGTTAAACCCCTTTGAGCCGTTGTAGCCTAATTCTTGTCTAGCCACGTTATAGGCCTCTACCCACTTGTTTGTAAGTATCCCAAGGTGTTTGATCTCAATTCCCCTAAACCACATTAGGACTAGCAACTTAAAGGAAAATAAGAGGTAGTTAAAAGAATGTGGTAGCTAGTAGGTAGGGAAAATCCAAGAAAAAAGAAAAAACAGATAGAAACAAGATGCTTGTAAGAAAAAAAAGTTTTCTTTACATTGCTATATCTTTAGGGAATTATATTGTTGTTTGTTTTCATTAGTTTCTTTTCACATTTTTACTTTTTAGGATGGGTTCCTTGGCTTTTGTTTTCGGTTCTTTTCATAAGGTTAGTCCCATTGAACCGACTAAATTTTTCTTCTAGGATTGAGTCAGTCATAGGTAGTAACTTTGCCCTATGACAGATGGATGACGACCGTCTTAAAGGTAAATTAGTCATAGAAATTCATAGGAAGAGAAGCCACTGCTTGTAGAGTTCTTGAAATTCCACTTAGGTATGAACTGGAAGTCATGGTAATTCATTCAGAAATGCAAATAAAAAAAGTGGGAACTCCATTTTAGAGACACTTAAGCTCCTTATTTGACTTGAAAAAATAATGAAAGGATGGGCTTAATATTGAGACTTCATTCAATATGGTTAGGAGTGAACATGTGATCATTGGAAGACATGCGTGAACAATAAGGTGATGCTTTTTTTTGAGTTTCTTGCATATATTGACATCTACAACATGCCCCGCCCGTGTGTTGTGTGAAATTGTGAGATATGATAAAGGCCTTTTTTTGTTAGCCCGTTTTCTTGCATTTTGGTTGAACCACCCTTTTCATTTTCCCTAGTTGAACCCCTTTGAGCCATTGTAGCCTAATTCTTTGTCTAGCCACATTATAAGCCTCTACGCACCTGTTTGCGAGTACCCTGAGTTTTTTGATCCTAGTTACCCCCAAAGCATGTTAAGACTAGCAACTTAAAAGAAAAGAAGAGGTAGTTAGAAGAATGTGGTAGCTAGTAGATGGGTAAAATGCAATAAAAAAGAAAAAAAAAAGAGAGAAATAACATGCCTGTACGAAAAAGAGGAAGAAAAAAAAGAAAAATAGAAAAGAGAATGGAGGGAAGAATAAAAGTCTTGATAAAGTCGTTGAAAAAAAGTGCACCTACTAGCAAAAATGAAATAATGATCAAGGGCATGTTTATATGGAAGGGAGAATGAGCATGAGTTGGGAGAATAGGGTAAATGAAAAAAGAGGTATAAGTTGAAGTCTTAAGGTACTTAGGGAGGGTAGTCACTGATTTCCAAAAAACAATTCCTGCCCATCTTGTGGCCGATGTTAGAACTCGTGAAAGTCCTTTTGATCTTACTTTTTGACGCTTGGTTAATTGAATATTACACTAAGGGAAAGCCTATGGTATATTGTGTATGCTTGAAATATTCTTTTTGAGAGTGAGTGTTTTTGTTGGAAATATAACCCTATCGATTAATACAGAAATGTATGCGCAAGGGACAACACTATACTGTGAGGGTACAAAATGGTTCGAAATGGTGTACTATCGGTTGCATTGTTTGCTCTTAATTATGTTGGCCTGGATTTTCTTTTGCAAGAGTCAATTTTTGAGGCTAAATTGTTTCAAGTGAAGTAATCCTAAGTTTATGAGTCTTGCATAAATGCATATTGAGTGAATTTTTCTTCATGATTAAATTGTCTAGTCAACTTGAGTGTGGGTTGATAGAACTACTTGGTGGTGTGTTTGGTGAGATGCATAATAGAGTATAATGGATTTTTCAAGGACGAACAAGGATTTAAGTGCAGGTGGTTATCTTGGGCGTATTTATACGTCCACTTATAGTGTTTTACCCACCTTTATCCTAGTTTTGAGAACAATATTTGCCTAGAATTACATATTTTGATCTAATATTTTTGACGCGGAGCTAACCAATGTGATTAGATCTTCTTTTTACAGGAATGTGAGGTGAAATAAACCCGTTGGAGCACAAATGAGGATGCGGAGCTTTTGGAGCACTTATCAGTGAGTTCACCGGGCGAATCACAGTTGAGGCTTTCACAAGTGCAAGGTGCCAACACCCAAACTTCAAAAAGGCCTTATTGGCTCCATAGCAGGTGCAAGGTGCCACAAGATGCAAAAATTTAGGCAACATTGATGCCACAGCAGGCGCAACGCACCAAGGAACAACTGACCCAAAATTTTGACTTATTTTGTAACCCGAAACCCATTAGGATTAGGGGTATTTTTACGACTACTATATATATCCCTTTTCCATATTTTGTATGGGTTGTTGGTCATTTTTGGAGGCACAAAATGTCGACAAAAGTTGACCTATAGGTTTCTCTTCCTCTTTAATTTCTTAGTTGTTTCTTTGGATGAACACATCACGTTATTGTGTTTTAGCATGAGTGGCTAAGAAACCCTTGTTCTGTTGTTGAGGTCGGATGCATGATTGTATCTCGTACTCTTTACTTGGTTTTATGTTAATTTATCATAGTGGTTCTTCTTAATCTCTTGCTTATCATTATTTTAATACTTGGCTGATATTAAGATAAATCTATATCCTCTTGTGAACCCAAAAGTATAACCAATAGGGTAGAACAAAGAGGTTAAAGGGTGAGTTCTAATTTTTAATAAATAGAGATTTGATTCGTGTCTAAGATAGGACTATACTTAGAATGCCTCATTGGGTTATAAGACAAGAAGATATCTTAATGCACCTAACTTGAACTATTTCATACCCACTCAACGATGTAGTTGTGATATCAAATTAGGTAGATGGTTAGAGGTTTGGGAGACCATAATCGTATTATCAACCTTGTAATCCAACAACCATATAAACAAAATAGCTAATAAGAGAGTATCGTTGTACAAGATTTCAATGTGTGCCTTAACCCTGGAATTTCTCTAAAATATTGTTTAAAATATTGTTGAGTATTCTACATAATTAATTATTTGTTGTTCATCCATTTAAAATCATTAAGCCTCTTATTTTATTTGGTTACAACTACACTTGTTTGATTCACCAGTAGTAATTAAAACAAGAAACTTACTTAAATCAAAGTCCCTGTGGATTCAATATTTGGCTCAAAAGAGCTTCTATATTACCTGCACAACCATGTACACTTGTGTATGAGTTTGGACGCAACATCTAACATTATAGGGTAATGCCTTTTGGTTTCAAGAATGTTGGCGCAACATACATGAGGGCTATGACAACCATCTTTCATGATATGATCCATAAGGAAATTGAGGTGTACACAGATGATGTAATCATCAAGTCTCGCCAGAGTTCAGATCATTTAATACACCTAAGGAAGTTCTTTGATTGGTTAAATAGATACAATCTGAAGCTAAATCTTGCCAAGTGCGCACTTCGAAGTACCAACCAGATAACTACTGCTATTCATAGTCAGTAGAAGGGGCATTAAGCTTGACCCTTCTTAGATCAAGGAAATCCAAGAGCTACCTCTGTTGTAGACTGCTTTATTTATCTATTTCAGAAAATGCCTTCAGATGGAAACACGATGAAATAGACAAGAAGGCGAAAATAATTTATTACTTAAGAAATAAGTTCACTCCATATGAGGCTCGAATACACTTTGGTAGAAAGGATGTGTTGTGCTTTGACTTGGGTAGCCCAGATATTGAGAAATTACCTGTCTTTGTATACAACATATCTCATTTCCAAGATGGATCCTTTGAAGTACATTTTTCAGAAAGCCATGCTGACAGGAAAGTTATCCAAGTGGCAAATGCTGCTAAGTGAGTTCGATAGCTTATATGTAACCTAAAAAGTAGTCAAAGGGCAAGCCTTAGCAGATCATTTGGCAGAAAATCTAGATGATGATGATTATGAGCCGCTACGTATATATTTCCAAGATGAAGAGGTTTTGTTAGTAGGTGAAGACATTGCTAAAGCATACCCTACTTGGAGAATGTTCTTCGATGGAGCAGCCAATTTCAAAAGGTTAGGAATTGGAGTTGTTCTAGTGTTAGAGACAGGCCAGCATTATCCAGCAATAGCCAAACTAAATTTCTCTTGCACTAATAACATGGTTGAATATGAATCATGTATTCTTGGTCTCAGATTAGCACTCGACATAAATGTCCTGGAACTATTAGACATTAGAGACTCTGACCTACTGGTTCATCATGTACGAGATGAATGGGTTATAAAGAATTCCAAGATTACCCCGTATGTGAAGTTGGTGTAGGATTTATGTAGAAGATTCAAAGAAATTGATGTCAAGCATATTCCAAGAATGCAAAATAAGTTTGTCAATGCTTTGTCTACCATAGCCGCTATGATTCAGCACTCGTATTGAAGTTACATTAACCCATTAGAAATAAGTTTGAAAGAATAGCCCGCCCATTGTTCACATGTTAGAGTAGAAACTGATGAAAAGCTATGGTATTTCGATATCAAGAAATATTTGGAATCCGAGTAAATCCTACAAATGCCGGCAACAACTAGAGAAAAACAATACGACATCTAGCGAAGAACAATTTCCCAAATGGAGAAATCCTTTATAGAAGGGCTCTAAACTTAGGATTCTTGAGATGCATAGATTTGATTGAAGGCACAAAGCTACTAGAAGAGGTATATGCTAGAGTTTGTGGACCTCACACAAATGGGTTCACTCTTGCCAGGAAGATTTTAAGAATTTAATATTTTAGGATGACTATGGAAAGTGACTGTAACAAGTTTGTGCAGAAGTGCCACAAGTGTCAGGTACATGGAAATCTAATTTGAATACCGCCACATGACCTTTATGCAATGAGCTCACCATGGCCGTTTGTTTCCTAGGGCATGGATGTCATTGGTCCAATAGAATCACCAACATCAAACGAACACATGTTTATCCTGGTTGCCATTGATTATTTCACCAAGTGAGTGGAAGCTGGTTCATAAAGGTTGTGACTAAGAAGGTAGTCTTTGATTTTGTTAGTAATAATCCGATTTATCGATTGGGGATACCAGAATCATTCATCACATAAAATGGGGAAAATTTGAATAGCTACTTGATCAATGAAATTTGTGAACAGTACAATATTTTGCCATAGAATTTGGCTGTGTATTACCCACAGATGAACGGAGTTGTAAAAGCCGCCAATAAGAACATCAAGAATATCTTAAGGAAAATGGTCAACAATAACAAATCCTTGCATGAGATATTGCCTTATGCTTTGTTAGGCTACCGTACGATAGTCAGAACCTCGACTAGGCAACTCTTTACCTATTGGTTCATGGAACCAAAGCAGTAATACCTACTGAGGTCGAAATAACTTCCTTGAGAATTATTCAAGAAGTCATACTAAGTAAAAAAAGAATGGGTTCGTCCTTATTGTGAACAACTTGTATTGATTGATGTAAAGTGAATGACCACTATATGCCATAGGCAGTTATACCAATAACGGATGATTTATGCCTTCAACAAGAAAGTGAGAACCCGCATGTTAGAAATAGGATAGTTGGTCCCGAAATGTAGTTTTCCTCACCAAGAAGAGTACAAAGGCAAGTTTTTCCCAAACTGGCATAGGCCATATGTGGTTCGGAAAGTGCTGTCTAGAGGAGTCCTGATTCTATCCGAGATGAATAGTCATGAGTGGCCCAACCCGATCAACTCTGATACAGTGAAAAAATACTACATATGAAGATAGTATTTTCTTTATATTTATTTGCTTGTAATTGCACTTTTATGAATGTAATCGTTTTATGCTTTGTAATTACTTAGAACCCGTATCCTTTTATGTACGAACTATGTTTGATTTGAATTCCCAAGAATGGAATATGTAGGCAGCCTATGTCGGTTTCAGTCAACCCTTTAGGAAAATTTATCTTTCCTATTTATGTATGAACTATGTGATGACCTGAATTCCTAAGGATGGGATACGTAGGTGGCTTTTGTTGGCTTCGGTCAGCTCTTTAGATTTCTCTATGTTTCCATTGCGTAGACCTGAACTACATGATAACCTAGTTCCTACATCAACAAGATATGTAGGCGTCCCAACGGCTCTATTACATAACCCAAGAAATGGAAACTGGGCAGAATTTTTGAGAAGAAGTCTCAAAAATTCTGCAAAAGAAAAGTTTTCTCCGATGGAGAAAACGTCAAGACCCCCATGGGTATGGAAACACAAGACTTGTCTAAATGAATTACAATTGGGGAATTTTTTTTAAGGAGTACCTCAAAATTTCCGCCAAGCTTTGTTTGCAAGTGCATCCACAAAAGCCCCACAATGGCAACAATGGATTTCCAAAGATTCACCATTAGGCGTAAGATATAGCCAGACCACGAGTTGAGAACGTTTATTGAGATAGAACATGACATGATTGGCAGAGAATTTATCAAAATCTTTTGCTTTAGTCTCCTAAAAAATTAAACTACTCTTTGAAAATCTTTACATATTTTTCAACCAAACTAATTTTACCCTAGATCTGCCAAGCCAAGAAAGCCAGAGTAGGGTTAAATATGAAGAGCACATGGTAGATGGCAGAAAATGGATAGAAGACTGAAGGAGGTCAACAAAGATCAATTTTGTCAAAACTAATGATCTTTCTGTGGATTTATGAACCATCACATAAAAGTGTACAAAATGGTGCACTCAAAAGGATCACCCAACAAAGAGAGAGCAAAATACCCTTCTCCAACCCATTAGGTTCAAAATAAACATATAGCATCTGGAAGTGGTATTTGGGGGCTTTCCCACTAGAAATGATTGAAGGCCATTTATTTTCCCTCAGAAGATGTTTGTTGGATATTTCCTCAAAAGAGGAGATTGATAACAAAAAAAATCATTTGAGTTAGGTTTTGAATGATTCCCTTAAAACTTTATTAATGTTTAACTATAGTTGCTCTCAAAGCGACACAATAGCTACTAATTGTATACTCTGAGAACAGGTACGCGCCAAGAAACTAACATGCCAGCAAATGTATTTAGGTAAGATTCTCTTTAAAACTGCCAAGAGGGCCATTGCATATCATTGACTAGAGGCCCATGTCGAGAGGGCTAATGCATATTATTGCTGAGAGGGACATTACTACTGAGAGGGCAATTTCATATCATTACCTAGAGGGCCATGCAAAGAGGTTCATTTCATGTCCTTGCTGAGAGGGCCATGGAGAGATGGACATTTATTTCATTGGGAAAAGGGCCCGGTGGAGAGGGTCACTGCATATCATTAATGAGAGGGATATGCCAAGATGTCCATGCCTAGAGGGCCATGCCTAAAGGCCCCTCATGCCATCAAAAAAAGTCTCTGTATTTGCTCATCACACATAGGCAATGAAGTCTGGCGTTGAAAGATTCTTTAGAACACATATATTTGTTGGCCATGCAAAGATAATACAATCTGGCATCGAGGATATCCCAACATTCCATATACCTGTTGACCACATGGAGGCGATATAGTCTGGTGTTGAGGATATTTCAGCACTTCATGTATTTTTCATACAAACAATAAACTCTCACATCAAAGATATGTACCAAAATTTAAATGCATCAACATACCAAAGCTGAAGAAGCATGGTCCAAGAAATGTATCTAGGTCATTAGCTGAATACAAATAACATAGAAGACATCCTAAGAGTGACAATTCTAGGGCTATCTATAAGCTATAATGTTTGAGACATGATAGTGTGCAAGGTTACGTAATGGATTGACTATTGAAGGTCATCCATAAGCCGCGACAACTTTATAATTGAGTAGTGTACAAGATTGACCAAAATATTGATAGTCTAAAGGTTATATAAAAGCCACAATTAAATGCTTACCCAATACTATGCAAAATTATCAAAATTAACAGTTTAATGGTTTCTATAAGTCGCGCCATATCCAAGATTGATTAAGTCCAGGGATAATAGAAAACTGATAATTTAAGGTACATATATAGGCCATGTTATATCCAAGGCTGGATGATATGAAAGATTACCTAAAAATTACAATTTTGAGGAAGATCTGTAAGCCATGTCTTATCCAAGGTCGGCTAAAGTACAGGATTACCCAAAAGCTAGCCACCTAAAAGTCATCTGTAAGTCGTCTCATATCCAACATCGGATGATATGCAAGATCACCTAAAATAGATAGCCTGAAGTATATCTATAAGTCGTGCCTGTGCGACAAATGCACAAGACTTTACCTAATTCCATATGACAAAATTCATATCAAACGAGAGTATCAACAACACTATTATAGGGACCGTCTCATTAGAATAGGGTCGGTGGCTATGAGGACCACCCCATTCACTTATCAAAGAGGCCATTATATATAATAACAAAGAAGTTTGTTATGTCCATTATTGTAGTAGACACTGTCTTCCAAAAGTAAGGACGAGAAATGATAGCACAATCGACGAGAAAATAACTCACATGGAGCTATGATAAAAGGTTATCCTTCCCCTCGTGAAATATATTTGTTGCTAGCTATCTTGTTTGAGTTGTTGTTGAGAGAATCCAAAAGAATGAAAATCTCAAACCCAAAAACACAGGTGCGAACCACTCCAAAAAGGATGCAACACAACATGGAACTTTTTCTTAGCAGCAAACCAAGATGTAATCCGAAGAGGGCTATCAAACTCTTTTGATGAAAGATAAAGGACAATTGCCACCACCATCAAACCACACCCCTATTAGAATGCATGTGGGTATTTTGGAAAATTTTAGTTTCAGTTTTACTTCGGAGGTATTTCTAAACCCACATCGGAAGTAACTCTCCCTTTCTTTCAAATTCAAGTGACCACACATCTCGAGCTATGGGAATTATTTCTAAGTAAATTCTTACATACGGATGTGAATAGCTCCACATTCATGGTTAGTATGTTGCAAGCCTCCATTCCGTGGCTCAATTGACTTGTCGCTCATCCAAGCCAAGGGTCGTATGAAATAAAAGACTACCTTTTCCTTCCAATCGAATTGAATTACAAGAAGTCTAAATCCCTAAATATTAGGATATGTAGGCTAGGCTCAGTGTTGAAAACTCAACTGCATTCCAAACCACCAACCCTCTTATTCCCCAGCTCTCCGGCTTTACCAAAATTCAAAATCGGGATAGCTTGTGAATTCTATAAAAATCGTGTTTAAAATCAAGTAATATGAACTCTAAGTGGCCTGAATTCTCATGTAACCTAATATATGTAGGAATCACGGTATCAAAATTTTTCCATAATTTCTTGAAATTCATATGAAGAACCAACCGCTTTTGAGAGACGAATATGTGGTCGAATAAAATTAAAAATGTCAAACTCCCTTTGCCCAGGGTTACTTGCATTCATCCTACCCAAAGGGAGGGATAGTTGTTTAAACCTAATTTTTTCCCTCTATTAATTAATTTAATTCTTGAGTTGCGTTGGTTTTAAATGAATATGAACTATTGGTTTCACCTGGATAAAGGATTTTCTAAAATAATTTTTAGGTTAGTCTTGTCATTTTGAGAATTAATTATGAATTCTCATATTCAAATATTCAGGAACGTACAATTTGGTTATTTAAATAAATATTTCTCTCAAAAATTTGCTCTAGACCAAAACTCATCTTGAAGAATTGTTCAAACGGGAATAATCTTGGTCTAAATATATTTTTACTTTGAAAATAATTTATTTGAGAGATATTTATTTAATTTTATTAAATCAAAATGCTCGGGATTAAATTATACATTAATTTGTCTCAATTTTGACTTAATTTTGTCAATTCATTGAGATTAGGCCATAATTGAAGTTGAATTGGTTATAATTGCGACACAATTGATCCAATAACTCTTAATTTGGATACATCTTTGACTAATTTGTCTAGTCCCTAAACCTATTTGGTTAGTTTTTAAATAACCTAATTTCTACCCTTTAAATTTTAATCCCTAATTCCTAACCCCTTTTAAATACTCTACTCAATCCAGACTACACCTCATCCCCCTATTTCCATTTCTCCTTATCCCGACATCAGCACAACAACAATAAAAATGCAAAGAAAAAAATCCAACCCCATTTTCCATTTATCTCAAGAACCCTAGCCCTAGTTTGATTTTACCCCTCAAATTCGAACCTCACCTTCGTCTCCGTACATCCTTATTTGTAAGGCAAGATGCTTGTACAATGGAAACTTCCAAGTTTCTCTCTCCTAATTCCATCACCCATTAGGGTTTATCAAAATTTAAAATTCAAATTCCAATTCATAAAATTGTACAAATCCACCTCATTCCATCCTTTTCTCATAGCTCATTAGAGCATCATTTTGAAAACCCCCTCAAAAACCCCATTCCCACATCGAGTTTCACCTTTAGGGTTTACATTCTCATTCCTTATAAATACTTGATTATGCAACAGTGTCGAGAGTTTGAAAGAAAAAGGTCAAAAAAATTTGGAGAAAAAACTTTTAAATCTTAAAGTATTGAAGAAATAGAAAAAAGGTTTTCTGAGTTTTTGCTAAGGTTTCGAGGAAAGAATCCGATTAAGATTCGTTTGAGCTTTGGATTCATGCTAAGAAATAAAACTATTACCAGTGGTGGTAAGAAATTCTGATAAGGTTTTAAATCTCAGTTTGATGTCCTAAAGAAGGTAAAACCCTCATCCTTTTATCAGTTCTTTGAATAATATAGTATTAATAGTGTAATGTTAGTTATTATTTCGTGTGTGTTAGTATATTTTAGATTTTTATGGTAATTTTGCTCTGTTAGCAGTAGTAGTAATGATGGAATCCCACATTTGATCACGGGTGGTGATTTTATTGCTGTAGAAAACTAGGATTCATTATGTTTTCTTGTTGTTTCTGATAGTACAAACCTCACACTAGGTGATCTCACATTAGGTGAGAATGGAAATGATTTGTTGGTTGAGGTCTCAAAGACCATATGATGAATCTGTATGCTCTTGTTGTCTTTTTTTGTTAAATGCTTATTGTTTAAGCCTTTTTTTGTTTAAAATCATGTTACTAAATTTTGTGTGCTTCGGCTCTCATAACTGTTTTTAGTTTTGGTTGAAATTCATTTTTACTTTACTTGTTTTCTTGCTAGTGATGGATTGTATGTGATAGTCTATTTTCTTTGCATCTTCTCTGTAGTTAAGATTTCATGTTTGTTTTAGCTTTTAAGAGACTGTTTTGGCCGTCCCTTTTTCCTTTGTGCATCACAGAACCACTCCTAAATTTTTCTTCACTTAAAATGTCAATGGGAATAGTGGAGTAGGTTCATCAGTAAAGGATGTTTCATCAAAAGATTCCTCAATGATCCTCTTGATATATAAAGGTCCTTTTGGACTTTTCAAGGAGAGGAAGAGGATGAAATAGGCCTTGTTAATTAAATATGTCTCTTTATGAGTGTTGTTTGTTTATCCATTTAAGTTTTAAGCCTTTTTTCAATTTACGTGCAATTTGTTGCTTGTTTATCTTTTATGTGTTAAATCAGACCATAGTTCAAAGCTTCTCTAGACTCAAAATATCAAGTAGAAGTAGAAGGTATGCCGTCTTGATATTAAGTAATTCTAAGACTCCTCTAGGACATTTTGATATTTAAATTCTTGTAATTTTTCAAAGAGAAGAGTAAGATGATTTTAGATGACCAAAACAATGAGTCCTTTTGATGTTTACTTAGTTTTATCCTTTGTTGTTAAGTGAGATTACTTAAGCATATTTGAGTATTATCTTGTGTGATTTTAAACTATAGTTCTTTTAGAAATGTTGAGTTTTTTTTTCCTTGTTTTATTACACTATTTTAGTTGTCTTATATGTTCTTTGTGTGATTAAAGGCAACTTCAAGTTTCCTTGGTTCATGATACCAAGAGAAAGCTAGTGTTGCCTAAATGTAAAGCTTATGTTAAGGATCCCTTGAGAATTTTGGTATATGTATTGATACATTGACTCAAAATAAAAAGGAGGAAACTAAGCTAAGTCTACCTAAAGAGTGTCTTCTAAGCTCTAATGTCCCAAATGGTTCATAATACTATTTAGGAATATTTAAGGCAATTTGCAAAGTGTGAATCTCAAGATGGAGAACAAGTCTCTTCATGGCTTGTTTCTTTAATTATTTACAGATATTCGCGTGTTATTTTAGAGTTGATAAAAGTGCTCTTCTTCTTCCTTAATACTGATTTTCCTAAACTCATTGAGAGACTAAGACCTTGAGTCAAGGCCAAGGATCAATGTAGAACCCTTCCTATTCCCCCCATCCTTTGTTTGGTTTCAAGAAGTGACTTGGTTCTCCTTTACTCTCCCCTGTTATCCCCTTTCATCTCATTCCCACTTCTATTTCCCCTCTTCTTTCTCTCCTTAAGACCACTCTTGAAGCCTAAAATACTAAGGAAAGAGTTGGTTCCAATACAAGGACAAAATAGTGTATGTGTCCCTCTGAAAACACTGGAAATCACCTAACCCAAAGTAAATGATGCTTCAAAGGATAGATCTTTGTTTTTGGAGTAAAGAGTTAGTTTGTTTAATTATTTACCTCTTATCATTTTTCTTTATTTAGTCAACTATGAGACTAGGATCAATTGTAGATCCTAGTCAAAGATCAGTCCTTGTTTATAAGAAATTTTATTTGATCTTATTTGGTTTAGATCCCTTGTTATTAGATGAATTTGAGTCCATTTTTTGCTTTCAATTTTCTAATGTGTTTCAAGTTGATTAGGAGATAGTATTTAAGTAATTAATTTCATTTACCTCTATTTCCATTCTTGAATCTGTTTTCATTAGTACATCTGCTCAATTGAAAATGTGAAATTTTTTTGAATTGTTCAATGTTTTTTTCCTCACTGTTAGGACACTTTTTTTGTCACTGTTAGGACATTGTCCTTCAACTATATACGTGTTCTTTTTCCAATACTCAACATGAATGCATCCTACTATTTCTTACTTGATTCTGGTTATTAAATTTGATTCATGTTGTTTTGTTACTTATCAATGGTTTATTTTAGAACATATATTAATTCAAGTGAGTATTCGATATGGATAAACCTTCATTCTGTATATGTTGAACCATGTACATTGCTTTCATTTTCGATCATTCATTCATGTCATTATCATTCATGTAATATCATTCATATCTATCTTCATTCGAGTGATACTTTTTTTGCTTTTGCGTTCATCATCTTATTAGTCATCCACCTTATAGGTGGGTCATAATATAACATTCATCCACCTTATCTGCGGGCTATACTATATAACATTCATCCACCTTATCGGTGGGCTATACTATATAACATTCATCCACCTTATCGGCGGGCTATAATATATAACATTCATCCACCTTATCGGTGGGATATAATATCTAACATTCATCAACCTTATCGGTGGGCTATAATATGTAACATTCATCCACCTTATCGGCGGGCTATAATATGTAACATTCATCCACCTTATCGGCGGGCTATAATATATAACATTCATCCATCTTATCGGCGGACTATAATATATAACATATATATATACATTACTTTCTTCCTTTGCTTGAGAGATTGATACCTTTACTTGTGAAAGAGTGATACATTTATATGTCATAACATTATTAGAAGCTTTGGAACAAAACTCAATGAATATAAACATTATTGGAACTTTGGAACATTAACCAATGAATATGAGACATGTGAGTCACAATTGATCATGTGAGTAACACTATAAGACAACCTGAAATAAGGTACCTTTGAACATTTCGGAATGGAACAAGTACTATGACAATGTGAACACTATGTGCTGCAGAAGGATACGGAGAGAGTAACCTTACATACCTTGTCTTCCCAATATGAATACACGATCCTATATGTGAATACAATAGTCCAGCCCCGTCCTTACGTTTCACTCTACAACACAAGTACAAAACGGAGCTCACGTTAACAACCAACTACCTTACAAGTGTATAAGACGACAATGAGTTATATGATTACCCTATAACGTCATTTCACCCTTTACGATACAATTCACGGCATCGTCACACCAATAATACCACAACATCCCACACATTGACCACAACATCATAAACCAATAGCCTTTCGATACCACTTTTAACCTTTACACTTCCTCATTAACTCCACGTCACAATTACTCCATTAAGTCACCTTAATACACTTCATCACAACATATCGACAACAATCCCACAATTTACACTTATAGAAAAATAACAAGTTAAGGAACATAACCACACCATACATGTTGATATTTCATCCATACCATGCACTTTCATCAAAACATCAAGTCTCCTTTCAAGTTTAAATCACAAGGATAACACATCTTTTAGCAAAAAGCAAAAGTGCACTATTCAACATCATTAGACATAACTATTATTATCTCCACCATCTCTTATGCATAAAATATATTTCACCCTTTACGATACAATTCACGACATCGTCACACCAATAATACCACAACATACCACACATTGACCACAACATCATAAACCAATAGCCTTTCGATACCACTTTTAACCTTTACACTTCCTCATTAACACCACGTCACAATTACTCCATCAAGTCACCTTAATACACTTCATCACGACATATCGACAACAATCCCACAATTTACACTTATAGAAAAATAAAAAGTTAAGAACATAACCACACAATACATATTGATATTTCATCTATACCATGCACTTTCATCAAAACATCAAGTCTCCTTTCAAGTTTAAATCACAAGGATGGCACATCTTTTAGTAAAAAGCAAAAGTGCACTATTCAACATCATTAGACATAACCATTATGATCTCCACCATCTCTCATGCATAAAATATATTAAATCACAAGAATAAACACTTACCCAAGCTTTCAAAGTGATGATCTTTTCTCCAAGAAATGGTTGCCTTAGGGTTTGAGAGTTGAGAGAAAAGTCCTTTTTGTAGAAAAATCTAGAAATGTCATGTGTGTCTAGTAATGCAATATATTTACCCAACTCTTGGGGTAGATCCCACATGGAATAAAAGAGACAAGTTCACCTTTGTGTGTATTAAGTCACCATATGTTTGCTCGTAATATGTAATATGCAGTAAAAATAAAATGAGGGTTTTGTTTCAAACATTTTTGTATCCAATTTATCAATTGAAAGCTTGGTTTGTCAAATGAGTACCAAATATTTGTAATCAAATATTAAGGTAACTTGGGGTTGTGCCATCATAAGTATGAGTACATACATGGGTAAGTGTACATTTGCCAAAATTCAACTAATCGTTATGGGTAGGCTAGGTTTTAAATCTTAATACCAATCTTTCAATAAAATATTAAATTTCACATGTGGGTTCTTTCTAACACCTTACATAAATTTCTTCATGAACAACCTAATACCTCAATTTGATAGCCTTATATCTAAGATTTACCATTAAATCATAAAAATCAATTCATTGTTAACCATTACCCCTCACCCTGACTCCCTTTGTCAAGGATGATAAATGATCTAAGATCAATTAGAGTTTGCAACCTCTAATTTTAGGTTGATAACACGGAGTAATGGTCAAACCCATAACAATTAATCAATTAAAAGGCAAATAAACACTACCCATATAATAAACACTACTCAATCATACATAACCCCAAGTTGGGAAATTTATCCAAGAATAGTAAGAGAATGAGAAATTATACCCATAGGCTCATTGACTCCATCGAATTAAAATATTCACAAGTAAAATCAAAATTCAATGTAGAAAAACACGAAAAGGACTAATCCCAAAACTAGGGTTTTGATTACAAGCTTCTAGATTTCAAATTTGACAAAAGATAGGGTCGAAAGCTGCCAAAAAGCCTTTTATAGCTGAAGCAAAAATGGGCAAGGAATTTATGAAAATGTCATCTCACTTACATCGATAAAGGGGAACCGGCATCGCCGAACCCCATGGTTATATGCCAAAGTGCATATGTATCACCAAACTGGTGTTGAACTTGAGCTTCATTGGTCAGCATCTGGTGACTTTGGCAATGGACTGCTGCTTCGCCAAACCATTCAGTGATATGCAAAATTTCTTTACCTCATCGCCGAATTGCTTCATTTTGAACTTGGAAAATCTATTGACTTAGGCGATGGAGCCTCAATTTAGGTGATAAGCCGGCCACTTTGTTAATCTGCCAAACTCCAAGGGTGATGCCTTTTTGTATTTTTAGCTCCGATTCCATATTTTTTCTTCCTTATGCATTATCAACAACTTTCTAACCTCAACCCTGAAAATCAACCAAACTAACATTAAAACTAACTCAAATTGGCATTGAGGACTTGATTTCTTACTGTTTTTTGGCTAAATGAGTCATAAATTGCCGACTAATCACTGACCTTACCAGGTCTTGGGTATTTATTTTTGTATTTTGTCCTCTTCTCTCTTTTGTATAGTATGCTTATGTGTGTATAGATATATATCTACTTTTTATACTTATTGCTTATTACTGTCATCTTTTTTTTTTTTATCCTTTATCTTGCGCATGTTAGCCTATTACTAACCATTTTAGGCTATGGTCTGGCTTACCTACTGGTGGGTTAAACTAGGTGCCATCATGACCTGAGAAATTAGGTCATGACAGTTTAGTATCAGAGCCTAGATTCACTGATATTGTTGGTATAAGAGCAAGTGTCTAGTAGAGTCCTACAGATTGGTATGATGATATTTGTATCCTATTTTTGGGAGGCTACATGATATTCTTAGGAAAATCTCAACTTTTTTTATTCATTATATCTATATTGGTTTCTGGATTCTTATTTGTTTCACTCTTTCACAGATGGCTAGAACGCGGGTTATGTCAATATGGATGTAGCCCCCAAGGCTACAGCTAGGGCACCAATTAGAGAAAGAGGTCGACCTCGAGGTCGAGGTCAGGCTACAGCTGTAGACCCAGCTCAAGGCTAGGCCAGAGAGCCTTCACTAAACCTATTTATTGATCTTGCACCCGAGACAACACCAAAGGATCTGCCGCTACAGTAGCTGGTGGGCTATGGGGCAGCCCAGGTTCTACCTGAATTCATTTCTTATTAGCTCTCCATGATGCCTTGGTATAGCTATTGGGAATGGTTAGTGGCTAGATAATGAATAGGGCCCACATATCTGCTCAAGTGTTAGCTTAGTGTGGACTTGGTATAGGAGAGCAGCCTGTAGCTGTGCCTCCTAGAGAAAAGGTTCCACAAGAACTAGTAGTTTCACATCCAGCAATAGCCCAACCAGCCATGACTTCTAAGGAGTAGAAGATATTGGGCCAATTTCTTAGATTTGCTTCATCGAGGTTTGTGGAGCCCTAGGAGAGGATGCATTTGAGTTCTTTACCAGCTATGAGGAGAGGTTGCATAATTTGGGCTTGGATGAGTTGCATGTTGTGGCTTTTCAGTTTGATAGAGCACTAAGATAGTGGTGGAGGGGATATCCTTATTCCAGGTAAGCTCAATCTTTTTATAATGTGGACTTAGTTCTCTGAGGCCTTCTTTGAGAAGTATATGCCTGGTATCATATGTGAGCGTGTGAAGGATGAGTTTACTGGGTGACAGTAGGTTCTATGACAGTGCCAGAGTATGAGGTGAGTTTTCACAAGATATCCAGCATGCCACCATGTTTCTACCCACTGAGTATGAGAGGATACAGTGCTTCATCAGGGGATTAATACTTTCACTCAGTATGGCCGCTCAGAGTCTAGTATCTGTGGGTGGATCTTTTGTTAATATTGCTGATTATGTTTACACCATGGAGGGTTTGCATTGTGAGGCCCATGGGGGAAGTGATAAGAGACCTCATCACCAGGGAAGCTACAGTGGAAGGTAGAGGTTTTTAGGGCTCGTATCCTCAGTAGCAGCCATATCAGCATTATGGTCAGTCTAGTAGGCCGTTCAGGAAACACTTTATATTTTAGACGGGGTCAACATGGTTATAGTTATTTTGGTGGTCAAGGTAGTAGTCAGCCGTCAAGGGGTATTTATTCATGTTCTTCAGGCTGAGGTGGCCATTTTGGGTCAGCTGGACCTTTCCATCAAGTTAGAGTTCCCCGAGCATATTATAAGTGTAGGGTTGTTGGTCATTTTTCCTAAAAGTATCCCCATTGTAGATTAATTATACCTTCTACATAGAGTGTTATGCGGATCAGATCAGTGTTGCCTCCAACTAGTAGTGGTGTATAGGGTTCTCGTGGAGGTCCTCAGGCAGGTAGAGTAGGTGATCAGGTAGGCACCCATTCCGCAGATGGGCGGGGTTATCTATATGTTCTTCCTAGTAGGCCAAAGGCTGAGGCTTTGGATACTATTATTATAGGTATGATTTTAGTATGTCATCAACTAGCTTTTACTTTATTTAATTCAGGCTCCATGTATTCTTATTTGTCTACTTATTATGCATCTCGATTGGGGTTGTCTTGTGAGCCGTTATCTATTCCAATGCATATAGCTACTTCTGTGGGTGATTTTTTAGCAGTGGATAGGGTATATAAATTATGCATCTTGGCTGTTTAGGGGTATGACACTCGAGATGATCTTATTGTGCTAGACATGGTTGATTTTAATATAATTCTGGGTATGGACTGGTTATCCTTCTATCATCCGGTCTTGGATTGCTTTGCCAAGACCGTTACCTTATCTATGCCTGACATACCTTTTGTTGTGTGGCAGGGTGCTTATAGCTATGCACTGATGTGGATTATTTCTTATAATTGGGCTAAGAGACTGGTATCGAGGGGTTGTATGGCTTATCTGGCCTATGTTTGTGATGTTAGTATTGAGAGTCCCTCGCTTGACTATGTTTCTGTAGTCGGTTAGTTTTTTAATGTTTTTTCTACCGACCTAACTGGCTCTTGAGGATGATATAGACTACGTTATTGAGCTCGAGCTAGGTACCCGACCCATTTCTATTGTACCTTACTAAATGTCTCCTATCGAGCTAAAGAAGCTAAATATTTAGCTTTATGATCTTTTGGGTAAGGGGTCTATTAGACTGAATGTGTCACCATGGGGTTCTATGGTTCTATTTGTGAAGAAAAAGGATAGTTCTATTCATATGTGTATTAATTACAGGCAGCTGAATAAGGTGACAGTGAAGAATATATATCCTATGCCTTATATTGATGATTTATTTGACCAGCTTCAGGGTGCAGTCGTGCTTTTCTAAGATTGAGTTGAGATCTTTCTACTATTAGTTGAGGATCAGGGTGCGGTACATCCCAAAGACAGCCTTCTGGACACACTATGGCCATTACGAGTTCCTGGTGATGTCTTTTGGGTTGACCAATGACCTAACAATATTCATGGACTTGATGAACCGTGTATTCATGCCTTATCTAGACTACCTCATGATCATCTTTATTGATGACATACTTGTGTATTCAAGGAGTAGAAAGGAGCATAAGTATAATTTGAGAAGTGCTCCACACTTTGAGAGGTCATCGACTTTATGCCAAATTCTCAAAGTGTGAGTTTTGGCTTGAGTCTGTAGCATTCTTGGGGCACGTGGTGTCCAAAGATAGGATTATGGTAGACCCAGTGAAGGTTGAGGTCATTCGTTATTGGGTTAGGCCTACAACTCCGACAGAGTTTGCAGCTTTTTTGGGTTGGTGATGAGCCATGGTTACATGACACTTTTGATGTTTAAACAAGGAAAATATGCAATAACTTGGGTGTATTTGGTTGGTATGATGCTTTTTCTGTCCTATATTGCAGGAAAATAGGTCTTGAAGCAAAATGATCAAAAAAGAAGAATCACGCCCGAGAATAAAGTATCAGAAGACAAAAGAACAAGGAGATGCACCAGAAGACTAACCCACGACAGCACTCACGTGCCATGAGTCCACTCACGTGACGTGAGTGTCTGCCGTGAGTCGACTCCAGAGATGCTGAATATTGTCTGATTCCCACGACAGGCAGTCACGTGGCTTGATTGGGTGGCGTGAGTTAACTTCTGAAGATGTCTATTTGAGCCTAATTTCCATAACACTCACCTACGTGCCGTGACTTGGTTCTACGACACCAAGTCACGATACTGTGGAACATTGCTGACTCTGTTCTCCTGTTTTGATTAGGATAGGATTAGTCTTGTGTCTATAAATACCCCTGTATTATCCTATGTTCAGGAATTAGTCAGTTACATTGTTTTGAGATAGTTTTTCATTATTTTGAGGTCAGAAACATATTATTATTTTGTAATCTTGGAACACCGATTCTAGGGTTTTATTCATCATTGAGATTTTAGTTTTTCTTCATTGTTGTGCGTTTACAATTATGTTTTCAGCCTTGAATTCTTATTCTGCTCTTACAAACATGAGTAGCTAAACTCATTAGCTAGGGTTGTGTGAACCATGAGGAATTAACGAAATGGGTTAAGTGCAAAGCAATTCTGAACCGGTGTGAATGCATGTATTGTTACTTCCTTTGTTGTGATTGCTCTTGTAATGATTGCAAACATTAGAAACTCATCTGTATACTAGACTTGCTCAAGAGAGAGGTAGAGATTAGGAAAAGGAGATAACAACAGATATTTGAAGCTATCAACCTTCATCTAATAACTTGAGCCTTAGCGGGAATAGTTATCTGAGATCCAGGACAAGGGTTAGTAGTGCGACACTCGGAAACCGAGAAGAGAAGAGTTAAATTTGTCTAATCAAGGTCGAGAGACGTTTAGATGAACATATCTTGTCAGATTTTGCATGCAACATAGCGGGACAGTTTTGTTGGCACAAGTAACCAGCGGAGTTAAGGAATCATTAGGGATCACAGTCCTAGTGTGTTTCTCATCTTGGCTACAAACTCTATAATCAAAAATCGTTATCGTTATTGTTCACTTACAAACCCCCCCTCCCCCAGTTTTACTTCCATACCAGTTACTCAGACTAACATTCGACATAACTTCGAGCTATTCCCTGTGGGATCGACCCCAACCTAGTTAGGTTCTATATTTGATACAGCGACTGCTTTATACTTCTTAGGAGGCATATCTTAGGCGACATCAGTTGGGAGGATACTACAGAAGGTTCGTTAAGGGATTTGCCTCTATTGAAGCACTTATGACTAGATTGACTAGACATCAGGTTCTATTTTAGTAGTCCGATGGGTATGAGACGAGCTTTCTAAAACACAAAGACTTGGTTACTTCAAGTCCTATTCTGACTCTTCCAGTTGAGGATGAGGGGTTTACAATATATTGTGATTCCTTAAGTGTTTCTTTTGGTTGTGTTCAGATGTAATAGGACTGAGTGATAGCATATGGTTTAAGACAGTTGAAGGTGCATGAGTGAAAATACCCCACTCCTAAATTAGAGTTGGCGCAGGTAGTTTTCTGACTTAAGATTTGGAGGCATTACTTTTATGGTGTTTTCTTTTAGATATTCACTGACCACCATAGTCTTTAGTATAGTATGACTTAGAAGGACCTTAATTAAAGACAGTACAGGTGGATTGAGTTGCTGAAGGACTATGATCTATCTATTCTATACCATCCGGGTAAGGAGAATGTTCTAGAGGATGCCTTATGCTGGAAGGCGGTGAGTATGGGTAGCTTGGCCTTTCTTTTAGTTCCAGAGTGACCGTTGGCCTTGGATAGCCAGTCCTTAGCCAACAGGTCGATTCAACTTGACATTTCTTACCCTAGGAGGATTCTCGCTAGTGTTGAGGCCAGGTCTACCTTGTTGGAGTAGATTTAAGGTCGGTAGTTTGAGTGTCATAGGTTGTGTAGTATTCAAGATCAGGTGTAAAGGGGTGAGTCCAGGAGGGTGCCTTAGATTTAGGGGGTATATTGAGATTTGATGGTCGCATTTGTGTTTCTAGGGTAGGATGTTTGATTCAGTTGATTCTTCAGGAGGCTCATAGCTCCAGATATTCTATTCAGCCTAGAACAGCTAAGATGTATAGTGATTTTGGACAGCATTACTGGTGGAGCGGTATGAGGAGAGATATAGCAGATTTTGTGGATCAGTTTTTGTATTGTCAGCAGAAGGCTGAGCATTTGAGACTAGCTGGTTTGCTTCAGAGGCTACCCATTCTAGAGTCAAAATAGGAGCAGATTACTATGGACTTCGTAGGTTGTGTGCCTCATACTTCTTATGGTTTTGATAACATTTGGGTCCCCATAGACCAGTTGACCAAGTTTGCTCATTTCCGACCTATTCAGTTTTCCTATAATTCCTAGAGGTTGGCTTAGACATATTTTCAAGAGGTGGTTCATCTTCACAGAGTGCCGTGTCTACTATTTTTTATTGAGGTTCCCATTTCACCTCTAGCTTTTGGAGGGCATTTCAGGAGAAACTGGGTACCCAAGTCGATCTTAGCACCACTTTACATACCCAGACCAATGTACAGTTGGAGCAAACTATTCAGGTTTTGGAGGATATGCTCTGAGGATGTGTTTGGGACATAGAAGGTCAGTGGGAGAAGTTATTATCCTTAGCGGTGTTTGCCTACAATAATAGCTACTATTCTGTAACACCCCGTACCTTCCTAACCCTACTTGACGACACCGAATAATGTTTACTTAGGTGTCAAGAGCTATAAGCATGTGCTTGGTAATGTTAATGATGGGAAAAATTGAAATCTGGCTTCGTTTATGTGGTTAGCCCTTCGTAGAAGGTGTTTTGTGATTTTCGTGGAGCATTTGTGAGGTTCAAAATGATGCTAAGAGGACCTCCAAACAAAGGATATTAAGGGTAAGAAGTAATTTAAGGAATAGGACTTGAAGTATCTAACCAAACCCGCGAAGAAAAGTCGAAAAACAAAATTTTCAAAAAACTTAAGGTTGGGGAGCTCCATAGAGTGTTCCACGCCGCTCTGGTATAAAATTTTTAGTCCATAGGCATCAAGTTGGCGCGCCCAAGGGCGTGCCAGGCTGGTTTTGCCACTTTTTCAAAAGTTGGAAATTTTCTAAGTCCCAAGGGTGCCCGGGGACGTATTGAGCCGATTTTTGCCACGTTTATTCTACAACCACGAGCATATACATTAAATAATTAAAGTATTATATTAGTATGATAAAATTACTCGAGAATGAATTTGGCATCAAAATGACGGTTTTGCCCTTATGGTCCAAATAGGTCATACGGGGCTAGAATTGCTTGTTTTTGGGATTGAGGCCACGAGTATAAATCCCGTGAGTGGAAATATCATTGTAACACATATGAAATGAGTTAAACGTGATAAATTTTTAATTTTATTGGGTTAAGTGAATTGGGCTCAAAAAGGGCCTAAAATGAGATGAAGACATGGGCCAAAAATGGGTCAAATGACCCATTCTTGCCTTGACCTTCTAGACCAAACATTTAATGCCATAAGAGTGGCTAAGAATGGGAATTGAGGGCCTATAAAAGGAATCAAAAATCTGATTTTTAACCCACAAACACACATGCTTTTCTATCTTTTTTCTAGAATTCTCAAGAAAGCTTCCTTTGGGCTCTTCAAATCCTAAGTCATCTTTGGAGCAAGATCATCATTTTCAAAGCCTAGGTAAGTGATTATTCTTATGGATTAATATATGATATGCATGTGAGAGTATGTAAATCATGTTGGTTATGCTTGGAAGTGTTGAATATGGCACTTCGTGTTTTTGTAAAAGATGTGTCATCT
Source organism: Capsicum rhomboideum (assembly GCA_031232105.1). Taxonomy (NCBI): domain Eukaryota; kingdom Viridiplantae; phylum Streptophyta; class Magnoliopsida; order Solanales; family Solanaceae; genus Capsicum; species Capsicum rhomboideum. The sequence goes on along the minus strand of CP124716.1, from coordinate 48,454,242 downwards.
ATGGAATTTAGACTTGAAAGATGACTTGTTGTCTTGATGAAAGTGCATGGTATGGATGAAATATCAACATGTATGGTGTGATTATGGTCCTAAACTTCTTATTTTTTTATAAGTGTAAATTATGGGATTTTGGCCGATTTGTTGTTCTAAGGTGTATTGAAGTAAATTGATGGCATAATTGTTATGTTGTGGTGATGGAGAAGTGTAAAGTATGAATTTGGTGTGACATGCTAGTGGTTTATGATATTGGTCAATGTTGGGAATATTGTGGGATTATTGGTATGATGAATTCATAAATGGTATTGTTGGTGTGATAGTTTCACACATGTTATTGTCAAGAGGGAAATGACATGTTAAAGCCAACCATGTAACTCATTGTCGTTATATGCCATTGTAAGGTAATTGTTGGTTAATGTACACTCCTTTATGTATTTGTGTTGTAGAGTGAAACATAAGGACAGAGCGGGACTATTGTATGCACACTTAAGATTGTAGAATCGGAATACAAGGTATGTAAGGTTACTCTTTCCGTATCCTTCTACAACATATTGTTCCCATTGACATTGGGCTTGTTCTATTCCGAGAGGTTTGGAAGTATATCAATTCAGGTTGAATTATATTGTTATTCATATGTATCCTATTCTTAGACGAATTATGATTCACTTATCTCTATTTGTTGACTGAAATTCTTACGCTATCAAAATGTTGAAAAGTCTAAGAGAACTATCTCAAGGAGAGTAAGGTGTAAAGAGAATCTATTAATGCTTGAGTAGTATTTCCAATCGTGTCATGTTTCCAAGTCTAATATTATTATGATTATGTTTGTACCTATCTCTCACAAATCTAAAGTTACCAATCTCATAAGATCTCATAAGAGGTAATGGGTAAGCTAATCAATCTATCTCTCACTAGTTAAGATGCTAATCTCATGAAGTCAGGGAGTGATATAATTATGTGTTTCAAATAATGTCATGATCCTCGATATATCATCTCTCATAAGCGAATGTATTAAAATCTCATGAGTGAGTGTATCCGTGGGGTGAAATAAACACCTTCATGATGACTATCCCAACATTATGGGTGTATCCATGGGGTGAAAGAACACACCTTCATGATGACTATCCCAACATTATGGGTGTATCCATGGGGTGAAATGAACACCTTCATGACGATATTATTAATTTTCCCACTGATCAGTTGGGCCCAAGCAATATATAATTAATGATTGTTAAGTAAGTAAGAAGAGGTATAAAAGTGAAGAGAAGAAGCAATGCGAAGAGGTAATGCATATATATGTGTTTCCAATAATATCTTGATACTTAAAGTATCAATCTCTCAAAAGTAAGAAATGAAGAAAGGTGTATATATAAGTTAATTCCCCCAATAGAGTGGATGTACGTTATGTTATTAATCCAAAACTCGTGAATAGAAGAATCTCTTGAGTAGAAGAATTTCTGGAATAGAAAAACCTCTTGGAGGTAAGTCTCTTGAGTAAAGGAAAATTCTCTTGACTGAAAGATATTATATGAGTAATGCGAATATAAGTGAGTGATCCAAAATAACAAGAACAGGAGCAATATACATGTTTCCACATTTAAAATGATGGTTTATCCACATTGAATATTCTCTCATATTCTATTCCATTGACATTCTCATGTATGATGTTGTTTCTTACGAGCCTTACATACTCAGTACATTCCTCGTACTGACCCCCTCAGGGTACTTACCTTACATGTTGCAGGTGCAGGTACTAGTAGACCTTCACCGTAGGTTGACAGTGATTGCAGATCTTTGGTGAGCCCCAGTTGGTTCGGGACTTTCCGAGTCATAGATGTACAGTTGTTTTGATGTTGTAGATGCTGTATAAAGTGGGGACTTGTCCCGACTTTTAATTGGTCGTATAAATGCATCTTTTAGAGGCTTTTGTAGACATATGTGGGTATGTGAAGGCAAGAGACGTATGATCAATTTGACTTGATGGACCTAACGGCCAAGTTTCATATATAAATAGATATGGCATATGTTTCCATGTTCATGATTTCCGCATAGTTACTTGAGGTACAATAAGATTCAGAAGAGGATATGTATACGAATGTACATGAGCATAGATTAGTTCTCTCGGGCCATATCGGCTTTGGGTACCAGTCCAGCCCGAATGGGATTTCAGGTCTTGACAAAATTGGTATCAGAGCAGGTCGTTCTAAGGGTGTCTACAAAGCCGTGTCCTAGTAGAGTCTTGTTCATGGATGTGTTGTGCACCACATTTATGAGCAGGAGGCTATGGGGCATTTAGGATGTTGTTTCTTTTCTTCACTTCTAGATCGTGCAATAGAGCCAGTGTTGTAAGTTGAATTGTATCTGACTGTGGTGATCGTTTTTCTTTGGTATAGTTAAAATGCCAATCACGAGAGGAGGTAGAGGCAAAGGAAAGCAGGTAGATATGCCTTCCGATGATGGAATGAGTAAATTACCACCTGACCAAGCTAGTCAAGGTGGGGCTGATCTTATTGGGATGGAAGGGGTGGAAATGATAGATTTTAATGTTGTAATGGGTATGAATTGGTGGACTTCTTGTGAGGTCACGTGGATTGCCAAGCTAAGAGACTACATTTTCATTCCCACAAAAGACTGTCCTTGAATGGAGGGGTATTGAAATGATGTCCAAAGTGTACACATGTTACCTAGCAAGACCTAGTATGTCCCCGTGGGGGCATATTGAGAAGGTGTATAGAATTGCTGCAACTGAAGAAGGCAACAGTTAAGAATAAAGGTCCCCTCCCTAGAATTGAGAATTTACTTAACCAATGCTTCTCAAAGATTGACTTGAGAGCGAGTTATCATCAAGTAAGGGTCGAAGAAAAACACTATATACTCGAGGTAGCTTTCTAAACACATTATCGTTACTATGAATTTCTAGTTATGCCATTTGGGCTAACCAATGCACCAGCAGTTGTTAGGGGTTTGATGAATAGGGTGTTCAAGACACTTTTAAATGTGTATGTGACCATGTTTGGTGATGATATTCAGAATCACAAGAGGACCATGCTAATTACGTAAGGCAGGTATTACAAGATTCTTCGGGATCGTAAGTTGAATGTAAAGTTCTCTAAGTATGGATTTTGGTTAAAATTCGTAGCATTCTTGGGTCACATTGTGTCGAATGAAAGAATAAGGATTGATACGCAAACGAATAAAGCAGTGGAAAAAAAAAAGAGAAAGAAGAGGGAGACCTACGACGCCACAGAGATTCATCATTTCTTGGATTGGCAGGTTACAGAAAAATTAACTTCTACACTAGTTTATTATTTCTCGAAGGCACAAAAGATTATACAATGTATTGCGATGCTTCCGGGGTTGATCTCGGATAGGTGTTAATGCGACATGGTAAAATAATAGTGTATGCCACATGACAATTGCAACCATTAGGGAGAAACTACCCCACATATGATCTTAAGGTAACAGTTGTAGTATTTATTTGAAAGATGGGCTCATAGTGATATATAAATATGGATCATAAGAGCTTGCAGTATGTCTTAAAGTAGAGGGACTTAAATCTGAGGTAGGGGAGGTGACTCAAATTATTAGGAGACGATGATATGATATCGAGATCATAGTTGGGAAAAGCAAATGCGATGGCAGATGCGTTAACTCGCAAAGCACTAGAAAGTACGGACCGTCGGGTCATGGGACCGTCGGGTCATGGGAAAGCAAGGTATGGCCCACCTTGATTAAACAGTTTGGTAGGGAATTTACTTAAAGAGTTATAGCGCAAAAGGCGATAAAGTCTTCATTCATAGAGGTGAAGGAAAAGCAACATGCGAATCCAATTTTTAGTTTGGCAGAAAAAGAACGTACCACCAGGTTCGATGAAATTTAACTTTACACAAGAGGGAATATTTCAATAGCAAGGTAGATTAGGTATACCCAATATAGATGAACTAAGGAAATGAGTTGTAAACGAAGCACATCATCCACGGTATTCTATAGGAGAAACCAGAATGTACCATGGTTTGGTAAAAGGCATTGGTGAGGCAATGTAAAGAAGAAGAACATTATAGAATTTGTAGCTCCTTGACCAAATTTTCAATAGGTAATAACAGGGTATCAGAAACCTAAAGGTTATATGCCATGTATACATCTTCCATTTTAAAATAAGACATGGTTAACATGGATTTTATCGCAAGTTTGCCTCATACACCTAAGGGTTGTCTCATATATTTTAGGAATTTTGATTCCACATAAGAGATAGCTGACAGGTTTAAGAATATGCGAGGTTGTATATTAAAGAGAAAGTACAACTATACGGAGTTCCAAAATCTATTACAACAGGCAGGGGAGCTCAATTTACTACACATTGTTGGAAGTTTCTTTTCAAGAAAAGGTTGGGTACATAAGTGAATTTGAGTACAACTTATCACCCTCAGATGAACGGACAGACAGAGTATACTATCCAAACACTTGAAGGTATACTACGAACCTGTACGAGAGACTTAAAAGGTAGTTGGGGATGATCATCTACCCCTTATTGAATGTGCTCATCATGATAGCTATTATACAATTATCAAAATGGTATCTTACAAAGGTTTATATCGAAGAAAGTTTAAATCATCAATTAGGTGATTTAAACCGAATGGAATTGCCTTATTCGGAACTAGATTTTGTTCACTATGCTATAGAGAAGGTTAAGATGGTACAACAGTAGCTACAAGCTAAGAGAAGTCATATGCTAAACTCCATTATTTTTATTAGATGTACAAGCTATGCGGGATGTCACTTATGAAGGGATATATATTGCAATTCTATATAGATAAGTGGAAAGATGAAAAAAAAAATATAAAATATATAGCCTTGGCAAAAGTACAGCGGAGAAACCGAATCACGTAGGGATCCAAGGACATGATGAAGTCAAAGTACCCGTGACTATTTCAAATGGGGGAGAAAGTTCAGGTATGGAGTTGGGAAAATAACAAGGAAGTATCCATAAGTATTATGTGTATATGCATATATATGTTAAGATAGAGATGCATGGGATGTACATGAGACGATGTTACTAACATTCGAGGATGAATGTTTCTAAGGGAGGAAGAATGTAACACCCCATACCTTCCTAACCCCACTTGACGACACCGAATAATGTTTACTTAGGTGTCGAGAGCTATAAGCATGTGTTTGGTAATGTTAATGATGGGAAAAATTGAAATCTGGCTTCGTATATGTGGTTAGCCCTTCGTAGAAGGTGTTTCGTGATTTTCATGGAGCATTTCTGAGGTTCAAAATAAGGATAAGAGGACCTCCAAACAAAGGATATTAAGGGTAAGAAGTAATTTAAAGAATAGGACTTGAAGTATCTAACCAAACCCGCGAAGAAAAGTCGAAAAACAAAATTTTCAAAAAAATTAAGGTTGGGGCGCGCCAGAGAGCGTGACACACCGCTCTGGGCTAAAATTTTTAGTCCATAGGCAGAAAGTTGGCGCGCCCAAGGGCGTGCCAGGCTGGTTTTGCCACTTTTTCAAAAGTTGGAAATTTCTAAGTCCCAAGGGTGCCTGGGGACGTATCGAGCCAATTTTTGCCACGTTTCTTATACAACCACGAGCATATACATTAAATGAGTAAATTATTATATTAGTAATATAAAATTACTCGAGAATGAATTTGGCATCAAAATGACGGTTTTGCCCTTATGGTCAAAATAGGCCATACGGGGCTAGAATTGCTTGTTTTTGGGATTGAGGCCACGAGTATAAATACCGTGATTGGAAATATTGTCATAACACATTTGAAATGAGTTAAACATGAGAAATTGTTAATTTTATTGGGTTAAGTGAATTGGGCTCAAAAAGGGCCCAAAATGAGAAGACGACATAGGCCAAAAATGGGTCAAATGACCCATTCTTGCCTTGACCTTCTAGACCAAACATTTAATGCCATAAGAGTGGATAAGGATGGAAATTGAGGGCATATAAAAGGAGGTAAAACTATGATTTTTAACCCACAAACACACATGCTTTTCTATCTTTTTTCTTGAATTCTCAAGAAGGCTTCCTTTGGGTTCTTCAAACCCTAAGTCATCTTTGGAGCAAGATCATCATTTTCCAAGCCTAGGTAAGTGATTATTCTTATGGATTAATATATTATATGCATGGGAGAGTATGTAAATCATGTTGGTTATGCTTGGAAGTGTTGAATATGGCACTTCGTGTTTTTGTAAAAGATGTGTCATCTATGGAATTTAGACTTGAAAGATGACTTGTTGTCTTGATGAAAGTGCATGGTATGGATGAAATATCAACATGTATGGTGTGATTATGGTCCTAAACTTCTTATTTTTCTATAAGTGTAAATTATGGGATTTTGGCCAATTTGTTGTTGTGAGGTGTATTGAAGTAAATTGATGGCATAATTGTGATGTTGTGGTGATGAAGAAGTGTAAAGTATGAATTTGGTGTGACATGCTAGTGGTTTATGATATTGGTCAATGTTGGGAATATTGTGGGATTATTGGTATGATGAATTCATAAATGGTATTGTTGGTGTGATAGTTTCACACATGTTATTATCAAGAGGGAAATGACATGTTAAAGCCAACCATGTAACTCATTGTCGTTATATGCCATTGTAAGGTAATTGGTAGTTAATGTACACTCCATTATGTATTTGTGTTGTAGAGTGAAACATAAGGACAGAGCGGGACTATTGTATGCACACTTAAGATTGTAGAATCGGAATACAAGGTATGTAAGGTTACTCTTTCCATATCCTTCTACAACATATTGTTCCCATTGACATTGGGCTTGTTCTATTCCGAGAGGTTTGGAAGTATATCAATTCAGGTTGAATTATATTTTTAGTCATATGTATCCTATTCTTAGATGAATTATGATTCACTTATCTCTATTCGTTGACTGAAGTTCTTAAGCTATCAAAATGTTGAAAAGTCTAAGAGAACTATCTCAAGGAGAGTAAGGTGTAAAGAGAATCTATTAATGCTTGAGTAGTATTTCCAATCATGTTATGTTTCCAAGTATAATATTATTATGATTATTTTTGTACCTATCTCTCACAAGTAAAGTTACCAATCTCATAAGATCTCATAAGAGGTAATGGGTAAGCTAATCAATCTATCTCTCACTAGTTAAGGTGCTAATCTCATGAAGTCAGGGAGTGATATAATTGTGTGTTTCAAATAATCTCATGATCCTTGATATATCATCTCTCATAAGCGAATGTATTAAACTCTCATGAGTGAGTGTATCCATGGGGTGAAATAAACACCTTCATGATGACTATCCCAACATTATGGGTGTATCCATGGGCTGAAAGAACACACCTTCAGGATGACTATCCCCACATTATGGGTGTATCCATGGGGTGAAAGAACACACCTTCATGATGACTATCCCAATATTATGGGTGTATCCATGGGGTGAAATGAAAACCTTCATGACGATATTATTAATTTTTCCATTGATCAGTTCGGCCCAAGCATTATATAATTAATGATTGTCAAGTAAGTAAGAAGAGGTATAAAAGTGAAGAGAAGAAGCAATGCGAAGAGGTAATGCATATATGTGTGTTTCCAATAATATCTTGATACTTAAAGTATCAATCTCTCAAAAGTAAGAAATGAAGAAAGGTGTATATATAAGTTAATTCCCCCAATAGAGTGGATGTACGTTATGTTATTAATCCAAAACTCGTGAATAGAAGAATCTCTTGAGTAGAAGAATTTTTGGAATAGAAAAACCTCTTGGAGGTAAGTCTCTTGAGTAAAGGAAAATTCTCTTGACTGAAAGATGTTATATTAGTAATGCGAATATAAGTGAGTGATCCAAAATAACAAGAACAGGAGCAATATACATGTTTCCACATTTAAAATGATGGTTTATCCACATTGAATATTCTCTCATATTCTATTCCATTGACATTCTCATGTATGATGTTGTTTCTTACGAGCCTTACATACTCAGTACATTCCTCGTACTGACCCCCTCGGGGTACTTACCTTACATGTTGCAGGTGCAGGTACTAGTAGACCTTCACCGTAGGTTGACAGTGATTGTAGATCTTTGGTGAGCCCCAGTTGGTTCGGGACTTTTCGAGTCATAGATGTACAGTTGTTTTGATGTTGTAGATGTTGTATAAAGCGGGGACTTGTCCCGACTTTTAATTGGTCTTATAAATGCATCCGTTAGAGGCTTTTGTAGACATATGTGGGTATGTGAAGGCAAGAGACATATGATCATTTTGACTTGATGGCCCTAACGGCCAAGTTTCATATATAAATAGATATGGCATATGTTTCCATGTTCATGATTTCCGCATAGTTACTTGAGGTACTATAGGATTCCGAAGAGGATATGTATACGAATGTACATGAGCATAGATTGGTTCTCTCGGGCCATATCGGCTTCGGGTGCCAGTCCGGCCCGAATGGGATTTTGGGTCGTGACCTATTCGAGTACTCATATAGAACCATTCGAGGAGTTATATGGTAGGCAGTGTCGACCTTCGGTTGGTTGGTTTGAGAGTTTAGAGGCTAGCCCATGAGGTACCAACTTACTTCAGGAGTCATTGAACAAAGTTTGGGTTATTCAAGATAGGCTTTGATCTTGGGCGTATTTAGATGCCCATTTGTCGAATTTTACTCACATTTGGCCGAGTTTTGAGAATGATGATGACATTTAGTTGCTTGTTTTGATTGAATATTCTAGATATAAAACTAACCAATGTGATTCGGTATTTTTTAGGAAACAGTGGTGGAAATAGACCCATGGACGCTATAAAGAAAGGTTCGGAGCTTTTGGAGAAACTTTGGATAAGTTTTTGGGCAAAAACAAAGTTGGTGTTATGGGTGGCGCATAGCCCCATAGCCCAAACTCCACCAGGGCACCACTGGCACCTACACTAGCATATGGAGCCTACCCTCAAACTCCAGCCAAGGAATTTAGGCGCTATAGGAGGCACCCAGTGCCACGGGGCTGCCCTAACAAAAAATTCACTTATTTTGAGTCCGAAACCCAATAAGATTAGCGGTATTTTTCCTAATACTATATATATCCCTTTCCCATATTTTTTATGGGATTAATCATTTTTTTAGGAAAAAAAGGAATAGCAAGGTTCACCAATAGGTTTCTTTTCTCTTTAATTTCTTAGTCTCTTCTCTTGATGAAAACATGAACTTATTGTGTTTTTGTTATTAGCATGAGTGGATAGGAACCCTAATTATAGGGTTGAGGCTATGAACATGATTTTATATCTTAATTTCAAGTTGGTTATTGTTGTTTATCATATTTTGTTATTCTTACGTTCTTGCTCTTACTAGATTCACAGTTAGGATAGGAATATACCTAATTTGCCCCATTTGGTTCTAATATGAGAAGAAATATAAATGCGTTCAAATTAGATCCTCACATCCCCTCTCATTGATGTAGTTGTGAGGCTAGTGTGAAAAGACGATTAGAGGATCAGAAAAACATAATCATGATACTAACCCTGTGAATCAACAACCATGATAGAAACCAAACCAATGATATTGAATAGCTTTGTAAGATTGTTCAGTACGCATTGACCCTGGAATCCTCTTAAATATTGTTTACAACACTTTCAGTTACGATCTAGTTTTGTTGTTACGTTTAGAATCACAAAATTCCAACACTTTGTTTGGTTACAAATTGCACTTGTTTAAATTTTATAGTATTACATGAATTAGATTGTTTGCTTAATTGACAAGTCCCTGTGGGTTCAACATCCGGCTAGCAAGAGCCACTATATTACTTGTACGACCACTTACACTTGCGTGTGCATTTGGAACAACAAGCGTTTTGCACTGTTTCTAGAGACTTGAAAAATTAGCACATTTCTAATTTTAGTTTTACTATTTCAACTGATAAGTGCTAACAACTTGGTCTTAGCAATTGAATTTGTGGGTACATGTTTGAATATAAAGCAAGCTAGCAAGGGAAATGGATTTGGTTGAACCGCATCCTGAATTGGAGCGTCGCTTGCATCAATTAAGAATAGAAGCAACCCTTCTCTATCCAATCCTGCAAGTTCAACAAGGTGAGACTATTCTTGTCTATATGGGTGATGAGCAACCATCCCAAAGGACAGTGTACCAAGTAGCAATTCCACTCACAACTAATGTTACCTACAGTACCCGCAAACCAGAAAAGGGAGGTAGATTTAAATTGAAATAAAATATGGTGCAGTTGTTATACACTAGTGGTCAGTTTATAAGCTTGTCACATGAGGATCCATAACAACATTTGTAGAACTTTTTGGAGATCAGTTAAACATTCATTCCCACAGAAGTCTCCACTGATTATATGAGGCTCAATCTTTTCCCATTCTCATATTTGGGAGAAACAAAGAAACGGTTGAAGGCAGAACCTTCAAATTCAATTACAACTTGGGATGACCTGGAAAGAAAGTTCCTCATTTGATTCTTCTCGTCTGCTAAAACTATGGGATTAAGGACTAAAATATAAAGCTTCAAGTAGAAGCCTGAGGAAAATTTATATCAGGCATGGGAGAGATTCAAGGATCTTCTCAGAGATTGTACGCATCACTTGCAGTCGAATGATGTGTTGGCCTATACTTTTATTGAAAGTATTGACCTACATACAAAGATTTTATTAGATTCAACAGCAGGTGGTCAAGCTTTAGAGAAGACATATGATAAGTTATATACTCTTCTCAATTGTATTTCACAAGGTAATCCTGATTGGCGTGGTGATACAACTAGGAGTTTGGTGAAGAAGCTTGCTGGTATGTTAAAGGTTGATAGCATCACTACTTTGGCTGCTCAAATGGATGCATTTCAAAATCAGGTGATTGGACAGCTTAAAAAGTTGAGCGTATCATAGTCACAGGCCCAGGTAAATGTAGTTTCGCAGGTTTAGACTTGGTGTGAAATCTGTGGAGGTAGAGGTCATTCTGCAGACTTGTGTGGAGCAAATCTGGAGTCAGTTAATTTTGTGGGCAATGCTCAAAAAGGAAATTAGAACTTTAAGAATACATACAATTGTAACTGGCAAAGTCATTCAAATTTCTCATGGGGTGGCAACCAAGGGCAAAGTTAGAATTTCCAACAACAAGCTTAGGGAAGCAATACTAGTTCTCAGTCTAGCAATATTGAGGAGATGTTGAAAAGATCGTAGCCAACCAAGCACAGATGGAAGATAATCAGGCTAAAATAATTGAAGACCATAAAAATCAGCAACTTGTCACTAAAACCTTTGAGAAACAAATGGGTCAGTTAGTTTAAGCTCAGAATAAAAGACCTAAAGGGGGATGGCCAAGTGACACTAAACAAAACTCAAGAAAAGTAATGGCAATCATAGTAAGGAGTGGCAAAGAATTAGATGATGTACATCACAAGCAGAAAAATCATAAGGTACAAGCAGAGTAGACTAAATCGAGTATGGCTACAGAGAAGGTGTCAAAAAAGCCAGTCAAGCAAGAAGAAACAAGAGACTACCACCACCATTTCCACAAAGACTCCATAAAAGCAAAGAGAATGCATGTTTCATGAAGTTCTTGATATTCTTAGAGAACTACATATCAATCTTCCTCTACTTAATATTTTATAGGAAAAGCCTAAGTATGATAAGTACTTGAAGAATATGGTGATGCATAAGAAGCGGCTTGTAGATTTAGAGATTATGGCACTCACTGAGGAGTGTAGTTCTAGGGTGATGATCAAACTTCCCAAAAAGTTCAAAGACCCTGGGAGTTTCACCCTCTCCATACAAATTAGCGAAAGTGAGTTGATGTAGGCTTTGTGTGACTTAGGGGCAGGCATAAATTTGATACCCCTATCTTTCTTCAATAATCTTAGCTTGGGAAAACCTAGGCCTTCAAAAGTACTTCAATAACTTACAAATAGATAGATAGTTACTCTTAAGGGAATCATTGAGGATGTGCTCATTAAAGTTGGTAAGTTTGTAATTCTTATTGATTTTATTATTCTTGATTATGAAGCAGATGAAAGGGTGCTAATTATATTGGGACATCTATTTTTATCCACTGGTGGAACTTTAATTGATGTGAGAGAGGAAAACTTAAATATGAGAGTGAATAATAAAGAGGTTACCTTTAGAGTGTACAAATCACTCAACACACCTATGAACTATATAGATCTATGTATGATCACCAAAGTGAAAGAGGATGAGTGTGGGGTGGTGGAGTATGAGCTTATAAATGTTCATCATTCAAACTCTTTCATCGGATGGTCTGAACCACAAAAAGAGAGGCATAAGTGTGGTCTTGAACAAGATTTGTTAGAGGTGCAGTCTTGGTAGAGTGGAGAAAAGAAGAAATTTGTGTCAAAATGTGAAAAAGAGATTTAGAGAGTCTTGAGTTGGGTGTGACATGAGTCGTGACATGACATTAAATCAGGCGCTGCTAGGGAGGCAACCAAAGTTGTAATAGAGTTAGTTTTATTTATTTTTATAGTGTCACCTTGCTTTAATTTTTTTTTTTTTGTTTTACAGATTAAGGGAAGTATGAGTACCATAAATCTAAGCTAAGGAGCATGGTGAAAGCATAAGTGTGGGGTCCTCGACCACCATGATGGAAATTTTAGAGAGTGACATGATGCTAGCTAGGCCTAGAGGCCTCAGGGAGTCATCCTAACTCTTGTTCTTAATTTTAATTTATGCTTTGGGTACATAGCATCAATTCAATTATGTGGTGGGAATCTTTTAATTTTTTTAGGGAAAAGTGTTCTATTAGGATTTTTTTTTTACTTCGTTTGCTACTTGCATTGAAAGGAATTTTTTTTTTGAAAAAGTTCAAATAAAATACAAAAAGATTTTTAATTGATTCTTTAGACTAGAATAGTTTTAGTTGGTTTTAGTTTTTTATCTAGTCTTTAATATTGGCACACTTTACCCACCCCTTGGTTTTTCTTTTTAGTTCTTTTTCGAGGGGACACCCTTTGAACCGACTATCCTTTTTCATTTTTGGGAGAAAATTTAAATTTTTTTTAGTCATAGTTAGGGACTTTTCCAAATGATGGATGGATGACAACCGTTTTAAGGGAAATTTAGTCATTTGGAATTAATGGAGGTGTTTTTTCTAGGTGCTACACAAGACTGATTAAGGCAAGTTGGTTTTGAATTCAATAACATGCTGTGAAAATTGAATGACTCTGGGTAGGACATCTAGGTTCTTTTATCTGACTCTTATATGATATTGGCTTAAATTTAAACTCTTGTGTTTTCTCGATTGAGAGTCTATATGGATCCTTCTTGATTTGAACATGTGCCATGAGTGTTAGGTGTTTGTGATATTCCACGCTTTCATATTGATGTCTAAAAATTATCTGGTGTGTCTGTAAAGCGAAATGAAGAATGTTGAATTTAGGAGATGATATAGGAATTTCTTTGATTGGACATGTTTATATCCTCTATTCTAGACACCCTAAAGGATGATCCTAGTTAGCTCCATTGAGCCTTTAGCCTATGCCTTGGTTGACACATATGAAGCTTATTCCTTTTCTTTCAATTTCCTATTAATTTGATCCAACAGCTTCTAAGCGTTTTAATTAAAAAATCAGTATTACAAGGATTGAGAATTGTAAAAAGAAGATAGTTGAGTGGGAAGCCTTTAGAACAGATTAATGGTGAAAATGATTACCAATTCATGTGTTATTGGTAGGGAGTAGAAAAAAAAGTGATTAAGCATTTTATAATTGATGACTCCTTACAAGTGAAATGTAAATTTGCTTAAAGATATGGGGAAAAAAAGAAAGTCTATGAAACGAAAGAATATAGGAAGAAGTTAGTTGATCGATTATGATGGATAATGAGAATGAATGTTTCACGGAGATCTTTGACATTTTCAGAGACTACCTATTAATCATTCTCTACTTGATGTTTTGCAGGGAATGCCTAAGTATGCTAAGTACTTAAAGAATGTGGTGACGCATAAGAAGCGGTTTATAGATTTGGAGATTGTGGTACTCACTGAGGAGTGTAGTTATAGGGTGATGAGCATACTTCCCAAAAATCTCAAAGTCCCTGGGAGTTTCACCCTCCCTATATAAATTAGTGAAAGTGAGTTGATGCAGGCTTTGTGTGACTTGGGGGTAAGCATAAATTTGATGCCCCTATCTGTTTTCAATACTCTTGGCTTGGGGAAACCTAGGCCTTCCAAAGTACTTCAAAAGCTTGCGGATAGATTGAGAGTTGCTCCTAAGGGAATCATTGAGGTTGTGGTCATTAAAGTTTGTAAGTTTATAATTCTAATTGATTTTATCGTTCTTGATTATGAAGCAGATGACAGGGCGCCAATTCTACTAGGTAGTCCATTTTTAGCCACTAGTTGAACTTTAATTGATGTGATAGAGGGAAACTTATAGATTAGATTAAATAATGAAAAGGTTACCTTTAGAGTGTACAAAGCACTCAACACACCTACGCACGATAGAGATCTACGTATGAAGCACTTAACACACCTACGCACTATAGAGATCCATGTATGATTACCAAGGTGAAAGATAACGAGTTTGGGGTGGTGGAGTGTAAGTCTATGAATATTCATCATTCTAACTCTTTCATCGGATGGTTTGAGCCACAGAAAGTGGGGCATGAGTGTGGTCATGAACAGGATGTGTTGATAAGAAAGTGGCTCAATTTTGATGGTGCTCTTAGTAGAGTGAAGAAAAGAAGAAATTGTGTCAAAAAGGCAAAAAGAGGATGAGAGAGTCTTGATTTGGGTGTTACATGAGTCCTGACGTGATGTTAAAGGAGGTACTGCTTGGAAGGCAACCCAAGTTGTAATAGAGTTAGTCTTATTTATTTTTATTGTGTCACCTTGTCTTTGTTTTTGTTTGTTTGTTTTGCAGATTAGGGGAAGTCTGAGTACCAGAAATCTAAGCTAAGGAGCATGGTGAAAGCATGAGTGTGGGATCCTCCGACCCCCATAATGGAAACTTTAGAGAGTGACATGATGCTATCTAGGACTAGAAGCCTTAGGGAGTCTTCCTAACCCTTGTTCTTAATTTTAATTTATACTTTGGGTACATAGCATCAATTCAAGTGTGGGTTGGGAAACTTTCGATTTGTTTAGGGAAAAATGTGCTATTAGGATTTTATTTTACTTCGTTAGCTACTTGCGTTGAAAGGGAAGAAAATTGAAAAAGTTCAAAAAATTTCTTTTGATTCTTTAGATTAGAATAGTGTAAGTTGGTTTTAGTTTTTTATTTTGTCTTTAATATTGGCACACTTTACCCACCCCTTGGTTTTTCTTTTTGGTTCTTTTCTGAGGGGAAGCTCTTTGAACCAACTATCCTTTTTCATTTTTAGGAGTAAATTTAAAATTGTTTTAGTCTTAGTTAGGGACTTTTCCAAATGATGGATGGATGACGATCGTCTTGAGGGAAAATTAGTCAATAGGAATAAATAGAGGTGCTTTTGCAAGGTGCTACACATGACTAATTAATGCAAGTTGGTTTTGAATTCAAAAGCATGCTTTGAAAATTGAATGACTCTGGGTAAGACATCTAGGTTCTTTTATCTGACTTTTATATGATATTGACTTAAATTTAAACTCTTGTGTTTGCTCGATTGAGAGCCTATATGGATCCTTATTGAGTTGAACATGTGCTATGAATGTTAGGTGTTTGTGATATTCCATGCTTTCATATTGATGTCTTAAACTTGCCCGGTGTTTTTGCAAAGCAAAATGAAGAATGTTTAATTTAGGAGATGATATAGGAATTTCTTTGATTAGACATGTGTTTATCATCTACTCTAGCCACCCTAAATGATGATCCTAGTTAGCTCCATTGAGCCTTTAGCCTATTCTTTGGTTTCCACATATGAAGCTTATTCCTTTTATTTCAATTGACCGTTAATTTGATCCAAAAACACCTAAGCGCTTTAATTAAAATTTAAGAATTATAAGGATTGAGAATAGTAAAAGGAAGATAGTAGAGTGGGAAGTCTTTAGAAAACATTAATGGTGAAAATGATTACCAATTCATGTGTTATTGGTAAGGAGTAGAAAAAGGAAAATAGTGAATAAGCATTTTATAATTGATGACTCCTTACTAGTGAAATGTAAATTTGCTTAAAGATATGGGAAAACAAAGAAAGTCTATGAAAGGAAAGAGTATAGGAAGAAGTTAGTTGATCGATTATGGTGGATAATAAGAATGAATGTTTCACGAAGATCTTAGACATTTTTAGAGAACTACTTATCAATCTTCCTCTACTTGATGTTTTTTCTGTAAATGCGTAAGTATGCTAAGTTCTTAAAAACTGTGGTGATGCATAAGAAGCTGTTTTTAGATTTGGAGGTTGTGGCACTCACTGAGGAGTCTAGTTCTAGGGTGATGAGCACACTTCCCAAAAAGCTCAAAGACCCTGGGAGTTTCACCCTCCCTATATAAATTAGTGAAAGTGAGTTGATACCGGCTTTGTGTGACTTAGAGGTAAGCATAAGTTTGATGCCCCTATCTGTGTTCAATACTCTTAGCTTGGGGAAACCTAGGCCTTCCAAAGTACTTCAAAAGCTTGCGAATAGATTGACAGTTGCTCCTAAGGGAATCATTGAGGATGTGCTCATTAAAGTTGGTAAGTTTGT
The DNA here is from genome assembly GCA_031232105.1 of Capsicum rhomboideum. Classification (NCBI taxonomy): domain Eukaryota; kingdom Viridiplantae; phylum Streptophyta; class Magnoliopsida; order Solanales; family Solanaceae; genus Capsicum; species Capsicum rhomboideum. The sequence goes on along the minus strand of CP124716.1, from coordinate 48,437,649 downwards.
AATTCTTATTGATTTTATCGGTCTTGATTATGAAGCAGATGACATGGTGACAATGAAGCAGATCACAGGGTGAAAATTATATTAGGACGTCCATGTTTTTCCACTGGTGGATCTTTAATTGATGTGAGAGAGGGAAACTTAAAGATGAGAGTAAATGGTGAAAGGTTACCTTTAGAGTGTTCAAAGAACTCAACACACCTATGCACGATAGAGATCTATGTATGAAGCACTCAACAAACCTACGCACTGTAGAGATCTATGTATGATTACCAAGGTGAAAGAGAATGAGTGTGGGGTGGTGGAGTATGAGCTTATGAATGTTCATCATTCAAACTCTTTCATCGAATGGTCTGGGCCACAAAAATAGGGGCATGAGTGTGGTCTTGAACAGGATGTGTTGATAAAAAAGTGGCTCAATTTTGATCGTGCTCTTGGTAGAGTGGAGAAAAGAAGAAAGTTGTGTTAAAATGTGAAAAAGAGGTTGAGAGAGTCTTGAGTAGGATGTGACATGAGTCGTGCCGTGATGTTAAATCAGGTGTTGATTGGGAGGCAAACCAAGTTGTAACAGAGTTAGTTTTATTTATTTACTAGCGTCACCTTGTTTTTGTTTTTGTTTATTTATTTTGCATATTAAGGGAAGTCTGAGTACCAGAAATATAAGCTAAGGAGAATAGTGAAAGCATAAGTGTGGGGTCCTCCAACCCCTTCGATGGAAATTTTTGAGAGTGACATGATGCTAGCTAGGCCTAGAGGACTCAGGGAGTCTTCCTAACCCTTATTGTTAATTTAAATTAATGCTTTGGGTACATAGCATCAATTCAAGTGTGGGGTGCGAATCTTTCGATTTGTTTAGGGAAAAGCATACTATTAGGATTTTCTTTTACTTCATTAGCTACTTGCATTGAAAGGAAAAAAATTCAAAAAAAAATACCAAATAATTTTCTTTTGATTCTTTAGATTAGGATAGTTTTAGTTTTTTATTTAGCCTTTAATAGAGGCACACTTTACCCACCACTTGGTTTTTCTTTTCTATTCTTTTCCAAGGGGACGCCCTTTGAACCGACTATCCTTTTTCATTTTTAGGAGTAAATTTTAAAAAAAAATTATCATAGGTAGGGACTTTTCCAAATAATGAATGGATGAAGACTGTCTTGAGGGAAAATTAGTCATTAGGAACAAATGAAGGTGTTCTTGCTAGGTGCTACACATGACTGATTAAGGCAAGTTGGTTTTGAATTCAAAAGCATGCTGTGAATATTGAGTGACTCTGGGAAAGACATCTAGGCTCTTTTAGTTGACTCTTATATGATATTGGATTAAATTTGAACTCTCGTGTTTGCACGATTGAGAGTCCAAATGAATCCTTCTTGATTTGAATATGTGTCATGATAGGTGTTTGTGATATTCTATGATTTCATGTTGATGTCTAGAACTTGTCTGGTGTGTTTACAAAACGAAATGAAGAATTTTGAATTTAGGAGATGATATAGGAATTTCTTTGATTAGACATGTTTTTATCTTCTATTCTAGCCACCCTAAAGGATGATCCTAGTTAGCTCCATTAAGCCATTAGCCTATTCTTTGGTTGCCACATATGAAGCATATTCCTTTTCTTTCAATTGACTGTTAATTTGATCCAAAAACTTCCATGCGCTTTAATTAGAAAATAAGAATTACAAGGAGTGAGAATTGTAAAAGGGAGATAGTTGAGTGGGAAGTCTGCAGAAATGATTAATGGTGCAAATGATTACCAATTCATGTTTTATTGGTAGGGAGTAGAAAAAGAAAAAAAGTGAATAAGCATTTGATAATTGATGACTCCTTACTAGTGATATGTAAATTTGCTTAAAGATATGGGAAAACAAAGAAAGTCTATGGAAGGAAAGAGTATAGAAAGAAATTAGTTGATTGATAAAGGTGGATAATGAGAAAATTGTGATGTATTAAAGTGCTTAGGGAAGATAGTCACTATTACTATCCTGAATAGTTCCTATCCATCCCTTAGCCTACATTACAACCCATAAGTTTATGGTTAAACGTATGCGGCATGTGAACAATCTTTGTGAGAGTGAGTGTAATTTTAGTCTTATACCCATTCTTGTGATAAATTCCACACTTTTGAGTGACTATGGGTAACTCTCTTGTAGTGAGGGCACATGGTTAACGAAAGAAAGGTGACATATTTTATTTCTTAGTTGGGTGACCTACATGAGTTTCCAAATATCATAAAGTCTATTCTTGTGGCTAGGAGGTCTTAAAGTAGTTGTCCATGAGTTTGAATTTATTGAATAAAACTTGCTTGATAAGCACTTGTCATCTATATTAGTCATTGTAGCCTTAGCTTGAGTGATCTTGTGTCGATTGGTGGTGTTAAAAATGTCCATATAGCATGGGATATAAAGAGTTGTTTGAGAACGAACAAGGACTTAAGTGTGGGGTGGTGATCTTTGGCGTATTTATACGTCTGCTTATCTTGTTTTACCCATAGTTGGCCCAGTTTTGAGAATTATAATTACATTTAGTTGATTGTTTTGATTGAATATTCTGTATAGCAAACTAATCAATGTAATTAGGTGTTTGTAGGAAATGGTAGTGGAAATAGACTCATGGACGCAATGAAGAAAGGTTCAGAGCTTTTAAATCATCTTTGGATGAGTTTTTGGGCAGAAACAAAGTTGGTGCTATGGGTGGAGCATGGCCCTAGAGCCCAAACTCAAGCGGGCCACCATTGGAGCCTGCACTGGATCATGGTGCCTACCCTCAAACTCCAGCCAAGGCTTTTAGGCACTAAATGAGGCGCCCAACGCCAAGGACTGGCCAGACGGATATTCCACTTATTTTATGTCCAAAAACCAATAAGATTAGGGGTATTTTTCCAACTACTATATATATCCCTTTCCCATATTTTTTATGGGGTTGTTCATCATTTTTGGAGATTAAAAACAAAGAGCAAGGTTCACCATTTGGATTCTTTTCTGTTTAATTTCTTAGTCTCTTCTCCTGATGAAAACATCAACTTATTGTGTTTTTTTTATTAGCATGAGTGGCTAAGAACCCTAATTCTTTGGTTGAGGCTATTCACATGATAGTATAGCTAAATTTCAAGTTTGGTATTGTTGTTTATTATATTTGGTTGTTCTTACGTTCTGGCTCATACTATTTTAAAGATTTGGGACCTTTAGAATAAATTCATTAATCTTGTGTGAGCCCGGAAGAAGTAACATTATATTAGAATGAAGAATGTATAGGATGGGTTCTCATCTTTAAGAAGTAGGGATTAGATTTCTGGTTAGAATAGGAATATACCTAATTTTCCCTATTTGGTTCCAAAATGGGAAGAAATATAAATGCATTCAAATTAGATCCTCACATTCCCGCTCAACGATGTAGTTGTAAGGATAGTGTGAATAGATGATTAGAGGCTCGAAAGACCTTAATCATGATATTAACCCCGTGAATCAACAACCAAGATAGATAATTTAACCAACGAGATCAAATAGCTTTGCATGATTGTTTAGTATGCCTTGGCCCTGGAATCGTCCATAATATTGTTTACAACACTTGCAATTACGCTCTAGTTTTATTAATATGTTTAGAATCACAAAACTCCAACACTTTCTTTGGTTACAAATCACACTTGTTTATATTTTATAGTATTACTTGAATTGGATTATTTGCTTAATCGACAAGTCCTTGTGGGTTCGACATCCATCTCACAAGAGTTACTATTTTACTTGTACGACCACGTACACTTGCGTGTCCATTTGGATGCAATAGGATTCGGACACCTCAGAGCATGTAGAAGAGTTATGCGGACCGTAGGCTTCATGCATTAAAGTTTAGAGTTAGTGTCTGGGTTTCCCTTCGAGTGTTTCCCATAAAGGTCGCGATTAGGTTTGGGAAGAGGGGTAAACTCAATCCCAGGTATATCGATAGCCTATGAGCTGACCTTACCTCTAGCCTTTTTAGCCATTCATCCTATTTTCCATATGTCGATGCTATGGGTATATATTTAGGGTGAGTCTCTTGTTCTCCAGTAGGACTCGGTTCAGTTGGATGATAGGTTGAATTTTGTGGAGAAGCCAGTCTCTATTTTAGCTAGAGATGTCAGGCGATTGAATTCAAGAGATATTCCTGTGGTTAAGGTTCAGTAGAGACACCATCTAGTAAAGAAGGATACCTGGAAGACCAAGCATGATATATGGACTCAGTATACCCACATGTTCAAGCCTTCAGGTACTTTTTCACTCTTTACTTTCGTGGATGAAAGTCCTTTTAGTAGAGGATGTTCTAATGACCCTCTAGGTCATTTTCTGTTGTTTCATGCTTTTTATAGATTTAGAGATTTCCTATAGCTTCCCAAGTCATTTATGACTTGCTGGGACTGACAGTTTGGCTACCAGGCAGTTCATTTGCTCTTTATAGCCATTTCCCTATTTTGGAGCTTTTGAGGTTAAGAAAAAGGCCTCAGGTCAAAACTAGGTAAACATCCTCGGATGGTAATTCTAACCATTTTGTTAGCTCTGAAATGTTGATTTTAGGTTGGGCCTCCTTGGTATGCATCCCAAGGATTCCGGTCTCATTTTGGGCTCTTAGGTATATTTTGATAAAAATAAAACTTTGGGTGTAGAACCCACTTTTTATCGAAACGACCTTTATTGGAAATTTTATGGTTTTATTGAGTTTACAATGATGAATTTGTTAGGATAGCATAGTTCTTTTTCATGGGATTCCAAATGAATCCCGAGAGGACCTTTATAGTTCTTGCAACTTAGAAAAGTTATTGGTACATGCCAAAATTATCCTTTGCATTCGTGAGGCCCTGGATATGTTCGTGAAGGTTAAGGATTTTGGTATTCGCATTTGTGAGGCCTCGGCTGTGATTGCGAAGGTCATGGAATCTTAACCTCCGCATTCTTGAGATAACCTTCACATTTGCCAAGAGAAAGTCGATCTGGCCGGTCCAGACTCCTTCTTCACGATTGTGATGAACTGGTCATGTTCGTAAAGGCCAGTCTAGATGAGCTCCTATAATCACAACAAGGGTCCCATGTTCCCGAAGAAGGACCCCTAGAAGTATATATAGTCCCTTCATTTTTAGCTTATATCCTAAGTGTAAAATCACCACAGTTGGCATTAAGAGCTCGAGAATTAGTGAGGGATCATAAATTGGAGCTAGAATTGAGTTGGAAATGTTATAGTGATCATTTTTCATTGTTTTCTCATAAGTTCTCGATTTAAATTTGATTTAATTTTCCATTTTTGGTTCTTGTTTCTTCAATTTATTGGGACTGTTCTGGGGCTACTTTGGAGCTTGGATTATGCCCAATTTTGGGGCAAGTAATCCTTGAGCTGAGAGGGTCCTAGTGACTGATTCAATTCTCAATTTCGTTGGTGGTCCCTATTATTTAATTTTAGCCTGATTCCTGACCTGGAGCTTAAATTTACAAAATGGATATTGATGTTCTCGTCTTGATGTGTAAAATATTATTTTGATAGAGTGGAAGTGATTGGAAGCTTCTTAGAATGCAAAAACTCCATTATAGAGCTTTTCGTATGCTTAGGCAGCGTCTATGTAGGCTAGGCTTACCTTTCTTTTAAACTTTTCTCTTTTACAATAGTAGAATGGTATTGTGGTAGTTGTAGGTGGGTTCTTAGTTGTAGGTGGGTGCTTATGGTTCAAATATTCATTTAACAATTTTTTGCTATTGTTAGTCCATTAGAGAGCTTTAAAGGTAGATTTTGGCCCTATTTCTCTTAAGTTAGCATCGCTTACCCCTTAGGATTAGAGTTATCCTAGTTAGAGCCTTGGGATGGGATTGTGACTTATCCTAGGTTTGGGTAGGTTCTTGCCTTAGGTTGGGTTTTTGGGACTTGTAGCGGGCCTTATCACCTTTTTTAAGATAGTTTGTTGTAGAATAATGCCTTTTTGACCTAATTTGGTTATAGAGTATCTTCGGGACACTGTCATTTGGGATTGGGTTGCCTTAGTCATTACCTTAAGCCTGTTAGCTTCGATACCCTTACCTGGATAGTATTTTGACCTCAAATCATGACCTTGGACTTAATAAATAGAATATAGTTATCCTTTAAAGATTTGTATTCTAAAATGGAAATAGCAACTAGATGGACTAGAGATGAATTGTCTCATTACTTAATGCTTAAATTATGAGTTTCGATTTGTGTTCGGCATCTATATACTGCTATAAATTATGTGTTTCATTTTGAGTCCAACATCTATATATCGTTATTAATTATGGGTTCTGGTTCGAGTCCATTATCTGTACATTATTATTATTTATGAGTTCTGGTTTGAGTCTGGCATTTGTATATTTCTATTATTCATTGAGTTCTAGTTCAAGTCCGAAATTTATTTTCTTTACTATTATGGATCTGGGGTTGGATCGGTAGTGCGTGGTAAGGCTTATGACTACGGAAAGGGAAGGAGTATACCGTACGCACTTCGCACATCTTGACTTGTTTTATTTTTATTAATGTTATAACTTGTCTTTACTTAGCTTTACTCTTGTGTTCCACTGTGCTTATAGGTGCTTAGTTGGGTTATTTCTCTTTGTGTGAACCTACTGGTTTTATATGGGTCCAGTTAGGTTATAACTAGGTATTTATCTCTGCTTTTAAGTTATATACATTTGGTTTACCATATTTGCTTAGCATAGCCTATTAGTTCATTTTTTACCCTCATTTACTGCCTTTAGTTTATATGCTCACACTTTATTTATACTTTTACTGTAACTGAGCTCAGTCGGCCTATGATGCCTACTGAGTACCCATATTTTTGTACTTATACTACACTTCTGCATCTTTTTCCCAGATGCAGATCCTAGTACGAGTCACCATTGTTGAGCTGACCTTGGGTTGTACTGTTGATCGGAGATTGGGGGAGCTTTCAGAGTCCTAAGCTGATCTTTCTCTCCTTTTGCTTTTATGATAGTCTTATTTTGTATATTCTGAGACTATGATGTATATTTTGACACAATCTAGTACTCCTTTTTGTTTAGTGGCTTTTGTACTGACCTTACCAGGTCATGAGGCATTCATTTTGGTATTTTATTCTCTTCTATCTCTTGTATAGTATGCTTATATATATATATATATACTTTTTCTGCTTATTGCTTATTAATGTAGTCTCTGTTTTTGTTTTTCCTTTATCTTCGGCATGTTAGCTTGTTACTCGCCCTTTCGGGCTATGATCTGGCTTACCTACTGTTTGGTTAAAGTAGATGTCATCATGACCTGAGAAATTGGATCATGATAGTGGACTAACAAAATAATCTCACCTAAAGAATAGGGCACGCACCCTACAAAATATAAAAGACTTTCCCAACCTTTTGAGCCTCAAAATTACAATTAATTTGATTACCAAAGACTGTGGATGAATGCATTCACCTTTCAAAATGACACTGGCATTACTCTTGGTTCCTCCTATGGGGGAAACAACTACCTCTGAGTTTCCTCAGTGGTTCTTAAGTCAATGGTGGCTGATATATGGCCTACAAAACTGAAATCATTCCTCCCCTAGTTTGGAATGGATATGAATATTTTTTTCAACAGTTTCAAAATGAGTATAAATTTCCTACAGGTGTCATATCCCGTTTATATTTTCTCAGAAGTTTGTCCTCCACAAATCGGAAGGGAACAGATGACTCCCATGGTTAGCCCTCTAAGTCCATTGTAAATGGTATAAAATTTGGATCCAACATAGGCTTACAAGCCGGAGGTAGAGAATTTTTTTTTCCAAAATCCAGGACATCTATGTAATACCCCGTATATTTTCAAACCTAGATAAGTACCGTATCATTTATGGAATTATTTAAACATGAGAAGATTGGTGAATTATGTATTAATTAGTGGGCTAAATAAAACATGTGACATTGGGCTCAAATGAGGCCCAAAAATCATATAAAGACATGGCCCAAATATGGAAATGATCCATTCTTGTGTTTGACCAAGACAACATGTCTTTAATTGGATAAGGAGGACCAATAGTTCTATATAAAATGAGGAAATATCAGATTTTATTCTTATCAACACACATGCCATTCTAGAATTTTCCACAACATTTGCTCTTCAACCAAACCCTAAGTCATCACTCTTTTGGGACAAGATCATCACTTTGTAAGTATTGGTAAGTGTATATTATTATGGTTAAATATGTTTTCTGCATGAGAGATGGTGTATGGCATGTTGGTTATGCTTAAGGTGTTGAGCAACTCACTTTTGTTTTCCTTTTTGCTAATAAATGTATCATCTATGTGTCCTAAACTTTAAAGGAGACTTGAGATCTTGAAAGGAGTGAATGATATGGATGAGATGTTCCCATGTATGATATGGTTATGTTCCTAACTTGTTTTCTCTATGTGTACAACTTGTGGGATTGTTGTTACAAAATTGGTCATGGAATGGGTGACGCAATGAAAGGAAAATGTGGTTTTGGTGATGTTTATGTGCGTTGTGAATCCATGATGGTTTGTTGGTGTCCAAATGACCTAAAATATGTTAAGAGAAGCTTACTTATGGACTTGGACCATTTATTACACAAAAGAACCCAAAAGAGACCCTCTTTGGCCAATTTGGACATCCGCCCCCGCAGAAGAAGGCATTTGCAGGCGCAGATGCCAACGCAGAGGCCCCTGGGCACTGCCTAAGGCCATATGCGGACGCATGTCATCCACCTACGGGCGCAGGTGGCTTCGCATGTCATTTCAGATTTTTGTTTCGGGTGTTTTTGTCTCCCGTTGATCCCCGGAGACCCCTATACCCTTTTATGGATGTAATTATCAACTTATGATACCTTTTAAATGATGTTAAGGGGTCGTATGGAGGCATGTTGGATTATATTAATTATGGATTGTTGTTCATATGTTGTTATGAGGCGATTTGATGGAATAGTAGTGATGGCATGATAATGAGGAAGCGTAAAGGGTAAACGTGGTGTGAAATGTTATTGGTTTAGGATGTATTGGTCAATGTGTGGTATGTTATGATAGTGTTGGTATGTTGATGCAGTGGATTGTATTGTAAAGGATGAAATGATGCTATATAGCAGTCACGTAACTCATTGTGACACTTATACACTTGTAAGGTAGTTGATTATTAACGTAGACCCGTTATGTACTTGTGTTGTAGAGTGAAACGTAAGGAAGGATCTGAATTACTGTATTCATGTATAGGACTGTGTATTCATATTGAGAACATAAGGTATGTAAGGTTACTCTCTCCGTATCCTTCTGCAGCATATAGTGTTCACCTTGTCATTGTACTTGTTCATTTCCAAAATGTCCTAAGGTATCTCATTACAGGTTATCATCTATTGTTAATCATATACACTTTATTCTTGATCTATTGTTATTCATGTGTTACATACTTATGGACATGGTTCCAAAGCCCCAATAATATTATGTTCCAAAGCTTCAAATAATGTTAAGACTATAAGGGTATCAATCTATCACAAGCAAATGTATCAATCTCTCATAAGTGAATGTATCAATCCCTCATAAGTGAAAGTATCAATCTCTCACAAGTAAAGGTACCAATCTCGTAAAAATTAAAGAATGGAGTAAGGTATAATTATGAGTGTATCCATGGGGTGCAATGAACACCTGCACGATGACTATTCCCTGAATTACGGGATGTATCCATAGGGTGAAAGAAACACCTGCATGATGTATCCATGGGGTGCAGTGAGCACTTACATGATGTGTATTCCCAATATCACGGGCTGTATCGATAGGGTGAAAGGAACACCTACATAATGATATTATTTTTTCCACTGATCAGTTGGACCCAGGCAGTATATGAATGGAAGGATGAGTAATGAACGAAGTAGTGAGCGACGAATGAAGGAAGGAACGTAAAGGCAAGGAATGTAATAAATATAATGAACATGGTTCCTCATATTCAAAAAGATGGTTAATTTTATTGACGGCTGCATATATTGATGGTTATGTATTCAACGGTAATGTGAATGGTAATGTACATAAGGCAAGAGATTAATGAACATAAAGTACATGGTTCCAAGCATTCAGATTGATGGTTTGTCTATAATGGCTATTCCTTCATATATTGATTCCGTTGACATTTTTATGTATGATGTACTTTCTTATAGCCTTACATACTCAGTACATTCTTCGTACTGACCCCTTTAGGGGAACTTACTTTAATTGTTGCAGGCACAGGTTCTAGTAGACCTCCACTGTAGGCTACGAGTCATCCGCAAATCATTGGTGAGCTCCAGTTGGTTCAGGGTTTTTCGTGTCATATATGTTCATGGTTTTGGTGTTGTAAATATTGTATAAAGAGGGGACTTGTCCCGACTGTTGGTTGGTTATGTGCATGCATTGGTTAGAGGCTTTGTAGACGTATGTGGGAAAATTAATGTAAGAGATGTATGTCCATTTCGACTTAATGGCCCTAACGGCCAAGTTTCGTATATATAGCATATGTTGCCATGACTTCCGCCATTTTTATTTTATAAGTTACATGTTAAAGAATGCTATTCACACAGATACATGTGTATGAGAGTACATGAATAAAGATTGGTTCTCTCGGGCCTTAACAGCTTCGGGTGCCAGTCCGCCTCAATGGGATTTGGGGTGTGACAAAAGTGGTATCAGAGCGGGTCGTCCTAAGGGTGTCTACAAAGCCGTGTTTGAGTAGAGTCTTACTTATCGATGTGTTGTGCACCACATTTATAAGTAAGAGGCTACGGGACATTTAGGACTCAATCGTACAATAGAGCCAATGTTGTAAGTGGAATTGTATCTGAGCATGGTAATTGTTTTTCTTTGGTATAGTAAAATGCCAATAACAAGAAGAGGTACATGCAAAGATAAGCAGGTAGATATGCCTGTCGGTGAAGGAATGAGTAAATCACCACCAGACCAAGCTATTCAAGGTGGGGCTAACACTGCAATTGCATCGCGGTCTTCTCCTACTCTTCCATTTCCTGAAGAGCTGAGGGGTAAAGAAGTACCGGCAGAACCTCCTGTAAATGCGACAGATCAGAATATAAGAAATGCGGTGAATTTGCTAACTCAGATAGTCGTTGCACAAAGTCAAGGACAAGTTGGTCCAGCCTTTGCACAAAAGAAGGGTAATCACATGCAAACGGGAATGGCTCAAGCAAATGAAAGAGGGTTGTCTAAGAGAGCTACATTTAGGGGACAGTCCATGATGTCCCGAGGAATATATGGGACTTAGATCTTTAACAGACCACCTAGACCATTGTTTCCTCATTTTATAGTAAATACTCTACCTCGATCCCAAGGGGTTAGAGGCAACCAGTTTGGGCAAAGAAGTGAGATTCAGGATTCACAAACAGTGAGGTATCAAGCACAGGGATGTATGAGCCAATCGAAACCTCCCCGTCAGTCGTGTCAGCGTTGTGAAAGGTATCATTTAGGTGAATGTCAGTTGGGGACAAATCTTTGCTTTTGGTGTGGTACAGAGGGGCACAAAATGAGAGAGTGTCCACAGAAGAGCACAGGTACAGTATTCATATTTTTACATAAAGTATATGCATTGATTGACCCGTATTCTCCCTTATGATATGTTACACCATTGATTGTGGAACAAATTTGAAAGAACACCAGAATTACTAGTTATGCCATTTGAAGTCTATACACTAGTTTGTGAATCTATTATAGATAAAAGAGTATATCGTAATGGTATAGTGCATATTTGTGATCATTTTACATTGACTGACCTTATTGAGATGGAAATGAGAGATTTTATTGTTATAATGGGTATGAAGAGGTTGGATTCTTGTTATGCCACGGTAGATTGCCGAGCAAAGAAATTACATTTTCATTTTTGAAAAGAATGTTCTTGAATGGAAGAGTAATGTTGAAGCACCGAGAGGTAAAGTTATTTCTTATATTAAGGCAAAGAACAGGGTACCCCAAGGGGTAAATCTGTCACTTAGTAAGGGTGATGTGAAACCACCGACTCTTCAACCGATTCTGGTGGTAAATGAAATTCTTGAGACATTTCCTGCAGATCTTCTGGGTTTGCTTCCAGAACGTAACGTAACAAGAGAAATTAAGGGACTTGTTGGACAAAGGATACATAAGATCGAGTAGGCCCCTTAGGGGTGCATCCGTGTTAATTTGAAAAAAAAAATGAACGAATGAATGATGAAATAAAATGGCACATTGAGAATGTGTATTGACTATCGACAATTGCATAAGGTAACAATCAAGAACAAATATCCCCTCCCCAGAATTGATGGTTTGCTTGATCAGTTGCAAGGTGCTGAATATTTTCAAAGAATGACTTGAGATCAGGGTATCTCTAGGAAAGGGTTAGAAAAATATATATACCCGAGGCAGCTTGTTATAGTTATTATGAATTTCTAGACATGCCATTTGGGCTAACCAATGCACCAGCAGTTGTTAGGGATTTGATGAGTAAGGTGTTCAAGCCATTTTTAAATGTGTACGTGACCATGTTTGGAGATGATATTTAAAATCACAAGAGGACCATGCTAATCATTTGCAGCAGATGTGATAGAAATGTTCTAAATGTGAATTTTGGTTACAATCCATAGCATTCTTGAATCACATTGTATGGGATAAAGGAATGAGGGTTGATACACAAAAGAAAGAAATGGTGAAAACAAAAAAAAATTGGCTAAGGCCTACGATGCTTAAAAAGATTCATCATTTTCTTGGGTTAGCCTAGGATGTGTATTGGTGTAGCATGGTAAGGTAATAGTGTATGCTTCATGACAATTGCGGCCACATGAGAGAAATTTATTCAACACGTGACCCGGAACTAGCAGTTGTGATATTTTTCTTTAAAACCTGGTGTCACTATTTGTAAGGGATTCATGTTGATATATATATTGATCATAAGAGTTTGTAATATATCTTTAATATGAAGGACTTAATTCTGAGGTAGCGAAGGTAACTGATACATTAAGCTGCAAAGCGGTAGGAAGTATTAATGGTCAGCTCACAGAAAAGAAAGATATAGTCAAAAAATCTACGTCGATTAACCAGTATGGGGTTCTGACTTTTGGAAATGCCAGATGAAAGAATTATAGTGTACGATGCGATAGGGACTTCATTTGCAGCTGAGAAAAAGGAAAATCAGTATGTAAATCCTATTTCCATTCAGTTGAAAAAAAAAAGGGATGTACAACGAAGTTCGTCAAAAGGTACTTGAGCTTATAAGGGAGGAGTACTTCAATATCAAAGTAGATTAGGTATACCAAATATAGATGAGCTAAGGAAATGAATTATGACAGAAGCACATCATTCACGGTACTCCATTTCATTAGGGAGAAACCAAAATGTACCATGGTTTGGTAAAAATGTATTGGTGAGGCAACATAAAGAAGAAGAACATTATAGAATTTGTAGCTCAGACCAAATTGTCAATAGGTAATAGTAGAGCATCAGAAATCTGGAGGTTGTATATTCAAAGAGAAAGTACAACTACAGGGAGTTCCCATCTCTATTACATTAGATAAGGGAGCTCAATTTACTACACATTTTGGAAGTTTCTTTTCAGAAAAGGTTGGGTACATAAGTGAATTTGAGTACAACTTTTTATCTTCAGATAAACGGACAAGCAGAATGTACTATCCGAACACTTGAAGGTATACTACGAGCCTGTACGATAGACTTAAAAGGTAGTTGGGATGATCATCTACCCCTTATTGAGTGTGCTTATAATAATAGCTATTAGTTAGGTTTCAAAATGGTATCTTACAAAGGTTATTATAGAAGAAAGTTTAAATCATCAATTGGATGATTTAGAGCGAGTGGAACTGCCTTACTTGGGGCTAGATTTTTTTCACTAAGCGAAAGTTAAGGTGGTACAATAGTAGCTACAAGTTGATACAATTCATATGCCGAGATCTATTGCTTTTATTTAAAATGTACAAGTTATGGAGGATCTCACTTATGAAGAGATATATATTGCTATTCTAGATGGGTAAGTGAAAATATTAATAAATAAACAAGTAGTTGTGGTAAAGGTACAGTGGAGGAATCGACAAGTAAAAGAAATCACGTGGGGAGCCAAAGAAATGATGAAGGCAAGTACCCGTAATTATTTCAAATGGGGGAGAAAGTTCAAGGTATGGAATTGGAGCAATAACAAGAAAGTATCCATAAGTAATATATGTATAGGTATATATATGTTAATATAGAGGTGCATGGGATGTACATGAGACGATGTTATTAACATTCGAGGACGAATGTTTCTAACGGGGGAAGAATGTAACACCCCGTATGTTTTCGAACCTATCTAAGTACCGTAGCATTTATGGAATTATTTAAACATGAGAATATTGGTGAATTATGCATTAATTAGTGGGATAAATAAAACATGTGACATTGGGCTCAAATGAGGCCCAAAAATCATATAAAGACATGACCCAAATATGGAAATGATCCATTCTTGTGTTTGATGAAGCCAACATGTCTTTAATTGGATAAGGAGGACCATTCGTGCTATATAAAATGAGGAAAAATCAAATTTTATTCTTATCAACACACATGCCATTCTAGAATTTTCCACAACATTTGCTCTTCAACCAAACCATAAGTCATCACTCTTTTGGGACAAGATCATCACTTTGTAAGTATTGATAAGTGTATATTATTATGTTTAAATATGTTTTCTGCATGAGAGATGGTGTATGGCATGTTGGTTATGCTTAAGGTGTTGAGCAACCCACTTTTGTTTTTCTTTTTGCTAATAAATGTATCATCTATGTGTCCTAAACTTGAAAAGAGACTTGAGATCTTGAAAGGAAAGAATGATATGGATGATATGTTCCCATGTATGATATGGTTATGTTCCTAACTTGTTTTCTCTATGTGTACAACTTGTGGGATTGTTGTTACAAAATTGGTCATGGAATGGGTGATGCAATGAAAGGAAAATGTTGTTTTGGTGATGTTTATGTGCGTTGTGAATACATGATGGTTTGTTGGTGTCCAAATGACCTAAAATATGTTAAGATAAGCTTACTTATGGACTTGGACCATTTATTACACAAAAGAACCCAAAAGAGACCCTATTTGGCCAATTTGGGCATCCGCCCCCGCAGACGAAGGCATCTGCTGGTGCAGATGCCAACGCAGATGCCCCTAGGCACTGCCTAGGGCCATATGCAGATGCATGTCATCCACCTGCGGGCTTAGGTGGCTTCACATGTCATTTCACATTTTTGTTTCGGGTGTTTTTGTCTCCCGTTGATCCCCGGAAACCCCTATTCCCTTTTATGGATGTAATTATTAACTTATGATACTTTTTAAATGATGTTAAGGGGTATTATGGAGGCATGTTGGATTATATTAATTATGGATTGTTGTTCATATTTTGTTATGAGGCGATTTGATGGAATAGTGGTGATGACATGATAATGAGGAAGCGTAAAGGGTAAACGTGGTGTGAAATGTTATTGGTTTAGGATGTATTGGTCAATGTGTGGTATGTTATGATAGTGTTGGTATGTTGATGCAGTGGATTGTATTGTAAAGGATGAAATGATGCTATATAGCAGTCACGTAACTCATTGTGACACTTATACACTTGTAAGGTAGTTGATTGTTAACGTAGACCCGTTATGTACTTGTGTTGTAGAGCGAAACGTAAGGAAGGAGCTGGATTACTGTATTCATGTACAGGACTATGTATTAATATTGAGAACATAAGGTATGTAAGGTTACTCTCTCTGTATCCTTCTGTAGCATATAGTGTTCACCTTGTCATTGTACTTGTTCATTTCCAAAATATCCTAAGGTATCTCATTACAGGTTATCATCTATTGTTAATCTTATACATCTTATTCTTGATCTATTGTTATTCATGTGTTACATAATTATGGACATGGTTCCAAAGTCCCAATAACATTATGTTCCAAAGCTTCCAATAATGTTAAGACTATAAGTGTATCAATCTATCACAAGCAAATGTATCAATCCCTCATAAGTGAATGTATCAATCTTTCATAAGTGAAAGTATCAATCTCTCACAAGTAAAGGTACCAATATCGTAAAATTTAAAGAGTGGAGTAAGGTATAATTATGAGTGTATCCATGGGGTGCAATGAACACCTGCATGATGACTATTCCCCGAATTACGGGATGTATCCATGGGGTAAAAGCAACACCTGCATGATGTATCCATGGGGTGCAATGAACACCTGCATGATGTCTATTCCTAATATCACGGGATGTATCCATGGGGTTAAAGGAACACCTGCATGATGATATTATTTTTTCCACTGATCAGTTAGGCCCGGGCAGTATATGAATGGAAGGATGAGTAATGAACGAAGTAGTGAGTGACGAATGAAGGAAAGAACGTAAAGGCAAATAACGTAATAAATATAATGAACCTGGTTCCTCATATTCAGAAAGATTGTTACTTTTATTGACGGCTTCATACATTGATGGTTATGTATTCAACGGTAATTTGAATGGTAATGTACATAAGGCAAGAGTTTAATGAACATAAAGTACATGGTTCCAAGCATTCAGATTGATGGTTTGTCTATATTGGCTATTCCTTCATTTATTGATTCCGTTGACATTTTTATGTATGATGTACTTTCTTATAGCCTTGCATACTCAGTACATTCTTCGTACTGACCCCTTTGGGGGAACTTACTTTAATTTCAGCAGGCACAGGTGCTAGTAGACCTTCACTGTAGGCTACGAGTCATCCGCGGATCATTGGTGAGCTCCAGTTGGTTCGGGGCTTTTCGAGTCATATATGTTCATGGTTTTGGTGTTATAAATATTGTATAAAGCGGGGACTTGTCCCGACTGTAGGTTGGTTATGTGCATGCATTGGTTAGAGGCTTTGTAGACGTATGCGGGAAAATTAATGTAAGAGATGTATGTCCATTTCGACTTAATGGCCCTAACGGCCAAGTTTCGTATATATAGCATATATTGCCATGACTTCCGCCATTTGTATTTTATAAGTTACATGTGAAAGAATGTAATTCACACAGAGACATGCGTATGAGAGTACATGAATAAAGATTGGTTCTCTCGGGCCTTAACGTCTTCGGGTGCCAGTCCGCCTCAATGGGATTTGGGGTGTTACAATCTAGCCCTAATAGATGCCACCCAAATCTCATTTTTATAACAAATGTCAATTGTAGCTGCATAATTAACTATCTCAAGTAACAAAGTATATTTCATCCAACAGATGGAAAAAATCCTCCAACAAATCAAAGCTGAGCTCCCCAGCCATCAACGTAAACGCCGGAGAAATCTGAATTTGATGATGAAGAAGACAATTTGCAGCTAATTTGACATCACAATGCCAACATCCAATCTTCAAAGTTGATGTCATATACGACATCTGCAAGTATTCGCTGAAATTGTTGTAGGTATTACTGTAGCTTCGCTGTAGCAGCACATTTGAGCCTAAATAAGCCTTTTGTTTTATTAGCGTATTCACCTTCCTAATTTGGTTTTGAACCTCAGCTTTACTCCTGGTCCCTCCTTGGACACTAGTCCTCAACTCAGGCAAATTGCAGTTGAGGGTGGCAATCATAGGGGTAGATGCAGAATACAGTTGGGTATGAAAAGAAAAGTCTCGTTATCAAAATGAAAATGAGTGTGGAATGTGCTGGAAAATAAAGAAAATAGATGAAAAAATTGTGAAAGAAAAAGCAAAATAAGATAAGATCAGAAATAAAGTCGCACCCATAGTTAAAAAGAAAGAATAGGAGAAAAGAAAGGAAAAGAGAAAGGTCTAAAGTGGAATAAAGTTAGTGTAGTGTCAAGAAAGGTTGAGTTACTTATCCTTAATCTACCATACCCATCTCCAAGCCTACATTAAAAGCCGAGAAAAGTCCTATAGTGATCCTAATCTGATTGTCCAAAAATGAAAGCATAGAAAATAGGGCAAGCCTATGGTATGTGTACATGCATTGTTTGAACATATTTGTGAGAGAGAGCACATTAGTTTGAGTCCTATTTTAATTGAATCATGTATGTATGGGACTTTATTGTTGTAAGGGAACTAGGGTAGCATAGTCTGACTTTTAGTTGTGGGGTTATGTGTCACTTGTGTTTGTATGATTGTCCATTGATAGTGTAATGTAATTCATAGATCCTATTATATTAGTTTGATTAGTTTTGATTGCACACATCTGTTTTATTATGAAAACAGTGGTGAGTTTGAACTTGTGAAATACATGCTGCCAAATGCCATATGACTGTCGTAAATGTCTTAGGTTCCTTTTATGTAAGCGTCATGTTAGTATAGTTTAATTTTTTTTGTTTGAGGACAACCAAATGTTTTAAGTTGAGTGTGTTAATGTACTGTGATTTTAAGGTACTTTTGACACTTAAAACATGGAAATTGTGCATGTTCTTGAATGCATTTAGTAGATATGATGTGCTTTTGTGTGTTTGTGCAGGAAAATAGGTTCTGAAAGCTAAAAGTTAGAAAACAAGCTAAAATTATCTAAGGGTTGACTGGTGGAAATAGAGTAAGAATTATTAGTTAAAGTACGATCCATACTCAGCCTCATACTAATGATCAGAGATGGTGTAATTTGGATGTTGATACCACAACTCATCTAATGACTCATGACTTAAGATACAAGTCGTACTATCATGCGTAGGTGGAAGTTCAGAAGAGGTGAAATTGATCCCAACGTATGAGCTATACCATGACCAACAAGACCTCTGAAATTGATAGTACAAGCCCATAGAATGGGTTCAAAATGACTGCAAATCAAGTTCAAGGCCACGAGTCGTAGTTTTAGACTATGAGTTGTGCAATGACCCATAGATTCTAGAAGAAATTCTTTGATTTTTTGAAAACCATGAGTCATGAGATACTGACCATTAGCCATACCTTCATTGTATGAGCAATACATTGCTAGCGGGCATGTAATCATATGCTATTTAGGGTAGGATTTATTTTAATTATAAATTCTTTCCTTAGGTATTCATTTACAGCTTACGCACCCTAAATACATTGTTACTTTGTGTGGCTTGAGGACATCTCTCTCTTTGGTTTTGAGAAATAACATCCATTTATTCTTGATTATTGATTGTATTCTAATAATTCATGATTCGGGATTTCATCTATTCAAATTGTAAGTTCATAATTATGCTTTCTATCATATATTTTGATTGTGCTCTTACAAACATGAATAGAAAAATCCCATAACTAGGGTTGTGAATACCATGATGAATTAATAAAGTAGGTTAAAGTACATAGTGATCCTTGAATGGTGTTCATGCATGTACTGTTCTTCACTTCGTATTGATTTCTTTTTAATGGTTGCAAACATTAGAACTTGCCTTAATTCTTAACTTGATTGATCTAAGAGGTATAAAATAGGAAAAGAGATTAACAGCGGAGATTTGAGGCTACCAACCCTTATCTAATAGCTTGATCCTTAACCATGAAAGCTAATCCAAGATTAAGGGTAAGGGTCCATATGCAAACACTCATTACCTAAATGATGATTCAGTGATATTCATCTAATTAGGGTCAAAGTCATTTAGGTGAACCTAACTTACTAATTTTGCATTCTAAGTATAGGGATAGATCACTAGTACACTACAGCTACTGAGTTATAAAATCATGGGGAACACAGTCCTAGTCCATTCTCACAGATTGGTACAATCAACAATTCAATACCCAGTCACTTGTTTAGTGAAAGCTTAGAAATTGTTACTTGTTACTTCAAAAAAAACCTTTGGAAATAAACGATTACAAGTTTAAATAACCATATTGACTTGGTTTCTAGACATATTCACTGTACTCCAACCTAGTTGGGTTTTATATTTGATCAAGGATCGTATATTACTTCACTGTGAGGTGTAATTTGGCTGACATCAATCTCCCTTCAAAGCTCCCCCAAAGTCCAAATTCATATGAAATGCAATAAAAATGAAGTTAGAGGGTTTCATCATGAACGTGAGGAGCCCTTTGCTATCATGGGGTCACTCTGACTGATCCATCATGAATACGATGGGTGCCTTAGCAAATGCAATAATCAACCCTAATCGACCCCCATCAAACCCTTCTTTGCAAACACAAAGTTCTCTTATGCAAATTTAAAGCTCCACCAACCTCACCTTTCGTGAACGTGATGCACCCATCACAAACGCAAAGGGTAAAAACCCCTTTATCAGCAACAAAAAAACCAATAGAAACCAAGTTAAAAACAAATTCTAAACGGACCCTCGGTATTTGTTTGGAGTCTCACAAATGCAAAACAAACATGCTACTCATCTGGCAAAGTCATTTTAGACTCAATGGAATCATCAAAATGACCAGTGGGGGTCATCTTGATCAAATGTTTACTGAACTCTGCACTTTAACAAAAATTCCAAAAACCTAACAAAGCACTCAAAATAAGTCTGTAAGCCTCGAGACCGGAACTAAAGGTCTCATTATACCAAAAACCACCTTTCGAAGCTAACGATATAGATGAAATTTTGATCCGATCCTGGTTTCCATGAATGTTGACCCAAGTCAAACATTTACAACATTAAAGCTTTAAACTAAAAGACTCCCTGAAAAAACTCAACTAAACCTCCAAGAATCATAGCACCTATCCCTGCTAACCATAAGTACTCTATAAAAGCTGCGGGAAGGGTAAAAATAGGAGAAAGATATGAAAAAACACAAAAATAACTAGGAGGGTCATTCCATCATCCACTACTCTAAAGGGTTTTGTCCTCAAAAGTTAGAGGATAAAAGGAACCTGAATGATCAAAAAGGTGAGGATTTCAGGTCTGTATGTACAACTTGGTCAACTAAGTAGCCTTCTCAATGAGACGATGCCTCCACTGAACTTTCAAGGATAGTAGCTCCTTAGACCTCAGTTTTTGTACCTATCTATCAGTAATAGCAACAGGCTTATCCTTGAAAGTTTAAATCTGATCTAGCTGAATTGAATACCACTAAAGCATGTGAGACTCATCTAAAATGTATCGCCTCAACATAAACACATGGAACATAGTGTGAACACCCAAAAGAGATGGATCTTAAAATGAATGATGAACCTAGTGTTGAGCTTGTCTTTCCTCCCGAACCTTATTATGCCCTTTATGGGAGACACCCAAAACTCCTTCTCCCAAACAATAAACTCCAAGTCACAAACCCTTCGATCAACATACCTCTTTTGCCTACTTTGATCTATACAGATCCTCTCCTAAATCTTTTGTACCCAATACATAGAATAATATAATAAGTCAGTGCCATAAGGCCTAAACTTGAAAACATCAACCCAACCCCCTGGAGACCTATACCTCCTACCATAAAATGCCTCAAATAGAGCCATTTGAATAATGGAATTATAGTTGTTATTATACGTAAACTCTTACAAACCCAAGAACTAGTCCCACTGACCCTCAAAATTAGTAACACATACTCGAAGCATGTCGTCATGAACCAAAATGGTTGATGAGCCAGGATTTTGCTACTAATTTAGCCTAAAACGGGTAAGAAATCAAAGTCCTCAGTGCCATTTTGAGCTAGTTTTAATGTTTGTTTGATTTTCAAGGTTGAAGACAAAAGATCACCAAAGGAGCTTGAAGAAGGCAAAGGAAGTAAAAAGATAGAGAGAAAAAATTGACAATTCATACCTGTATTCCTGAAATGAAGAGCAAAATTGATAAACAAACTAGGAATTTAGTAAAGTGGAAGACGATTGTGTACTTAGGAGAGAGACAAAAGTGTTTTGCCTAATTTTTCCAGTGCTTGGAATTTAACCTACGAACACCGCTTCAGCAGAAAATGACCGCTTTATTGGGCCTTGACCAAACATTGAATGGGCGATAAATCATACAAATGACCACTTAAGCAGCAACTGACTTGACTGAATTTTGACTGGGTGCTTAAGTGCACCAGTGACTGATAAAGCGTCAACTTTGGCTTGTCAAGTCCAGCAGCTACTATTAAGTTCACGATGTACACTTTAACTTTGGTGATTTGCCAATGAATTTGGCAAACAAAATACTCTAAAATAGTGTTCCACACCCCATTTTCAAGGTAGTACAACCCCAGACATCATTCCAATTAAATTTTTGCATCCAAACCTGTTTAAACCTTTTTAAAAACTCTAAAATTTTGTGGATTAGTCAAACATAAAATCCTAAGCTATTCTAAAAATAAAAATTTCAAGAATAACTTCAAAACTATTGAAAATAATGGATTGCCTCCCATCAAGCGCTTGATTTAATGTCGCAGCACGACGCAAGCAACCTTACCATTTATCTCTCCATTGAGAGGATATGAATCTTCTCCCCAACTTTAAATCAAGATTTTGATGACATTCTCAAGGTAAAGGTAAGGAAGCAATAAGAACAACTCTATCTCTTTATTTGGAGGATTTGAAACTTTTACCCAACTTCACATCAAAATTTCATTGAGGTTCATTGGATAATGGTAAGAAAATCAACAAGTCACTTCTTAGGACTTCAAGTGAGGAACATCATTTTTCCTCCTTGGTATGAAAAAATCCAAAATGTAGGACTTTGTCCCTCATCTCCTGAATTCTCTGTTTTCTCGATTATTTTGATTTCCATCTCATCAACGAAACACAACGTCAAAATATTTTATAAATAAGGTTTAAGCCTCTCTATTTTTGAATTTGTATCTTTCATGACATCTGATAAGTAGGTAATTTGGGCTCATATAGCCTAAAATTAGTGATAAATCAAGTCCTCAATGCCACTTTGAGTTAATTTTAATGTTAGTTTGGTTGGTTTCTAGGGTTGAATCCAAGAAGTGGTTGATAGAGCATAAGAAAGCAAAAAGATGAAGAATTGGAGCTAAAAAGCAAAGATGGCATTGTCCAAGCAGTTTGGTAGATAGCCAAACATCATGGTGTATGACCAAAGTTGAAGTTCCTCACCAAAGTTAACTATTTGTTCAAGTTTCAAAAGAAGAAGTTTAGCGATAAGAAGGAAGAGCTCGACGTATCACTGTGGGGTTCGGTGTATCGCCACGGGTTCAGCTTATCACCATGGGGTTTGGTGATTGTGGATGTCCATCGCCAAAGTGAATAGTTTCCAACCACTGAAGCTTAAGTTTAAAGCCAGTTTGGCAATAAATACTCACTTTGGTGCATCATCGTTGAGTTTGGTCATATTGTCTCTCTTTTGCTAAAGTGAACATGGTGGCATTTTCATAAATTCTTGGCTTTGTTATTGCTTCAGCTATAAAAGGCTTTTTGGCAGCTTTCAACCCTATTTTTTGCTAAAATTAAGATCTATAAACTTGTAATTAAAACCCTAGATTTTGGATTAGTCTATTTCTTGGTTTTCTACATTGAATTCAGATTATTACTTGTGAATATTTGGATCTTGATGGAGGATTTCAATGAGCATATGGGTATAATTTCCCTTTCTCTTACTATGCTTGGCTAATTTCTCCCACTTGGGGTTGTGTTATGATTAAGTAGTGATTATTACATGAGTAGTGTTTATTTTCTTTTCTAATTGATTAATTGTTATGGATCTAGCCATTACTTCATGCTATCAACCTAAAATTGGAGGTTTCAAACTCTAATTTAGCTTAGATCCTTTATCATCCTTGACAATGGGGACAAAGGTGAGGAGTAATGGTTAGAAATAACTTGATTCTTATCATTTAATGATTGATCTTAGACATAAGACTATCAAATTAAGGTATTTGATTGGTTATGAAGAAACACATGTGTGGTGTTTGAAAGAACCAACTGGTGAAATTTAGTTTTTTGTTGAAAGATTAACATTAAGACTCAAAACTAAGTCTATCTATGGTGTTAGTTGAAATAAAGAAAATGTTCACTTACCCATGTATGCATTCATATTCATGATAGCATAACCCCAAGTTATCTTTTCAATTAATTACAACTCTTTAGTACTCATTTTTGGTAACCAAACTCACAATTGATAATTTGAATACAAAAACATGCAAAACAAACCCCCTACTTTACTTTTATAGAATTTTAAATATTACAAGCAACAATCTAGTGGATTATTTCACTCTAAGATGAACCTCTCTCATTCATTCCCTATGGGATCAACCCCGACTCAAGAATTGGGTAAATATAGTACTAGCGATTGATTACATCATACCATTATAATTGAGCATTATCAGAAATAGCATCATTGCTAGAGAATGCAAGTTAGCATTCATTTTGTGTAGTGTTGTGAATTACTTATGTTAGCCATAGTTTGAATTTACTTTGTTTGTTGTTTTTGTTTTGTTTAGGTGAGAATATGAGACAACACAGTAATATGAGTCAACATGGTAGTGGTACCGCGACCTTTGAAGGGCAATTCAAGGATAATGACTATTTGGGAGATATCGAAAGAGCTAGTGTTATTCTCTTACCACCCACGGTGGATAATGCGACTTTATATGTCACTAGCGTCATGCTTCAAATGAAGGGGATGTTCGGTGGTCAACCACATAAATACTCAAACATGCACTTAAAGAATTTCATTAATGTTTGCACCCCTTTTGAAATTGCAAACACTTCCTAAGAATCCATCTGATTGAGATTATTCCCATTCTCCTTGATGGGTAAGGCAGTTATTTGGTTAAGAGAGTAGCCTGAAGGATCCATTACTTCATGGGTTGAGCTAACAGAAGCCTTTCTCAATAGGTTCTTCCTTCCTTCTTGCATGCTTCAACTTTGAGATGAGATAACAAATTTTTTCCAAGTAATTAGTAAAGCTCTACATGAGGCATGGCTAAGATTTAAGAAAAAGTTACTTCATTACCCAACCATGAATTGTCAGATAAGATATTGCTCCAAATCTTCTATTAGTCTTTGGACTCTTTCAATAAGACCATAGTGGACAACTTAGCTGGTGGGTGTATGATGAACCAAACATTTGGGATTGCTATGGGCTTGCTCTACCAAATAATGAAGAAAAATTAAGCTTGGAACACACAAGATATTGAGGTATCCATGGGGGCTCCCTCTGTGTTTTATGTGAGTCAAGAATAAAGGAAAAAGGATGAAGAAAGAGATGAAAACATGGCCAAGATTATGACACAAATGGATCTCTTAACAAAGCACTTCATGGGGTCAACCACCAAAGCAGTTAACATCATAACTTCAAGAGGAAACAAAGCTTATGAGGATGATGAGGCTGATTCACTTGATGAAGAGATCCATTCCTTATCAATTCAAATAAGGGTTTCCTGACCGACCTATCAAAGAGAGATAGAGATAGAGATTGGAGGGACAATGATCGAGAATGGAGATATCATAATTGTGATCATGATTCGAGGAATAAGGAATGAGAGAGAGATTATGATTAGATGGATAAGGAACATGACTATGATAGGTATGCCCCACCTCAAGATAGAAAAAAGCCTAAAGATTCAACCTCTGTAGACTTGGAAAATTACAAAAAGGAAGATGTGCTTGTTAGAATTCTCATAGGAATTGAAGGGAGTGACAAGGTGGTTAAATAAATTAAGAATGAATTCTCTCAACTAAACCAAATGGTCACTTCCCATGTAGCTTCAATTAAACAGCTTGAGACCCAATTTAGCCAAATCTAAGCTCACCTCAATCTTAGAAAAAAGAAAGGGCTCCCTAGTGACATCGTGACAAATCCCAAGAATGATGCTCATTGTATGGCCATTGTCACTCGGAGCAGAAATACACTTGGTGGTGAGGTAGTAGATCTTGATGATGACCCCAATGATAATGAGGTTGAAGAAAAAGCATGTGTGAAGAGAAAAAGGGTTGAAAATATGAATGAAGAAGTTCCTATTCCCAAAGAGTCGAAATTTGAGAAACCGGTGGAAGTTGAAAATGTGCTTAAGAATGAACAGAAACAACAAGTGGTCAACAAAAATGTCTCAAAATCAGAATAAAGCCCAGTTGCCTCAAGCCAACAATCAATATACCTCCTTCATTCCCACAAAGATTCAAGAAGGAAGAGTACGATGTTAAATTTAAGAAGTTTCTCTCTAAGTTCAAAAATTTATCCGTAAACATCCAGTTGGTAGAGGCCTTGCTTGAAATGTTCGATTATGCTAAGTTTATGAAGGAAGAGAATCATAGATTTTGAAATGGTTGAAGTGTCACATAATTATAGTCTGATAATGTCTAGTAACATGGTGGTGAAGAAAGAAAATTCGGGAGCTTTTCCCATTTCTTATACTATTGATGTTTATCAATTTGGTAAAGCCTTATGTAATCTAGGAGCGAGCATCAATTTGATTCCATTGGTTGTTTTCAAAAAGCTAGGATTAGGAGCTACCAAAGCCACTACTATAAGGCTATTGATGGTCGATCGATACATAAATAGATCGGTGTGAATCCTGTATGATGTGCTTATTTGAGTTGATCGATTCATATCCCCCCCACAATTTTGTTATTCTAGATTATGATATTGACTATGAGGTCCCCATCATTCTCAGTAGGCCCTTCTTGGCTACCGAGAGAACTCTTGTTGATGTAGAGTACGGTGAGTTTAAATTTTGGGTCAATGATGATGAAGTCTCCTTTAATATATGAAAGTTCATAAAGCAACCTTAAGATTTGTAAGTGATATAGGTTATTGATGTCACTGATGATGAGGTTACCAATGCATTAGAGGTGGATCTTATAAACAAGCCATTAGCGGCGGTCTTATGGTACTATGGGAGTGAATATATTGAAAAGGATGATAAGGTTGTACCTTCTTTGACCGGTCTTGGTTCATATAATAAGAACATGTATAAGCTTGACCTTAATCTAAAGAATCGGGAGAGTCCTCCTGCCAAGCCATCAATAGAAGAGCCTCCATAACTTGAACTCAAGTTGTTTCCTCCTCTTATTCTCTATGTATTTTTGGGGCAAGACAACACCTTTCCCTTCATTATAGAGGTGGACTTTTGTGGAGAGTCGAGTTCTTGAAATTGTATTGAAGAAATTTATAAGGGTTGTTAGATAGACTATCACCGATATTATCGGGATCTCTCCCGGTATTTGCACTCTTAAAATCAAGATGTAGCCTGAATGTGTGCCAAGTGTGAAATATCAAAGGAGTTTAAATCCTCCAATGTAAGAGGTGGTTAATAAGGAGACCATTAAATGGCTTGATGCGGGTGCAGTGTATCCCATCTTGGATAGCAATTGGGTGAGCCCAATATAATATGTGCCTAAGAAGGGAGGAATTATATTGGTTCCCAATGAAAATAATGTACTTGTCCCTATTATGCTAGTTTTGAGTTTGAGTATCATGGATTACTGGAAACTCAACTCATAGATGGAAAAAGACCATTTCCCTATGCCTTTCATGGATCAAATGCTAGATCATGTGGCGGGGAAAGGTTGGTATTATTTTCTTGATGGGTACTCCAGGAATAATTAAATTTCATAGCCCCCGAAGACCAAGAGAAGACCACTATCACATGTCCATATGGTACATTTGTGTTCAAATGCATGCCTTTTAGGTTATGTAATGCTTCTGCCACCTTCCAAAGGTGTATGTTGTCAATATTTTTGAACATAGGAGAAGACACTATGGAAGTCTTCATGGATAACTTTTTGGTAGTGGGTGATACATTTGAAGTTTGTCTTGAACATTTAAGGAAAGTTCTCCAATAGTCTATGAAAACGAATCTTGTTCTAAATTGGAAGAAATTCCATTTCATGGTAAAAGATGGAATTGTACTAAGGCATAAGATATTGGGATAAAGAAAATAAGTCGTCCAAGCCAAGGTTGAAATAATTACCAAGGTGCCTTCCAATCTCCGTTAAGGGTGTGTGAAGCTTCTTAGGACATGTCGGCTCCTATCGATGATTCATTAAGGATTTCTCCAAGATAGTCGATCCAATGTGTAAGCTTCTTGAAAAGAAAGACAAATTTGACTTTGATGGAGATTGTGTGAGAGTATTCAATTGCCTCAAAGAGAAGCTTGTATCGGCTCCGATCATTGTGGCCAAAATTGGTCACTTTCATTCGAATCAATGTGTGATGCAAGCGGATTGGCACTAGGTGAAATTTTTGGCCAAAGGAAGAACAAGTTTTTTTTCTTGGTCAACTATGCAAGTAAGTCCTTGAATGATGTTCAAAAAACCTACATGGTTACGAAAAAAAATTGTAACCCGTTGGCTATGCATTTGAAAAGTTTTATGCCTACTTGTTAGGCTCCAAAGTAATCATATCGACCATGCCGCTATTTGATACTTGATGGCTAAGAAGGAATCTAAACCACGGTTGATCTGTTGGATTTTGTTACTTCAAGAATTTGACTTTGAGGTCAAAGATAGAAAAGGGTGGGAGAACCAAGTGGAGGATTATTTATCCCACCTTGAATAGAATAATGAGAATTTGGGTGAAATCAACATTAATGAGGTTTTTCCTAATGAGCTTGTCATGGCTCTTTCAAGGGGTGCAGAACTATGGTATGCGGACTATGCAAACTATGTTGTGTGTGGTTTACTCCCCGGGGATATGAATCATTATCAAAAAAAGTAATTCCTCTATGATGTGACAAAATATTATTAGGATGAGTCCTATTTATTCAGTTAATGCATGGATGGAGTGATTTGTGGGTTTGTTATGGAATAAGAAATACAGCCCATGTATGAGTCTTTCCATTCTTTACAATTTGGTGTCACCATGGTGGTGTAAGGATGGTCGCTAAAGTTCTTCAAAGTTGTTTTTATTGGCCTATGCTTCATCGGGATGCTCATGATTTGGTCCAGTCTTTTGTGCAATGTCAAATGCAAGGAGTCATTTTAAGGATTCACGATATGCCCTTGAAGTCAAATTATTTAATGTGTGGGGCATTGATATCATGGTGCCCTTTGTAAGCTCATATAGGAATAAGTATATTTTGGTGGGCATTGATTATGTATCAAAGTGTATTGAGGCAATTTCCTTAACAAATAATGAGAGTAAAAGTATCATGTTTTTCTTGAGGAAGTATATCTTTGCAAGGTTTGGGACTCCTCGAGCAATCATTACTGACGGTGACTCTAATTTTTGCAATAAAGTGTTTGGTGCATTGCTCGAAAAGTATGAAGTCAAATGTAAGGTAGCTACCCTATACCATCCTCAAATGAATGGCCAAGTTGAAGTATAAAATAGGGAGATTAAATCAATCTTAGAGAAAATAATTAATAGTCGAACCAATTGGGTGAGACAATAGAATGACGCTCTTTGGGCGTACTGAACAGCTTTCAAAATGCCAATTGGAATGTCTCCCTATCAACTTATTTTTGGAAGGCGTGTCACCTACCGGTTGACCTAGAACATTGTTCTTTTTTTGATATGATGAAGCTAAACATGGATTGGGAGGAAGCCTCTAATTCTAGAGTGGAGCAATTGCAAGAATTGAAGGAATTTTACCTTCGGGCTTATGAATGCTCTGCTCTACATGAAGAGCAAATGGAGAGGTGGCATGATTCCAAGATATTTAAGAGGGAGTTTTAAGTGGGGAATGAAGTGTTTCTTTTTAACTCAAGGTTGAAACTCTTGCGGGCAAACTGAAGTTGAAATGGTTGGTCCATTTCAAAGTGGTGAATGCTTATCTTAATGGTGCAATTGAGTTGGAGGATCATGATAAGAGAAGTTTCACGGTGAATGGCCAACGTTTGATACATTTCTACATTGGTGGCCTTAGAGTTTCTAAAGTTGAGGCACTTCATTTCAAAGATGTTTGATTTATAAGAAGAGACGTCGTGCCATGATGATAACTAAGGCGATTCTTGGGAGGGAACCCAAGTTTTAGTTTATTATTTTGAATAATGTTTGTTGCATGGTATAGGTATGTGATGGGGTTGGAATGTGGGACACATATCACAAAACAAGTTCGAGTAGAGAAATATGGGAGATCAACATTGAGCTCCAAGGAAGTGGCTTTGGTGATTTGCCAATCACTTCGGTGTATCACCCAACTCTTTGCCTAACTCGGTCTCCCAAGTCATGTGAACTGTTAAATTTGACGATGCTGCTTAAAATTTTTGTGAATCACTGAATACTTTAGCGATGTACTTTCCTATCACTGAAGTCCTTCACCCAATCAAGCGTCCAAGCTATGGAAACTGTTACTTTTGGTGATGTTCTACACATTTTGGCACTTCGCTGAACACTTAGGCGATGCACCTGTCTTTCGCTGAACTCATAGGTATTTAAAGAGGCAATAATTTGACTTCTTGACTTTGTCCATTCCACTTCTAAGTTTTCATATCCTTAACCTTACCATCCTTTTCTATTTCTCTTGCACTATATAACCAACACACACTCATAATTTCATCCCACCACACTCGAATTGCAACCACTACTGCACACACACCACCACCGTCATTATTATTTATTCATCAAAACCCTATCTCTATTGCTCTATCACTGTGCTTGAATCATTTTCTATCTCCTATCTACAGGTTAGAATTCTTGGTTTGATTTTGCAAGGATATTACTGTTTATACTTGTCGATTGCTTGTTATCCATAATATTAGTGTTTGTGTTTTGAGCTTAGATCTGAAATAGCGATTGTTTTTGCTTGATTTTGTCTCAATTGGTTAACGAATAATTAGGGTTACTCAATTTGGGCATGAATGTCTTTTAATTTTGCTCTTATTATCAAATTGGGCTTAAATTCTTGTCAGTGGGTTGGATTTCATTGAAGGGGTGTTAATTTTGAATTGATTATATGGATAGAATTTTAAATTTGAATGAATTTTCCCAATGATATATTGGGTGATGTTGTTTGTAAGGGAAATTATCAAATACGTTGCTCTGGTGTTGAAATCTAAGGAAGTCTGAGTACCCATGGTCATAAAATCTTGAAATCACCATTGAAATGGCTTGAGGATTGCAAAAGTGCTCCCCATATCGCCTAAAGTGATAGTTGAGATTGGACAATTAAGATGTAAGTTTGGTGATGCCTTACAAGTTGGGCAATGCTCAGGAAGTATCACCAAACTATTTGGCACATCGGTAAACTCTAACTTTCCTTTGCCAGGCCAGACTCTGTCTTGCCAACTATTAGTTTGGTAAAAGAGGTTAAGGTTTGCCGAACTCTTTGGCGATTGCCGAAGTACTTTGGTGATGTACCTCTGGTATATTTTTGTATTGTCTAACCTTGGTCTAGTACATTGCTTATTTTATATGCAAATATGGTTAGACCCAAGCACATCACAAAGAAACACACATGTACTCCTCCTTCTACATCAAAGATCTCCAAAGAGGTCTCAATTTTGGAAAGATCACAAGCTGAAAGAAATGTTCAAAAGAAGAAAAGGGTGGAAGCTGAAAAAGGGAAAGGAAAAACTCTGATCATTGAGGAGTCAAGCTCAGAACATAACTCCAACTCTAAGATGTATAATGTATCTACTTCGGAGGAGCAACACCACTCCAATCCATAAACCACTAACTAATTTGAGAGCTGCTCAAAAGAAAAAAAAAGGGTTGAAAGAAGCTCCAATGTTGCCTTAGAGCCTCAACCCATGGTAGTTCTTTGATTCCTCAATCATCTTAAAGATCTCATAAAACGTTTAATAATTGGGGAACAATACTTGAGCCTAAATGGATTTGAGGGAAAACACCCCAAAGTTTTAGCGTCTTTGAGGTATCATGACTTTGAAGTCTTTACTGATCCTCTAAAGCCATATGTGGAAAACTGGGTGTGTGAATTTTATGAAGCCCATGGAAAGTTATTGCTTCCAAGAGAAAGAAAAGCAAACCCCAAGAGATGAAAGATTTTGTAATGGTTCGCACTATGAAAGTCAAGTGTGATAAGAGACTCATCAATTTGAATTATAGATGCAAGATGGATAATCCACATTGCTTTGTTGTTTGAGAATTAAAAGAAGTTGATGATCTTCGAGGTTGGTTAGTCCCTTTGTTGAGTGATGGTACACCCCGTGGATTGCACCGGGGGGCCCCTATTAAGAAGAGTGATATCAATATTGAGGCCCAATATTGGTTGAATTTCATTTGTAGCAAACTAATGCCCTCCCAAAATGAGGCATTCCTCTGGCACCCTAGGGAAGTATTACTGGGCACCATCATTATGAAAGAAAGGATGAATCTACCCTCAATAATTGCTCTAGATATTACGATGTGGGACAAACAAAAGTATACTTCCCTGTGATTCCTTTGTCTTATTACTGAGTTGTTCAGTCGGGCAAAGGTTCCTTTTGACAAGAAGGATGTTGAGTACACCCCTACCTCTACTGCTGACATTACAAGACTTGAAACTGTGCAAGTTGAGAAGAAGAAGAAAACCTAGGTGGATTCTTCCTCGATAATTGACATTAAGACAATTGATAGTTGAGACAACCAGCCCACTCCTACTGATGTACATGTTGCCCCTCCAGACTCCTCTATAGTTCCTTTCTCCCAGCCTCCTAGATCTATTGCCCCCGGTCCTCATCCATACACTACTCTGGGCATTTTGGGGACCCCATTAACTTAGGCTACCATTATTTGGATGGGCTATTTAACTTATCTGGATGATATGATCAACCAGATTAAAGGTCCAAATGCCCAAGATGATTACAAATACTATTAAGGTAGCTTTGGTTCCAATTACTGAGGAGATCCGGGGTATCTAGTTAACACTTCAAGCTTATGGCACAAAGCTCAATGAGATAAGTTTGTTGAAGCAGACCTCCACAAAGGATAAGTAGTTGGACTTGCTGAAGACCGAGCTCACTTCATTGCAAACTCATATGGAGTAGATGCCTTAATATCTATGAAATATTATAATTATAAAATATTAGTATATGTGTAAAGTTTACAAGATATGTATGAATTAGTAATATTCTATTATGACAAAGTTACATGTGTTATATTATTTTAATATTATTATCCATTAGTAGATAAGATTTCAACCTTATGGGGATTGTTCTAGTAAATACGTGGCAAATATTGGACATTCATCTCATTTGCTAAATCAAAAAAAAAAATTTGCCGACTCAAATATTTTACTCATATCATATTCAATTATATATATCATGTTTATAAGTATGTTAGCTCCTTTATAGGAAGAGTACCTCATGAATATATATTAATTACACCCAGTTATACTAATTTTCAACTTTGGCAATTAAGTGTATGAGTTCCTTACAGATTGTCTTGGTATTTGGGTTTCGGAAATGTCTAACTTGTTGCGGGTTGCAACGGATGCGTGGCCTGCACTTTTGTAATAGCTTGGAGAAGTTATCATATGCTATCTAAAGGCTATTCTCTTCTTTTCATGGCATGATTCTTGATTTCATGAGTTTTGAATCTAGTGTACCCTTGAGGGATATCTCATAGAGCTTCCCGATTATATTGTTCTCACATACTTGAAATAATTTTCCTTGTTGAGAACCCATGTTTATGTGGATGTAGTGCCTAGTTGGAAAGTAAAGAAATGGAAAAACTCTAGTCATAAAGATAGTTCGTATGCGATCAAACACTATAATCAAGGAAAGATTGGGGTTTATATCCAAAGGTCTATGTAAGTAACTTAAGCACATTTTGAAATTGTACATAGTTTAGTAAACATAGCATATCTCATTGCGTAGAACTTCTTTCTAAGTGAAAATTAGGTTTTGGAAAGCTACCACTTTATGCATATCTTGTGTTTATTCTGGACTCTTTGCAACCCCAAGACATAAACCTACAACTTTCATGAAGGCTATAAAGCTTGGTTTTTTCATTTACCTATTCAAAAATAAGTTACAACACTAGACAGTGGGGCTATCCAGGCTTACAATTTTAAGGACTTAGTGAAATTTGTATAAATTAGGCTTAGTTTTGATGTTAATCTAGATTCATATCAACTTGCTGGAGTCACTGAAAATTCAAAAGATATTTAATTATGTGTTCAAGGTTGTATATACTCGTGTACAAGCTGAGGAACTTGAAACAATTATTTGGATTACGATTTGAACTCTTCATGCTACGATTGGACTATTTATGTGTTAAAAGACTAAGGTTTGGGTATTATCTTGAACTTGACTTTTTTAACTGCTGGAGTATTTGAAATACTATCTTGGTACCTTGGTCACATTCTTGTCACCTTATATTATCATGTTGGTACCCCTGAAGTCTTACAAGACACTTATGTAACTCACCCACTTGTACAGATTGCTTGATCACTTGGAATTCTTATTCGGAATATGTCCTTCTTGTGGCTGTGACTTTGTCACTATTGGCATACCAATTGATTCGGATCTTTTTCCATCTTGACTATGGATTTGTGGTTCATCTAAATTATGGAAGTTCTCCATTTTAAGTGCGAACTAGAAATCCATTTTTAATATGCTTTTTGAATCTCTTGATTATTGGGTTTTGACCCTTCATGATACAGGGTTTCGACCCTTCTTGATATAGAGCTCTGATCCTTCTCGATATTTAATTATGATTGGACTGACATCATGATGTACATATTAGGAAAAACTTATTACTTGACCTCTTGTGAAGTTATTCTATAAGCTTTCTTGACACTTAGGTCCTTAAATATCAAATTTGATGCTTTTGCAAACTAGAAGGCCATTTTTAATATGGTTCTTGATTATTGGGTTTCAGCCCGACTTGATACGGGGCTTCGGTCCTTCTCCAAATTTGATTATGTTTGTTGTGATGGCATGAACCTTAAGTATCAAATTTGATACATTTGTTGTATTCATTTTCTTGATTTATGTCGAGCTTATGGGGGATCGTCTAGATTGTTGTTTAGCTATTATGGTAGAATTTGGGTCAGGAGCCATTAGATTGTCTTGTAACCATTCCTGACTCTCCTTCCCGAGTACATTTAGAATATGATAATATCTACTAGCTTGATTTAATTAAGTTAACTATTAATTGGTTATAGTTTTAAGGTCTAATCCATGAGAAGGTAAGCACTTTTAGGTTAACCTTGACTCTCCACTTGATTATCTATAGTACTTGATTATTTCAGATAAGCTATTCATAGATTTCATGATCTAATAAGCACACTCATATTATCTTTGACCCCTATCTGTATTTACATTCATTACTTCATGATACCTTCTCAATTATTATTCGTCTTATATTCTCTGTACATTATTTCATACTGATGTCCCTATTGCCTGAGGGGCACTGCATTCATGCCTATAGTTTATCAGGTAAAAAGAGGTCCTTATTGCATGTTGTCTAGGTCACTTGAGGATTGGTACGCTCTATTCTTTCCAGAGTTGCTGAGTCTGGAGTCCTCTTCCACTTTGCATAGCTAATGGGTATGTCAGGGCCTTGTCCTGACTAGTTGTTAATGGTTCTTCATCTTAGAGGCTTGAATATGTTTGTTATGGGTATGTGAGTCAGTTGTGGCCTTATTGTTAGTTGTATTCTTGGTTTTGTCCTTGCCGGCCTTGTGTATATTTTCGTTTGATAGGCTGGCTTCCGTACAATTTGTGATGTAAGGCAACCTTATTAGTCAATTGTATTATTCTCTTGCTTTTATATTATGAATGATTGGTGTCATTCGGGCATCGTTGGCTAACGTAGGTTATTTTATTTTGTTGGGTAGTTGTTGGTTTGCTCAGTCAAGTAAGGCATTGGGTGTCAGTTATGCCCCTCTATGTTTGGGGCATGACTAACTTGGTATCAGAGCAATGTCGTATCCTAGGGAGTCAGCAAGTTGTGTCAAATAGAGTCTTGTTTACAAATGCATTGTGTACTACATTGTATAAGGAGAATGCTATAGGGCATGTAAGTTGGTTGCCTTTCTTTTGTCCAAATCATGCGATAAAGCTAAGTCAGGATGGGTTGTTTGTGACACACCCTCATTTAAGAGTTACCCAAATTTTGCCTATTAAGGGGCAAACTTAGTCTAGTCCAAGCAGCCAAGTGCTAGTATTACAGTGAGGATAACTTCCAGTTATACTCACTTAATATATGGATGACTTCTATAGATTGTATGCCTCAGATATCTCAGGCTGGTAAGTAACTATGGTTTTGTTGTCAAAGATTAAAAGGAATTGTTGCTTGATCTTAGTTAGGATAGAACAAAATTAAGGGATAGACAGGACTAAGGTGTATGGAGGTGCCTAGAATAACAAGATGTTTGGTAACTGATAATTGTTTTAAATAAGCAATGCATGCATTTGAAATTAGTAGTGTGACACCAGAGTAATTTGAGTTGAGTAGTTATGAAAAGGTAAAGCTTTCAGTTAGGACATAGTTTTTCTATGGAGAGAGGGATGATAGCATAACTTGCAAGAATATCAGTTATTTACTAGATTAAGCCACTATAAGTTCGTATGCAATATGCATTTTATAATTAACCAGTGGTGCTATCATGCCTTATAGTTTTTATGGATTTGAATTAGTAAGTACTTGTATTTTCTTTTGTTGATAAATATATGTGATAAGTTAGGTTATTGGTTGTTAAGTGTTAAATGTATCGTGCTGCTATAAGGACCAAGTTTATGATGGTTTCTCAACTATGAGTCCTTACTAGATATAAGATTATGAGAGCTTACTCTATAAGAGTCTCATGTTGTAGTATTAGGATCTCCACCACATTAGTACATGTCTTGTCATTTGACCTTTGGCTCATTTAGTCGATTTCGACCATGACTACTAAGTCTTTGTTTGATCCTATAGTACCTTATTTAATTTTTTAGGATAACTGAACTATTTAGAGGCAGAGTCATGAGATGTTAATGTTATTAAGGTATATCCTTTTGAGGTAGTAAGACAATCAATGAGAATTATGTATGATAAGTAAGTATATGTTAGTGCACGATAATAATAAGATATAGTATTAGTTCTAGCTAAACTTATTTGGGAATAACTTTATTTGTTGGTCTGTCGAGGTTTACTTGTTAGCCATTGAGGCTTATTTGTTGATTTGCTGAAAATTTGATTGTCATTTTATCGAGATTTAGTTGCTAGTCACAAAGATTTACTCAATTATTGAGTAGGATTTACTTGTGTGTATAACTAATTTATTGTATTCTATCTTCATTTAAGATCGCTTGCTTATAGAGAGCGCCAAATGAACCAATATTGACAGGCTATACTCTTTGTAAAAGACCTATTTACATTCTATTTTTTATAAGAAAGAGAACCGCATGCTACATAATTTACAGATTACTTGCTTGTACACATTATCTCCCTTTAAGATTGCTTGATCACAGGATTACGTGCACACCCATTAAAGAATATACACTCTCATGTCGTAGGTTATTTTTTCATATGTCATAGACCTTATAAGTGACTTGTTTATATGACACATGCCTTGTTCGTCGTTACTTAAGTGTTAATTGTTTTCCAAAGTTCCTATAATTCTAGGGTCTAAGTTTAATCGATTTTATGATGTTTGATTAACTGTTTGTTAGATGGAAGTGTATCTGAGATAAGAGTACAAGTTACATACCTTTAGGACACCAGTCTGCATAACTCAGCAATTGCATAACATGTGTCCCTTAACGACTATTTACTTGGATCACTTGTGTTATAAATCGTATGTTTTTAAGACTCCCGCTACCTAGACCATTTCTTTTAAATTATGTGTTCTCACCAAATATGTGTTTATATGAAAAACCTCCCCCTGAGTAGTAACTCATAATGCTCATCATTTCTTAAAATAGAATTTTGCATGTTATTGATCTCAAAGATCACTTGTTCATATGTATGTGCTTATGCATCAGGGATTCACTAAGTGCATGTAAAAATAAAAAATAAAAATAAAATTATTATACATATTTCCTGTTTGCGAGAATACACCAATAATTTTTATATTATAGTGTATTTTTTTGTTTACTACTTGTTGTAGGGGCCACTAATACATATGTTGTCTGATAATCTATGGATTATTTGAACATACAATTACATGTTTTTATGATTTTACCATGTATTCAACATATTCCTAAGGGATTACACGTTCACAAGATGATAACGTTTCGTTTAGTTTTTTATGATTAAGTTCCCCTATATGCTCAGTTACTTGAACTTTATGACTTTTACGTGACTGAATTGCTTTTGTGTCTTATATTTTTCAATGCACACCTACTGGAGTACATACATAAAGTTAAATCACTCTCTTAAGCGCAAAATATGTTATATGTTGATTAGCAGGATTTCGTCAATCATAGCTTTGTTGCTATGTTTTGTATTGCATTGTGAGGTGCGTAAATTGATTTTACCTGAGTTTCAAATTTGGAATAGTACCATAAACAAAGGAAACTCTACGGGAAAGTTCAAAAGATTTCCTAACCTTAGCCCCATAAACAAAAACTTTCATTGAGGACGAATGCTCCTAAGGGGGAAGGATGTAACACCCCATATGTTTGATATTATTTATTGTTTTGTGTTGATGGTTTACAAGCCTAAATTTGAGAATTTATTTATAATACTCGGCATGTACGGGGACACCCGATTCAATTAGAATTTAAGAATAACATTTTTATTCTAGATGCCTTAATATCCATGAAATATTATAATTATAAAATATCAGTGTATGTGTAAATTTTATAAGATATGTATGATTTAGTAATATTTTAGTATGACAAAGCTATATGTGTTATATTATTATCCAGTAGTAGATAAGATTGCAACCTTGTGGGGATTGTTCTAGTAAATACGTGGTAAATATTGGTCATTCACCTCATTTGCTAAATCAAAAAAAAAGTTTGTCGACTCAAATATTTTACTTATATCATCTTCAGTTATATATATCATGTTTATAAGTATGTTAGCTCCTTTACAGGAAGAGTACATCATGAATATATATTAATTACAGCTGGTTATATTAATTTTCAACCTCGACAATTAAGTGTATGTGTTCCTTATGGATTGTCTTGGCATTTGGGTTTAGGAAATGTCTAATTTGTTGTGGGTTGCAACGGGTGCGTGGCCAGCATTTTGTAGTAGCTTGGAGAAGTTAGCATATGGTATGTAATGGCTATTCTCTTCTTTTCCTGGAATAATTCTGGATTTCATGATTTTTGAATCTAGTGTACCCTTGAGGGATATCTTGTAGAGCTTCCCGATTATATTGTTCTCACTCATTTGAAATAGTTTTCCCTGTCAAGAACC
Source organism: Capsicum rhomboideum (assembly GCA_031232105.1). Taxonomy (NCBI): domain Eukaryota; kingdom Viridiplantae; phylum Streptophyta; class Magnoliopsida; order Solanales; family Solanaceae; genus Capsicum; species Capsicum rhomboideum. The sequence continues at coordinate 48,398,677 of CP124716.1, read as the reverse complement.
CATGTTTATATGGATGTAGTTGATGAGTCGGTAAATTGTGCCTCATTTGCCTTAAAATTAGGAAGAGAACATGTCCTCAATGCTAAATTGAAGCGTTTTTAATGTTGATTTGGTTTGATTTCAGGGTAAAGACCTAGAAGTGATCAAAATAGCAACAAGGAGCGAAAAGAGGTGAAAAGATGGAAGAATGAAGCAAAAATTGTATTAAGGCACAAAAGAGACACTTTGGAACATCTCCGAATTGAGTGGAGGGTTGCCAATTGATCATCTTCATCTCCAAATCTAACAGAAAAAGGCCAAGAAAAAAAGAAACAAACCAGCGACGCATCGGACAAATCAGCGCATTACTGAACCAATCGGCGGACCAAGTCTTGCATTGCCAAAAGGAACAGAAGCCTACCCCTGGATCTTGCCATATTGATGAATCGGTGAAGCCATGTACAATTTTATGCATCTCCGTCTTGTTAGGCAATGGATTTTACTCAGCCGAATTATCAAGCGGCGGCATTTCTGTAATTATGTGGCTTATTTTTCCTGATGCTATTTAAGCCTTTGTGGTCATTGGAAACTCTATCTTTTGTCAATTTTGTGTATGCTTGAGTTTTTAACCAAACCCTAATCTTGGGATTTACTACTCTTAGCTTGAAATTTAGAGTTTTCTTGTGAAACGTTTGGATTCTTTGACGGATATGGAAGAAGAATTTGGTATAATTTATTATTCCTTCGTTATAAGTAGCTAATTTCTCATACTTGGGGTTATGTATCATTAAGTAGTGATTATGTGTGGGTAGTGATTATTTACCTTTGAATTAGATTGTATATTATGATTTTAGCTAAATCTCTTTGAATTAACTTATATATTGAGGTTGCAAACTTAGTCTATGCTTGGATTTCTTGTATTGCTTGAAAGGGGATACAAGAGTAGATTTAGCTTACGAAACTTGAGTTGTACTCATTTAAGTTTTAATTCTAGTGATAGATTATCCAATCTAAGGCAAATGGTTATTTAGTTGTGTAGACACTTGGGTGTTCGAGAGAAGCCCATGTGAGATTTGGTTTTGGATTGAGAAATCATTTCCAATATCTAAAATCATGCCTAATCATGATTAGCAATCGAATCTTAGGTGTATTTTACTTACCCATACATATAACCATTCTCGAGAAGGCATAACCCTAAGTACTTTAATTAACTTGAATACAATCTCATTACATATTGCTTTGGCAAACCAATCATTGACATTATTAACTTGATACTAAGAAGTTATTCAAACAACCACCCCCCTCCCCATTTTACTTTTATGTTTAATTTTAACATTGTGTGCGAGCCTAGAGTAGTTTGTGACACTTAAGAGTGAAACTAGCGCTCTGATTCCCTGTGGATTCAACCCCGACTCCTAGTTGGGTAAAATATATTGTTAATGACTGTGTACATTTACAATTGAAAGTGTATTTGAGTATTATCAAAAATGGCAATGTTGCTCGGGAATGAAATGTAGCGTGCATTCTTTTTAGTGTTATAAATTACTTGGTGTTAGCCATAGTGTAATTTTTAATTTGTTTATTATTTTTGTTTTCTTCAGGTGACAACCAAAGTCTTCACGAATCAATGAGTCAAAATGGTAGCAATACCGGTTCTTTCGACGGACATTCGATGATGAAGACCATTTGGGAGCGTCAGGAGAGCTAGTGCCATCCGCATCCCACCTACGGAGGGTAATGGAGTGTTCCATTTTACTAGTATAATGCTACTTCAAATTAAGGGATTATTTGGGGCTCAGGACCATGAAGACACCAACCTTCATTTGACGAATTTCATTGATGTGTGCATTCCGTTTGATATTGCACACATTTTGCAAGAATCCATCCGGTTGAGACTTTTTCCTTTCTCTCTAATGGGGGAGGTTGTATTGTGATTGCTGAAATTGTCTGTGGGTTCAATAACTACATGGGTGGAATTAACGAAAGCATTCTTGTATCAATTCTTTCCACCATCTCGGATGTTGCAATTGAGAGACGAGATTATTAACTTTTGCCAATTGAGTGGAGAACCATTACATGAAGCTTGGCAAAGGTTTAACAAGAAATTGTTGCAATGTTCGACTCATGAAGTCCCATACAAGATGCTCTTTCAAATCTTTGATCGAGCATTGGATCAATTGAATAAGACAGTTGCGGATAATGCGATCGGAGGATCTATAGTGAAGCAAACTTATGGTGTGGTATTTGCATTATTATATCAAGTTACCAAGCAAAGTCGAGGTTAGCATACAAGAGATTTTGAGGTGGTCTTGAGGGCTCCCTCCGCATCTTTTGGGAACTAAGAGCAAAGAAAGAAGGATGAGGAGAGAGATGAGAATATGGAAAATATAATGATGCAACTAGACCTCCTCAACAAACATGTAATAGGTTCAATTCCAAGGCGGTAAATGTCGTGGCTTCTAAGGGTGCTAAAGCATATGATGAAGATGAGGCGGTAGCTCTTGATGAAGAAATCCAATTTATGTCCAATTAAGTGGTGGGGTCCCGACCTACCTATCAAAGGCTAGGTGGGAATCAAGGTTGGAAGGATAGAAAATGCAATTGTAAAGATCGTGATCGAGACAAAAATTGGAGGGATAAGAAAAGGGATAGAGATCAAGATTAGAGAAACAAGGATAGGGAATATGATAGGTATGTTACTCCATATGATCGGGCCAAGAGTAAAGAAACCACATCTATTGATCAGGAGAATAATAAGAATAAAGATGTACTTGCTCGCATCCTTATGGGGGTTGAAGGAAATGATAAGATGTTAAGTGAAATGAAGAGTGATTTTTTGTAACTCAACCAAACTGTCACTTCACACTCGCCCTCAATCAAACAACTTAAAACCCAATTGGGTCAAATTTCCTCCCATTTAAATGCAAGGCAAAAAGGAGGTCTCCCCAGTAATATGGTGTCAAACCCGAAGAATGATGCTCACATGATGGCAATTGTTACTAGAAGTGGGAGAACTCTTGGGAATGATATGGTGAATCTTAATGATGACCCTAGTGATAAGGATGTTGGAAAACAAGTTAGCAGAAAGAGAAAGCGACTTAATAAGTCACAAGATAAGCCAAATGTTGAAAAGCCAAGACAAGTGGAAGAGAATGTCGTAGATGAAGAAGTACCACAAGCGGTTGAAAGTAATGTTTCAAAACTAAATGAAAACCCGATGATCTCAAATTCGCAAGTCAAAATATCTCCTTCATTTCCACAAAGGCTCAAGAAGAAAGAAGATGATTCCAAGTTTAAGAAGTTTCTCTGGAAATTTTGCAACCTATCGGTAAACATCTCGAGGTTTTACAAGAGATGCCCGGGTATGCTAAATTCATGAAGGACTTGGTGACATAGAAATGAGTTATGGATTTTAAAACAATTGAAGTGACTCGCAATTGTAGTGCAATCATGACTAGCCAAATGATTGTGAAAAAGAAAGACTCGGGAGCTTTTACCATTCCATGCACTATTGGGGTATACTAGTTTGAAAAAGCACTATGTGGTCTTGGGCCAAGTATTAATTTGATGCCATTATCCATATACCACAATCTAGGTTTGGGTGCTCCCAAGTCAACCACAATGAGACTTTTTATGGTTGATTGTTCTATTAAGAAGTCTGTGGGTGTGTTGTATGATGTACTTGTAAAGGTGGACTGTTTCATCTTTTGAGAAAATTTTATGATTCTAGATTGCAAAATTAATCATGAGGTCCCTATTATTCTTGGTAAGCCATTATTGTCTACCAGTCGGGATTTGGTTGATGTCTAGTATGGTGAGATGAAGTTTTGGGTCAACAATGAAGAAGTGTCATTTGATGTGTGTAAGTCATTGAAGCAACCCATGGACCTACAAGACGTCTCCATAATTGATGTGATAGATGATGAAGTGACTAAGGCCATGGAACTGAACTTTATTAGTGAGCCATTAGCAGGAGTGTTGTGGAACTATGGAAGTGATGATATTGAGAAATATGATGAAGTTGTGGCCTCTTTTCAAGGTGTTGGTTTTTTTTTACACGAAAAACCCTTGCAAGCTTGATCTTAACTTAAAAAATTGGGACAGTCCTCCTGCTAAGCCCTCAATTATAGAGCCACAAAAACTTGAACTCAAACTGCTACCACCACACCTACGTTATGTATTCTTGGGAGAAAATAACACCCTACCCATTATAATTGCATGAGATTTGATGCCATGGCAAGTTTAAGAATTGAAGTCGGTAGTGAGAAGATATATAAGGGCTATTTTTTGGACCATAGCCGATATTATCAGGATTGCACCCAGTATTTGCACCCACAAGATAAAGTTGGATCTCTATTTTGCACCAAGTGTTGAGCATCAAAGGAGGTTATATCCTCCGATGCTAGAGATTGTGAAAAAGGAAATCATTAAGTGGCTAGATGCAGGTGTAGTCTATCCTATCTAGGATAAGAACAATGATCTTATATTCATCCATCCGGTAATGGGTTGGAGAGTGTGTATTGCTTATAGAAAGTTGAATAGAAGGACCACTTCCCCATGCCCTTCATGGATCAAATGCTTGATAGGCTATCAGGAAGAGGTTGGTATTGTTTCCTCTATGGATACTTGGGTTACAATCAAATTTTAATAGCACCCAAAGATTAAGAAAAAACTACCTTCACTTGTCCTTATGGAACTTTCTCTTTCAAGTGCTTTATATATTTTTAGTGTAACACCCCGTATACTCCCAACCCTACTTGATGACGTTGAACAATGTTTACTTAGGTGTTGAGAGATATACGCATTTATTTTGTAATATTAATGATGAGAAAATTTAAATTTGGCCTCGTACATGTGATTAGCCTTTCATAGGAGGTGTTTTGTGATTTTCGTGGAGCACTTGTGGGGTTCAAAATGAGTCTAAGAGTACCTCTAAACAAATTATATTAAGGCTAAGAAGTAAGTTAAAGAATAGGACTTGAAGTATCTAACCAAACCCGCGAAAAAAAGTCGAAAAACAAAATTTTTGAAAAAACTAAGGCCCAGGTGTGCCAGAGGGAGTGCCACGCCACTCTGGGCCAAATTTTTTTTCCCAGAGGCAGCAAGATGGCGAGCCCAAGGGCGTGCCAGGATGGATTTTTCAATTTTTCGAAAGTTGGAAATTTTTTAAGTCCAAAGGGTACCCGGGGACGTATCGAGCCGATTTTTGCCACGTTTCTTCTACAAACATGAGCATGAAATGATTGAAGTATTATGTTGGTATGATAAAATTACTCGAGAACGAATTTGGCATCAAAATGATGATTTTACCCTTTTGGTCAAAATAGGCCATACGTGGCTAGAATCGCTTGCTTTTGGGATTGAGGCTACAAATATAAATCTCGTGAGTGGGAATATCGTTGTAACGCGTATATAATGTATTACACATTGATGTTAGTGAGTTAAGATGATATGGGCTATTGGGCCTAATTGGAGACCAAAATAAACAAAACATGAAAGGCCCAATGGGTCAAAATGACCCATTCTTGCCTTGACTTGTCAATGTTGGAATTAATGGCTAAGGATGACTTTAAGAGGTTAGAAAAGGTGGCCAAAAAAATCAGATTTTTAATCTCAAAGGGTCACATGCCATTCTAGACATTTCTACAACATTTCCACAAGACCTTTCTCAAGCCTTTCAAACCCTAAGGCTTTTTTGGACAAGATCATCATCTTTCAAGCTTGGGTAAGTGATTATTATTGTACTTTAGCATATTATAAGCATGAAATATTATGTAAATCATGTTGTTTATGCTTGGAAGGGTTGGACATGGCACTTTTGGTTTTTGTTAAAAAGATGTGTTATCCATGGGATTGTAACTTGAATTATGACTTGTGGTTTTGATGAAAGAGCATGGTATGGATGAAATAACAACATGTATGGTGTTATTATGGTCCTAAACTTGTTATATTTCTGTAAGTGTAAATTATGGGATTTTGGCTGATTTGTTGTTGTGAGGTGTATTGAAGTAAATTGATGGCATAATTGTGATGTTGCGATGATGGAGAGTGGAAAGTATGAACTTGGTGTGACATGCTCTTGGTTATCATGTATTGGTCAATGTATGGAATATTGTGGTATTATTGGTATAATAATTTCATAAATGGTATTGTCAAGGGGGATATGACATATTAAAGCCAAACATGTAACTCATTGTTATTGTATGCCATTGTAAGGTAGTTGGTGGTTAATGTTGGTTCCGTTATGTACTTGTGATGTAGAGTGAAACATAAGGAAGGAGCGGGACTATTGTATGCACGTCTAAGATTGTATATTCGTATTGAGAATACAAGGTATGTAAGGTTCCTTTTTTCGTATTCTTCTGCAACATGTTGTTCACCTTAACATTGGACTTGTTTCAATTCTGAGAGGCTTGAAGTATATCAATTCAGGTTGACGTATATTTTTATTCATATGTGCCCTATTCTTAGATGAATGATGATTCACTTATCTCTTATTCATTGACTGAAGTTCCAAAGATGTCATAACGTTGTAATTTCTAAAAGAACCCTCTCACAGAAAGTAAGATGTAAGAGGATCTATTTATTCTTGAGAAGCATTTTTCCAATCATGTCATGTTTCAAAGTCCTATAGTATGATGATTATCCTTGTACCAATCTCATAAGAGTAATAAGAGAGGTGATGTGCAAGTTAGTATAATTATTCCTCATGAGTGAAGATGTCAATCTCATGAAGGAAAAGAGTGAAGTGAGACGTGTATATAAGTGTGAGCTTTAGTTTCATGATCTTTAATGTGTCACTCTCATAACTATGTAAAGGGTATAAGATTGTAAAGAAGTAATGCGCATGGTTACTATATGTTTCATTGAGTATGGATCACATTCTAAAGGGTATAAGTTCAATATGGAAAATCCCAAGATTATGCTTTGTTATTTATTATAGCCCACCAAAGGTGGAGGCCCGGTATCATATACTTACTTATATAAGATCTCATAGTATTAGTGAAGGAGGTAAAGTGCGAGCTAATAGATCTATCCCTCACAAGTTTAGGTGTTAATCTCATGAAGTATAAGAGTGAGGTAAAGTATATTTGTGTGTTTCAAATAGTGTCATGATCCTTAATGTATCAACCTCTCACAAGTTAATATATGTCAATCTCTCCCACCATAGAGTGGATGTATGTTCTCTCACCATAGAGTGGATGTATGTATGTTCTCCCACCATAGAGTGGATGTATGTTCTCCCACCATGAGAGTGGATGTATGTTACCCCACCATGAGAGTGGATGTATGTTGCCCCACCATGAGAGTGGGTGTATGTTGCCCCACCATGAGAGTGGATGTATGCTAAACCACCAATAGAGTGGATGTACGTTAATAGAGTAGATGTATGTTATATTATTACCCCCTACCACTAGAGTGGATGTATGTGGATGAGTGTTATTCTTTTACAACCTACTAACCAAGTAGATGAACAATAGTGGTAATGAACCTAGAAGCAAGAAAGAATCTCTTGCATATAGAAGAATCTAATAAAGGCAAGTCTCTTGAGTGAAGTTAATTTTTCCCTTGAAGGAGAAGGAGAGTCATTATAAAAGATATTATATAAGATGATGTTTTATCCACATTGACTATTCTCTCATATTTTTTATTCAATTGACATTTTCATGTATGATGCTATTTCTTATGAGCCTTACATACTCGGTACATTCTTCGTACTGACCCCCTCGGGGGAACTTACCTTACATGTTGCAGGTGCAGGCATTAGTAGACCTCCTCAGTAGACTGTGGATCATTTACAGATATTTGGTGAGCTCCAGTTGGTTCGGGGCCTCTTGAGTCATAGTTGTATATTTGTTTTGATGTTGTATAAAGCGGGGACTTGTCCCGACTTTAGTTGTTCTTTTAGATGCATCTATTAGAGGCTTTTGTAGACAGATGTGGGTGTATAAATGTAAAAGGTATATGTCGTTTTTGACTGGGTGGCCTCAACGGTCAAGTTTCGCATATGTATATATATATATCTATCGCATGTTCCATGAATTTCGTTGTTGGTATTTAAAGATCTTACGTGATCATGGGTTTCTTATGGCATGCATATGATTGAATAAAGGCAAAGCTTGGTTCTCTCGGGCCTTGTCAGCTACGAGTGCCAATCCTTCCCGATGGGATTCGGGGCGTGACATTTAGGCATGGTGGAAGACTCAATTGAGGTATTTATGGATGATTTCTTGGTTTTTGGTGATACGTTTGAAGGGTGCCTCAAACATTTTAAAAGGTCCTTGAAAGGTGTGTGGCAAACAATCTTGTCTTGAATCGGGAAAAGTTCCACTTCATGGTGAAAGAAGGGATCATCTTTGGACATAAAATCTCTGGCCAAGGGATCCAAGTTGGCCAAGCTAAAGTAGAGGTGATCTCCAAATTACCCCCTCCAATATCTATTAAGTGTGTGAGGAGTTTTCTTGGCCATACGGGTTTTTATAGGAGGTTCATTAAAGATTTCTCCAAGATTGATCATTCGATGTGCAAGTTTCTTGAGAAGGAAGCGAAGTTCGAATTTGATGGAGAATGTATGAGGGCATTCAATTGCCTCAAGGAGAAACTTGTCTCCGCCCCTATTATTGTAGCACCTAATTGGTCACAACCGTTTGAACTCATGTGTGATGCTAGTGGATTTGCCTTGGGGACCGTGCTTGATCAAATAAAGGAGAAACTTTTTCATCATATCTACTATGCTAGTAAATCGTTGAATGATGCACAAAGAAACTACACCGTTACGGAGCAAGAATTACTAGCCGTAGTTTATGGGTTTGAGAAATTTTGAGTATATTTATTGGGCACAAAAGTTGTGGTGCATACTAAACATGCCGCCTTGCGATATTTGATGGTGAAAAAAGAGTCCAAGCCAAGGTTGATAAGGTGGATCTTGGTTTTGCAAGAATTTGATTTTGAAGTCAAAGATCCAAAGGGATGTGAGAATCAAGTGGCGGACTACTTTTCATGCCTTGAATCAAATGATATGAGGATGAAGGAATTGGAGATCAATGACAAGTTTCCCGATGAGTTTGTCATGGCTCTCTTGGGAAAGATTGTGCCTTGGTGTGCTGATTTTGCAAATTACATAGTTTATGGAGTACTCTCCGATGTGTTGAGTTATTCTCAAAAGAGTAAGTTCCTCTATGATGTGAGGAGATACTATTGGGATGAGCCATATATTTTTATGGAGTCTATGTATTTCATGATTCTCCATTGTGTTACGAAATAAGAAATGATGCTCATCCTTGAGGCATGTCGTTCATCACAGGTTGGTGGCCATCATGGTGGTGTTCGTATGGCATCAAAAGTACTCCAAAGTGGCTTTTATTATACAACTTTGTATTGTGATTTTATAAGTTGGTAAAAGTGTGCGAGCAATGTCAAAGGCAAGGAGGGATCTCGAGGCGACATGAAAGGCCCTTGCAACCAAGTATAGATGTTAAATTATTTGATGTTTGGGGTTTAGACTTTATGGGACCCTTTATAAGTTCTTATGGGAACTGTTACATCTTGGTAGCCGTTGATTATGTTTCTAAATAGGTGGAAGTCATTTCCTTACCAAACAATGAAGCTAAGAGTGTTACTCAATTCTTAAAGAGACATATTTTTACTCAGTTTGGCACTCCTCCTGCTATTGTGAGTAATGGGGATTCTTATTTTTGCAATCAATCTTTTGGGTCCTTTCTTACAAAATATGGGGTCAAGTACAAGGTGGCTTCCCCATACCACCCTCAATCTAATAGGTTGACAGAAGTGTCTAATCTAGAGATAAAGGAGATTTTGGTAAAATTCGTAAATGCTAGTCGAATGAATTGGGCTCATAAACTTGATGATGCCTTATGGGCCTATCGGATCGCATTCAAGACCCCCATTGGCATGTCTCACTATCAGTTGGTATTTGGAAAAGCGTTCCACCTTCCTATCGAACTAGAATACAAGGCATTTTGGGCCTTGTGGAGGTTGAATGTGAATTGGAAGGACTCCTCCAAGTTGAGGGTAGACCAACTTCATGAGATGGATGAGTTTCATTTAAAAGTCTACGAAAGTTCTACCCTCTACAAGGAAAGAATGAAGAGATGGCATGATGCCAAAATTCTAAAATGAGAGTTCAAGGTAGGTGACGATGTCTTGTTGTTCAACTCAAGGTATAAATTGTTTCCGAGTAAACACAAAATAAGGTGGTCGGGCCCTTTCAAAGTGGTGAATTATTTTTCTAATGGAGCGATTGAATTAGATAAAGACTCAGGGTCCCAATTTACCATGAATGGACAACGAGTTAAACATCACCATAGTTTTCTCCCAAAGGTAAATTTCTTAAAGGTGATCTACCTTGATGATACTAGATGAATGAAGGATAACGTCGTGCCGCGATGATACTAGATGAATGAAGGATAATGTCGTACCGCGATGATAACTAAGGTTCTTCTTGGTAGGCAACCCAATTTTATTTTTGTTATTTTGAATAATGTTTGCTTATGTGTATAGGTGAATGATGGAGTTGAAAGGTGGGAAACCTGATATGAACCAAGTCGGGGAAGAAAAAGTTGGGAAACTTTGTACCAAGCTTTAGTGAGGAGGCTTTGGTGATACGCTGAGCAAATTGGTGCATCACTAAAGTCCATTGCCGAAGAGATTTCCCAACTTAGCATGATCTGTTAAAATTGGTGATAGAATGTGCTAATCGGTGCATCATCGACATGTTTGGAGACACGCCTCCATCGTTAATTTGCTCTGTTAAAATTAAAGGCCAAGGGTCCAACATGTTGTTACATTCGGCGATGATACCATACATCGGTACATCATCGATAAAGTCTGTGATGGGACAAAAATGCCAAATTGGTCGGGTTTTAAAAGTGACGGATTGAATTTTAACTTATGACTTTCTATTAACTGCTGACCCTTGGTATTTTGTTCAAACTCTCTTCATTTCCCTCATTTTATTCTCTCTCTTTTCACTTTCTCACTTCATTAACTCACACACGCACTTACTTTAATTCATCAAATCTCAATTCCAATATCACACGAGCACCTCGGGTCCTTGTTCGTGAAGTTCTCCATCCACTTCTCCACAAAAATTAAAAGGTTAGAGATTATTTGTTTTATGCAAATAGCGGTTATAATTTTTGATAGTTGAGTGTTCATAATGCTCTTATATTGAATTAATCATGCTTACATAAATTCATTCAATTTATGTCCTTGAAAATTTAGATAGTTGTTACTTTCACTTCATGACTAATGCTTAAATGTGGAAAATGGTAATTGTTGGCATGAATTTAAGTTGTTGTTGTAATGGGTTTGAAGTAATTAGTTTATAATTGTTATGGGTTGTTGTTAAATCGTCTGATTTTACCTAATAATAGATTGGGTGATGTCGTTCTTATGGGCAAAATCGTCATATGGTTTTGTGCATAATGAAACCTGGGAAGTCTGAGTACCTCTGGTCAAAAAGTGTGAAAAATCTCCATTGAAGGCCAAAAGTTGTGATTGGGAGCTTGGGGAAGATGACCATTCGACGAAGGGTTGAGAAATTTGGCGATACGCCAAACTGTGTGGTGCATCGCCTAAGTGCTCCCCTTGTCACCAAAAGTTACCGAATAGTTCGCTTACTTAGGTGCGAATCGGTGATGTCTTAGAGAATTGGCGATGCTTGAGAAGTATCGCTGAATCCTTTGGCGTATCACTGATTTCCCACTTACATTCGCCAATTTACCCCTAACTTCTCTGTCCATTTCAGTGACAGTCATTTGCATCACCGATCTATTTGGTGATACACCGATTTGTTTGGCTATGCAAAACTGTTCTTTAATAATTGTTTTGTGTTGCTAACATTGGCCAAACCCATTGCTATTATTATGTGCAGAGATGCCTAGGATGAAGCATGTATCAAATAAGCATTCCAAATCTCCTCCTCCCGTATAATGGCTTGCAAGGGGGTGACAATTCGTGAAATAGCAACACTGCTATAATAGTGCGCTGATGTTGCACTTTGAGATAGTTTAAAACATGTTGCCACAGGGGTAGAGGGCTGCTCAACTATTTTATTTTTAGCTGGTGTTGCCCCTGGAGTTCAGAGAGGCTCATGAACAGGCATGGAGTTGCCCTCCTCTGAGAAATTGAGGTTGTGCCTCTCAAAGTTTGAGGTATTCATGAAGCTCTCCTCAAAAGTAACAGGGGCCTTAGATTTACCATCACCCACTCTATTATGCTTGGACACATGAATCCTCAGGTTCTTTCAGTACTCCAGTATCATTATTTTAGGTATTCACTGAACCCCTTAAACCTTACATTGAGACTTGGGTTAGGGAGTTCTATGATGCGTATGGGAATTTATTGCCAGAAAGAAAGAACAGAGGACGTCAAGTGACAAAGGATGTTGTGAGGTTGAGAGGTGTTGATATGGTTTGTGATACAAAGACAATAAATGAGGTTTTGGGTTGAAAGAAGATCAGTTCGCACTACCTTGTTTCTCGGGAGAAGGACCCAAAGGAGGATGTACGGGATTTGTTAGCCCCATTGTTAAGTGATATCACTCCCAAGTGGCTTAATCCCGCTTTACCAATCTATAAGGAAGCTATTCACTTAGAATCTCGGTATTGGTTGAGCTTTGTTTGTAGGAACATCTCTCCCTCCCATAATTAGTCTATTCTCGTGAGTCCCCAAGAGCTTTTTGTTGGTTCAATCATTACCAAAGAGGCCTTGAATTTGGGATCGCTCATCGTCCCAGACATTGCAAGTCGGGTTCAGCAGAAGCAGACTTCTTTGGCTTTCCCTTTCTTGATTACTGAGTTATGTCACAGTGAGAATATGTTGTTCAATAAGAAGAAGGATTTTGAGTACACCCTTATTTCTACTATTGATACCACAAGGATAGAGTGGGTTAACGCGACTCAAAAGAAGAAATCCTGAGAGCAAGGTGCCCCAATGATTGATTTGACTTCTGATAGTGGTGCTAGCTAGCCCACTCCTATGTTTTTTCTAGATTTCACTCCTCCCAAGTCCACTTCTACTCCTGTTACTACTACTTCAGCTACGAGTACATCTTCATAGCCACCTAGACCTAGTGTCCCCCGTCCTCATCCTTCCACTGCTGTAGATTTCTTGAGGGCCTCATTGACACAGGCTAACATCATTAGGATGGGACAGATGGCCTATACAAGAGATTCTAGGTCATCTTAACTTGAGAGAGATATTTTAGACATGATTGCTAGTGCGTTAAGAGTTGTTATTGATCCGGTACATGAGGAGATGCGAGGTTTTAGGGAGACTTTGAGGCATTTTGGGAAGAAGCTAGATGAGTTGAGTGCCTCTTATCAGTCTGTTCCACCAGAGGTTCTTACTAGCATACAGAGTGAGTTAGCTTTCCTTCAAAAGTAGGTTGATGAGCTTTGATTCCCTGATGTGGCTTGCTTATGGGGAGATTCATCTGAGACACCATCCCCAGAGTTTGTACTTTTTTGTGAGCCTGCTCCAGTGATTAAGGAGGGAGGGTAGATGATTCTGACCGTGCTTTGGATGATGTGGTGTACAGTATTGAGATTGATGCATTCTTTAAGGATGAGGGCTAGATAGGTATTCAGGTTGATCCACAGGTAGCAGCATAGACTGATAGGTAGATGACTGTGGATGTTATACTTGCTGCTACCATGGAGAGGCCAGTTTATGAGACTACACAGATTGGGACCTCTAGATCAGTTGCAGTCATAGAGACCTCAGATGTTGTACTAGATCCACCCCTCTAGACAGATAGAGCTGAGTCGGGCACTGATGTCCAGACAGTAGCCCTTTGGTGAGCCATTCGCCACCTCAGGCTTAGCCTCATTCATAGGGACTCTCACTCTCTTTTTCTTTACTTTTATCTAGTCCTATTGCATTGAGAACAATGCATACAGTTTAGTTGGGGTGAGGAGGTTATTTATTTAGATTTATTTGGATCTTTAATATTGGTGCCCAGTTCTCTTGATATATTTTGGATATTGTCTTTATTTTGGTGCATAGGTTGATATTGACAGTTGGATACTCGTTTTTATTTTCATTCGGGTTGTAATATTTAGATATTGGTGCTTTGGATTTTATTTTATATGTTGGTATTTTGAGACTCTATTTGAGGTGTGATGTGTGGTTTATATTTCTTTAGTATCGCATTTTGATTTTTGGTTAGTAGTTGTAGTTTCATTGCAAATAAAAAATCATTTTAGCATGGGTTCTTAAGAGGAAAGTGTAATAGTAATAGAACACTTTGACTCAAATGGTATACTTGGGTAGATATTTCACATGCGCAAGTCTTGAATTTTTCATTGTGATGTATAGCAAAATTTTGCAAAAATATGCCCTTCTTTACAAAAATTCATTGGTCTAGTTAAGCTAGTTAGGCCCTCATTTTTGTGAAAACTCTTATCTCATTTTGGCTACTTGACTACCTTCCTTGATATGTACTATGAATGTGGTACGACAATTGAGGAAGAGTACTTTGAGTGTGCAATTAAGTACCACATGCGGGAGGGGTTTTGATTTAATTTTGTGTATTGAATCCACCTAGAGCTTGCCCGATTGCTCCTTTTTGAAAATAAAAAGTGTGCAATATTGGATACATGATCTTAGAACGTTAATTGAGAACAAACCACCCTTTGTGACAAAAATTGGGCCATACCTTGGTGAGTAGAGTGACCAATTTTGTCCCCTAGTGAGACTTGGAACCCGTTTTCTTGAATAACCTTGTTACAAGCCAAAACCCTTTTCTCTCAAATCCCTCTCTTGAACCAAACCTCGTTAAAGTGTCTAGGTAAGGTGAAAAACCAACTTAGGCCAAAAGCCTAAGTTGGGGGTGGAGGAGACCTTGGAATTTGCATGTGCTCGGTAATTTATAAATATGGGGAGGACCACAAACATCCTCTTCCAATTATACTTGTATACTTGGTTTATATATATAAAAAATAAAAAATGAAAAAAAGAGTTGTAACTTCGTTCTTGTTGTAAATATGTGTAGTTATTTAAATTCTAAAAGGATAAAAAGAGGAAAATAGTTTGAAAGATTTTGAAAATTGGTCCTAAAAGTGTCATAAAGAGCAAACCTTGGGAAAATAGATAGATCGAGGTCTCTCTAGATGCTTTGTTGAGGTGGAGTCACCACAACCTTAACCTTCCCTACCTCACCCATTGTCTATGCTACAAGTCGATCTAAGACCTAGGTGACCTTTAAAATTACATGCTTTGATGTGGTTAAATGGAGCTTCTGGGAAAGCTTATGGTGTGATACTTGTGTCCTTGATCTTTATTTGGGAGAGTGAGTGATTCGTATTAGCCCCATGAGGTGTTGATAATCGTGTTTTGAGAGAAGGGACTTGTTTGTGTGGGGGTGCTTAGTTGTCAATCTTTAGTATTCTTCAATCTCGATTGAAGTCTATGAGCATGTGCTTGGCTTGGTAACATTTCACAAATGTTTGATGCTTGTTGTTGACAAATTGAGATCTTGATAGGCTAAACATGGGTCTTGGTTTTCAAAATTTTGAGGGCAAAGCATTTTCATGAAAGAAGTGTGTGTCTAGGCTCCCAAGTTGTATTATTTGTAGGCATTAGTTATTTTATTGTGTGTGCATTTATTCACTCAAGGAGAGTAAAGGTTTAAGTTGGGGGTGTTGATGAATCAGTAAATTGCGCCTCATTTGCCCTAAAATTAGGAAGAAAACATGTCCTCAATGCTAAATTGAAGCGTTTTTAATATTGATTTGGCTTTATTTTAGGGTAAAGGCCTAGAAGTGATCAAAATAGCAACAAGAAGCGAAAAAGGCAAAAAGATAAAAGAATGAAGCAAAATTGCACAAAGGCATAAAAGAGACACTTCAGTTCATCGCCGAATTGAGTGGCAGATCGCCAATTGAGCATCTCCATCGCCAAATCTAACAGAAAAAGGCCAAGAAAAAGAGAAACAACTCGGTGACGCATTGGACAAATTGGTGCATTGCCGAACCAATCGACGGACTAAGTCTTGCATCGCCAAAAGGAATAAAATCCTACCCTTGGAGCTTTTCAAGTTGACAAATCGACAAAGCCATGTGCAATTTGGCTCATCACTATCTAGTTCAGCGATGGATTTTGCTCAGTTAAATTGGCAAGCGGTGGAATTTTTGTAATTATATGGCCGAGTTTTCCTGATGCTATTTAAGCCTTTTTGGTCATTGGAAACCCTATCTTTTGTCAATTTTGTGTATGCTTGAGCTTTTAATCAAACCCTAATCTTGGGATTTACTACTCTTAGCTTGGAATTTAAAGTTTTCTTGTGAAATGTTTGGATTCTTTGGCGGATATGGAAGAAGAATTTGGTATTATTTCTTGTTCCTTCGTTATGAGTAGCTAATTTTTCATACATGGGATTATGCATCATTGAGTAGTGATTGTGTGTGGGTAGTGATTATTTACCTTTGAATTAGATTGTAAGTTATGATTTTAGCTAAATCTATTTGTCTTAACTAATAGATTGAGGTTGCAAACTTAGTCTATGCTTGGATCTCTTGTATTGCTTGAAAGGGGATACAAGAATGATGAGATTTAGCTAACGAAACTTGAGTTGCACTCATTTAAGTGGTAATACTAGTGATAGATTATCCATTTCGAGGCTAATGGTTGTTTAGTAGTGTAGACACTTCGGTGTTCGAGAGAAGCCCATGTAAGATCTTGTTGTGGACTGAGAAATCATTTCCAATATCTAAAATCATGCCTAATCATGACTAGCAATTGAATCTTAGGTGATTTTTTACTTACCCACACATATAACCATTCTTGGGAAGGCATAACCCCAAGTGCTTTAATTTACTTGAATACAATCTCGTTGCATCTGGCTTTGGCAAACCAATCATTGACATTATTAACTTGATACTAAGAAGTGATTCAAACAAACCCCCACATTTTACCTTTATGTTTAATTTTAACATTTTGTGTGAGCCTAGAGTAGTTTGAGTCACTTAAGAGTGAAACTAGCGCTCTCATTCCCTGTGGATTTGACCCCGACTCCTACTTGGGTAAAATATATTATTAACAACTGTATACATTCATAATCGAGAGTATGTTTAATTGTTATCAGTAGTGCCTGGTCGAAAAGTAAAGAAATGGGGAAACTCTAGTCATAAGGATAGTTCATATGCCACCAAACACTATAGTAGAGGAAATATTGGGGGTTTAGATATATAATAAGGTCTATGTAAGAAACCTAAACACGTTTTGAAATTGTACATGGTTTAGTAAACATAGCATATCGTGTTGTGTAGAACTTCTTTTTAAGTGCAAAAATATTTTTTGGAAAGCTACCACATAGCTCTACAACTTTTCTTCTTACGACAAAAGCTGGTTTTGCTGTTATGTATACGAAATAGGGTAGGCAAGAGAGGACAAGTTCTATCCAATTTTTTGATTTAGAAACCCCCTATGTTATAATGTTAGTATTTTAGTGATATCTTTTTGTACAAAACATATATTGCGGTGATTCTAGACTCGTTGGAACTCCAATACATTGACCTAAAACTTTCATGAGTCTATAAAGCTTCATTTTTTCCGTTTACCTGTTCAAAAATAAGTTACAACACTAGATAGTGGGGCTTTCCAGGTTTACTGTTTTGAGGAATTAGGGAAATTTGTGTAAATTAGGCTTAGTTTTGATGTTAATATTGATTCATAAAAACTTACTAGAGACACTAGAAATTCAAAAGATATTTAATTGTGTGTTCAAGGTTGTATTTACTCATGTACAAGCTGAGGAACTTGAAACAATTATTTGGATTATTATTTGAACTCTTCAAGCTACGGTTGAACTGTTTATGTGTTAAAGGACTAAGGTTTGTGTATAATCTTAAACTTGACTTTGTTAACTACTGAAGTATTTGAATACTATCTCGATACCTTGGTCACCTTCTTGTCACCTTATATTGTCGTGTTGGTATCCTTGAAGTCTTGCAAGACACTTATGTAACTTCCCCACATGTACAGATTTCTTAATCACTTGGTATTCTTGTTGGGACTCTATCCTTCTTATAGCTATAACTTTCTCACTATTGGCATACCTTTTGATTCGGATCTTTTACCATCTTGACTATGGATTTGTGGTTTTTCTTAATTATGGAAGTTGTCCATTTTACGTACGAACTAGAAATTTAATTTTAATATGCTTCTTGATTCTCTTAATTATCAGGTTACGACCCTTCTTGATATAGGGTTTTGACCCTTCTTGATATAGGGCTCTGGTCCTTCTCGATATTTAATTATAATTGGCGTGACGGCATGATGTACATATTGAGCGAAATTTGTTATTTGACCTCTTATGAAATAGTTTTATAAGCTTCCTTGACAATTGGGTCATTAAATATCAAATTTGATGATTTTATGAACTAGAAGGCCATTTTTAATGTGGTTCTTGATTATTGGGTTTCGGCCCTACTTGATATAGGGCTTCAGTCCTTCTCGATATTTAATTATGCTTTTTGTGATGGAATGAGCCTTAAGTATCGAATTTGATACCTTTGATGCATTCATTTACATGATTTATGTCGAGCTTATAGGGGCTCGTCAAGGTTGTTACTTAGTTATTATGGTAGAATTTGTGTTAGGAGCCATTAGATTGTATAGTAACCATTCCTAACTCTCCTTCCCAAGTACACTCAGAATTTGATAATATCTACTAGCTCAATTTTATTAAGTTAACTATTAAATAGTTAAAGTTTTAAGGTCTAATCCATGAGAAAGTAAGCACTTTCATGTTAACCTTGAATCTCCACTCGATTATCTATAGTACTTTATTATTTAAGATAAGCTATTCATAGATTTCAGAATTCGGTAAGCACGTACATATTATCTTTGACCCCTATCTGTATTTACATTCATTACTTCATGACAACTTCTCAGTTATTATTAGCCTTACATATCAGTACATTATTTCGTACTGATGTCCCCATTTTCTGAGGGGTCACTGCATTTATACCTACAGGTTATCAAGTATACAAAGGTCCTCATTGTGCGTAGTCGAGGTCACTAGAGGATTGGTATGCTCTGTTCTTTCTGAAGTTCCTGAGTCTGGAGTCCTCTTCTACTTTACATAGCTAATGGGTATGTCGGGGCCTTGTCCCGACTAGTTATTAATGGTTCTTCATCTTAGAGGCTTGTAGACATTTATTGTGGGTATGTGAGTCAGTTGTGGCTTTACTATCAGTTGTATTCTTGATTTTGGCCTTTCCAACCTCATGTATATTTTTGTTTGATGGGCTGGCTTCCGTATAATTTGTGATTTAAAGCAAATTTATTGGTCAGTTGTATTATTCTCTTAATTTTATATTATGAATAATTGGAATCGTTATCGCCTCATCGACCGAGACATGTTGCAGGTTATTTTATTTGGTTGGGTGGTTGTTGGTTTGCTCAGTCAAGTAAGGAATTTGGTGTCAGTTACTCCCATCTAAGTTTGGGGTGTGACAACTTTGGTGAAGTTGAATTAGGAGACTTCATATGTTGGTACTAGAGGGTCCACATCCATTGAGAAGACAGCCAGTATCACTTAAGATCCAGCCCCGCAGGTTGATGCTAGTGTTGAACTGGGAACTATTCCCAGATAGAGGTCGCTTCTATGAGCTAGTCACTGCCACAAGCTTAACACTATTCAAGGGGATCCTTCCACTTATTCTTCTCTTATATCTTTGTCCTATTGCATTGAGGACAATGCTTATGTTTGAGTTGGGGGGCATTTATTTTTGGAACTATAATATTTGATTCTGATACATTATTTTTTGTGTGTGCTTTTGGTTTTAATTTTGATACTATGATTCGGATGACATTTTTGGATATTTGATTTTTTGATTTGGTTTGTAATAGTTCTAGATGGTTTATATTTTTATAGGTTCGTATGTTTTGGGTTGATTTGAGTGTATATCGTGATTTTTATTTCATTTTCTTATTTTACTTTGAGTATAGTAGTGTGTAGTATAGTTGATAATAATTGATAAATAAAAAAAAAAATTGACATTGGTACTTAAGAGAAAAGTGTACTAGCAATAGAACATTTTGACTCAAATAGTACTCTTGGTGAGATTTTTCAAATGCACGACTCTTAAAAATGACTAAATTGTTTTGTGAAATGCTCCACCTTTCAAAATGTGCGCATCTTTTAAAACTTATTTGGTTGAGTTGAATTAGTTAGGCATTCATTTTTGTGAATACCCACATCTTGTGTTGACTACTTGAGTACCTTCTTTGACATATGCTATGAATGTGGTACATCAATTAAGGAAGTAAAAGTGTTGCTTCAAATGTGTGATTGAGTGCCATGTGTAGTGAGGTTTCGACTCGATCTTGTTTAATGAGTCTATCTAGAACTTGTTTGGTTCGTCTATCACTAAGCAAGAAGTGTTGTGTCATTGGAGAAATTACCTTAGTCCATCAAGTGAGAGTGAGCCTTCGATTGACCAAATAGACATCCCCATTGTGAGTTTAGTGACCAATCTTTACCCCAATTTATGCCTTGGAACCTATTTCTTCGACAAACTTATTACAAGCCATAACCCATTCTCTACAAGTCCCTCTTTTGAACCAAGCCCATCTCAAAGCATTTATGATAGTCCATAAACCAACTTAGGCCAAAAGCCTAAGTTGGGGGTGGAAGAGCTATCGGTTGAGATTTATAATTGAAAATATGTAGATTTGGGGATCATTCACTTCCTCTTTTAGTCATTCTAGTATTCCTTGTAAATACTTTAAAAAAGAGAAAAAGAAATGAAAAGAGTTACAATTGTGTACTTAGCTTGTAAATATTTGAAGATGTTTAGCTTTTAAAAGAATAGGAGGAGGAAGATGACACGTGAATTTTATAGAAATGGTCCATGGTGTGTCACAAGAAGTAAGCTTTGGGAAAGAAATTTAGTTGAGGTTTCATGTGATACATCGAGAGGATAGAGTCACCATAACCCTAATTTATCCTACCTTACCTATTGCCTATGCTACATGCGGAAATAAGACCTTGGTGATCTCTAATGTCACATGCTTAAGTGTGGTGAGGAGGAGCATATGGGCAAGCATATGTTATGGTACTTGTGTCCAAGATTTTCTTTGAGAGTGAGAGTGAATCACGTTAATCCCGTTTAAATTTTGATCGTATTTCAAGGGAATGGATCTTTTTGTTGTAAGGCCAATTGATTGTACTTCTTGAGCACATTCTTTAACCTTAATTGAAGTCTATGAGCATGTGCTTGGTTTGGTAGCAATTAGTCAACATTTGAGGCTTATGGTTCATGAATTAAGTATTTGATAGGTGATACTTATGTCAATGTTTTCAAAATCATAAGGGCAATTTTTTTTCACAAAGAAGCATGGGTCTAATCTCACAAGTAGTACCATTTGTAGACAATGTTGATTTTGTTGTGTGTGCATTGATTTACTCGAGGACAAGCAAAGGTTTGAGTTGAGGGTGTTGATGAGTCAGCAATTTGCAACTCATATAGACTAAAATTGGTAAAAAACAAGTCCTCAATGCCAATTTGAGTTAATTTTAATGGGTTGTTTTTTAGGGTTGAAGCCATGAAGTGGTTGATAGAGCATAAGAAAGCAAAAAGATGAAGAATTGGAGATAAAAATCAAAGATGGCATCGCCCAAGCCATTTGGTAGATCGCCAAACATCACGGTGTATCACCAAAGTTGAAGTTCCTCGCCGAAGTTAACAGTTTGTTCAAGTTCCAAAGGAAGCAGTTTGGTGATAAGGAGGAAGAGTTTGGCGTATCGTTGTGAGGTTCTGCGATGGTGGAAGTCCATCGCCAAAGTTAAAAATTTCCAACCACTGAAGCTCATGTTCAAATCTATTTTGGCGATAATGACACACTTTGGTTCATTGCCATTGAGTTTCGCAATGTTGTCTCTCATTCGACGAAGTGAGTACGGTGGCAGTTTCATAAATTATTGGCCCCATTTTTGCTTCAACTATAAAAGGTATTTTGGCAGCTTTCAACCCTATCTTTTACTAAAGTTTTGATCTAGAAACTTGTAATTGAAACCCTATAGTTGGGATTAGTCTATTTCTTGGTTTTCTACATTGAATTTGGATTTTTACTTGTGAATATTTGGATTCGATGGAGGATTTCAATAAGCATATGGGTATAATTTCTCTTTCTTTTACTATGCTTGGCTAATTTCTCCAACTTGGGGTTGTGTTATGATTGAGTTGTGATTTTTGCATGGGTGGTGTTTATTTACTTTTCTAATTAATTATTGTTATGGGTCTAGCCATTAATTCATGTTATCAACCTATAATTGGAGGTTGCAACCTCTAATTGAGCATAGATCCTTTATCATCCTTGACAAAGGGGATAAGGGTAAGGAGTAATGGTTAGAAATGACTTGATTCTTTTTATTTAATGATAGATCTTAGACATAAGGCTACCAAATTGAGGCATTTGATTGGTTATGAAGAAACACGTGTGAGGTGTTTGAAATAACCCACATGTGAAATTTAGTGTTTTATTGAAAGATTAACATTAAGACTCAAAATCTAGACTACCCATGACGTTAGTTGAATTAAAGAAAATGTTCACTTACCCATGTATGCATTTGCACTCATGATAACAAAACCCCAAGTTATATTGTCAATTGATTACAACTCTCTAGTTTTAGTTTTTGCAAACCAAACTCTCAATTGATAATTTGAATACAAAAGCGTTCAAAACATAACTTTACTTTTATTGCATTTTAAATATTACGAGCAAGTATCTAGTGTCTTATTACACTCTAAGGTGAACCTCTCTTATTCATTCCTTGTGGGATCGACCCCGACTCAAGATTTAGGTAAATATATTGCTAGCGATCGCGTACATCATACTTGTGTAATTGAGTAACATCCTCGCTCTGAAATGAACTAGAGTCCTCAAAAATAATTTGGTTGGTTTTTCTTGCAACTTTAGTATAATTTCATCAATTTTGATATCTTGCATTATTTTTGGCTGGGTTGATTGGTGAATCATCATGAATTCTTCAAAATCCATCTTGACCACTTCTTCATTGTAATTCAACTCAAAATCATTATCCTTGACCATTTGAAGATGAGCAACACATGCCCCAAGCTTTGCTTTCATATTGGTCGTCAAATCATAAATAGCAAGTTCAAGTTGGATCATTTCTTAACATTGCTCAACATGCATTTTTAATAATTCATCCCTTATTCGGGAGATTTCCTCACGTTGTTACCCATAGGCTTCTAGTTGTTGAGCTTGGTTCAAGAACCACTCTTGGCTCATAATTTCCATTTTGTCAAGTTTTTTTCATTATTTTCTTTCACAATCCATTTTAGATGCCTCCATGGATTGATTCATTAGAGGTACCTTCTCATCCTTTTTAGACACCCTAACCAAGTTAGTTTGAAACATTGCTTGAATCCCTTCATGACCAGCTCTTTATTTTTTCATCTTGATTCCACTTTGTTTCATTAAAGTTTCTTGTAAACTTAAATAGATTAACAACACAAAATCATATGAAAAGAGATACAAATAAGTGGTAAAATCACCACTTATCAATGGTCCTCTCAGAATGACCATCAGTCAGTGGGTGAAAAGTTATGCTAACCTTATCCTGGGTACCCAAATCCCTTTGTATCGACCTCCAAAAATATGATGTGAAATTAGTTCCATGGTAAAAAATGATAGAAATAGGCACCCCATGCAAACGGACTATCAATAAAATGTATATCCGAGTCGACCTTTTTGTTCTATAAGACATCTGAACCAGCATGAAGTGAGCGGACTTGGTCAACCTATCCATAATGACTCAAATAGAAATAAACCTCCCAAAAGTAGTTGGAAATCCTACCTTAAAGTCCATAGGTATCCGCTCCCACTCATACTAAGAAATAGGTAGTCTTGAAGTCAAACGTCCTAGCCTCTGGTGTATGTACTTCACCTACTAATAGTTCAAGTATCGAGACACAAACTCTGTAATATCCCACTTTATCCCACACCACCACTTATGCACCCTCAACTTATGGTATATCTTTTCTATCCCTGGATGAATGGAAATACCTGGAACATTGGGCCTTTTCCATTATTAATTTGACTGCATCACAAACTCTAGGAGCATAGATATGACCCTCGATCCTCAACACACCTCTAAATTTAAATTCTCCGTCTTAGCCTCACCCTTAGTACTTATCGCTAATCATCCTCAACTTCTCATCCTCAAACTATTATGCACGAATATGCTAAATATAGACCTAGTCTTCACACAAGCGAGAACCTGCCTTAGCTCCAAAATATCAAGTCGTACCAATCAGTTGGCCGAGGAATGGATGTCCAAAGCCAAAAGTTGCTTCATAGCTACATAAAAGGCCAAGCTCCCTATACCTACTACCTTCTGGCACAAGACATCTTCTACCATATTTTCCTTGTCATGATGATAGAGAATTGAAATATCATAGTCCTTAAGAAACTCCAAACACATGGATTTTCTTAGATTAAGGTTCTTCTAGTTAAAGATATGTTTTAGGCTAAGGTGATTAGTGAAAATCTCACAATGGACTCCATACAGATAATGCCTCCAAATCTTTAATGAGATGACTACCACTATGTCACGATCCGTGTCTACACCCTGGATGTAACACGATACTTAGGACCATAAGTGCCCCAAGCTAACCCTTGATACTAGCATAATTCATGAGCAGATAACTAGAGATATGTAGACTGAAAAGAAAACACTTTGCGTAAGCATAAGCATAATAAAATAGGCAATACTAAAAATTTGTTGAAAGACTAAAAGTTCTATACAACAGTTATATCATGAATAAACTAAAAAAACAAACTGAATACAACTCTGACTGACTGTCTATAAAGCCTCTACTAATACTGAATATATGTAGCTGGTACTTGACCTGCTAATCAATACATATGAACAGAATGGAACACTATGACTACTACTGACTTGAGTCCCCAAATAAAGAGAACTCATCATGCGTTGACTGGAAGCAGAGATCTGCATGACCATGATCTTTTAAGCTAGCACTGCTACCTACATTATGAAATAATGTAGTATATGGTCAGTACTTTGAAGGTACTGAGCATGTGAGATATGCGCTAGTCATGAAAAAAACACTTAAAACATGCTTTAATACTAAGGATATAAACCATTTACTGTAATATAAACTAAATCATGTCTGTACTGAAAAGTTGAGACATAAAGCAACCTCTGAATCATAAGCTAAACATTTCAAACACTAAAAAGTTGTAGAAGCATAAATATTTCGTAAGATTTAAAACTAATATTGAACATGCTTTAAAACTAGTTTAACCAGGGATGCATAACATAGAAAATATACTGAGTTAAAGTACAAGACCCAATATCAAGATGTATTACAATAACCCAAACGTAAATCATAAACTGTAAAAATGAGGTATAACTGTAAGTCATGAAATAACTCAATTTAACTGAAGTTGTGGATCAACTACAAAAGTCATGTTAAAACTATTTTTGTGGGAGAATCTATTGACCCACATAAACCGTGTGAGCTAACATGGAGTCTGATCTATACGCCCTATCGAGAGGACGCAATATACTTTGTCAGGGTATAAAGTCATGACTGGAGTGATCACTAAACTGATGCCCAATTGCGAGGGCTAAATAAACCTACTGTGCCATGTAGTTTTGGGAATTTGGGTGAAAATGGGGCCCTAGACTCCCAAACTAATGATATAATGATAGCTCATTAAAACTGATGTTCTGAAAGTTGGGTCAGAATCTATTAATCTGAACGTATTCTTAAAGTCTGTATACTGAAAACTAATCATGCTTGTTTATAATAAAACTTTAATAGTCTAAAACATGCTTTGAAAACATAACTGAGTCATATAATATTTACTTGAAATCATGCTAGTATTCAATTCATACAGGAAAATACCATACTAGCTGTAAAACCATGGAAAACATGTCATGTCATACTAAAATAGACTGAAATCCATCAAATTATGCATAATTCATTCTAAAAAAAGCTGAAGTCTATAAAACATGAATAATTCTTCAAATATTAAAATACTTGATTTAAAGCCATGAAAATCATGAGTAATAACGTTGAATGGGGATCATTATCATATAATAACATGAGGGAACTAAATTTTGAGAATTAGGCATAATTGGATGTGAATCCTAGATTATGAGTTCATAAAAATCATAACTGAAAATCATAATTTAAAACTAGGTTTTGGGAATAAGGTGAAAGGAATCCCTTATTGAATACCATCATACCTGTTTGATTGAAATTTTCAAACTAAAGCTTTGAGAATTTGAGCCTGAGGATGAACCCTAGGTTTAAGCTTTAAAGAGACTTAAGAGGCTTAAATCGCTTCTTAATTCGGAATTTGAGGTATTAATAGTGAGTAAGAGGGAATAGGTCGACTTTTTAACCCTTAATATCACTCTAAGAAAGCCAAAAAGATGTAGTATAGGGCTTTAAATAATGGAAAAAGGACAACAACCCTTTAAAAATTGCATAGAAAGTTACTGCTATCTGATACCTAGATACAGGTCACGAGTCGTAGGTTAGGAGAAAGAGTTATGAATTGACTTATAGGTTCAGACCTATTTTGTACTTCTTTATACAATGATCACAAGTCACTGGTATGATTCATACCTTCAACCTACGACTCGTATTGTTGAGTCGTAATCACTGCTTGATAACTTGATAGTGCTTCACTAGAATAGCCATAACATTTTATTTTAGAATTGGATCCATAAACGGTCAATGGCATTGAAAAGAAGATTCAAATACCTTTAATTTGATGGGTATAGGGAGATGTAACTCTTTGTATAGTAGGAGTAATGATTGTTTGAAGTTGACCCTAGTAGAATCTTACACTAGAACTTAGTCGGTAGAGGAGTTTTCAACTCAACTTTGTGTTACGGACTTCTTATAACCTTAAGTCACATGAAATACTGTTACCACACTTAAAATAACTTTTCTTAGTACTATCAACTTGGTGAAACCTATTTATGACATCACAATATGACCCATACTATGAACTCATGACTCGTACCAAAAGTCATGATCCCTAGAAGAGTTTTGACAGCTTTTAGTTCCTTATCAGTTCGAGTCATCAGATGAATCTGACCAACATGTCATGACTCCTACTAAGGAGTTGTGGTCACTGGTAGAAAGAAACAAGGTTTACAGCACACCAATACTTGATCCCACGAGTCGTGGTCCTTGGTATGACTCATACGGTAGCCCGATTAGAATCTTGTACACTTTCCTCATCTTTCTTTTATTGATCAGACCTCTCCCTCATAGAAAATCCTATTTAGAAAGCTAGTGCCTGCTCTCGCCTCAATATACGTGTAGGGGGAAGCACTAATGAAAGTGAACCTTTATCTTTTAAGAGTCGTGCTAGTCTGAAACTTAGAATTTTCTGCTGATTTCTGACCTACGTCTGATTTCTAAGCATGGGAATTTTTGGGGTGTTACACGCTACCAACTCCAAATCATGAGTAGGGTAATTTTTCTCGTGAATCGTCAGCTGCCTAGAAGAATATGCAATAACTCTACCCTATTACATCAATACACAACCCAAGCATACTCTAGAGGCATCACAATAAACTATAAACCCTTGGCCCTTAATAGGAAGAGTCAAAATTGTAGTTGAAGTCAAAAAGGCCTTGAGCTTCAGAAAGCTCACCTCACACTCATAGGACCACTAAAAAGGGACATTATTCTAAGTCAATCTAGTCAACAGTATTGCAATCATAGAAAACCTATCCACAAACTGCATGTAGTAGCATTCTAATCTGATGAAACTTTGTATCTCAGTAGGAGATGTGGACCTATAATAGTCATGAACTACCTCAATCTTCGCTGAATCCTTCATAATCCCATCCTTAGACACCATGTATCCCAAGAATTCTATGGACTCAAGACAGAACTCACACTTAAAGAACTTGACAGACAACCGTTGATCCCTCAAACTCTAGAGGACAACTTTCAAATATTTCTCATGCTCCTCCATACTCCTCGAGTATACTAAGATGTCAATGATAAACACTATCATAAATGAGTCCAAATATGGTCTAAAAACATTATTCATCAACTCTATAAATGTTATCGAGGCATTGTTCATGCCAAAATACATAACCAAGAACTCATAGTGGCATTACGAGTCCTAAAAGCAGTCTTACGAATATCTGTTGTCTTAATCCTCAAATGATAGTAGCCTAACCTCAAGTCCATCATCGCAAACACTGCCACACCCTAAAGCTTATCAAAAATGTCATTATTATATGACACTGGATACTTATTCTTAATAGTCACCTTATTCAGCTGCCAGTATTCAATACATATATACAAAGAACCATCTTTTTTCTTTGAAAATAGAATAGGAGCACTCTCAGAGAAATACTAGGTCTAAAGCTGCCAAGTTTGTAGGTTGTGGTCTCAAATCCATCAAGTCTGCAAGTTGAAGTCTTAAATGTACCACACCTGTAAGTTGAAATCCTCAGAGTTCAGCAACTCTGCAAGATAAAGTCTAAATCTACCAGTTCTACGAGTTGAAGTCATCAAATCTTTCAAGTATGGATGTTGAAGCCATCAAATCTACCAAGTCTGCAAGCTGAAGTCTCCAAGATTGTTAAGTTTGCAAGTTGATGTCATCTAAACCTCCAAATATTCAAGTTGAAGCCTTTTAAATTTTTATGCCTTAAGGTAGACAAAATTTGTCACATTGCACCTTAAGCTGGCCTTTTCACGAATTTATCCTTAAAAGGACAAGTAAATTCCCATTCCTTAAGGTGGACAAAATTTATTCATTTGCACCTTAAGCTGGTCTTTTCATGGATTTATCCTAAAAAGGATCACTAAATTTCCATGCCTTAAGGTGGACAGAATTTATTCCTTTGCACCTTAAGCTGTCTTTTCATGAATTTGTCATAAAGGGAGCCAAACTTGGAGGTGAACTTTTCAGTCTCAAGGTGTCGGAGACGATGTTAAACTCTCGCACCTTAAGTTGATTATTGCATAGGAGCCAAACTTGGAGTCAAACTTGTCAGTCTCAAAGTGTCAGAGGTGTTGTGAAACTCTCACACTTTAAGCTGACCCCTCATGAACTTTTTGGTTGTGAACCTTCAAAAAAAGGAGAGAGATGTGATACCATAAAAATAAAATGCTAGGAAAAAAAAGTAATACCTTATTGTTGATGCTTGCAACTCTGCTCCCTAATTTTGCAAAAGAACTCAGAATATTGAAATAATAGAGAGCTAACCCCTTTTTGTAGAGTTAAAACGGCAGTGATGAGGTATGGCCGAATCCAAATAATGTTAGGATTCCTAGTCACATATACAGTGTGGGATACTACAATCAGTCTCATGGAAGAATTGGGTTAGTCAATAGCGGCTGGAAAGACGGTTGCACTATTGTCACCAACATGGACTATATATCAGTGTCTGTATCACGACACAACTAGCAAAATCATGCGGACACCTACTCTAATCCAACTAGATAGGAGAATCCTTACCACCCATTTTAGAAAAACATGTTGAAGCTATAAGACAATTCCTTAAAACTTCTCCAAATCATAAAAAACTTATTACAATCACTTTTAAGATACAACAACAAAAACATTTTCCCGAGTACCTAGTCTAGACATGTACAAGAGCTTCTAACATAACGAAAGAATAACACAAGACCTAGCTTTGACCACGAAAATGAAAAGACAGAAGCTGCTGAAGAGATCTAACCACATTATGTAAGAAACATCAACTGATCGTACAACTGGATGATACCCCAAGAAGGGTATAGCAAGAGTAGTATAAGTAAAACCACACTTACTGGTAGGCATCATCGGCCAAACCAGATTAAATCACATAAACACAATATAAAAATCTAAAATCAATAATGAACATATAATTCACCAATTTAATTTCTTCATTTCATATTCCAATTACCACTCTTCGTACCATGTTCTCCCTGCAAGGCCTTATTCGGTTTTTATCAGTTTTAGCTAATGATTACTAGTCTCAGATACGACACTTATTACTAATTGATCACTTCCTCACCATCAAATCATTAGACAATGATTTTCTCACCATCACTTTCCACCACTAACTACGCATTGGGCTAGTTATTACACTAATGACACTAAAACATATATTTATAAACAAGTAACAAACATGTCAATTCAATAACGTAATTAAGTAATACTACCTCACAACAATCCCTTTGTACATCATCAAGATCGAGAAGGTAAGCTAGATCACATTTGCACATATTAATACTCAATTTAATGTCCAACCAAAATATGAACTTTTAACATGCACACATACAATTAAATTGATCCTTAACTCCAATCCAACCATAACTTACAACATGTTTCAAGGCTAGTCGACTGCTTATTACCTCAACTCTTATCAACCAATACCCACTCAACAAACATTTGTTTCTACGAACCAAGCAACAGATAATAAATGAATATACACACAATAAATTTAGTTTAACCTCCTATTTTATGAGACCCACATAGATGTACATAATTTCTTATAAGTTTCTTTATTTAAATTAGCATTCAGTGCTGATCATACGCTAATATCTGTTAACTTCTGTGCATATTCCACTACCCTGACCAATCATCCACATCGAACATGTTCTACTTCCTAACTCCTCGATTATCCTGACATCACAATTTATCGATAACTACACAACTTTTCATGATTCCCTTATTCAACATATTAACACACTGCACTTCATGTTAAACATGGAGCCATATCAACAAAAGGAAATAGTCAATAGCTTGATTAATTTAAGGATATTAGCACCGAATTAATACAAGTTCACCTTCATTTATTTATTCTTGTTCACCCCTATTTCACTACTCAACTAGCATGAATGACGTAACAACATATAGGCATCAATATCAAATCAACCAAACAATCTCATTAACACTAAATTCATTCGTTCCTACCTTAATATCCGTATTTAATCCAACCAAACATCATGCCCACAGGCCTAAGCAAAAAATCTCCTATCATTCCATATTACAAATATGTTTTCTAACCTAGGTCTACTACTCAAGTTAAACCTAGCCTACCTGAGCACTAAGCTGCTATTATGAAGGCATGAACTCTCATTCCATGACCTATTTTAGAAATTTTTGGGGCAAATTCAAGTGGAAACCTTCAAGATTTGCCCTCTCAAAGTGTGACTTTTTATTCTCATCGTTTCTGGGTCTAGGGACAATGATATGGCGTTTTTAGGATGAGGCAATGTCTTTGTAAATAAAAAAGGGTTTTAAAAATATAGAGCTAACTGCCCACTTTCCCACTCTAGGGGTCTGACTGCTGCTATAGCGGGAAGTGTCCCTCTATGGTGGGATGGTATCAGTCACCCTAACTGAAAATTTTTGAATCCCGTGTTCATCTACCAATAATGTTTAATGGACATCTAAAAAATTTTAAATTACTAATCCCTCCATGCCCCTTTGACGAGGTGATTATAGTAATGATGAAATGGGTAATTACAGCAAATACCAATTTACACATTATTCATCCCTGATCAATAATGGTATGGAATAAAACTACGTTGAGGAACTTCCAGGGTTATTAATTACCTAACTATCAATTTAGGGTGTTCTTGGTCTCAACTTCACATACCGGCCTTACAACAGAGTTACACAAACTTATAAATGCACCTTCTAACCACGAGAACCCCTATAACATACATCATAATCTGAAATATAAGATGACCATTTTAGACAAGAGCATACAAGTACCAAATGTAACTGGGGCCTCGCCAATACACCCAAACGTTTAAATAAACACAAAGAGGGGAACAAAATTTCCCATCCCTCCCTATTGTCTGGTTTCTGCTATAATGAGACACCTACAGCTATAGTGGAACCGCTATAATGGGATGCAGGTTGCCATAATGAGCCATCGACAGTCTAAAGGGAAGGAGAAATGGGCCCAAATTCTCCTTTTCAAAAACTCAAACTCCCCTTCACCTATTTCGATCAACCCTTACCTCTCGGTGTCAATTTCAAGGTAACCTCGCATACTAACTTTATTTCTCTACTTTATAATGCTTGGTTTAAAAGAATTATGCTAAAATTTCAAAAAAATAGAAGAGATTGGGGTTGTCTTAAGCATGGTTGATTTCGCCCAGATTGGGATGAATTTTTGAAGTATGTTTTCTTATCTTATGTTTCCAACTCTTCTATGGCAGTCTAGACGTATGATTTATTGAGTTCATGGCAAATTTGGGGATTGAATGTAACACCCCGTACGTTTCGGAGTCTAGCTGACTACCGTAACAATTATGGGAATATGAAAACATGAGAGATTTGATGAATTATGTATTGAATTGTGGGCATTTAAAAGTCTTGTACAATTGGGCCCTAAATGAGGCCCAAATATCATGAGAAAGACATGGTCCAAAAGAGATTTTTGACCCATTCTTGCATTGCTCATCCATTGACCAAGTAAACCCCCAAGTGTGTGGATAAGGATCATTTAAAAGGGACTATATAAACCCATAAATCAGATTTTTATTCATTAGATACACACATGCCTTTTTAACATTTTCCTTGAATATTATCTCTCACACAAAAACCCTAAGGCAACTACTTGTTGGGCCAAGATCACTCTTTGGTAAGCTTTGGTAAGTATTTATCCTCATGGTTCAATATATAATATGTTTAATATGGTGTATAAATCATTTTGGTTGTGTTGGCAAAGTGTTGGACAGTGTGCTATGTGTAAAATTGTCTATTTTTGCAATCGGAGGATGGTTTGTCTTGTAAACTAGAATATGCACTTGTGGTATTGAAGGAAATGAACTTGTTGGAGTAAATATTTACATGTGAGATGTGATTATAGTCTTACTTTGTTTAATCCTTGTGTATAACGTTTGGAATTGTTATTGTGAAATTGGTTATGGTTTTGGTGCCGTATTGGCCGTGAAATGTAGTTTTGGGTGTTGTTATGTGTGTTGTGAGACCATGGCTGAATTTTGGTGTTTAATATGATAAAACATATGTCAAAATAAGTTTGTTTATGATCATGGACCATTCATGGCATTAAAAGACCCAAAAGAGGCCATTTTGGACCAAAACGGGCATCCGCCCCCGCAGACGAGGGCATCTGCGGGCGCAGATGCCAATGCAGATGCCCCTGGAATTTTCCAGAGGTCATATACACATGCACCTCATCCACCTGCGGGCGCAGGTGGCAGCACAGGTCAGTCCCAGAATTGGTTTTGTGTGTTTTCGTCTCTAGTTGATCCCCGAAGGCCCCTATACCCTTTTTGGATGTAATTATCAACTTGTGATGTTGTTTTAATGACTTTAAAGTATCATATGGAGGTGTGTTGGACTGTATGAATTATGTATGGTTGTTCATAGGTTGTTATGAAGGAATAATTGTGACTAAATGATAAAGAGAAAAGCGTAAGGGTCAGTGTGTTGTGAAATACTATCGATGTATGATTTCTTGGTTAATGTGTGTACCGTTAAGGTGTTGAGGATATGAAAATGCATTGGATTGTATTTTAATGGGAAACATGATGTTATACGGCATTCATATAGTTCATTGACATCTTGTACGCCTGTATAGTGACTAGTTGCTAATGTAAGTTCCGGTATGAACATGTATTGTAGAGTAAGACGTAAGGAAGGAGCTGGACTATTGTGTTCATACATAGACTTGTGTATTCATACTGGGAAGTGCAGGTATGTAAGGTTACTTTGTCCATATCTTTCTGCAGCATTTAGAATTCACATTGACGTTACACTTGTCATATTCCGAAATGTGTTAAGGTATACTATTTCCGATTACCAATGGTTATTATCACAAGTTTCCTATTCATTGGTCAATTATGAATAACATGTCTCCTATTCATTGATAATGTTCCAAAATCCCATTAAAGTTATGTTCCAAAGTTCCAATATTGTTTATGCTCATGCATCTCGTTCATTGGTCATTGTCTGATGGTTCCAATAGTGTTATGTTTCCCAAAAGGCTATATTTTCAAATAATGTTATTCTCACATCTCTTACTCATTGGTTAATGATCCAAAGCTTCAAAGTAAAGTATGACTATCATTGTGTCAATCTCAAAGTAATGAATAAAGTAATGCATATGTGGTTAATGATCAAGTATAGGTGGCAGCTTTGGGGGCGAAATGCCTAGCTCAAGCCGATCCCAAGATTTTGGATAAGGGGGAAGTCCTAGAGGCATAATCCTAGGTCAGATCGAACCTAACAGGGGGCAGCTCTAGAGGTATATCCTAGCTCGAGCCGAACCTGATATGTTGGTTTATGGGTGGCAGCTCTAAAGGTAATAACCTAGCTCGAGCCGAACCCAATGCTTTGATTCTTAGGGTGAAAGCTCTAGAGGCATAAGCCTAGCTCGAGCCAATCCCAACATAACGATATGTTATGTTAAAACCCACTGTTCAGTCGGGGCCCGGGTATCACAGTTCACAGGCAAAGATGAATAATTATAGAATCAAAGGAACAAAGAAAGTAAAGAAAGCAATATACATGGTTTCCAAAGTACAGTATTGTGACTTATCCATATTGATCATTTATTGTATTTGAGTTCATTGACTACAAGTTTCATATGGCCTTACATACTCAGTACATTCTCGTACTGACCCCTCTTGGGGGATTTACCTTACTTGCTGCAGGCGCAGGTTCTAGTAGGCCTCCACAGTAGGTTGCCAGTTGTTGCAGATCATTGGTGAGCTCTAGTTAGTTCGGGGCTTCTTCGAGTAACAGTTGTACATCTATTTTGGTGTTGTACATATTGTATAAAGCGGGGACTTGTCCCGACTTTTAGTTCATTTTGGTCAATGTACTTGTTAGAGGCTTTTGTAGACAAGAGGTGGGTGTATAAATGTAAAAAGTACATGTCGTTTTTGACTTGATGGCCTCAACAGCCAAGTTTCATAAATGTATATATGTCACATGTTCCATGAATTTTGTTGTTAGCATTATAAGCTCCTACGTGATAAGGATATTTCTGATGGCATGCATATGGATGAACATAAGTATAGGTTGGTTCTCTCGGGCCTTATCGGCTACGGGTCCCAATCACGTCCCGATGGGATTCGGTGTGTGACATTGAATAAGGGTAGAAGATGAAAAGTCACTTCTTCAAATCTTTTGAGCCATTTGGACTTAAATTGGGGTTTGTACATTGGGATTTTGGTAGTTAGAAGTCACACACTACTTTAATAACCCTGATCTAAGTTAAAAAGTCAAAAAATTGTAAAAAGACAACATTGATGATTCAAAGGTAGGCTAGGGACAATAAAGGCCGCTATAGTGGGAGCGATCCCGCTATGGAATCATATTTATGCCATAGCAGGATGCCTCTCACTATAGAAGGATCTCAGGTAGTAGCCTACCCTAAAATTTGAATATTGCAATTTTTGAATCATTGCAACTGATTAGGTATTTCTATAGCTTCTAACTTGAGTTTTTACAATTTTAACAGGAATACTAATATAATGGCCAACCAAAACCAAAACAACATCCCTTATTTATTTTTTTTAAAGATTTCTTGATAGAACTTGTCAGTAGTGATACAGATATTACTGTAGGATGGGGTTTTGTAAAGAGAGGGTCTTCATAATGACAGATATGGAGGAGGATGCACTAGAATTATTTGCCCAACTGGAGGTGTTCGAGTGGATGATGCTAGTGGAGCTTACTCGGGATGGCATTGTGGGCCGGGTTTGGGTGTTTTATGCTATGCTCCATACTATACATTAGTATGACCCCCACCCCACCATTTGCATCCGAGAAGTGAATGTTCCCATGGACGTGGTCATAGTTAAAGAGCCCTTAGGGGTGCCAACTATCCCCAATAATGAATTTAAGGTAAAGCTTATGGAGATAGATTTACAATGGCTAAGAGACACTCTGATAGCAAAAGCTAAGTAGGGAAAGGTCTACTTGAATATAACTGTAGGGATCAAGAGTACGCACTTTTGTGCGGAGGCTTGAAGGTGGCTTAATTTGGTGTCTCGAAGGATTCGACCTTCAAGAAACACCACGAGTGTGACTTACCCCTGGGCTCTTATGGTGTGTTGTGCAATTCGGTGGATTTCACTCAATGTGGGTGCCTAGAGCATGGAAGAATAGAAGAAATTCTATAGAGGAAACATGAAGGCCCCATATCTTCTTTACTTAAATATGGAGCTATGCGTCCATGCGGGTGTGCTTAGGGAGGATGTTGATCGATACTTGGAGTGTGTCTTACCTTTCAACCCTCTTAAGGTGAAAGATCCATATAGGTAGAGTAGGAAGAAGAGAAAGGTAGGGACGAGGGGAGTGACTAGTAAGGCTGATGAGGATAGGGAGACTGGCAACCACTCCATGCAACATCCAGTGTTCCTCAATCATCTAGAGGTGGATATGGATGTTGTGAGGAATTATTTGACATGGTCCCACTTCCCCCCCCCCCCATAGTTTGTCTCCTTCTAGTTCCACAGCCCCACCAGACCCAGTATAGGCCTATGTAGATCTCAAGAGGGAGTTGGAAAAGGAGAAGAAGAAGAGGCGCTCCCGAGATTGTATGTTTTCTTGGATGTGAAAAACTGTGAAGGTCATGTTTGGGTGCACAATCTCGCATAAGAAACTCCCTAAGCTAAAGAAGGAAGATGTGTAGGAGTTTTTTTTTCTTAGCGGGAAAGAAGAGGAGGGCTCCGATACTTTGAGCCTCACTGATGATGGGGCCTCCACCTACATCCCCGAGCATTTACACTCTCTTATCCACCCCCTATTTATTTTCTACTGATTTGGGTTGCCCCGATTTGGGGCCTGTGATAAATAATCTTTTATTTTCTGACACCTTTGAATATTTTATTTTATATGCTAAGAAATAAATTGAATCATTATTATCTTAACTCTCAAGTGATAAATTGGATTGTTGAGATCATTATATCTCTTTGATTGTTTTTGAGATGGTTGGGGAAGAGTGCATAAATAGGGGGAAAATAGAGCAGTGGCACTGCCCAGGCTCCTGCTGTAGTGGGGTCGCCATAGCGGGATGCTCGCTACTATGGCGACCTGTTAGAAGTGGCTCTATAATTTTACCTTCATTCCTCATATAACCCTACCTTCTAGTTATTATAGATATCTCACTTGCTAATCCAGGATCGAAACCCCAGCAAAGTAAAAGTATGTCAATTAACTAAAACATTTAATTATACACACTGATTATCAGGTAAAATTAAATATCAATGAACACTTTTAAGCTTCCTAAAATATTAAGGTCTAGCATACTTAGGCAGAGAATATAGAGACACTCAAAACACAGAAAACCTTAACAATCATCAATTTCATTTACCATCCCTACATATTTGTAAGTAGTCATATCCTAACTAAGAAATTCAACCTACTCTAATCTACCAAGATAGAAGAACCCTCACCACCAATTTTAGAAAAAACATGTGGAAGCTATAAACAATTCCTTTAAACTACTCAAAATAATATAAAACTTATTACAATCTCTTTAAGATACAACAACAGAAATATTTTCCTCAAGAACCTAGTCAAAAATGTACAAGAGCTTCTAAAATAATGGAAGATTAACACAAGTCCCAGCTTGCACCATCAGAATGAAAAGATAGAAATTGTTGAAGATCTCTAACCGCATTATGTAAGAAACATCAACTAAACCTACAACCAGACTATACCCCAAGAAGGGTATAACAAGAGTAGTATTAGTACAATGGTACCCCAATTCGTAATTACTCCTAATAAGTAATTAATATATAGACACTTCAAAAAATAGTAAAAAAAAAAAAAGGCTAAACTTGCCTTAAATAAGCCGAAGAATCAAATCAAAGCATTACCCTTTTAAAAATCCTCTAAACCAGCTCAATCCGATTATTTAATAACCCTTTCTACCATTACGGTCTAGTCTAGCATGCTAAAATTCGGGTTAATTTTCTCCCCAAGTAAAGAGTTAGAAATTTAAGGCTAGGCTAGTCTTGGATGAAATTTGAGTGTGGTATGGTCTGAAATAATTTGAGAAAGGATGGGTTGATTTTTGAATGGTCCGAGGACATTTTGTGATAGCTACGATGTTAAGGAACTCGTAGAACCTTTTGGAAGTAAATTCGGGTTAGTATAGCTCCAGATATGGCGTTTGGTGTAAAAGGGTAAGTTTGGGATGTCAATATCAGGAAGTGTGTTGTAAAATAGGAAAAATTCTGAGGTAGTCAGACTTTCTACCTCCAGCTAGTACCTTATAGCGAGAGGCAGGCTGCTACCACTGGCCTGCTATAACGGAAATATTCTCGCTATAGCAAGAGTCATAGTTAGTCAATCCGGTGAATCCCCCTATAGTGATGTTGCTATAGCAGGAATCAACCCATTAGAGTGGGACAGATGCATTTTAATGTATATAATAGCCCAAAAATATATTTTTCATTCCAAATATGTTCAAGGGCTGGGAGAGGCAATTTTGGGCGATTTCAACCAATTTTCCACCAAAATCCTTCATTGAGGTAAGTAATCCTACCCTTTTAACTAGTCATTCAAAGAATTATCCTTAGAATCACTAGTTTTTAAGTATGGGAAATGATTTGACTTTACCTAGGTGGAATTTCTGGTGTAATTTAGTGTTTATAGGGTGAAACCCATAGGTTTTAGTTAAAGATAAATGAACTAAGGTTATATGCTTAGAATTCACCTTAATAAATATGAATTTGGTTTCATTAAGGTGGAATAATGGTAGAAAAACCCTAGAATGTGGTATTGATCATGATTTTAGCCTTGGAGTTTCGGGATTAGGTTATAACCCTTGATTTTATTAGGCCATTTGTTGAATGTGTGTTGTATTGTTCTTTTTAGACTGAAACCAAGCTGAAAATGAAAGAAAAGGCAAGGCACAAATTTGTTAGAGTAAGGGAACGCTTGGATTGAGATAGGTGATGGTTAAATGTAGTTGAAAACTCAATTTAGTTTATGTGTGCATATTAACTGTCTCTTTAAGAACTTATTACAATGCATGCTCAAAAGGTTGAATTGTTGGATGATATTTTAAGTGTCTCATCACATCTAATGAGGTTGTATAAAAGACTTGTTTGTTGTACAAGTATGGTTGTGTTAT
The DNA here is from genome assembly GCA_031232105.1 of Capsicum rhomboideum. Lineage (NCBI taxonomy): Eukaryota > Viridiplantae > Streptophyta > Magnoliopsida > Solanales > Solanaceae > Capsicum > Capsicum rhomboideum. Next base: position 48,359,565 of record CP124716.1, on the reverse strand, counting down.
TCTCCTTTGTGATTGTACTTTCTCAAATTGAGCTATTATGGTGAGATGTACTGGTAAAGGTCATCAGCATGGAATTGGTGAAACTCAGGGAGTATAAAGGAGGGGACATTGTAATAAGGGTGGCATTACACTGGTTTAGGATAAGGGTGGCAGACACTAGATGTCTGGGATAGGTGGTACATAGACTGATGTCATCCTCTTTAGAGGGGGGTGATTTATGTTTTGCAACACCTTCGCTTGGCAGTCAAGCTACACAACATAACTTTAGCCATACACAGACAGCAATGTCTAAGCAATTTAGATTAAGTATAAGTCAATGTAAAGCACAAGTAATTTACAGGAACAAGTCCCAACCTTTATTACTCTCTCTGAATTATACAAAGGAATGCCACACGAATTTTCTAAGGCATAGACCACTCTCTACTGCCTTAAAACAATTCCAGCAATAGATAAACTTCTTCACAAAGGTAGTTACAAGAATTTACAAACTTTTAAACTTGGCAGCATGTCATTAACATGGCCTATAATGATTACACTTGGCAGTATATCTTTCACATGGCCTATACAGATTTTATCTAAATAATTCTAAGTATAAAACTGAACATCTAACATATGTACAACATTTAAATTTGAAATATAAATGCCCCATGTGCCATGCACATGAGCAGCCTTGCCTTAGCTGAATTTTCCATGTCTCCAACACTTCAAATATTTTCAGCTTCTTTCCAACACGTAGAATATTTCAGCTTCTGCCCATAACATTCCTTCAGCCCACAGCCTTGCCTCGCCTGCACCAATCTAATACCACTACCTTGATAAGCCTATACTACTGCCTGCACGCAAGACCACTTAGGTGCCATGCGTTTTTCCTTACCTGTTATGCCTAAAGCTACCTTACCATCGTTCTAGCACCTTAGTCATCAGTTGCAAACTAACACTTAGTTGGTACAGCCTATACATTGTTTCCCAGCCCATGTCAAGGCTATGTGCATCTTGACATGCATTACTGATAATCATGTATGAGACTGAGGGTCTAACAACCCACTCCCACTAGATAAACTAGACGTCCTCGTTGAGATTATTTTGAGGTAGTCATTTATTTGCTTGTCAAGCTTCCAGAGATTCTGAGCTTTCTACCAAACCGCATCTTCCTCACTTATGCCTTTATTTCTTTGTATTCTTCTTGATGTTTCCCACAACCAGGTGATTAAGTATCTTCACTAGCTTAGAAGCATAATATTTCAAATTCAAAGGAGGAGCTTTCTTTGATTTATTTCTTCCCAGATCATCAGCATCTCCATAATATGGCTTCAGAAAACTTACATTTAAAGTGGGATGAATTTTCAGTCTTTCCAACAAGTTCAATTTATAAGCAACTTCACCTATTCTTTCCACAACTTTGAATGGACCATCATATATAGGAATCAGTCCTCTATGCCTCTTCTTACTCACAATTTGTTTCCATATTTAACGAGTGAGTTTAAGAAGCATCTTGTCTCCGACATTATACTCCACTGCACACCTATGCTGATCAGTATATTTCTTCATGCATTTCTGGGCCTTGCGGAAACTGTCTTGTGCTTCTACAAGCATCTCATGCTTGTCCTTTGCATATCGGTAAGCAACTGGACATATGCTACAACTTTTTCTTCATTACAACTTCAAGAGGTATCATAGGTTGCACGCCTAAAATAAATTCAAATGGACTCTTCTCCATTGCTGACTACTTAGGCAGATTATAGAAAAATTATGTTGTATCTAACAAGTCTGCCCAATTCCACTGACTTTTTGTAACAAAGTACCTCAACTACTCTTCTAACAAGTGATTAATTCTTTCCATTTGGCCATCAGTTTAAGAATGATTTGTTGTGGAAAATTTTAGGTCAGTCCCATCATACAGAACAAAGTATGCTAAAATCGACTAGTAAATCGCACATCCCTATCACTTACAATGTCACTTGGCAAACCAAAGAACTTCACTATGTTCTTATAGAATATACCTCAGTAACTTTAGGCGAGCATACAATTGGTGCAACAATAAAGATATAGTATTTAGAAAACCTATCTACCACCACCCTGATCAATGCATCAACATTAGTAAACCCAGAAATAAAGTCCATTGATACAGACAACCATGGCCTTTCAAGAATAGAAAGAGGCTCCAACAAACCTGCCTCTTTCTTACATGTAGTCTTGTCCATTTGGCAAACATGAAAAGTATTTATGTAAGCTTCTATATCTTCTTCCATCTTTGCCCAGAAATACATACGGGACAGAAAGGCTAGCATTCATTCAAAACCCAGATGGCCAGCCCAAGGAGAATCATGTGCTTCTTTCATTAAGTCTTTACGCAGTCCACCACCTTGAGGTACCACGATTCTCCCCCCTTAAAGTAAAGGAGATCGTCCTCGATCTAATACATCCTAATTGTCCCATATTGCACTTGACCCATCCACTTGACATAGAGTGGGTCATTCATAGCATACAATTTGATTCTTTCAAGAAAACTAGTTTCAAGTCGAGAAATAGAAAACATAGCAGCAAATACCTCTTTCCGACTTAATACATCAAAACTTGGTGGTGTTTTCCTGATTTATACTCCCACATGAAGTCATTTTTGCATCTTGAAGAAAGTATTAGCAACATTATTAGTCCTCACCACAAAGTGAGTACCCAACAACTATAACCTCCAAGTTTGCAAGTAATGCACCACTGCAACCATCTCTTTCTCATGAGTAGAATACCGTTGCTACACATCATTCAATTTTCAACTTTCAAAGACCTCCCTCAAGTCAAGATATATTTAGAGGAACCTAACTGAATCGAATATCTAGAACTATGAGCCTCAGATGAAATCCGTGCCCTTAACCCATCTACATAAGTCACACACAACCTACCATGGTACCAAAAAATACCACCTTTCTCGTAAGAGAAAACCTTAAGTTTCTGCTTATGGACTGCCTACTTCAACTAAAGTAATATGGGATTACTATCTTGCTTCTCTTTCACTTCCATCACTAACGAGAACTCAGAACCATTTTGTATTATCACACCGCCATTATTGAAATATGTAAGACGGACTCCCAAACGTGCGAGCCTATGAACATCTTTTGATAGTTCTTTCTTGCTCTCTTCTACATGAACCACACTCCCTATAGACAACCTGCTAAGATCATTAACAACCACATTAGCCTTACCCGAATGGTATAGTACACTCATGTCTTAATCCTTAGGGAGCTCAAGCCATCTCCTCTACCGAAGATTTAAATCCTTTTGAGTAAAAACATATTACAGGCTCTTATGGTCTGTAAACACATCAACATGCACACCATAGAGATAATGGCAGCAAATTTTCAAAACAAACACTACCGTTGCTAACTCAAGATCATGAGTCGGATAATTCCTCTTATGAACCTTGAGCTTTCTAGAAGCATAAGCAACTACCTCACCATTTTGCATCAAAACGCAACCAAGGTCAACTCTAGATGCATCATAAAACACTATAAAACCATATGTATCCTCTGGCAGGGTCAACACCGGAGCAGAACTAAGCTGAGTCTTCAACTCTTGAAAGCTCTTCTTACAAGCCTCAGACCACTAAAATTTTACCTTCTTCTGACTCAGCCTAGTCAATGGGGCTGAAATTGATGAAAACTCCTCTAGAGTAAGAAGTTAAGCTTAAGAAACTCTTGATATCTAATGGAGTTGTCAGTCTAGGCCAACTTTTGACTAGCTCAATCTTATGACTATCGACCTATATTTCCTCACCAAATATAATATGACCAAGGCAAGCAAATGACCTCAACTAGAATTCACACTTAGAAAACTTCATAAATAGTTGTCTATCTCTGAGGGTCTGAAGAATAATTCTAAGATGGTCAGCATGCTCATCCTCACTATGGAGTAAATCAGGATGTCATCTATGAACATAATAATATACATATCGAGATATTTTTTGAACACCCTATTCATGAGGTCCATAAAAGTTGTAGGAGAATTAGTTAGTCCAAAAGACATAAAGTAGTAATGTTAGAGTCTTCCTTGACTGTAAAGAGTTGTTCGAGGATGAACAAGGCTTTAAGTGTGGGGTGGTGATCTTAGGCATATTTATACACCTAAGTGTCATTATCTACGTGTGTTTAGCTTGGTTTTGAGGATAATTTGATGTGCTTAGTAAAATATAAAGTGTGTAATTGTGTATTTGTGTGATAAGGTACATGTTTAGAGTGTTTAAGGTGAATTTGAAACAATTCAAGAGTCAAAATGATCAAATAGAGTTTAGACGAGAAAACTAGTGTTGCTAGCTTGAGCTATGCTTTTTCTAGTGTACTTTGATAAGCTTTATTGTGTTGTATGAACTAATGTTTGTTATGAGTTGTTGTAGTATACCAATGGAGGAGCTATTGAAGCTAAATTAATCCTACAAACAAGCCACAAGAAGTGGGGAAACAAGAAACAAGTGCACGAGAAGAAAGAGCGAAGATTGGTCGAAACGTTCCCTTGTGGGGGCAGCCATGCATCGGACCCCCCATAACATAGAAGGGGGACATGTGTTGCACCTCCTATGGTGAGGGCATACTTCTTGGGTCATGCTATGGGCCTTCACCGCACCCCATGGCCATGTGATTGGCCATGCAGCCCAACCCTCTCCCCCCCTTCCTCCAGGACGTCTAAAAGTTGGTTTTTTTATGTTATTTAAGTGGGATAAGGTTGTAAATGCATATGTTTCATATGGGGCAGACTATGGATGACATAAAACACTATATAAGGTGTACTTAGCCACATTTACACCTCATCTTGGGCAGCATACACGATTGGGGAGAGGAGACAAGACATCAAAGAGCTCAAACTAGGGTTCTTTGTTCTTTAACTTTACTTTGTTGTAGTTTTACTTTATGAACTCATCTATAGTAATTCTTTGTATGACTATGAGTGGTTGAACACCCTTTTTCTAGGGTTGGGGCTACAATATGTGTAATGACTGTCATTTTCTCATTTTACATGTATTTCCAGCATTTTGAGCTTGCCCATAGCGGCAATAGGTCATTTATGACTCAGTGAAACTGTCGGTTTGGTTATCGGATAGTTTGCTTGCATTTTAGGCTTATTTCTCAATTTTGGAGCTTTTGTTGTTAAGGAATTGGTCACAGACCAAAAATCCTAGTAGGCAATCTCAGATAGAAATCCTGACAGTGTCATCAGCTCTGGAACGTTGATTTTAGGCTAGGGGGCCCTCGATTCAGGTCCCGATGCTTCTGGACTCATTTTGGGCTATTGGGTAGATTTGATGAAAAATAAAACTATAGATATGGGCCCCATATTTAATCAAAATGACCTCGGATGGAAATTTCGATGGTTTCATTGAGTCCAGAATATCAAATTTGGTATGGTAGCATAGTTCATTTGCGTGCATGGGGTTCCAAACAAATCTCGAGCACCTGGTCGGAGTCCATTTGGACTTGAAAAATCTGATGCCTCAAGTTTCTGGTGCAACCGCTTAGGTGGTTGAAGGACCGCTTAAGTGGTAGTCGCTTTAGCCACCTTGTGCCACTTTAGCAGCCTTAGCTACTTGGTTGAGGTCCTCTTTAGCGGTCAAGGTTCACTTCAGCGGACGTCGCTTTAGTGGCCAAGTTCCGTTTTAGCGGCCTCCGCCTTTCCTTTCCCAACCACTTTAGCAGTCATATACTGCTTTAGCGGTAGCCGCTTAAGCGGCCAAGTGACTACTCTAGCGGTACCTGGGGTTTTAATATCCCCTTTTTCACCCAATTTTCTCTCAATTTCTTAACTTTTTTCCTCCATTCTTGAGAGCATAGGTCGTGGGAAAGTGGGAAAAATTTTCCATTGAAGTTAAGGTAAGCTAACCCAACACACCTTGGTCATTTTCCATCATTTTTCCCATTGAATTCCATCCTTTTTCATTGTGAATTCTTAGAAATTAAGGCTTGAATTCCTAAACTTTGAGGGCTGGTTTGAGCCCAGATTTACGCTCCATTTGTGCTACATCGTGATGGATTCAATTTTGGATTTTGTTTGTGAGCCCTGCGGGCCTGTTCTTTACCTAAATTTTAACCCGACCTTTCATATACCAATATGGGTCTCATTTTACTCGTATTGATGTGTAGATGATTATTTTGATAGCGTGGTGTCATTTTGGGATCATGGAGCAAAGTCGAGCAAATTATGGATGATTCAAGATTTGCGGTTCGGCATCGAGGTAGGTTTCGGTCTGCTTTTATCTATGAGATTGTGTATAGTATAATTTGCATGCTAGGTAGGGATCATAGGATATCTTTATGACTAGTATAGTGCGACTTAGCCCATTTAGGGAATTTAGGGTAGAAATGTGGCCCGAACCTTAGTGTAAAACCCTTATCATGGCTATAGAATCCTATTACCCTCTATTATAAGCATGCTAACCATAGTTTAATATTAAGGATTCCTTAGTATAAAACTTATCATTTGACTTAGTGATTTTGGTGGTATTTCCCCGATTAGATCCTTATAGTGGCTTTATGCCCTTGATTACTATGGATTCCCGAGTTATGAGGCTTGGCATGTTGATTATGTATTTTTGGGCCCGAGGTCGTGGTTACGATACCAGTTGTAATCCAGGTGAGCATTTTACCCTTAAAGAGGGCATGATTTTGATTTATAGACGCTTAGGCGTTTATGGTTGTATTGTTTGGATACTGGTGATGGCATGCATGTTGTTAGGAACATTCATGCTCACTAAGTGGTATAATTCCAACCCCAAACCTTGATTTTACTATTGTTTTCCAAAAAGGGATTTATTCCCACTTTTCATTTTTAAAATGGATGCTTTTATAATGGGAATCATACCACCTTATTTAATGAGACGTGAGCTTTGGGAACTAAATATGATGTTTTGGAAATTAGATCGAGATTGATTTCGGTCCACTGCTATTCCACTCTTTTACCACTACTATTTACTTCGATTGACGAAGACTCCGACCCTTTCTACATTATTATGATGATTTAGTTCCGAACTTGATTTCGAGCAATGGATTTACAGACTTACACTCTTTTAGTCACGATTCAAGTACATGCACTTATTATACTATGTACATTCCTTTAGTCACGGTTTGAGTCCGTGCATTTATTATACTATGTACACTCTTTTAGTTACGGTTTGAGTCTGTGCACTTATTATACTTATATCTCTCTCTAGTACTGGACGGATTAGATGGATTATGATGATCATTGAAAGTACTAGATCGATTCGATACCAGGCAGTGTATACGGATTTTCCGAATTCCCTAGGGACCCCTTCATCCGCGAGCCACAGTGCCGGAGAAGGATGGTCGTCGTAGGTCCTACCTTTGCGAGCTCCAGAGCTGGAGGAGGTGTATACACTTGGTACTTTATGGCACTTGTATCGGATATAGTATTTATGGTTATGTCGCATTCATTCATTTAAATGCATCACCTATCACCAGTATGATTGTTTGGGACCTGTATCTATCGGTCTTATGGGGGGCTGTATAGGTACAGGTTATGGTTGTTGCTTGTCGAGTGCTTTCGGAAACCTTTCGGGCTTATGGGGATCCGGTTTGGTTATTGTTGTTGGACTAGCCAGTTACTTTATTATTGGTTATTATGGTTAGTTCGTGGTAGGATGATCATGGACTGGTACCTGAGATTGTTGGTACGTATCTGTTTCCCTTCTTTATTTCGGTGAGTTACTTTATGGTTGAGTTACCTCATGCTTAGTCACATTTTTGTTAGAGGCCTGATCATGCTAGTATTAGCTCCCTTACTTGGCTATGGCCCTCGAGAGTTTAGGTTAACTCCATCAGGTTATTACATTTGAGTTAGTACTACAGGATTACCGTATATCCCTCTCTTTCGTTGTCCACTCAAATTATATATGTATTATTTGGCCTTGTATACTACTATATATACTTCTTTCACTTTTCATTGGTGTTGACATCCAATTTTGGCCCTTCTTTTTGTCATTTTACTCATTCTAGTGTCTATTTCATTGACGGGGCAAGAAATGCTATTTTTGCTTATTTCTTTTATCAAATTTGGTGTTACCAGATGTTATCTCCATTATTTTGGTATAATTTTTTATTTTTATTTTTATTATTATTATTATTATTATTATTATTATTATTATTATTATTATTATTATTATTATTATTATTATTATTATTTTAAAATCATCATTTGAAAGATATTTTGTTTTACTTACTCTCTTTGCATTTTTCTACTCATGTTGTTTTCATAAATATTTAAAATGCCTTAAAATTAAAGTTATTGTTCGTTAAAGCTTATAGTAAATATTGATATTATTTTGAAAAAATATAATTACTCATTTAATAATGTATATTATTTTCTTACCTATTTTATATTTTTATAAGAGCCGAGTATCTTCACTGATTTTTCAAATCTTGAAATTCAAAATGTTTCCAAATCTTTTAAAAAATTATTTTCACCATATAAGAAAAATAAAAAAAATTCCTTTTCTAAGCAAATATTACCCTCTCTTTAATTGATTATTTTCTTCCTTAATAAACTTTTCTTCCCCAACGTCTCTATTTTTCTGATATATATGAAGACCTAATCATGGAGAAGGGGAGGCAGTGCTAAGAACACATAAGCACAACAGCCACACTGCTCCACACTCAAGCACAAACCCTTTCTTCTTCGTCTCATCTTCTGACGTCGTTAATCACCATGAAACTCCAATTACCGACGGCTCCTTCAAAAGTCCATGGGAAAAATCATCAATTTCGGGAAGTTGCTGGTTTCGCCGAGGATATTCAGTCATTGGTTTCATTCAAATCCACTAGCAAATATTTCGGCCAAGAGCTTTACAGTCGTTCGAGATATTGTACTCTAAACTCATATTTATCTACAAAAAGGTTCACTCTTACTTTTCTATTCATGATTTAATCATCTCTTTTAATTATTTTTCATGGATAGTTTATATCCCTGTTCACATGCCTATTTTTGTGTTAACGACTAAGGGTTCATTCTTTAAATGTATTTTGTTGTCCGGTTAATTTTTACTTCCATATTTTTGGTATTGATGGGTTTAAACAATATGATGCACTCTACACTTTTATACCTATGTGTTGTTTATTGTTTTGTTGAGCTTTAGTTTTTTTTTAAAAAAAATGCCATATTGACATACATATGTAATCTCTTTTGTTTACTATTGTTAGAGTTTTCATTTAATCATAAAAATCAAAATCAAATGCTTGGTGGAAAAAAAAATTCAACGTAAATAAATTTCTCAAGCCATTGAAATATCAGCATAATGTGTCATTTGTATTTTTCTAGGTATGGATTTCATAATTGTGCTCATGATTTTTGTTTTATCTTTTGTTGTCCATTATGGATTATATCTTTCTCAATAATGAGCCAATAATATGTTGATCACAAATTAGGATAACAAAAGGACCATATTGGTTAATTGTGTTTACTTTGTTGTTTGAGCTAATTAGATCACCGAACTTTGTTGTCCTAGACGATAATTCGAGGCCAGATTAGTTATAAATATTAGAAGGATGAGATGAATACAAATTTATTTCAAAACTCATTATCGAGTGAAAAGAAAGGAACGGAAAACTCTTTCGTTCTTATGTGTTTACTTTAATCAAGAATCTTATTTACTTTGTAATTTTAGTATTTCTTTCTCTTTCAATTAATTAAACCTTAAGAACAGATATATACTCTCACCCTTTTTTGAATAATTTTATATGTACACTACGATGGAATGACATCACTTGGAGTTCAATCATGGTCAATGGAGGAGTCAACACGAAATCAAGTTCAAATAGAGTAGGCGTCACTCTATCGGGGGTCAAGTACGTTTGGGGAATGATGACAAAAAGACACGCAATATCTGACTTCTCATATGAAGCACATATAGCTTTATTAAATATAAAGTACCTCGTTACTCCCTTCTTTTCTTATTTTATATGTCATTTTTTAAAAGTCTCAAAGACTTGACAACTCGTACTACTATACTATAGCAGCATGCTTTGATACAATTTATATATTATACCTACATACTTTTTGTTTTACATGACTTTTAAATGCTAAACTATTTTATTTAGTACTCTTAAATAAGTTTTCTTTAAGAATTTCTTTCGTCTTGTCTTAAGGCGTTTAAGAGAGTCAACATAAAAATTGGAATAGAGGGAGTAACATCGCATTGGGCCTGTTTCAGCCTTGTCATACATGATCCCACTCTCTCTCTCTCTCTCTCTCTCTCTCTCTCTCTCTCTCAATTTTAATTTTATGTGTTGTCAATTTGTTTATCTTTTACACTAAATTTACCACCAAATTAAGGTGGCACATCTAACTAACACGTATCTCATTATTTGTAGTTTATTATTATTTCAATCTAAGCTGGAATATTTTCTTTATTGGATATACTACAAAGCAAAGGAGCTCACCAGAGTCTGTAATCCGAGGAAGACGAAGAATACACAAATTATGGTACCTTTCACTTATTATTTGCATGTCACAAAAGGTCAGTCCCGCATCTCTTGTATTTTTCATTCTTTCTATGACATGTACACTAGTTGAAAGTCTTCTTTATTACAATACTTAGTTAATATTAAGTTAATAAAAATAATTGACTTTTGCTTATCACATAGAATCCCCTACATAATATATGAATTCGGTCGGGATCCATATTTGTGGACATCAAAAGGTGTCTAACACCTTCCTTTTAAAGTAATTTGAACCCTTACTCAAATTTCTGGTGACATAGACTAATAAAAATAACCGCAATTAGTGGTAGAATGGTTTCCTAACGTACCTTAATCAGTTAAGTGGCGACTCTTCTCTTATAAACCTTTATAAAAAGAGTTGTCATGTCAAATCCTGTTTTTCGAGAGAAAAATGGGGCGCGATAGCATGGCGACTCTGCTGGGGATACTTAGGTTCTAATCATTACGAATTCATGTGTTATGTGGGATTTTATTCTTTCTTTCTATTTGTATGCACTTTATTATTTCTTTATTGCCCTACTCCTTTTTCCTTTATTTGTTTCTTTAAATAGTTATTTTGCCATTGTGATTTTTTGTTATTACATGCTAATTCCCTTCCTTTTTCCTTTATTTGTTTTCCTAAATAGTGTCTATATTTTCATGTCCATCCATTTTCCTTTTTCCTTTTGCTTGTCTATGTGTTACTTCTTATTTTCCCGATATCTCTTTTATTGTACATTTATTTATTTATTCTTATTTTTATTATTTTCCTTATATTGTTCAATGTGTTACTACTTTTCATTATGTGTTATCTGTTACTGCTTTATATAACTAACATTCCGCTCATATATTCCTCCACATGGAACCTCTTTTTTTTAAGAACGGTTGTGTGGTTGCACGGACGTTCATTTCCTAAAACACCCTTACGGGAAATACCTCATGAATCGGTTGATCAGCGGTGCATCGACAGTCATGAGTTTTCCCACTTTCAAGTTGTCCATTTGAGAGAACCATGTCTAACAAACCACTCTTGTTCTCTAGATCATAACTGTATATCCCTTTACTAAGGGATATGCATCTTAATAAATCTAGGATGTCTTCATAACATATATGCATATGCCTAATTTATTACTTCTTTAAATTTAATATATATTCACTTTCATATTCCCTATACATGTCTCCTTGTTTAAAGTTGTTTTTTTTTCTATTCGTTGTAAGTTCTCTTTTTTAATTCAGCACTTATCTATTTCCTTGTTTAAATTATTTTCCATCCCTGTTAAACTCTTTTCCTTGTATCCCTTATATGTTTTTTTTGTTAGATTATTTTTTCATGATTAATTATTTCTAGTTGTCCCTTTATTTATTTATGGACATATCTCATAACTTTTTACGCACCTTCTTTATTCATGTATTTACTCCTTATCATTTTACTAAACGTTTGCTTATCCTTAATTGCTCATAGTGTTACTATTTCTTATAATGTGTTAATTGTTATCGCTTTATATAAATGTCACACCGTTCATATTTTTCCTCACTTGGGAACTTCACACTTTCACACACTATTCACTACACTCGGATGTTGTGCCTTTTTACTTCTCCAAATTTTCTTCAAATACCCAATTTAGAGAGTTGGCATAGACGTGGGGTGAGCGGATAGTTTTGCTACCGTGTGATCACATGCCTCCTCACATAGATTATCCTCAGTCCGTGTCTACCCAAATCTTACAGAATTCTAAAGACATGCATGCATTAATTGTTATGTGCTATGTGTTTACTGTCCTTATTTAAATTGTCATTCGATTCATACTACGTCTCCGACCACCATCCAAATTTCTTTAAGTCGTAAATTTCGAACTATGTCTGACCTGATTCTTTTCCAACAAGATATGTAGGCAATCCTTTATAAGGATGTGGTTCTCCTTTTTTCATTCTTTACAAAATATCCCGATATTTTAAAAATGTGAAACAATCTTTATGATTCAAATAATTTTTCTATCAAATCTTATATTCTCCCTTTCTTTCACCTTTTCATAATGTCATAAGGGTGAAAACTAGAGCATTTTTGAGGTTATTCAAATGATTTTCACAATCTTTAAAATTCTCAAATGTTTTAAACTATATATCTCGGTTAAGCTAATTCTTTAAAACTTCTCAAATCTTCATCTCCCTCGTTTTTTCAAAATAAAGTCTGTAAATATTCTTTGTGTATCTTTTAAACATCTTATCATTATTTACTTGTTCACCTCATCAGCTTAAGTACGAACTTAGTATTTAAGTCTTGCTTAAAGTGTATCTTCTACTTTTTGATATCAATTCAATTCTCAACCTTAAATTTTAACCCACCCATTCGTCCAAAAGTCCTCTTTGACAAGATAGTTTTGATGCTATTACCTTAATTTTCATGTATACAAATTCTCATTTTGCATGACTTGTTTATTTTTTGCTTAAGGTTGTCTATCATTTAAACATAGACTCGATTGAAATCTGCAATATGACAAATATTATTAATATCCAAAAACGTTTAAATCTTCTTCCTTCTCATCCAATGCAAAATACTTTTGGACTATATCTCCTCATGCAATTCTTAGTCTCACAATATCGTCAGAAGTAAAATGTCATAACTCTCTATTCAGCCGCCTTATGGCCAGTAAAATTTTCAAATCATGCCAGCTTTTAACAAGGGCTTCTATCCGATAAATCTAATTTATTTTGGTTCATCCCATGAACTCCATATTGGCAAAATACAGATTCAAAATTAAGACCTCGAGGTTCAAATGTAAGACAACCATTTCTTTTGATCTAATATTTTCTTTGAGTGTAGCAGGATTATAAGACTCAATGAGTGAAAATTGGGGCAGAATTTTTGAAGAGACCAAAAAAATTCCATGAGCAAGCAACATCCCAATTCACGAGTTGCAAAAAATATCTTTATTCTAAATTGGGGTAGAAATTTTTTAAGATCCCTCAAAAATTTCACCATAATGGAGTTTAAATCCGACCATGAAATCAAAACAACGACAAGGAGTCAAGACAAGCAAAGGTATTAGTTAATCTTGTTTTTCAAAACTTACAAATTTTTTTAGGCACAGAAACAACAGGTACAAATGATGGGTAGGATAATAAAACTCAGTGAGTGAAAATTGGGGCAGAATTTTTGAGGAGAACTAAAATATTCCTTGAGCAAGCAACATCCCAATTCACGAGTTGCAAAAAATATCTTTATTCTAAATTGGGGCATAAATTTTTTAAGATCCCTCAAAAAATTTCACCATAATGGAGTTCAAATCCGTCCATGAAATCAAAACAACGACAAGGAGTCAAGACAAGCAAAGGTATGAGTTAATATTGCTTTTCAAAACTTACAATTTTCTTTGAGCACAAAAACAACATGTACAAATGATATCGCCCAAACTATACCTCCAGGAAAGTATAACGCGATCGTTGAATCAAATATAGAATCCAACTAGGTTGGGATCGATCCCACAGAGAATAGGATGAAATTCTATCGAGTGTTTGTCCGAGTAATTGGCAAGTAAGTAAAAAGGAGATTTTTTAAGCAAAAGTAACAGTAACAATTGTTGATTGTCGGATTTGTGATCAATACGAGAAAGACACTAGGACTGCGATCCCCATGATTCCTTAACTCCACCGGGTACTTGTGCTGGCAAACTGTCCCGCTGCGTTACATGCAAAATCTAACAAGATAGGTTCATCTAACCGTCTCTCGACCTTGGTTAGATGAATTTCACTCTTCTCCTCTCGGTCTTGGAGTGATGCACTACTAACCCTTGTTCTTCATCTCAAATAACTATCCCTATTACTGCTTAAGTTATTAGATAAAGGTTGATAGCTTCAAATCTATGTTGTTATTCCCTTTTCCTAATCTCTACTTCTCTTTCGAGAAAGTTTAGAATACAAGCGAGTTTCCAATGTTTGCAACCGTTAGAAGATCAATTATAACTAAGGAAATAACAATACATGCAATCACACCGGTTCAGAATTACTTTGCACTTAACCCATTTCGTTAATTCCTCATGGTTCACACAACCCAAGTTGAGAGATTTAGCTACTCATGATTGCAAGAACATAAGAAGAATTCACTAATGAAAACATAATTATGAACTCACAAGAAGAATAAAACTCTAAAATCTCAATATAAATCAAAACCCTAGAATCAATGTTAAAGATAACAAGATCAATGTGTTTATGAACCTCAAAACAATATAATAGAATCCAAAACAATGTAATAATAGCCTCCTTAACATAGGACAACATAGGAGTATCTATAGATACAAAACAAATCCTATCCTAAAACATGTAGGAGAAAAAAGTCTACAACTTTCTATAGACCGTGACTTGAGGTCGTGGACTCAACCCACAGACCGTGGGTCCAGGTCATAACAATCAGGCCTCTATGCAAAACTGCAGAAGTTGACTCATGGACTTGACCTACGGTCCATGAGTCATGACCGTGGGTCACTTGGTGAATTCAACTCCACTCTTTTGTCTTCAAAAACTTCAGTCTAGTGCATGCTACTTCCCGTCTTCTCCATTTTACCTTCAAAACCTATTTTCCTGCAAGATAGAACAGAAAACATATCATATCTACCAAACATACCCAAGTTATTGCATATTTTCCTTATTTTAAGCATCGAAAGTGCCATGAAATCATGGCACATCAACACCCTCAACTTAGAACGTTTGCATGTCCTCAGGCGAACAAAACAAAACAAACACATTTGATGCTTAACTAAGTGAAACCTAAGAGACCTATGGCATTCAACTCATTTCTTCCGGTACCAAAAATTTTGACCCCCTCTAATTCATAAGTCAAAACCACTATGCATATACATGCAGCATATACTCATGACACAGAAGGGATCAAGTGATGGCATCAGATTATGAACAAACAACTAAGTATAGATGCAAATGACATTATCCGAACAAACAGCAGCTAATAATGCAACCCATGTACTCTTACAATAAAGAAGTCTCATACACTCACGGTATACTAATGAATATCAAAGTAGGGACTGGGTTAAAACACTCTCTCTCACAAAGAAGTTCAAACAGTGTGCATGAAATACCATAGGCTTGCCCTAATTTTCTATGCCTTAGTTTTTTAGACAGTCAGACTAGGATCACTATAGGACTTTCATCGGCTTGTAATGTAGGATTGGGGACGGGTGTGGTACATATGGATATAGTGACTCAACCCTCCTTGACACCACACTATTTTTGGCTCCACTTTCCAACCATACTCATTTTATTCTCCTTTATTTGTTTTCAGATTTTGGGTGTAATTTTCTTTACGATTTCAATTTTTTTCCTTTTTTTTTCCTTTATTTTTCTTTTTGAAAATTCTATTTTTTTTTTCTCTTCTTTTCTTTCTTCTTCACACCCAACTTTGTTCTCCATTCTTTTACTAACCCCTTCTTCATACCCATATCAAGCTACGCACCCCTATGATAGCCACCCTCAACTTAGGCGATTTGCCTGAGTTGAGGTATACAATGTCCAAGGAGGGACCAGGGCCAAGACAAGTTCATTGTAAGTCAAAATGGGAAGGTGAATAGGCTAATGAAAGAAATAGGTCAATTAAGGCTCAAAATTGGGATCAAGGGATATTTACTTCATTTGGTCAGGTATTTAGGCTAAAAGTGGACTTATTCAAGCATGACCTATGATCCTTTTCTAACCACTATCCTCTAACCTAGGAAAGACTAACCGGGCAAGTTCTTGATCGTACACACAAAGTGAACTAGGTAATGACCTCAAACACACATAGCATAGGGTTACACTATCAACTATTACCTATCTAGTTCATGCATTGCTAAGCTATAGTTATTCTTCCTGTAATACTAATGCCATAACAAGACCCAACAGTTGTCACAAACTATCACAACTACACACACAGTCCAAAACAAAAATTTCAGGAGGGGGATCCTTTAAACACATAAAAAACATCATCACACTTTCAAAACTTGTTCAAAATTGGACTGCACTAAGGTTCCCCTATTTTTTTCCTAACTAAACACAAAAACACATAATGAAACACAAACAACAACCTAAACATGTCGGTTCTACTATGATATCACTTGAGGAAAAAGAAATACGACAACAAAAAACCCCAAGAGGACATATAGACCCATAAGCATTTCCGCCCCAAATAAGTATGCATTGTCCCCAATGCATTAGACCGAAGTAAAACAAGGGAGTTAGGAACATACCTGTGGCACCCTAGGTGTATGGGTCTAATGTCGATCAAAATAATAAAAATCAAAGCAAATATAGAAAGAGCAAGACACATTGAGTTGCCTCCCAAGCAGCGCCTGATTTAACGTCGTGGCACGATGCGGGTGTCTTGATTACTCAGACTTCAACATGATATCCCTTGGGTTGGCTTCCAGGGTCATCTAAACTATTTATTTATGAAACCACCCTCATGTCCTTTGGATGCTTTATAGTTTTGCAAACATTGAACGTGACTTCCTTATTATTCATCCTGAATTTTAGCTCACCCTGCTCCATATCCACCAATTCTCTGCCGGTGGCTAAAAGAAGTCTCTCCAAAATTATGGGCATCTCAAAATTGACCTCACAGTCCAAGATAACAAAGTCAGCAGAAAAGATAAAGTTTTCAACCTTGACCAAAACATCAAATAATATGCCTACAGGCTTCTTGATCGTATGATCCTCCATCAATAACTGCATCTTTGTTGTCTTGGGAGTTCCCAAACCTAATTTCTCAAGTACTGCCAGCAGCATCAAGTTAATGCTCGCACCTAGGTCGTAAAAAGCTCTGGCGAAGTTAACTGACCCAATTATGCATGGAATTATGAAGGCACCGAGATCATCTTTCTTTTGCACAAGAGAACGGGATGCTATTGTACTATAATAGTGAAAATCACCAACGGATTCATAACTAACAATTCTCTTCTTCGTGACCAACTCTTTCATGAACTTTGCATATCCCAGTATTTGTTCCAGCACCTCCACCAATGGAATGTTTATAGAAAGTTGCTTCAATATGGACATGAACTTATGAAATTTTTCATCTTCCTTCTTCTTCTTCAAGTGCTGAGGGAATGGGGGTTAGCATTTGTGGGGATTCTTTTTCTTTCTTATTTTCAGCATTCACCTTGTTTTCATCAGTCTGAGGCTCTTCAACTTCTTTCATGATCTCCCCTCTAACAATTTTATTTTCATCCACCTTTTTCTTTAGATGTTGAGGGAAAGGTGGAGGAAGTTTTGGGAATGGAACATACTTTTTTAGAGCTTCCTTTATATTTTTTATGGCATTCGTTTGTTCTTCCAGTGTAGCAGGAACACCCTCAACTTGTTTGGGTGCCTCAATAAGAGTCTTCCCACTTCTCGTTGTGATAGCCATACAATGAGAATTATTTTTTAGGTTCTAGATGGTGTTTGTAGTAAGTGTACCTTATTGACGTTGATTTAATGCTGAAGATATCTGCCCAAATTACTCTTCCAGTTGTTTGATGGCAGTCACATAAGACTCAACTTTTTGGATTATCCCTGAAAGTTCTGCCTTGATCCCTTCAGACGGTTTTCTTTACTCTCCGACCCCTTAACAAGTTTTGCAAGTAGGGTTTTCATTCTTGAATTTCAAGACTCAGCATCACAATTTCCCTGGTGGGACATAAAGGCCACTCTTATCATTGTAGCCATCTTTTCGCCTCCAATCACCATCCCTATCTCTGTCTCAATCTCTATATGTTGACTTGTATTAATTATCACCGTAGTAGTTCCAACCTTGATTTCCTTGCCTCTAGTTCCAATTTTCTTAATTAGACTCTTGGCCTTTGGCTCAGAAACTTGCCACTTCTCTATCCAAATACTTAGCTTCTTTCTCAGAATCTAAATCCTCATACCTAGGTGGTTTACCTTGTGCACCTACCACATTAATCTTTTTCATTCCTCCTGCCGCAATTTACTTAGCAATTAATCTGATATCAGTTCTCAATTGCACTACTTCTTGAGCTACAATGTCATATAACGCTCTTTGCTCTACTGATGCTCCAATGGCATATGTTCCTACTAGTCGGTCTGCTTCTTGAGTATGCCAACCTCGGTTGGTTTTAGTAATACGATCTAAAATCTCTGAAGCTTGTTCCTATCTCAGAATCATAAATGCTCCACCAGTGATAGTATCTGTTACAGCCTTGGTATTAGCTTTTAATGCTCTGCAGAAGATCTCAAGTAAATTTCGACCATTTATCCTATGAATTGGAACATTTGGCAACTTCTTCTTGAACGCAACCAAGTCTCATAAAGAGCTTTAGAATGTAGTTGTCTGAAAGTATAAATCTCATCCTTCAATTGCAATATTCAAGAAGGTGGAAAAAATCATTCCAGAAACTAATTTCTCAACTCTTGCTAAGTAGTGATAGAACCTCGTGATAACTCAGTCAACCACAAAGTCACCTCTCCCGTAAGGGAGAATGGAAATAGCCTTAATCGATTTGCTTCTTGACTTACTCCTGGTAGATTGTACACAAATTATGATATTTTTCACTCATTATTTGCATGTCACAAAAGGTCAGTCTCGCATCTCTTGTATTTTTCATTCTTTCTATGATATGTACACTAGTTGAAAGTGTTCTTTATTACAATACCTGGTTACTATTAAGTTAATAAAATAATTGCCTTTTGCTTATCACATAGAATCCCCTACATAATATATGAATTTGGTCGGGACCTACATTTGTGGACCTCGAAAGGTGCCTAACACCTTCCTTTAGAGGTAATTTGAACTCTTACCCGAATTTCTGATGACGTAGACTAATAAAAAATAACCGCAATTAGTGGTAATATGGTGCCCTAATGCACCTTAATTCGTTAGGTGGCGACCCTTCTCTTTTAATCCATTCCGAAAAGAGTTGTCACGTCGAATCCCATTTTTCACGAGAAAAATGAGGCATGACGATTGGTATATTGGCTAGTAATATATGGTATTGTACTTTAGCTCCTAAAAACTGTTAGAATAGGATAGTTTACCCTTATTGCTCCATTAGCCTCATTATACTTAGCTTTACTGGATAGTTGCATGTAGTTATATTCATGCCTTACAAGTTATTTATGCTTATATTATTTCTGGAGCTCAATTTGTCGATGCCTACTGAGTACCACGTGTTAGGTACTCATACTACACTTCTGCAGCCTGTAGCTCATAGTACGAGTTATCGTCGTTATGTTTGCATCGTGTGGAGTAGCTATGGATCGGAGACTTGAGGTGAGCTCCTGACGTTCGGAGTTGTTCCTACTCCCTCTCTTATGTTAGACTTATGTCTATGTTGTGCTCAGAGACATCTTTGTATATATACTTATCCTGTATTTCACTTGTACTCTTGGTGTATTCGAAGCTCTTGTACTGGCTCCACCTGATTTTGGGACTATATTAGCCTTTTTATTATATTTATTCCACAGTTTTCTTTATTTCTCTTGGTAGTCCATTACTAGTCATTCCGGACTACGGATTGACTTACCTACTGATGGGTTATAGTAGGTGTCATCATGACTTGAGAAATTGGGTCGTGACAACATGATTGCTTAAGTATGGTTTTATAGTTGGTTTATATGTTTATCAAGTCATGTGGTTGTTCTTGCGTTCTTGGTTAACTATTCTAAAGAATTGCAAAGTTTATGATAAATCCTAGTCTCAAAATGAATTGACCATAGGAGTTGAGGGATGGAACAAAGAACGTAGGGAGTGTGGATCATATCTTTAATCGGTTAGGGCCTAATTGTTAAACGATGATTTGTGGTTAGGATAGAGATATACTTAAACGCCCCACTTGGTTAATGAAACGAGAAGATAGCTTAATGCATCTGAATTAAAGACTCAAATGCCCGCTCAACGATGTAGTTGTGAGATTAATTTGGGTAGATGACTTAGAGGATGACCATTTCCAAGTTGTAATATCAACCCCGTAAATCAACAATCACGATGAATACCAACATCGGCTAGAAACCATAACTATGCATGATTGTAGAGTATGTCTTGACCCTAGAATCCTCCTTGTTATTGTTCATACCCCAAGTTATTAGTTTAGTTCATTGTTAGTTTATACTTTAAAACCACCATATCTTTATATTCCACCGCTGAAATAAATAAACAAGAACTAGTTTAGTCTAGTGAATAGTTAAACGACAAGTCCCTGTAGGTTCGACATCTGGCTCGTAAGAGCCACTTTATTACTTGCATGACCACGTACACTTGCATGTGCAGTTGGGATGCAATAGTGCTATACTTATTACCTGATACGGAGGCGACCTCTCAATAGTCAAAACTCTTACAATAGACCCCAGAACACTTCCTAATTTATTTCTAAGCTTCCTAACACTCAAACAACCTCGTAAAACACCTCAAAACATCGTGAGAGCTACTAGAATAATGCAAAAACTTGTGAGGTATTACAATATCTCTCCCTTGGGATCATTCGTCCTCAAATGAAAGCTAAAGGCATAAAGAATAGATTGAATGGGACTCCTATTGGTTTAATTGTCAAACCTTTCTTAATAATCATAATCTAAACATAGCCATATCAAGCTTGGAATAAAGTGAAGCATACATGGCACGAACATAAACATAGAACTACAAGACAAGAATCTTAGACATGGAAGCTACTATGAATTTCTATAAGAAGGAGGTCATTACCTGAAACGTTATCATCGAGAGGAGCGAATAGGTGCGGGTACTTAGACTTCATAGCCTCTTCAGCCACCCATGTAGCTTCCTCAACCTCTTGATTTCTCCCCAATACCTTAACTGACGCTACCTCTTTCGTCCTCAATTTGTGAACCTAACGATCCAAAATTTCAATCAAAATCTTTTCATACAAAAGGCTATCCTTAATTCCAACCTTCTGTAAAGGAACTACACGCAACAGATCCCCATTACATTCTAGTGGTGTGGTACGTTGCCAATGCGCCATCCAGGCGGCGTGGCACGCTGCTAATGCGGACCCCCACTGGAATGGTGCCCTCATTTTATCATTGGGATATGGCACGAACCCCAATGCATTATACTTCCTATGTCACACATAGGCGACCTCTCAACATTCAAAACTCTTACAATAGACCCCGGAACACTTTCCAATTGATTTCTAAGCTTTCTAACCATAAAACAACCTCGCAAAACACCTTAAAACATCGTGAGAGCAACTAGAATCATGCGAAAACTTGTGGGGTATTACAATAAAATCATTAAAAAAGAACCTAGCATGATAAATGTATAAAAGTGTATAACACATCATTAATTATAGTGACGAACTTCTTCTACAATTTTCAATTGTAATTCGGGTTCAAAATTAATTGAAATCTCAATGAGATGACTTCAAATTTTATAAACTTCTTAGATAATTTCCAATGTAAACAATATTCATTCTAAAATCTCACAAAAATTAGGTCAGAAATACAAACTCGCCTTTTCAAACTCATATGGCACTTTCAGGAGTAGCACTGGCACTAGTTCCATGGTATTTCGCATTAATAAGAGAGAGAGAGGATCTAGTGCTTTCCAGTTCTAGGGAAATTACAGACACCACTAGCCCAGATACAGAAGCTACAACAGTGCTAAAAGGGATAAAACATTGTGTATAAAATCAGTTGGTACCTCTAATTCTAGAAATTGACTATCTGACCTTAAAAAAGAATGTAGAGGATAAATGGGAAAGCCCATGGGACATCAGTATGGTAGGTAGAAGAATTAGGACTTAGATGAAGGAAGGAGCCATCCAAGTAAAACACGTTTTCAGAGAAGGCAACACATTGACGGATTTTTTTCACTAACATTACTTTTAATTTTGTAGGTACACTAAGTTTTCATAACTATCATGAATTTTCGGTAGAAATCAAAAAGATTCTGACACTAGACAAGCATGAACTACCAGAAATGAGGATCAGATTATACAAACAAAGAGCACTAGATTGAGATCACGATTTACAAGTCACAGACACTCTCCAGCTATCATGTATAATTCATTACATGAGATCTTCAATAAAAATCATCATAACAATAATAACCAGTCCAATTGATATATGCAGAGACCCCAAACAAGGAAAGATTCACAAGATCTAAGCTAATAAAAATATGAGTACATACTAATTTCTAATTTAGTAGGTTTAATTAAAGCTCATTTATTTGGAATCTATGGTATTAATCTCATTGAGATTCTTTCTGTTGGAAGCTGTTCTTTAGCTTTACCTATCTAACCTAAGAAACTAAGAGCCTAGATTGTTCTGTTAGCAAAAACATGGATGTTATTATTTTGATTTTCTATATCCTAGAGCTTGAAGTGGCTCTTCCTAGTTTTCGATTAACACATCCATGAGAGCTTAAGACCATTTGAAGTGAAATCGAACCAAAGCACTAGTATCCCTAGAAAAATAAAATGGCGTTACTCCAGGAAGATAGCTTCATAAGAGAATAGATCTTTAAGGCAGTAGCTTACCAAAGAAGACGACTAGAGCATTCTGATTTTGAGCTTCTCCAGTCTAGCTGACACAGTGAATAGGAATCTCAGTCCTCTTGAGGTCGATGATTTACTCCCAACAACTTTCTCTTCGATGAATTTCCACAAGATGAAGCGGGAGGAAGTCAAGGGGGTGGTCCTGAAGCTTCTAGACTTTGACTTTCCTTTTCTATTTGTCTCACATTATTTTGTTGTCTCGGATTATACAAATAAATAAAAGTACTTTGGGCCAGATCCACTTTTTTGCAGGAAATTACATGAAATGTTCTCCATAGTGGGTGGCTTTGTATTTTTATTCCCCATAAAAAAAGTCTTTAAAGACTAGTCTTCCTTAATTTTTATGTATACAACAAGTACAATTTTGCCCCTCTACACCTCAAATGTTGTGTTACTCTTTACATGCTTATTTGTCTCTCAACTTTTTTTTCCTTTTTTACTATTACTTATTTTTATTTTTTATTTTCTCTTTTTTTCCTTGTTTTAATTTATTTGTCTCAACTTTTTTTTATTTTTTTTTCTTTTATTTCTCAAACATTATTTATTTTTCATTTCTCTTTTTTTAATTCATTGTCTCAACCTTTATTTTTATTTTTTTTCTTTTCACATTGTTTTTAATTTTTCTCAAACTTTATTTTTATTTTATTTTTTCCTCTCATTTTTTTCGCAACTTTTATTTTTTTATTTTTTTTATTTTTCTCTTTTTTCTATTTTCTTAACCTTTATTTTTTTTATTCTTTTTTTTTTTCTTTTTTCTCAATCTTTATTTTTTTTCCTTCTCTTTTTTCTTTTTTCTCAGGTTCTATTATATTTTGCTAATGAATAGAAAGTTGGATAATCCGCAAAAAAATCTTCTTTCTTTGACATCAAAGGAAACTTAAGGGTGTGACTTGCCGTTTGGAAGTCCTTTGGGATAAGTCTTGTCTCTAAGGAAAGATTTATAGAACATCAACTTATTGTTTGTAAATCCTTGAGCTAAGTCTTGCCTCTAGGGCAAGAATTATAGAATATCTCATAAATTAAGACATAATGAAATAGTGTTAACTCTTGCCCATTAGGAGTAATTTATTTTTTGGGGAGATTCTTGGGCTAAGTCTAGTTTTAGAGGCAAGACTTATAGAGTATCTCATAAATCAAAGACACAATGTGGTAGTGCTAACTTTTGTCCATGGGGGCGTATAACTTGTTTTTTGAAAGTCTTTGGGCTAAGTCCTACCTCTAAGGGAAGAGTTATAGAACATCTCATAAATTAAGACACAATGTGGTAGTTTCAACTCTTGCCCATGAGACGTAACTTGTTGTTTGAAAGTCCTTGGTCTAAGTCTTGCCTCTAAGGCTAGAGTTATAGAACATTTCATAAATCAAGACACAATGTGATAGTGTCAACTCTTGTCCATGAGGCATAACTTGTTGTTTGAAACTCATTGGGCTAAGTCTTTCCTCTAAGGCAAGAGTTATAGAGCATTTCATAAGTCAAAACATAATGTGGTAGTGTCAACTCTTGCCCATGGGGCGTAACTTGCTATTTGAAAGTCCTTGGGCTAAGTCTTGCCTCTAAGGCAAGAGTTATAGAGCATCTCATAAATCAAGATACAACGTAGTAGTGCCAACTCTTGCCCATGGGGCATAACTTGTTGTTTGAAAGTCCTTGGGTTAAGTCTTGCCTCTAAGTCAAAGTTATAGAGCATCTCATAAATCAAGACTCAATGTGGTAGTGTTAACTCTTACCCATGGGGCATAAATTGTTGTTTGAAAGTCCTTGGGCTAAGTCTTGCCTCTAAGGCAAGAGTTATGGAACATATCATAAATAAAAATGCAATATGGTATTGTCAACTCTTGCCCATGGAGCGTAACTTGTTGTTTGAAAGCCCTTGGTCTAAGTCTTGCCTCTAATGCAAGAGTTATAGAGCATCTCATAAATAAAAATAAATCAAGACACAATGTGGTAGTGTCAACTTTTGCCTATGGGGCATAACTTGTTGTTTGAAAGTCATTGGGCTAAGTCTTGCCTTTAAGGCAAGTTAAAACATAATGTGGTAGTGACAACTCTTGCCCATGGGGCATAACTTGTTGTTTGAAAGTCCTTGGGCTAAGTCTTGCCTCTAAGGCAAGAGTTATAGAGCATTTCATAAATTAAGACACAACGTGGCAGTGTCAACTCTTGCCCATGGGGCATAACTTGTTGTTTGAAAGTTTTTGGGCTAAGTCTTGCCTCTAAGGCAAAGTTATAGAGCATCTCATAAATCAAGACTCAATGTGGTAGTGTCAACTCTTGCCCATGAGGCATAACTTGTTGTTTGAAAGCCCTTGGGCTAAGTCTTGCCTCTAAGGCAAAAGTTATAGAACATCTCATAAATAAAAACACAATATGGTAGTATCAACTCTTTCCCATGGGGCGTAACTTGTTGTTTGAAAACCCTTGGTCTAAGTCTTGCCTCTAAGGCAAGAGTTATAGAGCATTTCATAAATCAATACACAATGTGGTAGTGTCAACTCTTGCCCATGGGGCATAAATTATTGTTTGAAAGTCATTGGACTAAGTCTTGCCTCTAAGGCAAGAGTTATATAGCATTTCATAAGTTAAAACATAATGCGATAGTGTCAACTCTTGACCATGGGACGTAACTTGTTGTTTGAATGTCCTTAGGTTAAGTCTTGCTTCTAAGGCAAGAGTAATAGAACATCTCATAAATCAAGACACAATGTAGTAGTGTCAACTCTTGCCTATGGGACGTGACTTGTTGTTTGGAAGGAATCGAAGAAAAGAAAAGAAAAAAAATAAAGGTTACGGAAAAATAAAAAATAAAAGAAAATGAAGGTTGATAAAATTAAAAAAAAATCAAAGAAGATGAAAAAGAGAAAAAGAAAAAAAATAGAAGTTGAGAGAAGAAAAGAAAAAAAAAAGGTTGAGAAAAAATAAAAATATAAAGAAAAAAAGTCAAAATAAAAAATTAAAGATTGAGAAAAAAAAAAAAAGAAAAAAGGAGAAAAGAAAAAATAAAAACCAAAGAAAAATTAAAAAGAGAGAAAAAAAAAATAGAAGTTGAAAGGAGAAAAAGAAAAAAGGAAAAAAGTAAAGGTTGAGAAAAATTAAAAAAAAAAAGAGAAAATACAAATAAAATATCAAAGTAAGAGAAAATAGAGAAAAAAAATTGAAGTTGAAAGATAAATGAGCATGGAGAGTTGTTTGAAAATATTTGATATATAGAAGGACAAATATGTATATGTTCCATACATAAAAAAAAGAAAGGATACTTTTGTAGCACTTTTGCTATGGGGGGCAAAAAAGTAAAACTTCCCACTATGAGGGTTATTTATATGGTTTACACACTTTTTTGCTTTCGACCGTGTTTCTGATTCTTTTGATTTATAATAAGGTAGAGTGACCATTTTTAATTTAAAAACAACCTCTTCAAACGTGTTTGATAATATGACGAATTACTTTGCAATTTAATTTTCACCACTCAAATTTTATAAATTTAATATTTTAATCATAATATGAACTCCAAACACAATAATAAATTGAATTTGTCATATAACATTTAATAGGAATCACAATTTTCAAATTCAACTTTAAAGATATGACGCAAATTTCAATTATGAAGTATAGTACCAACACCGGAATGAACATAGACCTGCACCATCCCGATTCATTCGTTTTGTTTTCTCCATTGTTATTTAGCGTAAGCTTGAGTTGACAAGCTTAACATGTCGTTATTTTCTAAAATTTTTCTAACTTCTTTCCTTCCTTGCTCCACTTTTTAATGTTTTAAAAAATTATTTGAATCCTTTCGGCCTAAATTACATAATTAACCCCCATAGTGGTGGTTTTATTTGTTTATCCCCCATAACAAAAGTCTTATAAAATTAGTCTTTCTTTTTTTTATATATGAAACAAATACATATTTGTCCCTTTATATATTAAATATTTTCAAACAACTCTTCATGCTCATTTATCTTTCAACTTTAATTTTTTTTCTCTATTTTATTTTACTTTAATTTTTTATTTTTACTTTCTTGTTTTTTTAAATTTTTCTCAACCTTTTACCTTTTTTCTTTTTTCCTTTTCTGCTTTCAACTTCTATTTTTTTTTCTCTTTTAATTTTTCTTTGGTTTTTATTTTTTCTTTTCTTCTTTTTTCTCATTTATTTTTCAACTTTTATTTTTTATTTTGATTTATTTATATTTTTATTTTTTTCTCAACTTTTCTTTTTTTTTTCTTTTTCTTCTCTCAACTTCTATTTTTTTTTCTCTTTTTCATTTTCTTTGATTTTTTTTTATTTTATCAACCTTTATTTTTTTTTTAGTTTTTATTTTTCTTTAGTTTTTTATTTTTTCGTAACCTTTATTTATTTTTTTTCTTCGATTTCTTCCAAACAACAAGTCATGCCCCATAAACAAGAGTTGATACTTCTACATTGTGTCTTGATTTATGAGATGTTCTATTACTCTTGCCTTAGAGACAAGACTTAACCTAAGGACAAACAAAAAACAAGTTACGTCCCATAGGCAGAGTTGACACTACCACATTATGTTTTGACTTATGAAATGATCTATAACTCTTGCTTTAGAGGCAAGACTTAGCCCAATAACTTTCAAACAACAAGTTATGCCCCATGGACAAGAGTTGACACTACCACATTGTGTTTTGA
Organism: Capsicum rhomboideum; assembly: GCA_031232105.1. Lineage (NCBI taxonomy): Eukaryota > Viridiplantae > Streptophyta > Magnoliopsida > Solanales > Solanaceae > Capsicum > Capsicum rhomboideum. The sequence goes on along the minus strand of CP124716.1, from coordinate 48,331,953 downwards.
TTTTTGAAGATGCTCTATAACTCTTGCCTTAGCGGCAAACCTTAGACCAAGGGCTTTCAAACAACAAGTTACGCCCCATGGGCAAGAGTTGATAATACCATATTATGTTTTTATTTATGAGATGTTCTATAACTCTTGCCTTAGAGGCAACACTTAGCCCAAGGACTTTCAAACAACAAGTTATGCCCCATGGGCAAGAGTTGACACTACCACGTTGTGTCTTGATTTATGAAATGTTCTATAACTCTTGTCTTAGAAGCAAGACTTAGCCCAAGGACTTTCAAACAGCAAGTTACGCCCCATGGGCAAGAGTTATCACTACAACATTATGTTTTGATTGCTATCACATTATATTTTGACTTATGAAATGCTCTATAACTCTTGCCTTAGAGGCAAGATTTAGTCCAATGACTTTCAAACAACAAGTTATGCCCCATGAGCAAGAGTTAACACTACCATATTGTGTCTTGATTTATTTTTATTTATGAGATGCTTTATAACTCTTGTCTTAGAGGCAAGACTTAGACCAAGGGCTTTCAAACAACAAGTTACGCCCCATGGGCAAGAGTTGACACTATCATATTGTGTTTTTATTTATGAAATATTCTATAACTCTTGCCTTAGAGGCAAGACTTAGCCCAAGTACTTTCAAATAGTAAGTTATGCCCCATGGGCAAGAGTTGACACTACCACATGATTCTTGATTTATAAGATACTCTATAACTTTGCCTTCGGGCAAGACTTAGCCCAAAGACTTTCAAACAACAAGTTACATCCCATGGGCAAGAGTTGACACTACCACGTTGTGTCTTGATTTATGAGATGCTCTATAACTCTTGCCTTAGAGGTAAGACTTAGCCCAAAGACTTTCAAACAACAAGTTACGTCCTATGGGCAAGAGTTGACACTACCACCTTACGTTTTGACTTATGAAATGCTCTATAACTCTTGCCTTAGAGGCAAAACTTAGCCCAATGACTTTCAAATAACAAGTTATGCCCCATGAGCAAGAGTTGACACTACCACATTGTGTCTTAATTTATGAGATTCTCTATAACTTTTGCCTTAGAGGTAAGACTTAGACTAAGGGTTTTCAAGCAACAAGTCATGCCCCATGGGCAAGAGTTAACACTACCATATTGTGTTTTGCCTTATGAGATGCTTTATAACTCTTGCCTCAGAGGCAAGACTTAGCGTAATGACTTTCAAACAAGAAGTTATGCCCCATGGGCAAGAGTTGACACTACCATATTGTGTCTTGATTTATGAGATGCTCTATAACTCTTGTCTTAGAAGCAAGACTTAGACCAAGGGCTTTCAAAAAACAAGTTACGCCCCATGGGCAAGAGTTGATACTACCATATTATGTTTTTATTTATGAGATGTTCTATAACTCTTTCCTTAGAGACAAGACTTAGCCCAAGGACTTTCAAACATTAAGTTACGTCCCATGGGCAAGAGTTAAAACTACCACATTGTGTCTTGATTTATGAGATGTTCTATAACTCTTCTCTTAGAGGCAAGACTTAGCCCAAAGACTTTCAAAAAGCAAGTTATACTCCCCATGGGCAAAAGTTAGCACTACCATATTGTGTCTTTGATTTATGAGATGCTCTATAAGTCTTGCCTCTTAAACTAGACTTAGCCCAAGAATCTCCCAAAGAAACAAATTACTCCCATGGGCAAGAGTTAACACTATTTTATTATGGCTTAATTTATGAGATACTCTATAACTCTTGCCCTTTAGTTCAATGATTTACAAACAACAAGTCAATATTCTATAACTCTTTCCTTAGAGGCAAGACTTATCCCAAAGGACTTCCAAACGGCAAGTCACGCCCTTAAGTTTACTTTGATATCAAAGAAAGAAAATTCTTTTTGTGAATTATTCAACTTTCTGTTCATTAGCAAAATATAATAGAAGCTGAGAAAAAAGAAAAAAGAGAAGGAAAAAAAATAAAGATTGAGTAAAAAAAAAAAAGAGAAGAAAAAAAATAAAGGATAAGAAAATAGAAATAAGAGAAAAAAAAAGTTGAAAAAAAAAAGTGAAGAAAAAATAAAATAAAAATAAAGTTTTGAGAAAAATAAAAAAAATGTGAAAAGAAAAAAATAAAGGTTGAGACAATTAATTAAAAAAAGATAAATAAAAAATAAATTATGTTTGAGAAATAAAAGAAAAAAAATAAAAAATTAAAGATTGAGACAAATGAATTAAAATAAGAAAAAAAAAGAGAAAAGAAAAAAATAAAAATCAAGTAACAGTAAAAAAGAAAAAAAAAGTTGAGAGAAGAATGAGCATGGAAAGAGTAAAACATTTGAGGTGTAGAGGGGTAAAAATGTACTTGTTGTATACATAAAAATGAAGGAAGGTTAGTATTTAAAGATTTTTTTTATGAGGGAACAAAAATACAAACTTATCCACTACGAGAGATATTCCATATAATTTCCTGTTATAAGAGCTCCCTCGTCCTGCCCAATTTATTAACGGCCTTTCTACGCCTCGGCTCATTGCAATTTCTTGTTCACACAATTTACTACCGATTAAATATTTTCTATACAAAATTGGCCAAGTTTTCAACCCATTATGTTCTATGTAGAAAAGTACTGCACATACTCGCATGACGATTTATGCATAAAAATAGATATAAAGGAGCCTCTGCTAGTATGAGCCGAATATATATTATTTTTTGTGTCTCAATTTATGTGACACAAATAGAATTTAGAAAATTAATTAAATTTTATATATAATTTTTTTTATATATTTTAAGTTGTTAACTATTTTGATTTATAATACTTTTTATTTAATTTTCAAATACTATATATACTGCCTTTGTTCCAATTTATATGACATTGATATAATTTCGAGAGTCCTAAATTATTGTATTTATAGTACAATTTACGTTATTTTTTCAAATAATATATTTTACTTCTTCTGTTCCAATTTATGTGGCACTAATAAAATTTTCAGAATCAACCAAACTTTTTTGTCTTTTAAATATTGTGAGTTATTAATTATTGTAATTTATAATATTTTTTACGTCATTTTCAAATACATAATAATAAATATATATGTTATCTAGTATGCAATAACCATAAAGAGGCAAAGCAGCCAATGAAATTGTGTCAAGCAGGCATGTTGCCCCTTTGCCTTTTATAAGGAGGAGAAAATTATAGATTCAACTTTAAGTAAAGCTAACCAAGATTGAGTCCAAGATTATTATTTTTTTTCAACAATTAGGGTGCAGCATCTCCAAGTAATCTATCATTATATAGACATAAATCTTCATTTAATCATCCAAACCATTTTGACCAACAAAAGGTCCTAAAACAAGGAAAATCGGAAACAAGGGAAAAGTTATAAAATCAAGGGGAACAAGGCTAACCGATCACAATCACTTCTTCCGATGAACCAGCAAATCGCCATTAAGAAACTACTAATACAAACTTGATATAGCAGAGACTGACAGACGATACCACTGTCATACCTGGTAAAAAGGAACTACAACAACATACCCAATGTAATCCCTCAAGTGGGGTCTACAGATAGGATGTACCCAAGCCTTACCTTTACCTTTGTGGGGTAGAGTGGTTGTTTCCGATAGACCCTCGACCTAAAAGAAACGTAACTGTTGCAGGAAAGTAAGAAAGAAAAACTGAACAAAATAGCAAATGTATAAAACGAGTGTAGCAACACATTAATAAGGAAACCAGTACCATACAAATACAGTTCAACAAGGAGCATTAGACAACAAGAAAAGAAGGTGGAAATTTCACCAATGATACCATTATTATATTTTTTGACAGCTCCCAACAAAGACTGTACTTTGAAGTAACACAACAACACAGAAGTAAAGAATGAAAGCTTTTCCAGCAGCTTTTTCATTTTCCAGCAAATGCTTAATAATATCAGCTGTGGCCCTGTGTATCAACAATCATTTCAGTGAAAATTAGCGGTGAGGAAGAACACCTAATAATTACATGGTGTGTTACTCACAAATATGGCAATGTCACAGAGGTGATTCCTTCCATTGTAGTCTGTTAAGGCCGTCCACTATCGCCTTGCGAAATGCACCATTGTGCAGAAGGAAGGACGAAACATGCCCTCCTCTAACCCATCTAACTTCTGAGCCAGGCCAAGCTTTTTCAAGCTCTAGTACCGAGTGCCTTGGAATATAGCCATCATCCTGAAAAAAGAACATTCATAAGATTCCGTGTGGTTACAAACCCTTAATCTAGAAATTAAATGAGAGCTATGAACTATATTCCGAAAAAGCAATGAACGTTTGCATGCATTCATGCACTGCTCCCGTATATAAATGTCCATTGGATGTATAAACAACTTCCACCAGTAGGTTCATATTAAGTAGAAGACTTCGGTATTTTTTTTGTTTTCAACTATCAAAAAGCTATGCAATCAGTTCCACATTACCTTCAAAGTTTCCTTCCCAAGTATAGTGGTTATCATGTAAACTTTTTCCAGACAAGGTGATATAGAGTACTTAGGGTCCCAGTATTCAAAGGAAAGTTTCATGTTTGTTCTTCAGTAGGAGCCATATGTCATATGTGTGATTGAGGTCATAATATAAAATTAGACAGGAACCCTAAAGAGACATTTTTCATCTTTGAAGGCACAACTCTTATAAGAGAGGAAGACAGTTCCAGACCTGCAACCTCATACCCTCAACTTCAAAATGAGGAAGCTCAATGGGCTTTCAAGATTGCACCGGTGCACAACACCACTTAATCAAATGATGGTGGAGTCCAAGCTCAAATTGCTTGCATAAATAGTGGTTTAATGCAAAAGTCGACAAGGTAGCTCAGCAAGGAGCCTCATGAGATGGAAGTCTCAACTCTTACATATGGTTCCATAAGAAGGAAGAATTTACCTGATGGCACTCTAAATAGCAACCCGATTCACCTTTTCACCATGGCCATCTTAGACTCTACCATTATCACAGGGGTATGATCTTCAAGGTGAAAATAAGATCAAGATGACATATTAAGCTTACATAATTCCTTTACATTATGTCATTAAGAGAATTCCCTCTCTACCAGGAAACAATCTGATATGGTTTAGATCAAACTGCTGAACGAAAATTATACTCTACTGGAAAGCAACTCTGCCCCCACCGCTCACACAGATGAAACAATTTGGAATCCAAAAAAAAAAAAGAATAGCTGGACAATGGTTCTGCTAATATTTCAAAATCAAGATAGTACTTTCGCTACTAAACAAAGATTAGTTTGGTTACCGACATGACAAAGAAGTGTCAAGTAGATATGGTGAGAATAGACATTTGATTGGCAGGAATAAACATGCTTGATATGGAATACACATCAATCGGAGTCAGATGGAGCAACCAAATGCTCCAGGCCCTCCTAATACCATGCAAAGATTGAGATCTAGCACTTACTGTGGCAGCAACAAATATTACAGCACTGGGATCTTTTGGAATTGGAAACCGTGTAACATCTGTGAGAGACAACACATTTCGCAACCGTTCTTTCACTTCCTCAAGAGTCATAGAAGCCTCCGGCACGGAAATATCATCTCTCAGTGCTTCCCATGCAGTGGCATGTTTTAATATCCCTTCACAGAATGCCACAACAGCAGAATGTGGAGAGAGAAAAGGGAGTGTAGCAATAGGTGTTGGGTGCAATGATCCAACCATAGCAGCATGTACTCCTCCTAAATATTATCAAAGAAAAAACAAATCGTGAAATAAGGAAAATTTCCTTGTAAAGACATGAATTTTATGCATGTTCTGTGATCTGTCTAATATGTACTAGATAAATTATATGCATGTGCACAATGGTTGGATACACATGTTGGTATCTTTTTGCAATTTCCTTTATTTCAGATGAGAGTATACATCTAAAAGTAGAGGGAACATACTAGCTAAATTTAAGAAACCAATGAGGAAAAAGGTTATACACCTTTGTTTTGATAATTAACAGGTCGTACAGCATAACATGTAATTATCCAATAAAGGAAAGGTTCTTTCTTACTCTTCCTACAGTGACTGCATAGCCCATTCTACCCATCTCATCGACAACAAATCTCTTTGCCAGCTTCAATTTACTGTGACTCTAAATTTTTTCCCAACACATACAAAGCTTTTGAATTTTTCGAATAGGATCAGCTTCAACTGTTCAAAAGCATTCCATATACTTATGCATCAACACAGTCTTTGGCACTAGATGCACACATAAAACTCATTCCACTAAAGAACTTTCTTGTCTATTTCACACACAATCACTGACAAAAACCAAAATAATATTTTCCAAACTGGATAACAAGTCAAACTAGGTTAAATTGTTCATTCATATTTAAATGTACAAAAAGATGGTGACTTGGGTTTGACAAACCATAAAATCTAGAATTTTCAGTGGAGGCTTATGCCTTACCCATGCTAAGTCCACATACACCCATCTTTCCGAAACCCGCTTCACAGTCCAACCAATGTAAAAGACTTCGGGCTTCTTCAATGGTAGCTCGTCCTAATAGCAGAAGGTCACTAACACATAACAGCTTTGACCCACGCTGCAGCAATGGACGTCTTTTTCCATAGAAAGAGCTGCAGAACATGGACGAGCTATAAGAACAAGAGGAAATGTATATTCAAAGAACCAAAAGGATAAAATAAAAAAAAACTAAGACATTACTTTGTGGAATTAATTGTTACCTCTCAAGCACCATAGTTGCTATATTTTCCTTCAGCAATGGACCACCAAGACGCAATCTTCGCTCAAAAGTATGATCTCCAGTACCTACAGATGGAAAACTAAAAAAATAAGAACTCAACTGTGTAAAGTCGGAGTTGGTTAGGAAAATGATATTATCAGGAATGCATTTACAACAGTTCCAGCTATGTAAGACAAACCTAAAAACTTTGGTCATTTCTTCTCTTTGTCATTTTTAAATTGAATAATTTTTGCATAGTTGTGATTCATCTGTTTGGAAGCAGCTATATCTTCTATTTAAAATCCTTCCAACCGGTAGATGATAAAGAAAGGAATATTATTACATAATAGTAGAACTAGATTATGAGAAAGGAAAGGATAAAAGTAATTTCATCAATTGAAAATTGCTTCATGAGAAAGCTACAGTGATTTTGCCTTGTCACCGAAGGGTTTGTTGAAATCTTAACAGATAGATGGCAGTTCCTGTATCTGCATAGAAAGCTGGTATTGTTTAGAAAACTAATAGGAGTTGGCTAAAGGATAATACAATGTAAGGGAGCTTTATATAAAACTGTGCATTCAGGTTGACCCCTTTCGACCCTACAAGACACAAGATCATCTTTGCTGCTGCCCTGGAACTGGTAGAAGATGACAGGGTGGCAAGGTTCATAACAGACTCCCAACATATGATAGGGTGGCAAGGTTTGGTATTAACCTGATGTCCATATGTTTCTGCTGCCCTGGAACTGGTAGAAGACCAAGAGGAGAAACAGCTGAGCACATTTTTATCTCTGGCCATCTTGCAGAACAAATCTGGGCATCAATTAAAGGAGATCCTCCCTGGGAAACATCTTACATGCCTTCTGGAACTTCAAAGACAGAAACTCCATAGCTTCCTTTCCTCTTAAGGTCATGCCATCTATCATTCTTTGGGAGTTATAGAGGTCAAGATGTAGTGCTAAATATGATGATCAAAATCTCTCTTTGAGCAGGTTCACTACTCTTATTAACTTCAACATCAGTCAGCTCACTAAACCTCAGTTTCCCAACTATCCAATCCCTGATAATTGGAATGGTATCTGTCAACTGATGGACTTGAAACTTCTGAAAAATATTTCTATTGCAGTCTCTTGGATCAAACCTCACCATCCCTTTGTGAAGCTTAATACAAATGGTTCTTGTATTGAAGGGAACTGCAGAGGAGGTGGAGTGGTGAGGGACAAGGATGGCAAGTTTATAATGGCTTTATGTCTACCACTTGGAAGAGGGAACAGTAATCTGGCTGAAGCTGCATCCTTCTCTTTGGTCTCAATTGGTGCACTCAGAATCGTCGCAAGATGGTTATTTGGTGAAATTGATTCCCTCCTGAATCCAAGGGTACTTGGACAAGACCTTGGAGAATTGAAGATGTTGCCAATAAGATTAAGCTCTTGATGGACTCCAGCCAAGTCACTACCAACCACTTCTTTAGGGAAGCCAACAAAGTTGCCGATAAGTTAGCATCATTGAGCCACACCACTGATGATTCTGGTATCTATACTAACTTTAATGCCTTGCCAAGACAGATTAAAGGCCTTCTTAACACTGATAGAGGCAGCTTCCATCAATTCCGAGTTGGGAGGAGAAAACATGGTGCTTTCACCTATGATCCACCTTGAAGTAACAACTCTATTGCCACTTGCATGTACTAACATTTTTGCTCATAGCCTAGACTGGTTTACTAGTATCTCATTGGTTTCAAGAAGGCAAAGTCTGGTTGTCCTTCGTCAAATGTATCTATTGGCAGTGGCAATAGAATCATTTGATTTTAAAAAAAAGAATTAAAGATCAGGTCATCACCACGTCATGACATCATCCCCTCAATGTCTTGAATATACATTAGACGACACTGAAACACCTAGCTTTCCATCTTCATATAAATAGCACAAGCAGATAAAAATTAAAGTCAAACTGCTCCTACTATTTGGGTATCAATCTACTACAGAAACCATGAGCATTAATCTCAAAATCTGCAGCTAGATTAGTCTATCACAAAGAATCGATAAATGAATCAATCAAATAGGCCTCAATAGCAAATTAGTAGGCGTTCAGTACAGCGAGAAAAAACAAAATAGATCCAAACAAATGTACAGACAACAAAATTGAAACCAAAAATCAGGGAAGAAGAGAGACAAGGGGGAATAGCAGATTACCAGCAAGATGAACCACACAAGCCATCTTATGAGGAGGCGTGGATTTGGGCGCCAGGAAAGCAACCCTTGCCATGTGGCTCTCAGGAGGCAATGCACTAAGCAGCTGCTCATCACAAGGAGTCCTAAAAAACCCTTCTCTCAGAGTAGCTGATTGAGATTCCCAAACAGTTTTCCAAACAGGTTGTACCAATGTGGGAGGCCAATTCTGCCCTTGTACATCGGGGAACAACTGCTTAATCATTCTCTCTAAAAGCTCAAGCTTTGTACCTCCCCATCCTCTAGAAAAGAAAGGTGGGCTTATTTTTGTTCTGTGAACAAACGCACCATAAACGTGGTCCAATACATAATGGAGCATTCCAAGATTCACTGTCACCATCTTCTTTCAACCAAAATTATACCAATCTGAAGCAAACCCAGCTTTCAGCTAAAAGGTATCAATTTTTATCTCGAATTATGTGTTCTCTACGCAGGAATTAAAATCCCCAGTAATCCCTTTATCAAAAACAGATCCTAACTCAACGATAAATAAAATTTCACCGCGTCGAAGAAAAATTCATAGGAGAAAAGCCAAAAGAATGATCCATTGAATCAACATTGCACTACAGAAAAAAAAAAGGGGGGGGGGGGGGTTATGATAGGCGAAAACCAAGAAGGGTGATTTGAGAGAAACAGATAAAGAGCCTTAGGATCTTGGCAGAGAAAGAAAAGGAATTATGGGAGGAGGAGAAACCGGTGCGACTTGAAGAAATTTTGGTTTACTATAATAATGTACTGAAGAAGGCCCCCACATTGCCACAGCTTTTATTTATGTACTCGTTTCGTCTAATAATACGTGTTTATTATAATAATACGTGTTTATTATTGATGTATCATAAACAAATAATAAATAATAGAATAATTTTATTATATCATTCTTTATATTATGAAATAATATAGTAAAAACAAGAATAATAGATAAAAAAAAAAAGAGAAATTCTTATTTCTCTTGAGAAATTGTATTGAGGAATTATTAGAGACATGAATTACAATGAAGAGAAATTCTTTATATTTATAGGAAAAAAATAATTTGGTCCCAAAGTTAGTACTCCTAACTTTTCTCCAAAGAAACATAAAAATAGACATTCGGTATAATACAAATACATTTATAACACTCCTCCTTCAATGTCTATTTGATAGATAATGTGCCTCATTAAAACTTTAACAGAAAAAACTGAAAAAAAATCTAGTATAGGGAAAAGAGAAAACATCTCTAATAATACACATTTTGACTGCCTCATTAAAAATCTTTCAAGAAAAATCCAGTGGGACAAAATCTTATGAGGAAAAAAGAGTACAACGTGTATTAACTTTCCCTGATGAGAACATCAATCTAAAGACTTGAATCTTCGCATCACAATCTTGCGCATCATCTCTCAAAAGTTGTAGTTGGCAAAGATTTGATGAATAAATCATTCATGTTACGACTCGAACGAATCTGTTGCACGTAGATATCACCATTCTTTTGGAGTCCATGATTGTAGAAAGCTTTGACGAAATGTGCCTCATTCTATATCATTTTATAAATCCTCCCTTTAATCGTGTTATGCATGCTTCATTATCTTTATATAAGATCGTGGGTTTGTCACATGTATCATTGACCTTAGTTACACACATTTTCGACTTGCTTCATGAATACCTTTTATCTCAGCATAATTTGAATGTCATGTATAACAACATGGTATGACAATAACCCTTCATGGCAATAGATGATAAGTTTGTATCAAATCCTTATGTCGATCATATGAATATCTTGTATATTCAAAAACTTGACAATATTTGTTAGGATAAACACATTCATATATGGACTTTCATTTACAATATGCAAGTGATCTTATTTCTGTATCTCCATATAAGAGTAAAACTATATCATGTTCATAGTTATAGCAAGATGTATAAATGCATCAATTGCACAAGATATATATGATACTTTAGAACCAGTCTAATTCTGTATGTTTCTCATTTTAACTTCTTTCTATAGATAATCTATTGCTTTTGGAAACTCCAAGAAATAATATTGAAGTCATCAACTTGTACCATTTATGGATTATAAACAAATTTCCCAGAAACTCGTATATGCTTTAGACATTTTGAATCTTTCGGGGATTTTTATATAGTTTTTGTCAAGTGACAATGTTCAACAATAAATGCATTACATCTTTTAATGTCTGGACTGCAAATCAAATAAGCTTTATACTTACTAAAACACATTCTTCCATGTTACTTGATAAATATTTCTATGACAGTATGCTTAAATAAACGTAGAATTCAGATCATCATAATCTTTTATAAGATTGTACCATATTGTATCAAAGATGCCGTCGACATTATATCATTTGTATTGGTTCTCAATTAAGACATAACTTATTGAGATCTCATCACTTCCATTATTTTTCTTATGTACCTAAACTTCTCATGAGGTGTCATGAAGTGTTATGTCATAAGCTCTTCAAGAGCATATTGCCTCCTTATTGTGATCATTTGCTCCACTTTCTTTTTCAAGGATTGCTTCATTTGGAACCAATCACCTACCATGCTTCATGCATATCATATACTTTGTCCTTCAGGGATATCCAATTGAAGCATTTATAGTTAATATTAGATTAATTTTGGGACAGCAAGTGCTCCTAGCATTTGACTTGAATTATCTTTTGATTGAGGATCATATTGATGATAATTCATAACATATTACTTAACTGCTTGTTATGTCTCCTCATGTTTGGAAAACTAACATATATATCTCAATCTACTTTAGAACCATCCGTGTACGTCATGACATACTCATTAATCGTATACCGCACATTAAAAACTACTAGATGGAATATTTGGTTCCTGACTTTGAACCAATTGAGAGGGAGGAATTAATCATAATTTATTGGTTTAATACATACAAGTGCTATTGTATGTAATATATCATCTTTCAGACCAACACATGAAAGTTTGTTCTCATAAGCAATAATTTAGTTATTTATCGACCGGAGGCATTCAATAAGTCAAAATAGCATTACCAAGATGAATTGTCTTGATTACATAATTTGAAAATTATGCTCTTAACTCAATTTATATTGAGCAAACAACTTTGTGAATGTCAAACTGCAGGGTTGACAATAAACGCTCATGTGACCACCTTATAGATGCATCATATCACATGACAAGTGAACGGGTCCATATTCACCTTTCATACTTTTCAGAATTTAGAATACTAGTTTAGTGTACGTGCGTTGTACGTGTATGTCACGTCTCGAATCCCATTCGGGCCGGATTGGCACCCGTAGCCGATAAGGCCTGAGAGAACCAAGCTTTGCTTATATTCATTCATATGCATGCCATAAGAAACACTACTATCACGTATGAACACAAAAAGGCTAATAACGGAAATCATGGAACATGTGATATAAATATGTACATATTTGAAACTTGGCCGTCGAGGCCCCATCAAGTCAAAATTGACATACATCTCTTACGTTCATACACCCACGCACGTCTACAAAAGACTTTAACAGATGCATTTACAAGACCAGCTGAAAGTCTGGACAAGTCCCCGCTTTTTACAACATGTACAATACCAAAACACATATACAACTGTGACTCGGAAAACCCCGAACCAACTGGAGCTCACCAAAAATCCGCAAATGACTGGCAACCTACTGGGGAGGCCTACTAGCTCCTGCGCCTGCAGCAAGTAAGGTAAGTCCCACAAGGGACGTCAGTACGAAGAATGTACTGAGTATGTAAGGTTCACAAGAAACTGCATGATATATAAATACTTCAATGAACTCAACATAAAAGAGCATAGTCAATATAGATAAATCATTGTTCTGCATATGTGGAGCCATGTACCTTACATTCATTTCTTTCTTTTGCTTCTATTATTGTTCATCATCACTCATATCATATCGTACCCGGGCCCCAACTGATCAGTGGGTCTTAACATAACATAACGTTATGTGGGGATCGGCTCGAGCTAGGCTTATGCCTCTAGAGCTACCACCCATGAATCAATATGTCAGGCTCGGCTCGAGCTAGGTTATTACCTCTAGAGCTGCCACCCATAAACCAACATATCAGGTTCGGCTCGAGCTAGGTTATTACCTCTAGAGCTACCCCCTGTTAGGATCGGCCTGAGCTAGGCTTATGCCTCTAGGACTGCCCCCTGATCCAATAATCTCGGGATCGGCTCGAGCTAGGCTTATGCCTCTAGAGCCACCACCCGTACTCTCGCAACCAACAAATATACATTACTTTATTTCTTACTTTTGAGAGATTTATACCTTTGAGAGATTAATATATTTGTAGTCACCACATTATTGGAAGCTTAAGAACATAACATTATTGAGACTCGGAACCATGTCTATCATTATGTAACTCATGAATGACAACGACTAATGAATGAGGGATATGTGACTTAAGAATGAATAGATTCTCCTTACATCACTACTTTCCTTGAGATAGTTGCTTTTAGTAGTTACAACATTAAGAGAGCTTAGGAACTTCAGTCCATGGATAAGAGACATGTGTATAATCACTGTTGGAACTTTAGAACACCACCTTATAGGGCTTTTGGAACACTAGGCAATGAATATGAGACATATGATTCACAATTGATCAATAAGTAAGGAACATGTGATAATAACCATTGGTAACCGAAAATAGGGTACCTTAGCATACTTCGGAATAGAACAAGTGTAACGTCAATGTGAATACTATATGCTGCAGAAAGATATGGACAGAGTAACCTTACATACCTTCACTTCCAAGTATGAGTACACTCAATCCTATACGTGAATACGATAGCCCAACTTTTTCCTTACGTCTTACTCTACAATACAAGTACATATCAGAGCTTACATTAGCAACTAGTTACTATACAGGTGTACAAGACGATAATGAACTATATAACTGCCGGATAACGTCATTTCACCCCTTACAACACGATCCACTGCATTATCATATCAACAACACCATAACATTACACACATTGACCAAGAGATCATATATCGATAGCATTTCACACCACACTTACCCTTTACGCTTTTCTCTTTATCATTCCGTCCCAATTACCCCTTCCTAACAACATATAAGCAACCATCCATACTTAATATCGTCTAACATACCACCATTTGACACTTTAAAGTCATTAAAACGACATCACAAGTTGAGAATTACATCCAAAAAGGGTATAGGGGCCTTCGGGAACCAAGACGATGCGAAAACATACAAAACCGAACCTGGGGCTGAACTGCGAATCCACCTGCACCCACAGGTGGATGAGGTGCACCCGCAGGTGGCTTTTGTAAAATGCCAGAGGCACCTGCGTTGGCATCTGCGCCCGCAGGTGCCCTAGTCTGCGGGGGTGGATGCCCGTTTTGGTCCGAAATGGTCTCTTTTGGGTATTTTAATGCAATGAATGGTCCATGATCATAACCAAACTTATTTTAACATATTTTTGATCCTATTGAATGCCAACAATCATTCATGGTCTCACAACACACATAAACAACACCAAAAACTACACTTCTTGGTCAATACGTCACCAAATCCATAACCGACTTCACAATAACAATTCCAAACATTATACACAAGGATAAAATAGTGTAAGACTATAATAACATCTCTAATGACACTATTGAATCCATAAAATTCACTTTCTTTAAGACTACAAGTTTATTTCTGAATTTACAAGGCAAAACCCCTTGCCGATTTAGCAAACATGCAATATTACACACATAGTGGATTCTCAATACACCACCAACATAACCAATATAATATAAGCACCCTATCATGCACATAATATATTAAACCTTGAGCACAACCACTTACCAAGTCTTTCAAGTTGATGATCTTAGCTAAAGGGATGAGGGCTTAGGGTTCTTGAGAGCAAGGAAATGTTGTGAATATTCTAGAAAAAGCATGAGAGTCCAAATGAAATAAAATCTGGTGTTCTTTCTTTATATATCCCCTCAAGTCACTCTTATCCCTTTCTTATCATTAAATGCAAGGTTTGGTTGATCAAATGGAATAATATTGGAAGAATGGGTCAAATTCCCATGTTGGGCCGTGTCTTTCTTATGATTTTGGGATTCATTTGAGCCCAATGGTACAAGAATTATTAATGCCCACAATTTAATGTATAATTCATCAATTCCCTCATGTTTCCATATTTCCATGAAGGTTACGGTAGTCAACTAGACTCAGAAACGTACGGGGTATTACATTCTCACCCCCTTAGAAACATTCGTCCTCGAATGTTAATGACATTATTCAAAGTAAACAATCACAAGTCTAGGAGCTTTTTTTTTATGTCATCATATAGGTATATACGCAAAGCTCATAAATACTTACTTGTCACTGTTCCGATCTTATATCGTGAGTTTGTTCTTCCCTTTGGAACAAATGAAGGTACTTAGATTTCATCATTTCTTCAGCTTCCCATGTGACCTCTTCTATCTGCTGATTTCTCCAAAATACCTTTACGGATTCTATATATTTATTCCTCAACCTCTTCACTTGTCTATCCAGAATGGCAATATAGGTAAGATCCTCTGTAACCTGTACATCGTCAATAGGAGCAAAACGAGATGGATCCCCTATGCATTTTCGAAGCATTGACACATGAAATACTGGATGGACTGTGGATAGCTCCTGGGGTAGTGCCAAATCATACGCAACTTGCCCACAATTTCATAGGGGCCTATATAACGTGGACTCAATTTTCCTTTCTTTCTGAATCGCATTACCCCTTTCATCGGTGACACCGTTAAGAATACCCAATCACCTATGGCAAACTCAAGCCCTCTTCTTCTAACATCAGTATAGGACTTGTGTCGACTTTGGGCCGTTTGTAATCGCTGTTGAATCACTTTAACTTTTTCCATAGCCTGATGAACAAGATTTGGCCCAAGTAAAGCAGTTTCACCTGCTTCAAACCATCCTATTGGTGATCTGTATTTCCTTCCATACAAAGCTTCATAATGTTCCATCTTAATACTTGAATGATAGCTATTGTTATAAGCAAATTCAATAAGAGGCAAATGGTCATCCCAACTGCCTTGAAAATCTAACGTGCAAGCCCGTAGCATATCTTCAAGTGTTTGAATAGTACGTTCTGCTTGTCCATCTGTCTAAGGATGGAAAGCCGTACTCAGATTCACCTGTGTACCCAAAGTCTGCTGAAAATATCTCCAAAAATGCGCAGTAAATTGCGCTCCTCTATCTGATATCATGGAGATCGGAATCCCATGCAATCATACTATTTCTTTCATATACAACCTTGCATAATCCTCCGCTGTATAGGTGGTCTTGACTGGTAGGAAATGCGCTGACTTGGTAAGCCTGTCAACTATAACCCATATAGAATCAAATTTCCGCAGTGTACGAGGCAAACCTGTGATGAAGTCCATATTAATCATATCCCATTTCCAGACTGAAAGATTGATCCATTGCATGTAACCTCCTGGTCTCTGATGCTCTACTTTCACTTGTTGACAATTCGGGCATTGAGCGACAAATTCTACAATGTTCTTCTTCATATTCCCCCACCAATACACTTCTTTTAAATCATAGTACATTTTAGTAGCACCCGGATGAATAGAATAGCGCGAATGGTGCGCCTCTGTCATAATTCGTTTCCTCAACTCATCTACATCCGGCACACATAATCTTCCTTGGCATTGAAGTACCCCTTCTTGGGTAAGAGCAAAGGCCGCAGTTAGACCCTGTTGTACATTCTCTTTCAGCTACAATAACATAGAATCCGCAAACTGCTTCTCTTTTACTTCAGTTATTAAGGAGGACTCCGCTGCATTTTGTATAATAACTTCATCATCTGAGGATTCAATAAGGCGAACTCCCAAACTGGCTAATTGATATAGGTCTTTGATTATCTCTTTCTTTTCCGTCAATTGGCCACTAATGATTCCCGTTGCCTTGCGGCTTAATGCATCGGCTACCACATTTGCTTTTCCTGGATGGTATAGAATATCAATATCATAGTATTTTAAGATCTCTAACCACCTTCGTTGCCTCAAATTGAGTTCCTTCTGCTTAAAGATATATTGCAAACTTTTGTGATCAGTATAGATATCAACATGAACTCCATACAAAAAATGACGCCATATCTTTAAAGCAAAGACCACCGCTGCTAATTCAAGATCATGTGTGGGATAATTCTTCTCATGTGGCCGCAACTGTCGTGAGACATATGCTATGACATTACCATGCTGCATCAATACACATTCGAGACCAACCCTGGAAGCATCACAATACACTGCATAACCTTCGGTACCTTTAGGAAGTATTAAGACTGGAGTGGAGGTTAATTTATCTTTCAACTCTTGGAAGCTTCTCTCACATGCATCATTCCACTAAAATTTAACTGCCTTATGTGTAAGCTTTGTTAACGGTGCAGCAATGGAGGAAAAACCTTCCACAAATCTTCAGTAATACCCTGCTAATCCAAGAAAACTACGAATCTCTGTGGGTGTCGTAGGTCTTGGCCAATTTTTCACTGCTTCAATCTTTTGTGTATCAACTTGTATCCCTACATCTGACACAGTGTGACCCAAGAATGATACTGATTTTAACCAAAACTCACACTTAGAGAACTTTGCATACAACTTACGCTCACGGAGAATCTGTAACACCTACCGTAAGTGATTAGCATGGTCCTCTGGTGATCTTGAATAAACCAGGATGTCATCTATAAATACCGTCACGAACACGTCTAGAAATGGCTTAAAAACCCTATTCATCAAATCCATGAACACAACTGGTGCATTTGTTAGTCCAAATGACATAACTAAAAATTTATAATGGTCATACCGTGTTCGGAAAGCTGTCTTGGGTACATCTTCTTCTCTAACTCTAACTTGATGGTAACCCGACCTCAAGTCAATCTTTGAAAAACACTTGGCACCCTGTAACTGATCAAACAAATCATCAATTCGAGGAAGGGGATATTTGTTCTTGATTGTTACCTTATTCAATTACTGATAGTCGATGCACATTCTCAACGTGCCATCTTTCTTCCGTACAAATAATACCGGTGCACCCCACGGGGACATACTAGGCCTAATGAAGCCCTTGTCCAGCAAATCTTTCAACTGTTCCTTTAATTCACGCAATTCTGCTGGAGCCATTCTATACGGAGAATAGAGATAGGCTGAGTGCCTGGAATCACGTCAATCCCAAACTCTACTTCCCGTTCTGGGGGTAAGCCTGGAAGATCTTCTAGAAATACATCAAGAAATTCATTGACTACTGGAACCGACTGCGGAGTTAGTGGTTCCACATCATTATCTTTCACCCGCACTAAGTGACATATGTAACCCTTAGCAATCATTTTCCTGGCTTTCATATAGGAAATAAATCTTCCTCTTGGTGCCCCTACATCACCCTTCCATTCGAGAACATTCATTTGTGGAAAACAAAAATGTACCTTCTTGGCCCGGCAATCTACCATGGCATAACAAGAGGCCAACCAATCCATTCTCATTATCACATCAAAATCCACCATATCTAGTTTAATGAGATTGGCCAACGTATCATGACCACACACAGTTACCACACAATTACAATATACTCTTTTTGCAACAATATACTCACCAACCGGTGTAGACACTTCAATTGACTTAATTAATAATTCTGGTGCCTTTGCAAATTTCGCAGCAATCAATGGAGTAACATAGGACAATGTAGAACCCGGGTCAATCAGCGCATATACATTTTATGAAAATATGGATAATGTACCTGTGACAACATCAGGAGAAGCCTCTGAATTCTGTCTGTCCACTAAAGTATAAGTGCGATTCTGGACCCCGCTAGTACTGGCCGCTCCTCTGGCACCTCTACCGCGTCCAACAGACTGCACACCTAGGCCCAAAGAAGGAACCGATGATGACGATGCAACGGCTGATCCTGCAGGTCGTGCTATACCGTCCATGCCCCTCTGGGAATAGTCTCTCATTATGTGTCCTGTCATAGCGCACCAAAAGCAAGCATTTGTTCCCAATCGGCATGTTCCTGAATGAATACGCCCGCAGTGCTGATACTGCTGACGAGGAAAACCTGTTGCCTGTGATCCGTGAACTCCACTACTCTGCCCAGCTTGACCACCTCTAGACCCTCGAAATTGAGAGTGAGCACCTGCTGTGGAATGAGAGAATGATGGTCTAGGCGGTCTGAGAAACATCCGAGGCCTAGATCCTCCTTGGGACATCATAGACTGTCCTATAGGTCTAGCCCTTTTGGACTGTCCTCTGTCAAATTCATGTACCCTTCTTCTCTGTCTTTGATCTTCCATTTTCTGGGCGAAGGCTTGTATTCTAGCTATGTCCATGTCCTTATTCAAGGCAGCAATGGTGTAGTCCTTTACCAAAAATGACTCTAATGTGTCCACATATCGGTAGACTCTGTCTGTCATAGTTGCAACCACATTCGGAGCATATCGAGCCAATAAATTAAATTGCAAACTGTATTCTCTAACACTCAAATTTCCCTGACGGAGATTTAGAAACTGATCTGTACGTGCCTCCCAAATTTCATATGGGAGGTAATGATCAAGGAATGTTGTTTTAAATTCTTCCCAACTTGGTGGCATTGCACCAATACCACGAGACTTCTTCCAATCTTCATACCACAATATCGCCTTTTCTTTCAATCTATACGCAACAAGTTCGACTGCTTCAACCATAGTCACGTGCATAACTTCCAGAGCCCTCTGAATTTGATCCACGAAGTCCTGTGGATCTGCTTTCGGATCTGACCCAGTGAATATAGGAGGGTCCAGTTTCAGAAAATCCTGTGTTCTGCGACTCGCCACTCTAGCCGCATCATCCTCATCTATCGTCGGACCCGCTCGTCCTTGACTTTGTGCTGCCACTAACTTAGTCAACATATGTACAAAATTTCTTAGATCCTGATCCGTGGCATTCATTGGTGGTTTTGGGGGTACTTCTCTACCGACTGGCTCTTCCGGAGCTGGAAAAGTAGAAGAAGACCGTGATGAAATTTCAGCATTTGCTCCACCTTGACTAGCTTGGTCAGGTGGTAATCTACTCATTCCTTCATCGGCAAGCATATCTACTTGCTTACCCTTGCCTCTGCCTCTTCTTGTGATTGGCATTTTACTATACCAAAGAAAAACCAATACCCATGGTTAGATACAATTCAACTTACAACACTGGCTCTATTGCACGATCTAGAAGTGAAGAAAAGAAACGACTCCTAAATGTCCCGTAGCCTCCTACTTATAAATGTGGTGTACAACACATCGATAAGTAAGACTCTACTCAGACACGGCTTTGTAGACACCCTTAGAATAACCTGCTCTGATACCACTTTTGTCACGTCCCGAATCCCATTCGGGCCGGATTGGCACCCGTAGTCGATAAGGCCCGAGAGAACCAAGCTTTGCTTATATTCATTCATATGCATGCCATAAGAAACACTACTATCACGTATGAACACAAGAAAGGCTAATAACGGAAATCATGGAACATGTGATATAAATATGTAAATATGTGAAACTTGGCCGTCGAGGCCATCAAGTCAAAATTGACATACATCTCTTACGTTCATACACCCACGCACGTCTACAAAAGCCTCTAACAGATGCATTTACAAGACCAGCTGAAAGTCTGGACAAGTCCCCACTTTTTACAACATGTACAATACCAAAACACATATACAACTGTGACTCGAAAAGCCCCGAACCAACTGGAGCTCACCAAAAATCCGCAAATGATTAGCAACCTACTGGGGAGGCCTACTAGCTCCTGCGCCTGCAGCAAGTAAGGTAAGTCCCACAAGGGACGTCAGTACGAAGAATGTACTGAGTATGTAAGGCTCACAAGAAACTGTATGATATATAAATACTTCAATGAACTCAACATAAAAGAGAATAGTCAATATAGATAAATCATTGTTCTGCATATGCGGAGCCATATACCTTACATTCATTTCTTTCTTTTGCTTCTATTATTGTTCATCATCACTCATATCATATCGTACCCGGGCCCCAACTGATCAGTGGGTCTTAACATAACATAACGTTATGTGGGGATCGGCTCGAGCTAGGCTTATGCCTCTAGAGCTACCACCCATGAATCAATATGTTGGGTTCGGCTCGAGCTAGGTTATTACCTCGAGAGCTATCCCCTTGTCAGGATCGGCCTGAGCTAGGCTTATGCCTCTAGGACTGCCCCCTGATCCAATAATCTCGGGATCGGCTCGAGCTAGGCTTATGCCTCTAGAGCTACCACCCGTACTCTCGCAACCAACAAATATACATTACTTTATTTCTTACTTTTGAGAGATTTATACCTTTGAGAGATTAATATATTTGTAGTCACCACATTATTGGAAGCTTAAGAACATAACATTATTGAGACTCGGAACCATGTCTATCATTATGTAACTCATGAACGACAACGACTAATGAATGAGGGATATGTGACTTAAGAATGAATAGATTCTCCTTACATCACTACTTTCCTTGAGATAGTTGCTTTTAGTAGTTACAACATTAAGAGAGCTTAGGAACTTTAGTCCATGGATAAGAGACACGTGTATAATCACTGTTGGAACTTTGGAACACCACCTTATAGGGCTTTTGGAACACTAGGCAATGAATATGAGACATATGATTCACAATTGATCAATAAGTAGGGAACATGTGATAATAACCATTAGTAACCGAAAATAGGGTACCTTAGCATACTTCGGAATAGGACAAGTGTAACGTCAATGTGAATACTATATGCTGCAAAAAGATACGGACAGAGTAACCTTACATACCTTCACTTCCAAGTATGAGTACACTCAATCCTGTACAGTTAGTTGTAGTGAACAACACCTTGTTTCCCTTGTTAAGCATTTGTGATATGCTTAGTAAGTTGTGTTTCAGACCACGCACATAGTATACATTCTCTATAGCATGAGAAATCGACTTTCCTACTTTTCCTATATCAACACTTTCTCTAGTTTTTCCATTTCAAAATGCAACACTTCCACTTTGAAAGTTTGTAAGAGAGAGGAAATTTTCTTTATTTCCAGTCATGTGTCTAGAGCAAGCACTATCAAGGTACCAAGGCTTGCTTTTTCCTCTCCTCTTATCCTGCAAAAGATAGATCAAAGGTTAGATTTGGGTACCCAGATCAACGTGGGTCCCTTTTTGTGAGTGAAAGGATGAATCAAGTCTCTCTTGGCCCAGTGAGAAAGATCTATTTTGATAGAGAGAATTTTTTTAGTTCTTTAGTCTTGAGCCTATTAACAAAATTAAAGTTTCTTTGTTCAGCTCTGATATATGTATGGAATTATTTCTTAAGATGTCCTTCCTTGCCACAAGTAATGTATACCATATTCATGGAATTATTTTCTTTACAAGACTCAGGTCTGAATCCTAGCCTATGTTTAGAGGTGGATTGACTATTCTGAATGTGAGTAAGTAGAGCTGAGGATTTGGTCCATTTTTCATTATGTTCTAACTCAAGCTTGGATTTATTCAGATCTTTTATTGGTGACTTGTTTTTCTCAGACAACTCTGAAAGACTTGCATTGAGTTTTTTAATGTCCTCTTTCAAATTTACTGAAAAATAGTAGTCTGAATGTTTCCTTTGTCTGAGAATTCTTTGAGGAAGTTCTTTAGAGATGAATTGTCTTCCTCAAGAGTTTCAAATTCTAATCTTAGGGATACACAATCACTCATTAGATTTTCTTTATCAGAACATACATATATGCATCTATAAGGACAGTTGAGAGAGATTCAATTTTTTTTTTAGAGTATTTGTGTAGGTTTGGTTTGAGATCAGAAAAAAATACCTTAGTCTCTTCTTTTTCAGTTTCATTATCATACTCAAAGCTAGCCATGAGAGCAAGAATTATCTCTGTTGAGTCTTTTTCTTCAGGATCATCTTCAGTATCACTTATAGCTAAGAGAGCTAGAGTGTCTCCTTTCTTTGCTTCCACCATAGCCAATAAGGATTGATATTTAGGATCATCTTCATCAGATTCATCAGTAAGTTCTCCCATAGTAGCTAGGGCATTTGTAATACCTATGTCATCTTCCTACGTGAAGCCAGGGTGAACTCTTTTCTTTGATCTCTAGGCTTCTCAATGATAACCTTCTTGTGCTCTACTAATATATAGGACAAAATTTGATAAATTGATCTGAACTCCCACACTTATGACACAACTGGGCATCATTTTCTTAGGCTTTGGGAGCTTTTTTTGAAAGTTTTGACCTCTTTTGAACATACGATGGAACTTCCTGGTTACCAATACTAGATTCTCTTCTTCATAATCAACAGTCTCAGTAGCCTTAAGATAAATAGTGTTATCCTTCTTTTTAGTTCCTATATCCTTTTCTTGATTTTTCTTTAGTTCATAAGTTGTCAAATTTCCAATGAGTTCATCCATTTTTAAGGTGTCTAGATCCCTAGCTTTAGTATTTGCTTCTACCTTGCTTTCCCAAGATTCAGGGGGTACACTGAGAAGTTTTCTAATAGCTTTTCTAGTAGGAATAAGTTCTCCAAAGGAGTAGATTTCATTAAGGATTGCAGTGAACCTTGTATGCATGTCTTGAATAGTTTCTCCTTCCTTCATCTTGAACAGTTCATATTGTCTATTCAAATTGTCTATCTTAACCTTTTTCACAGCAATAGTACCTTCACAGACAGTTTGAAGAGTATCCCATATTTATTTTGCACTTTGACTGGAGGAAATTCTATTATATTCATCAGGTCCAATTCTACAGATACAAATTGTCCTTGCCTTGGCATTATTTTGTATATCTACTTTATCAACAACATCCTAATATTTCCTATCCTTGAGAATTTGTTCCTTTCCATTTGCAAAAGCCTTTATAGGAATAGTAGGGCCATCCAACACAACATTTCATAAAGCAGTACTCTCACCAATGAGATGATCCATATTCTATTTTTCCACCATCCATAGTACTTCCTATTGAATAGTGGTGGTCTTGTTTGAGAGGAACCTTCCTTAGTAGTTGGAGGAGAAATCATAGGATCCTTTTCAAGTGTTAACCTATAATGAAAATACGGGCTCTGATACCAATTGAATAAAGCTAGTGCCAACTGCTTTTTTTAGGGACTAGGTTCTCAACAAATATCTCTTGAGCTATAAGTAAATTAACAATCCATTACGTGGAAAAAACCTTATCACTCAAGAAGTAACCAGTACAAACTCAAATCCACTAATTTCAAACAAGTTTTATGATTACAACTTAATAACCAGAAGAACTAACTCTAGTACCTAGACACAAATAGTTAACTATAACTGTTTCTAATCAAAACTCTCCCAAGATGCCAAACCTACTTTTTGTTACAAGCCTTACCAACTAAACTACAGAAACTGCTATAAAGAAATAACTATAACACACAACTTACAAGAAATTTAACTTTGTCAGTGATCAAGAAAATTCAACTCTAAATTGTTAGAGAGCCTTCAATAGATGCTTGTTTGATGTTCTCCTACTGATTGAGAATGATGTTTCTTTTTGTATGCAATAGGTGAGTCAAAATTGTCTTGTTCTCCTTCTTTTATAGATGCAACATGAAATCCTGTTCTGGTAGGAAAACGACTCAAAGCCTTTCCTTGTTAGCTAAGGATACAACTTTTCCTTATCTAACATGGACACACTTTATACTATAGATAGAATACTTCCATAAATAGACTTATACTAAAAATAGGATTTTCCAATTATCAAAACTTGTACCAAAAGGAATTTTCAGAACACATATTGAAGTGCTTTGATACATTTATGAGACCATAAGCAGTAGGAAAAAGGTTATTAGCCATACTAAAATCATACATCGTCATATGTATTTTCTTTTTACCTTGAAGAGCACTTAGAAAGCTCACTTTGATGGTAGTAACATAAGTATAAGACTTCATACTAAGAAATAGAAAATTGTAGCCTTACATACCTTATTTTTTTTACCAATACATACAATGATTCAACCACTCCTTTAAGGCATTAATCTACAATATAGATGTATAATGAAGCTAATATTAGCAGCTAATTATAATATAGTTCTTGTAAAATAGTAGCTAATCACACAATGGGAAGTAAAACCATATAACACTTAAACAAATGGTGTATCACCACACCCTGCTTCTATACTACAATAGAACTACACATCTCCCTTTTCAAGATCAACCAAAATGTCCCCAATATATACATATTAAACAACCTCTTAAAGAGTTCCAAAAATCCTTCCAGCTAATAAGACAATATTAAACTGATGGCTTCCAATCACCATCACGTGACTCATAATAAAAACACATCTGGAACTCTTATTCAAGCTCATAACCAAGGAGGGACAAAATGGGAAAAGTGTAACATCTGCAATTTTTGATGACCATTATTGAGTATGAGGCTTACCTCTATCCCCTATTTAGCATTCCTTGATGAGTATTTTGACAGAGTCAGAGCGGGTTAAAAAGATTGTAAAGGGGTTGACTACTTCCCTTTAGTTGGCTACAAAATAGTTGGTGATATTGGGGCACTTTCCAGCAGATAGTGGATTATGCAAGGATGATTAAGGGTATTTGTTGTGATACCCAGGGGGAATCGACAAGAGGTTTTACAACCAATATGGTTTTAGTGGATTTTTATCCCGAGATAGGGATTTCTTAGGTAGAGGTTCTCAGTTTCAGTATGGTAGACTGTTCAGGCAGGATTACAGGGTTCTGATAGCAGTTATTTATGTTCTGGTACTTTGTGTGGTTAGAGTTGTTGAGGTGTCTAAAGGTTCTCACTCTAGGTTTTTGGGTTATGATAGGCACTCTGGTCCTTCTGGATCGTTACAACATTCTCTGTCAGGAATGAGGTTTTTGATTGTGTTGACTTAAGTCATTTTGCTAAATATTGCCCTGGGCGTGGGTAGAGCCATTTGCAATAGGGTTCTCAGAAATAAACTTACCGGGCACCAGCACTATCGACTAAAAAAGATGAACATAGTGGGAGATGTGGTTCTTAGGGTGCTAGAGGTGGAGCCCATATGGCTTGTATTTATGGACGGGGAGTTTCTCAATCCAGGGGTAAACGTGGCTAAGTTACGCATTCTTGGGTAAACCCAAGGTAGAGGTCTCCGATGTAGTTATCATATGTATCTTCCTAGTTTTCCATTGACCTACTTCAATATTATTTGATCCTGGATCTACTTTCTCTAATGTGTCAGCATATTTTGCTTCAGGTATTGATATGATGTGTAATCCCCTTTCTGTACCTATTCATGTCACTACCTAGTATGTGATTCCTTAGCGGTGGATTAAGTGTACTGATCTTGTGTCATGGCTCTTGTTGGGATATGATACCTAGGTAGACTTGATTATCTTTGATTGGGTAAATTTTGATATGATTTTGGATATGGATTGGCTTTGTTCATATCATGATGTCTTGGATTGTCATACCAAGATAGTTACTTTATTTAGGGGGTGTCGAGGTTAGAGTGGAAGGGTACTTTGAGTTTGTACCCTAAGGGGGTTATGTATATTCTTCTGGCCCAGCGGATGGTGGAGAAAGGATGTCACGCCCTGAATTCCAACGGGATGGGCTAGCACCCGAAGCCGTTGAGGCCCGAGAGAACCAATCATTACTCATATACACTCATATGCATGTCTCTGTATGAACATCATTATATCTCAAGCAACTATGCGGAAGTCATGGAAACATATGCTATATATATATATATATATATATATATATATATATGAAACTTGGCCGTTAGGGCCATTAAGTCAAAATGGACATACATCTCTTACAATCATTCTCCCACATAAGTCTACAAAGCCTCTACAGATACATAACCATAACAAAACTAGAGTCGGTACAACACCCCGCTCTATACACATATGCAATACCGAAGCAAATGTACATAATGACTCAGAAAGCCCCGAATCAACTGGAGCTCACCAACAATCCGCAAATGATCCGTAACCTACTGTGGAGGTCTACTAGCACCTATGCCTGCAGCAAGCAAGGTAAGTCCCCCCAAGGGGGTCAGTACAAAGAATGTACTGAGTATGTAAGGCTATAAGAAACTGCATCAATACATAAGAACTTCGATAGAAATAAATATGAGAGCATAGTCCATTATGGATAAGTCGTCGTTCTGTATGTGTTTGGAACCATGTATATTACATTCATTGTTTTCCTTGCTTTTACATTCATCATTATTATTAGTCATCCACCTTATTGGTGGGTCAATATATTCATTTATATATAATATCATTCATAAAATGCTATAATATATACCACACATCCAGCTGATCAGTGGGCTATAATATAAACTGGACATCCAGCTCATCAGTGGGCTATAATATAAACCGGACATCCAGCTGATCAGTGGGCTATAATATAAATCAGACATCCAGCTGATCAGTGGGCTATGATATAGTAACAGTCATCCACCATTGGTGGGCTATAATATAATAACAGTCATCCACCATTGGTGGGCTATAATATAAATCGGACATCCAGCTGATCAGTGGGCTATAATATAAACCGAAAATCCAGCTGATCAGTGGGGTATAATATAATAACAGTCATCCACCATTGGTGGGCAATAATATAATAACTGTATATATATATATATATATATATATATATATCTTTCTTTATTCCTTTACTTGTGAGAGATTGATACCTTTACTTGTGTGAGATTGATACATTTGCTTGTGGGAGATTGATACATTTGTTTGTGAGAACATTATTGGAAGCTTTGGAACAATAATCAACGAATAAGAGACATGTGAATCACAATTGGTCATGTGAGTAACACTATATGACAACCTGAAATGAGATACCTTGGACATTTCGAAATGGAACAAGTACCATGTCAATATGAACAATATATGCTGCAGAAGGATACGAAAAGAGTAACCCTACATACCTTGTCTTCCCAATATGAATATATAGTCCTATATGTGAATATAACAATCCATCTTCTTCCTTACATTTCACTCTACAACACAAGTACATAACGGAGCTCACGTTAATAACTAACTACCTTACAAGTGCATAACAACAACAATGAGTTACATGATTGCCTTAGAATATCATTTTGCCCTCTTAAAATACCATTTATTGCATCAAGATACCATCAATACCATAACATTCCACACATTGGACAAGACATCATAAGCTAATACCATTTCACACCAAGTTTACCCTTTATACGTCCACATTAACACTACGTCACAATTACCCTATCAAGTCATCTCAATACCTTTTGTAACAAAACATGAACAACAACCCATACTTGATACCATTCAAAATATCTTCGGGATACTAGTCATTGAAAAGGTATAATAAGTTGATAATTTCATCCATGAAGGGTATAGGGGCTTTGGGGGGTCAAAGAGATGCAAAAACAATCGAAACGGGGTTCTGGACTGACCTGCGAAGCCACCTGCCACCGCAGGTGGATGAGTTTCACCCATAGGTGAACTTTGGCAGTGGCCATAGGAACCTGCGAAGTCACCTGCGCCCGCAGGTGCTTCGTCTGTGAGGGCGGGTGCCCGTTTTGGCCAAAAAGGGTCTCTTTCGGGTCCTTTTTTTGTAATAAATGGTACATGATCATAACTAACCTTATATTAACATATTTTAGATCATATTAGATGCCAACGAACAGCCATGGTTTCACAACGCACATAAACTTCAAAAACTACATTTTTCTTTCAATACGTCACCAATTTCATGCAAAATTTCAGAACAACAATTCCAAATGTTATACACAATGAGAAAGTAAGTTAAGGACATAAAAACATCATACATACTGATATTTAATCCATAAAATTCACTTCCTTTAAGACCACAAGTCTATTTTCAAGTTTACAGGGCAAAACCCTTCACCGATTAAGCAAACATAAATTGTTTCACACATAGTAAACTTCTTACACGTAACCAACATAACCAACATGATATACACCATATTACATGCATATAATATATTAAACCATGATATTAAACACTTACCAAAGCTTTACAAGGAGTGATCTTGTCCCAAGAGGAAGGTGGCTTAGGGTTTGAGTTGAGAGAATAATCTTGTAGAAATTTCTAGATTTAACATGAGTGTTTTGTTCAATAAAATCTGATTTTTCTCCCCCTTATATAGTCCCCTAATGGTCCTTTTTAACCAAACACTTGGTCCAATCATGATGTATTGACTTGGTCACACAAGAATGGGTCATTTCCTTTATTTGGGCCATGTATTTTGTGTCTTTTTGGGCCTTAAATTGAGCCCAATTATACAAGGTTAATTTGGGCTATCACATTTGATGTACAATACCTCAAAACTCCCATGTTTAAATAATTCCATGAATGTTATGGTAATCAACTAGGTTCGAAAATGTATGGGGTGTTACATCCTCCCCCTTAGAAACATTCGTCCTCGAATGTTCATAACGGTACTCCATCCAACAAATGTAAGTCTAAATACATTCTTCGGTTTGAAACAAATATGGGTACTTTGCCTTCATTTTTTTTTTCCGGCTTCCTATGTAACTTCTTCTACTTTTTGCTTCCTCTAACGTACCTTTATAGAAACTACTTCTTTATTCCTTAACCTCTTCATTTGTCGATTCGGAACAATAACAAGTATCTCTTCATAAGTGAAGTCCTCTGTGATTTATATATCTTCAATGGGAGCAATGAATAGCCTATAAATCTATACACTCCTTAGTGTAGTGCTAATTCATACGCAAATTGACCACATGAGGATGAAAAGCTGTACTTAAGTTCACTTGAGTGCCCAAACTCTTTTGAAAAGATTTCCACAAATGTGCAACAAATCGAACTCCCTTGTCTGATATGATAGAGATTGGAATTCTGTGTAGTCGACTACCTTTTTAATCTATAACTTCGCACATTCTTTGGTTGTGTGAGTGATCTTGACAGGTGGAAGGTATGCTAGTTGGTACGCCGGTCTTCTATCACTCTTATGGAATCAAATTTCCAAAGCGGATGAGGCAAACTTGTGATGAAATCCATGTTAATCATGTTCGGTAATTCCCTACCTCTAAGTCGAAGAAAGTAAATAGATCAGATCCGGACGCGGTTGTTGCTCCGCGGTGATACGGTCGTTTTCAACTGGAAAAATCTCTACATAGCCTATAACCTTCAGATTTCAAACACTTTACCTTTACTTGTTGTCACTTCGGTTACTGGATTATAACTTTCACAACTTTCTTTCCATATAACCCTACCAATATATCTCTTCCAATCATGGTACATTTTGGTTGCTCCCTAATAAATAGAATGCCGTGAATGATGTGCTTTTTCTATAATGCATTTCCTTAGCTTATATATATATCCGATACATAAAATCTACCTTGGCATTGAAGTACTCCCCCCTTATGTAAGCTCAAATACTTTTGTCAAAATCTGTTGTACATTTTTTTTTTCTTCAACTGAAAGAAAATAGTATTTGCATATTGCTTTTCCTTCTCTCAGTTACAAATGAAGACTTTGCCGCATTGTACACTATAATTCTTCCATCTGAAATTTCAAGAAGTCAAAACCCCATACTGGTTAATTGTCGTAGATTTCTTGACTATATCCTTCTTTTATGTGAGCTGGCCATTAGTACTTTCTACTGCTTTGCAACTTAGTATATCAGCTACCATGTTTGCTTTTCCCGAATGATACAAGACATCAATGTCATAATCTTTTAATAGTTCAAGACACCTTCGCTACCTCAGATTTAAGTCTTCGACTTAAAGATATATTACAAACTTTTGCGATCAATATAGATATCGACATGAACCCCATACAATTAATGGCACCTTATCCTTAAAGCAAATACCATAGCTGCTAACTCAAGATCATGTGTGGGATAGTTTCTCTTATGTGGACGTATCTGTCGTGAGGCATATGCTATTACCTTACCATGCTACATCAATACACATCCTAGGACAACCCCGGAAGCATCACAATACACTGCATAACATTTTGTGCCTTCGAAAAGTACTTAAAACTGGTGTGGAAGTTAATTTATCTTTCAGGTCTTGGAAACTCTTCTCACATGCATCACTCCACTGAAACGTGGTTGTTTTGTGTGTTAGTTTGTTAAGGGTGCTGAAATGGAAGAAAAATTCTCCAACAAACTTTCTGTAATAGCCGACCAACCCAAGAAAACTACGAATCTTTGTAGGCATTGTAGGTTTTAGCCAATTCTTCACGGCTTCTATCTTCTGGGTATCTACCCATATTCTTTCATCCGATACAATATGACCTAAGAATGCTACGAATTTTAACTAAGAATCACGTTTAGAGAATTTTTTTTGCATATAGCTTATGGTCATGAAGAATCCGGTAACACTTGTCGCAAGTGATTAGCATGGCTCTCTCGTGATCTTGAATATCATCTCTAAACATGGTCTTGAACACATCTTAACAATGGATTGAACACCCTATACATCAAACCCAAAAAAACTACTGGTGCATTCTTCAACCCCATTTGACATAACTAAAAATTCATAATGCCCATTTCGTGTTCATAAAGCTTTCTTGGTTGTCCCATTTTTTTTCCTAACCCTTACCTGGTGATATCCCAATCTCAGTCAACTTTCGAGAAATTTTTTTGGCACCCTGTAGTTAATCAAATAAATTATCAATTCTGGGGAGGGGGTATTTATTCTTGATTGTTACCTTATTCAATTGTCAATAGTCGATACACATTCTCAATGCGCCTTTTCTTGTTTGTTCGTACATTTAACACTGATGCACCCCAAAAGGGATATACTAGACCGCAAAAATTTCATCTACCATTAAAACCGATTGAAGAGTTGGTGGCTTCACATTAGTATCTTCCACTCTTACTAAGTGGCATATGTATCTCTTTGGGTATCATTTTCTTTGTCTTAAGATGAAAAATAACTTTACCTCTCGGTGCTCCCACATTACCCATTTATTCAAGGACATTCTTTCGTGGAAAACGAAAGTGTAACTTCTTATCTCGGCAATCTACCGTGGCATAGCAAGAAGCCAACCAATCCATACCCATAATAAGATCAAAATTTACCATTTGTCATAACCACAAACAATTCCTATACAATTATGATATACTCTTTTAGTTATAATAGATTCACAACTAGTGTAGATACTTCAAATGGCTTAACTAGTGAATCTGGTGTTCTTTCATATTTTTTTCCACAATCAATGGAGTAACATATGCTAATGTAGAACCCGGATCAACCAATGCATATACCTTATGTAAAAATGTGAATAATATACTTGTATCTACATCAAGATAAGCCTCCAAATTCTGTCGATCCGCTAAAGCATAGGTACGGTTTTGAATTCTACTAGGACTCGCTGCTCCACTAACACCTCTGCCACGGCCAGCAGGTTGTACACCTGACAATGATAATGCAATGGCTGACCCCATAGGTCGTGTCATACTACCCGTGGCCCTCTGTGGGCACTCTCTCTTCATGTGCCCTGACCTACGACACCAAAAGCAAACATCTATGCCAAACCAGCATTCACCTGAATGAAACTTCCCGCAGCGCTGTCACAGCTGACGAAAGGACCTCGATTGGCTCATACTTCCTTGTTCTTGATATCCCACTGTCTGTGAATCCCGAGTTCCACTTCTTTTCCCAACGTGACCACCTTGAAACCCTTGAAATTGAGATGGAGTACCTGCTATCGGGTAAGAGAATGATGATCCAGGTAGTCTAGGAAAAACCCGAGGCCTAAATTCTCCTTGGGACATCATAGACTATCCCACAGGTCTAGCCATTTTAGACGGCCCTCCTTCAACTTCTTGTGTCTTTCTCCGTTGTCTCTGATCCTCCATTTTCTGCGCAAAGGCTTGTATTCTGGCTATATCCATATCTTTGTTCAAAGCAGCAATAGTGCAACCCCTCACCAAATGTGGCTCCAATCTGCTCACATACCGATGGACTCTGTCGGCCATTGTGGCCACTACATTTGGAGCATATTGAGCCAAAGAATTAAACTGCATACTGTATTCTCTGACGCCTATGTTTCCTTGATGAAGATTTAAAAACTGATCTGCACGAGCCTCTCGAATCTCATATGGGAGGTAATGTTCAAGAAATGCCGTTTTGAATTCCTCCCAACTAGCTGGAAGTGCACCGATACCCCTCGATCGTTTCCAATCTTTGTACCATAATATAGCCTCGCCTTTTAGTCTATATGCTGCAAGCTTCACTGTTTCTATACCAGTCACATGCATAACATCTAGAGCCTTTTTGATTTGGTCCACGAAATCCTGTGGATCTTCATTCAGATTTGACCCGGTGAACGTGGGAGGGTCTAATTTCAGAAAATCCTGTGTCCTCCGACTAGCTGCCCTAGCCTCACTGTCATTACCTGTCATTGGGCCTACTTGTCCTTGATTTAGTTCAGCCATTATATGAGTAACTACATGAGTTAGCATGTGCACTGCATTTCTTAGATGCTGCTCAGTATCATTAACAGGTGTTTCGGCTGGTTCTTCTCTCCCTCTCGGCTCTTCTATAAATGGAAGAGTAGGAGAAGCCCGCAATGCAGTTTCAGTGTCATCCCCACCTTGACTAGCTTGGTCAGGTGGTGATCTACTCATTCCTTCTCCGGCAAGTATTTCCACCTTCTTATCTTTGCCCTTATCTTGTCTTGTAATCGACATTTTACTATAACAAACAAAACTAACTTCAATGGTCAGATATAATTCCACCTACGACATTGGCTCTATTGCACAATCTAGAAATGAAGAAAAGAAACAACTCCTAAATGTCCCGTAGCCTCCTACTTATAAATGTGGCGTGCAACACATCCATAAGGAAGACTCTACTCAGACACGGCTTTGTAGACACCCTTAGGACGACCTGCTCGGATACCAATTTTGTCACGCCCCGAATTCCAACGGGACGGACTGGCACCCGAAGCCGTTGAGGCCCGAGAGAACCAATCTTTACTCATGTACACTCATATGCATGTCTCTGTATGAACATCATTATATCTCATGCAACTATGCTAAAGTCATGGAAACATATGCTATATATATATATATATATATGAAACTTGGCTGTTAGGGCCATCAAGTCAAAATGGACATACATCTCTTATAATCATTCTCCCACATAAGTCTACAAAGCCTCTACAGATACATAACCATAACCAACTTAGAGTCGGTACAACACCCCGCTCTATACACATATGCAATACCGAAGCAAATGTACATAATAATCGAAAAGCCCCGAATCAACTGGAGTTTACCAACAATCCGCAAATAATCCGCAACCTACTGTGGAGGTCTACTAGCACCTGTGCTTGCAACAAGTAAGGTAAGTACCCCCAAGGGTGTCAGTACGAAGAATGTACTGAGTATGTAAGGCTATAAGAAACTGCATCAATACATAATAACTTCAATAGAAATAAATATGAGAGCATAGTCCATTATGGATAAGTCGTCGTTCTGTATGTGTTTGGAACCATGAATATTACATTCACTGTTTTCCTTGCTTTTACATTCATTATTATTATTAATCATCCACCTTATTGGTGGGTCAATATAGTCATTTATATATAATATCATTCATATAATGCTATAATATATATCGGACATCCAGCTGATCAGTGGGCTATAATATAAACCGGACATCCAGCTGATCAGTAAGCTATAATATAAATCGGACATCCAGCTGATCAGTGGGCTATAATATAAACCGACATCCAGCTGATCAGTGGGCTATGATATAATAACAGTCATCCACCATTAGTGGGCTATAATATAATAACAGTCATCCACCATTGGTAGGCTATAATATAAATCGGACATCCAGCTGATCAGTAGGCTATAATATAAACTGGACATCTAGCTAATCAGTGGGATAGAATCTAATAACATTCATCCACCATTGGTGGGCTATCATATAATAACTGTATCTATCTATCTATCTATCTATCTATCTATATATATATATATATCTTCCTTCATTCCTTTACTTGTGAGAGATTGATACCTTTACTTGTGTGAGATTGATACATTTGCTTGTGGGAGATTGATACATTTGTTTGTGAGAACATTATTGGAAGCTTTGGAACAATAATCAACGAATAAGAGACATGTGAATCACAATTGGTCATGTGAGTAACACTATATGACAACCTGAAATGAGATACCTTGGACATTTCGAAATGGAACAAGTACCATGTCAATATGAACAATATATGCTGCAGAAGGATACGAAAAGAGTAACCCTACATACCTTGTCTTCCCAATATGAATATATAGTCCTATATGTGAATATAACAATCCATCTTCTTCCTTACATTTCACTCTACAACACAAGTACTTAACGGAGCTCACGTTAACAACTAACAACCTTACAAGTGCATAACGACAACAATGAGTTACATGATTGCCTTAGAATGTCATTACAACCTATTAAAATACCATTTATTGCATAACCATACCAAAAATACCATAACATTCCACACACTAGACAAGACATCATAAACCAATACCATTTCACACCAAGTTTACCCTTTATACGTCCACATTAACACTACGTCACAATTACCCTATCAAGTCATCTCAATACCTTTCGTAAAAACAAATGAACAACAATACATACTTGATACCATTCAAAATACCTTCAGGATACTCCTTTAAAGTCATTGAAAAGGTATCATAAGTTGATAATTTCATCCATGAAGGGTATAGGGGCTTTGGGGGGTCAGTGAGATGCAAAAACAACCGAAATGGGGTTCTGGCCTGACCTGTGAAGCCACATTCACCCGCAGGTGTCTGGGGTATGCCTGTAGGTGACCTTTGGCAGTGTCCATAGGCACCTGCGAAGTCACCTGCGCCCGCAGGTGCTTCGTCTGTGAGGGCGGGTGCCCGTTTTGGCCAAAAGGGTCTCTTTCGGGTCCTTTTTTTGTAATAAATGGTCCATGATCATAACTAACCTTCTCTTAACATATTTTATATCATATTATATGCCTAAAAACAGCCATGGTTTCACAACAGACATAAACATCACAAAACTACATTTTTCTTTCAATACGTCACCAATTTCATGCAAAATTTCACAACAACAATTCCAAATGTTATACACATTGATAAAGTAAGTTAAGGACATAAAAACATCATACATATTGATATGTAATTCATAAAATTCACTTCCTTCAATACCACAAGTCTATTTTCAAGTTTACAGGGCAAAACCCTTCACCGATTAAGCAAACATAAATTGTTTCACACATAGTGAACTTCTCACACTTCACCAACATAACCAACATTATCTACACCATATTACATGAATATAATATATTAAACCATGAGATTAAATACTTACCAAAGCTTTCCAAGGAGTGATCTTGTCCCAAGAGGAAGGTGGCTTAGGGTTTGAGGTGAGAGAATAATCTTGTAGAAATTTCTAAATTTAACATGAGTGTTTTGTTCAATAAAATCTGATTTTTATCCCCCTTATATAGTTCCCTAATGGTCCTTTTTAACCAAACACTTGGTCCAATCATGATGTATTGACTTGGTCACACAAGAATGGGTCATTTCCTTCATTTGGGCCATGTATTTTGTGTCTTTTTGGGCCTTAAATTGAGCCCAATTGTACAATGTTAATTTGGCATATCACATTTGATGTATAATACCTCAAAACTCCCATTTTTAAATAATTCCATGAATGTTACGGTCAACTAGGTTCGAAAATATACGGGGTGTTACAAAGGATGCCTTTCGTACTTGGCTTATGTGCATGATGTTATTGCTGACGACATTCCTTTGGAGTTAGTACGGGTGGGGTGGTTAAAGATTTTATTGACCTGTTTCCTTCTGCCTTACTAGGTGTTCCTCTATACTGAGACATTGATTTTGCTATTGACTTGGAGCTGGGCATGAAAGTCCATCTCTGTTCCTCCTTATAGGATGGCTCTACTGGAGTTGAAGGAGTTGAAGAACCTGTTGTAGGATTTGTTAAGTAAGGGGTTCATTAGGCTAAGTATTTCACCTTGGGTTGCTCTAGTGTTATTCATGAAGAAAAAGAATGGGTCTATGCGCATGTGTATCAACAACCGATAGTTGAACAAGGTAACCATCAAGAATAAGTATCCTCTACCATGCATTGATGATATTTTTGATTAGCTTCAGGAGGCTTTGGTGTTTTTGAAGATTTATAAGCCTATTTTCAATTCAAAACCTCATAACTCAATTTTTGAAGCTTTAGAACATGATTTGGAGAGATCCAAAGGGAGATTTACAACATTTCTTCATTGGGTAAGTTTCCAAAATCATTATTTTAACATTCTCCATTAATTATTTTATAAGTTTACCTTCAAATCTTGGTTTTTCAACTTGAAATTTTGGGGCTTATCCGATAAAGTGTATTTTGATGATTTCAAGGTCGATTTCAACTCCATTTTTGATAAATTTTCAGATTTGAACTCTTTAAGTTATGGGTAACATGATTATCAACAAATTACCAATTTTTCCCTTGTGTTCTCGGGCTTGACATTTGAATTGAATTTTTTGACATTAGAACCTTAGTAATATAGATATCGTTAGACTCATATTTACGTGTAGAACCTATTTTCTATAGATAATTTGAGATTGGGTTATCATTAGCTGAAGATTAGGGCATTAGAAGTCCCTAAGACTGCTTTCTGGATGCGATATGGACATTATGAGTTCTTAGTGATGTTCATTGGGTTTATTAACACCCCGATGACATTTATGAAGTTGATGAGTAGTATGTTTTATCATTATCTAGATTCTTTTGTGATTATGTTTATTGACAATATCTTGGTGTATTCCAAGAATGAGGCGGACCCTGTGAAGCATTTGAGGATTGTGCTCTCAAGGTTAAGGGATGAAAAGTTGTATGCTAAGTTCTCAAAGTGTGAGTTTTGGTTTAGTTTGGTGTATTTCTTAGGGAATGTGGTGAACAACAATGGTATTGTGGTTGATCTGATCATGGTTGAGGCGGTACGGGTTGGTCGAGGCCTACTTATCCTACTGAGATCTATAGTTTTTTAGGTTGGCTGGATATAGGCTTTTTTGGTGCTCTCATTGAAACACGCGGGCATACTTTTTGCTTCTGGGGACATTGATCCAAAGCTCGAGTTTGGTCTGTGCGCCATTTTTCTTCTCTACCATGACAAATAAATTGATTTAATGTAGGCATCACTCTTTCATTTGTCTTTCTCCTCTATTTTTACACTATCACTAGTGGTTACTCCCAATCAGAAGCACCCCTTTTTCATTCATAGAGAGATCCAATCATCAAAATCAGTAAAAAGCCATCATGGACCAAGATCTAAATGGATCAATCTTGTTGGGAGGTATTTCACAAGGAAAGGAAAAGGTTACTTCCAGATCAGGAATAATAAATAAAATGAAAACAAGATAAAATCTTATATCAAAATGACTTCTGGCATCATCGGAAGGATCGAAACCACATTTGT
The DNA here is from genome assembly GCA_031232105.1 of Capsicum rhomboideum. Taxonomy (NCBI): domain Eukaryota; kingdom Viridiplantae; phylum Streptophyta; class Magnoliopsida; order Solanales; family Solanaceae; genus Capsicum; species Capsicum rhomboideum. The sequence continues at coordinate 48,293,586 of CP124716.1, read as the reverse complement.
AGGCAAATAAATTTTTTGGATAGGTCAAACTACTGGAAGAAAATAGAAAAGAAAGACCAAGTGGGATCAAATAAACTAGTGGGCTGATCACTAAATAGATACAAATAGGTGCAAATTCTTACATCACCATAGAAAACTTGGTTCTTTTACTCCTTGCTGGCGGAGCAGCATACCGAAAAAAAATGCAAGAAATAGGAATGAATGACGTTTCCAATACCGACAACTTAATAATGTTGTAAGATACTACTAGACACTCTTTAGACTATCTTTTCAAGGATAACTCTAATTTCACCTCGGATGTCCATACTGCCCTGGTCTTATCCTCTGTGTTATTATGCACCTGGGTTAGAAACTTTTTAAGATTTGTAAAATTAGACGCATTGCCCTTTTTTTCTTCTTTGGCTTTATTTGATCGAAAGCTTTTGATTAGCTTTTCGACCATGGCCTTTGGCGAAGGCAATTCCCTTATGTTGGGATACCTTTCTGCCTCTCTTTGAATGAGAGGTTCTAGGAAGTTGGCTAATTTTTACTTTTTCTTTTTGATTTCCTCTTCCATGAGCTCATATACCTAGTGTTCAACCGAGGGTATGTTTAAATCAAAGGAAGGTTTTTTCAATAAGCTAGGACCACTTTCATCACCTCCGACGGAAAGAGGAATTCTATCCATAAAAAAAAGCCAAAAATAAAAAAAGTCTCTAAGAAATGGAGAAAAGAAAGAGGCTTCCAAAAAAATGTTCCAATTAAAGTGTAAAAGGACAGGAGTAAGAAAAAAGACAGTGAGAGTGAGAAAAATGCATTTCAAAAGAGAGAAAAACAAAGCTGACGTTCATTCTCTTTCTCTGTGCATCTCTCTTGTCAAGCTCATCATAAGCTTTTTATTGACTCGACTCAATCTCATCATAACCTTTTTATTGACTCGACTCAAGCTAATCATAACCTTTTTTGATCTTCTTCTTTTTGTTCTATGGATCAGAATCATCCAGAAGGACCTCAGCAGTTTAGAATTCGAACACAAAATGCCCAAAGAATCAATTTGTAATATGCCTTCTATTGCCAAAAGAACTGAAGTCCTTCATTTTGGCATTGTAATAAAGTGCTGACAGAGCAGAGTGAAAGGAACCACATTGAGAGAGAGGACTGGGGAAAGACCCATACATTAAGAGGCGTACAAGAAGATTATATCGCTCTAAAACAAGTATTGATAACAAACCACAACTCCTAGCTTTTAAGTCGAAGAAAGAAGCAATCATACCCCTGGAACATAAATATATTGTACTTCAAAATAGTTACGAGAAGCACTGCAAGCAAACTTCCTATCTAGGCAAACCAAACCCAAAAAAACACCTCCCCCTCAGCTAGCCTTGCAAAAAAAGGTGTGTAGAAGAACTGAGCATCAAGGTTTGAAGAAGGAAGGTTACTGCGTGTAGGAAAGATTTTTCACATGCAACACAAATGGAAGTAGACTTTTCTCTGAGCCCCAGCGGTAGAAAAGCTAGCTCTTCATATCATTGTCATTGGGTAGGTAAAGCTGGCTTCACAACAACTCTGACTCTAGTAGAGGATCTAGTTCCATAAAAATCCACTTATCTTATATATATATATATACGTAAATATATATATATATATATATATATATATAAGATAATATAAAAACTTATGCAAAACATAAGTCCTATACCACGATTGAAGACAGAAATGATCTCATAGGATCTTTTACTTCAATAGTAGATATCAAGCCTTTCAGCAGGTTAGTTCACGAATTCTCCTATTTCAATAAAAGACGTGTTTGTCCTGCTTTGAAGAAAGGCAAGAACTACTAGCACAAGATCCAGTATTTGAAAAAAAGGTTCCATACCCATAAGGGTTCCAGGTTTCAACCCACTGCTTGAGCAACTTGCAACTATATTGACTTTTCTTGAAAGGCTTCTTTCCAAATGAAAGAATTCATTATGACTGCGGTTCCAGAAAGACAGATTAGACTTGACCCACCTGGGGCATAAGCAGGAACAAGACTCCGTCAAGTTTCAATAGACAGAGAGAGTATATCTTTATGTCAATTTGGATTAATATTTAGGTATTGATATGACCTTTTCTTTCTCCTTTCAAACAAGTAAAAATGATTGAAGTTTTTCTATTTAGAATCATGCTAGGTCTAATTCCTATTACTTTGGCTGGATTATTCATAATTGCATATTTACAATATAGGCATGGTGATCAGTTGGACCTTTGATTAATTAACATCACTTTTTGATTGACCTCCTCCTTTCTATAATTCAAAGGCGCATGAGGTCAAATTCTAATTATTACGAAAGTTAGTTAATGAATTTATTTTATTCTAATTTGATCTAAGAATAAAAAAATCATGCTATGTAGGATTTGAACCTATGACATTGGGTTTTAGAGACCCACGTTCTACTGAACTGAACTAAGAGCGCTTCCTTATCAGAACAGATAAGACTGTAAACAAAATAATTCTTTTCATAACCCCAATACATTTTGTATGCATATACTGGAATAGCATAGTAAAAATAAAAGATTATGTCCAATTTGATGCGATCTCAAATGATCCCTCGTTACTGCTCGAAGGAGCAGTAATAGGCAGGGATGAGAAGATTTGAACCTGTGATATTTTGTACCCAAAACAAACGCGCTACCAAGCGGCGCCACATCCGTTCAATTGTTCCAAAGTGTAATTGTAGAGAATTCATCTCTTATTTTCCACATGGTTAGCGCTAGCATGCGTATTCTTCCTCTATGAGTGAGACTCTATCAAAATCTGTCACTCTTTGGGCAAGGCCTTCTATTTTATAAACACCCCACCACTAAATGATTCACTCTCAAGTTCTCGCCTATGACCTGGGAGAACACAAGGTCAAGCCAAGCCCTGACCCACCTAAATGGAATTCATATCTCCTTCGTATAGTCAAAAAGGGAGGAAAATTGGACTTTGCCTCTTCTATTACATTTAAATTACATTATAGAGAAGTCTATTCTTATCATGATCGATACACGTCCTAGCATAGTGCTCGGCTTGCTTATCAACCAAAGCCAGCTTACTAAGATAGTTTAGTTTTTTATTTTGAAAAAAAAAGGTGAAGGCATTTTTCCTTGATTGCACAAGCTAGCCAACACGCCAGCAAACCCCTCTTTACTCACCTCAACATCTATAAAAAAAGATCTTTCTCCTTTTTATTTCATAATAATAAGGTAAGCATCCAAATCTCGATCCAGATCTACTATTTCAAGAATCAACTGAGCTCAGGAAGTCAGGTTAAGACGTCGACTTGACCTTGAGATCTTCGTTTTGTGCCTTACTTCTACTCTAACGAGAATTCTAATATGAGGGAGTTAGAAGTTGTATTTGAAGCTGGACTTGAAGCTGGACTTTCCCTATATGACATTTATTTAAAGTTTGCTTCAGGTAGGTACCATCATGACCTTGAATTCTGGGTTGTGACACCCTATTTCTAAACGATGGTACAACAAAAGCTTTACCAATCTCTCTATTCTTTCAAAGGAGATCAATTCATCATTCATCAAAATCTAATCTAATGAAATAATTAAGGAATCTATTTATAGTTTGCCTTTAACGAACATAGGCCAAAACTGTCCATTTGAAAGATAATCCCAAAGACCCACCTGAACTCGCCAAACTAGGCCATGAGCTCACCGAACTAGGCCTTTGAACGCCAATTTTTGGAGAGGTGGACTTCACTTTGGTGATGGTCCTTTTGTTTGCCAAAATGGACAGTCATTTTTATTTTCTTTGCTTTGTTAGACCTCCCATGATCCAAGCTATCATCCACACATAGTATTGCTTTAATGGGAGCTCCTTCCAAGCATGAACCTTCTCGAGCTTTATTCCAAGTACCTACCAAGCCTCCAAAATAGTGATTTGATGAAAAGTTCACCAACTCCTTTGCTCAGCTTCGTTTGTAAAAATTTGATGAAGCTCGTCTTACATCAATTCAAGTCCTTGAAGGACCTCAAGTTAAGACTATAAGATTCCATAAATTGAGGTAAGATTTTATTTCATGTTCCAAAATCCCATAGGTTGTGAAGGCACCTACTCTAACCCAACCATGGTAGGTAAGCCTGACTCAACAACTCGATAATATTCATGGTAAGGCAAAAAGGTAACGAATCCATACACAACTAAAGATAATTCTTTAACAATATAACATGAAACAGAAGGTATAACCTTTTCAGAACTGGTTAAGAATAGGCACCATTATCCCATCCCGAATCCAGCCAGGGAAGGTATAAACATGAAATTGCCAAGACTCAGTAATCACAAGTACAAGAGCGAAATCTAAATTCCAAACATCAGAACTAAAATACAAATTATCCAAAGATAGTAAAGACAAAAATAAAAGTAGAAGGAGCTGGATCCATCCCAGAACATAGGAGCTCACCGCAACTCCAAATCACTATCTGCTGCATGAATCAGGAATTGTCAGGGCAACTCATACAGAGATCTACACCAAAAAAGATGTAGAAAAGTAGGAGTGAGTATAATCCGCTTATACTCAGTAGGCATCATAAACCGACTGAGCTTAAGTAGAAAACTATATCGAATAAAGAACACTAAAATAATTCTACATGCTAAAAAGTCCCAGCAGTGAAATATTAAATAATATCATGATAGTCTCAATCACAATAACAATCCATAAGTGCCACAACACAATGCAATGTTATGGGATGATATGTAATGGTTAATGTCTACCGGTATACACCTACCCCCATTATTTATTGCAATAGAGATGGGACCCATGGGGGACTCGCATGGTTCGTATGCTTCGCCTAAAATCTTATCTGGAATGATCTTGGAATCTTACATAAGATTAAATTAATAGAAGTTTCGTATCTTTTGCTCTATAATCTTACATCGAACTAAATTAATAAAACTTGGTTCCTTTTCTTTCAAAAATAAGAATTTCCAATAGTACAAATTCAATAATTCACAAGATGAATGAGTATGCATGATCATGATAATAAGATGAAGTCAAACACAACAAATATGTATAAAATCTCAAGGAAATATTCAACTTATAAGCACAAGCTACAAGCCTCATTATCAAACCAAGAATCAGGGTTCTCTATCACTACAATAGTACAAGCCCCAATTCAGGCATCACAATTATAATCTATCTCGTATAATACTCAAATTCACAACTCACCCAACCCATATAATACTTCACACGATAAGTCTCCACCCAAGCAAAGTCTGAAGAAAGTTAAACCATAACCTACCTCGAACTTGAATCACATGTCTCAAAAAATCATAGACTAGCTTTCTCCTTCTAAATAGCCTCGGAGTGCAACCAATCAATCACAAATAGGTTCTACACATAAATACGAGTCCAACAATATCCATATTACTAAGGTTCTAATCTGGGTCCAAAAAGTCAACTCAAAAGTCAACCTTGAGCCCATAAGAGTAAAATTGAATGTTTGTTCAAAAATTATATTATCCATAACTTAAGGAGATCAAATCTAAAATTTCATCAAAAATAGAGTTAAAATTGATCTTGAAATCATCAAAAACCATTCTTTAACTTTACCGAAACCCCCCATAATTTCAAGTTGAAAACCAAAGATGTATAGGAAAAATTATGGATTAATTGGTGGGGAATGTTCAAATAATGATTTGAAAACTTACCCAATGAAGAAATGCTGAAAACCTCCCTTTGGATCTTTTAAAATCCTGTTCTAAAGCTTCAAAAATAGAGTTTTGGGTTTTTGAGTTTAAAATAAGCATGTAGACTCAAAAATATTCAAAATATTATAAAATTGCCACCGAAACCCTATTTTGCGAGCATAATCAGCTCACATAACCTATGTGTGGATCGAACAATAGGGCCCCTGAGGTCACACTATTGGTCCCAAAAATTTTCCCAAACTCCAGGTCTACTATCCATTTTTAAGATGGCCATGTAAGCTCGCAAAACTATTTTGGTGATTGCAAAACTAGCTGGTGACCTCGCATAAATTGTCCCAACAATGGTTGTCCTAACTAAAATTGACATATCTTCCATACTCGGACATGAAATATGACAATTCTTTTTGCGTTGCTTCCAAACTTTTGATTGAATTTAATTGTACCATCCAATCACCCAAAATAGCTCATTAAACTTAGATGATACCATTAAAACTCAACAATGAAAGGCTCCAAACTCCGAACAAGAACTCATCTGAGACCTCACAAACAGAATCAATAGTGCAAACCACTTGCAAAAAACAATACAGAACTGATGGAATCATCAAAATAGCCAAAAAAGTCATCTTAACTAGATGTTGAGCAAAGTTAACCATTCTAACTTTAAAGCCTCCCAAAATGAAAATTAGTTATGAAATGCACACGATCACCTCGGGAACTATACCACCTACTCCGCAACTCACAAATACCATAAAGCTATAATGGGGAGGGGTAAAATGGTCAAAGCACATAAAAATTCCAAAACTCATTACATGGGTTGTTCATTTTCCACCACTAAAACACACGTTCGTCCTCAAACTAAGAGTAAGAAAGGTACCAAAAACTATCAAAAAGCTAGGGATATCTACTCCGCATATCCGATTCTATCTCCTTTGTAGCCTCCTCTAATGGATGATGCTTCCACTAGACTTTTACTGAATTGATACTCTTAGAACTCAACTTCCTAATCTGCATATCAAAAATAGTTATAGGCTCCTCCTCAATAGTCAAATTCTGATCCAAATCGATCGAGTCCTACTGAATCATGTAATAACCATAGGAATGATAATTATTTAACATTGTAACATGGTAAACTATATGAACAGCTAAAAGACTCAGAGATAAAGCCAACTCATAGGACACCTCCCTAATCTGACAAAGGATCTCAAAATGACCAACAAACCTCAGACTAAGATTATGTCACGCCCCAAATCCCAATAAGGCATGATTGGAACCCGTAGCCGATAATGCCCAAGAGAACCAAGCTTTACCTATGTTCACTCATATGCAGGCCATCCAAAACATCCTTATCGCGTCGGGGTTTATAATGCTAACAATGGAATTCATGAAACATGTGACATATGTATATATATGAAACTTGGCTGTTGAGGCCATCAAGTCAAAAATGACATGTACCTTTTACATTTATCATTTATACACCCACATCTGTCTACAAAAGCCTCTAACAAGTGCATTGACAAAAATGATCGAAAGTCGGGACAAGTCCCCGCTTTATACAACATGTACAATCCAAAAACATATATACAATTGTGACTCGGAGAAGCCCCGAACTAACTGGAGCTCACCAATAATCTGCAAATACCGTCAACTTACTGTGGAGGTCTACTAATACCTGCACCTGCAACATGTAAGGTAAGTCCCCGAGAGGGGTCAGTACGAAGAATGTACTGAGTATGTAAGGACATAAGAAAACTACATCAGTATGTAAGAACTTCCATGGAAATAATTATAAGAAGAAACTCAATGTGCGGAATTACGAACAATTCTTCTGTTATTGCCATTTCGATCATTCATTCACGATCACAACAACCATAGAACCAATATAAGAGAAATAGCAAATGTGAATAAACTCTCTTTCTGTATTCTTTCTGTATGTGGGGAACCATGTGCATTACGTTCTTTCTTTCTCTTGCCTTTACTCTACTTTACTTTTACATTGCTCATATACTGTTAGGGCCCTCATCATGCAGGTGTTCTTCTCACCCCATGGATAAAATATCATTGTCATGCAGGTATTCTTTTTACCCCATGGATAAGATCATATCATCATGCAGGTGTTCTTGCACCCCATGGATAAATGAACATCATCATGCCGGTGTTTTCACCCCATGGATAAACCAACATCATCATGCGGACATTTGTACCCCATGGATAATGCCCATGAACATAATCAATATGCATTACTTTGTTTATTACTTTGAGATTAATACAATTATAGGCACAACTTTACTTGAAACTTTGGATCATTAACCAATGAGTGAGAGATATGTGAATATCTTGGCAACATAACATTATTAGAACCATAACACCATGGGAACCATTGGACAATAATCCATGAACAAGAGACATAAGTATACCCACTATTGAAACCTTGGAACATAACCTCATTGGACTTTTGGAACATTACTATGAATGAATATAAGACATGTGTATAACTCTATTGGAACTTTGGATCATGACATGATTGGAATAATGCTATTCAAACTAAACAAGTCCTCTTTACCTCACTACTCTTGTTGAGATAGTTCTCTTAGCCTTTACAACATATGACAACTTAAGGACTTCCGTCCATAAATAAGAACTAAGTGGGTTATGATTTGTCTAGGAGTAAAACACATATGAATAACAATATATATCAAACTTAGTTGGAATACTAAAGAACCCCTTTGTAGAACACTTTTGAAACCTTAGGACAATGAGAACTAAGTAAGACACATGTGGCTATCAACGGTTCGCCAACCTGAGATGCAATACCTTACAACATTTGGAACTCTTGACATATTAGCCAATGAACGTGAGTCAACCAATGGACATGAGTCAATCAATGAACATAAGTCAACCAATGAACATGAGTCATATGATTCACCATTGACCAATGAATAAGGAACATATGAGTAACTCTAGTCAACTATCGGATACGGAATATCTTAGAATATTTTGGAATCGAATGAATACTATGACCATGTGAACACCATATGTTGCAGAAAAATATAGAAGAGTAACCTTACATACCTTGTATTCTTAATACGATTCTACAATCTTAAGTGTGCATAAAATAGTCCTGCTCCATCCTTGTGTTTCTCTCTACAACATAAGTGCATAACGAAACCAACATTAACTACCAATTACCTTATAATGACATACAATAACAATAAGTCACATGTTTAGCTTTAACATGTCATCCCCCCTTGACAATACCATTTATGAAATCATCATACCAATAATCCCACAATATTTCATACATTGACCAACACATGATAACCAATAGCATGTCACACCAAGCTCATATTTTTCACTTCTCCATCACCACCACATCATAATTATTCCATCAAATGACTTTAATACACCTCACAACAACAAATCGGCCAAATTCCCATAATTTAGACTTATAGAAAAATAAAATGTTTAAAAACAAAATAACACCATACACGTTCATATTTTATCCATACCATGATCTTTCATCAAAGGCACAAGTCATAATTCAATCTACAATCCCATGGATAACACATCTCTTTCACAAAACCAAAAGTGCCATGTCCAACCTTTCCAACCATAACCAACATGATATACATATTATCTCATGCTTATAATATGTTAAAGTACAAGAATAATTACTTACTCAAGCTTGGAAAATGGTGATCTTGCTCCAAGAAGTGCCTTAGGGTTTTGGGAGCCAAAGAGGCTTTCTCGAGAATTTTCTAGAAAATGATAGAAAAAGCATGTGTATTGCTCTTGAATAAAATCAGCCCTTTGCACCTTTATATAGGAACTTAATTTCATCCTTAGACACTCTTGGCATTTAATGCAATGTGTTGCATTAGTCAATGGAAGAATGGGTCATTTGACCCATTCTTGGCCCATGCTTTCTTGCACAATTTGGGCCCATTTTGAGCCCAATGCACTTAACCCAATAAAATCAATAATTTCTCGTGTTTCAATCATCTCATAAGTGTTACAACGATATTCCCATTCATGCAATTCATACTCGTGGCCTTAATTCCAAAAAAAGCAATTCTAGCCACGTATGGCTTATTTTGACTACAGGGGTAAAATCGTCATTTTGATGCCAAATTCATTCTCGAGTAGTTTGGTCATACCAATATAATATGTCATTAATTTCATATATATACTCATGGTTGTATAAGAAACGTGACAAAAATCGGCTCGGTACGTCTCCGGATACCCTTGGGCTTAGAAATTTCCAACTTTCGAAAAAGTGGAAAAACCAAGGTGGCGCGCCCAACTTGCTGCCTCTGGACTAAAAATTTTAGTCCAGAGCGGCGTGGCATGGTCCCCAACACGCCCAACACTTGGATTTTTCAAATATTCCATTTTTCGACTTCTCTTCGCGGGTTTGGTTAGATACCTCAAGTCCCATCCTTTAACTTACTTCTTGGCCTTAATATACTTTGTTTAGAGGTACTCTTAGCCTTATTTTGAACCCCACAACTGCGCCAAGAAAATCACAAAGCACCTCCTACGAAGGTTTAATCACATATACGAGGCCAAATTTTAATTTTCTCGTCAATAGCAGTACCCAATACCTACTTATAGCTCTCGACACCTCAGTAACCATTGTTAAACATAATCACATAGGGTTGGGAAGGTATGGGGTGTTACAGATTACCCTTTCTTCCAAACCTCATCACACCCTTTATGGGTGAAACCTTTAATAAAACCTACTTACCAACCGAGAAAATCAAGTCACGAATACTCTTATTAGCATAACTCTTTTGCCTACTCTGGGTCACCAAGAGCCAATCTTGAATCAATCTTACTCTATCCATCGAATCTCTCCCTATGTCCATTCCCTAAGACCTCAACTCAAAGGGATCAAACCATCCAATTGGAGATTTATACCTTCTCCATTACAAAGCCTCGAATAGTGCCTTCTAAATGCTAGAATGATAGTTGTTGTTGTAGGCGAACTCTGCCAAAGCAAAAATTTGGTCCTAATGAGCACCACAATCCATCATGAAAGCACGAAGCATATCCTTTAACACCTGAAAAGTATGCTCTGACTGACCATCAGTTTTAGGGTGAAATATTGTGCTCATTTCTAACTAAGTACCCAACTACCGTTGCATAGAACTCTAAAAGTGCAAAGTATACTGTGTGCCTCTATCAAAAATGATAAAAATAGGTACACCATGAAACCAAAATATTTATAAAACTTTTCTAACTTCTCCATATTGTAGTTCACCTTCACTGGCACAAAGTGAGGTAATTTATTCAATCTATCCACAATCACCTTAATTGAGTTAAATTTTCTCAATGTTAGGGGTGAACAAACCACTAAGTCCATAGTGATATGCTCCTACTTCCACTTGAGTAAAGGTATCCTCTGATTCAAACCTCCCCACTTACTGTGCTCCTACTTCACCTACTGACAATTCAAACACTTAACCACAATCTCCTCTATATCCCTTTTCATTTTGAACCACCAATAATGCTACTATAGGTCTCGGTACATCTTAGCTGGCCTAGGATTAATAGTATGCCTCAAACTAAGAGCCTCCTCTATGATCAATCTGGTCAAGTCCCCCACCTTAGGAACACATATCCAACCGTCGATACTTAAAATACACTCTAAATTAAGATATGTTTTCGGAGCTTAACCACTCAACACCTTATCTTAAATCACCCTTAACTTCTCATCATCAAGTTGTTGTGTCGAATCTGCTCCAATAACATAGATCTAACCTCCACACAAGAAAGAATTCACCTAGGTTCAGAAATATCAAGTTGAACGAATTGATTTGGTAAAGACCAGATATCCAAAGCCATAGGTCACCTCTCGGCCGCAAGAAAAGCCAAACTCCCCATACTCAAAGTCTTCTGAATCAAGGTGTCTACTTTCATATTTGTCTTACCCTATAGATAAAGAATTGAAATATCATAGTCCTTAAGCAACTCTATCCACCTGTGTTATATCTAATTAAGATACCTTTTGCTGAAGATATATTGAAGGCTACAATAATCGATGAACACCTACAATGAACTCCATACAAGTAATATATCCACAACTTTAAATGAAACACTATCATCGTCAAGTCTAGGTCATAAGTAGTGTAGTTCTTCTCATGGGTCTTAAACTACCTAAAACCATAGGATATCACGTTATCCTTCTACATTACCACACCATAAAGGTCCAATCCCAAAGTATCACATAGTAAAACCTTCACCTTTCACAGCTATGGTCAAGATAAGTGTTGAATTCAACAATGTTTTAAGATCTTGAAAGCCCTCTTCACACTCATCAAACCAATGAAAAGTAACATTCTTTTGATTTAATTTGGTCAAAGGAGTTGCAATAGAAGAGAAGCCCTACACGAACCATCTTCTTGTATTTTGATTTAGCAAACCAATGACTTAAGTCACTTAACTATACCTCCAAGTAGTTGATCAGCATGGAATTGGATATGCCAAGTTTGGTTTCTTGCTCAATGGAAGGGCTATCTAATCCGATCAACTAAATAAGTTGTAGTGTGCTAGCTTGCATACTCTTCTTCTATAAGCGAGACCTTATCCAAATCTACCACTCCTTGGGCAAGGCCTTCTGTTCTATGAATGCCCCACCATTGAATGATTTACTTTCAAGTTCTGATTATTCGTTCGCCAGAATCAAAAGTTAAAATTTTGGTAGATAGGGATCCCGTAAAAACTTCTTTCGTGGAGCAAAATAAAGATAATGTATTGGCAATAATTTTAGATCATAAAGAAGCTATCATATTTCATTTAAGTTGGTCCAACCTCTTTCTGTGATTCCATACCTGGGACTTTATGTTCATAATGATGGCATGCTTCCCTTTAGCACTCCAGAGAAGCAAATCTTGATTGAACCTATATTTTCTTAATGGATACAATCTGCTCATGGTAAAACTTCTTATTGGTTTGATGTACTTTTATCTTCAACGAGTGGCACAATATTTAATGTGGGTTGAAATATCTGGTTGCTGGGTTAGTTAAATGTTGTTAATGAAAATAGTAATTCATTATTCTTAACAATAGGTTCTGGAGACTTTTTGGTTCATCATGCGAATATATGAACATTAAGAACTAGTATTCTTATTTAGACTATAACTCATATAGAAGAAAATCAATTTATGGATGGAATCAAATATGCAGTATTTACAGACAAAAGTATTTGGTTATTGTGGAAAAATCAATATACTTCTAATGTCGAATCAGGATCAACTAGGACAAAAATAAAGCATTGGGTCGAACTCTTCTTTAGTGTCAAGGTAATAGCTATGAATAGTCATTGACTTTTAGGAAAGAGTAGAAGAATGGGACCTATTATGGTACATACAATGCATTATAAACAGATTCCTTCATTCATAGTAATGAAACCATCCAGTAATTACCGGTAACAAAACCTCCTTGTTGTGGAGCTGGTCGACGATCGGGCCTCAAAATATTTTATTTGGAAGGAATTCTTTCAAAAGTACTAGAAAGAGACCATGTTTGATACTCACTTAAACAGACAACCAGTCAAACTTGATACCCTTAATGTAATAGTGTCTTTTTTTTATCGAATGCTCATTTTCTTTGCATACAGACTAGATGAAACTAAAAGCCTCGTAGTTTGCTTGAATAGAAAGATGACCTAAGACCATAGCTAAGTTATCATTATCAGACACATGAGATATACTGGATAGAGAGCATTGATTTCTTCTTTTATTCTTCTCTGTGAAGGTGAATCAAGAAGAAAAAAAGACATTTATTTCAAAACTATGAGGTGACAAGAAAACAAAAAAGAAAGAGTTTTAAAGAAGCTATGGGAAAGTCAAATCATTTCTTTTTTAGCAACTATATATGCAAAAGGAATAATTCTAGCTAAAGAGATGAGATCCCTGTGACTGACTAATGGAAGCAAGGGACCGAGTTATTCTCTATAACCATTATATAAAACAAGTAAACCTGGACTAGACCGACCAATCAAAGTAGAGACTAAACATATAAAGGGAAACTATGAGCAATGTTTCAACCTGCCTACAGAAAAGTTCCCAATGGAAGCTCAAGCTGTATAACTCCTAAACAGTATAAATAATATAACTACAATAGCAATATAAGAGTAACTATATGACAGATATACATAAAAAGAAAACTAAATTACATAATATCAAACACATAAGAGAAATGCAAATGATGTAAAGCAATAATATGATAAGGATGCAATGTCTCAATGTCACCTCGTACACACCTTCCAAGCATAAGCTTCGAGGACAATACCAATAGGGGGTTCCAAACCCATATACTATCATAATCTCATCAATCAACCTTACCAGTACATCCCTCGTTTAAGTCATTTTATAAAGTGTTTCATTTTCTTTCAAAATTAGTATTTCTCAGTGGTACTAATTCCATGAATATGGATGAATGAAATAAGGATGCATGCTTATAACCAAATCAATATCATGTAATGAATCAACCCAATAATGGTATAAATGGGCTCAAATCTCCTCAAATCTCAGTAGATCATAATAAAGGCCATCACATGGCAACACAGTAGTAGGGAGTCATGTAAGATATCAATAATATCAATCCAATCCTACACGTGGGCATCACAATAATAATAAAGATCAAAGAATGGTCAAACAAGACCAATACCAACCCCCATACGGGCATCTTAATGATAATAATCTCTCAAGTCATTAATAATATTAACATAAGCCCCTACACGGGAAACACAATAAAATAATGATCCCATAAGATGAATCTCATGATAAAATCCCCAACCCATAGTATACCTTATATGGATGCTCAACTACCCAGCTCGGTCTAAAGAAAGTTAAGCCATAACCTATCTCAAAAGCTAAAACATGAGCCTGGACCCCTCAACAAGAATCCTTGTCTTTTCACGTGGTCGTAGAATGAACCTAATCTATCAAAACATAATCTACACTTCAATAGGAGTCTAACGATATTCATATTAGACACTTTCATTTTGGGTTTAAAAACACTTCGAAAGTCAATACCAAAATAAAAAGGGTAAAACCAAAAATTTTAATAAAGAATCATGATATCCATACTTTAAGGGTTATAAATATGAAAACCCTTTACAAAACAAGTTGAAATAGAGTTTGAAATCATTGAAAAACCATTTTCTCAATTAACTAGGTAAACCCCCAAAATTTCAAGTTTAAAATCCAAGTTTTAGAGTTAATTTTGAGATAGAATCAATGGGTAGTGATAGAAAAGAGGTTTAAAAGTTTCCCCAAACAAGTTTGATGAAAAATCCCCTTTGAAGTTGCTTTTCTCAAGGTCTCAAGGTCCAAAAATAGTAAAAATGGAGTAAAATCATGAAAAAGGTGTTTTTATACAGCGAACACCACCTAGGCCGTCAAATGATCACCTAAGTGGCTAGAATATCGCTAAGGTAGTAGTTACTTGCCACGCTGGCGCCTCGCTTAGGTGGCCATTTAGTCGCTAAGATGAAGCAGCAAAGGAGGCTAATCCATCACTTAGGTGATGGTTGCTAGATATGTTAGCTTTCACTAAGGTGGCCTTTTATCTACCTAGGAGGTACCCCCAAGGCGACAAAAGTCCCACTTAAGTGGTTGCATTGGAAGCTTTAGGACAGCTGAAATATGCAACAAAAAATGACTCCGAATGGACCCTCGGGATTTGATTGAGATCCCGTAAAAATAAACCAACAATGCTACTAGGCAAATTTCGATGTTTCATACTTAATGGAATCATAAAATTTATCAAACTAGGTCATTATCAACAAGTTACCCCTTAGGAACCCCTTTAGGATAAAATAACTAGTTTTTTGTCTAAATGCTCAAAACTCAAAATAAAGGCTCAAAACCTGAAATAACCACACTACTAACCCAAAAATGGCATTCCAGATCTGATGGAAGTGATAGAATTGCCATTCGATGCTCGGATAACAAAATGTTGACCAAAGTCAAAAGTATTACTTTAAAGGCTACTCAAAACCTCAAACTCATATAAATCACTCCTGAATGCTTCAGGGACCGTGCCAACCATCCCCACAACTCATAAATTATATATAGCACCTACGGGAAGGAAAAAATAATCAAAATACAAAAAAAGCTAAAAATACCTATGAGGGTTATTACATTATCCACCACTAATATACGCGTTCGTCTTAGAACGAAAACACAAAAAGAGTACCTGAATTGGTAAAAAGATATGCATATCTACTTGGCATATTGGACTCAACCTCCAATATAGTCTCCTCAATTGGTGATGTATCCACCGAACTTTCATAGAATTAATATGATTGGATCTCAACTTTCTAGTCTGCTTATCCAAAAAAGCAATAGGCTCCTTCTTAAAGGGCAAATCATGATATAATGCAAGTGAATCCCACCAAATCACATGAGAATCATTGGGGCAGTATTGCTTCAACATCGAGACATAGAATACTGGATGAACCACTAATAGGTTTGGAGGTAGAGCCAACCTATAGGCCACATCTATAAACTTTTCAAGAATCTTAAAAGGTCCAATGAATCTCAGACTAAGCTTCCCTTTCTTCCTAAATCTCATCACACCCTTAATAGGCGTTACCTTTAATAAAACCCGCTCACCAAACTCATCGATTGGTGTAACTTTTCTACCTACTTTCGGTAGCCATATGCCTCTATAGAATCAATGTCACTCAATGCATCGAGTCTCTCAACAAGTCAGTACCCCAAGACCTAACCTAGAACTAATCAAACCAAGCCATGAGGGTGATGAGTCGGCAAATTACAACTTATTTAACCTAAAAATGGTAAGAAATTATGTCCTCAATACTAATTTGAATATGTTTTAATGCTGTTTTGCTTTAATTTTAGGGTTAACGTCAAGAAGTGGTTGAAATGACAAAAAAAGCAAAAACATGGAAGATTGGAGCTAAAAATGCACAAGAGCATTGCAAGGGCAAATTGGTGAATTGCCAAAACTTTCTACGCATCACCAAATTGACTGTTCCATCGCTAATTCCAACAGCCCAGGCCAGGTGAACTTTTGATGAAATGGCGATGCACGATATGATTCGGTGCATCGCCGAATCAGTGGACGATGTTAAGATCCATTGCCAAATTCATCAGATGCCAACTACTAGAACTTAAATTTAATGTCAAATTGGTGAGACTCGAAAAATTCGATGCAACACCGATCCCTTCAATGATGGAAAATTACTCAGCCTAATCAGACACAGTGGCATTTTTTTAATTTTGAGGCCCATTTTTTATGAAGCTATTTTGAGCTTTTTTTGCGATTGGAACCCTATCTTTTGTCATTTTTTTGAAGCTAAAGCTTGTAATTGAACCCTTGTGGGGATTTTAGTTGCTTATTACTAATTTATTTCTTGTGAATTCGGATTTTCTTCAGAAATATTTTTATTCCATGGCAGCTTTGAATGAGAATATAGGTATATTTCCTTTCACTTTTGTTATAAGTATCTAATTTCCCAAGCTTGGGTTATGCATTATTGAGTGTTGATTATTTTGTGGGTAGAGATTATTTATCTTTATATTCAATTGAATATTATGATTTTAGCTAAATCTCTATATTTCAACTGAAGAATTAAGGTTGCAAACTCCATTAATACCTAGATCCCCTATTTTGCTTGAAAGAGAAGACACGGGTGGAGAGATTTAGTTGACAAAGACTTGAGAATTTCTCATTTAATAGTTAGTGATAGAAATATACTAACTAATTTGAGGTTATTGGTTGCTTGGTATTGTTTACATATGTGTGTTTGAAAGATACCCTTATGAAATTTATTGGTAGATTGAAAGATTACCTCCAATATCTAAGATCAAGCCTAGTCATTACTATCAGTTGAATTCTAGGTGTACTTTCTCTTACCCAAATTTATAATCACTCTTAAGAAGGCATAACCCCAAGTACTTCTACTTATTGATTACATTCGTTAGCATTCATTTTGACAAACCAACATCGAAACTGATAATTTGAATACAAAAATCTTTTTAACCAAAACTCCCCCATTTTACTTAATTGTAATATTTTAAGCATTATATGTCAACTCATAGTAATTTGTGACACTTGAGAGTGAAGCTATTACTCTCATTCCCTGTGGATTTGACCCCAACTCCTAAGTTGGGTATAAGTATTGCTAATGACTGCATACATTCATTTCTAGGGTGTATTTGAGAGTTATCAAAAATGGTGCCGTTGTTGGGGAATGAAACATAACATACTACAGCCCCAGGTGGCGAAGAGCCGACATCGAGGTGCCAAACCTTCCCGTCGATGTGAGCTCTTGGGGAAGATCATCATTCATTCATTGTAGTGTTATAACTTACTTTTGTTATCTTTAGTGTAAACTTTACTTTATTTTTTATTTTTGTTTTGTTCAGAAGATAATCTGAGTCTTCACGACTCAATAAGTCTACGTGGTAGTGATGCCACTTCTTTTGATGGACATCTTGATGATGAGGATCACCTAAGGGATGCTTGAAGGTCAACTGTAATTCATATTCCACCCACTGAGGCTAATAGAGTATTGCATGTCATAGGTGTGATGCTCTACTTACTCTAAATAAAGGGCATATTTAGTGGTCAAGCTCACGAGGATGCAAACCTCCACTTGAAAAACTTTATATATGTTTGCCTACCGTTTGACATTGCTCATATATCAGAAGAGTCCATCTGGTTGAGGATCTTCTTAGTTTGATTGACAAGTGATATGGTATTGTAGTTACAATAATTGCTCGAGGTCTTTATAACATCTTGGGTTAAGTTGACAGAAGCTTTTCTAGATCGATTATTCCCACCATCCCGCATGCTATAATTGAGGGATATGATCACAAACTTCTAGCGATTGAGTGGTGAATCATTGCATGAAGCGTGGTTGATATTCAAAAAAAATTGTTACAATGTCCAAAGCATGAGGTGCCAGATAAGATGCTTCTACAAATCTTCTATAGAGCATTGGATCAATTGAACAAGACGATAGCATACAATGCGGCCGGAGGATCTTTGATAAACCAATCTTTTAGAGTTGCTTTGGGATTATTGGATCAAGTAACAAAGCAAAGTAGAGCATAGCACACACAAGATACCAAGGTGGCAGTGGGGGTTCCCTCCGCATCTTATGTGATCCGAGCAAAGGAAAAAGGATGAGGAAAGAGATGAAAATATGGCTAAATTAATGACACAATTAGATCTCCTCACGAAACATGTAATGGATGCAACTCCAAAGGCGGTCAATTCCATAGTTTACCTAGTGACACCATGGAAAATATGAAAAATAATGCTCATATCACGGCAATTGTCACTAGGATTAGTAGGACTCTTGGTAATGATTTTGCGAATCTTAATGATTACCCCAATGACACGGGAGTTGAAGATCAAGTGATCAGAAAGAGAAAGTGTCTTGACAGGTTGAATGATAAAGTCCCTATTCCAAATGAGCCAAATATTGAAAAGCTTGATGAAGTGGAAGAGAAGGTCAAAAATAAAGAGATACCTCAAACGGTTGATAATAATGTCTTAAAACCGAAGGAAAGTCCATTTGTTTCAAATTTGAAAATCAAGATCCCTCAAACATTCCCTCAAAGGCTCAAGAAGAAGGAGGATGATACAAAGTTTAAGAAGTTTCTATCAAAATTTAGCAACTTATCGGTGAACATTCCTTTGTTGGAAGCATTGCAAGAGATGCCCGGGTATGCTAAGTTCATGAAGGACTTGGTGATAAGGAAAATAACAATGGACTTTGAAACAGTGAAGATCTCACATAGTTATAGCACTATCATGTATAGACATATGGTGGTCAAGAATGAAGACCGTGGTGCATTCACTATTCCTTGCCATTGGAGTGTATCAATTTGGCAAAGTGTTGTGCGACTTAAGGGAAAGTATAAACTTGATGCCTCTAGCTATATTCAATAAGTTGGGGTTGGGTCCAATAACCATGAGACTCTTAATGATGGATCAGTCCATCAAAAGATCTGTGGAAATTTTATATGATGTGCTTGTTTAGGTTGACAAATTCATATTTACTGCCTACTTTGTGATCCTAGATTATGAGATAGACTATGAAGTTCCCATTATCCTTGGTAGACCTTTCCTTTCTACCGGGAGGGAATTAGTTGAAATGGAATATGGAGAGATAAAAATTAGACCAAATAATGAATAGGTGACTTTTAATGTGTGTAAGTCCATGAAGCAACCAAATGACTTGCAAGTGATCTCCGTGATTGACATGATTAATGATGAGGTGGCCGATGCTATCAAAGTGGATTTCATTAGTGAGCCACTAGCGGGAGTGTTGTGGAATTATGGAAGTGAAGAGGTTGAAGAGTATGATGAAGTTGTAGCTTCATTGACGGGCTTGGCTCTTACACCAAGAACCCATGTAAATTAGATCTTGACTTGAAAAATTGGGAGACTCCTCTCATGAAGCCACCTATTGTGGACACACCATAATTTGAGTTCAAGCCATTGCCACAACACCTTTGCTATGTATTTTTGGGGGAAGTTAATACCTTATGCATTATTATTGCAGGAGATTTATTGCCATGGCAAGTGGAAGCATTGAAGTCGGTTGTGAGAAAATTCATTCTAGCCATTGGGTAGACTATTGCAGATATTATTGGGATTGCTCTCTGCATTTTTACTCATAAGATAAAGTTAAAGCCTGATTGTATACCAAGTGTTGAACATCAATGGAGGCTTAACCCTCCAATACAAGAAGTGGTGAAAAAGGAGATAATCAAGCGGTTGGACCCGAGTGTTATGTATCTAATATCGGATAGCATGTGGGTAAGCCCGGTTCAATACATTCCAAAAAAGAAGGAATCATGGTAGAAGTGCAGCAGCCTACAAGGGTTTTGCCTAAAAAGGGAGTCAAGTCATTTGATAAATGACAATGAAAGCTTTATTCTAGAATATAAGGTCTGTAAGGACTAATCATACTTTTCACAGAGTACAAATATTTCACAAACACCACAAATGAAGTTTCATTGCTTTGATGGAACCTTTTCAGAAAGCTAGACAATTGCAAAAATACAAAAGAAAAGTGGGAATGGAGTATGCTAACTGTAACATGAATGGAAAGATATGGAGCTTTGTGCAAGATAACATACAAGTCATTTTATTGGAAGATGCAGAACAACAAATTACTTTGTAGATAAAATTTTTGGATACTGGTAAGTCTATAGTAACCACTGTTGTATATGCAAACTATGATGCTACATAGAGATTGGAGTTGTAGGGTGATATCTATGCTTTAAGTCATAATATGAGACTACCTTGGTTGGTTTGAGGTGATTTAAATGTTATACTTAATGCTGAAGAGAAAATTGGTGGTCTCCCAGTATATCCCTAAGAGTATGAAAACTTTGCCTTTTGTGTCAACTCTTGTGAATTACTAGATATAAATTTTAAAGGTAATCCATTTACCTGGTGGAATGGAAGGGTAGATGAGGCTTGTATCTTCAAGAGACTTGATAGATTGCTAATTAATCAAGCCTTCTATGGCATGTTTGATAATGTTAACTTGGAACATCTTGCAAGGACTGGTTCAAATCATACACCTTTACTGTTAGCTTGTGGAGGGCAAGATTAACAAGTTAGGATGCCTTTCAGATTTTTGAAGTTCTGGGTTAATATAAAAGGCTTCAAGGATATGGTTAAAAATGCTTGGAACTCTGTTACTAATGAGGATGTGTTCATAAATTTAAAGTTGAAAATGAAGATGACCAAAATAGCTTCAAGTGCTTAGAGCAAAGAAAAACTGGGTGAAATTTTTCTGGAATTGGTTATTAGGGAGGACATTGTTAGAATAAAAGAAGATTTGTTTGAAGAATTTTCCACTAGTTCAAATAGGGAAGTTCTGAAATAAGCACAGGATGAATTAATTCAGTAGTTGAAAATTGAGGAAGAGTACTGGATACAAAAATCTAGGATCCAATGGTTTTCTAAAGGGGATAAAAATACCAATTTTTTTCATAGCTTGTTCAGGGGGAGAAGAAAAATACTGGCAATCCAAATAATTAAGAAATGCAATGGAAATTGGGCTGAAGGGAGTGAGCAGGTTACTATAGAAGTAATATTTTTTACCAGAATCAATTCACAACCTGCATGTATGAGAAGGAATGTTCATAAATGGAATATATCCTAAAACAGTAACTGAAGTGGAAAATAGTAGGTTGAATTCCCATTTTACTGAAGATGAGGTAAAATGTATAATTTTTGAACTTAATAGGGATAGTGTTAGTGGACCTGGTGGGTTTTTTTGGAATTTTCTTTCAAATTAAAGTTGCTGGAAAATTATTGGGAAAGATGTTTGTGCAATGGTGAATGCTTTTTTTGAAGGCCAAACCCTTTCTAAATCAATTACTCACACAAATTTGGTCTTACTACCTAAGAAAAAGGTGGCACAGTCATTCTTAAATATGAGACCTATAAGTCTTAGTAATTTTCTCTTCAAAGTCATTTCTAGAATTCTATATGACAGGTTGGAGAGGTTGTTATCAAGACTCATCTCTCAAAATCAGTCTGGCTTTATTAAAGAAAGGAATATTTTTGAAAATATGTTGTTGGCTCAAGAAATCATCATAGACATTAGAAAGAGGGGCAAGCCAACCAAAGTGGTTATCACGCTTGATATGGATAAGGCATATGAAAGGGTAGAATGGAGTTTCTTAATCAAAGTTCTTGAAAAAATGGGTTTTAATAGTGGGGTAGTTGAAAAAGTTTGGAGGTTGATTGCTAATAATTGGTATTCTATACTAACTAATGGGCAAGATCATGATTTGTTTCACTCTACTAGAGGTGTTAAGCAATGTGACCCTTTATCACCTATTCTATTTATTCTTGCTGCTGAAATACTATAAAGCCCTAAATGAATTATTTAATAACAAGGATTTTAAGGGATTTGGAATGTCTAAATAGAGTGAACAGATAAATTATCTGGCTTAAGTAGATGATACCATCATATTCACCTTTGCTGATAAGAAAAGTCTACAACTGATTATGCAACCACTTGGAGAATATGAAATGCAGTCAGGACAAAAGATCAACAAAAAAAAGTTTCTTTTATGTGTATAACAAGACTGTTGGATCCATTGTGTAAGATATAGAATATTTTACTGGTTTCACAAAAGGTAAGTTCCCACTCACTTATCTAGGCTGTCAAATTGGTCACGCTAGGAAAAGAAAAAGCCACTTTTTAGAGTTGATAAAGAAAGTTCAAAATAAGTTGCAGGCATCAAAGGGGAAGCTTTTATCTTTTGGGGGTAAGTATGTTCTTATAAGAAGAGTGTTGTAGAGCATTCCTATCTACTTACTTTCTATCATATGCCCTTCAAAATATATCATTCATGATCTACACAGGATCTTTGCCAGATTTCTGTGGAATTTCAAGGATATATGTAGAAACAAACATTGAGTGGCTTGGTTTGATATGTGTTTGCCCAAGGAAGAGGGTGGATTGGGGTTTAGATCTCTATTTGATGTTTCCAGGGCATTTTTTGCTAAGTTATTATGGATATTCAAAACAAAAAAGTTCATGTGGACTAATTTCTTGTGAAACAAATACTGTAAAAGGCAAATACCTTAAATTGTAGAGTGGAGTGGAGGATCTCAGACTTGGAAGTACATGTTAGAAGCAAGAGAAAACATTGATCAAGAAATTTGGTGGGAGCCTAGATATGGGAGATCTAGCATATGGTTTGACTATTGGACCAAGCTAGGTTAACTTTACTATGATTTACCTAGATCTCATAATTTCAAATATGAGGTAGATGAAGTATAAGAATTGAGACAAGAAGGAGGATAGAATGAAGAACTGATGTCTCAATTATTTCAAGAAAAGGTATGTCAGCATATTTATAAAGAGATTAGGATGATTGATGTTTCAGATGAATGGGATTGTGTTTGGTGGATGAGGAATAGCTCTAGAAAATTATCAATGGGAAGTGCTTGGGAGATGATCAGACAAAGGGGTGATGAGAAGGAAGACTATAAAAAATTATGGATTAGAGTAGTGCCTTTTAAAACAACTTTTTCTCCTAGAGACTTTGTAAAAGAGACTTACCATTGGGGAGGTTACAAGGAGGATGGGAAATTTTGATGAAATGTTATGTTGATGCTATGATGAGGGGATTCTAGAAACTTGGGAACATTTATTTCTCAAATGTCCTAAGGCTGCTATGTTGTAGCAGACTTTTTTTATGGCTGCAGGTGTAAATGGCCCTTTCCTAAAGTTGAGATACTTCTTATACATGTGGTGGATTGTAGATTGTTCAACAAAGTTAAAGGCATTATACCAAGCCATGCCTGCGTTTATACATTGGTAAATTTGGAAAGCTTGGAATATTATTCTCCATAGAGGGAAACAGTTTTACTGGAGAATGGAAATGGAGGTGAATAACAATATTTTCAAGTTTTCTAAAGTGAAGTATCCCTAGTTGATGCACATACCATCCACTTGGCCTTTGATAATTTAGTTCTTTGAATAATATTTTCCTAGAATAGAATGTAAGAAAGTGAGGTGGATGGTGCCTGAAGATGGTTTTTACAAGTGTAATTCTGATGGCTCTATAAGAGAAATTGCAGGGGACAGTTCTTATGCATTTTGTATTAGAGATTGGGAAGGTAATTTTGTATTTACAGAAACAAGAAGACTTGAGGATGGTCCTATTATTGTAGCTAAAGCCACAATATTGAGGCTAGGGCTGGAATACTCTTTAAACAATTAGTGTATACCTTGACTGATTCACTTATCATGAAGAAGGTATTGGATGGTATATAGGAGGTGCCTTGGTGCATTTCAATGGAAATAAGGAAGATTGAAGTGTTAATGGATAGAGCATTGATGAAGGTAGAGCCCACATTCAGAGAAGGCAACTTGCTTGCCG
This sequence comes from Capsicum rhomboideum, assembly GCA_031232105.1. Classification (NCBI taxonomy): domain Eukaryota; kingdom Viridiplantae; phylum Streptophyta; class Magnoliopsida; order Solanales; family Solanaceae; genus Capsicum; species Capsicum rhomboideum. The sequence goes on along the minus strand of CP124716.1, from coordinate 48,269,016 downwards.
ATTTTTTTACTAACCACATTTTCTGTTTTATAGGTATTCAGTCAATAACATACGAAACAATTTAGGAGCTACCATGAGAAGCTAAATCTATTCTAGATATAGACAAATCACAAGTGCCAAATCTCAGAATTAGAAAATACTAAAATGGGGATTTCAATGTTATAACAAGTTCATAAAATTATGGAAAAAGCAATTTTGATACAGATCATACAAGCAATGATTAAGGAGACAGAGACAAGCATGAAGATAAGCAAAATAAAAAGATTATTAGATAGTCGACTTACCTTGTTCCTGGATCCTTACACAGTGGTATTATACTTTGGCTCATTCTGTGAAGGAAATAGGGACATGGTCAATTGACTGACAATAATCTAGCTGAATGTAAATCATTTTTGGAATATAGCCTCCACCAGTCAAGATTAACAGTGAAGTAAAGGTCACAATAAGGTCAAAAATTTTGATTAGTGATTTTTTAGTATGGTTAGAGGATGGGGGAGATAAAATAGCTGTTGAGTCTATAGATACCAGATTCATAGCTGATGAGTAGAAGAAGCCTTCAATGGTGTCGGATTAACTTGGCATTCATGAGAATTTTTGAATGTCTAATAAGGAATCTGCCCAAACTCATTAAGCAAAGATCAGGATTAGTGATGGAGAGTAAATAATTGGTTTATCTCCTCTTTTCACTGGGTTTTTTCAGTGAACGATCGATGCCTCAAAAGCTCCAATGTTGGAGAAAAAGAAGAGACCCTTTCCTTTTCTTTAATTTTTTAAAAAATTTTCTCTTCCTTTTAATGTCTTAGTTTGTTGATTTTATTTTGTTTCCTTTTTCGAAGCTACTGACATGGGTCTTCCACTTTTAGGATTTGCCCTTGTACAGTTTTTTTGGTTTGAGAAATAAATGGGTTGCTTGTACCAACTTTAATTAAAAAAAGACTAGCTAGACTCGAGATGAATTAAAACTTTGGATTATTACTACCTATTGCTTATTTAGTTTAGGTTTGAGTCTGACACCTGGTTTACTATTTATTACCTATTAGTTCCAATTTGAGTCTGATATCTGGTTGTACTGGTTATTACTTATTAGTCCCGGTTTAAGTCCGACAACTATCATTATCATTGATCACTGATGGGAAATTCACTTTGTGACCAATATGGTTTTATGGTTATGGCTGGAGGAAGAGTATATAGTACGTTATTGCACACTTTGGCTAATTTTCATATTTATTAGTGTGTACTTGGTTCGTATTGTCATTACTCCTTGTTTGCACTAGCTGGGCTTATAGGGGCTTGATTGGGTTTCATATGGTTATCTGTACATTCTGGGCATATGGGGTCCAATTAGGTTATATCTAGGCTTTTACTTACGCACTTGAGTTATTTAGATTCCATTTTTGAATTTTTTTGTCATAACCCATTATTTCTATCCTGACTTTTCTTTTGTTGCTCTTAGCATAGATTTGCACCTTATTTATGATTTTACTTTAATTGAGCTTAGTTTTCCTATGATGCCAACTGAGTACCCCGAGTTTTGGTACTCATAAAATACTTTTACATCTTTTTTCCCTGAGGAAGATCATTATATAGGTCATTATTGTTGACGCTGATCTCGAGTGGAGTTGCTGATCGGAAATTAGGGTGAGCTTTTAGCATCTGGAGCTGATCTATCTCCTTCTATTTTGGTACTTGTCTTATTATGTATATTCAGAGACTACTGTTTATATTTTTGCACTTGTTTAGTACTCTTTGTATATAGTAGCTTTTGTACTGGCCTTACCAAGTCTTAAGGGGGATTCATTTTGTGTATTTTGTCCCTTCCCCTCTTTTTGTTATGCCATGTGTGTATATTTCCCTTATAGTCATTTTATATTACTATTTTATCCTTATCTTTCTGTCTTCCACTCATTAGCCCATTACTCACTATTTTGGGCTATGGTTTTGGTTTACCTACTGGTGGGCTAAAGTAGGTGCCATCATGACCTGAGTTTTTGGGTCATGAAAGTTTGGTATCAGAGCCTACGTTCACTAGTATTATCGGTACAAGAGCAAATGTCATGTAGAGTCTTAGGGATTAGTACGATGATGTCCATACCCTATCTTCGGAAGGCTATAGAACATTCTATGGAAAAAATCACTTTCTTTGGTTTGTTATCGTAAGTTGTGTCTATATTGGTTTCTAGATTCTCACTTATTTCACTCTTTCACAGATGGATAGGATGAGGGGAGGCTGAGGGTGAGGCCCCCGTACCTATAGCTAGGGCACCCGTTAGGGGAAAATATAGAGGTCGACCCCTAGGTCGAGGTCAGGTTATAGTTGCAGCACCAGCTCGAGGCCAGGCCAGAGAGCCTTCACCAGAGCCGATTATTGATCCTCAGCCAGGGATTGAACCTGATGATCTGCCACCATAGAATCTAGTGGGCTAGGGAGTAGCCTAGGCTCCACCAAGATTAATATCTTTATTTGTCCTTCGTGATGCCCTAGTTTAGTTATTGAGTATAGATGGTGGTCAACGATGGATGGGGATGGTGGTCAACGATGGATGGGGACCAGACATCCGCTTAGGGGGAAGCTCGGGGTGGATTTGGTATAGGAGAATAACCTACAGCTGCGACTCCTAGAGTAGAGGTCCCACCAGCACCAATAGTTCCACATCCAGCAGCAGCCACACCATCCATGACTTCTAATGAGCAGAAAATGCTAGGTCAGTTTCTTAGATTGGATCCATGAGGTTTGCTGGAGACCCAGGGGAGAAAGCATTTGAGTTCCATAACAGCTGTGAGGAGAGGCTACATAATTTGGGTTTGGTTGAGTCACAGGGTGTGGATTAAACCATATTTTAGTTTGATAGAGCAACGATGTAGTGGTGGATGGGATTTCTTAATTCCAAATTAGTGGGATCTTGTCATATTACATGGGTTTAGTTCTTCGAGGCCTTATTGGAGAAGTATATGCCTCACAGAATGTGCAAGTTCCTAAGAGATGAGTTTACAGGGTTGCAGCAGGGCTCTATGATAGTGGTTGTATGAGGCTAGATTTTACGAGTTAGCCAAGAATGCCACTGAGATTCTACCTACTGAGTAAGAGAGAGTGTAATGCTTTGTCAGAGGGTTGAGGCTCCCGATTCGTATAGCTACCTAGAGTATGGTATTAGTAGGTAGATCATTTATAGACATTGTTGACCATGCTTACACTATGGAGGGTTGTATCATGAGGCCCGTGGGGGCAAAGATAAGAGACCCCATCATCAGGGCAGTTACAGTGGGAGCCATAGTTATTTATAGTTTAGGGGTAGAGGTTTCTAAGGCAGATATCCACAACTGCAGTCGTATCAGCAATAGGGTTACTCCAGTAGGCTCGTTCATGCAGCGCTAAATATTTCATATTGAGGCCATCTTGGGTATAGTGATTTTAATAGTAAGGTCAAAGCTAAGCCATCACCTGGTATTAAGTTAGGGATTTCAGGCCAAGATGGCCAATCTGGGTCAGTAGGACCTTCTCGTCAAGCTAGGGTTCATGGGCATCCTTTGATTGTGGTGTTGTGGGTTATTTTGCTAGCGAGTGTACCTAATGTAAGATGATTGAGCCTTCTGCATAGAGTGTTTTGCCTATCAAGTTAGTTCCGCCCCCATCCAGGGGTTTTCCCTAGGGTTCCCTTGGAGGTGCTTAGCCAGGTAGAGCAGATGGTCGGGTAGGAAACTAGTCTAGAGGCGGGCAAGGTAATTTATATGCTTTTTTTGGTAGGCCAGAGGCTGAGGCTTCAGATGCTATTATTACAAGTATGATTTCGATATGCCATCAGTCGGCTTCTACATTATTTGATCCAGGCTATGTTTCTACTTATTATGCATCTCGGTTAGGGTTGTCTTATGAGTCATTATCTGTTCTTATGCATGTAGCTATTCCCATGGGTGATTTTTTAGTAGTGGATCATGTGTATAGATCTTATGTTGTGACTATTCGAGAGTATAAAACTTGGGCTGATCTTATTGTACCTGATATAATTGATTTTGATGTGATTTTAGGCATGGATTGGTTATCCCCTTATCTTGTGGTTTTGGATTACTTTTCCAAGATCGTTACCTTAGCTATGCCTAGCATACCCCGAGTTATGTGGATGGGTTCTTTTAGCCGTGCATCGATGGGGATTATTTCTTATATTTAAGATAGGAGGCTAGTATGGAGAGGGTGTTTAACTTATCTTGCATATGTTTGAGATGTTAGTATTGGGAGTCCTTTGCTTGACTCTATCTTTGTACTCCGTGAGTTCTCAGATGTTTTTATTACCGACCTATATGGCCTTACTCCCGAGCATGATATAGACTTTGCTATTGATCTCAAGCCGGGCACCCGACCCATTTCTATTGCACCTTACCATATGGATCCTACCAAACTAAAGAAGCTAAATGTTCAGCATCAGGATCTTCAGGGTAAGGGATTTATTAGGTTGAGTGTGTCACATTTTGATACAATCCCAAATACAAAAATGAGGATTTTACTATGAAAACAATGAAACAACAGATAGATAAAGAGGATAGATAGATTGACATGAAGAAGATAGTAGAAAAAGGAACTAAATAGTATATTAAACTCAAGAACCCCTAATTCTATTATCAACTAGCACCTAATCTCTTAGATTGACCGGAAGGGAATCAAAACGCCCTTACAACCACCATTTCTAAACAAAGTTCAATAAGAGCCATTCCAAGCCCTCAATCACTCTCTAAAGGGTTTTCATTCTCAATCAATATCAAAAAGCTAGCTTAGGAAATAATGATCTAAGCTTATCTATTTATAGTCTAGGGTTAAGATATTACATTGGACCCAAAAGTTTCCTTGACTCATAAAGAAATCCCATCAACATTTCTGGTTGACCTTGACGGCCATCTTGGTGGACCGTCAAGATGGTGGCGGGCCTCCATGGTCACCGTTGCCCCAAAACAGTATGGAGCTTTCATGGCTTTGTTTTGGCGGCCTTGGTGGCGGTTGGTCAAGCCACTGATGGCCCGTCATCTTGGCCGTCACCACAAGGAAGTGGACTGCCTTCATGGCCTTCAATCCTTGGTCCTTCCAAACGCTTTCCAAGATCCAAGATATCAACCAAACATGGAATTGCTCTAATATAGGCTTCAAAAGGGCTCTCTAAGCATGTTCTTGTGCCCTTATGAGATTCATGGTTTGGATCTTCATATGGTGACTTTGAATTATATTCCACAAAGCGTTGATGCCAATTCAGGATGTATCAACCTCCCCTTCTTGAAAAGTATTCATCCTCGAATCCTAACCTTGCAAAACCATCAGGAAAACAAACAACCACAATATCCTCATGGCATGAGGGTTAGTGTTAGCAAAATAATCTTATCATCATGCCAAGATTGCACACACTTAACATATAGCCAAGGGTCTTTTGTGTTTAACATGAAGAACTCATGGAAAAGGATACAAGGGAGCCGACTATGAGAGAAACCAAGAAAAGATAAGGAAACCACAAAGGTCATAATGGAATCAACAAGCTCCAAAGGTAAGACCAAATTCATTTTAGGAGCCATAAGACACAATTGTTTTGTTATCTCTCCACGAGACCACACCCAAGGTGGTGCAATCAACGGTTCAAAAATCCACAAGAGTTTCTTGAGGGCCAAAAAGTGAAATACCCACAATCCATCATTACTCAAACAAGTGGACCAACCAATAGAAATCGTACCTCCAAATAAAACAATTCCACAACAAGCATCGACATCATCATAAGAAAAGAGGTAATATTGAAAGGAATCAAGCATAGAAATCTCATCCATGGTATTACCTTCTATAAGGGTGCCACATGGCTCAAGAGAGTTAGCAACTAATGCTCTTAAGGATGGATTCAAATCATTTAGGAACTCAATACCTTTCCCTTCTAAACAATTCATGCCCACATAGGATATAGATTTAACATGATTATGAACAACATCATATGCAAAAAGGTAGTAAAGAAAGGTTCTAAGGACACTAATCTCATCCAAGGTGTGCTCATGAGTAGGAACACACAAAGAGAGAAAGAAACATTTCAAGCATATAGAACCTCTCTTCTTCAGGCAACTTCCAAGAGTCCCACTTATCACTTCTAATTGTCCAACCCTGTGAAGGTGATGAGAAGTTCTTAACAACCATGGACTCTTCCACAAGCAAGTACTCAACTTAGCATCCACAAGTTGTGGTCCACACAACTTAAGCACAAGAGTGTCAAATAAGGATGCAAGTATATAAGCAACACCCAAAAGAGGCAATGACACATTTACCCTAGAGTCCTCAAGAATGATACCACCTTTGAGAAAAGGGCCATCAATTTCAATCAAGAAATAAATAAAGGTATCACATAAATGGAATTCAACCAAAGTGCTTTCAAGAGAAGGCTCACTGTTTGACCTACAAGTCACATAACCTTGGTCAAGAATGGAATAACAGAATGGTGAACTCTCTTGGATCATTACATTACTCCCCTTCTTTAAAGAACATTATTGGTTGTTGGAAATGTCTCCTATGAATAACTTGGGTTTATCAAGTGGTTTATAAATCCTCAAGAAAGACTTTCTATAATAGGGAAGGATTCCAACAACCTCATTCAAACTTCGCTTGTCGTGTTGAGCAAGCACTAAGTGGGGTGTTTTACAACCACCACATTCCAATTGGTCACCAAGGTCAAATGGATAGAGTGGCCATAGACATGGGTCTAAGAAACACTCTTTTCCCCCAAAGGTATCACCAACACAAAAAGTTATACTCTCTACACAAGTATGGACAGTATCATCAGCAAATAGACAGTAAAAAAAGGTGTCATGAAAATTGATTTCCTCTAAGGTATACTCGAGAACATGCTCACTTATATAACCAAGAACATCATCAAGGGGATGATCAAGAATTGGAACACTCAAAGAAGAAGAAACAATTGGGACATAAAAACCACCTTCCATTTCTTCACAATCATTCCCCATAAGAGTACTCTCATCTTCTAAGAAGAGATTTACATCTTTAGGAGAAATGTTGTCACACCATAGTGGGTTGTTATATAAAGTATTGCCCTCAAGAAGAGCTACATAATTAAAATGATCCACACCACTAGGTAATTCACAAGGAGTGATTTCATCATCATCAAATAAGAGATTATACTTAAAGAGGGAAGGCTCAATCTAAGAAGGAGAATTGGGACATGTAAATTCACTCTCAAAAAGACAATTATCAAATATTGAAGAAGTTTCAAAAACATAATCATCCTTATGAGCCAAGCAAGTAATAGAATTTTCATTTAAAGGCATGATCAAGGGGTCACTCCTATTCAAATGATCAACATTATTAACATCATCACTAACTTGAGGTTCACTAATCACAACACAAACATCTCAAGTAGTGGGCTCAATTCACACACAAGTTTATCAATAACATTTTCACAAGATAATGTACTATCAGTCAACACCAAGGCTTCAACACTAGGTGGACTCAGATCGATCTTACAAGAAAAGTCAATTCGGTCATCAATAAGATCAACTAGTGTATCCACACTCTCAACATGTACATTATCATCACAAGGTAAAGAATTATTAGGCTCACAAGTAGATAAAATATCACTCACACTTAATTGGCTACTAGCCACACAATGGTCACTCATATTTACTAAAGTGCAAGAGTTAGCTATGTTACCTCGAAGCTCATGAGATGATTCTTCTTTACCTTTGTGCAAGGTTTCTTTCAAAGTGTCGGAATACTCTTCATTTGGTTTGAGGAATAGGTCTAAATTAATATCCCGATACTTTTGATTAGACCCTATGTTCGAAGCTTGTATTCCTTCCATTTACAACATCAGTACCTGCACAAGTGTCCTTACTAAGAGAAGGACAAACAAAGTTAGATAGGATTCATGGTAACCCCCTCACTTCACTTCTCACAACCTCAACTTTTATCATTCTTGGGTTACCACTTTGCACTCCCATACTCTTCTCAATATTTTCTCTTATTATTAACGGATTTGGAGTAAGTGGTTACATTTCCTTATGGCTTGGGAAGGGTAGGTGGAAATAGATGATTTCCCTATTGGTCCACTACGATCTTGGGCCAATTTTAATCATTTGGAACTCCATGATTTTTAAACCATTTGGCACCCAAATATAAAGGTCCAAAGTCCAAAGGGAATACATCACACTAAACCTTCTCATAGTACCCATTTCAGGTGAAAAAAACCTTCACACTATCCGTAACTCTATGGCCTGCCAAGAAATATGGACATTGCTTTAACATTCAAGGCATTATCAAATAGTCTACTATAGAGGGAGTGATGCAGTTTCCATAGAACCAATCATCGAGAACAAGAATGCATCACAGAACCCCACAAATATTCACCTTTCTAGTGCCAACTTGTCTTCTCGGATCCATATTATAAAGCTTCATGTATCCTTTCGGCACATAGATGGACTTCATATACCCTTTCAAGGCACTCCATGTTTAAGTGGGCCCTTTTGCAAATTCCCACCATCTCAATGCTTGACCTTGAAGGTTCTTAAGGGCATATATGGCTTGTTCAACTTCGCTCATAGCATAGTCCTTGAAAAACCTGTCGCATTGCCATTCCTAATCAAGATAAACCTCGGGATCACATTCTTCTTTGAAGATAAGAAGAGATGCTCTAAGGAGATTACGACTCACACTATACCCTTCACATCCACCTTGGTTCCTACTTCTCTATGTTTGAGAAGTAGAAGACGAAGGAGAAGATGTAGTATCCCTAGGCATTGGAGATGCACATCCTTTTCATCTCATTGGGCGACTTATAGTATAGCCACTCATACCAATTCGTCTATGATAAGAAGTACCACAAAGCAAGGAATATGAATCTTCGCAATCCTCATGCACATTCCCACCATAACTCTTATAAGGTGCGTAGAAGAATGAACTATACCTCACATATCCTTCATGGTCGGAGTGGGAAGTAGAAGATCCTCACATGCTTCATGATCATCATAAGAATCCTCACAAGTCTCTTCTTCCTCTCCATATTCACCATAAGAACTTGACTCATCATTTACCTCATATTCTTCTCCAGAATAGTAGCTCTTATTCCCATACGGCTCTTGATCATGGCTATATTCATAGCCTCTATAATCACCATAATCACCATTTCCATTGTAACCATAGCCTTCATTACTATAATCATAGTCTCCTATGGCATAGTCACATGTATCCGAGGCTACCGATGACATACTTTCTTAGAGTACCTACAAAGCGAGCAAACAAGGTTAGTTGTAAAATATACTCACCAACACTCGTAAGATTCTCACCTTTGTATGCCTCATAATTGGTTCAGGTAATGTTGAAGATTTCTTATACTCCGATGGTACATGATGTGTCATGGTTTCATGACACTTTTGATGCTTAAAATAATGAAAATATGCAATAACTTGGGTGTGTTTGGTTGGTATGACGTGTTTTCTATTCTATATTGCAAGAGAATAGGTTTTGGAGGCAAAATGAATAAAAAGGAAGAATCACACCCGAGAACGAAGTATCTAAAGATGAAAGAACTAGGATCTGCACCAGAAAGGTGACTCACGACAGGACTCACATACAGTGAGTCCACTCACGCGAAGTAAGTGGCTTCCATGAGTCAACTTCAGAGAATGTTCAATGTGTCTGATTTCCACGACTGGACCCACGTGACGTGACTTGGCTCCACGACACCAAGTCACGATACCCTTGGAAGGTTGCCGACTCTGTTTTTCTATTTTGATTAGGATAGGATTCGTCTTGTATCTATAAGTACCCCTTTGTTGTCTTATGTTCAGGAGTTAGTCATTACATTGTTTTGAGATAGATTTTCATTATTTTGAGTTCATAAACACATTGTTGGATTTCGTAATCTTGGAACATCAATTCCAGGGTTTTATTCATAACTGAGATTTTAGAGTTTCTTCTTTATTGTGAGTTTACAAATAGGTATTCATCTTTGAATGCTTATTATGTTCTTGCAATCATGAGTAGCTAAACTCATTAACTAGGGTTGTGGGAACCATGAGGAATTAATAAACCCGATTAAGTGCAAAGCAACTCTGAACCGTTGTGAATGCATGTATTATTATTACCTTCATTATAATTGATCTTCTAGTGGTTGCAAATGTTAGAAACTTGCATGTATTCTAGACTTGCTCGAGAGAGAGGTAGAGATTGAGAAAAGGGAATAACAACAAAGATTTAAAGCTATCAACCTTCATCTAATAACTTAAGCCGTAACAGGGATAGTTATCTGAGATCCAGGACAAGGGTTAGTAGTTCGAAACTCGGAGACCGTGAGGAGAAGAATGAAATTCATCTAACCAAGGTCGAGAGACGTTTAGATGAACATATCTTTTCAGATTTTGTATGCAACATAGCAGGACAGTTTTGCCAACACAAGAAATTTGTAGAGTTAGGGAATCATTGGGGACCACAGTCCTAGTGTATTTCTCATATTTTCTACAAATTCTATATTTAAAAATTGTTACTGTTACTAGTTATTCACAACCCCCCCCCCCCAGTTTTACTTACTCACCAGTCACTCAGACTAGCATTCTATATATTTTTGACCTATTCCCTGTGGGATCGACCTCAACCTAGTTGGATTCTATATTTGATACATCGACCACATTATATTTTTCTGGAGGAATATTTTGGGCGACATCAAATTTTGGCGCCATTACCGGGGAATACGGTTACGGAGTTTAGTATTTTGCTTGTTGGAGTTTCTTGGTTTTATTTTCTTATATTTTTAAAAAGGAACACGCCGGTGTATGCCCAACACTAGGAGTCAAGGCAATCCCTTGATTCCACTTGATACTGAAATGGAACGAACACTTAGAGAAAATAGAAGAATGGTGAATACCGATAGAGTTCAAGATCCCACATCCGCGGGAGATATTCATGATCAGCCCATTGGTCATGAAATAGTGGAGAAAATTACCACTCGATTAACACGGGAAGAGCAGGCTAGACAAGCTGCTCTTAGGCAAGCATAAAGAGATAATCAAATAATGCAAGAGGCAGCACAACGTCTAGCTGATGCTGAAGAAAGGCAAAGAAGACTGAGGGTGCAAGAACCTCCTCAAAGAAAATATGTGCCGATTTATAAAGATCCCGAAGAAGAGGATGTGGATTATTTTAAGCCGGTTGAGACTGGTGCCATTGTTCCACCAGAGTTGCCTCAGGGCACTAAGTTTGACATTACAAGTCCCATGATTCACCTGCTAAACTTGAAGGGTGTGTTCGCCGATCTTCCTTCTGATGATCCAAACGTGCACATGATGAATTTTGTGGGGGTCTGCACCTCATATAATTTGCCTGGAGTTAAAACGACTTTGTGGTTGGCAGAATTACCACGAGGTTCCATCACTACTTGGCAAGAATTAAGAAATCAATTTCTGAAAAGATTTTTCCTACCTTCCAAGATGCTATAGTTGAAGGATGAAATTTACAACTTCAGACAACTACATTCTGAAGCACTTTACGAGACATGGATAATGTTCAAGAAGAAGCTGCAGAATGTGCCAAATCATTGGATGAGTGGTAGGAATTCACTTGAAATATTCTATAGGGCTTTAAATGCCAATACGAAGGCTATAGCAGATACTATCACTGGTGGAGCATTCATGAGTCTGAGATGGGAACAAGCTTCAGAGATATTAGATCGTATCACCAAGACCAACCAAGGATGGCATACTCAGAAGGCAGAAAAGCCTACTGGCACATATGCTATTGGAGCCTTAGCAACACAATGGGTTTTGGATGAATCTATAGCTCAAGAGGTAGCACAGATGAGGACAAAAATTGGTTTATTAGCTAAATAGATTTTGGACAGAGATGCTGAGAAGGTGCATGCCATAGGTGCATAAGGCAAAACACCTAGGCATGATAATAGTGAATTTGATGAGGAGGCTAAGTACCTGGATCGAGAAGTGGCGGGTTTCCAAGCCAAGGGTCAAGGGTCTAATCAAGACTCATGGAACTCGAGGCAAGGGAATCAAGGTCGAAACTACTATGGAGAAAATTACCACAAATCAGGATATAGAGATAGAGAATGAGATCATGACGGTGATTGGAGGTGGAAGGATGATTATAAAGAGAAGAGTGGCGTATATGTTCCACCAAGAAACCATGATGCTGACTCTAGAAATTCAATAATGGAAGCCCTTCTCAATAAACTGGTGAAAAGGTCAGAGAGTTAAGAACATTGCCTGAAGGAGATTAGGTCAGACATTTCGGGAATAAGTCAGAAAGTAGAATCCTATTAGACTTCTATTAAACAGTTGGAGTAACAATTCGGGCAGATATCGGTGGCATTGAACCAACGTCAGCCAGGTACTCTTCCCAGCAACACCATCCAAAATTCGAAGAATGATAGTCATTGTCCGGCCATTACTACTAGAAGCATGAAATGTACAACAGATCTATCTATACCTGTGGATAGTAGTAAGACCAATGAGTCGATGATATCTAATGTAGAAACTGAGATAGATACAAATAATTCAAAGTTCGAAACAGTTCCAAACCCTTATAATACTGGCAAAAAGGCAAAATCCAAAAAGAGACAGGAAAAAGAGGTCCCACAAATGCTGAAAACCATCCCACGACCTCCTCCTCCCTTTCCTCAAAGGTTGAAAAAGAAGGTTGAGGAAGGAAAATATCAAAATTTTAGTACAATGTTGAAAGAGCTGTCGGTAAACATCCCTCTTGTTGACGCATTGGAGCAAATGCCAGGTTATGTGAAGTTCATGAAAGACTTAGTGACGAAAAAGAGAACTGTCAGTGACAGATAACTTACATCATTGTAGTGCAGTTGCTTCGCATTCCCTAGTTGAAAAGAAGGAGGACCCAGGAGCTTTTACAATTCCTTATACTATCGTGTCTTACAACTTTGCTACAGCACTTTGTGATTTGGGTGCTAGCATTAACTTAATGCCGTTAGCTATTTTTAAGCAGTTGGGGTTGGGAGTACCAAAACCAATCTCTATGAGACTTCTCATGGTAGATAGGACTGTAAAAAAATTGGTAGGCATTTTGTATGATGATTTGGTAAAAGTTGCATCTTTCATATTTTCGGCTGACTTTGTGATCCTAGATTGTGAAGTTAATTTTGTGGTTCCCATCATATTGGGAAGACCATTCCTTTCCACTGGTCATGCATTGGTTGATATGAAAACAGGGCAGATAAAATTCACATTAAATGATGAACAAGTCACTTTTAATGTTTGTCATTCCATGAAGCAACCGAAAGATATGCGGGTGATTTTGATAATAGATGTAGTTGAGGATAGTGATATTGTAGTGTCTCTTAAAGAAAGGTTGGGGGTAGAAGCTCTTACAGCCGTGATTATAAATTTTGATAGAAATGGTATTGAGAAATACGATGAGATGGTTGGTGCACTCACTAGTAAGGGATCATACACTTATGCTCCAAAGAAACTTGATTTTGATTTGAAGAATAGGGTGACCCCACCAGCTCGTCCTTCTATTGAGGAGCCTCTAGTTTTGGAGCTTAAGGCTCTTCTGGCTCACCTTCTCTATACACTTTTGGGAGCCAACACACCTTGCCTGTGATTATTTCTGCTAAATTAGGGGAGTGGCAAGTAGAGGCTCTGGTTTCAGTATTGAGAAGATTTAAGAGGGCCATTGGTTGGTCCATTGCTTATATTATAGGAATTCCACCCGACATTTGCACTTAAAAAATTCAACTTGATCCTGAGTGCATACCGAGCATTGAGCACCAACGTCGTATAACCCTACCAATGCAAGAGGTTATGAAGAAATAGATCATCAAGTGGTTAGATGTAGGTGTGGTTTACCCCATTGCTAATAGCAAGTGGGTGAGCCCAGTTCAATGTGTACCAAAGAAGGGAGGAATCACTGTGGTTCCAAATGACAAGAATGAGTTAATCCCAATGAGGCTGGTTACTAGATGGAGAGTTTGCATGGATTATCGAAAGCTGAATTCTTAGATAGAAAAAGATCATTTTTCTATGCCCTTCATGGATCAGATGTTAGACCGTCTTGTTGGTATAGGTTAGTATTGTTTTATCGATGGATATTCGGGGTATAATCATACTTTCATTACTCTCAAAGACCAAGAGAAGACCGCTTTCACTTGTCCATATGGGACATTCTTATTTAAAAGGATGCCCTTCGATTTATGTAATGCACCGGCCACTTTCCAACGTTGCATGATGTCTATTTTCTTTGACATGGTGGAAGACACTATTAAGTTTTTTATGGATGATTTTTATGTTGTGGTAGACTCATTTAATAATTGCTTGGCACACCTTGCTAATGTGCTGCAAATATGCGAGGAGTGCAAGTTAGTGCTAAATTGGGAAATATGCCATTTTATGGTAAATGAGGGTATCGTATTGGGGCATCAGAGCTCAAAGAAAGGTATCGAAGTTGATAAGGCAAAGATTGAGGTGATTGAAAAGTTACCTCTACCTATCTCCGTGAAATGAATTCAAAGTTTCTTGGGACATGCAGGATTTTATAGAAGATTCATCAAAGACTTCTTGAAAATTGTTAAACCCGTTATGCAAACTTTTAGAGAAGGAGGTGAAGTTCATGTTCGATGAGGCATGTCTAAAAGCATTTAAGTTTCTGAAAGAGAAGTTGATTTTAGCCCCTATCATTGTTTCACCAGATTGGATGATGCCTTTTGAGGTTATGTGTGATGCTAGCGGGGTGGCTGTGGGTGCAGTCCTTGGACAAAGATGTGAGAAGATTTTACATCCGATGTACTATTCTAGTAAAGTACTTAATCTAGCTCAAAAGAATTACACTGTGACTGAACATGAATTGTTGGTAATGGTCTTTGCTTTTGAGAAATTCAGATCTTACTTTATTGGTACGAAGGTGATTGTGCATATAGACTCTGCAGCACTTCGGTATCTTATGTGAAAGAAGGATGCTAAGCCAAGATTGATTCAGTGGGTGCTTTTATTGCAAGAATTTGATTTTGAAGTCAAGGATCGTAAGGAAACTGAGAATCAGGTCGCGGACCATCTATCATACCTTGAGGAGGAGGCCATACTTAAATTAAGGGATGATCTTGATATTCATTATACTTTTCCAGATGAGCAAGTGCTAGCAGCATCGCAAGACTTAGTCCCTTAGTTTGTAGATTTTGCCAACTTTTTGGCAAGTGACCTAGTCCCTGAAGACATGATGTATCAGTAGATAAAGAGATTCATACATGAGGCGAGAAAGTTCTTTTGGGATGAACCTTATTTGTATAGGGTGTGTACAGACGATATGATTTGAATATGTATTTCGGAGGTCGAGATGATGAGTATTTTGGAAGCATGTCATTCATCTCCAGTTAAGGGTCATCATGGAGGTGCGCAGACTGCTCATAAGCTCTTACAATGTGGGTATTATTGACCCACCATCTATAAAGACGCTCATGATTATGCTCGGGCTTGTGACCAATGTCAAAGGCAAGGGAATATCTCACGCAGACACGAACTTCCTATGACACCTATCCTTGAGCTCGAATTGTTTGATGTATGGGAAATTGCTTTTATGGGCCCTTTTGTGAGCTCACATGGGATGAAATACATTTTGGTAGCTATCGACTATGTTTCTAAGTGGGTGGAGGCAATTGCACTTCCCAATAATGAAGGAAGAAGTGTCATGACATTCTTGAAAAAGAACATATTTTCACGATTTGGGACACCACGAGTAATCATTAGTGATGGAGGATCCCACTTTTGCAATCGGCTGTTCAAAACCCTGTTGGAAAAATATGGTGTCAAACATAAGGTGGCCACACCTTACCACCCTTAGACAAGTGGGCAAGTTGAAGTGTCAAATCGTGAGATTAAGTCGATTTTGGCAAAAATGGTGAATGCCAACATGACTGATTGGGCTTGAAGATTAGATGATGAATTATGGGCATATCGAATTGCTTTCAAGACACCAATTGGTGCATCCCCATATACGCTGGTTTTTTGTAAATAATGCCATTTGCCGATCGAACTTGAACATAAAGCATTATGGGCATTAAAAAGGTTGAATCTGGAATGGAGTGACGTGACTAAATTGAGATTAGATCAAATGAATGAGATGGATGAATTCCTTCTTCGGGCTTATAAAAGTTCATCACTTTACAAAAAAAAGATGAAACTGTATCATGACAGAAAAATTGAGCGACGAGAATTTCACCGGGAGATTCAGTGTTGCTCTATAACTCTAGGCTTTACCTTTTTTCGGGTAAACTGTGGGCTAAATGGTTTGGACCATTCACTATTGTACGAGTATTCCCACACGGGGTAATTGAGCTAAGAGGTGATAATGATGTCCTTTTTAAGGTTAATGGTCAACGTGTGAATATTTATTTGGGAACTGTAGAAGAAGTGAAAAAAAGTGAAGAGCTTAGTCTTGATGAAGTCTAAGTAGTCAAGCTAGCCATGTCGTGCCACGACGTTAAATCAGGTGCTTCATGGGAGGTAACCCATGGGCTGTTTGGTGTAGTCTGAGTATCCAAGTATCCATGTCATGCCGAGACATTAAACCAAGTGCTACTTGGGAGGCAACCCAAGGTCATGTTAGGTGTGATCTGAGCATTGGAGGATATGTTACCTGGAATTCACAAGATTAAACTGAAAATGTTCAGTACTATCCACGAAATTGATTCATGTGACGTAAGTCTGTCCACGTAACATGGGGGGGGGGGTATCGTATAAGTCAGTGGAAATTTTACATCTGCAGAAGTTGAACTACGCCAGTGACCCACGTGACATAGGTCAACCCACGTCACGTGGGTGGTGCCGTGAGACTCAGAGATTTTTTTTGAGTTACTGCACTTGACCTACGCCAGTGACCCACATGACGTAGGTAAACCCATGTCACGTGGGTGGTTTCGTGGAAATTTGAGAAATTTTTGACACTTTCAGAACCTCATCCACGACATGGGACCCACATGATGTAGGTCAACCCACATCACGTGGGTGGTGCCGTGGAAATTAGAAACTAAAAATTATTTAACCAGACCCAACCCGACCCGACCTATATAGATATATATTGGCCTATAAATTTTGACCAAATTTCAACTCAAAACCCTACCCTCTCAAAGCCAAATCCTAACATAAACCCTAGTTGCCAAGATTCATCAAAATTCCCACAAATATAGTCCAAATCCATCAAATTTCAACATACTAGATCCAAAATTCTTGAACCCTAAACATCAAAACCCCAAAATCTGACCCACCTAGTCTAAAATCTAACTGACCCAACCCAAACCCGACCTACCCGACCCAAAATTAACCCTACCCGAACCAAACCCGACCTACCCGACCCAAAAACCAACCCCATGCCACCCAAATCAAACCCCAAATATGGAGACATGGGTTCTTCCTCATGAATTCATACCAAAAATCCTAAGTTTACAACTAGATTGTATGATGAACCTTCGGTGTCCGACAAAAGTGGGTCTGACGAGGCATATGAGCTTGCTCCCGATGATACTGCACTGGTGCCTCATACAACAAGGCTACAAATACGGGCACAAGATGCTGCCCGGGCTTCCCAATATCATACTTCACAGCCCCCACAACTGGTTTCCCCTGCTAAGTCTTTTGATTTCGTCCCTCAGTCTGATGAGGGGATGGAAGATGCTGCACCTGGTGAAGAATGAGAGATTAATGTGTCTGGATCTGAGTAGAATGCTGAGGATATGGATGATGCCGATCTTGATGGTTCCAGCGCTGGGGACAATGTTGAAGGTCCGAATGATTCTGTGGTTGATGCGACAGTATCTTTGTCTGGCACTGGTGGTCAACACTCCACGGCGTCCTCACAGAGATAGGTGGCTGCACAGTGGGCCACCGTTGCGGTTCATAGGGAAAACAAAAGATGGTGTGTTCAGGGCATGAGGTCTATTTATGACAGAGATGCCGAGCTTACTGAGTGGGGCGTGTGTAGAAAGAGTATCACTGAAGAGCCTCGATATCAGTTAGATGAATTGAGAGCACTACCTGAGATTAAGGCTGTATTTGACCATTATGGGTTTGGGGGGATGACGGAGGCTCCTGGTCACTATAGCTCAGAGTTGGTCCATAAGTTTTATGCTTCTTATGCTGCTTCTGTTGCATTGATCACATCCAATAAGCAGCGGTACAGAGAACAACCACCATTGACTCAGACTTTAGTTTGGGAGATCAGAGTAGAAATCTCTGAGCAGATGATCCATAGGTTTCTGTATGGTGATGAGCGTCCATTTTAAACTAACACTGGAGAATTTGATCACTATATGGAGACTGTGCGCAATAGGGCTAAAATGAGAGATGTCGATCAGCATTTGGAGTTACTGTGATGGATTGCAGGTTATATAGCAAAGGAGCGTGCTAATACTAGTTGGGTTGTTGGTAAGTTGGATATTAAGAAATCCTCACTTCACTTTGTGGGACGATTTTGGTGGTCGGTTATGTCATGCCCCGAATTTCAATGGGGCGGACTGGCACCCGAAGCCGTTGAGTCCCGAGAGAACCAATATTTGCTCTTGTATTTTCATATGCATATCTCTGTATTAATATCATTCTATATCGTGTAACTAGATACCAATGGCGAAAGTCATGGCAAACATGTGCTATATATGAAACTTTGCCGTTAGGGCCATCAAGTCAAAATGGACGTACATCTCTTACATTCATCTTCCCACATACGTCTACAAAGCCTCTAACAAATACATGTACATAACCAACCTACAGTCGGGATAAGTCCCCGCGTTATACAATATTTACATAGTACCAAAACCAATGTACACATGTGACTCGGAAATCCCCGAACCAACTGGAGCTCACCAATGATCTGCAAATGACCCACAACCTACTGTGGAGGTCTACTAGCACCTGTGCCTGCAACAAGTAAGGTAAGTCCCTAAAGGGACGTCAGTACAAAGAATGTACTGAGTATGTAAGGCTATATAAAACTGCATCATACATAAGAACTTCATTGGAATCAAATATAAGAGAATAGTCAATATGGATAAACTTTCGTTCTGTATGTGTTGGAACCATGTACATTACATTCATTACTTTTTTTGCCTTTACGTTCATTCATCTTTATCGTTCTACCCATGCTAGGCTTTTCTGTCACCCATGGGATGAGATTAACCCATGCTAGGTATTTTAACCCCTGGGATGAGATTAACCCATGCTAGGCTTTCTGTCGCCCAGGGATGTTACTATGATAACCCATGCTAGGCTTTCTGTCACCCCTGGGATGTTATTGTGATAACCTATGCTAGGCTTTTATATCGCCCCTAGGATGTTACTGTGATAACCCATGCTAGGCTTTTATATCGCCCCTAGGATGTTTCTCAAGAATATTCAAACAATTATACATTACTTCATTCTTTCATTACAAGAGTGATACATTGGTGATGGTACATTATTGAAATTTTGAAACATTAGTCAATGAATATGAGACATGTGAATCACAAGTGGTCCTGTGGGTAATACTATATGACAACCTGAAATGAGATACCTTGGGACATTTTGGAATGGAACAAGTACAATGTCAATGTGAAAAATATGTGCTGCAGAAGGATACGAAAAAAGTAACCTTGCATACCTTATCTTCCCAATATGAATACACAATCCTATATGTGAACACAATAGTCCAGCTCCGTCCTTACGTTTTACTCTACAACACAAGTACATAACGGAGCTCACGTTAACAACCAACTACCTTACAAGTATATAAGACGACAATGAGTTACATAATTGCCCTATAACGTCATTTCACCTTTTACATTACAATTCATGACATCGTCTTACCAAAAATACCACAACATTCTACTCATTGACCACGACATCATAAACCAATAGCTTTACACTCCAAGTTTGTCCTTTACGCTTCCTCATTAACACCACGTTACAATTATTCCATCAAGTCACCTCAATACATTTCATAAAAACAATCCCACAAGTTATACATATATATAAAAACAAGTTAAGGAACATAATCACACCATACATGTTGATATTTCATCCACACCATTCACTTTCATCAAAACGTCAAGTCTCCTTTTAAGTTCAAATCTCATGGATGACACATCTTTTATCAAAAAGTAAAAGTGCACTACTCAACACTTTTATACATAACGATCATGATCTATACAATCTCTCATGCATATAATATATTAAACCATAAGATTAAAAACTTACCCAAGCTTGAAAAATGATGATCTTATCCAAAGAGATGACTTAGGGTTTCGAGAGCTAAAAAGAAAATCTTGGAAATACCTAGAATGGCATGTGTGTTTATGTGAATAAAAATCTGATTTTTCTTTGTCTTATATAGCCCCTCAAGTCATCCTTATCCAAACATTAATTGCTATGCTTACTTGGTCAATGATAGAATGGATCATTTCCATTTGGGCCATGCATTTTGGCTTCATTTTGGGCCTCAAATTGAGACCATTAACACATGCTAACTTAGCCCACCAAATTCAACGTGTGATCCACCATCTATCTCATGTTTAAATAATTCCATAAATGTTACGAAAATATTCAACTCATGAGATTCATGTTCGTAGCCTCAATCCCAAGAATAAACAATTTTAGCCACTCATGGCTTAATTGAACATAATTTGATAAAATAATTACAAAGAAGAATTAACCCCAAATTTGATGCCAAACTCTCTCAAGAGTATTCCTACTACAATGAAATAATGATACCATAACCCAAGAATCCTATTTATAGACTAATAGTCGGAGAAGAAATTTGGTAAAAAGCACCCCGGCACGCCCCTGGGACTTAACCAAATTTCAGCACCTAAAAAGGTGAGCATGAGCGGCCTGGAATGCCCCCTGGCGCACCCCTATATTGTCTATGCCACAAAAATTTCGGCCAGAAGTGGCCTGGCATGCCCCTGGGTGCGCCCCAAACTTAAAATTCAATTTCGACTTTTCTTTGTAGATTTGGTTGGATCCTTCAAGTCCAAACTTTTGGCTTGCCTCTTATCTTTTAGTTCCTTTGCTTAGAAGTCCTCCAAGCCTCACTTTTCACTCCACAATTGTACAAAAAGTCACAAACTTCTCCTACAAGGGTCTCATCACATGTACTAGCACACTATCAAATATTCCAACAATAACAATACAAAATACGTACTTATGGATCTCGAAACTAAGGTAAGCATGGTTCAAAGTTGTCAAGTAGGTTAAAAAATGTACGAGGTGTTACATTCTTCCCCCCTTAGAAACATTCATCCTCGAATGTTAATAACATCTTCCCAATTATAACAAATACACTTTTATATCAACATATATACATATAGACATAATGCTTACAGATACTTACGTGTTATTGCTCCTCTCCCGCATCTTCAACTTTCTCTTCTATTTGAAACAAATGAGGGTAATTAAATTTCATCAGTTCCTCCTCTTCTCATGTGATCTCTTCTACTTGTTGATTTCCCCAAAGTACCTTTACGGAAGCTACTTATTTATTCCTTAATCTCTTCACTTGTTGATCCAGAATAGCAATAGGTATCTCTTCATAAGTGAGATCCTTTGTAACTTGTACATCTTTAATGGGAGCAATATGAGATAGATCTCCTATGCACTTTCGAAGCATCGAAACATGAAATACTGGATGAACTGTGGAGAGTTCTTGGGGTAGTGCCAATTCATATGCAACTTGCCCAAATCTTCTAACAATTTCATATGGAACTATATACCGTGGACTCAACTTTCCTTTCTTCCCAAACCTCATGAACCCTTTCATTGGTGACACCTTTAAGAATACCCAATCACCTATGGCAAATTCGAGCCCTCTTCTTCAAACATCAGCATATGACTTATGTTGACTTTGGGCCATTTGTAGCCACTGTTGTATCACTTTAACGTTCTCCATAGATTGATGAACAAGATCTGGCCCAAGTAAAGTAGTTTCACCCGCTTCAAACCATCCAATTGGTGATCTACACTTTCTCCCGTATAAGGCTTCATAAGGTGTCATTTTGATACTTGAATGATAGCTATTGTTGTAGGCAAATTCAATAAGAGGAAGATGATCATCCCAACTACCTTTAAAGTCCAATGTGCACGCTCGTAGCATATCTTCAAGTGTTTGGATAGTACGCTCTGCTTGTCCATCTGTCTGAGGATGAAAAGCCATACTTAAATTCACCTGTGTACCCAAGATCTTCTGAAAATATTTCCAGAAATGTGCAATAAATTGAGCTCCCCTGTCTGATATAATAGAGATTGGAATACCATGTTATCGTACTATCTCTTTAACATACAACCGTGCATAATTTTCAGTTGTATAGGTGGTCCTGACTGGTAAGAAATGCGCTGACTTGGTAAGCCTGTCAACTATTACCTATATGGAATCAAATTTTCGCAGTGTACAAGGCAAACTTGTTATAAAGTCCATGTTAATCATGTCCCATTTCCAAACTGGAAGATTAATACATTGCATATAACCTCCAGGTTTCTGATGGTCTACTTTTACTTGTTGACAATTTGGGCATTGAGCTACAAATTCTGCAATGTCCTTTTTTATATTTCCCCACCAATACATGTCTTTCAAATCATGATACATTTTGGTGGATCTCGAATGAATAGAATACCGTGAATGATGTGCCTCTGTCATAATCCGCTTCCTCAACTCCTCTACATCAGGTACACATAATCTACCTTGGCATTGAAGTACTCCCTCTTGCGTAAGACCAAATGCCTTTGTCAACTCTTGCTACACACTCTCTCTCAGCTGCAACAAAATAGGATCCGCATACTGTTTCTCTTTTACCTCATCTATTAAGGAAGATTCTGCTGCATTTTGCACAATAACCCTTTCATCTGGATTCAAGAAGACAAACCCCCAAGTTGGCTAGTTGATGTAGATCCTTAACCATATCTCGCTTTTTCTTCAACTGATCGTTAGTACTTCCTATTGCTTTGCGACTTAGTTTGTCAGCTACCACATTTGCTTTCCCTGGATAATATAAGATATCCATATCATAATATTTTAAGAGTTTCAGCCACCTCCGCTACCTCAGATTTAAGTGTTTCTGCTTAAAGATATATTGTAAACTTTTGTGATCAGGGTAGATATCAACATGAACCCCATACAAATAATGGCACCATATCTTTAAAGCAAACACCACAGCTGCTAACTCAAGATCATGTGTTGGATAATTTCTCTCATGTGGCCACAACTGTCGTGAGGCATACGCTATTACATTACCATGTTGTATTAATACACATCCGAGGACAACCCAGAAGCATCACAATACACTGCATACCCTTCTGTGCCTTTGGAAAGTACTAATACTGGTGTGGAAGTTAATTTATCTTTTAGCTCTTGGAAACTTTTCTCACATGCATCATTCCACTGAAACTTGATTTCCTTGTGTGTAAGCTTCGTCAAAGGTGCAACAATGGAAGAAAACCCTTCAACAAACCTTTGATAATAACCTGCCAATCCAAGAAAACTACAAATCTCTGTAGGCGTCGTAGGTCTTGGCCAATTTTTCACCACTTCAATCTTTTGTGTATCAACCCTTATTTCTTTATATGACACAATGTGACCCAAGAATGCTATGGATTTTAACCCAAAATTCGCATTTAGAGAACTTTGCATACAACTTATGATCCCGGAGAATCTGTAACACCTGCCGTAAGTGATTGGGATGGTCCTCTAGTGATCTTGAGTAAACCAGAATATCATCTACGAACACGGTCATGAATACATACAAGAATGGCTTAAATACCCTATTCGTCAAATCCATGAAAACAACTGGTGCATTTGTTAGTCCAAATGACATAACTAAAAATTTATAATGGCCATACCGTGTTCGAAAAGCTGTCTTGGGTATATCTTTTTCTCTAACCCTGACTTGATGGTAACCTGACCTCAAGTCAATCTTTGAAAAAAAAAACACTTGGCACCCTGTAACTGATCAAACAAATCATCAATTCTGTGGAGGGGATATTTGTTCTTGATCGTTACCTTATTCAATTGCCAATAGTCAATACACATTCTCAATGTGCCATCTTTCTTTCGTACAAATAGCACTGATGCACCTCACGGGGACATACTAGGCCTTATGAATACCTTATCCAGCAAGTCTTTTAATTGGTCCATCAATTCTCGCAATTCTACTAGAACCATTCTATATGGAGGAATAGAGATAGGCTGAGTACCCGACATCATATATGGGGGTAGACATGAAAGATCTTCAGGAAATACATCAAGAAATTCATTGACCATCGAAACCGTTTGAGGAGTTGGTGGTTCCATATCAGTGTCTTACACTCTTACTAAATGGCATATCTACCTCTTGCTATCATTTTCTTGCTTTAATATAGGAAATAAATTTTCCTCTTGGTGACCCTACATTACCCGTCCATTCTAGAACATTCTTTTGTGGAAAATAAAAATGTACCTCTTTAGCTCGGCAATCCACCATGGCATAACAGGAAGGCAACCAATCCATACCCATTATAACATCAAAATACACTATGTCTAGTTCAATAAGATCAACGAGTGTATCATGACCACACACAGTTACCACACAATTACGATATACTCTTTTTGCAACAATAGATTCACCAACTGGTGTAGATACTTCAATTGACTTAACTAATAACTCTGGTGTTCTTTTCTTTTATTTGTTTTTTTTTTCAACAATCAAGGGAGTAACATATGATAGGGTAAAACCCGGATCAATCAATGCATATACCTTATGTAAAAAAAATATGAATAGTGTACCTGTATCTACATCGGGAGAAGCCTTCGAATTTCGTCGATCCGCTAAGGCATGGGTACGGTTCTGGGTTCCACTAGCACCAACTGTCCCTCTAGAACTTATGTCATGCCCGTAGGCTGTACACCTGACGAGGAGGATACAACGGCTAATCCCGTAGGTCGTACCCTACTACCCATGCCCTTCTGTGGACACTCTCTCATTTTGTACCCGGTCATACCACACCAAAAGCAAACATTTGTCCCCAACCAACATTCACCTAGATGAAACCTTCCGCAGCGCTGACACGAGTAATGGGGAACTTCGGTTGGCTCCTACTTCTTTGTGTTTGATACTCTACTATTCGTGAATCCTGAATCTCACTTCTTTGCCCAAACTGATTGCCTCTAAACCCTTGGGATCGAGGTAGATCATTTACTGTAGAATGAGGAAATAATAGTCTAGGCGGTCTGTTAAATACCTGAGACCCAAATTCTCCTTGGGACGCTATAAATTGTCCCATAGGTCTAGCCCTCTTTGACGTCCCTCTTTCAAATTCTTATGCCATTCTCCCTTGCCTTTGATTACCCCTCTTTTGTGCAAAGGCTGGACCAACCTATCCTTGATTTTATGCAACGACTATCTGAGTCAACAGGTGCACCGTATTCCTTATATCCTACTCCGTAGCATTAACAAGTGTTTGAATAGGGTCTTCTCTCCTCCTCGGCTCCCTTGGAGCTGGAAAAGTAGAAGAAGCCCGTGATGCAAATTTAGTTTCAGCCCCACCCTGACTAGCTTGGTCAGGTGGTGATTTACTTATGCCTTCACCGACAAGTATATCTACCATCTTACCTTTGCCTCTACCTCTTCTTGTCATCGGCATTTTACTATAAACAAGAAAACGAATTCCAATGGTCAGATATGATTCCACTTACAACATTGGCTCTATTGCATGATCTAGAATTGAAGGAAAGAAACAACTCCTAAATGTACCGTAGCCTCCTACTTATAAATATGGTGCACAACACATCCATAAGGAAGACTCTACTTAGACACGACTTTGTAGACACCCTTAGGACAACCTGCTCTGATACAACTTTTGTCATGCCCCGAATTTCAACGGGGCGGACTGGCACCCGAAGCCATTGAGTCCCGAGAGAACCAATATTTGCTCTTGTATTTTCATATGCATATCTCTATATTAATATCATTCTATATCGTGTAACTAGATACCAATGGCGAAAGTCATGGCAAACATGTGCTATATATGAAACTTTGCCGTTAGGGCCATCAAGTCAAAATGGACGTACATCTCTTACATTCATCTTCCCACATACGTCTACAAAGCCTCTAACAAATACATGTACATAACCAACCTACAGTCGGGATAAGTCCCCGCATTATACAATATTTACATAGTACCAAAACCAATGTACACATGTGACTCGGAAAGCCCCGAACCAACTGGAGCTCACCAATGATCTGCAAATGACCCACAACCTACTGTGGAGGTCTACTAGCACCTGTGCCTGCAATAAGTAAGGTAAGTCCCCCAAGGGATGTCAGTACGAAGAATGTACTGAGTATGTAAGGCTATATAAAACTACATCATACATAAGAACTTCATTGGAATGAAATATAAGAGAATAGTCAATATGGATAAACTTTCGTTCTGTATGTGTTGGAACCATGTAAATTACATTCATTACTTTATTTTCCTTTACGTTCATTCATTTTTATCTTTCTACCCATGCTAGGCTTTTCTGTCGCCCCTAGGATGAGATTAACCCATGCTAGGTATTTTAACCCCTGGGATGAGATTAACCCATGCTAGGCTTTCTGTTGTCCCTGGGATGTTACTGTGATAACCCATGCTAGGATTTTTGTCACCCCTGGGATGTTAATGTGATAACCCATGCTAGGCTTTTATATCGCCCCTGGGATGTTACTCAAGAATATTCAAACATTTATACATTACTTCATTCTTTCATTATAAGAGTGATACATTGGTGATGGTACATTATTGGAATTTTGAAACATTAGTCAATGAATATGAGACATATGAATCACAAGTGGTCCCGTGGGTAATACTATATGACAACCTGAAATGAGATACCTTTGGACATTTCGAAAAGGAAAAAGTACAATGTCAATGTGAACAATATGTGCTGCAGAAGGATACGGAAAAAGTAACCTTACATACCTTATCTTCCCAATATGAATACATAATCCTTTATGTGAACACAATAGTCCAGCTCCTTCCTTACGTTTCACTCTACAACACAAGTACATAATGGAGCTCACATTAACAACCAACTACCTTACAAGTATGTAAGAAGACAATGAGTTACATGATTGCCCTATAACGTCATTTCACCCTTTACAATACAATTCACGGCATCGTCATACCAAAAATACCACAATATTCTACTCATTGACCATGACATCATAAACCAATAGCTTTTCACTCCAAGTTTGTCCTTTACGCTTCCTCATTAACACCACATCACAATTATTCCATCAAGTCACCTTAATACATTTCATAACAACAATCCCACAAGTTATACATATAGAAAAAAAAAGAAGAAGTTAAGGAACATAACCACACCATACATGTTGATATTTCATCCACACCATTCACTTTCATCAAAACGTCAAGTCTCCTTTTAAGTTCAAATCTCATGGATGACACATCTTTTACCAAAAAGCAAAAGTGCACTACTCAACACTTTTATACATAACCATCATGATCTACACAATCTCTCATGCATATAATATATTAAACCATAAGATTAAACTTACCCAAGCTTGAAATATGATGATCTTGTCCAAAGAGATGACTTAGGGTTTTGAGAGCGAAAAGGAAAATCTTAGAAATGTCTAGAATGGCATATGTTTTTATGTGAATGAAAATCTGATTTTTGCTTGTATTATATATCCCCTCAAGTCATCCTTATCCAAACATTAATTGCTATTCTTACTTGGACAATGATAGAATGGATCATTTCCATTTGGGCCATGCATTTTGGCTTCATTTTGGGCCTCAAATTGAGACCATTAACACATGCTAACTTAGCCCACCAAATTCAACGTGTGATCCACCATCTATATCATGTTAAATAATTCCATAAATGTTACGAAAATATTCAACTCATGAGATTCATGTTCGTAGCCACAATCCCAAGAATAAACAATTTTAGCCACTCATGGCTTAATTTAACATAATTTGATAAAATAATTATGAAGAAGAACTAACCCCAACTTGGATGCCAAACTCTCTCAGGAGTAGTGCTACTACGATGAAATAATGATACCACAACCCAAAAATCCTATTTATAGACTAATAGTCGGAGAAGAAATTTGGTAAAAAGCACCCCGGCACACCCCTGGGACTTAACCAAATTTTAGCACCTGAAAAGGTGAGCATGAGCGGACTGGAACTCCCCCTGGCGTGCCTCTCTTCTGTCTATGCCACAAAAATTTCGGCCAGAAGCGGCCTGGCACGCCCCTGGGCGCGCCCCACAATTAAAATTTAATTTCGACTTTTCTTTGTAGATTTGGTTGTATCCTTCAAGTCCAAACCTTTGGCTTGCCTCTTATATTTAAGATACTTTGCTTGGAAGTCATCCAAGCCTCACTTTTCACTCCACAATTTTACCAAAAAGTCAAAAAATCCTCCTACAAGGGTCTCATCACATGTACTAGCACACTATCAAATATTCCATCAATAACAATACAAAATACGTACTTATAGCTCTCGAAACTAAGGTAAGCATGGTTCAAATTTGTCAAGTAGTGTCAGAAATGTACGGGGTGTTATAGGTTGTCAGGCGCCGATTGAGTCCAACTAATATTGATAATTCACTCACACTTGATCGGGCAGTGTTGGCAGCGAACATTCTGGCAGGCTATGATATTAAATTTGCCCTCTACATCATTGGGGAGATACATGAGCGTGCTTTCTGTGACTTCACCATCATCCTTTTCCCCCGTTTGATTCATGGTTTATGTGTTAGTGCTGGTACATTCACGATGCCTATGGTAGAACATCATATTAAGGTGACCCGCATTGCTGATATAGGGTTGATGTATCAGCGGGGAGCTCACCCAGTCTTTCCATGGAGGTCTCACCCTTTTTGATCATTAGGAGCAGCCCTTTTTGAAGGTCCTGGAGATAGAGACGAGTCGGTTAGTACACCTATGCCTATTCCAGTATCGGTAAGCATACCTGATACTGTTTATGTACCTACTGAGGGCACAGGCCCGATTGACGATGATGTACACCGTACTATAACACCACCACCTGCTTTTAGTATGGTTTTAGTTTTGAGGGACTTCCTGCAGCAGTTGATTGATAGATAGACGTAGATGTTTGAGAGGCAGGCCCATACTGAGACCAGATGGCTAAGTTGGTATCCCATCTTAAGCCATGGGTTAGGACCACAGTTGAGGCTGCAGAGACTAGAGTGGAGGCTCGTATGTCTGCAGCTATAGAGTAGTTTATGAGAGATCTAGATGGGAGGATTGATAGTTTTGAGGCCCGGATGGCCACTCGGAGTTTCACACAGATTCCTAATGTAGTAGGCTTGACACAGAAGGTGGCTGCATTGAGAGAGCAGGTTAGAACTTTGGCATCGAGTAGCACTCCTGTTATTCCACCTATGACCATTTTGACCCCGATGAGGCTGGTGTTTGAGGTGGATTTGTTTTCCAACAAGGAGCCTCCTATTAATAGAGGCAAGAGACCACGTATTCAGGACGATCAGATATAGAGTGGTGATGAGTCTGAGGGTGAGTTTCGGAGAGCGGTGAAGGCTTCTAGAGTAGAGTACCATACCAGGTAGATTGCTCAGGAGGATAGGGCATGGGGTGCATCCTCTAGTCAGGCACCCCTTTCACCAGCTACACCTAGCAGAGAGCCCAGAGGGCATGCTGATGATCCCACTATAGGCGGGCCCACTTCTGGTGCCTCGCGTGCCCCAGGTATGTCTTCACTTCCTTCCACTTACCATATTGATAGTTGTGCACTGAGGGCAGTGCACCATTGTTAGTTGGTGGTGGGAGTGTACCACCACTTAGGGGTTTTTGTTTTCGTATTTCTTTCCCCCCGAGTGTGCTATCATAGTAGAACCGACATGTTTAGGTGTTTATTTATATTAGCTATGTGTTTTCATGTTTAATTAGGAGAAAAATAGGGGAACCTTAGTGTAGTCCAATTTTGAATGTATTTTGAATGATAAGGGTGCTTTTTGATTGTTTAAAGGATACACCTCCTGAAACTTTTGTTTTTAAATGGTGTGTGTAGTATGTTAGTTTGTGACAGCTGTTGGATCTTGTTATGGCATTAGTATTATAGGCAGAATAACTGTAGCTAGCATTGCATGAACTGGTTAGATAGTAGTTAATAGTGTAACCCCATGCTATGTGTGTGTGAGGTCATTACCTAGTTCACTCTATGTGTGCAATACAGAACTTGCACAGTTAGTCTTGCCTAGGTTATAGGATAGTGGTTAGGAAAGGATCATAGGCCGTTTTTGAATAAGTCCACTTTTAGCCTAAATGCCTAACCAAATATGCAATGAATATACCTTGAACCCAATTTTGAGCCTTACTTGACCTATTTCTTTTAGTAGCCTATTCACCTTCCCATTTTGATTTATAATGAACCTGTCTTGGCCCCGTTCCCTCCCTGGACATTGTGTACCTCAACTTAGGTGAATCGCCTAAGTTGAGGGTGGATATTATAGGGGTGCGTAGATTGATTTGGGTATGAAGAAGGGGTTAGTAAACAAAAAAGAGATCAGATCTGGGTGAAAGAAAAAAAGTTATGTTTTGAAAGTATAAAAAGAAATCACACCCCAAATCTGGAAATAAATAAAGGAGAATAAGGGAAAATAAAAAGGAGAATGGTTGGAAAATAGAGCCAAAAATAGTGTAGATTCAAGGAAGGTTGAGTCACCATACCCATCCCCAAGCCTACACTACAAGCCGATGAAAGTCCTATAGTGATCCTAGTCCAACTCTCCAAAAAACTAAGGCATAGAAAATAAGGTCAAGCCTATGGTATTTCATGCACACTGTTTGAACTTCTTTGTGAGAGAGAGTGTTTTGACCGAGTCCCTACTTTGAGATTCATTAGTATACTGTAAGTGTATGGGACTTCTTTGTTATGAGAGTACATGGGTTGCATTGTTAGCTGCTATTCTTTCGGATAATGTCGCACATATGCTTAGTTGTTTGTTCATAATCTCATGCCATCACTTGATCCCTTCTATGTCATGATAATATGTTGCATGTATGCACACTGAGATTTTAATTTGCAAGTAGGAGGGGTCAGAAATATTTTGAGGTCAAAAGCAAATGAGTTGACTGTCGTAGGTCCGTTAGGTTTCTTTTAGTTAAGCATCATTGTGTTTATTTTGTTTTGGTCGCTTGAGGACATGCAAATGTTCTAAGTTGAGGGTGTTGATGTGTATTGTTTCATGACACTTTTGATGCTTAAAACAATGAAAATATGCAATAACTTGGGTGTGTTTGGTTGGTATGACATGTTTTCTATTCTATATTGCAGGAGAATAGGTTTTGGAGGCAAAATGGACAAAAAGAAAGAATCACGCCCGAGAACGAAGTATTTGAAGATGAAAGAACCAGGATCTGCACCAGAAAGGTGACTCATGTGACGTGAGTGGCTGTCGTGAGTCAACTTCAGAGAGTGTTCAATGTGTCTGATTTCCACGAATGGACCCACATGACGTGACTTGGTTCCATGATACCGTGGAAGGTTGCCGACTCTGTTTTCCTATTTTGATTAGGATAGGATTTGTCTTGTATCTATAAATACCCTTTTGTTGTCTTATGCTCAGGAATTATTCATTAAATTGTTTTGAGATAGTTTTTCATTATTTTGAGTTCATAAACACATTGTTGGATTTTGTAATCTTGGAACATCAATTCCAGGGTTTTATTCATAATTGAGATTTTAGAGTTTCTTCTTTATTGTGAGTTTACAAATAGGTCTTCATCTTCGAATGCTTATTGTGTTCTTGCAATCATGAGTAGCTAAACTCATTAACTAGGGTTATGGTAACCATGAGGAATTAACAAAACCGGTTAAGTGCAAAGCAACTCTGAACCGTTGTGAATGCTTGTATTGTTATTACCTTCATTATAATTGATCTTCTAGCGGTTGCAAACATTAGAAACTTGCCTGTATTCTATACTTTCTTGAGAGAGAGGTAGAGATTGGGAAAAGGGAATAACAACAGAGATTTGAAGCTATCAACCTTTATCTAATAACTTGAGCCATAACAGGGATAGTTATCTGAGATCCAGGATAAGGGTTAGTAGTGTGACACTCGGAGACCGAAAGGAGAAGAGTGAAATTCGTCTAACCAAGGTCGAGAGACGTTTAGATGAACCTATTTTGTCAGATTTTTCATGCAACATAGTAGGACAGTTTTTCCAGCACAAGAAATCGATGGAGGTAAGGAATCATTGGGGACCATAGTCCTAGTGTATTTCTCATATTGTCTACAAATTCTATATTCAAAAATCATTACTGTTACTATTTATTCACAACCCCCCCCCCCTCCCAGTTTTACTTACTCACCAGTCAATCAGACTAGCATTCTATATAATTTCTACCTGTTCCCTGTGGGATCGACCCCAACCTAGTTGGGTTCTATATTTGATACAACGACCGCGTTATACTTTTTCGGAGGTATATTTTGGGTGACATCAGTACATAAGGTGTCGATTGCAACTATTGGTCAGAATAGATTCTTGTTTGAAAGACTGAATAAGTTACTTACGGACTTGAGTCAAGAAGCTTCAATGAAATTGAAAAGAGAAAAACACACAAAGAAGTGGGCCAAAGAAAGAAACAAACTCAAGAACTAATTCACAACTAAGTAGGTTGATTACTAGTTGTTAATTAGTGTTAGAATCAGGTAAAGGACTGTTAAGAATCAAATAAATGAAACTAGTAATCGAAAATGAGCTTAGAGAACTTTTCTTTTTGTTTTTAGGTTGGAGGAGTTGGTGATGGACCATCACGGAGTTGGAGGTCCGCCAATGTCATCAAGGCTTAATCAGTAGGTTGCTGATTTGGGTTGTTGGCAGAGGTAATATTGGTGGAACGCCACCTTGGTGGAGGACCGTTACACTTGTCATCAAGGATTAACTAGTAGGTTACTGATTTGGGTTGGTGGTGGAGGTAATGTTGGCATACCGCCACCTTGGTGGAGGACCGTCACACTTGCTGTCATGGCCCACGGACAGTAAGTTTGTAGGCCCTTTTACTTTTAAATGGAATATAATTTGGCACAAATAAGTACACTTCCTTTTTATTTGGATATTTTGGATCAAATACATTCTTTTTGAATGTTTTTCTTCAACAAGATATGAAGAACATGAAGAATACAAGAACATTCAAAATTTGACCCTCACTCAAACAAACTCGAAATTCGACGAAATTGGAAACCCAAGCTCCTTTCAACCTTCCAAACAAACCCCAAATGTTTTTAAGGCCAAAAACTCAACCACAAATTTCAGATTTGAGAACCCACTTCAAATTTTCTTCACACTCAAGTTCCAACAATGGTGTAATACTTAAATCAACCCGAAATTAGCTCAAATTTTAGATACCGACCCAAATTGTACTAGGGAACAAGATTCTAGTACTAGAAACTCAGGAAGACTCAAAAATAAAAAAACTCAAAAATTCCAAAACACCCAAAAATGTGAATGACTATTTTTTTGTGATTTTCGAGATAACAAACCTAAGACTAGAATCGTAGGAACTATCCTAGGCTCGGCTCTGATACCAAATGATACAATCCCAAATACAGAAATGAGGATTTAACTATGAAAATAAAGAAACAACAGATAGATAAAGAGGGTTGATAGATTGACACAAAGAAAATAGAAGAAAAATAAACTAAAGAGTATATTAAACTCAAAAACCCCTAATTCGATTATTAACAAGCACCTAAACTCTTACGCTGACCGCAAGGGAATTGAAATGCCCTTACAACCACCATTTCTAAACAAAGTTCAACATGAGCCATTCCAAGCTCTCAATCACTCTCTCAAGAGTTTTCATTCTCAATCAATAGCATAAAGCTAACTTAGGAAATAATGACCTAAGCTAATTTATTTATAGTCTAGGGTTAAGCTATTACATTGGACCCAAAAGTAGCCTTGACTTTAAAGGAGATAAAGAAAGCCCATCAATATTTTTGGTTGACCTTGGCGGGCCGTCAAGGTAGTAGCGGGCCTCCATGGTCATCGTCACCCCAAAATAGTAGGAAGCTTCCATGGCCTTGTCTTAGCGGCCATGGTGGCAGTTGGTCAAGCCATTGGCGACCCGTCATCTTGGTCGTCACGACAAGGCAGTGAAGTGCCTTCATGTCCTTCAATCCTTGGTCCTTCCAAACACTTTCCAAGGTCTAATATATCAACCAAACATGGAATTTCTCTAATATAGGCTTCAAAAGGTCTCTCCAAGCATGTTGTTATGCCCTTATGAGGTTCATGGTTTGGATCTTCATGTGGTGTTTTCGAATTATGTTCCTCAAAGAGTTGACACTGATTTGGGATATATCACCTTTAGGTTCTTCCATTCTATTTATGAAGAAGAAATATGGCTCTATGCATATGTGTTTAGATTATAGACAGTTGAATAAGGTGACAGTGAAGAATAAGTATCCTATGTCGCGTATCAATGATCTGTTTAACTAGCTACAGGGCGCAACCATGTTTTCTAAGATTGACCTAATTTTTGTCTATCTTTAGTTTTGGATTCATGTGGAGGACATCCCTAAGATAGCCTTCAGGACTCGCTACGGCCATTACAAGTTCCTAGCTGTGTTTTTTGGGTTGACTAATGCCCCAGCAGTGTTCATGGATTTGATGAACCATGTGTTCAAGCCCTATTTAGACTCCTTAATGATTGTGTTTATTTATGACATCCTTTTTTAATCGAGGAGTAGGGAGGAGCACGAACAATATTTAAAGATTGTGCTCCACACTTTGAGAGATTAGTAGCTTTATCCCAAATTTTCAAAGTGCGAGTTTTGGATTGTGTTTGTAGCATTCTTGGGGAACGTGGTGTCCAAGTATATGATTATGATATACCTAATGAAGATTGAGGTAGTTCATGATTGGGCTAGCCCCATATCTCCGATTGAGGTTCTCAACTTTATTGGGTTAGTAGGCTACTACAGATGGTACATCAAGGGATTCTCCTCTATTGTAGCACCTATGACCAAATTGACTATGCAGGAGGTCCCATTTTAGTGGTCCAATGAGTGTGAGGCAAGTTTTCTATAGCTCAAGTCCTTGCTCACTTCAGCTCATATTCTGACTCTTCCAATTGAGGGCGATGGGTTTACAATGTATTATGATGCTTCAGGTATAGGTTAGGGTTGTGTTCTAATATAATGAGGCCGAGTTGGTGGTGGTAGTTTTGTGCTTAATATTTAGAGGCATTACATCTATGGTTGTTGTTGTGAGATATTGACTGACCATCGTAGTCTTTAGTACATTCTGATTTAGAAGGACCTTAATTCAAGACAATACATGTGGCTTAAGTTGTTGAAGGACTATGACTTCTTTATTCTATACTATCTAGGAAAAGCGAATGTGGTGGTGGATACCTTGAGCCAAAAGACAGTGTGGGAGATTGGACGTCCTTTCAGTTTTAGAGCGACTATTAGCCTCAGAAATCTAGTCCTTAGCCAACAGGTTGATTCAGCTAGATATTTAGACCTTAGAAGGATTCTTGCTAGTGTTGAGGCTAGGTATACTTTGTTAGAGTAGATTTAAGATTGACAACTTGAGGATAGTCGGTTGTGCGGTATTCAAGATCAAGTGCTGAGGGGCAAGGCCAAGAGGGCCACCTTAGACTCTGAGGGTATATTGAGGTTTGATGGTTGCATTTGTGTTCTGCAGGTAGGATGTTTGATTCAGTTTATGCTTCAGGTGGCCCATAGCTCTAGATACTCTATTAACCCCGAGGCAACTAAGATTTATAGAGATTTGAGACAATATTACTGGTGGAGTGTTATGGGGAGAGATATAACGGACTTTTTCACTAGGTGTTTGTATTGTCAGCAAATGAAGTTCGAGCATTTGAGGCCTAGTGGTCTGCTTCGAAGATTATCCATTCTCAAGTGGAAGTGGGAGCGGATTACTATAGAGTTCATGGATGATTTATCTCATACTTCTTATGGTTTTGATAGCATTTGGGGCATCGTGGATTGGTTTACCAAGCCATCTCATTTTCTACCTGTTCAGTCTTCCTATATTGCTAAGAGGTTGGCTCAAATCTATGTTTGATAGGTGGTTCATCTTCATGGGTTGCTCGTGTCTATTATTTCTGTTTGAGGTTCCCAATTGATCTCTAGCTTTTGAAGAGCTTTTCAAGAGGAATTAGGTACCTAAGTTGACCTTAGCACAACTTTTCATCCCCAAACTACCAGTCAGTTGGAGTGGGATATTCAAGTTTTGAAGGATTTGCTCCGAGCTTGTGCCATGGATTTTGGAGGTTAGTAGGAGCAGTTTCTAGCCTTAGTGGAGTTTGCCTACAATAATAGCTACCATTTGAGTATTCAGATGGCACTATTCAAGGCATTATATAGTACGCAGTGTTGATCTCTGATTGGTTGGTTTGAGACTTCAAAGTTTGGGCCATGAGGTACTGATTTAGTTTGAGAGTAATTGGATAAAGTTTGGGTTATTCAGTATAGGCCACGGGCAGGGCAGAGTAGACAGAAGAGTTATGCTGATTGTAGGCTTCGGACTTTGAGGTTTGGAGTTGGTGATCATATTTTTCTTCAAGTAACACCTATGAAGGGTGTGATAAGGTTTGGGAAGAGGAGTAAGATCAACCCTAGGTATATTGGTCCATTTGAGATTCTTCAGAGTGTTGGGGAGGTAACTTATGAGTTAGCCTTGCCTCCAGCCTTCTCAGCTATTCACCCTTTTTTTTATGTGTCGATTCTTTGATGCTACATTCCAGATGAGTCTCATGTGCTCCAGTGGAACTCAGTTCAGTTGGATGATAGGTTGACCTTCATAGAAGAGCCAGTTTCCATTCTAGCCAGAGATGTCAGATGGTTGCGTTCCAAAGAGATTTCGATAGTTAAGGTTTGGTAGAGACACTATCCAGTCAAAGAGGCTACCTGGGAGACCATCCATGACATGTGGAATCAGTATACTCACCTGTTTGGGCCTTCATTTTCTTCTTAACTCTTTACATTTACAAATGAAAGTCCTAGTAATGGATGTTGTAATGACCCTCAAGGTCATTTTCTTCTTTTTTGTGCTTTTTCTATATTGAGAGTTTCCTATAGCTGTCCTATGTCATTTATGACTTGCTGGGACTGACAGTTTGGTTCCCAAGCAGGTCGTTTGGTTTTTTTACCAATTTCCCTATTTAGGAGCTTTTGAAGTTGAAAAAATGGTCTTGGGCTAAAACTTTAGGTAAACAGCCTTAGTGGACAATTCCAACAATTCCTTTAGCTCCATAATATTTATTTTAAGTTGGAGGGACCCTCGGTTCATGTTTCGAGGCTTTCCTTCTCATTTTGGCCTATTGGGTGGATTTTGGTAAAAATGGAACCTTTAGTGTGGGATCCACTTTTTGTCAAAATGACCTCTATTAGAATTTCTATGGTTCTGTTGAGTTTGAAGTATCAAATTTGGTAGTGTAGCATAGGTCAGTTACATGTACTGGGTTATGAATGAATCTCGAGCATCCAATTGGAGTACACTTGTACTTAGAAAAATTTCTAGTGCCAAGGTTGTTGGTGCATCCACTTAAGCGTCTAGCTAATCGCTTAAATAATAGCTGCTTTAGGGAACTACTTAAGTGGAAGTTGGTCACCTCATCGAGGACCTCTTAAGTGATGACCGCTTATGCGGCCAATTCTGTATGTCATATATATTTATTTTTCGCTCCGAACCAAGTCTATTTATAAGTAGTTAAACCTCCATTAGAGCACCTTGAGGGCTTATTAATCAGTGTGGATCATCAATTGGAAGCCTAGGTTCATTGGATTCCCGTACCTTAATTTTTTTCTCGTCTTAAACCCGTAAGTTCTCGATCTAATTTTGACTTAATTCTCTAATTGGTTCCTAATTTTTTGGCTATTATTAGGACTATTTTGGGGCTGTTTTAATGCTCGAATTACGGTCAATTTTGGAGCAAATGATCCTTGAGCTTAGAGGGACCTCGTGATGGTCTCAATTCTCAATTTTGTTAGTAGGCCCTACTATTCAGTTTTTAGTCCAATTTTTGACCTGGAGAATAATTTAAACTATTGGTATCATTATTCTTTTCTTGATGCCTAGATTTTTTTTATAGCGTGGCGGTGGTTGGAGGCTTCTCGAAAAGGAAAAGCTCTGATTTAAAGCATTTTGAGTGCTTTAGGCGGAGTCCAAGTAGGCTAGGCTTACCTTTCTTTAGACTTTGCTCTTTTATGGTATTGGTATGATATTATGCTAATTATTGGTGGGCTATTATGCCTTAAAAAGTAGTTAGAAAATTCCTGATTATTTTAGCTGAATTAGGGGGCCTTAGGATAAATTTTGACCTCATTTCCCTTATGCTAGTAGTTGCTTCTTCTTTAAGGGCTTGACTTAGCATACTTAGACCTTGGAATCGGATTTAGAAGCCTTAGCCTAGATTCAGGTAGATGCTTTTCTTAGTTTGGGTTCTCGGGACTTGTGGTTGGCCTTATCACCCTTTTTAAGGTAGGTTGCTTTAGAATAATGTCCTTTTTTGACATGGATGATTATAGGATTATTTTGAGAGACCAAATATTGGTATTGGGTTGGATTAATCTCTATATTATGTTTGTTAGCTTCAATATCCTTGGCATGTTAGCATTTTGGCCTTAGATCGCAGTTTTTAACTTAATAAATGGAACCTTGCACTTCTTTAATGAATTTGGCCTGTAAAAATGGGAAAAAGACTAGATAGACTTGGGATGAATCAAACTTTAGATTATTACTACATGTTGCTTATTAGTTTTGGTTCGAGCCCGATACCTGGTTTACTGTTTATTACCTATTAGTTTCAGTTTGAGTTTGACATCTGGTTGTACTAGTTATTACTTATTAGTCCCAGTTCATGTCCAACAATTATTATTATCATTGATCATTGATGGGAAATTCAGTTTGGGACTGGTATGGTTTTATGGTTATGGATGGAGAAAGTGTATACGGTAAGCTTATAGCATACTTTGTCTAATTTTCACATTTAGTACTGTGTACTTGGTTTATATTGTTATTCCTCCTTGTTTGCACCCATCGGGCTTATGGGGGCTCGGTTGGGTTTTGTCTCTTTGTGTGTACCTTTTGGGCTTATAGGGGTCAAATTAGGTTATAGCTAGGCTTTTATTTAAGCACTTGAGTTATTTACACTCCATTCTCGCATTTTCTAATCATAGCCCGTTATTTCTATCCCAACCCCTTTTTTATTGCCGCTTAGCATAGATTCATACCTTATTTATGGTTTTACTTTAATTGTGCTTAATTGGCCTATGATGCCTACTATGTACCCGGTGTTTTGATACTCATATTACATTTTTACATATTTTTCCCTGATGCAGAACCTAGTACGAGTCATCACCATTGATGCCGACCTCGAGCGGAGCTGCTGATCTGAGATTAGGGTGAGCTTTCAGCATCCAAAGCTGATCCATGTCCTTCTATTATGGTGCTAGTCTTATTATGTATATTCGGAGACTACTGTGTATATTTTGGAACTTATCTAGTAACATTATGTATAGTGGCTCTTGTACTGACTTAACCAGGTCTTGGGGGGATTCATTTTGTGTATTTTGTCCCTTTGTCTCTTTTTGTTATGCCATGCATGTATATTTCCCTTATATTCACTTTATATTACTATTTTATCCTTATTTCTTCTTTCTTCCTCCAGTTAGCTCATTACTCACTGTTTCGAGCTATAGTTTTAGCTTACCGACTGGTAGGTTGAAGTAGGTGCCATCATGATCTGAGTTTTTAGGGCATGACACATAGACTCCATTTAGCGAACTAAACTAGTATGTTGTTTTCAGGAAGTATATATTTCTTTTCCAAAATGAGTAAATGAGACAATATGTGTATTATAGTGAATCAAAGATTGGGATAAGTATACTGAAAATAAATTGTGCACTCAAAATGTATAAAGTTATTGGATAATAATATTGTCTTACTCATTTTGCATGACCAAGATCATTTAATCTTTAATTGTTTCTTACCTTATGAACTTAAAATATCAATATTTGACTAAATAGATCTATGGTGAGGGTTATAACTTTTCCCCGCATAATAGGATGACTACCTTTTGTGTGATATATGTCACAGATAATATGGTATTTCAAACTCTATAATAAGGAGGGACAATGTGCTTCTCTAATGCTACATTTCAGTCATAATTTTTGCAAAATTTATCCTCTTTTATGCTTTGTAAAATCTAACCAATGAAATACTTTTATAATGAGCTATTTCTTTCACTGTATAAATTCACTATGCACAAGGCACTCTTAGAGCCTAGATTTGGGAAAACTATGTATCTTTCCTATCTCTATTTTTGTTGATGACGTGCATTCTTAAAAAATTATTTTACGAGGAGGACGCGGGGTGTGGATGAACAGCCCAGGATTAGATGGGGTAGCCTGACTATGACTAGTGCACAAGAGATAGGGGAAATGTTTATGGCAAAAAAGGCCTGGGAGAGTGGAGGGGATGCTAATAGTATGTGGGATAAGACTGGTAATTACATTAGAGAGATAGGTAGAGAAGTGTTGGGTATCTCGAGAGGCTGCTCAGACAAGGACCAAGGGAACTGGCAGTGGAATGGAGAGGTGAAGGGGAAGGTGGAGCCTAAAAATAAGGCGTACGTGAAGTTGGCTAAGAGTAAGGATGTGGAGGAGAAATGGAAGAATAGGAAGGAGTATAATATTGGTAGGAGAAAGGCAACGTTGGTAGTTATGATGGCTAAGGATGCAACTTTTGAGAGTTTATACAAAACATTATATGGTAAAGGTGGTGATAAGAAGTTGTACAGGATAGCCAAGGTTAATGAGATGAGGGCTCGGGATCTTGACAAGTGAAGTGTATTAAGGATGTAGATGACAAAGTTTTGGTGGAGGAGGTTCTTACTAGGAGGAGATAACAGTCTTACTTCCATAAGCTCTTGAACAAAGAAATGGATACTAGCTTTGTGTTGGGGGATTTGGAGCACTTTAAGAGGCTTCGTGAGTAGTTATTGTAGGTGCGTTAAGGTTGAGGAGGCTAAGGGGGCTATTCGTAGGCTGCATAGGGGTATAAAGACTGGGTCAAACGAGATTCTGGTGGATTTTTGGAAGTGCATAGGAAGGGAAGGTATGGAGTGACTGACTCGATTATTTAACATAATTTTTAGGACGATGAAGATGACTAAAGCTTGGAGGTGGAGTACGACGATTCCATTGTATAAGAACAAGGGTGACATTTAGGATTGCAATAATTATAGGGGTATCAAGTTGTTGATCAACACTATGAAGGTGTGGGAGAGTGTGGCAGGGTTGAGGTTACGAAGGATTATCACTATTTTTGAGAATCAATTCAGATTTATGCCAGGACGCTCGACTACTAAAGCCATCTATCTCATTAAAAGACTGGTGGAGCAGTATAGGGAGAGGAAGAAGGACTTACATATGGTGTTTATCGACTTAGAGAAGACCTATAATTGAGTCCACATGGAGGTTTTATGAAGGTGCTTGAAGGCCAGAGATGCACCTATGTTGTATACTAGGGTGATTAAGGATATGTACGATTGAGCCAAGTTTCTGGTTAGGACTAAGAGAGGGGACTAGGAGCACTTTCTTATCTTGATGGGGTTACACCAGGAATCGACTCTTAACCCGTTTCTATTTTCCTTGGTGATGGATGTTTTGTTGTTGCAAATTCAAGGTGAGGCGCCTTGGTGTTTACTTTTTGAAGATGATGTATTCTTGATTGATGAGACCCATGGTAGAGTTAATGCTCAGTTAGTGGTTTGGAGGAAAACCCTAGAGACAAAAGGGTTTAGGTTGAGTAGGTCCAATATGGAATATTTGGAGGTAAGTTCAGCAAGGTATCACATAAATCTAATATGGTTGTAAAGCTTGATACTCAATACATACAGAGGAGAGATAGTTTCAAGTATCTGGGGTTTATGATTCAAAAAAGTAGAGAGATTGATAAGGATGTCATTCGTCAGATTAGGGCAGGGAGGATGCAATGTAGGCTCGCTTTCAGAATCTTGTGTGATAAAAAAATGCCTCTTAAACTCAAAGGCAAGTTCTATAGAATGGTGGTTAGACTAGCTATGTTGTATGGAGAAGAGTGTTGGCTAGTCAAGAAATCTCAAATCAAAAAAATAAAGGTGGCGAAGATAAGAATGCTACAGTGAATGTGTGGATGTACTAGGAAAGATAGAATTAGAAATGAGGTTATTCTTGATAAGGTGGGAGTGGCTTCAGTGGAAGCTAAGATGAGGGAAGTGAGGTTAAGATGGTTCGTACATGTAATGAGGAGGGCTACGGATGCCCCAGTGCAGAGGTGTGAGAGGTTGGCTAGAAATTGATTCAAACAAGGTAGAGGTAGATCGAAGAAATATTGGAGGGAGGTGCTTAGACATGACATGAAACATCTTTAGCTTATCATGGAAATAACTCTAGATAGCAAGGTGTGGAGGAGGCGGATTAGGGTAGAAGGATAGTAGGAACGAGTACGTCAGTGCTAGTAGGTTGGAGAACTTTGTTATCCGTGTTAGTAGCTATAGTACTAGTATTATTTCAAAGTGTTGTATCCTTTGTTGTATTACTTGGTGAGTCTTGTTTATGGTATTATTGGGTGTGGTAATTTCAATTGTATATTGTCTTTTTACTATTTCTTTTTTAAATTGTTTTATCTTGAGCTGGAGGTCTATTAGAAATAGCCTCTCTATCGTGAGCAGAGCTAAATAAAAACTATGTGTTGCAAAGTATAGAGGTAGAGATATTATCCTTGTGACATATTGACTTCCCTTTGTTTTAGTTTTGAGCTACATTGTTACATTTGTATTTGGTTTCATGCATTTGCCCTCAATCCCTATGCGCTTTCTTGAAAGTTGAAACCAAGAAAGAGAAGACCCGAAGAATGGGATGTAGCCTAACTAGATATTATGTGTTTTTGTGGAGGGAAAGGAATAAGAGAGTGTTTGAATGGGTTATGAATGATTTATTACATGCAAGGGATAACATGTGGTCGATAGTTTCTTTTTTGTGCACCCATAAGGTTTTGGTTTGTATGGATGAGCGCATGGCTTCCATACATAATCATATCTTGGTGTAGGTTTCTCAATCTTTTGTTATAATTCTTATATACGAGATTACCCCAATATTAATAAAATAATTTACCTTACAGAAAAAGGAAGTCATTCATAAATTTACTTATAGGTGGGTGCAATGTCTTTTTTATGTTGTTTCAAGATTACATATCTGAGTTTGCTGAATTACAACAACAACAACATACCCAGTATAATCCCACAACATGGGGTCTGGGGAGGGTAAAGTGTATGCAGTCCATACCACTACCTCAGATGAAGTAGAAAGGTTGTTTCTGATTTTGCTGAATTGATTTCTTTATTTTGTTTTGATATGAGAAGAATGTAGAAGGACACCTGCTTATGCAAAAATGTTATAGGCAGCACAACCTTAATCTCTCTTATACCCCTTGACTGATTACATTGGAAGGGATTGTCATGTGTATTGTATTTTGACTTATGGTCTGTTCTTTTGTGGATTTTGATTGCAAATATAATATTCTAGAACCACGTTCATACGATGTTGGTATTTTTGAATTTTTAGTAAATTGAGTGATCAGTTCCAAGAAAGATTCACTTTTAGTTCTCTCTTTTAGCTTTACACCCAGGAAAACCTTAGTTAAGTAAAAACAAGGAGAGATTGATCGAAGTTAGAAGAAATGTGAAGATTGTACTCAACAATTTAATAAAGGAAAACTTGTTGTACAACCAGGCTGTGATGCTACTCTGGAGGCTGAAGTAACTATGTCGCAAATGAAAGATGTCAAGGCCATACTCTTAGTATTGGTTGGTCATGTCAGGCCTTCACATGTTCTTAGAAACTTTTACTTTGAACATATTGTCAATTTATATCACTACTCTGTTGTATAATTTCTTTTATACATGATTAATATAAATTAGAAATTTTGGATTATGATTTTGTCGATGAGTAGTTTCCTTTAGCAATTTATATAAATTTTAGTGTATTATATTATAAGCAAATTATTATAAATAAAATATTTAAATAATCGTTGCAATAACTCCTTCATTTATCGTTTCTATCAAATAAAGGTGTTGCAATAGCCTCAAAAACCGTTCCATAAAAATTATACCGCAACAGTTTTGGATCATATATTTAGACATAATTAACCATTTGAAAACCGTTGCACAAAACCATTGCAATATATATATATATATATATTATAACACAAGCTGGTGGGGCGGTTCCCTAAACTGTTGCAATAGACCACGATAGGTCTATTGCAATGGATTTACTACCTATTACAATGGTATTTGAAGTGTTGTCATAGGACTATTTTGTAGTAGTGTCTCTCTAATTAGCTGAACCTTGTTAGTAACTTCATGCACCTAATCTGGCCCTATCAACGTACCTTTACCTACCACGAACCAACCAATAGGAGAGATACACCTCTGACCATAAAGTGCAGTAAAAGAGGCCATCTGCATGCTAGAATAGAAACTTTTACTATAAGCAAACTCCATAAAAGGTAAGTGATCATACCAATTGCCTTTGAAATCGACTATTCAAGCTCTCAAAATATCCTCTAAAGTCTGAATGGTTCGCTCTGCCTGACTGTCTGTCTGTGGGTGAAAGGTTGTGCTGAGATCTACTTGGGTACCAAGACCCTT
The DNA here is from genome assembly GCA_031232105.1 of Capsicum rhomboideum. Lineage (NCBI taxonomy): Eukaryota > Viridiplantae > Streptophyta > Magnoliopsida > Solanales > Solanaceae > Capsicum > Capsicum rhomboideum. Next base: position 48,224,316 of record CP124716.1, on the reverse strand, counting down.
TTGGAAAGACTTCTAAAACTGAGACGTGAACTGAGTGCCCCTATAAAAAATGATAGAGAAGGGATGTCCATGCAATATAACTAACTCATAAGTGTAAATCCTAGCATAGTCCTTTACTGAATCTGTAGTCTTAACTGGCAAGAAATGAGCTGATTTAGTTAGTCAGTCTACAACGACCTATATAGAATCATGTTGTCATCGCGTGCGAGGTAATCCTGTGATGAAGTCTATATTAAGCATCTCCCACTTCCAAGTAGGAATACTGATATCCTAAATCTTACCTCCCAATTTCTGATACTCTACCTTCACCTGCTGACAATAAGGACAGTTAGCTAGAAAATTTGCAATATCTCTCTTCATGCCATTCCACCAATAGTCTTCACATAAATCACGGTACATTTTGGTGGCACCTGTATAAATAGAATATTGGGATCTGTGAGCCGCTGACAACATTCGTTGTCTCAAGTCATCCACATATGGAAAACACAAATGACCTTGATAACAAAGAGCACCATCGTCCCTTTGGGAGAAAACCTCCACTTTCTAATTGTGGTCAACTTATTTCAACATAAGTAAAAGAGGGTAATTATCTTGCTTTTCCTTGACTTCCATCATAAGACAAGACCCTGAACTATTCTAAATATTAATACCAACATCTGCTGAGTCTGCAAGATGAACCCCCAATTGATCAAGCCTGTGAACATCCATATCCAATTATTTCCTTTTTTCCTCAACATGAGCTATACTACCCATGGATAACCTACTAAGGGCATCATCCACTACATTGGCCTTACCTGGAAGATAAAGCACACTTATGTTGTAATCATTAAGAATATCAAGCCATATTTGTTGTCAAAGATTTAAATCTTCATGACTGAATACGTACTGAAGGCTCTAGCAATCAGTGAACACATCAACATGGACATCATACAAATAGTGTCTCAGATCTTCAAGGAAAAAACTACTGTTGCTAATTCAAGATCATGAATAAGTTAATTCATATCATGAACCTTAAGCGGTCTGGAAGCATAAGCAATGACCTTACCATACTCTATGAACCCACCCCCAAAGCCAACTCTGAAAGCATCACAATAAACTACGAAACCGTTTAACACTCTAGCAACATCAAAACTAGAGCAGAAGTGAGTTGATACTTTAACTCCTGAAAGCTCTTCTCATATACTTTGGACCACCGAAACTTAAACTTTATCTGGGTCAATCCGGTCATAGAGAAACAATAGATGATAAACTCTCAACAAACCTCTTATAGTAACTTACTAAACCCAAAAAGCTCCTGATGTTTGATGGAGAAATGAGTTAAGGAAATTCTTTACTGCTTCAGTCTTTTGAGAGTCTATATGAACATACTCATTAGACACAACATGCCGAAATAAATATCAATTAAAACTTGAACTTTCTGAAGTTAGCGAATAACTAACGGTCCTTGAGAGTTTGCAACACAACTCTCAAATGATCTGAGTGCTCCTCCTCACTTTGAGAGTAGATAAAGATGTCATCTATGAAGACAATGACAAATATATACATGTACTATTTGAATACCCTGTACATCAAGTCCATAAAGGCTGTATGGGAATTTTTTAGTCTAAATAACATAACTACAAATTTATAGTGACTATACTATGCTCTGAAGGTTGTCTTCAGAATGTAACACTCCCTAACTCTATGTTGATGATAAGCAGATCTGAGGTCAATCTTAGAGAAACAACTGACACCTGGAAGTTGGTCAAACAAGTTATAAATCCTGGGGATGGGATACTTATTCTTGATTGTAACGTTATTCAACTAGCTGTAATTGATACACATTCTGAGAGAACAACTTTTTTCTTGCATGAAAAAGACTGGAGCACCCCATAGGGAAATACTAGGATGGATTAAACCTTTATCTAAGAGGTCTTTTAACTTCTCTTTCAATTCCTTGAGGTCGGCTGGAACCATTCTGTAAGGAGGAACAGATATGGGATGGATAGCTAGAAGAAGGTCTATCCCACTATTGACCAACCACTTGAGTGGGACTCCAGGTAAATCCTCAAGAAACATATCTGGAAACTCACAAGGACCAAAGCTAACTAGAGAGATGGGATCTCAGACTTAGAGTTTTTAACCTGAACTAAATGATAAATACAACCCTTAGAGATCATCTATCTAGCCATAAGGTAACAAATGAAACTACCTAAAGGCACGATAGGACTACCCTTCCACTTTAAGACAGAATCACCTAGAAACTTAAAAAGCTGACTACTCTGGTTCTACAATCAACTGAGGCATAACAAGAATGTAGATAATTCATGCCAAGAATAACATCAAAGTCTATCATGTCTAACTCAACTAGATCAGCTGTGGTGACTCTATAAGGAACTAAAACTGGGGCAATCTCTATATACCAATTTAGCTATGACTGGCTTTCCAACTGGAGTGGAAACAAAAAAGGGTTCAAGAAGTATTTTCGGACTGACCCCAAATTTATAAGAAACATATGAAGTTACAAATGACAAAGTATACCCTGGGTCTAATAAAGAATACACATCATAAGAAAAAGCCTACAACATACCAGTGACCATATCAGGTGAGCTCTCTTAATCCTGGAGTGATGAGAGTGCATAGAAGTGGTTCTGGCATTGACCGCCACCCATACTAGAAGATGCACCCTGTTGAATGGGGTGACTAGGTGGGGATACTGAGTAAGTAGACTTCATGTGTTGTTGCCTTGCTAGGCAGAAGGAAATTCCTTCAACTAGTAACCAATCTATCCATAACCAAAACATCCCTCACTACCTAATATGCACTCCTCTGGGTGGTTCCTAACACACTTTCTTGATGTCGGATAAGTACGAGCCTCTGTAATACTCCCCTGAGACTTAGAGCCTGATGCTCAATTCTTCTACCCCTGTTGGGCCTGAGAGATGGAGTACTAGATGATAAAGGTGCTAGAGTTAATGACCTCTGCTAAAACTATGAGCTATTCCCATGGCCAAACCTCTGCTGAGAAAACTTAAAATTACTAGTCCTTGATCTATTGTTCTCTCTCTCTCTCTCTTTCTATCTTTCCTTCAACTTTTGTTCCTCAATCTGCTAGGCATGAGCCATAAGTTAGAGATATCTATATCTCTAATAGGCATAACAGTCCTGCACTCTTTGACCATCAAATTAGATATACATCAAACAAACTTACTCATTCAAGCCCTCAGCTCACCAACCATCTCTGGAGTATATCTGGAGAGAATACTTCTTAACTAGCATCAAATTTTATTTCAGGATGATGAACTCTTTAGCCTTCGCCTCCTTTACATCCTGAGGAAAGAATCTATCCAAGAAGGTCGCTATAAAATCATCCCAATTAAGTAGAGCTACACCACTACGACGACCATCCTTCCACTACTTATACTATGAATGGGCCATGTTCTTTAACTAATAGGATGTATGACCTGGGTGATCTTCACAATCATATCAATGTAACTAAATGGATGCTCATCCACCTTCAAACCAAAAAACTCAGGCGGGTTCATCCTCATGAAATCTTAAACCCTAGTCTCATTTAAATTCCTATTTTAGTTGGTTGGGGCAACTGCCTGCTAGTTGACCTGAGTGGTCATGGCTTATGCTAACACCTAAAAGGCTTCTCGAAACTCTACATGGGTGACCTGCTTATTTGATGGGTCTATAGGTGCTGGTTGGTTCTCATTCCTCTGACCGTTGTTTCTTTTTAAAGGCATTTTCTGTTATGTGTAAAGCATAAGTTCAAAAGCAACATAGAGTTAAACTCTATGGCATGATAAAATCATAAAAGAAGGTAAATTTCATAAGCATATCTCATAGACTCTTCTCCATAAGTGTTGCATGGTTCACACCCATGAAAAGGGCTCTACTTAATATGACTTTCAGGCACCCAAGGACACTTTAAATCAAATTCTCTAATACCAAGTTTTTCACGACTCAAGTCTGCATCCATGAAGTGACATGGTACTTAGAACCACAAGTGGTCCTAAGCTAACCCATGGTACTAGCATGACACTAAAATATATACATGAAAAAACTATGTAGAAGCTAAAACATACATTTTTTAGGACTAAACAAATCTAGATTAACTGAGATAAACATTTAATCTAAATTCAAGTCTATCTATAACCCTATAAGTAAACTGATGAGTTGGTGGTAAAAGTCCCCCACTAACTCTAAACAACTGAAACTAAAATAGAGTCTGATAAAATATAACTAAAACCACATGTCCTCAAAAAATGAGGACTTACCACAACTGTAGTTGAACTAATACTAGTGCGTATCTAACTACACGACTGAGTATGAACACCAAACCTATATCAAAATAGGATAAAGCACAAAAAAAAGCTATGCCATCAATAATTTAAATGTACTGAACATGTGAGACATGAAATTCATAAATACTGTATATACACATGTTAAAAATTGAAATCATGTTGAATTCAACAATTAATCTGAAAAGAGTTTGATTTGGTATACAATGACCCAAAATTAAAATCATGCATTTAAATAGTGAGTCAAAATTTAAAATCATGAAGGAATTCAATCTAACTGAAGTTGTGGGCCATGTAAAAGTCATACTAAAACTATTTATGTGGAAGGGTCTCTTAACCGACATAAATCATGAGAGCAAACATGGAGTCCAATGTATTACCCTATTGGGAGGGTGTAATATAGCTTGCCAGGGTATAAGGCCAACACTAACATGGATCCACTAAACTGAGCCCTTCAAGGAAAAAAAAACCATTGGTGGTATGTAGTTCTAGAACTTGGGTTATCTGTAACCCTAATTCGCTCTATGCTAAAAACTAAACAAAAACTATATATTTAAAAGTAAGCATGTACTAGTTCAAATTATATGATTAACTAAAATTTTAAACACTAGAACTAGCATGCTTACTATAACTAATTTCTGTGATCACAAGATCAAATTATACTAACGCAATCTAAATCATGCTCAATTTGGGTAAATCATGTTAAATTCTTTATAGGATATCATTGTAAGATTTATTATAATATAATTCATGCAAAAATGTATAATTCTAATGAAAATCACAAGGGAAACATGTTACATTGATGATCATGGAATTTACATGGGAATGGGTATAAACCTTAAATCATGAGTTCATAAATCCATAGTAGAGCTAATATTTTCTAGTAATAAGTGTGAAAGGAAACCCTTACTGATAATTCCACATAACCGGACTAAAGAATTCTTGACAAGAACTTAAAATTATAAGAGCTGATGAATAACCCTAGGCTTTAAGCTTGAGAGACTTAAATCATTTTTTTCTGATCTTCTATGTGTTAGGAGAGGGAATGATGTATTTAAGTCAACTAATCACCTTTAATACCACCTAAAGAAGCCTTAAATAATGTAGTTTAGGAATTAAAAGAGTGGGTAAGGATGAAAATACCCTTGAGAAACCATTTCAAAATTCTAAAAAATGGACCTCACGAGTCATAGTGGGACTCGTACCATGAACCTACGAGTCGTACATGGACTTTTGGCTCCTGAGGTATTTTGTCCTACTTCTGATTTAATGAGTATGGGTCAATAGTAAAACTCATACAACCATTTCACAAGTCATACTTCGACTCATAGTTTCTGGATCCAGCTTCTACCTTAAGGGTACGATCCCATTCCATGACTCATGATATCAACTACAAGTTATGGTTTGGACAGTGTGATCCCTGAGAGAAAATGTCATCTCTTTGGTCCTCATTAGTATGAGCCACTGTACGACTCGTACATTCACTCCACGACTCGTGTTCTTGAGTTATGGTGATTGGAGTTTGGAAAAATTTTTGGGCAGTCTGAATCATGGCATGACATGGTTTCTTTTTAGCTGGTTTTTTGATCTAAGTTTGGATTTAAGTTTGGAAAACTATTAGGGTGTTACATACACCTTCCCCTCGAGTAATCTAAACCCTTAATAGGAATTTCATTTTCATATGACCAAAATAGAGTTTTACATTACAAAAAAGGGTTTTCCTAATTTTTCCTATGGATTATATGGCGACCCTAAACAATTTTTAAAGCCAGAGTCATAGCCATTTTATGTTATGGATAGTTTTGGCTGGTTCGAAATAGGGTGCAACAATATGAAGACTCTACTGGAGAACTAGACTTAGGTTTTGACCTTATTAGACTCAGTTTAAGATTAACATTTGGGGATGTTTGTTTATTTTGTGTTTATTATTTTCTTTAGGTATACTTGTTTGAAAATATACTAATTTACTTGAAACGATGTAAGCCAAATCCAAACTTGCATTCCTTATTTGTTTGCAAATACTATTTCTTACTGCTTTTCTTATACAATTTCTATCTAGCCTTTGGATGTACATTACACACATTGTCGTTCACGCCAGGAGTGTTTAACACTCCTCTAAAATATCCTTGGATTCTTTTGTTTCAGAGTTGGTGTATTTAGATTACTATGTGTCTTCTCGTAGTTATTCTGTCGCACTCTCAAATATATAGGAAAATACTCTTACTCTTGAAAAAAATTAGTCATAATGTATACACCTTCGGCAGGACAATCTGAGGTATTGTCGCTGTAATTAGGAAACTGCCTTTTAGTCAAATAGGTTATGTACCTAATGACATACTTTATGTGAGAATTGATTTCGATAGTCTAGAGACTAAACACTAATAGATTCAGAATAATTGGGTAGACTTTCCATTTAATTATGTCAATGGAAGTGGAGTGTTTTCAAAACTCCACCTATATCTGAAAAACTTTTCATGTCAGTAGATATGGAGTAATACCAAAACGCCACCAACATTTGACACCCCTTTATCAAAAATAGAGTATCATCAAAACTTTGCTTCACTGAACGTCCTTTTCAAGTCAATGAATGTGGAGCATTCTCAAAAAGCTTTGCTTTTTTCTATTTTCTTTTCAAGTCCACAGATTTTGAGTATTATTAAAATTTCACCTACGTATTAGATATTTTTTTATCCAAATGGGACCATAATATCATCAAACATTCTCCCAATGCTTGATTTCTTCTTTATAGTTAACAGACATCGAGCACTACTCAAAACTTAGCCTTTGTCTGACATTATTTGTATGACAATGGATGTAGAATGCTATTAATCTTCACCAACGTTTAACTTTTTTATTTCTAGCCAAAGAACATGAAGTATTATGGATACTCCTCTTGTGTTTGATATCTCTATCACAAGATGCTTATTTATCAATAATGGGACTTGAGATTCCTTCTTTTCAAAAACAACATTTTTGCCCACTCTTACCAACTCGTACTAATAGTACGACTTTTTTTACTGTCATCACAACCTCTCTCGACCATGCCCATTGGATATATTCTCTTTTCAATAAAATCCAAATCTATTCTAAATCCAAAATATGTCAAAATCTAGATCTATCTATATCAATTTGTATGGACGTAGGCCTACCTCTATCAAAAAGAGGTTCCAAATACATAGGATACATTTACGTGAGGTTATTTGTATACTTAAACCAACATATTAATTATACGTATATGATTTCCTACATATCTAAACTAATTATGTAATTTTTATTTATTTTTAGCAATTATTTTTCTTTATTCCCCGATAGAGGTTAATTTTGCTGATCGATAGAACTAGCAGACTCAAGCAATAACCTAAGAATGAACACCAAGGACGTCAACCCAGCTAGTAGTGCTCCTATACCAAAAAACGTATTAGTAACTTTTAGAAGAAGTGATGATGCAAATAAGGAAAAACCTATTTCTCTCTTAGAGAAACAATGCGAGACATTAAGAGGATAACTACATCGAGGTAGGGACCCAACACATCCATATGTGACTACTCTACTGCACCCTTCCCTTTTTTCATTAATTAGATCTTTGGTACCTAAACACTTTCTGTTAATGCAACCTCCTACTGGCACTATAGACTTAACAAATCCATTATCCCCATTCATACTCGCTAACCTGTGAAATCTTTCTCATTGCACCCCTAGTCCTAATATTGTCACCTCTCTCACTTCATTTAACAGACGAATGACAATACTTTTCAAGAATGATATGTTACCTCAATGTGCGTGATTGAGACACCTACTTTCACCATACTTACTAAAGGTAGATTCTCGATGAGTACAAGTAAAGAATAAGAAGATGTGGGCAACATAATTGTAAATGTGCTTCGCAATTTAATCAGATGGTGAAATATCTCTAGGAAAATTGAGGTAGTGAGAGTTTGAACTATGATGATCTATACATGCATCCAGATATTTATTTGCCTATCGAGTTCAAGCAACCTAAGTTCTATATGTTTGATGGAGCCGACGACACTCATACTCATATGAGAACATATTGTGAAAAATTAGTAGGGATTGGAAAAAAAGAGAAGCTCATAATGAAGTTGTTGATTAGAAGTCTGTCAGGTGAGGCTATCACTTGGTACACCAAGAAAGAAGAAGAAGTATCTGTTGTGATACTGCACTAATAAATACTTGAATCCTCCCAATCACCTCAAAATCCCGATAACAAAGTAATGTAAATATCAAACCACAAATAACATCATGCACACAACATCCAACAAAATTACCCTCAACCCTAAGTTCCCACATAAAAAAATTTTCCACAATCATTCATACCATTTAAAGCTGCAGTTCACAAAAAATTGACCATCATTTGAGCCAAGAAAAAATTCAAAATTAACCGCAATTGAATTCACACCCAATAGGATGAACCATTAGCATAATTAATTGAAAGATTGAGGGCTGCAACTTTGTTTCAACCCGAGCCATGGAAGATTCATCACCCATAACCTGGGAAGTTCGATGAGAATAAGTATTGTGCATTCCATTTTGGAGTTTTGGGGCATGATATTGAAGATTGCAATAGGTTAGGGAACTAAATTGAGCATTTGATCAAAATGGGGGAAATCCAATGCATCATAGTGCAACCAAATACAAATAACAATCCATTAACCAATCTTGAAAATAGAAGAGTGAATATGACATAAGACACACCACTATTCATGCCAAGATGGCAAGGCCTTTTTTTGAGGCACTCTATAGAGAAGCACTAATTTTAGCAGAAACAAACAATGATGAATTCAAAGTTGATCAACTCAGAAGCAGTCAAGAGAGTTCTACATTCGAAGTCATTTCCTAAATAGGATTCCCCTCTAATTATCATGTAACAAAACTATGTACTGACTTGATTTCTCATGGTTAGTTACGTAGTAAACCCTCAACAGGTTTGGTCACATTTAAGTAAAACTAATCTTTCCCCTTTTTTGTAATTTGAACTACGTAAGACCTAACTCTCCTTGGTGGAATACGTAGGCAGCCTATATTGGGCTAGATCCCTGTATAATAAAATAAATCTCATTTCCCTCAAGTAAAAGGAAATTAAGATATAGGATGATGAGAATTAAAAGATCTGATAGGTTCCATCAAAGAGATCCCACAATACAGTAAGAAATCATCAAGAAAGTATCTCCGAGAGTCTGGGGCAAAGTTTTGGAGAAAAATCCAAAAATCAATAAAGAAAATGTCATATTCAAGTTACGGCTAGGACGTTAGACTTAGAAGTGTTACAATAAAGGTAGATTTGTACCAAATAATGAAGTTAGTCACGAATTTGTGTTAAGGATGAAACATCAAGCAATCAATGTTGGTTTGATGTCTTTACAGTAATATCTGAAGAAATATGGCACAAAGAGATTTATGGGTCAATAAGGAAGATACACTAACCACTTAACATGTTTAATTCCTAATCTTAATACAATCAACACATAATCGATTATACTTACTACATCAGTCATATCCATTAATCAAATCTTTGGTTGTTACCACCCGTATGAAATAACTAGAAAATAAGTCCAGATAACAAGGAATGACGATTTGTACCCATAATACAAAGAGGTTTTCCAAAGAAGATATATGATCAAGAAGCATTCAAATCTTGTATCGTGATTAATATATCAATCATAAAACACCATACAGATTGACTAGTTATACGACTACTCAAAGGACCCGAAAAGATTTTAGATATGATGATGTCCATAAGATTAAGAGTTTGTCAAAGATGCACTCAAGAAATATTTAGAGTTTACATAATGAAGGCTCATGCATATACCCAAAATTTTTACTTCCACTAAATTTAAGTCACCGAGACTACGTACAAAAATAGTTTATCCAACACAATCAACACTCTCCCACTCAAAATCATGCAAATTCGGTATCAACCTTTAGGTATGAATTTCAAAATATGATCAACTCCAACAAATTACAAAAGTATCAATCAAAGATAAGAATGATCTAATACTAATTCCTAGCAGCATAGGAAAAATGATCGAGTGTTGAAGACTCACTACATAAGAGACACCGCTTCAACAAATGACCAAAACAAGCCTTTGAGAAAGCTTATCATATTTATCAAATTTACCATTCTCTATTCACCCACCATTTTAACCTAATTTACTTGATTCTCCTAATATTGAACTATATTTTGACCTGATTCCTATTTTAGGATACACAGGCAGTCTGAGTCAAGCCCGATCATATCAATAAGATATTTTTTATACCCTTTGGAATATCTTATTTTGCATATCAAGCAACAACGATTGCATCTCTATGATAGAAGTACAAGTGAAACGATTAAGATAGATTTTTGAAAAGAAAGTCTCCATCAAAAATTATACCAGTACGAGAACATTATTTGGAATCAAAAAGCATCACTACTCCAAATTTCTAAATAGATTTGCAGATTGCCAGAAGGTTAACAGAAGAAATAGCTACTTGGCTGATTTCTACATCAACACAAAATCAATACTACCTCCCTAAACTATGAAACTTTCTATAACAACCCTCATTATGATTTTTAGAAGTTTCTATATTTTAACCATTTTTCCCTTCCTGTTGTTTCCTTATAGCATTTGTGAGTTGTGAGAATGGGTGGCATGGTCCTTGAAGTGTTCGGGAGTATATTATGTGAGCTTTTGGTTTTGAGAAGCTTTTAAGTTTATATAGTTGACTTTGGTCAATATTTCGAGATCTTAGCGTTGGATGATAATTCTGTTAGTTCCATCAGTTTTGAAATGTCAATTTTGGGTTCATAGTATGGTTGGTTTGGATTCTAAGGCCCCCTTTTATGATTTTTAAGTGTTTGACCAAGAAACTAGTTTTATTTACCAAAAGTGGTTTTTGGGTTAAACATGTTGATAACGATCTTCTTGGATAAATCTGATGGTTCTATTGAGTTTGAACCGTCAAAATTAGTCTAGCAGAATTATTAGATTTTTTCTGTAAGGTCCCTAATGAATCTCAAGGATCCGTTCAGAGGGATTTACCTATGGACTATTGTTGGTGCACAACTGTTGGTGCACTAGGCATTTATTCACCATAATTGTGTGGCTGGGGTAGCAACCACAAAGGGGGTGGCTTTTCTTCATCGTAATCGTAAGTTGGGTGTAGTGATCACGAAGGTGACTTGGGTTTATTTTACACATCATTGAGCTAAATATCATGGATTTATTAATTTTTTCCATGATTATGCATACTCATTCATCACTTAATTTTATGGAACCGTCACTACTAGATAACTTAGATTCTTTGTGAAGAAAATGAACCATTTTACAAAATGCCTTAGCCGAGAAAAGTGCCGACAAAGGTTATTTATGTGATACTATAGAATAACAACCAAGGAAAGTGTCGACAAGATCGAACATTGAGATTATAATTAGTATATGGGTTGTGAACCTCCCATGGGTCCTCTCTTAGAGCTTAAGCTCAGAAGGTATAAATAGAGAGTACATTAAGTTATTGCATCCATCCCCTCTCATTGTGGTGTGTTGCATTGGACATAATTCATTTTGGGTGAAAGTGCACTTTGGATATTTTTATACGAGGTGTATATATACCGTGCTGATATTTATTCTATTGTTGTTGTAATTATTCGCCTTGCTCCGTATGGGACTTTTCTTCTTACAGGCCATTTATTTCAATTGTAGCTTACTTTAGTTGATTTAGTTGTTTACTCTAGCTTGGTTAGCCTATGATGCCTACTCAGTACAAGGGGACCATAATCACTACTAGTTTCTATAACCTTTTAGTGTAGATCCTAGTTCGAGTGCTACCCGCAATAGAGTTTGTGCAGTTCTAAAGTTTTGGAGTCGTGGTGAGCTCCCCGTCCAAAGAATCTTCTCGGCTTCATCTATTCTATTTATGTCTTTACTTTATTTCTGAGATAGATACTTTACTTGTATTCAATGTCAATTTTAGATTCACTCTTTCTTATGACACTATTTCTTGGGGATTTTGAGATATATTTCCAGATAATGAGTCGATATTGATGTCGTTTTGACTTTATTCTGAATTCTTGAGTTTTAGTTCATTATTTAATCTTCCTTGCAATTTATTCTTTGTGTTGGGCTTACCAACCAAGGTTGGATTGGGGTAGATGCCATCATAACCTTGGAATTTTGGATTGTGACACTTTCTTTGAGTGAAGGAACAATGATACTATGACAAACGACAAGAATTCAAACATTTTGGGAGCCTGAAATGTTGCCTCACTATCACAAGTTGAGCAGCCAGGTATCAAGTTATCCATAATTATTTTGAGATTAAGAAGAATCATCTCAAATATTTCAGGTCGTAAGGAGACACGTTGCAAGTATCCCATGTCGGGAATAAGAAGATAACAACAATTCATCAGGAAATCAATACCACATCCGTCTCAAAATCCAGGAAGCCAGTTTTCATCAATCCATTTGCTATTACTTTGTAACTCTAAAAGGAATTCCTTGATTGTTGTAGGTCATGTTAAAGGGATACCCTCGTTAAGCCTTAGACATTAAAAGTTAATAAATACATGGAAGTTCGCCCAGAATAATAGGATGGGGCAAGTTCACGCCGAACAATGGGATAGGGCATGCCTACCCCTGAATAATAGGATAAGGCAAGTTTAGCCCAAATAATAGGAAAGGAAAAGTCTGCCTCTAACAATAGGATAGGGATGTCTTCCAATAACAATAGGACAGGGCAAGGCCACCTAGAAAAATAAGAAGTGCAGGGTAAGTCTGCCTGAACAACATGACTGGGTACATCCACCCCAAATAATAGGACAAACAGGGTAGTCCACCCAAAATAATAGGATAGATAGGGCAGTCCACCCAAAATAATAGGACAGACAGGGTTTTCCTGCTAAATCAAGGTTATTATATTATAACTGCCTCTCCAATTGGAGGCTTTTACAATAAGCTTGCTTCACCAGTCTGAAACCTCCACATTGAAAGGCATCTTGCCTATCAAAGCCAACATTATGTTCACTCTACATTAAAGAGACGTAAACACTTATTTGAATATCTACTCTCTACTTTTTACATGATTATTTTAATTTACAATTATTGAACTATGATAGGTACTTTGTCACCCTTTTACCTATTTTTGGAAAATAGTGCATTACAACCTTGAACTATCCTCTAAGCAGCAAACTGGGCCAAGCTAGTGGAATTTCAAGCATCCCTAGCTACTTCAAGGATTCAATTCTCAACATGCAACTCAACCCCTTCACTCATTCAGGTTTGATTTTGTATTTCATAGCTCTTTTGTATCCTAGTGTCATCATAACTCAATATTGGAACTATTTTTAAAAAGTCCATGATTATTTTCCAAAAAAACCTCAGTAGAAATTGCTAACGAAGCATTTCTCGTTCCAAGCTATATTTTAGAACTACATCTGACCTGATTCTCATCTCTTTCAATGATATGTAGGTAGCTTATATTTGATCACGATCGTACTCACTTTGATCATGCCAAAAAAATCATCTCATTCTTCACCATAAAAAAAACAATGTCATCATAACACAATATTGGGGTAAATTTTGAGAGTCCATCAAAAGTTGTTGTAACTTTGCCTTCCTGAACTACATATGCCCTGATTTCTCATGGAACTCAAGATATGTAGATAGCTCAAAATCCTGAGTTCGGCCATACCACCACCAACCAAACCTCTTATCAAACTACTTATGGCCTGATTTCTCGTAAAGACCACGATATGTAGGCAACTCAAAAAGCAAAGTTCGGCTGTAATCTTCCAAACTCATTCCTCGATTGAGACAAAATTGGCTGCTACATACTCTTGTTTTCCAAAAGACTGTTAAATTATCTCTGGTCAAACAGAGGCAACAATTGACACCCAATTTCTGCTCATCTTTTCACTTCAATTCATTTTTTATGCTTCTTAGTCCTAAATAATTTACTAAAATAAGTTCGTTATTTCCCAATACCTTGTTTTTAAATATTTTATTTTAAATTAGTTTATTACTTTTTATATTAAAATTACACAAAATATATTTTGATACTTGCATCCATATTTTTTTAATTATTTTTTCTCACTACATTACCATTATATTTTTTTTACAAAATTATTGAAGTTAAATATGTATACTAGATTGTTTATATATGTATATATTATAGAAGATTAATTAGTATAAAAGAAGCATTGTTAAATTAATCTGCTAGAAAAAGATTAGAAATTGTGGACATAAAAAACATTTTTTGGTCTAGTTACAAGTTCACAATTCACGGTCATATTTATTTGAGTAAACAACGGAAATAGTCAAAGATAAGGGGACTATCTACACAATCCCACTTAACTTTAAATTAATTACTAAAAATCACCGACTTTACCCAACATGCGTGTAGCTTAGGTAAAGATACACCTTCCCTCTTTTTAGGCTGAATATCCATCAGTGTATCTTAAGTCCCCTTTTCTCCCCTGTTTCTTCCAATTTTTCTTCCTTCTCTCAAGTCTCTCTCTCCCCCTATATTTATCTACAACTTCAACCATTACAGAGGTTGGCAACCATTCTTATACAATATTTATCTCATCTATTTTTAGTTTATAAGTCCATTTCATCTATTTATCACTTTTTTCTTAAATTTATGTACTATTTTGGAATTTCTTAGCCAATTTCATTCAAATTATGCAATGTCAAACCCATTTCCAAGGAAAAGAATGACTAGAGGTACATACACTGCTAGTGATTTTGTTTTTGAAGCCCCTTCATTTGATTTGGGTATATCTAAAGATACTCAAAATGTCGGTACTTCGGCTATAGCTACTGCTGCTAGAGCAGTGGTTATTTCTAAAATAGTACCCGAGAATAGATCAAAATTTAGGAATGATCCTGTTAAAATGCAAGAATTGGGCGAGAAACTATGCTTAAAGAATCATAAGAAAACGTAGACAACGTAAGCACAATATTCCATCCAAAGAAGTTGTGAACCTTTCAAAGGAATTGTTGAAGAAGAGGATGATTCTACAAAAGAGGTAAAATTTATTTTGAGGTCTGTGTACCTTATACACATATTATCATATTTTCGCCTTTGTATCTTAAATTGTATGTAATTTTAGGTATGTGTATCTTATTCACATTTATATGTATTGGATTGTTGGACATGCAGTTGTTGAGGTGTGTGTATCTAGAGGTTTAGGTCTGTATATCTTATTTTTAGGTTCAATCTGGGTGTCTCTTAATCATATTTAGATTTGTGGGATAGTTGGACATGTAATAGATGATGTCAGTGTATCTTACAACTATTTTATGTATGTGTATCATGTATTGGCTTTAATCATACGTAAGAACTTAAATATTTTGTGACTGTACCACCAACTCACAATCTTTACATGAGTTATGGATCAATGGCTAACTTTGTCAGCACTCTCGAGGTGGTGTTATCTACAGAACAACTTTCAATGTTTGGATGACACGTTTTAGAGTTTATTTGGATATACTGACATGCCATTTCCTGGCACAAATGGCTCGGTATTTTATAACACGTGAACTAGTGCAACCTAATGACAAAGAGTTTTAGGAGTTTTAGATTGGTGTCAATGGAACCATTTTTAAGTTCATGATTAAAGAGTTTGCTTTAATTACTGAGGTGAAACGCATTGAAATTTTAGAGGACCCTGAATTCACAAATATTAGGAGTAGCAGCCTGCAACAAAAATATTTCCCAAGGCCCAAAGTTGTAAAATAAGTGAACCTGGTAGAATGTTTTGATCAAATAAGGTTGGGTACCAACAATGAAGATGTAGTAAAGATTTTAATTTTATACTTCATTCACACGTATTTGTATTCTCAGCAAAACACGACCAACATTTAGAACTCATTAATGGTAAGTTTAGCAACAAAGGCAAAAAGTTAACTTGACATGACTGTAGATACATAACTGTGTATCTTGCAA
Source organism: Capsicum rhomboideum (assembly GCA_031232105.1). Taxonomy (NCBI): domain Eukaryota; kingdom Viridiplantae; phylum Streptophyta; class Magnoliopsida; order Solanales; family Solanaceae; genus Capsicum; species Capsicum rhomboideum. The sequence goes on along the minus strand of CP124716.1, from coordinate 48,208,081 downwards.
CAATTGTGACGTAGTATCTATGATTGTGTATCTTAGTACCTATGTATCTATGTATATGTATCTAATGCTTTTTGATAGTGTATCTGTACCTATGTATATCCATGCTTATTTGACTATGTTTCTTTGTATCTTATAACTGTGTTTCTATGTATTTTATGACTGTGTTTATGTATATCTTATGCTTATTTTATTGTGTATGTTATGACTGTGTATCTTCATGATATAGTACTGAGCATTTATAGTTGTGTATCTATGTATATGTATATAATATGTTGTTTGACTGTGTATCTATCCCTGTGCATATCCATGCTGATTTTGTATATGTTAATATGTATCTTTGAGTGTGTATCTGTGAATGTATATCTTTGAGTGTGTATATTTGAATGTGTATCCTTGGATGTGCATATGTGTATGTGTATCTATATCTATGTACCTATATCTACAGTATTATTGACTATGTATCTTTGATCATGTATCTTGCCATATGTCTTTCAAAACATCACCCCTATTGTCAATGAATTGGAAGAACTTATTTGCCAAATATCACCACCAATGCTAATGAAGTGGAAGCACTTGATGCGCCAAATAATGATGGTACTAATGACAAGGATAGATATGAAGATTTTAGTTCTATCCCCCTACACAGTTGTACAAGAGGAGATTTCCTGAATTAGTTCCATCATCTATCCCTACATCAAAAAGGAAGAATATTGATATGGTGTTAATATTTGGAAACTAGACGGACCATCCACGAAAATCAGCCACTCCAAGAAATAGGGGAAAACTAACTATTCTTTCCAAAAAATCTCGTTCAAAATATATTTGATACACCCAAATTACACCTCTAAATGAAGCATAAGCGGTTGTTGTTCAAATATAAAACCCAAAAAGATTGGGGTCAAATCCCACAGGGAAAATGGCGATAAATAATTTAAGTGTGGTTATTCTGCTATTCCGAGAGGGTTGGGTTTGTAAGAAGTAGAAATTTATGAATTTCATAGTAACCAAGTAATAAATTGTGAATTGTATATTTTTTGTAATGAATAAAGAGAATGAACTGGGCTTGTGTTCCCCATGATTTCATTACTCCATACAAGTAGCATATTAGTGCTCTATCCTAGTTTCTAGCATGCAAAATCGATAAAGTTAGGTTCACCTAAATGGCTGGTCTCCCCTTTTAGATGAATGTCACTCTGTCATTGGATAAGTCTATGAGTGTTTGTATAGTAACCCTTACTTTTGATCTCAAATTAACTATCTCTTGATGAGGCTCAAGCTATTAGATGAAGGTTAATAGCCTCAAATCTCTGTTGTTAATCTCTTTTCCTATTTGTTACCCCTTTGATCCAGTGATAAGAATCAACCAAGACAAGGAAAGGAAATAAGAAAAGATATTTAGGTTAATACTTAAGCTATAGAAACTATGGGCAACAAGAGGATAAAACGCTCACCTCCCAATTGATTTCAACAACCCAAAATAACCCTACTAAACGAATCAAACGAAAATAAAAGATGCCTCAAATGGATGACACTTTGATTAATTAACTAAAAGAAGTTAAATAACAATTATGAGAGTTCACCCTAATTACTCACTAATTTCCTTAAGGGAATTCACTAAGCACTATTTTAGCAACCAAATTTTAAGAGTATTAAACATTCAACATAATCTAAATTCTTCACAATGAGAAAGACTACTATTTATACTAAGGGAAATAAGAAGGCACAATCTTTTACAATTTTTCCCTTAATGAGACAAGGGCCTTGTTTTGTTGCCTTATTTTCTGAATTCTTGAATTTTTAAATCTTATGAGATGGCCATTTGCATACATGGCCTCTTTCCTTCCTCCATTTCACTTCGATGGACCTCCAAATCTTCCTTTTTCATGAACATCGCTTGTGATTTTGAAGGATACGTTCCATCCATGCTAGTATCATCTTTGCTAGTATTATCTTCCCCTTCTTGAAAAGGATTCATCCTCGAATCCAAATCCTGAAAACACATGAGAAGGACAAGCAACCAAAATATCTTCAAGGCATGATGGTTATCCCAAAAGTTAAAAACAATATCACTGTGCCAAGGTGACACAAATTTGAAACACAGTCAAATATCATTTTCTCCCAATAAAAGAATCTCATCATACACGGTGGAAAGGTTTTGATTATGATAAACATTAAGAGACAAGGAAAACACAACGGTCTTTATGACATCAAGAATTCCAAAAGGTGGTATCACATTTAACTTTATAGCCATAAGACACAATTATTTCATCATCTCTCAAGAAGACTAAAACAAAAGTGGGGCAGTAACCAATAAGGGTTCACCCGGGTCAATGAAGTGCAAGACCCATATACCTTTACCTCCATGGTAAATATATCCCATATCAACATGGGTAACATCATAAGAAAAGAGGTAGTGGAAAGAGGTGCTACAATCATGAACCTTATCTAAGATACTCTAAGAGTTAAGAGTACGGGTAGATAAGAAGAGGAGTTCTAAAGACAAAGTCATCTTATCTATCAAACACTTTCCAAGAGTCTCATTAGAAAATTTGACTTGACAAACCCTATCAAGGTGACGAGAAGTTTTTAATAACCATGGACTCTCCCATAATAGAATAAGAAACTTAGTAACTACTAGCTACCACTAGTTGGGGTTCACACAACTCAAGTACAAGTGTGTCAAATAAGTATGCAAGTATATCGACAACTCCCAAAATAGGCAATGACACATTTTCCTTAGAGTACACAAGAATGAGACCACATATGAGCAAAGAGAATCATAGGAAAATAAGTACTAAAGAAAGGAATAAAGGGCATTCAACTCATCCCGAGGGTTCTCAATTGAAAATACACACCTTAAGGCTTGAATCTTAACAAGAAGGTATTCATAATTTAGAACACAAGATAACAAGATAAGGCATTTCAAATACACTTCATTGTAATTCCTTAAACAATCTCTCAAAAGGAGTATTTCAACACATAGTGTCATGCCACTTGAGATGTTGCGATAACTATAGGATAAATTTCCTATATTTATCATTCTTAAACTGCTCCTGAGAGTCCATCCTAACACCCTGACTTATTCAACCACGGGAGTATGACAAAGAGTAGGAAACACAAATTGCACATCAAATATGTACATTGAACTTTTCTACAAATAAAAAGAGTAGTTAGCATCCACAACTCAGAGCTCACACAATTTAAGATCAAAAGAAATAAACCATGAAATAATTTTAGAGACTTCAATATTCTCATAGTTGGTTGGGAGATTACTCATTTCAAAGATCTTACTTACTATAAGGAAAACATCATCATGGCTCCATGGATTACTAGAAATAGGAAGGGGTAGGTACATAGTTGTGAACCTATTTTCTTGTATTCCATACATGTATCATGAGGGAATTCACTCATACGCACCATTTTGGACCAATAGGCTTGGTCTACCCATTTCTTGTAGGAGCTTCCTTGGTAGGTAACTTCTCTTTTAGATCCATAGGGTTAGATGCTTCAGCCTTTTCCATAAAGTATCCATCAAACCATGAGAGTTTGTACATGTTCCTCCTATGATTTAATTCTCCATTACTCTCTCTAAGGTAGGGATCCTTAGAAATGAGCTCGATTAGGCCTTTCTTTCCATAATTGTAAGGAATTATCTTCGAATCTTCCATATTTGCTCATAGACTTGCAAAATAGAAGAGAAGATACTATGAAAAGTGCTAGTACCTTGTTTAGTATGTGACACAAGATTGGTGCCGGCAAGGAACACTAAAGAGTACTCCTCATCTACACCCTTTGAACACTCACTTGACTTAGCTACCAAACATACTTCCCTTTCATATTTTTCCATGTTATTCTCTTCCTTTGAATAAGAATGGAGTCTTTACTTTCATTCTACACCTTTTCCTCAACATAAGAGGGGTTGTCATAAATCATCAAATCAGAATCATCCTTTTATAAGAGTCCTTCTTTCCTAATAAGGAAAGTAAAATTAACTCTCTATTTAATTATTTCCACTTCATCCCCTGAGGTCACTCCATCATCCTTACCTTTATATTTCTGTTCCTTAAACTTTCCATCATAATCCTCCTCCTCCTCAGTTCTATATCCATCCCGAATTTCCACAATTATCCTCCTATTAGGACACTTACTAGCAACATCTCCCCTTTCTTGGAATCTAAGGCATTGAATCATAGAGGGTTAAGGAAAGTTAGTTTAAAATAGTTACTTCCTTGTGGTATCTCACTTTCCTTGGATTTGGAATCAATCTTGACTTAAGTAGCTTGACCACCACCCTTAGGATGCTCCCTAGAAGATGTCTCTTTCCAATTATCGTTAATTTTTCCCCATGTGTAATTTGAAGAACTCTTGGCCTTATATGAATTTTCTTCCTTCAAATCCGCTTCTACCTTTGAGGCATCATGGAAAGCTGCTTCAAGAGTCTCATATTGCTTAAGCCTCAAAGGCCTCAAGATATCATGCATCAAATTTGCCATGAACCAAATCACCATACATTGGATATTTTATTCAAGTTTATACTTCATCTGTAAATTTTCAAGCTCATCATAATATTTTTCAAACATTTGGAACATTGCCTTTACATTAATACCTTCTTGAGCACATCTTGGTAGTAGTTTGGAGTCATGTACCTTAACTTTATAAGTGCAATCAACTCTTGCCAAGTAGGTAACTCATAGTTGTGATGTCTCTCCCTTTCCTGCCTCTTGGACTCCCACTAAGTGTATGCATACCCTTTGAATTACGTGAGAGCATACTTCAACTTCAAAGTTTTTGAGATATTATTCCTGAGAAAGATTCGCTAACTTTAAATTTTTCTATTCTAGGAACTCATCGGGGTCACTACTTTCTTTGAACCATGGAAGTGTGACCTTGATGGTGTTCAAGCCCCTATCTTGATCATTCCTCTCCCCAAACCTATATTTTTTATTTCCCATTCTATCTCCTCTATTTCCTATCATATCTCCTCTATTCTTATATTCTTAACCTTTCATGCCTTGGCCCTATATTAAGTCCCGAGGCCAGACTCCTTGCCTTGGCACTCTATATCCATCCCTACCAACATGCTCCCAAAACTTATCGTTGTTGACCTCATCTTTCATTTCAACATAGAGAGAATTTTGGAATTGGTAGCCTTGGTAGCATTTGTGGTGTGTTTCATGTACGTGATATGTGGTATTCATGCAAGGATGCACTTGATGCATTTCGGAGTGGAGTTTGGAGTTAAACTTGGTTTGCCATAAAAGAGTGGTTCTCTTGTAGAGGATTATAGTTTTGTGGATTTGGATGTGGTGTAGGTTGTCTTGGGTGGTTTGGAGGGTTGATCGTTTGGAAGGCATGTTGTTGGTAGTTTTGGGCTTGATTTTGTGGAGGATAACATAGATTGTGAGCTTGTCCTAGAGTAATGCTGGTGGAATTCACTGATGCCCTCCTTATCTCCTCATTCCTAGGTTGAAGTTCTTTCCCGCTATTCTCATTCTCCACCCGAGCCAACTTTTCCTCCATACCTCCTAATATTCCATTTATTTCTGCCCTCGTTTCCATCATTTGTTTTGAGAGGTGGTTGAGAACCTACATGATGTACTCCTAGATCTCCCCCAATTGGAATTTTATTAGAAATGATACCTACCAAACTCAACAAATGAGGTTAGTAGTAAAAGCCTCATTTCACTCATATGTAAACTCTAAGCTCACCTTCTATGGTGTCGTCTCAAAATTGGTAGTGAACTAGCTCAGCTAAATCAATTCAAGGTCACCTATCCTTTATGGTGGAGTGGATTCTAATGACTCTTGAAACAAGGACAACTCAAATAAAGCTAAAAGTACTTGAATCAAGAAGTTTATCTACAAATTAAGAAAAGAAAAGTAGAAGAAAATAAGCACGAAAAAAATTGGACTAAAAAAAACTAATAAAAGTAGAAAAATTACTCGTGGTTACTTAATTTGAGTGTAACGCCATGTACATGTCCGAACTTATTTGACTACCTTAACATTTCTGGAATTATTTAAAGTTGAGATGGTGTATTACCCACTAACTTTATTGGGCTGAATTAATATTGGGCTAATGGGCTCAATTGAGTCCCAAAAATTAAGCAAATAAGACATGGCTCAAAAGGAAATAATCCATTCAAAATTTGACCAAGTAAATAGATTATTTTTTATCAAAAGTTTGGCTAAGGATGACCATAAAGGGAGGTGGATTGAAGGGACTATATAAGGCTGAAAATTCAGCTCATATTCACTATAATGAACTTGCAAAATTTTAGATTTTTCCAAGAGATATTTTCTCCTCTCTCAAACCCTAAGCAACCACCCCTTTGGACAAGATCTTCCCTTTGCAAGCCTTGGTAAGTATTTACTCTTATGGTTTAATATATTATATATATGATGGGTGGTGTATATCATGTTGGTTATGCTTAAAAAGTATTGAGCAATCCACTTTTGCTTATTTACTAAAGGATTTGCCTTCTAGGTGGTTTAAACTTGAAAGGTGATGAAAGGTCTTGAAGGAAGTGAATTAGATGGATGAAATTTCAACATTTTAGGATGTAGTTATGTCCCTAACTTGTTTCCTTCTTATGTATGACATGTGGAAATGTTGTTATGAAATTTTGCATGGAACCTGTGGTGTAGTGAAGGAGAATATAGTTTTGTGATGTTCATGTGCATCTTAAAACCATAATTTTTCATTGGCATCAAAGTTAAAAAAAATTATGAAAAGAGAATCTTACTTATGGCCATGGGCCATTTATTACAAAGATGGACCCAAAAAAGACTCATTGCAGCCAATTCGGGAATTCGCCCTCGCGGGTGAGCCTCACTCCACAGGTGGCTCTAGACAGGGCCAAGAGGGCACCTGCGATCCCACCTCATCACCTGCGGGTGCAGGTTGCTCCGCAGGTCCTTCTAGAACCTCTTTTAGCTTGTCTTTTCTTCTCTTTGACCCTCCAAGGCCTCTCTACCCTTCTTGGATGTAATCACCAACTCATGGTACCCTTTGGATGGCTATAAAGGGGTAGTCCGAAGGCATTTTGAATTGTATTAATTGTGTATTGTTTTTAATGTGTTGTTATGAAAGGTATTTAGGTGACTTGATGGAGTAAATGTGATGATGTGTTGAGGAGGAAGTGTAAAGTATAAACTTGGTGTGAAATTCTATTGGTTTGTGATATCTAGGTTGATGTGTGGAATGTTTTTGTGGTGTTGGCATGGTGAGGCAGTAAATTGTATTGTAGGAGGGTAGAATGAAGTTATATGGCAGTCACGTAGCTCATTATCTTCTTGTGAACTTGTAATTTAGTTAGTTGTTAATGTTTTCTCCGTTATGTACTTGTGTTTTAGAGTAATATGTAAGGAAGGAGCTGAATTCTTGTATTCACATATTGGAAAGATAAGGTATGTAAGGTTACTCCTTGCCATATCCTTTGAAAGCACCTATTGTTCATAGCGTTACCGAACTTGTTTCCACTCTGAAATAATTTAAAGTATCTTATTTCAGGTTTATTAGCAATTGTTATTCATGTGTCTCTTATTTGTTGACTATTGTTCCAAAGCTCCAATAATGTCATGAACACCAATGTAACAATCTCATAAAAAGTAAAGAAATGAAGTAATGCATATTTGGTTGAGTACAAGGGGCAGCTCTGGGGGTGAAAGCCTAGCTCAAGCCGAACCTGATTTATTGGATACAGGGGGCAGCTCTGGGGGTGAAAACCTAGCTCGAGCCAAATTTGTTTTATTGATTTATGGGTGGCATCTCTGGGGGAATAAGCCTAGCTCATGCCGATCCTAATGTTATTTACCACTGTTCAGTTGGTCCCGGTCATTATATGATTGATGTTGATATTGATATGAACGTAAAAGGAAAGTAATGAATGTAATGTACATGGTTCCACGTATACAGTACTGTGGTTTATCGATATTGTCCATTCACTTGTATTTGATTCCATTTGAGTTCCTATATTTCATACAGTTACTTATAGCCTTACATACTCAGTACATTCTTTTGTATTAACGTCCCTTGGGGGACCTACCTTACTTACTGCATGCACAGGAGCTAGTAGACCTTCACAGTAGGATATGCGTCATCTGCAGATTATTGGTGAGCTCCAGATTGGTTTGGGGCTTTCCGAGTCACTTGTATACACTTGGTTTGGTACTGTGTAACAGTTGTATAAAGCGGGGACTTGTCCCGACTTTAGGCATGGTTATGTATCTGTTAGAGGCTTTGTAGACGTTGTAAGTCAAACGAAGGAATGTCTTACCCTTATGACATTGTGGCCCCAACGACCAAGTCTCATATCTGTTTTGAACGTCTTTACATGATTTCTGTCATCGATATATTATATCTGCATGTGGTAAAATTTTTGTTCACTTAATGGCATGCATATGAATGTACATGATCCTAGGTTGGTTCTCTCGAGCCTTACGGCTACGGGTGCCTTGTCCGCCCTAATAGGATTTGAGGCATGACATTGAGGAATAAAAGAGATGATTTGATGTTTAGAAACTACTTAACAAGTAATTAAAGATGTTAATTAGTTGTTAAATAGTAGAGAAATGGAAGAAAACGAGTGTAGAAGAAGAAGTTGGGAGTTTGGAGAGAATCTTTCTGAAACTGTTGCACATGCGTGTGTAGGTGCGACTAGGTAAGGTGTTGGCTGCCAACTGCCCGCGTGGCTGGCCCGTGTGGCTTCTGCATTGGTAGTTTACCCATTGACTGCTGACGTGAAAGCTGATGTGGCCTTTCCACATGGAAATTCCTATATTTTTTAAATAATTTTAAAAAAAATATTTTAAAATTTTTTTCCACAAGTGGACCCACAAACACTTTGAGCAACTTTGACTTAAACAATTTGGATCAAAGTGTACTTTTTATTTATTCTTGAAGAACTCCTTGATGAACACCAACAACACCAAAAGCACACACTAATTCCTAACACCTCCAAATCAACTTGGAATTGGCTCAAAAGTTAGGATTAGCTTCCCCACGACTTAGGGAACAAACCCTAATGGTTTTTAAGCTCCAATTCCTCCTCAATCAACAAACCCACTTTCCAAGTTTCAAAAGTTCAAAAGCTTCAAAAACCTATAATGGCAACTTCTTTACTAAAACTCCAAATCACACGAAATTCAAAATCTAGACTCAAATGACACTAGGGAACACAGATCTAGTGTCAAAAAAAACAAATCAATTTATTTTATTTTTTTGGGGGGGGGGGGTGTTCAATTCTTTTTTGTTTTTAGATTTTGAAAAGATCAAAATCCCAAGATTTAAATTTTAAAAAACAACAACGTAAACGTAGGCTCTTGATACGAAAATAATAAGAATCAACCAAGACAAGGAAAGGAAATAAGAAAAGATATGTGGGTTAATACTTAAGCCATTGAAATTATGTGCAACAAAGGGCTAAAACCCTCACCTCCCAATTGATTTCAACAAATCAAAATCAACCCTACTCAAAAAATCAAAGGAAACCAAAAGATATTATAAATGGACGAAACTTTGATTAGTTAAGCAAAAGAAGTTAACTAACAATTAAAAGAGTTCACCCTAATCACTTACTAATTTCCTTAATGGAATTCACTTAATAATTAAAAGAGTTCACCCTAATCACTCACAAATTTCCTCAAGGGAATTCACTAATCACTAATTTAGCAACTAAACTTTAAGAGTATTCAACATTCAACATAAGTAAAGCCTTCAATATGAGAAACACTACTATTTATACTAAGGGAAATAAAAAGGCAGTATTTTTTATAGTTTTTCTCTTAATGAGACAAGGGCTTTGTTTGGTTGCCTTCTTTTGTAATTTTTTGAATTTTATGAGATGTCCATTTGCACACATGGGCTCTTTCCTTCCTCCACTTCATTTTGATTGATCTCCAAAGCTTCCTTTTTCATGAACATTGCTTGGTTGTCTTGAAGGATATGTGCCACCCATGCTAGTATCATCCATCAAGTAAGAATTAAAGAGAGTTCTAATGTTGTACACCTTTAAAAAGTAATCACTACGAAGGGAAGAACAATACCTACATAAACACCTTTTAATAATGACTAAGTACTTTAACCTACTTCTTCAATTCACCATGGTTCCCATAACCCTAGTTGTAGATTTAGCTACTCATGCTTGTAAGAAAACAACTAGAATTCTTAGAAGAATTTGTGATTATAAATCACGTGATGAATAAAAGAAATCTAGAAACTCTATTATCAAGAGCAAAGAATCAATGTATGTGGAATATCCAAAAACCAAAGAACAATGTGTAGTAACTTAGAACAAATTGTTTCTAAGGTTAAAGAGTGTGTAAACTATAAACGAAAACCTAGAAAAGGTATTTATAGACAAGAAAAAAACTTATCCTAAGCCTAATGGGATTGCAAACCCGGCTGTACCTATGAATGGTATAGTATAGTCATGACTCATAGGTTGATGTAACAATTTGTCCTCAACCATTCTTCAACTCTGATGTACTCTCAACCTACAACTCATGAGTCCATCATATGCATCGTACAATGAATCGTGCTCCCCTGTACGACTTTTGCTCACAAGGTCCATCTTGCACCTTTGTAGAACTTGCTTTCCATAGCTCTCAACATTGTCGGAGTGACTCATATCTTCATCATATGGATCATAGGTAGCTCTCGTGGTCTTTGACTCAATGATGCATTTTTCTATTCTTGTTCATCATGAGTCCTTAGTAGGACTCAGATAGACTCGTGGCTTGAATTTAAAACTTTTAGGTAAAAGTCATATGTTTGGACTTGACTATCACCTTTTCAGGAGTTCATCAATACGGGCCTTGGTACAACTCATGGCTTGAATTTATGAGTTGCACCTTGGCTCCATAAATTAGTACTTAACACTTTTAAGCTCTTATTTTCCATTTTTTTTACTTCAAGAACCTATTTTCCTGTACAAACACACAAACACATATAAAATCTACCAAAAAGTGCTTAAGGATGTACAACAATCCCATGATTTAAGCATTAAAAGTATCATAAAACCACGACACATCAACACCCTCAACTTAGAATGTTTGCTTTTCCTCAAGAAACAAAATAAGAAGTATACTAACACGTTGCTTAAGTAAAAGAAATCTATGAAAACTATGGCATTCACATGGTTTTTTACATTACATCTCATAAGTTCGACCCCCCATTTTTTCTTAGTCGTTACAAAACAAGTGTGTGTAGTCTACTTATCAAATTGACACAAGAGCATATATCGATGACACCACGATATCAATAGATAATTTTGCATACATAGATGACAATTACCCTAACAATCAACAGATTCAACCTAGTGCCCTCACCACAAAGAAGTCCCATAGACATAGTAATAAATAAAATTAGGACTAGAATAAGTACTCTCTCTCACACAAACAAATTCAAAAATGCATACATAATACCGTAGGCTTGCCCATATTTTCTATGCCTCAGTTTTCAGACAGTTGGATTAGGATCACTATAGGGCTTTATATGGCTTGTAATACAGGATTGGGGGTATGTATGGTATATTTGGAAATAGTGACTAAACCCTCTTTGACACTAGACTATATTTATTCCACTTTTGAACACTTCTTTTAATCCTTATTATCCTTTTATTTTTTTATTTTTTCGACAATGGGTGTGGTTTATTACAGACTCAACTCTCTTTTTATTTTAATTTTTCTTTTACTTTTTTTCTTAACTTTTCAGCACTCGCCATACTTGTTTCCCTCTTTTTTTATCGCCAGACTCTTCTTTTCATACCCTATTCACCTTTTCATCTATCTCTATAGTAGCCACCCTCAACTTAGGAGATTTGCCTTAGTTGAGATGCACAATGGTCCAATGTGGGACTAGGATCAAAATAAAGGTTCAATGAAAAACAAGGAAGGTGAATAGGCTAATCAATATCAAGGGATTATTTCATTATTTGGATGGTCATTTAGGCTAAGTGGACTGTAATTAAAAATATCCTATGATTCTTTCCTTACCAACTATCCTACTTCCTAAGCAAGACAATCGAGTAAGTTCTAGATTACAGACACAAACTAAACACAACACGAATGTATCTCACATGCACTTGGCACAAAGTTACACTATCAACCACTAACTATCCAGTCCATGCCCTGTATTAAGAAATATTTGTCACATCCACATACATAATTTCATACAATTACCCATAAGAGTCAATATATCAAAGCAGATAAACATGCCACATAAAATTGTGAGGGGTCTCCTTTTTTCAAAATAGATTCATTGTACCACAAACTAAGCTAAGTTATCCTATTTTTCTTTTACGACACAAAACAAACAAAAAATAATGAAATCATAAAAGAAAATCCTAAACATGTTGGTACTACTAGATAAAACACTTCAGGGAAAATAAACACGACAAGAAAAATCCTCAAGTTAAAAAATGACTCACAAGTTCCCCACCCTTACACGAAAAAGGAAACCATCAAGTTTAAAAATGACTCATAAGTACCCAACTCTTATCAAATAGAAATGCATTGTCCCTAATACAATAGATTAAAAGTAAAACTCGGGGTAGAAACATACCTGTGGTGCCCTAGGTGCATGAGTCGGGTGAATTAGTCTAGGCTATAAGTGCAGCCTCACTCTCAACAATGTTGGCACTAGTGGTGGCTGGCACACTCAAAGGATCATCAATAGTAGTGACATTGGTGGTGACGGGTGCACTTATTGGGTCTACAACAATAGTGTTCTTAAGAGCCAAACTCCCAGATACTCCTCGATCCTGCGTCTCTGCCTCTATCTCCTTTATGACCTAGTCAACTTTAGAGGTATTAGGGTTCTTCTAGAGATTTCTCTTAAAACTCGTATCTAAGTTTCCCTCATTAAAATTATCATCCTCTCTTGACCGTCGATGAAACGTGGGTGAAAAATTCAATCACACCAGTATTATACCCAAGCTCCTCCACTATGGTGGGAATGATAGGCATCAGTATCACAAAAGTCAATCATATAGACAACTTTGTAATTACTACTCTTAATGAGGCAAGCTCCTTAAATATATTTGCCAACTCGCGCAATGTCTGCAATCTCCTTCTGTACTAATGGTTTAACTCGATCCATCAGAATATCCACTTGTTTTTTGGTGAGAATTTGCCTCCTCACCATGTATAATAGAAATTCTTTTATGATTGTGACTAGGCCAGTGGTTGCAAGATGAGGAATGGATGAAGCGGGGGCAGTAGTAGTTAGAGTAGATGTAGAACTTAGAGTTGTAGTGGTTGCTAGAGAAGTATGAGCCCCGCATGTTGTAGTATCAACCTGTGAACCCACATCATCCATGTAAACATCAATGCGAATCAAGGTATCAACCTGCTCACTCCTCTCTAACAACCCTATAAGTAAATTTACATCGAATTAATTAGAATGCTTAACTCTATCTTTAGACACGGGGTTTGTGTCATCTCTAATCAACCCAATATATGTAGTCCTACCCACCTCGATACCAAGCACAAAGAGGGATGCTCATGCTATCCAATGCTACTCTATCCCATATCTCCTCCATAATGTATCTGGGTATATCCAATGCATACCCAGACATGATACTCACCATAAGTGTTTCTCAGTCCGTAGTCAAAGTGTTATCATTGTTGTATGTCCCCAATTGATGACCCACAATTAACTACCAAAACTTTGCTTCAAAATTCAATGTCGCTTTTCTAATTTGCGACTCAGTACCCACTAGCCATTTTGACTGACTTTATTCTTAATGACAATGATGTTAGCCAACCATGTATAATATAAGCTCTTATCATCGACATTCAGCTTCTTCACCTTTTTCAATGCCTTAGCCCTAAAATCATACTCTCCAGTATTTATCAGAGCCTCTTATATAGAGCTAAATACACGAGATGGTGAGCTCAGATATGTATATGGGTAAGCCCATAAGCTAAACAATCAGTGATGTGGGCTGATTCCTCCAAATTTTCCCCTTTGGAGTCTGATTCTTTATCGTGGCTGTGTAGGGAACACAAAACTCTCGAACCATCTCTAGGCTATATTTTCCTAAAGGCTCTCCTATCCAACCTGTATTTTTGAATGATTCCTTGATTTCAGGCAGATCTTTCATCTCGACAGTCAACAACTGAGGCTCTTCATAGATACTCTACTTTGGTTTCCCTCTGTCATTAGGAACTAAATCTCTGAAATAAATGTCCTGCATACCCTGGACTGTCCATCTATGAGTGCACTGCTCACCTTGCTCTTGTCTCTTGGGGCCTAGAGATCAAGAAGTGGTAGCTAAATTTTCTGTTCCATCATCAAATTTTGAGTCCCCATCTTCAAACGCAGACTTACTTTGGCCTTCACCCGATGAATCACCTCTCTTTTCAGACTGGGAAGTGGGTACTGAGGTTGGTGCAGAAACTCTAGCTTGTTGCTTAGCCTTTTGGCTTGTAATATAAGGCTCCAACTGACTGTTATCCTCTATCTTATTTCTCTCCTTAGAGCCATTTGTCTCTATGGAGATAATTTGTTGATCAACTAACATGAATTTTACCACATCTTTTTGGCCATTCTTGTTGGGTACCTTGTTTTCGCCCTTCTTTGGTGTGCTCTTGGGAGGCATAGTACTTGAGGGTGAAAAATATTAGTTCTAAAAAATAAAAATAGGAATTAGGTTGAAATTATAAAGTACAAATAATGTTACGAGTCGTTACTTGTAGGTATGACTCATACCTTGAATCGTAGATTGAGGCTTCAGATAACATTAACTGCTACTCACTCAGTATGAATCAAACTATGAGATATGAAGTGAACCTATGACTCATAGAGTGACTCATACATAAGTGTTCTATAACACCTTAATTTCATACTAATCAGAATCAGTCACCAAACAGCTCGTGGTATGAAACCATGATTCGTAGGGTGACTCATGAAATAGAGTTTTACAGATGAAGTTTTAGAATAGTTTAAGGTTTGAAACTTGATATTTTCATCTGAAACTCATGGAATATGCATGTATATTGATAATTCGTGATTGATTGATAGGAACATGAAATTGAAGAGTAACAATAGGACGAAAACTATTACCTCAAGCCTATTTGATAATAGGAGTGAAAAGATGAGAGTACATGATCATCATGTCTACTTCTACTTCCCAAATAGCTCCCTTAACCAACTGATTTCTCTATAGGACCTTCACTGAAGTGGCTTTTTTATTCCTTAACTTACAAACATGTCAGTTAAGTATGTCAACTCTTACTTCTTCATAAGAGAGACTATCCTTCACATGAACACTCTCTAAAGAAATAACCTGTGATGGATCACCAACACACTTCTTCAACAATGAAACATGAAAAAACTGATACACCGATGCTAACTCTGCAGGCAACTCTAACTCATAAACCACATTGCTAATAAGCCTCAATACCCTATAAGGCCCAATATACAAAGGACTAATATTCCCCTTTTTGCCAAACCTCATTACCCCTTTCATGGGCAAAACTTTCAAAAATATTCAATCATCAATAGAAAACTCAAGCTCTTTCTTTCTCACATTTGCATAAGATTTCTGAGGACTCTGGGTGATTTTTGACCTCTCTCTAATTTTTTGAAACTTTTCCATAGCTTCATGCACCTAATATTACCCTATCAATGTAACTTCACCTACCTCAAACCAGTTAATAGGAGATAGATACTTTCGACCATAAAGTGCCTCAAAAGAGGCCATGTTGATGCTAGAATGGAAACTGTTATTATAAGCAAACTCTATAAGAGGTAAGTGATCATCCCATTTACCTTTGAAATTAATTGTTCAAGCTCTCAAAATATCCTCTAAAGTCTAAATGGTCCACTCTGACTGACCATCTATTTGTGGATTAAAGGTTCTGATGAGATCTACTCGGGTACCAAGACCACTAGAAAGACTTTCAGAACTGAGACGTGAACTGAGTTCCCCTATCTGAGATAATAGAGAAGGGAAGTCCATGAAATCTGACTAACTCCTAGGTGTAAATCTTGGCATAGTCCTCTGCTGAATTAAAAGTCTTAACTAGCAAGAAGTGAGCTACTTTAGTTATTCGGTCAAAAACAACCCATGTAGAATCATATTATGGTAATCATTTGATGAAGTCCATATTAATCATTTCCCTCTTCCAAGTAGGAATACCGATATCCTGAGTCATACCTCCCAGTCTCTGATGCTCTACCTTCACCTACTGTTAATTAGTACACAGCTAGAAAATTTGCAATATCTCTCTTTATGCCATTCCACCAATAGACTTCCCATAGATCACGGTATATATTGGTGGCACCTGGATGAATAGAATACTGAGAGGTTTGATCCTCTAACAACATCCACTATCTTAAATCATCCACATTTGGAAAATACAAATGACCTTGATAACGAAGAACACAGTCTTTCTATTAGGAGAAAACTTTCACTTTCTGATTGTGGACAACTTCTTTCAACTTAAGCGAAATATAGTCATTATCTTGTTTTCCTTGACATTTATCACAAGAGAAGACTCTGAACTATTCTGAATAATAATACCACCATCTAATGAGTCTACAAAACGAACCACTAATAGATCAAGCCTGTGAACAGCCATAGCTAATTCTTTCCTTTCTTCCTCAACATGAGATACATTACCCATGGATGACTTGAAGGGCATCAACCACTACATTGGCCTTGCTTGGATGATAAAGAGCACACATGTCATAATCCTTGAGAATTCAAGACACCTCAGTTGTTAAAGATTTAAATCTTCCTAACTTAATACGTACTGAAGGCTATAGTGATTAGTGAACACATCAACATGGGCTCCATACAAATTTTGTCTCCAGATCTTCAAGGAAAAAAAATACTATTGCTAACTCAAGTTCATGAGTAAGGTAGTTTTTCTCATGAAGTTAAGCTGTCTGGAAGCATAAGCAATGACCTTACCATGCTCCATCAACATACACCAAGTCCAACTCTGGAAGCATCACAATAAACTACGAAATCGTCTGAACACTATAGCAACGTCAAAACTAGAGCACAAGTGAGTTGAGACTTTAACTCCTGAAATCTCTTCTCACAAACTTTAAACCACTTAACTTATACTTTTTCTAGGTCATCCCGGTCAATAGAGAAATAATAAATGATAACCCCTTAATAAACCTCTTGTAGTAACCTGCTAAACCCAAAAAAGTCCTGATGTTTGATGGCAAAATGGGTCTTGGTCAGTTTTTTGCTACTTTAGTCTTTTGAGAGTCTACATGAACACCCTCACTAGACACAACATTCCCAAGAAATGTAACAAATTTCAACCAAAACATTCATTTGCTGAACTTAGTGAACAACCGACGGTCCTTAAGAATTTGCAACACAACTCTCAAATGATCTGCATTCTGTTCCTTACTTTGAGAGTAGATAAGGATGTCATCTATGAAGACAGTGATTAACATATCTAAGTATTGTTTGAATACCCTATATGTCAAGTCTATAAAGGCTGCAGGAGCATTTTTTAGTCTAAATGACATAACTATAAAGTCATAGTGACCATATCGAGTTCTGAAAGCCATCTTCGAAATGTCACACTTCCTAACTCTAAGTTGATGATAACCAGATCTGAGGTTAATATTTGATAAATAACTGACACCCTGAAGCTGGTCGAACAAGTCATCAATCCTGAGGATGGGATACTTATTCTTGATTGTAGCCTTGTTCAACTTACGGTACTCGATACACATTCTGAGAGAACCACCCTTTTTTTGCACAAAAAGGACTGGAGTACCCCACAAGGAAATATTGGGATGGATAAAACATTTATCTAAGAGGTCTTTTAAATGCTCTTTTAATTCTTTGAGGTCAGCTAGAGCCATTCTATAAGGAGGAATATATATGGGTTGCATATCAGGAAGAAGGTCTATCATAACATTGATCTCTCACTCGAGAGAGACTCCAAGTAGATCCTCAAGAAACACTTCTGGAAACTAAAAAACTACTAGAGCTAATTAAAGTAATGGGATCTCAGACTTAGATTCTTTAACCTCAACTAAATGATAAATGCAACCCTTAGAGATGATCTTTCAAGCCTTAAAGTAAGAAATGAAACTATATAAAGGAACTATAGGACTACCCTTCAACTCTAATATAGACTCACTTGGAAACTAAAATCATATGACTCTGGTTCTGCAGTCAACTGATGCATAATAGGAATGTAGATAATACATGCCAAGAATAACATTGAAGTATGTCATATCTATCTCAACTAGATCTATTTTGGTTACTCTATGAAGAACTAACATTGGGAAATCTGTATATACCCATCAAGCTAAGACTGGCTCACAACTGTAATGGAAAAAAAAAAAGAGTTCAAGGAGTTTTTTGGAACTGACCCCAAATTTAGAGGAAAAATATAGAGTTACAAATGACAAAGTAGATCCTGGGTCCAAAAAAGCATACACATTATGAGAAAAGATCTACAACATACCAGTGGCCACATCTGGTGAGCTTTCCTAATCCTGGAGAGAAAAGAGTGCATAGAAAAGGTTCTGCATTAACCACTACCCACACTAGAAGATTCACCCTGCTAACAAGGGAGACTACGCAGGGTTACTGAATAAGTAGACTGTATATAACCACCACTGTTGTTGCCCTACCAAGTATAAGGACAATCCTTCAACTGGTGACCAATCTGTCCACAACCAAAACATCCCTCCCTGCCTATCAAGCAATCCCCTAGGTGGTTCCTACATACTTCTTTGGTGTCATATAAGTACGAACCTTGATAACACTCCCCCTGAGACATAAAGCATGATGCTCTACTCTTCTGCTCCTATCGAGTCTGAGAGATAGACTACTAGCTGATGAAGGTGATAGAGCTAATGACTTCTTATGAGAAAACTCAAAATTACTAGTCTTTGATCTCTTATTATATTTCCCTTTTTCCTTCAACCTTTATCCCTCAATCTGCTAGGCATAACTCATAAGTTAGAAGATATTCATATCTCCAATAAGCATTGTAGTCTTGTACTCCTTAACCATCAAATTAGATACACCTTAAATAAACTTACTAATTCAAGCCTCGACTCAACAACCATCTCTGGAGCAAGTCTGGACAATTGACTAAACTTGAGAGAATACTTCTTAACTGACATCAAATTTTGTTTCAGGTTGATCAAATCCTCAACCTTTGCTTCCTTCAACTTCTGATGAAAAAATCATTCCTAGAAGGATGCTAAAAACTCATCCCAATCAAGCGTAGCTACATTACTATGATGACCATCCTTCCATTGCATATACCATGAATGAGCCACATCTTTTAACTAATAGGATGCCAACTCTACACTCTCAGTCCCAGTAATCTGCATGACCTGGGTGATCTTCACCATCTTAACAATGAAACCTTGTGGATCCTAATCCACCTTCAAACCAAAAAACTTAGATGGGTTCATTCTTGTGAAATCTTGAACCATAACTGCAACCAAATTCCTCTTTTTGTTGTCTTGGGAAACTGCTTACTGGTCATGGCTTGTGCCAATACCTGAAAGGCAACTCAAAACTCTTCATAGGTGACCTACTCAGTTAAAGGGTCTACAAGAACTGGTGGTGCTGGCTGGTTCTAATTTCTTTAACCATTGTTTCTTTTTGAAGACATTTTTGGTCACGTGTAAATCATAAGTTAGAAAGGAACATATAGTTAAACTCAATGGCATGGTAAAATAATGAAATAAATGAAATTTCCTAAGCACATCTCATATATTATTCCCTATAAGTCTGGCTTCCATCACACCTATGAAAATGACTCTACTTAATGCGACTTTCAGACACCTTAGGACACTTTAAACCTAATGCTCTAATACAAAGTTTGTCATGACCTGAGTCTATATCCTAGAAGCGAAATGGTACTTAGAACCACAAGTGGTCCCAATCTAACCCATGGTACTGGCATGACACTAAAATAGATACATGAAAAAACTATGCGGAAGCTAAAACAAACATATTTTGAGACTAAACAAATCTAGAATAACAGAAATAAAAATTTAATCCAAGTTCAAGACTAAACTAAATAATAAGTTAAAATGTCTAACTCTATCTGAAAGCCTCTAAGTAAACTGATGAGTTGTTGGAACAAGTCCCCAGCTAACTCAAAACAATTGAAACTAAAATAGAGTCTGATAAAACATAACTAAAATAACATGTCCTCGAATGATGAGGACTCGCCAGAACTGTAGCTGAAATGGCACTAGAGCATATCTAACTACACGACTGAGTCTGAGCATTGAGCATTGAAACCTATATCATAATAGGATATAACGCAAACTAAATGTATGCAGTTAGTAATTTAAATGTACTGAGCATGTGAGACATGAAAGTCATAAATAATGTATATAAACATGCAAAAAATTGAACAAAATGTTGAATTGAACAATTAATATGAAAAGAGTTTAATATGGTGTACAATGACCCAAAATTAAAATCATGCATTTAAATGGTGAGTCAAAACTGTAAATCACGAAGGAATTCAATTTAATTGAAGTTGTGGGCCCTGTGCAATTCATACTAAAACTATTTTTGTGGGAGATTGTCTTAACTGACATAAATTATGAGAGCAAACATGTATTCTCTAATGTATATACCTTGTTGGAGGGGTGAAATATACCTAGACATGGTTATAAAGCCATGACTGACATAGATCCATTAAACTGAGCCCTTCTGGGCAAAATAAGATCATTGGTGGCACATTGTTCTAGAACTTGGGTTAGCTGGAACCCTAGTTTTCTCTATGCTAAATACTATACCTAAACTGTATATCTGAAAAAAGCAAGTACTAGTTTAAATTATCTGATTAACTAAAGTCTTGAATACTGGAACTAGCATGCTTACTGTAACTGATTTTTGTGTTCATAAGATCAAATTATACTAAAGTAATCTGAATCATACTCAAGTTGGTTAAATCATGCTAAATCCATTGTAGGATATCATGTTATAATTTATGATAATATAATTCATGCATAAGTGTATATTTGAATCAAAAACACAAAGGACACATACTACACTAAATATCATGGAGTTTACATGGGAATGGGTATAAATCCTAAATCATGAGTTCATAAATCCATAGTAGAACTGATATTTTCTAGGCATAAGGGTGAAAGGAAACCCTTACTGAAAATACCACATACTCGAACTGAAGAATTCTTTGACAAGAACTTAAAATTCTGAGAGTCGATAAATTACCCTCGACTTTATCTTGAGAGAATTAAATCATTCTTTTTATGATATTCTAAGTGTTATGAGATGGAGTGATTAATTTAATTCGATCACCATTAATCCCACCTAAAGGATCCTAAAATGACGTAGTTTAGGAATTAAAAGAGTGGGTAAGGATAAAATTACCCTGAGAAACCATTTTAAATTTCTAGAAAATGGACTTCATGAGTCATAGTATGACTCGTACCACAAACTTATGAGTCGTACATGGACTCATGTTTCCTAAGTTCTTTTGTCCTACTTCTGATTCAAGATTACGGGTTAATAGTATGACCCGTAAAACCATTCCACGAGTCATACCTCGATTCATGGTTTCTGGATCCATCTTCTGCCTTAGGGGCACGATCCCATTCCAGCACTCAAAATATCAACCTACGAGTGTGGTTTGGACTCATGATCCCTGAGGGAAAATTTCATCTCTTTAATCCTCATATTACAAGTCATTGTACGGCTTGTACATTCACTCCACTACTCGTGGTCTTGAGTCGTGGTGATTGGGTTTTGGAAAATTTTTTGGAAAAGCTACCATGAGTCATCGCACAACTAATGGTTTCTTTTTGGCTAGTTTTCTGAACTAAGTCTTGGTTTAAGCATGGGAAACTTTTGGGGTGTTTCAAGTACCTTCCACTCGAGTAACCAAAACTCTTACTTGGAATTTCATTTTCAAAATACCAAAATAGAGTTTTATATTACAAAAAAGGGTTTTCCTAATTTTTCCTAAATATTAGATGGTAACTCTAAATAATATTCAAAATTAGAGTCGTAGCCATTTTATGTTGTGGACTATTTCAATGGGTACAAAATAGGATGCAATAGCATGGAGACTCTACTGGGGAACTAGACTTAGGTTTTGACCGTACTAGACTCGATTTAAGATTAACATTTGGGGATGGTTGTTTATTTTAAGTTTATTATTTGCTTTAGGTATACCCGTTAGAAAATATACTGCTTTGCTTGGAAGGGCGTAATCCAAATCCAAACTTTCGTTCCTTATTTGTAATCAAACACTATTTGTTACTGCTTTTCTTGTATAATTTCGATCGAGTATTTGGCCGTACATTACACACATTGTGGTTCATGCTAGGAGTGTTACACCCCTCTAAAACTTCCTTTGATTCTTTAGTTTCAGAGTTGGTGCATTTAGATTACTATGTGTCTTCTCACAGTTATTCAATTGCACTCTCGAATATCTAGGAAAATACTCTTACTTGGGAAAAAATAATAACTTATACTTCATATACCTTAGGAAGGACAATCCGAGGCATTGTCGCTGTAATTAGGAAACCTCCATTTTGTCAAATAGCTTATGTACCTAACGACATACTCTGTGTGAGAATTGATTCAGATAGTCTAGAGACTAAATACTAATAGATTTAGAATAATTTGGTTGACTTTCCTTTTAAATATTTTGATGGACGTGGAGTGTTTTCAAAACTCCACCTACATAGGACAACCTTTTCAAGTCAATAAACGTGGAGTAATAGCAAAACTCTGCCAACATTCGACACCCCTTTCTCAAAAATAAAGTATCGTCAAAACTTTGCTTCACTGAACGTTCTTTTCAAGTCAATAAAAGTGGAGCATTCTCAAAAAGCTTTGCTTTTGTTTGTTTTTCTTTTCCAGTACATAGATTTTTAGTATTATCAAAACTTCACCTACGTCTGACATCTTTTTTTATCCAAATGGGCACAGAACATCTTCAAACATTCTCCCAATGTCTGATTTCTTCTTTCTAGTCAACAGACATCGAGTACTACTCAAAATTCAGCCTTTGTCTAACATCATTTTATGACAATAGATGTAGAATGTTATTATTCTCCACCAACATTTAACTCCTATCTTTCTAGACAATGAACGTGAAGTACTATGAATACTCCTCTTATGTTTGATATCTTTATCACAAGATGCTCATTTATCAATAATGGTACTTGAGATTCCTTGTTTTCAAAAAAAACACCATTTTTACCCACTCATACCAACTCATACTAATTATATGTCTTTTGTTACTGCCATCATGGCCTCTCTTGACCTTGCTTGTTGGGTATATTATCTCTTTAAGAAAATTCAAAAATGTTCTAAATCCAAAATGTGTCAAAATCTAGATTCATCTATATTAAGTTGTATGGACGTAGGCCTACCTCTATCAAAAAGAGGTTCCAAATACATAGGACACATTCACTTGAGGTTATTTGTATACTTAAACCAACATGTTAATTGTACACATATGATTCCCTATGAACCTAAACTAACTCTTTACCTTTTATTTATATTTAGCAATTATTTTTCTTTATCCCCCAATAGGGGTTGATTGTGCTTATCGATAAAACTAGCCGACTCAAGCTATAACCTAAGAAAGAAGACCAAGGATGTTGACCTGGCTAGTTGTGTTCCAATACCAACAAATGTATTAAGAAATTTTTGAAGAAGAGATGAGGAAAATAAGGACAAACATATTTCTCTCTTAGAGGAACAATTTGAGTCATTAAGAGGAGAACTACATCGAGGTAAGGACCCAACAAATCAATCTATTTGTGACTACTCTACTGCACCCTTACCTTTTTTATTAATAGGATCTCCGATACCAAAACACTTTCCATGAACGAAACCTCCTACTGCCACTATAAACATAACAAATCCATTATCCCCATTCATACCCGCTAAGCCGTGAAATCTTTCTCACTACACCCCTAATCCTAATATTGTCACCTCTTCCTAATTCAACCAATAGAAAAATGACACTACCTTTCAATAATGATATATTCCCTCAGTGTGTGTGATTAATACACTTGCTTTCACCATACTTACTACAGGAAGATTCCATATGCATACAAGGAAAGAAGAGAAAGATGTAGGCGACACAATCATAAGCATACTTCACAATTTAAGCGAATGGTGAAACATCTCCAAAAAACTTGAGGTAGCAGGAGTTTGAACTATAAAGATCTATACATCCATCCAGATATTGATTTTCCTATCGGGTTCAAGCCACGTAAATTTGTCTTATTTGATGGAACCAGCAACACTCATACTCATATGAGAGCATATTGTGATAAATTGATAGGGATTTGAAAAAATTAGAAGGTCATAATGAATTTGTTCATTGGAAGTCTGTCTGGTGAGGCTCTCAACTGGTACACCAAACAAGACCCTTGTCATTGTGGTGAATGAAGCTACATAGCTGATCGATTTCCCCTCATTAGTGTACGAAGAAGCCTTTCAAGTCATTCTAGGAATATTCTCAATGATGGAGGTTTGAGGCTGGAAAATTCCAACCATCGCTGGACGAAAGTGAATTGACAAAGTATTTCATCCTCTATCAGGAAGGGGTCTACTTCAAAAAGATGATGTCTATGATAGGAATTTTTTTTGTTGATTTGGTCAATCGAGGGAATTTTATTTTCAAGACCCATTTTTTCAGGTCTTGATGGCACCTACTTTAACTCAACAATAGGTAAGCAAAACCATAGCCCGAAACGGCAAGTAACAAGTTAAGCAGACAAAAAAAGGAAATGAGAATGAAATCAACAACAATAAATAATAAGTGGAAGAAAAATAGATATACATGTATAACATACTGAAAAAGAGAGGGAAGAGGAAAAAATATACAAAAGAATCCCTCCCAAGACCTGGTAAGGTCGGTACAAGAGCCACTATAAGCAAAAAGGAGAGTACTAAACAGTATCCAAAATATATATATACATAGTAGTCTCGGAATATACAAAAGACTATCACTTAAGCAGAAGAAGGAGGATCAGCTCCGGACTTTAGAAAGCTCACCATATCTCCAAATCAGTAGCAAAGCCCGAGTATAATGTCTGCAGTGGTGACTCATACTAGAATCTGGATCAGTAAAAAGATGCAAAAGTATAGTATGAGTACAAAAATAATGGGTACTCAGTAGGTATCATCGGCCGACGGAGCTCAAATACAGTAAAGTAAAAATAAAGTGCAAGAATATAAGCTAAAGTCAACAGAAAGGTCCAGAAATGGAAATAATAGGTTATACTTGGAAAGTGTGACAAATAAGGAGTAAGTAACTCGAGAATAAAAGTAAAAGCCTAGATATAACCTAAATAGGTCCCTATAAGCCTAAAAGTCACACATAAGAAGAAAAATAGCCCAATCGAGCCCCCATAAGCACGGTGGGTGCAGGCAAGCAAAAAATCAAAGTAAGAACCTTAAATAATAGTAATGAATGTAAAATAACCAAAGATGGATGATAAGCGCGTCGTATACTCACCTTCCAGTTGTAACCATAAACCTAACCAATTTCTAATAAATTTCCAATGCCAGATCCATGACGATAAGGATATACCAGACATGAACTCAAACTAATGGATAATAACAAGAGGCCAGGTACCAGACTCAAACTGAGAATAGTGGATAGTAACAAGAGGCCAGATGTTGAAATCGAATTGGAACTTATAAATAGTGAACCATAACCATAAATTGATGTCAGACTCGTACCAAAACATATAAATAGCAAGCCATAATCACAATAGATGTCATAATCAAACTGGAACTCATAATGATATCAATAAAGCACATGTCAGACTCGAACTGGAACTCAATAAGTAGGAGGCATAAGCCATAAGTAGTGCTATCCCAGAATTTTACCCAATCTCGAGTCCCTTTAACCATACTTTCTAGAATTATGTGGCAAGGTCCTCTAAGTAAAAGCAGTCTCCAAACACTAGATCAGTTTATGCAATTTAAGTTCAAATATCACTCTACCTGGGGTAACAAAACTAAATAAGCATATAACTATGTCAAAATCACCCCTAAAACCCCAGTAATAGCCTAAGGAAGTGGGCACAAGTTAATTTGAGTCTAAAGGAATGTCGTTCTAAGCGTTCTATCTAACAAGTGGCAGTGGGGCCCACTACACTCTCAAAACCCAACCTAAGTCAAGCACCTACCCAAATCTAAGCTAAGGTTTCTCAATCCCATCCCAAGGTAGTAAAAAGCTAAGTCTAGTCCTAAAGACTGATCATATACTAACGTAAGTGAAAATAGG
The DNA here is from genome assembly GCA_031232105.1 of Capsicum rhomboideum. Lineage (NCBI taxonomy): Eukaryota > Viridiplantae > Streptophyta > Magnoliopsida > Solanales > Solanaceae > Capsicum > Capsicum rhomboideum. The sequence goes on along the minus strand of CP124716.1, from coordinate 48,181,825 downwards.
CTTGAATTCTACCTAAAACGGGCCTTATCCAGCTAAAATAGGGAGATAAATGCTCAAAAGAACAACTAAGCCATAAACGCCACCTATAGATAACATAATAAAATACTAGTAACGTAAATAAATACAGTCTAGGAGAAAGGTAAGCCTAGCCTACCTGAATGCCGCTAAAAGCTCATTGAATCCTCTACTCCAGAGCTTTTCCCTTTCGAAATGGCTTCGACCGCTGCCATGCTATCAAAATAAAGTTCTACACGATAAGAGGAAATCAATACCCATATTGCATATTAATGCTCTGGGTCAGAAATTAGACTAAAAATCCATGTAGGGCCCACTTAAAAAATCACAAAAATGAAATTATTACAATATTCCTCTTAGCTAAAGGATCATTTACCCCCAAAATGAGCAAAAGCTGAGTCCAATTCAGTCCAAAAAGAGTCCCAGACATAATTGAGAATTTAAGAATTTATTAATTTATTAGCCACAAGAATATGATCACAAAGACGCCCCGACACAATCCCAACTTCAATTCGATGATCCCTACTAATTTTCAAGCTCTCAAGGTGCTTTAATGGTGGGCAGTTTTATTAGAAATGGCTAAAAACTCGTGGAGATAAGCATATAAATAACCAACCAATTTGTCGCTAAGGTGACCAATTGGTCGTTAAGGCGGCATTGCTAAGGTGACAAAAGGGTCGGTAAGGTGATGACCACTAACATCATCATCAGCCGCTAAGGTAGCCAACTTGTCTCTAAGGAACAAAAGGGTCAATAAAGTGATGGCTACTGACATCATCATCAGCCTCTAAGACGACAAAAGGGTCTCTAAGGGGTGATTGCCTAGGCGACAAAAAGATTGCTAAGGCGGCTACACCTGATGCTTCACAAATGATTTTCAACCAAGATTAAAAACATCAATCGGGTGTTCGGGATTTGGTTAGAACCTTGTGAATGCAAACAAACATTTCTAACCTACAATATTTGATATTCCAAACTCAATGGAACCATTGAATTTCCTTCCGAATTCGTTTCAACAAAATATGGTCCCACACCTAAGGGTCTATTTTAACCAAAATCCATCCATTAGCCCAAAATGATTATGAAAGTCTCGGTACCTAGACCAAAGTTCCCCTAGCCTAAAATTGACATTTCAAAGCTGATGAAACCATCAGAATTAGCATTCGAGGCCATTTACCTAATTGTTTGGCTCGAGACCCATTTTTTAATCTCAAAATCTCCAAAATAGAGAAATGGCTTTAAAAACCAAATGAACTACTTGGTAACCAAACTATTAATCCCAACAAGTCATGAATGCCTTAGAATAGCTATAGGAAAGCTCTAAATGCAGAAAAAATACAAAAATGTAGAAAAAACATAAAAATATAGAAAATGACCCAGAGGGTCATTACAATTATAAAGGAGGCAATTAAGTCTTGAAAGTTCAAGTCGACAAACAACTTGAGAAAATATACTCATTTAGAGTACATCGGAGGGGCTAAGAGAAAGAAAGAAGAAGTATCTATTATTATACCACACTACTCAATACTTGAATCTTCCCAATCACCTTAAAATCCCGATATCCAACTAATGGAAATATTAAACCACGAACCACATCATGCATACAATATCCAACTAAACTACCCTCAACCCCAAACTCCTACATAACAAAATTTTCCATAATCATATGAACCATTTCAAGCTCTAGTTCACCAAAATTGCCCACTATTTGCACCAAGGCCAAATTCAAAAGATAACCGTAATCGAAGTCACACCCAATTGGCTAAACCATTAGCACAATTATTTGAAAGATTGAGGGATGCAAATTTGTTGTAACCCAAGCCATGGAATATTCCTAACCCATAACATGGGTGGTTTAATGAGAATAAGCATTGTGCATTCCATTTTGGAGTTCAGGGGCATGATACTGAAGATTGCAATAAGTTATGGCACTGAATTAAATATTTTATCAAAATGGGGAAAATCTAATACATTGTGGTGCAATCAGATTCAAACAACAATCCATTACCTAATCATTAAAATAGAGGAGTGAATATGACATAAGAGACACCATCATTCATGCAAAGCCGGCAAGGCCTTTTTGTGAGGCACTCTACAGAGAAGCACTAATTTCACCAGAAATAGACAGTGATGAATTCAAAGTTGATCAACTCAGAATCAATCAAGAGAGTCTTACATACGAAGTCATTTCCTAAATAGGATTTCCCTCTAATTGTCATGTAACAGAACTACGTACTAACCTAATTTTTCATGGTTAGATACATAGCCAACCCTCATCGAGTTGGTCATATTTAAGAAAAATCAATCTTTCCCCTTTTTTGAAATCAGAACTACGTGTGACCTAATTCCCCTCAATGGGATACATAGGAAGCCTATAATGGGCTCGATCCCTGTAGAATAAAAAAATCTCATTTCCCTCAAGCATAAGGAAATTAAGATATAGGATGATGAGATCTAAAAGATCTGACATGTTCCATCAAAGAGATCCTAAGATATGCTAAGGAATCATCAAGAAAGTATCCCAAAAATATTAGGGTAAGGTTTTGGAGAACGCTCCAAAAATCAATAAAGAAAATGTCAAATTCAAGTCAACGCTAAGATGTTTGACTTAGAAGTGTTACAATCAAGGATTATTTGTACCAAACAACAAAGTTTGTTATGAATCTGTGTTAAGGATGAATCATCAAGCAATCAATATTGGTCTGATGTATTTACAACAACATCTGAAGAAATATGGTGCAAAGAGATTTACAGGTCCGTGGGGATGATACACCAACCACTTAACATGTTGTTTCATTCCTAAATTAAATGCAATCAATGCACAACTGACTACATTCACTACAATCAGTCATATCCATCAATTAAATATTTGGGTGGTACACCGATATGAAATAACTAGAAAAGAAGTCCAAATAACAAGGAATGACGACCTATACCTACAACCTAAAGAGGATTTCCAAAGAAGATATACGATCAATAAACATTCAAAGCTTGAATTGTGATTAATATATCAATCATAAAACACCTCACATATTGGCTAGTGATACGACTATACAAATGAAAAGATTCTAGATATGAAGACGTCCACAAGCTACGGAGTTTATCGAAGATGCACTCAAAAAAAATATTTAGAGTTTACACAATGAAGACTTGTGAATATACCCAAAACTTGTACTTCCACTAAATTTGAGTCCCCGAGACTATGTACAAAAATAGTTTATCCAACACAATCAATGCTCTCTCACTCAAAACCATGAAACTTAAGTATCAACCTTCAGGCATGAATTTTAAAAATTATTCAACTCCAACAAATTACAAAAGCATCAATCGAAGAAAAGAATGATCTAATCCTAATTACCAGCAGCATAGGACAAATGATAGTGTTGAAGACTCCCTGCATAAGAGATTCCGCTTCAACAAATGACCAAAATAAGCCTTTGAGGAAACTTATCATAATTATCAAATTTACCATTCTCCATTCACCCACCCTTTTAACTAAATTTACTTGATTCTCCTAATATGGATCTCTATATTGACTTGATTCTTATTTTGGGATATGTAGGCAACCTGAGTTAGACCCGATTATATCAACAAGATATTGTTTATACCTTGTGGAATATCTTATTTTGCATCTCAAGCAACAAAGATCATGTATCTATGACATATGTACAAGTGAAAAGGTCAAGATAGATTTTGGAAAAAAAAGTCTCCATAAAAAATTATACCAATATGAGAACATTAATTGGAATTAGGAAACGTCACTACTCCAAAATTTTCAAACAGATTTGCCCATTGGAAGAAGGTTGAAGGATGAGATAGCTACAAGGACAATTTCTCAATCAACAAAACATCAACACTCCCTCCCTAAACTAAGAAACTTTCTGTACCAACCCTTGTAATATTTTTTAGAATTTTTTGTATTTTGACCATTTTACCCCTCCTATTGTTGCCTTATAGAATTTGTTAGTAGCAAGAAAGGGAGGCATGGTCATTGAAGCGTTTAGGCGTATATTATGTGAGATTTTGGTTTTGAGAAGTTAGTAAGTTTATATGGTTGACTTTGGTCAACATTTTGATATCTGAGGTCGGATGATAATTTTGTCAGTTCCATAAGTTTTAGAATGTCGATTTGGGGTTTGTAGTATGGTTGGTTTTTGGTTCTGAGGCCCTATTATGATTTTTGAATGCTTGACCAAGAAACTAGTTTTATTTTCCTAAAGTGGTTTTCTGGTGAAACTTGTTGATAACGACCTCCTTTGGTAAATCTGACGGTTCTATTGAGTCTGAACCATCAAAATTAGTCTAGTATAATTGGTGGTTCAATTATGTGGGGTCCCAAATGAATATTGATGATTTGTTTGGAGGGATTTTTGCCATGGGTTGTTGCTGGTGCACAACTGATGGTGGACCAGACATTTCTTTATCACGATTGTATGGCTGGGGTAGCAACCGCAAAGGGTTGCATTTTTCTTCATCGCGATTGCGAGGTTGGTGTCGCAATCACGAAGGGTGACTTGGGTTCATTTTATACATCATTAAGTTGATTATCATGCATTTGTTGATTTTTTCCATGATCATGCATATTCATTCATCACTCATTTTTATGGAACTGGTACTAATATAGAACTTGGATTCTTTGTGAAAGAAAATAAACTATTTTATAAAATGGCTTTGCCGAGAGAAGAGCCAGAAAAATTGATTGTTATGATATTCTAAAATTACTTGACCAAGTATAACGACCAAATTTTTCGTTACACTGAAATAAAGAGTAGAACCTTAGCTGATTTTTTCCTTAGATAATTTTTGGAAAATTCAGGATTGGCCTAGTCTTAGATGTATTTGAAGGGTGTGATGGTCTAAGGAAATCTGGAGGTAAATTGAGCAATAGGGGGTTTATTTGGCTTGATTTTGTGGTAGAGGATGAATTTAGGAACCGTATCAACTTCTGTACGTAAAATGGATTAATAGAACTTGGGTTGTAGAGTTTAACATGAAAGGGGTAGTTCGTGATGTCAGATTTTGAGAGGTGTGTTGTAAAATAGCCTGAACTAGGATGAGGTCTTGAGTTACTGCCTGAAGACCACTGCAGTGGTGACCTCAGTGGCTAGCGAGCTACTGTAGTGGTAACTTTACCATCACAGCGGTACCGCTGTGGCGGTAAAGTTACTGCCATAATGGTAAAAATGTAGAATTCTATTTTTTAAAACCAAAAAACTTATTTTTCATTCCCACTTTTCCAAAAATGAGTTGAGGCTTAGGAAGGGGCAGATTTTAGCACTTTTGGGGGGTTTCATCTTTAGAGGTAAGGTTTCTCTACTTTCTAAACTTGAATTACTTCTTAGAATCCTTAGAAATTGCTAGAATCATGTTCAAGGTAGAGATTAGGGTTTAGCACTAATTTATGAACTGAATGTAAATTGATGGGAATTTGAGTAATTTAGCTGGTAATGATCCTAGGGTGTTAGAAAATTGTAGATCGAGTAGAATTATTGTTGTTCATGCTAAAATATAGAAAATTCATGTGGTATAAAAGGTAAAAAAAACTCTAAGATGATGAAATAGGGCAAGTTTATGGTTTAAATCGATAGATGTAGATTTCTAAAGGTTGGGAAAGATGATATTATTGAATGGGTGTGTAATCTTGTTGTTATAAATCAAGAACGGATCGAAAGAAAAATGAAAGACAAGCTTATGGCCTTAGAGTGGTTCGAGTAAAGGATCGAGGTAGCTTATGGTTTATTTGTAGCAATGAGACTTGCTTGACCCTGTGCTTATATGTAAATTTAATGTTTGTAATTACTTTCATACACTACTTGTGATTATTAACTATATTGTATCTTCATTGATTTTGATGGTGGATATGGTGTTATTGTGAAGAAGAATTGATGTTATTGATGATGATATTGAGATTATGATGATGATGTTGTTGATAATGACACTGATGATGATGATGAGGTAATGATGTTGATGATTTTGATATGAGAAAGAGATGATATGTACATCTTGCATACATACATTCATCATATGCATTTGAATGTACATTTATAATTATATGTTCTAATAAATCTTGTTAATGAATTGACTAAGTGTAATAAGTGTAACTATGAGCTTTAATTTATCCTAAGTTCAAGTGTCATATTTGTGGTTGGTTGTCACTAGTTATGAGTTCTGTTGTGATCATTGTTACTTATATTTGGTTTGCATATTTGTATAGTGTTGAGTTGAGCTATCCTATGATGCGTAACAGTACTTGTTGATGTATTGATGCTATATGTGCTCTTCTTTTTGTTGAGTGTATAGCTTGTTCTAGCATTTGAGATGAGACCTAGACTCTAGCAAGCAGTTGCGGACTTCCATTCAAGAGTGAGCACCATGACCGGAAATCCATTGAGTCTTCTAATTGGTGTTCATATCCCTTGTTTTGGGACTAAGACATTCTTGTATTTTATTTCATATTTTGGATAATCTTTTATTCATGATTTTGGACACTATTAGTTGTTCTTGTATGGTGACTTCAGATCTACAAGTTGTAATAAATAGAGAGATTCCGTACTCTATTCCATAGTTATAATATTGATTAAGTCGAATTTATTTTCGGTCAATTATTATTGTGTTTAATGACTTCAGAGATAAGAATTTGAGGTCTAATAACTTGTGTAGTGTCAGACTTATTTGGTATGTATTGGGATAGATGGTTCTCCCTCCATAGTGTTAAGGTGGGTGCCAATCATGACCATTTAGGTTGTGATACGAAAGAAAGTACCAGCAAGATTGAATATCGAGATTGTGATTAGTATATGGGTTGCGAACTCCCCATGGGTCCTCTCCTTGAGCTTAAACTCGGAAGGTATATAGAGAGAGTACATATGGTCATTGCATCCATCCCATCTCATTGTGTTGCATTGCATTGGACATCATTCATTTATATATTATGTATATATACCATGTTGATGTTAATTCTATTATTGTTGTAATTTTTTGTCTTGCTCTGCATGGGACTTTTCTGCTTGCAGGGTGTTTATTTCACTCATAACTTACTTTATTTGATTTAGTTGTTTGCTCTAGCTTGGTCATCCTATGATACCTACTGAGTACAAATGGACTGTACTCACTCCTACTTTTTGTACCCTTTTGGTGTAGATCCTGATGTGTCGTGGTTTCATGGCACTTTAGATGCTTAAAACAAGAAAAATATGCAATAACTCGGGTTAGTTTAGTTGGTATGATGTGTTTTCTGTTCTATATTGCAGCAAAATAGGTTTTTGGAGATAAAATGGACAAAGAGGAAGAATCATGAATGAGAACAAAGTATTTGAAGATGAAAGAGTCAATTCAGGACTAGAAGAGTGACTCACGACAGGACTCACGTCACATGAGTCAGCCTAAATGACGTAGGTCTGTGTCGTGGGTTGACTCCTGAGAGTTTATCAAATGACCTGATTTCCACGGCAGGGACTACATCACTTTAGTCGACCTACGTGACGTAGGTCCGTGTCGTGGGTTGACTCCCGAAGACCATGAAAAAGACTGATTCTCACGGCAGGGACCTACGTGATATGATTTGGTTTCACGATACCAAGTCACGGTACCATGGAAAAGTGCCGACTCTATTTTCCTATTTTGTTTAGCATAGGATTCACCTTGTATCTATAAATACCCTTTTATTTTTCTATGTTTGAGAGAGAGTCAGTACATTGTTTTGAGAGATATTTTTCATGATTTTTGAGTTCATAAACACATTATTAGTTTTGTAATCTTGGAACAAAAGTTATAAGGTTTTACTGATATTGAGATTTCAGAGTTTTCTTCTTATTGTGAGCTTACAATTATGTTTTCATCTTCTTGTGTTCTTGCAATCATGAGTAGCTAAACCCATCAACTAGGGTTGTGTGAACCATGAGGAATTAACTAAATGGGTTAAGAGCAAAGCAATCCTAAACCATTGTGAATGCACGTATTGTTATTATCTTTATTATAATTAATCTTCTAACTATTGCAAATGTTAGAAACTCGCCTGTATTCTAGACTTGCTCGAGAGATAGGTAGAGATGGGAAAAGATAATAACAATAGAGATTTGAAGCTATCAACCTTTATCTAATAACTTGATCTATAACAAGGATAGTTATCTGATATCCAGGAAAAAGGTTAGTAGTGTGACACTCGAAGACCTAGAGGAGAAGAGTGAAATTCGTCTAACCAAGGTCGAGAGGTGTTTAGATGAACTTATCTTGTTAGATTTTGGATGCAACACAGCGGGACAGTTTTGCCAGCACAAGTAACCAGTGGAGTTAAGGAATCATTGGGGATCACAGTCCTAGTGTATTTCTCATATTGATTATGAATCCGAAAATTGACAATCATTACTGTTACTACTTACTTATAAAACCCCTCAATTTTACTTACTTGTCAATTACACGACAAGCACTAGACATAATTTTGTCCTATTCCCTGTTGGATCGACCCAACCTAGTTGGGTTCTATATTTGGTACATCGACTTCATTATACTTTTTTGGAGGTATACTTTAGGCGACACCAAATTTTGGCAACGTTGTCAGGGAATACGGTTACGGAGTTTATTAGTTTGCTTTTTGGAGTTGATTGGTTTTATTTTTTTATACTTTTAAGAGCACACGCTGGTGTATTCACAACACTAGGAGTTAAGGCAATCCCCTGATTCCACTCGATAATGTGATAGAATGAACACTAAGAGCAAATCAAAGAATGGTGAATATCGATGGAGTTCAGAATCCCGCAGCTGCGGGAGATATTCATAACCAGCCAATTCAGCCAGTTGATCATAAAACTGCAAAACAAATCACTACTCGGTTGACAAGGGAAGAGCATGCCAGACAAGCTTCCCTTAGACAAGCATATAGAGACAATCGAGCAATGCAAGAGGTAGCACAGCTTTTGGCTAATGCTGAGGAGATACAACAAAGACTTAGGGTGCAACAACCACCTCAAATACCATATGTGCCAGTTTATAATGATCCCGAGGAAGAAGATGTGGCTTATTTTGAGCCGATTGAGACTGGTGCCATTATTCCACTAGACTTACCTCAGGGAACTAAGTTTGACATTACAAGTGCCATGATCCATCTACTTAACTTGAAATGTGTATTCGCGGGTCTTCCGACAGATGACCCGAACAGGCATGTGATGAACTTTGTGGGGGTCTGCACTTCTTATAATTTTCTTGGAGTTACCAAGAGACTATTCGATTGAGATTGTTTCCATTCTCTCTAATAAGAGAAGTGACTTTGTGGTTTGTTGAATTACCACGAGGCTCCATCACTACTTGGAAAGAGTTGAGAAATCAATTTCTGGAGAAATTTTTTCCACCCTCTAAGATACTACAATTGAAGGATGAGATTTACAACTTCAGACAACTATATTCTAAAGCACTTTATGAGACATGGCTAAGATTTAAGAAGAAGTTGCAGAATGTTCCAAATCATAGTATGAGTGGTAGAAGTTACTTGAGATCTTCTACAGGGCTTTAAATGCTAATACCGAGGTTGTAGCAGATACTATCATTGGTAGAGCATTTATGAGACTGACATGGGAACGAGCTTTAGAGATCTTAGATCATATTACTAAGACTAACCAATTATGGCATACTTAGGAGGTAGATACACCTGCTGGGTCATATCCTATTGGAACCTTAGCAACACAACGGGCTTTATATGAATTTGTATCTCAATAGGTCGCACAGTTGAGGACAAAAACTGGTTTACTAGCCAAGCAGATTTTGGCTAGAGGTACTGAGAAGGTGCATGCTGTAGGTTCACAAGGTAAAACACCTAGGCATGACGAGTATAAATCTGATGAGGAGGCTATGTACTTGGATCGAGAAGTGGCGTGTTTCCAAACCAAAGGCCAAGGGTCTAATCAAGACTCTTGGAACTCAAGGCAAGGGAATCAAGGTCAGAACTACTATAGAGACAATTACAAAAAGTTAGGATATAGAGACAGAGAACGAGATCGTGATGGAGACTGGAAATGAAAAGATGATTACAAAGAGAAGAGTGGTTCTTATGTTCCACCAGGGAACCGTGATGTTGACTATGGAAATTTATGAATGGAAACCCTTCTTAACAAATTGGTTAAAGGATCAGAAAACTAAGAAAATTGTTTGAAGGAAATTAGGGCAAATATTTTGAGAATAGGTCAAAAAGTTGAGTCTCACTCAACTGTAATAAAATAGTTGGAGCAACAGTTTGGGTAGATATCGGTGTCATTGAACCAACGTCAACCAGGCACTCTTCCAAGCAACACTATCAAAAACCTAAAGAATGATAGTAATTGCTTGGCCATCACTACTAGAAGTGGGAAGAGTATGGTAGACCCACCTATTCTTGCGGATAGTGGTAAGAAATATAGACTAGTGGTAGTTGATGAAGATGTTGAGTTGGAGCTAGGGAATTTAGCAGCAAATGATAATGCAGCTCAAAACCCCAAAAGTATTAATAAGAAAGTTGAATCTGAAAAGAGGCAGGAGAAGGAGGTTCCATAAGTTTTGAAAACTATCCCACGACCTCCTCCTCCCTTTCCTCAAAGGTTGAAAAAGAAGGCTGAGGAGGGTAAATACCAAAAATTTATTTCAATGTTGAAAGAGTAATTAGTAAATATCCCTCTAGTTGAGGCTTTAAAGCAGATGCCAGGTTACGCGAAGTTCATGAAAGATTTGGTGACAAAGAAAAGAACTATTAGTTTTGAGCCGCCAGACAATTTGCATCATTATAGTGCAGTTGCTTCACATTCCCTAGTTGAAAAGAAGGAAGATCTGGGAGCTTTTATAATTCCTTGTACTATCGGGTCTTACAACTTTGCAGAGGCACTGTGTGATTTGGGTGCTAACATTAACTAGTTTCCGCTAGCCGTTTTCAAGCAGTTAGGGTTGGGAACACCGAAACCAACTTCTATGAGGCTTCTTATGGCAGATAGAATTGTGAAAAAGCTCGTGGACATTTGATATGATGTTTTGGTGAAAGTTCCATCTTTCATTTTTTTTGCTGACTTTGTGATTCTTGATTGTGAAGTTGATTTCGAGGTTCCCATCATCCTGGGAAGACCATTCCTTGCTACAGGTTGTGCTTTGGTTGACATGGAAATCGGGCAGATGAAGTTCAAGTTGAATGATGAACATGTTACCTTCAATGTCTGTCATTCCATAAAGCAACTGAGAGATGTGCGAGTGATTTTTGCAATAGATACAGTTGAGAAGAGTGACATAGTCGTTCCTCTTAAAGAAAGGTTAGGAGTAGAAGCACTTGCAGCCGTGATTATGAATTTTTATAGTGATGGGATTGAGGAGTACGACAAGATGGTTGGTGCGCTAGCTGGTAGGGGATCATTCACTTATGCTCCAAAGAAACTTGATCTTGATCTGAACAATAGGATAACACCACTAGCTCATCCTTCCTTCATGGAGTCTCCAGGTTTGGAGCTTAAGGCTCTTCCATCTCATCATTGCTAAGCATTTTGGGGAGTCAATAACACTTTGCCCGTAATTTTTTCTACTGATTTAGCAGAATAACAGGTAGAGGTTCTGGTTTTGGTATTCAAGAAATTTAAGAGGGTCATTGGTTGGTCCATTGCTGATATTATCAGGATTCCACCCTATATTTGCAATCACAAAATTCAACTTGATCCTGAATGCATGCCGAGCATTGAGCGCCAACGTCGTCTAAACCCACCTATGCAAGAAGTTATGAAGAAAGAAATCATTAAGTGGTTATATGCGGGTGTGGTTTACCCTATTGTGGATAGCAAGTGGGTGGGCCTAGTGCAGTGTGTGCCAAAGAAGGGAGGAATCACTATGGTTCCAAATGACCAAAATAAATTTATCCCAATGAGGCTGGTAATCGGATGGAGTGTTTGTATGGATTATCAAAAACTGAATTCTAGGACCAAGAAAGACTATTTTCATATGCCCTTCATGGACCATATGTTAGACCACCTTGCTGGTAGAGGATGGTATTGTTTCCTTGATGGTTATTCGGGGTATAATTAGATTTTCATCGCTCCGGAAGACCAAGAGAAGACTACTTTCACTTTTCCATATGGGATGTTTGCGTTCAAGAGGATGCCTTTCGGGTTATGTAATGCGCCGGTAACTTTTCAGCTTTGCATGATGTCCATTTTTTAAGACATGGTTGAAAACACTATTGAGGTGTTTATGGATGATTTTTCAGTTGTGGGAGACTCTTTTAACGATTGCTTGGCTCACCTTGCTAAGGTATTCTTAAGATGCGAGGAGTGCAACTTGGTGCTGAATTGGGCGAAATGTCACTTTATGGTGAGTGAGGGTATCGTGTTGGGACATCGCATATCAAAAAAAAGGTATTGAAGTTGATAAGGCAAAGATTGAGGTGATTGAAAAGTTACCTCCACCTATCTCCGTGAAAGGAATTCGAAGTTTCTTAGGTCATGTTTGTTTTTATAGAAGATTCATCAAATACTTCTCGAAGATTACACATCCATTATGCAATATTTTAGAGAACCAGGTGAAGTTCTTATTTGATGAGGCATGCCTAAAAGCTTTTGAGTGTCTAAAAGGGAAATTGACTTCAGCCCCTATTATTGTCTCACCAGATTGGACTATACCATTTGAGGTTATGTGTGATGCTATCGGAGTGGCCTTGGGTGTAGTCCTTTCCAAAATCGTGAGAAGATTTTACATCCAATTTACTATGCTAGCAAAGCACTTAATCCAGCTCAAAAGAAATGCACTGTGATCGAACAAGAGTTGTTGGCGTTGGATTTTGCTTTCGAAAAATTTTGATCTTACTTGATTGGCACGAAGGTAATTGTGCATACAGACCACGCAGCACTTTGGTATCTTATGTCAAAGAAGGACGCTAAGACAAGATTGATTCAGTGGGTGCTTCTACTACAAGAATTCAGTCAAGGACTGAAAGGGAACCAAGAATCAGGTTGCTGACCATCTATCACTCCTTGAGGAGGAATCCATGCTTAAATTAAGGAATGATCTTGATATTGATGATACTTTTCCAAATGAGCAAGTGCTGGCAGCATCTCAAGACTTAATCCCTTGGTTTGCAGATTTTGCCAACTTTTAGGCAAGTGACCTAGTCCTGGAAGATATGTCGTATCAGCAGAGAAAGAGATTTATGCATGAGGTGATAAAGTTCTTCTGGGATGAACCTTATTTATTTAGGTTGTATGCAGATGGTATGATTCAAAGATGTATTCTGGAGGTCGAAATGATAAGTATTTTGGAAACATGTGATTCATCTCCAATTGGGGGTCATCATGGAGGTGCGAGGACTGCTCATAAGGTCTTACAATGCGGGTATTATTGGACCACCATCTATAAAGAAGCTCATGACTATGCTCGGGCTTGTGACCAATGTCAAAGACAAGGGAATATCTCACGCAGATACGAACTTCCTATGACAACTATCCTTGAGCTTGAATTATTTGTTGTATGGGGAATTGATTTTATGGGCCCGTTTATGAGCTCACATGGGATGAAATACATTTTGGTATCTGTGGACTATGTTTCTAAGTGGGTGGATGTGATTGTGCTTCCCAATAATGAAGGAAGAAGTGTCACGGCATTCTTGAAAAAGAACATATTTTTACGATTTGGTACACCCCGAGTAATCATTAGTGATGGAGGATCCCACTTTTGCAATCGATTGTTCAAAACCCTTATTAAAAATATGGTGTCAAACATAATATGGCCACACCTTACCACCCTCAAGAAAGCGGGCAAGTTAAGGTGTCAAATCATGAGATTAAGTCTATTCTGGCGAAGACGGTGAATGCCAATAGAACTGATTAGGAGAGAACATTGGATGATGCATTATGGGCATATCAAACTATATTCAAAACACCGATTGGTGCCTCACCATATCAATTAGTGTTTAGAAAATCCTGCCATTTGCCTGGTGAACTTGAACATAAGGCATTATGGGCATTGAAGAGGTTAAATCTAAACTGGTGTGAAGCGGCTAAATTGAGGGTAGACCAGATGAATGAGATGGATGAATTTCATCTATGGGCTTATGAAAGTACAGCACTTTATAAAGAAAAGATAAAACTGTATCATGACCAAAAGATTGAACGACGAGAATTTCACCCGGGGAGATTTGGTGTTGCTCTATAACTCCACGCTTCGCCTTTTTCCTTGAAAACTGTGGTCTAAATGGTCTGGACCATTCAATATTGTTGGTTTGTTCCCGCATAGAGCAATCGAGCTGAAAGGTGATGATAATGTTCTATTTAAGGTCAATGGGCAGTATGTATAGCACTATGTGGGAATCACGAAAGAAATAAGGACATGTGAGGAGTTTAGTCTTGATGAAGTCTGAGTAGTCAATCCTGTCATGTCATGTCGAGACGTTAAATCGAGCACTTTATGGGAGGCAACCCATAAGCTAGTTGGTGAAGTCTGAGTATCCAATTTAGCTATGTCGTGCTGCGATGTTAAATCAGGCGCTGCTTGGGAGGCAACCCAAGATCTGATTTAGTTGTGATCTGATTATTGGAGGATGCGGAGGATAAGTTAGCTAGAATTTAAAATATTGAACTGAAAATATTTAGTACAACCCACGACAGTGATTCACATGACGTAAGTTCATCCACGTGGCATGGGTTAGTACCGTGGAAGTCAGAAAAAATTATTCACATGCAGAACCCGACCCACCCAGGGACCCACATGACGTAGGTCAACCCACGTGGCATGGGTTGGTGCAGTGGAAACTAAACCCAATTTTAAATCTAAGATCTGACCCGACCCAACCCTAACATCATCCCTATTTTTGGAAATTCATCAAATCATCCACTTTAAATCATTTATCTCTCAAATTACCACATACCAACTCCGACATTCATCAATTTCCAACCACCATTTAGCCGACAATCATAAACCCCAACAATTTCCCCAATATTTTTCCTAAAATTCCCCAAATTTCCAAAACCCTAAAATCCCAAACCCAAACCAAATCAAATCCAAATCCAACCCACATTCGACCCAAACCCGACCCATTTGATTCGAAATGCCACAAAAATTAAACCCCAAGCATAGATATATGGGTTCATCTTTGAGAATCCAAACAAAAAACCCCGAGTTTAAGACAACATTACGCGATGAACCTTTTGGGTCAGATAAAAGTGGATCCGAGAAAGTGTTTGAGATTTCTCATGATGATTCTACACTTGTACCTCGCACAACAAGACTACAAACTAGGGTACAAGCTGTTTCCCGGGCTGTACTTCAGTCTATTCCATAGCCCCAGCAACCTGCCAAATCGATTGCTCCTAATCAGTCTTCTGATTCTGCCCCCTAGTCTGATGAGGAGATAGATGTTTCTGCAACTGGTGATGACCACGAGGATGATGCAACTGGGTTTGAAGATAATGTTGAAGGTACAGATGAGTCTGCGTCCAGTGAGAGTAGTACGGCTGATGGGAGAGCTTCTGTCTCCGATACTGGTGTCCAGGGTTTGACTACATCCTCACAAAGAGCATTGAATGCATGTCAGGCCATAGCTACGGTCCAAAGGGATGACATGAGGTGGTGTGCTGAAGGGATAAAAGACATTTATGATAGGGATGCCGAACCAACTGAGCGGGGTATATGGATAAGAAATATCACGTAGAAGGCTCGATAACGGATAGATGAGGTGAATGCACTGCCTGAGATAAAGACATTATTTGGTCGTAATGGATTTGGGTGGATCACGGAGCCTTTGGGCAGCTATAGTCGTGAGTTGTTCCATGAGTTTTATGTTTCATATACTACGTTGGTAGCATTGATTACACCTAATAAGGAGATATATCTGGACTAGCCACTACTGACTCATATTTTGGTTCGTGGTACTAGAGTTGCCATATCTGAGCGGACTATCCACCGATTCTTGTTTGGAGAAAAAAGGGAGCTTCCAATAACAACTGTTGAGTTTGATCACCACATGTATACGGTGAGAAAAAGGACTAAAATGAGTGATTCCAATCAGCGGTTGGAGTTACTGTGGTGGATTATAGGTTACATAGCGGAGGATGGTGCAAATGCTAGTTGGGTTGCTGGGAAGCTGGACATTAAGAAGTCCTCGCATCACTTTGCCGGACGATTTTGGTGGTCAATTGTAAGGCACCGTTTGGGTCCTACTAATGCTGATAATTCACTTACGCTTGATTGAGCAGTTCTGGTAGCGAGCATTCTGGCAGGTTATGACATTAACTTCTCTTGCTACATCATTGAGGAGATCTATGAGCGTGCTTTCTAAGATTTCACCAGCATCTCTTTTCCATGTTTGATCCAGGGGTTATGTAATATTGCTGGTGTGGCCTCTATGCCTATAGTTGATCATAATATTGAGGTGGCCCGCATTGATGATATAGGGTTGATGCAGTAGAGGGGGGCTAGCCCAGCTTTTTCGAGGAGGTCTCAACCGTCCACGTCATCTGGCACGACTCTTTTTATCGAACTGGGAGATAGAGAGGAGATGGTTAGTACTCCAGCACAGGTGAGTGTGCCTGAGACTATACGTGTACCTGTTGAGGGCACAGGCCCGGTGATTGATGAGGTTGCAGGCACTACAGTACCACCGCCCCCATCTGGTATGGTCTCAGTTCCGAGGGACTTTCTGCAGCAGTTGGTTGATAGGCAGATGCAGATGTTTGAGAGGCAGGCTCACACAGAGGAACAGATGGCTAAGTTGGTATCCTAGCATAAGCCATGGATTAAGACCATAGTAGATGCTGTAGAGGCCAGAGTTGAGACCCGTATGGCTGTGGCTATGGATAAATTTATGAGAGAGCTACACAGATGGATCAATATTTTTGAGACACGGATGGCTAACCAGATGAGTTCTATCCAGAGCACTGATATAGAAGGGTTAACACAGGAGGTGGATGCATTGATAGAAGAGGTTAGAAATTTGGCACTGAGCAACATCCCTATCATTCCACCTATTCCTGTTTCTTCCCCGATGAGTCCGACTTTTGAGGTGGATTTGTTTGCTGATGAAGAGCCTCCCATTGATAGAGGAAAATGGCCACGTAGTCCAGAGGGTCAGATTGATAGTGGAGATGAGTTCAAGAATGATCTACGAAGAGCGACTAAGACCTCCAAGGTAGAGTACCATACCAGTTAGATTGCTCATGAGCAGAGGGAATGGGGTGCATCCTCTAGACAGCCACCCCTTCCACCGGACGCACCTAGCATGGAGTCCAGAGAGCATATAGCTGATCCTATTTTGTAAGAGCCCATATTCGGTGCCTAGGGCATCGTATGTATATCCTCACTCCCTTATACTTATTATATTGATAGTTGTGCATTAGGGGAAATGCACTATTATTTAGTTGGGGTTGGGGGTACACTACCACTTGGGGTTTTTTGTTGTCGTGCTTTCTTTTCCCCCAAGTGTGCTATCATAGTAGAAACGGAATGTTCAGGTCTTTATTTATAGTATTTATGTGTTTTCATGATTAATTAGGATAAAAATAGGGGAACCTTAGTGCAGTCAGATTTTAAACGTATTTTGAATGATAATGATGCTTTTTGATTGTTTAAAGGACAGCCCTCCTGAGAATTTTGTTTTGAAATGTGTGTGTATTATGTTAGTTTATGACAGTTGTTGGATCTTGTTCTGGCATTAGTATTATAGGTAACATAACTATAGCTAGCAATTGGATGAACTGGATAGGTAGTAGTTGATAGTGTAACCATGTGCTATATGTGTGTGAGGTCATTACCTAGTTCACTATGTGTGTGTGATCACAAACTTGCCTGGTTAGTCTTGCCTAGGTTATAGGACAGTAGTGACAAAAGGATCATAAGCCGTTCTTGAATGAGTCCACTTTTAGCCTAAATGTCCGACCAAAATGAAATTAATACCCCTTGATCCCGATTTTGAGCCTTAATTGACCTATTTTTTTCATTAGCCTATTCACATTCCCATTTTGACTTACAATGAACCTGTATTGGCCCTAGTTCCTCCTTGGACATTGTGTACCTCAACTCAGGGAAATCGCCTCTGTTGAGGGTGGCTATTATAGGGTTGCATAGTTTAATTTGGGTATGAAAAAGAGGTTAGTAAAAGAAAAAGAGAACAGATTTGGGTGTGAAAACAAAAGAGTGAAATAAATAAATAAAAATTACAAAAAGAGAAAAAGAAAAAAAAATCTGTTTTGAAGAAAATCACACCCAAAATCTAAAAATAAAAGGAGAATAAGGGAAAATAAATGGAGAATGGTTGGAAAGTGGAGCCAAAAATAGTGTAGTGTCAAGGAGGGTTGAGTCACTATATCCATATGTACCATATCTGTCCCCAAGCCTACATTACAAGCCTATGGAAGTCCTATAGTGATCCTATTCCAACTGTTCAAAAAACTAAGGCATAGAAAATAAGGGCAAGCTTATGGTACTTATCGCACACTGTTTGAACTTATTTGTGAGAAAGAGTGTTTTGACCCAGTCCCTACTCTTATATTCAGTAGTATACTATGAGTGTAAGCGACTTCTTTGTTGTTGAGAGTACATGGGTAGCATTGTTAGCTGCTATTTGTTCGGATAATGTCATTTGCATATATGCTTAGTTGTTTGTTCATAATTTGATGCCATCACTAGATCCCTTCTGTGCCATGATAATATGCTACATGTATACATATCTTTGTTTTGATTTACAAATAGGAGGGGTCGGAGAAGTTTTGGTGCCAAAAGCAATAAGTCGACTGTTGTAGGTATCTTAGGTTTCTCTTAGTTAAGCATCGTATGTGTTTGTTTTGTTTTGTTTGCCTGAGGACATGCAAACTTTCTAAGTTGAGGGTGTTGATGTGTCGTTGTTTCATGGCACTTTCGATGCTTAAAAGAAGTAAAATATGCAATAACTCGGGTGTGTTTAGTTAGTATGATATGTTTTTTGTTCTATATTGCAGGAGAATAGATTTTTGGAGGCAAAATGGACAAAGAGGAAGAATCATGAACGAGAACGAAGTATTTGAATATGAAAGAGTCAAGTCAGGACCAGAGGAGTAACTCACAACAGGTCTCACGTCACGCGAGTCGACCTACGTGATATAGGTCCATGTCGTGGGTCGACTCTTGAGAGTTTGTCAAGTGACCTGATTTCCACGGCAGGGCCCACGTCACGTGACTCGACCTACATGACTTAGGTCCGTGTCTTGGGTTGACTCCTGAAGATCATGAATAATCCTGATTCTCATGACAGGGACCCACGTGATGTGACTTGGTTCCACGATACCAAGTCATGGTACCGTGGAAAAGTGCCGACTCTGTTTTCCTATTTTGTTTAGGATAGGATTCACCTTGTATCTATAAATACCCTTTTATTTTCCTATGTTTGAGAGAGAGTCAGTACATTATTTTGAGAGATATTTTTCATTATTTTTGAGTTCATAAACACATTATTGGTTTTGTAATTTTGGAACAAAAATTCTAGGGTTTTATTGATATTAAGATTACAAAGTTTTCTTCTTATTTTGAGTTTACAATTGTGTTTTTATCATTGAATTCTTCTTGTGTTCTTGCAATCATGAGTAGCTAAACCCATCAAATAGGGTTGTGTGAACCATAAGGAATTAATGAAATGGGTTAAGTGCAAAGCAATCCTAAACCGTTGTGAATGCATGTATTGTTATTACCTTCATTATAATTAATTTTCTTACGGTTGAAAACGTTAGAAACTTGCCTGTATTCTAGACTTTCTCGAGAGAGAGGTAGAGATTGGGAAAAGGGAATAACAACAGAGATTTGAAGCTATCAACCTTCATCTAATAACTTGAGACGTAACAGTGATAGTTATATGAGATCCAGGACAAGGGTTAGTAGTGCGACACTCGAAAACCTAGAGGAGAAGAGTAAAATTTGTCTAACCAAAGTTGAGAGGCGTTTAGATGAACTTATCTTGTTAGATTTTGGATGCAACCCAGCAGGGCTGTTTTGCCAGCACAAGTAACCGGTAGAGTTAAGGAATCATTGGGGATCACAGTCCTAGTGTATTTCTCATATTGATTATGAATCCAAAAATCAACAATCATTATTGTTACTACTTACTTATAGAAACCCCCCAGTTTTACTTACTTGCCAATTACGCGGACAAGCACTCGGCATAATTTCATCCTATTCCCTGTGGGATTGACCCCAATCTAGTTGGGTTCTATAATTGGTACATCTATACTTTTTTGGAGGTATACTTTGGGCAACACCGGATCCTAGTTTGAGCACTACCTGTGGATAGAGTTTGTGCAGTTCTAAAGTTGTTGGATTCATGGTGAGCTCCCCATCCGGAGAATCATCCCGGCTTCACAAAAACAACAATAACAACAACATACCCAGTGTATTCCCATAAAGTGGGGTCTGGGAGGGTAAGATGTACACAATCCATACCACTACCTCGAAAGAAGTAGAAAGGCTATTTCCGATAGACCCCTGGCTCAGGACAAATAATAGTATAAGAAAAACATAAAAACAACAAACAAAAAAGGATAACACACTAATAGAAAATAAAAGAAATAGGACACCCACATAGTAATGCAATACACAATCTATCCAGAAATACCAAACATCACGAAAACACCACGAACAAGAAACTACAAGACACAACATAACACTATGACTACATGCACAGAAGCAAACAAAGGACACCTTCCTACTAGCCAGGACGCACTCCTACCCACTAACCGGCTACCTTAATTTGCTCCCTCCACACCATCCTATATATTCTATTCTATTTATATCTTTACTTTATTTTAAAGATAGATACTTTACTTGTATTTAGTGTCTGTTATAGAGAACTCTTGCTCATAACACTATTTCTTAGGGATTTTGAGATGTATGTCTAGATATTGAGTCAGTATTGATGTCGTTTTGACTTTATTCTAAATTCTTGAGTTTTTAGTTCATTATTTGATCTTCCTTGCAATTTATTCTATCTTTATGTTGGGCTTACTAGCCAAGGTTGGGTTGGGCTAGGTGCCATCATGACCTTGGAATTTTGGATTGTGACACTTTCTTTGAGAACGGGAACAATGATGCTATGACAAACCACAAGAGTTCAAACATTCTGGGAGCTCAAAATGTTGCATCACTATCACAAGTTGAGCATCCATGTATTGTTAAGTTATCCATAATTATTTCTAAATTCTAAAGAATCTTCTCGTATATTTCAGGTCGTAAGGAGGAGTATAGAAATAATCCTATGTTGGGAATAACAAGAGGACAACACTTTATCAGAAACTCAGTACCACATCGCTGTCAAAAGCTAGGAAGCCTGGTTTCATCAATCCATTCGCTATTACTTTGTAACTCTAAAAGGAATTCCTTGATTTTTGAAGGTCATGCTAAAAGGATAACCCCACCAAGCCTTTGATATAAAAAATTAATAAACATATGGTAGTTTGCCAAGAACAATAGAACGGGGCAAGTTCGCCCCGAACAACAGGACTGGGCATGTCTGCCCCTGAACAATAGGATAGGGCAAGTCCTACCCAAATAATAGGATAGGGAAAGTCCCTCCCTAACAATAGGATAGGGACGTCTGCATAAAATAATAGGACAAGGAAAGTCCACACAAAATAATAAGATAGGGAAAGTCCGCCTGAACAACATGACAGGGTATGTCTGCTCCAAACAATAGGACAGATAGGACAGTCCACGCAAAATAAGAGGATAGACAAGGTTTTTCCCCACCAAACGGACGCTATTATATTATAATTACCTCACCAGTCAAAGGCTTTTAAAATACACTTGCTTCACCAGTTAGAAACCTCTACATCGGGAGACACTTCTCCTATCAAAGCCAATATTATGTTCACTCTACGTGACAGCGACGTCAACACTTATTTGAATACCTACTCTCTACTTTTTACATGAATATTTTAATTTTTAATTTTTGAACTGCGATAGGTACTTTTTTTTACCCTTTTACCTATTTTTGCAGGTCAACAAATTACAAGATAGAACTATCTTTTAAGCAACAAATTAGGGCAAGCTAGAAGAATGTCAAGCATCCCTAGCTACTTCAAGGATTCATTCACAAAATGTAACTCGACTCATTTAGATTTGATTATGTATTTCATAGCTCTTTTATATCTTAGTGTCATCACAACTCAAAACTGGGTAATTTTAAGAAGTCCATGATCATTTTCCCGAAAATCCTCGATAGAAATTGCTAAGGTAGCATTTCTCATTCCAAGCTATCTTTTAGAACTACAACTGGCCTGATTGTCGTCTCCTTCAAGAATATGTAGCTATCTCATATTCGAGCATGGTCGTACTCACTTTATTCATGTGGAAAAAAAAATCTTCTCATTTTTTTCCATAAAAGAAACAATGTCATCATAATTCCATATTCGGGCGTATTTTGAGAGTCTATCAAAATTTGTTGTAGCTTTGCCTTCCTAAACTACATATTTCCTGGTTTCTTGTGAAACTCGAGATATGTAGGTAGCTCAAAAGTCAGAGCTCAGCCATACCCCCACCAACCAAACCTCTTCTCAAACTAATTATGGCTTATTTTTTGTAAAGACTGCGATATGTAGGCAACTTAAAAACTGAAGTTTGGTTGTAATCTTCCAAACCCATATCTCAGTTGAGACCAAATTGGCTACTAAATAAACTTATTTCCCAAAGACTCTTACATCATCTCTAGTCAAACAGAGACAGTTATTGACATCCAATTTTTGCTCGTCTTTTTACTTCAATTCATTTTTCTATGCTTCTTAGTCTTAAATAATTTAATAAAATAAGTTTGTTATCTCCCACTACCTTATTTTTGAATATTTTAATTAAAATTAGTTTATTACTTTTTATATTAAAATCACACAAAAATATTTTGATACATGCATCCATATTTTTTAATTATTTTTTCACTATATTACTATTATATTTTTATTACAAAATTATTCAAGTTAAATATGTAAACTAGATTATTTATATACGTATATATAATTGAAGATTAATTACGATAAAAGAAGCATTGTTAAATTAATTTAGTGGAAAAAAGTAGAAATTGTGGACATAAAAATTTTTGTTTGGGGTAGTTACAAATTCACAATTGATGGTCGTATTTATTTGGGTAAATGACGTCAACAGTCAAACATAAGGGGACTATCGACATAAGTCCACTTAAATTTAAATTAATTACACAAAACCACTTCCTTTGCCCAACATGTGTGTATCTTAGGTTTAAGATACTCTTTCCCTTTTTTTAGGCTGGATATTTATTGGTGTATCTTTCGTCCCCTTTCCTCGGCTATTTCTTCCCATTTCTCTCCCATATTTCACGAATTTATCCCCCCTCCCCTCACATCCATCTACAACTTCCACCATTAGAGAGGTTGGCAACCATTCTCATACAGTATTTATCTCATCTATTTTCTATTTACAAGTCCATTTCATCTATTTAACACTTTTTTATCTCTAATTTATGTACTGTTTAGGGATTTCTTAGCCAGCTTCCTCCAAGGGATAGAATGACTAGAGGTACAAACACTACCAGTGATTTTATTTTTGAAGCCCCTTCATTTGATTTTACAGGTACTTCGGCTACAACAGTTGCTGCTAAAGCAGTGGTTATTTCTAAAATAGTACTCAAGAATAGATCAAAATTGAGGAATGATCATGTCAAAATGCAATAATTGGGGGAGAAACTACGCTTAAGGAAGCAAAAAAAATGTAAACAACATAAGCAGGATGTACCATCCAAAGAAGATGTCGAACCATCCAAAGGAGTTGTTGAGAAAGAGAATGATTCTACAAAAGAGGTACAATTTATTTTGAGGTTTGTGTATCTTATACACATTTTATCATATTGTTTGAAGCCTTTCTATCTTATGTGGTATGTAATTTTAGATATGTGTATCTTATTCACATTTATATGTGATGGACTGTTGGACATGCAGTTGTTAAGGTGTGTATCTAGAGGTTCAGGCCTGCCTATCTTATCTGTATTTTCACTTCTGGTGTATCTTAATCACATTTAGATGTGTGGGATAGTTGGACATGCAATTGATGATGTCTGTGTATCTAGAGGTTTTATGTCTGTGCATCATACAACTATTTTGTGTATGTGTATCTTAGAACATTTTTTTGTCTTGGCTTCGATCATACACAAGAACTTAAATATTTTGTGACTATACCGCCAACTCACAATCTTTACATGAGTTATGGATCATTGACTAACTTTGTCAGTATGCTCGGCGTTGTCTATAGATCAACTTTCAATTTTTGGAAGACGTGTGTTTGAATTTATTTGAATATGTTGACATGTCATTTCTAGGAACAAAAGGCTCGGTGTTTTATAACACGTGAACTAATGTATCCTAATGACAAAGAGTTATTTATTAGTGTCAATGGAACCGTTCTTAAGTTCTCAATTAAAGAGTTTTCTTTAATTACTGGGGTGAATGCACTGAAAGTTTAGAGGACCCTAAATTCATAAATATCGGGGGTAGTAGGCTGCAACAAAAATATTTTCGAAGGCTCAAAGATGTAAAACAGGTGAACCTGATTGAACGTTTTGATGAAAAGAGGTGGGGGACTAACAATGAAGATGTTGTTAAGATTTCTATTGTATACTTTATTCACAAGTATTTGTTTTCTCAGCAAAATGTGGCCAACATTCCTGTTAGGGATTTTTATCTTGTGGACACTTGCAAATACAAAAGATTTCCATGAGGGGCGAGAATTATTTGATCTATTGGTTTAATCTTTTAGGCAGAAGATAGACTCCACTAAAAAATGTATTGTTTGATTGGATTCCAATACGTTTTTCAAATATGAACTTTTGATTGTTGCTCCCAAGTTGACGAGGACTTAGCGATTCAGGAAAATAAACTCATCCCAAGGATACTTAATTGGATTGTTGTTAAGGATTCCACTAATTATCTAGAACTCATCAATGGAATATTTAGAAACAAAGGCAACCAGGTAACTTGACATGAATGTAGATAGATGATTGTGTATCTTGCAATAATTGTGGCTTAGTATTTATGATTCTGTATCTTAGTACCTGTGTATCTATGTATATGTGTCTAATTTTTTTGACTGTGTAACACCCCGTACATGTTCGGACCTAGTTGATTACCATAACATTAATGGAATTATTTAAACATGGGAGTTTTGAGGAATTATACATCAAATGTGATGGGTCAAATTAATCTTGAGTCATTGGGCTCAATTAAGGCCCAAAAAGACACAAAAGACATGGCCCAAATGAAGGGGAAATGATCCATTCTTATTTTGACCAAATCAACACATTAATTATTGACCAAGATATGGATAAAGATGACCATTAAGGGTCTATATAAGGCACCAAAAATCTGATATTTATTCATTTGATTACACATGCCAAAATCTAGAAATTTCCACAACATTCTATCAACTCAAACCCTAAGCTATCTTCCTCTTGGGACAAGATCACTACTAGGAAAGCTTTGGTAAGTGATTATGCTTATGATTTAATATATTATATTCATGTAATATGGTGTAGATCATGCTGGTTATGTTGGTGAAGTGTGAGAAGTTCACTATATGTGAAACAATTTACGTTTGCTTAATCGGTGAAGGTTTTTGCCTTGTAAACTTGAAAATGGACTTGTGGTCTTGAAGGAAGTGAACTTTATGGGTTCAATATTGACATGTAAGATGTTATTATATCCCCAAATTGTTTTATTCTTATACATAATGTTTGGAATTGTTATTGCAAAATTGTGCAAGGATTTGGTGGTGCATTTAAGGAAAAGGGTGGTTTTGGTGATGTTCATGTGTGTTGTGGAACCATGGCTGAGTGTTGGCATCCAATATGATCTAAATTATGTCAATATAAGTTTAGTTATGATCATGGACCATTCATTGCATAAAAAGACCCAAAAGAGGCCCTTTTTGGCAGAAACGGGCACCCGCCCTCACAGACAAAGCACCTGCGGGCGCAGGTGACTCTGGCTACTGCCAAAGGTCACCTGCGGATACATTTCATCCACCTGCGGTCGCAGGTGGCTTAGCAGGTTGGGCCAGAACCACGATTCGGTTTTTTTTGCATCTCTTTGACCCTCCGAAACCCCTATACCCTTCATGGATGCAATTATCAACTTATGGTACCTTTTAAATGACTATAAAGGAGTATCCCGGAGGTATTTTTAATGGTATAAAATATGGATTGTTGTTAATGTGTTATTGTGAAAGCTATCGAGGGACTTGATGGAGAAAAGGTAACGTAGTGTTAATGAGGAAGTGTAAAGGGTAAACTTGGTGTGAAATGTTATTGGTTTATGATTTCTTGGTCAATGTGTGGAATGTTATGGTATTTTTGGTATGGTGATGCAATAAATGGTATCGTAAGAGGGAAAAATGACGTTATACGACAGTCACGTAATTCATTGTCGTCGTATGCACTTTTAAGGTAATTGGTTGTTAACATGAGCTTCGTTATGAACTTCTGTTGTAGAGTGACACATAAGGAAGGAACTGTATTGTTGTATTAACATCTAGGACGGTATATTAATATTGATATCATAAGGTATGTAAGGTTACTCTTTCTGTATCCTTCTGTAGTATATTGTTCATATTGACGGTGTACTTATTCCATTCCGAAATGACCAAAGGTCTCATCTCAGGTTGTTATCTATTGTTAAGTCACATATTCCTCATTCATTAGTCATTGTTGTTCTTGTGTTGCATAGTTATGTACATAGGTCCAAAGTCTCAATAATGTTATGTTCCAAAGCTTCTAACAATGTTATGACTATAGAAGTATCAATCTCTCACAAACAAAAGTGTCAATCTCTCATAAGTGAATGTGTTAATCTCTCATAACTGAATGTATCAGTCTCTTATAAATGAATGAATCAATCTCTCGCAAGTGAAGTAACGAATCTCTCAAAAGTAAGAAATAAAGTAATGCATTTATGGTCTAATGTTTGAGAACTGGGATGACTCAAAGGGGCACATAAGCCTAGCTCGAGCGAACCCTAATACTACCCACCAAAAGCTGGATGACCACCCACAATAAAGTGGATGCCTACCAAATGGTGGATGACTACCCACCGATAAGGTGGATGACCATAATAACCCACTAATAAGGTTGATGACTAATAATAATGATGACGAACATAAAGCAAGGAAAGAAATCTCTTGAATGAAGGTGTATATGAAAAATATTATATGGATGATTGATCGAAAATGACAATAACAAAAACAATGTACATGATTCCACATATAAAATGATGATTATCCATATAGAGTATTTTCTTATAATTATTTTCATTGAAGTTCTTATTAATTGATCCAGTTTCTTAGGAGCTTTACATACTCAGTACATTCTTCGTACTGACCCGCTTGGGGGGGCTTACTTTAATTACTGCAGGAACAGGTGCTAGTAGACCTCCACTGTAGGCTACGATTCATCCGCGGATAATTGGTGAGCTCCAGTTGGTTCGGGGCTTTTCGAGTCATATGTGTTCATGGTTTTGGTATTGTAAATATTGTATAAAGCGGGGACTTGTCCTGACTGTAGGTTGGTTATGTACATGCATTGGTTAGAGGCTTTGTAGACCTATGTGGGTATATGAACGTAAAATATATATGTCCATTTTGACTTAATGGCCCAGACGGCAAAGTTACACACAAGTATGTATCACATGTTCCATGATTTCCGCTATTAGCATTTTATGTCCTTATGTGGTGTTGATGTTTCTAATGACATGCATATGAAAGGATAGGAGTAAAGATTGGTTCTCTCGGGCCTTATCGGCTTTGGGTGCCAGTCCGCCTCAATGGGATTTGGGGCGTAACAAAAGTGGTATCAGAGCAGGTCATCCTAAGGGTGTATACAAAGCCGTGTCTGAGTAGAGTCTTGCTTATGGATGTGTTGTGCACCACATTTATAAGTAGGAGGCTACGGGACATTTAGGAGTTGTTTCTTTTCTTTATTTTTAGATCGTGCAATAGAGCCAATGTTGTAAGTTAAATCGTATCTGACCATGGACTTGGTTTTCTTATTTATAGTAAAATGCCGATCATAAGACGAGGTAGAGGCAAAGGTAAGTAGGTAGATATTCCTACTGGAGAAAGAATGAGTAAATCACCACCTAACCAAGCTAGTCAAGGTGGGGCTGATCTTATTGGGATGGAAATGATAGATTTTAATGTTGTAATGGGTATGAATTGGTTGACATCTTGTTATGTCACGTGGATTGCCAAGCTAAGAGACTACATTTCCATTTCCACAAAAGACTGTCCTTGAATGGAGGGATATTTCCTATCTTGAAGTAAGGAAATGATGTCCAAAGTGTACATATGTCACCTAGAAAGACCTAGTAATGTCTCTGTGGGGGTACACCAGTGTTGTTTATACAAAATAAAGATGGCACATTGAGAATGTGTATTGATTTCCGGCAAATGAATAAGGCAACAGTTAAGAATAAATGTCCCCTCCCTAGAATTGATGATTACTTAACCAATACTTCTCAAAGATTGACTTGAGATCGAGTTATCATCAAGTAAGGGTCGAAGAAAAAAAAATATATACCCGAGGCAGCTTACTGAACACGTTATGGTTACTATGAATTTCTAGTTATGCCATTTGGGCTAACAAATATACCAACAGTTGTTAGGGATTTGATGAATAGGGTGTTCAAGACACTTTTAAATGTGTATGTGACCATGTTTGGGGACAATATTCAAAATCACAAGAGGACCACGCTAATCATTTGCAACAAGTGTTATAGAAGTTTTCTAAATGTGAATTTTAGTTACAATCCATAGCGTTCTTGGGTCACATTGTATAGGATGAAGGAATGAAGGTCGATACGCAAAAGATAGAAACGATGAAAAATTGGCTGGGGCCTATGATGCTTACAAAGATTCATCTTCTCCTTGGGTTGGCTGGTTATTATAGGAGAATTACTGAAGTATTTTCTTCTATCCTTGTACCCTTAACAAATCTTACACACAAGGCAATCAAGTTCCAGTGGAGTGATGCATGTGAGAAGAGTTTCCAAGAGCTGAAAGATAAATTAACTTTCACACCAGTTTTAAGTATTTTTCAAAGGCACAAAATGTTATGCAGTGTGTTGTGATACTTCCGAGGTTGGCCTTGGATGTGTATTGATGTCGCAGGATAAGGTAATAGCGTATGCCTCACGACAGTTACGACCACATGAGTGAAATTACCCAACACATGACCCTGAACTAGTAGCTATTATATTGCTTTAAAGAAATAGTGTTACTATGTGTAAGGGATTCATGTTGACATATATACTGAGCATAAGAGTTTGAAACATATCCTTAAGTCGAAGTACTTAAATCTAAGGTAGCGAAGGTGGCTTAAACCATTAAAAGATTATGATGTTGGTATCTTGTAATATCCAAGTAGAGCAACCGTGGTAGCTGATTTATTAAGCTGCAAAGCAGTAGGAAGTACTAATGGCCAGCTCGCAGAGAAGAAAGATGTAGTCAAGAAATCTCCATTTGAAACTCCATATGAAAGAATTGTCGTGAACAGTGTGGTAGAATCTTCATTTGTAGCTGAGAGAAGCAAAAGCAGTATGTAAATCCTATTTCCTTTCAGTTAAAAAAAAAAGAACGTACAATAAAGTTCGTAAAAAGGTACTTGAGCTTACATAAGGAAGGAATACTTAAATATCGAGGAAGATGATGTATACCAAATATATTTGACTTAAGAAAATCAAAGTACGTTATTTACGGTATTCTATTTAATCTGGGGCAATCAAAGGTACCATGACGTGAAGGAAATGTATCGGTGAGGCAATATAAAGAAAAAGAACATTGCAGAATCGGTAGCTCATTGTTCAAATAGTCAACAGGTAATAGTAGAGCATTACAAATCTGGAGGTTATGTGCCGATATTAGAAGAAGAGAATTAAAATTTGCCATAGGTGAGTAGGTGTCTTTGAAAGTGTCACCGGGGTAATGGGATTTTGAAAGAAAGAAAAAAATTGGTCATATGAATTATAACTACCCCAAGAGCTCTCCACGGTCATTTAGTAGCTTGTGTTCGATGCTTTGAAAGTGTGTAGGAGAGCCATCTTATATTACCCCCATTGACGATGTACAAGTTATGGAGGATCTCATATATAAAGAGGTACCTATTGCTATTCTAGATCAATAAGTGAAAGGATTAATAAATAAATAATGTAGTTTCCATAAAGGTACAATGTAGGGATCGACAAGTAGAAGAAAGCACGTGGGGAGCCAAAGAAATGATAAAGTCGAAGTACCCGTAATGGTTTCAAACGGGAGAGAAAGTTCAAGGTGCGGAATCGGAGACATAACCAGGAAGTATCTAGAAGCATTATGTGTATATTTATATATATGTTAATATAGAGATGCATTGGATGTGCATGAGACGATGCCATTAACATTCGAGGACGAATGTTTCTAAGGGGGGAAGAATGTAACACCACGTACATGTTCAAACCTAGTTGATTACCATAACATTAATTATTTAAACATGGGAGTTTTGAGGAATTATACATCAAATGTGATGGGTCAAATTAATCTTGAGTCATTGGGCTCAATTAAGGCCCAAAAAGACACAAAAGACATGGCCCAAATGAAGGGGAAATGATCCATTCTTATTTTGACCAAATCAACACATTAATTATTGACCAAGAGATGGATAAATATTACCATTAAGGTTCTATATAAGGCACCAAAAATCTGATATTTATTCATTTGATTACACATGCCAAAATCTAGAAATTTCCACAACATTCTATCAACTCAAACCCTAAGCTATCTTCCTCTTGGGACAAGATCACTCCTTGGATAGCTTTGGTAAGTGTTTATGCATATGATTTAATATATTATATGCATGGAATATGGTGTAGATCATGTTCGTTATGTTGGTGAAGTGTGAGAAGTTCACTAAATGTGAAACAATTCACGTTTGCTTAATCGGTGAAGGTTTTTGCCTTGTAAACATGAAAATGGACTTGTGGTCTTGAAGGAAGTGTACTTGATAGGTTAAATATTGAAATATGAGATGTGATTATATCCCCAACTTGTTTTGTTCTTCTACATAATGTTTGGAATTGTTATTGCAAAATTGTGCATCGATTTGGTGGTGCATTTAAGGAAAAGGGTGGTTTTGGTGATGTTCATGTGTGTTGTGGAACCATGGCTGAGTGTTGGAATCCAAGATGATCTAAAATATTTCAAGAGAAGTTTAGTTATGATCATGGACCATTCATTGCATAAAAAGACCCCAAAGAGAACCTTTTTGACCGAAACGGGCACCCGCCCTCGCAGACGAAGCACCTGCGGGCACAGGTGACTTTGCAGGTGCCTATGGCTACTTCCAAAGGTCACTTACGGATGCATGTAGCTTCATATGTTGGGACAGAACCCTGATTCGGTTGTTTTTGCATCTCTTTGACCCCCCGAAACCCCTATACCCTTCATGGATGCAATTATCAACTTATGGTACCTTTTAAATGACTATAAAGGAGTATCCCGGAGGTATTTTGAATGGTATAAAATATGGATTGTTGTTAATGTGTTATTGTGAAAGCTATCAAGTGACTTGATGGAGAAAAGGTAACGTAGTGTTAATGAGAAAGTG
The DNA here is from genome assembly GCA_031232105.1 of Capsicum rhomboideum. Lineage (NCBI taxonomy): Eukaryota > Viridiplantae > Streptophyta > Magnoliopsida > Solanales > Solanaceae > Capsicum > Capsicum rhomboideum. Next base: position 48,150,228 of record CP124716.1, on the reverse strand, counting down.
TAAAGGGTAAACTTGGTGTGAAATGTTATTGGTTTATGATGTCTTGGTCAATGTGTAGAATGTTATGGTATTTTTGGTATGGTGATGCAATAAATGGTATCGTAAGAGGGCAAAATGACGTTATACGACAGTCGCGTAATTCATTGTCGTCGTATGCACTTGTAAGGTAATTGGTTGTTAACATGAGCTTCGTTATGAACTTGTGTTGTAGAGTAACACGTAAGGAAGGAACTGGATTGTTGTATTCAAATCTAGGACGGTATATTAATATTGAGATCATAAGGTATGTAAGGTTACTCTTTCTGTATCCTTCTGCAGTATATTGTTCATATTGACAGTGTACTTATTCCATTTCGAAATGACCAATGGTCTCATCTCAGGTTGTTATCTATTGTTAAGTCACATATTCCTCATTCATTAGTCATTGTTGTTCTTGTGTTGAATATTTATGGACATGGGTCCAAAGTCTCAATAATGTTGTGATCCAAATCTTCTAACAATGTTATGACTATAGAATTATCAATCTCTCACAAACAAAAGTGTCAATCTCTCATAAGTGAATGTGTTAATCTCTCATAACTGAATGTATCAGTCTCTTATAAGTGAATGAATCAATCTCTCGCAAGTGAAGGAACGAATCTCTCAAAAGTAAGAAATAAAGTAATGCATTAATGGTCTAATGTTTGAGAACCGGGATGACTCAAAGGGGCACATAAGCCTAGCTCGAGCGGACCCTAATACTACCTACCAAAAGGTGGATGACCACCCACAATAAAGTGGATTCCCACCAAAAGGTGGATGACTACCCACCGATAAGGTGGATGAATACCCACCGATAAGGTGGATGACCATAATAACCCACCAATAAGGTGGATGACTAATAATAATGATGACGAGCGTAAAGCAAAGGAAAGAAATCTCTTGAATGATGGTGTATATGAAAAATATTATATGAATGATAAGGATATGAATGATTGATCGAAAATGACAATAACAAAAGCAATGTACATGGTTCCACATATAAAACTATGATTATCTATATAGAGTATTTTCTTATAATTATTTTCATTGAAGTTCTTATGAATTGATCCAGTTTCTTATGAGCTTTACATGCTCAGTACATTCTTCGTACTGACCCGCTTGGGGGGGCTTACTTTAATTGTTCAGGCACAGGTGCTAGTAGACCTCCACTGTAGGCTACGAGTCATCCGCGGATCATTGGTGAGCTCCAGTTGGTTCGGGGCTTTCCGAGTCATATGTGTTCATGGTTTTGGTATTGTAAATATTGTATAAAGCGGGGACTTATCCTGACTGTAGGTTTGTTATGTACATGCATTGGTTAGAGGCTTTGTAGACCTATGTGGGTATATGAACGTAAAAGATATATGTCCATTTTGACTTAATGTCCGAGACGGCAAAGTTACACACAAGTATGTATCACATGTTCCATGATTTCCGCTATTAGCATTTTATGTCCTTATATGGTGTTGATGTTTCTAATGACATGCATATGAAAGGATAGGAGTAAAGATTGGTTCTCTCGGGCCTTATCGGCTTTGGGTGCCAGTCCGCCTCAATGGGATTTGGGGCGTAACAAAAGTGGTATCAGAGCAGGTCATCCTAAGGGTGTATACAAAGCCGTGTCTGAGTAGAGTCTTGCTTATGGATGTGTTGTGCACCACATTTATAAGTAGGAGGCTACGGGACATTTAGGAGTTGTTTCTTTTCTTCATTTTTAGATCGTGCAATAGAGCCAATGTTGTAAGTTAAATCGTATCTGACTATGGAATTGGTTTTCTTATTTATGGTAAAATGCCGATCACAAGACGAGGTAGAGGCAAAGGTAAGTAGGTAGATATTCCTACTGGAGAAAGAATGAGTAAATCACCACCTAACCAAGCTAGACAAGGTGGGGCTGATCTTATTGGGATGGAAATGATAGATTTTAATGTTGTAATGGGTATGAATTGGTTGACATCTTGTTATGTCACGTGGATTGCCAAGCTAAGAGACTACATTTCCATTTCCACAAAAGACTGTCCTTGAATGGAGGGATATTTCCTATCTTGAAGTAAGGAAATGATGTCCAAAGTGTACATATGTCACCTAGAAAGACCTAGTAATGTCCCTGTGGGGGTACACCAGTGTTGTTTATACAAAATAAAGATGGCACATTGAGAATGTGTATTGATTTGCGGCAAATGAATAAGGCAACAGTTAAGAATAAATGTCCCCTCCCTAGAATTGATGATTACTTGACCAATACTTCTCAAAGATTGACTTGAGATCGAGTTATCATCAAGTAAGGGTCGAAGAAAAAAAAATATATACCCGAGGCAGCTTACTGAACACGTTATGGTTACTATGAATTTCTAGTTATGCCATTTGGGCTAACAAATATACCAACAGTTGTTAGGGATTTGATGAATAGGGTGTTCAAAACACTTTTAAATGTGTATGTGACCATGTTTGGGGACAATATTCAAAATCACAAGAGGACCACGCTAATCATTTGCAACAAGTGTTATAGAAGTTTTCTAAATGTGAATTTTAGTTACAATCCATAGCGTTCTTGGGTCACATTGTATAGGATGAAGGAATGAAGGTCGATACGCAAAAGATAGAAACGGTGAAAAATTGGCTGGGGCCTATGATGCTTACAAAGATTCATCGTCTCCTTGGGTTGGCTGGTTATTATAGGAGAATTACTAAAGGATTTTATTCTATCCTTGTACCCTTAACAAAGCTTACACACAAGGCAATCAAGTTCCAGTGGAGTGATGCATATGAGAAGAGTTTCCAAGAGCTGAAAGATAAATTAACTTTCACACCAGTTTTAAGTATTTTTCAAAGGCACAAAATGTTATGCAGTGTGTTGTGATACTTCTGAGGTTGGCCTCGGATGTGTATTGATGTCGCAGGGTAAGGTAATAGCGTATGCCTCACGACAGTTACGACCACATGAGAGAAATTACCCAACACATGACCCTGAACTAGTAGCTGTTATATTGCTTTAAAGAAATAGTGTTACTATGTGTAAGGGATTCATGTTGACATATATACTGAGCATAAGAGTTTGAAACATATCCTTAAGTCGAAGTACTTAAATCTAAGGTAGCGAAGGTGGCTTAAACCATTAAAAGATTATGATGTTGGTATCTTGTAATATCCGAGAAGAGCAACCGTGGTAGCTGATTTATTAAGCTGCAAAGCAGTAGGAAGTACTAATGGCCAGCTCGCAGAGAAGAAAGATGTAGTCAAGAAATCTCCATTTGAAACTCCATATGAAAGAATTGTCGTGAACAGTGTGGTAGAATCTTCATTTGTAGCTGAGAGAAGCAAAAGCAGTATGTAAATCCTATTTCCTTTCAGTTAAAAAAAAAAGAACGTACAATAAAGTTCGTAAAAAGGTACTTGAGCTTACATAAGGAAGGAATACTTAAATATCGAGGAAGATGATGTATACCAAATATATTTGAGTTAAGAAAATCAAAGCACGTTATTTACGGTATTCTATTTATTCTGGGGCAATCAAAGGTACCATGACGTGAAGGAAATGTATCGGTGAGGCAATATAAAGAAAAAGAACATTGCAGAATCGGTAGCTCATTGTTCAAATAGTCAACAGGTAATAGTAGAGCATTACAAATCTGGAGGTTATGTGCCGATATTAGAAGAAGAGAATTAAAATTTGCCATAGGTGAGTAGGTGTCTTTGAAAGTGTCACCGGGGTAATGGGATTTTGAAAGAAAGAAAAAAATTGGTCATATGAATTATAACTACCCCAAGAACTCTCCACGGTCATTTAGTAGCTTGTGTTCGATGCTTTGAAAGTGTGTAGGAGAGCCATCTTGTATTACCCCCATTGACGATGTACAAGTTATGGAGGATCTCATATATAAAGAGGTACCTATTGCTATTCTAGATCAATAAGTGAAAGGATTAATAAATAAAGAATGTAGTTTCCATAAAGGTACAATGTAGGGATCGACAAGTAGAAGAAAGCATGTGGGGAGCCAAAGAAATGATAAAGTCGAAGTACCCGTAATGGTTTCAAACGGGAGAGAAAGTTCAAGGTGCGGAATTGGAGAAATAACCAGGAAGTATCTAGAAGCATTATGTGTATATTTATATATATGTTAATATAGAGATGCATTGGATGTGCATGAGACGATGCCATTAACATTCGAGGACAAATGTTTCTAAGGGGGGAAGAATGTAACACCACGTACATGTTCAAACCTAGTTGATTACCATAACATTAATTATTTAAACATGGGAGTTTTGAGGAATTATACATCAAATGTGATGGGTCAAATTAATCTTGAGTCATTGGGCTCAATTAAGGCCCAAAAAGACACAAAAGACATGGCCCAAATGAAGGGGAAATGATCCATTCTTATTTTGACCAAATAAACACATTAATTATTGACCAAGAGATGGATAAAGATTACCATTAAGGTTCTATATAAGGCACCAAAAATCTGATATTTATTCATTTGATTACACATGCCAAAATCTAGAAATTTCCACAACATTCTATCAACTCAAACCCTAAGCTATCTTCCTCTTGGGACAAGATCACTCCTTGGATAGCTTTGGTAAGTGTTTATGCATATGATTTAATATATTATATGCATGGAATATGGTGTAGATCATGTTGGTTATGTTAGTGAAGTGTGAGAAGTTCAGTAAATGTGAAACAATTCACGTTTGCTTAATCGGTGAAGGTTTTTGCCTTGTAAACATGAAAATGGACTTGTGGTCTTGAAGGAAGTGAACTTGATAGGTTAAATATTGAAATATGAGATGTGATTATATCCCCAACTTGTTTTGTTCTTCTACATAATGTTTGGAATTGTTATTGCAAAATTGTGCATCGATTTGGTGGTGCATTTAAGGAAAAGGGTGGTTTTGGTGATGTTCATGTGTGTTGTGGAACCATGGCTGAGTGTTGGAATCCAAGATGATCTAAAATATTTCAAGAGAAGTTTAGTTATGATCATGGACCATTCATTGCATAAAAAGACCCCAAAGAGAACCTTTTTGACCGAAACGGGCACCCGCCCTCGCAGACGAAGCACCTGCGGGCACAGGTGACTTTGCAGGTGCCTATGGCTACTTCCAAAGGTCACTTACGGATGCATGTAGCTTCATAGGTTGGTAAAGAACCCTGATTCGATTGTTTTTGCATCTCTTTGACCCCCCAAAACCCCTATACCCTTCATGGATGCAATTATCAACTTATGGTACCTTTTAAATGACTATAAAGGAGTATCCCGGAGGTATTTTGAATGGTATAAAATATGGATTGTTGTTAATGTGTTATTGTGAAAGCTATCAAGTGACTTGACGGAGAAAAGGTAACGTAGTGTTAATGAGAAAGTGTAAAGGGTAAACTTGGTGTGAAATGTTATTGGTTTATGATGTCTTGGTCAATGTGTAGAATGTTATGATATTTTTGGTATGGTGATGCAATAAATGGTATCGTAAGAGGGCAAAATGACGTTATACGGCAGTCGCGTAATTCATTGTCGTCGTATGCACTTGTAAGGTAATTGGTTGTTAACATGAGCTTCGTTATGAACTTGTGTTGTAGAGTGACACATAAGGAAGGAACTGGATTGTTGTATTCAAATCTAGGACTGTATATTAATATTGAGATCATAAGGTATGTAAGGTTACTCTTTCTGTATCCTTCTGCAGTATATTGTTCATATTGACAGTGTACTTATTCCATTTCGAAATGACCAATGGTCTCATCTCAGGTTGTTATCTATTGTTAAGTCATATATTCCTCATTCATTAGTCATTGTTGTTCTTGTGTTGAATATTTATGGACATGGGTCCAAAGTCTCAATAATGTTGTGATCCAAATCTTCTAACAATGTTATGACTATAGAATTATCAATCTCTCACAAACAAAAGTGTCAATCTCTCATAAGTGAATGTGTTAATCTCTCATAACTGAATGTATCAGTCTCTTATAAATGAATGAATCAATCTCTCGCAAGTGAAGGAACGAATCTCTCAAAAGTAAGAAATAAAGTAATGCATTTATGGTCTAATGTTTGAGAACCGGGACGACTCAAAGGGGCACATAAGCCTAGCTCGAGCGGACCCTAATACTACCTACCAAAAGGTGGATGACCACCCACAATAAAGTGGATTCCCACCAAAAGGTGGATGACTACCCACCGATAAGGTGGATGACCATAATAACCCACCAATAAGGTGGATGACTAATAATAATGATGACGAGCGTAAAGCAAGGAAAGAAATCTCTTGAATGATGGTGTATATGAAAAATATTATATGAATGATAAGGATATGAATGATTGATCGAAAATGACAATAACAAAAGCAATGTACATGGTTCCACATATAAAACTATGATTATCTATATAGAGTATTTTCTTATAATTATTTTCATTGAAGTTCTTATGAATTGATCCAGTTTCTTATGAGCTTTACATGCTCAGTACATTATTCGTACTGACCCGCTTGGGGGGGCTTACTTTAATTGCTGCAGGCACAGGTGCTAGTAGACCTCCACTGTAGGCTACGCGTCATCCGCGGATCATTGGTGAGCTCCAGTTGGTTCGGGGCTTTCCGAGTCATATGTGTTCATGGTTTTGGTATTGTAAATATTGTATAAAGTGGGGACTTGTCCTGATTGTAGGTTGGTTATGTACATGCATTGGTTAGAGGCTTTGTATACCTATGTGGGTATATGAACGTAAAAGATGTATGTCCATTTTGACTTAATGGCCTAGACAGCCAAGTTACACACAAGTATGTATCACATGTTCCATGATTTTCGCTATTAGAATTTTATGTCCTTATGTGGTGGTGATGTTTCTAATGAGATACATATGAATGGACAGGAGTAAAGATTGGTTCTCTCGGGCCTTATCGGCTTTGGGTACCAGTCCACCTCAATGGGATTTAGGGCGTGATAGACTGTGTATCTATACCTATGCATAGCCATGCTTATTTGACTATGGTTATGTGTATCTTATGCTTATTTGATTGTGTATCTTCATGATATAAAACTGAGTATTTATGGTTGTGCATTTATGTACCTAGGTATCTATGTATATGTATCTAGTATGTGGTTTGAATGTGTATCTATGAATAGCAAGGGCATATCCATGATTATTTTGTCACTGTTAATTTGTATCTTTGAGAGTGTATCTATGAGTGTGAATCTGTGAATGCACATCTTTAAGTGTGTATCTTTGAATGTATATCTTGAACGTGTAATATGTATATGTGTATCTGTATCTACATTATTATTGACTATGTATCTTTGATCAAGTATCTTGTAGTATGTCTTCCAAAACATCACCCCTACTGTCAATGAATTGGAAGAACTTGATTTGCCAAATATCACCACTACAGTTAATGAAGTGGAAGCACATGATGTTCTAACTGATAATGGTACTGATGACAGGGGTGGATATGAAGATTTTAGTTCTACCCCTACCATGGGTGTATAGGAGGTGCTTTCCTGAATCAAATTCATTATCTGTCGCTCCATCAAAAAAGAAGAAGATTAATGCGGCGTCAACATCTGGAAACCAGATGGACCATCCACAAAAATCAGCCACTCAAAGAAAAAGGGGAAAACTACCTGTTCTTTCCAAAAAATCTCTTCCAAAGTGTATTTGAAATGCCCAAATTACACCTCTAAATGAAGCATAAATTGGATGTTGTTCAAATATAGAACTCAACAAGGTTGTGGTAAAATCCCACAGAGAATATGGCGATAAATAAGTTAAGTGTGGTTATTCTACTATCCCAAGGGGGGGGGGTTGTTGTAAGAAGTAGAAATTTATGAATTTAGTAGGAATCAGGCAACAAATTATGAATTGTGTATTGTTTGTAATCAATAAAGAGAATGAACCGGGCTTGTATTCCCCATAATTTCATAACTTTGTAGGCGTAGCATACTAGTGATCTATCCCAGTTTTTTGCATGCAAGATCAGTAAGTTAGGTTCACCTGAATGGCTAGTTTCCTCTATTAGATGAATGTCACTGTGTCACCGGATAAGTCTATGTGTGTTTGTGTGATAACCCTTTGTTCGATAACCCTTACCCTTGATCTCAAGTTAACTACTATCCTTGTATAAGTCTTAAGTTATTAGATGAGGGTCGATAGCCTCAAATCTCTGCTGTTAATCTCTTTTCTCATTTATTACCCCTTTTATCCAACAAGTAAGAATTAATGAGAGTTCTAACGTTGGCCACCGTTAAAAAGCAATAAATACAAAAGGAAGAACAATACATGCATAAAAACCTTTTAAGAATCACTAAGTACTTTAACCTACTTTGTTAATTCACCATGGTTCCCACAACCCTAGTTGTGGATTTAGCTACTCATGATTGTAAGAAAACAACTAGAATTTTTAGAATAATTTATGATTATAACTTACAAGATAAATAAAAGAAATCCAAAAACTCTATTATCAAGAACAAAGAATCAATGTATGTTGAATCTCTAAAACCCAAAGAATGATGTGTAGAAACTTAGAACAAATTGTTTCTAAGGTTAAAGAGAGCATAAACTGTAAAGGAAAACCTAGAAAAGGTATTTATAGACCAAAACAAAACCTATCCTAAACACAATGGGATTGTAACACCGACAGTACCTATGAGTCGTATAGTATAGTCACGACTTATAGGTTGATGTCACGATTCATCTTCAACCATCTTTCATATCTGATGTACTCTCAATGTATGACTCGTGAGTCCATCAAATGAATACTACAATGACTCGTGCTCATTGGGTCCATCTTGTACCTTTTTAGAACTTGCTTCCCATGGCTCTCAAGACAAGTCAGAGTGACTCGTATCTTCATCATATGGATACGACAACAATCCCATGGTTTAAGCATCAAAAGTTTTGTAAAACCACGACACATAAACACCCTCAACTTACAATGTTTGCTTGCCATCAAGAAACAAAATAAAAACAATACTAACATGATGCTTAAGTAAGAGAAACCTAGGAAAACTATGTCAGCCACATGATTTTTACTAATACATCTCACAATTTTGATCCCCCCTTTTTTCTTACTCATTACAAAACAAGTGCGTATAATCTACTTATCAAATTTATACAAGAGGATCTATCGATCATATCACGATATCAATGGAAAATTTTGCATACGTGATCTTGGGAGTATTTATACACCTAAACACCGTATTTTACCCGTATTTTGGCTAAGTTTTGAGAACAAATGTGTATATTTAGTTGTGCTTCGTGCTATATTGATGTAGGTGAACTAAAAGATATGATTTGCTTGTTTTAGGCTAAAATGCAGTTTGAAGTAGAGTTGGTAAAACCAAACCCAACTGCACAACCCATTCAGTTTGGGTTGGTTATTGACCTTCCCATTTATTAGCTCAACCCAAGTCAACCTAACCCCGTTTCAACCCGTTAAAATTTGGGTTGATATGTAACCCGAATTGATTTTTGAGAAATTTTGTTAAAATATTTTTACAACTTTTTTTATTTGATATGTTATATATAGTCATAAAAAAAATCTATTCGGTTCAAAAAAATGATAAAAGAACTAATAAAGCAATTAACTTATTAAGAATTTGGCGGGTTGGTTATAACCCATTACTTAACCCATTTTGACCCAAATAAATTTGGTTCGGGTTGGGTCTGGACCTGTTTGTTATCTTGACCCATTTTAACCCGCCCAAATTTAACCTAACCTTCCTGATTGCCACCCCTAGCTGGAAGTACACCAAAATAATCGGAGAGGCATATTTGAGCTAGCTATAAAATCCAAGAGAAGTTTTGGAGCTCGAAGTGCCTCCGAGCCGAGCAGCTAGGCCCCATAAGAATAGCCCCGCTTTGCACAGATCGCCAGTACAAGCCACTATAAGGCCGGTACTATGGAGCGCGGGCCATGTAGCAAATCCAGTTTGTTTCCCTCTGCACCGCGGAGCTTGGATTTTGATGGGATTTCATCAAATAATTGGGCAACTCCTAATGGGCTTGGGTTTTAAGGGGTCCACCTCTATAAATACCCCAGGGACGACCTACGGTCAATTACTTATGATTTTTGAGTGCAAAATAGAAAGCACAAGGGTTTTTCCAAGGGTTCTTCATCTTTAGACTCTACTACTCATTACTTTGTTATGATTAACATTAAATTTTGTATTCCATTTCCGATTCTGAGTAGCTAAATACCCTTGTTATGGGGTTACAGCTAGAACATGATTGTGTAATATTTTATTTGAATCAATGAATCTTGTTTCTCAATTGATTGCCCTTGTGTTCTTATGCTTAGTATTTTAGTGTCTGGACAATATTAGAATAAATTTGTAATTCTCACGTGAACTGACCATGGGAATGTAAGAATAGGATGAAGAAAATGGGGGATAAGATCATATCTAGCTTAACATTAGGGTTGATTTGCAACTAGGATAGTAATATACCTAGATTACCTTATCTGGTTATGAACAGGATGAAAACATTAATGCATTTGTATTAGAAACTCACATCCCCTCTCAATGATATAGTTGTGAGGCTAGCATAAATAGGTGATTTACAGGATGACCATTCCCTAATCGTATAATTAATCTCAAAATCAGTAATAACATAAATATAGTTCATTAAGACAAGTTAAATGCTATACATGATTGTGGTTAATGTCGTAGCCCTGGAATTTCCCTTGATATTATTTACAACCTTTGCTCAAAATATCACTATTTTACATTATTACTTTTACAACACTTAGAATGATATAATTTCACCAACTTTCTTGATAAATCATAGCACTTGTCTGAAATATTGATAGAAATTAAATAAAGTGAATTGCTAAGTGCAAAGTGCCTATGGATTTGATATTCAGCTTGAAAGAGCTTCTATATTACTTGCAACGATCACATGGACTTATATGTGCTGTAGGCCACAACAAGTTTTGGGCGCCGTTGTGGGAGACTTAGAAAATTAGTTATTTTCTAAATTTTGTTTTTAATAATATTGTACAAGTGTTGACAACTTAATCTTAGCGGCCACGTTTGCAAGTATAATTGGAATTCTAAAAGCTGGCTCGGAATCGAGAATTAGTTGAACCGTGCCCTTAATCAGAATATATTTACATAAGTAGAAAAGAGAAGTTATGCTTCAATAAAAAATTCAACAACTCCAGCCAGACCCACCCTCATGAAGAGGTTGTTCATGTAGATACGAAAGCAGCATAGCTAGTTCATGCAGTGGCAATCCCACATCTACTAATGTTACCTCCACAATTCAAAAACCTAAACTAGGAGGTCGATTTGAGCTGAAATAAATCATGGTGTAATTGTTGCACACCAATCGGTAGTTCACAAGTATCCCACATGAATATCTACAATAGCATTTGTAGAACTTTTTGGAAATCAATGACACATTTATTCCCGCAGGAGTCTCGACAGACTACGTAAGACTCATGCTCTTCCCATTTTCATTGTTGGGAGAAGCTAAAAGGTAGTTGAAAGGTGAACAACCAAACTCAATCACAACATGGGATAACCTCATGAGGAAGTTCATAATTTGATTCTTCCCTTCTGGGAAAACAGCAAGGTTTCGAAGTAAGATTTTAAGCTTCAAACAGAAACAAGAAGAAAAACTCTATCAGTCATAGGAAAGATTTAAGGCTCTACTAAGAGATTGTCCTCATCACCAGTAGTCAAAAAATATATTGGCGCATACTTTTGTTGAGAGTCTACACCCAAGAAATAAGATATTATTAGATTCCGCAGCAGGTGGTCAGGCCTTGGAGAGAATGTATGATGAGCTAATTACTCTACTGAATCGCGTTGCACAGAGCAACCCTGAGTGGAATGGAGATTCTTCAAGAAATATGGCAAAGAAGCCTGCAGGTATGTTGACAGTATCACTGATTTGGCTACTCATATGGTTGCTTTTCAGAATTAAGCGATTAGGTAGCTTAACAAGATGAATATATCTCACCAACAGGCCCAGGTTAATGCGGTATAATAGAGTCAAGCATGGGGTGAAATTTGTGGTGCGAGTGATCACTCATCAGAGTAATGTGGGGAAAATCTAGATTCAATAAATTTTATTGGGAATGCATACAGGCAGAATAGTTAGATTTGTGGGAATACTGATAACCCTGGGTGAAAAAATCATCTAAACCTCTTATGAAGTGGAAATCAAGGGCAGAATGTCAATCAAAATCAGTACAGGAACCAAGTAGGAAATCAAAATCTTCAACAACAGGCTTAGGGTGGTCACTCTAATGCTCAATATAGAAATATTGAGGAGACGTTGAAGCAAATCATGTCTAACTTAGCACAGATGGCTACTGACATAAAAAATCAGTAGTTATTCACAAAGATACTAGTGGTTCAGATGGGAAAACTTATCGAGGCACAAAACACTAGACCTCAGAGAGGTCTATTACGTTATATAGGTCCTAATCCCAAGCAGGTTAATATGGCTTCCACTCGAAGTAGTAGACAATTAGAGGTGTTAGAGCCCAAGAAAGCAACTCACAGGGTTGTGGTGAGATATGAGAAGTAAGCTGAGACTAAAAAAAATGTGAATAGTTAGAATAATGTACCAAGTGTGAAGCCACCTCCCCCATTCCCCCAAAGGTTGAAAAAGTAAAAAAAGGTAGCATGTTTTTAAAAGTTTATTGATTTATTAAAATAGGTGCACATTAATCTTCCTCTTGTTGATGTTTTGTACGGAATTCCTAAGTGTGCCAAGTACAACAAGGACATTGTGGAAAATAAGAATAGGTTGACAGATTATGCTACGGTTGCACTTACTGAAGAGTACACCTCACAAATTCAAAATAGACTGCCAACAAAGCTCAAAGATCTGGGAAGTTTCACTGTTCAGATCACTATTGGGCCTTCTATTAATGCACGAGGTTTGTATGATCTTGGGGCTAGTATTAACTTGATGGACATTTCATTGTTCAAAAATATAGGGTTGGAAAGTCCAAGGCCCACCACAGTTATTTTGAAGCTAGCTGATCGTCCACTTGCAAGGCCCAATGGGATAGTTGAAGATGTATTTGTACAAGTGGGTTCACTTATTTTCCCCATGGATTTTATTTTCCTAGACTTTGGTGCAGATCCAAAAGTACCATTTATTTTGGGATGTCCATTTTTGTCCACGGTATGGGCTTTGATCGATGTAGTTATTGGGCAGCTAACGATGAGGGCATATGACAAGTTTGAAGTATTTGATGTGTACAAAGTGATGAAACTGGTAGCTATCTATGAGGAGTTATCTGCAATTATCGTAATTGATCTTAAGTCAGAGCTTCCACTAATTAGTTCAAAGGATCCTTTAGAGAGAGCTTTAGTAGGGCATGATATTTTCGGAGATGCAGATGCCCATGATATGATGCAGATTTTAGATATAGACAGCATGTTCATTCGTACTGGAATATTCAAGCCTATAAATAAACCTCTTGGTCTACCACCCAAGCCATATATTTTAGAAGCCCCTAAACTGGAAATGAAGACTTTTCCATCACACCTCAAGTATGCATACTGGGGGAAAATGATACCTTACTAGTTATTTTCTCTGCAGGTTTGTCTGAGGCACAAGTTGGATATATGTTAGACTTCATGGGAACCTCATTCAAAAAGCATAAAAGGTAGGGAACTTCATTAGAAATACATAAAACTCTTAAACTTAACTCTAAGATAGAAAGGTCAGGCTTAGTATTGTAAAACATTCAACTTGGTTGTGTGTGTGGATTGAAATCTGAGGAAGTTATTTTTAAACTATTTACCATGTGTGGTGAGAATTTGTCTATTTTTAATGTAGTATGCATCTAGAACATTCCCCGTGTGTGTGAAAACTTTGGACTTGATATTGGATTTGTAGGACATGATCAAGGCATTTCTTTGTAATCCACATTTAGGTGTACCAACCTTTATGTTATCCGTAGCAAGCCCCATTGTGCCTTTAAGCCTAAATTCTTTGAAAAGTCATATTCTATAGATAATCCCCATTTGTTTAAGAGGCCTCATGTAAATTTGATCCAAAAAGGCCCTAGTGCACTTTATTGACTTTAACTGCTAAAGAATTAATTCACATAGCGAGAGATTGTTAAGGATGAGAAGATAGTGATATGTATGCCCCCTTTTGATGTGGTGTGCTCAGATATGAAGAAAAAGAGAAAATGAAAGAAAGAAGAAAAAAAAGAGAGAGAAAAATCAGAAAAAGTTGAGAAAGAAAAAAAATAAAGTGAGGTTGCACACGATTGCATAAAAAAAAGGGGAAGAACTTTGTGGACTAGGAAGGTATGGAGTAACTTAAGAAGAATAGGTGTTGAAAAGAGAGTCAAGTGACAAAGAGAAGAGAAGTAATTGTCTTAAAGTGAATAGGGATAGTAGTCACTATTTGCCAAATGGTTCCTACCCGTCCCTTAGCTGACATTACAACCATAAAAAGTCCTTTTTATCCTATGAATTCGATGCTTTGTTTGAATCAATAATACACTAAGGGAAATCCTATGGTATGTTGTGTATGTTTTAAACTTTCTTTAGAGTGTGAGAATGTTTCTTGTTGAAGGTACCTCATAAACTAATTGTATGATGTGAGATTTGGGGCAAAAACCTAAAGGTGAGGGCACAAAAATGGTGAGAACTTGGTGAACTATAGAATTCGATCTTGGCATACAATCATGTTGACCCTATTTTCTGCATTTTGAGTCAGTCTTAGAGGTTGTATGATTTTGAGCGAAGATGCCTTGAGCTTTAAAAATTTTGCTAATTAAATGGCTTGGTGAATCATGATTAAATTGTGTAGCTATACTAAGTATGGGTTGTCAAGCTAAGTTGGTGTAATTAAGGCATGTATAATGAGTTGTTCGAGGATGAACAAGGCTTTAGGTGTGAGGTGGGAATCTTTGGCATATTTATACACCCGAACCCTGCACTTTACCCGTATTTTGACAAAGTTTTGAGAACAAATGTGTATATTTACTTGTGCTTCGTGCTATATTGATATAGGTGAACTAAAAAAATGTGATTAACTGGTTTCAGGCTAAAATGCGGCTGAAAGTGAACCAAAACAATTGGAGAGGGATAAATGAGCTTGATATAAGATCCAAAAGAAGTTTTAGAGTTGGAGTAGCTTCCGAGCCGCGCAGCTAGGCCCCATGAGAAGAGCCCCGAGCCGTACAGCTCATCAGAAAAAGCCACAGGAAGGCCAGCACTATGGAGGGCGCGCCACGTAGAAAATCCAGCATGTTGCCCTCCAAACCATCGATCTTGGATTTTGTCAAATAATTGACCAACTCTTAGTAGGCTTGGGTTTTAAGGGGTCCACCTCTATAAATACCCCAAGGACGACCTGCAATCAATTACTTACAATTTTTTAGAGGAAAATAGCGAGCACAAGGGTTTTAATGAGGGTTTTTCATCTTTAAACTCTACTACTCATTATCTTGGTATTATTAACATTAAATTTTGTATTATATTTCCAATTATGAGTAGATAAATACCCTTAATCTCGGGTTACGACTAGAACATGATTGTGTAGCATTTTATTTGAATCAATGAATCTTGTTTCTTAATTAATTACTCTCATGTTCTTATGCTTACTATTTTAGTGTCTGGCCAACATTAGGATAAATGTGTAATTCTCACATGAACTGACCATGGGAACGTAAGAATAGAACGAAGAGCATGGGGGATAAGATCATCTTTGGCTTAACGTTAGGGTTGATTTGCAACTAGGATAGCAATATACCTAGTTTGCCTTTGGTTATGAATGGGATGAAAATATTAATGCATTTGAATTGGAAACTCACATCCCCACTCAATCATGTAGTTGTGAGGCTAGTTTAAATAGGTGATTTAGAGGATGACCATTCTCGAATCGTATAATTAACCCCAAAATCAGCAATTAGAGAAATATAGTTCATCGAGACAAGTTAAATGCTATACATGATTGTGGTTAGTGTCGTAGCCCTGGAATTTCCCTTGATATTGTTTACAACCTTTGCTCAAATTACCATTGTTTTACTTTATTACTTTTGCAACACTTAGAACGATATAATTTCACCAACTTTATTAATAAATCATAGAACTTGTCCGAAATATTAATAAAAATTAAATCAAGTGAATTTCTAATCTCAAATTCCCTGGGGTTTGATATTGGGCTTGAAAGATCTTCTATATTACTTGCTACGATAACGTGTACTTGCTTATGTGGTAGGATGCAAAAATAAACATACGACAGTTAACCTAACATCAGTAGTGAATAGTGTCACCTTAGTACCCTTACCACAAAAAAGTTCCATACATATAGCAATCGTTGAATTTGGTACTAGAACAAGTACTCTCGCTCTCACAAAGAAATTTAAACAATGCATACATAATACCATAGGCTTGCCCTTATTTTCTGTGCCTCGGATTTCAGACAGCTAGATTAGGATCACTATAGGACCTTAAACGGCTTGTAATGTAGGCTTGGGGACTGGTATGGTATATTTGGAAATCATGACTAAACCCACTTTGTCACTATACTAGCTTTATTCCACTTTTGACAACTTCTTTTCCTACCTATTCTCCTTTTATTTTTTTTCCTTCTTCTACTACGGGGGCAACTTTATTTTAGACTCAACTCTCTTTTTAATTTTAGTTTTCTTTTTCTCTACTTTTTAGCACATGCCACACCCCTTTCCCCTATTTTATCGACAGGCTCTTCTTTTCATACCCCATTCTTCTTTTCATTTACCTCTACAGTAGCCACCCTCAACTTAGACGATTTTCCTGAGTTGAGGTACACAATGTCCAAGGAGTAACTAGGAATAAATCAAAGGTTGAAACAAAAATCAGGAAGGGGAATAGGCTAATCAATAAAATGGGTCAATTTAGGCTCAAAATAAGGGATCAAGGGATTATTTTATTATTTGGATGGTCATTTAGACAAAGTGGACTGTAATAAAAAAAAAAACCTATGATTATTTCCAAACCAACTATCCTATGTACTAAGCAAGACTAATTGGGAAACTTCTAGATTGCAGACACAAAGTAAGAACAACATGAATACAGCTCACATACACTTTGCACAGAGTTACACTATCAACCACTAACTACCAAGTTCATGCCCTAGATTAAGCAAATATTGTCACATCCACATGCATAATTTCAAGGAAAGATCCATAACAGTCAATATATCAAAGAAATTAAACATACCACATAAAATTTGGAGGGGTCTCTATTTTTCAAAATAGATTCATTGTACCACAGACTGCGCTAAGTTCTCCTATTTTTCTTCTGTGGCACAAAATAAACACAAAATAATGAAAACACAAAATAAACTCCTAAGCATGTCGATTCTACTAGATAAAATACATGAGGGAAAAGAAACTCGGCAAGAAAAACCCTCAAATTGAAAAACAACTCACAAGTACCCCACCCCCCATCAAATAATAGATATGCATTGTCCCTAATACAATAGATTAAAAGTAAAACTCAGGGTAGAAACATACATATGGAACCTTAGGTGCATGATTCAGGTGAATCGGTCTGGGCTACAAGTGCATCCTCACTCTTAATAATGTTGGCACTGGTGGTGGCCGGCACACTCAAAGGATCATCAATAGTAGTGGTATTGGTTGTGACTGATGCACTTAATGGGTCTACAGAAGCAGTGGTCTCATGACCCAAACTCCCAAATTCTCCTCGGGCCTACTGCCCTGACTCTATCTCCTATACGACCTGGTCAACTCAAGAGGCACTACAAGAAAGTATAAAACTGGCAATAACTTTTTTCCAACAAATAAAATATTGTTGCTAAATTGAATAATTGGCAATAACTTAATTTTATTGTTGGCATAGAATGGAACTTTTAAGAAATAACTCTTTCTTGTTACCAAAGCTTTTAATCTTGTTTCCAAATATCATGGATTAATAAAATAATTTAAAATATAAATGTATTTGCAACAATATATTTTTATTGTTTCTAAAAGTATTTTTGTTGCTGCTAAAATATTTAAATTTCCCATAGTTTTGTTTCTTTGTGGCTAATAAAAAAAAATAACTGGCCTCTCTCAAATTTTTAGCAAAAGTAGAAGCGGGAAAAATTTCCCTTATTCCCCCCCCCCCTTTTTACTCAATTTCCCTTCCTTACTTTCATTCAATTTAGGTTTCTCTTTTGCTTCTCTAATGAGTCGGCAATTTGCTACTCATTTAACCTAAAAATGGTAAGAAATCAGGACCTCAATGCCAATTTGAGTTAGTTTTAATGTTCGTTTGGTTTGTTTTCAGGGTTGAAGCCAAAAAGTAATTGATATACATAAAGATGCAAAAAGAAGGAGAATTGAAGCTAGAATACAAAAGAGTATCGTCTTTTATGTTTGGTGAATTGCCAAATTCATTGGTGCATCGCCACAAGAAAATTCTATCACCTAACATAACAAATCCACCAAGTCTCACACAAAGCAGCTTGGTGATGAAGAGAAGGAGTTCGGTGAATCACCGAACAGTTTGGCGAAGCATGATCCCATCTCCAAAGTTACCAGATGCAAATCACTAAATCCTAAGTCAACTCTAAGAAGTACTTTGGCGTATCGCCGTGGATTTTTTGATGCCGAAGTCCCTTCACCAAAGTGAACATGGTGGTAGTTTTTTAAGTTCCTGGCCCATTTTTGCTTCATCTATAGAAGGCTTTTTGGCAACTTGAAACCCTATCTTTTGTCAATTTTAAGTTCTAGAAGCTTGTAGTTAAAATCCAAAAGTAGGAATTTGGTTTATTATTTGTTAATCATGCTTTGGATTTGGAATTCCTTTGTGAATATTTGGATTCAATTAAAGACTTTAACAAGGATATAGGTATAATTCCTTTTCCTCTCTTTATGAGCAGCTAAATTCCCCAACTTGGATTATGTATGAATGAGTAGAGATTATTGTGTGGGTGTTGTTTATTTGCCTTTCTAATCAATTAATTGTTATGGGTTTGACATCTACTCTGTGTTAACAACCTATAATTGGAGGTTGCAAACTTTAATTTAGACTAGATCCCTTATCACCCTTGACAAAAGGGATAAGGGTGAGGAGTGGTGGTCAACAATGACTTGATTTTAATCATTTAATAGTAGGTCGTAGACTAAATTAAGGTTTTTGGTCGGTTATGGAGTTACACTTGTGAGGTGTTTGAAAGAACCCACTTGTGATATTTAATATTTTATTGAAAAATTAGCATTAAGACCTAATACCTAATCTACCCATGACGATTAGTTAAATTTAGGCAAATATCCATTGAACCATGCATGTACCCACACTCATGAGGGCATAACCTCATATGACTTTAATCCTTGATTACAAACTTCTAGTTTTCATTCTTGCAACCCAAGCTTACAATTGATAAATTATTTACAAAAAATGTTCAAAATTAATTCCCCATTTTACGTTTATCACATTTTACACATTAAGTACAAACACTTAGTAGTTGATTACATTAAAGGTGAACTTATCTCCTTCATTCCCTGTGCGATTGACCCCAACTCACGATTTGGGCTAATATATTGCATAACGAATGCGTACATCTTTTCTTGAGTGTATTCAAGCATTATCAAAAATTGTTTCATTGCCAGGGAATGAAATTTAGCTTTTATTTTGTAGTGTTTTGAATCACTTTTGTTAGCCGTAATTTGAATTTACTTTATCTGTTATTTTTGTTTTGCTTAGGTGATAATATGAGCCAACAAGGAACTATATGTAAACATGGTAGTGAAACATCCACCTTTGATGGGAAACTTGAGGATGAAGATCAATTGGGAGATGTCGGAAGGGCAAGCGCTATTCGTCTACCACCTACGGTAGGCAATGTGACTTTTCACGTCACTAGTGTCATGCTTCATCTACTTCAATTGATAGTATTATTCGGAGGCCAAGCACATGAGGATGTAAACATGAACTTAGAGAATCTCATTAATGTTTGCACTCTTTTTGAGATTGCTAACATTTCCCAAGAATCCATTCGGATGAGATTATTCCCATTTTCTTTGATGGGAGAAGTGGTGACATGGTTAATAGAGTTGCCCGAAGGTTCTATTACTTGTTGGGTTGAATTTATGGAGGCTTTACTTAATAGATTTTTTCCACCATCACACATGCTTCAACTTAGAGATAAGAGAACAAACTTTCGTCAAGTGAGTAGGGAAGCCCCACATGAAACATGGCTTAGATTCAAAAAAAAAATTGTTTCCCCAATCATGAAATCTTGAACAAGATGCTACTTCAAATATTCTATAGATCTTTGGACTTATTGAATAAGACCGTGGTTAATAATTTTGCCAGAGGATCTCTCATGAATCAAAACATAGGAGTTGCTACGAGATTACTAGACCAAATAACTAACCAAAGTAGAGCATGGAACACACGAGCTTATAAGGTGACCATGGGGGCTCCCCCTGTGTCTTATGTGAGCCAAGAACAAAGGAAAAAGGATGAAGAGAGAGATGAAAACATGGCCAAGATCATGACGCAATTAGATCACCTAACAAATCATGTTATGGGTTCAACCCCAAAGGCGGTTAACACCATAATTTCAAGAGAAAATAGAGTGTATGAAGATGATGATAACAAGTTGCTTGATGAGAAGATATGTTTCTTATCGAACCAAATGGGGGGTTTACTTTAGACCTACCAAAGGCAAGGGGGTAAACAAGGTTGGAAGGATAGAGATAGAGATTAGAAGGATCGAGATTAGAGAGATCATGATTGTGATTAAGATTGGAGGGATAAAAAAGAGAGAGAGAGAGAGAGAGAGAGAGATTGAAGGGATAAGGATAGAGAAAGAGATCCTTATAGGTAAATCCCCCCTCATGATACACAAAAGGGAAAGGAAGCTACCTCCGTATATATACATATATATATATATATCGATCTGGAAAACTACAAGAAGGAAGATGTGCTTGCTAGAATTCTTATAGGTGTTGAAGGGAGTGACAAAATGCTCAAAGAAACAAAGACAACTTTTCGCAATTGAAACAAATGGTAACTTCCCATGAAACTTTGATTAAAAAACTTGATACCTAATTGAGCCAAATCTCAACTCACCTAACCGTAGACAAAAAGGAGGACTCCCTAGTAACACCGTCATAAATAAAAAGAATGATGCTCATTGTATGACCATTGTCACTAGGAGCGGAAAGACACTTGGTGGTAAGGTGTTGGATCTCGATCAATACCCCTATGATAAGGTAGTTGATGAACAAGAAAGTGGAAAAAGAAAAAGTTCTGACAAGCTAAATGAAGAAATTCCTCCTCCTAAAGATTCAAATATTGAAAAATCGGGAGAAGTAGAGGATGTGATAGAGAATGAAGAAAAACAACAAGTGGTTGATTAAAATGTCTCAAAAATAGATGATAGTCCATTTTTCTCAAAGCCTACAATAAATATACCTCCTCATTCCCGCAAAGGTTCAAGAAGAAAGAGGATGACACTAAATTTAAGAAGATTCTCTCTAAATTTAGCAAATTGTTCATGAACATTCCATTGGTTGAAGCCTTGGTTGAAATGCCCGATTACACCATGTTTTTTAAGGACTTAGTAACTAAAAAGAGAGTCATGGACTTTGAAACTATTGAAGTATCGTACAATTGTAGTGCGATAATGTCTAGCAATATGGTGGTGAAGAAGGAAGATCCTGGGGCATTTACCATCCCTTTTGGTATTTATCAATTCGGTAAAGCCTTGTGTGATCTTGAAGAAAGTATAAATTTGATTCCATTGGCCATGTTTAAAAAGTTAGGCTTGGGGAATCCTAACGCCACTACTGTGAGGCTCTTGATGGTAGATCGATCCATAAAAATCCCGGTGGGAGTTCTCTATGATGTGCTTTTTTGTGTTTATTATCTTATATTCCTTGTCGATTTTGTTATTTTTGATTGTTAGATCGACTATAAATTCCTCATTATTCATGGTAGGCCCTTCTTCTCTACCGGTAGAGTACTTGTTGATGTAGAGTGTGGGGAGTTGAAATTTTAGGTTAATGGTGATGATGTCACCTTTAATGTATGCATGTCAATGAAGCAACCTCAAGATTTGCAAGTTATATCAGTGATTGATATGATTGATGATGAGGTTGTCGATATAATAGAGGTGGATTTTATAAGTGAGACACTAGCGGTGGTATTATGAAACTATAGAAGTGAACATGTCAATGAATATGATGAGGTTGTAGCATCTTTGACTGGTCTTGGCTCATAAAATAAGAACCCATGTAAGCTTGACCTTGACTTAAAGAATCGGGAAAGTTCTCTCGCCAAGTCATCAATAGTGGAGCCTCCTCAACTTGAACTTAAGACACCCATTTCTCATCTCTGCTTTGTATTTCTAGGGCAAGACAACACCTTGCCCATTATCATTTTGGCAGACTTGTTGGTATGGGAAGTCGATGCGTTAAAATCGGCTTTAAAGAAATTCATAAGGGCTCTTAGTTGGACTATAACTGACATTATAAGGATTCCTCCTGATATTTGTACTCATAAAATTAAGTTGGAAACTGAATGTGTGCCAAGTGTAGAGCATCAAAGGAGGTTGAACCCGCCTATGCAAGGGGTGGTTAAGAAGGAAATAATTAAGTGGCTCGATGTGGGCGTAGTGTATCCCATCTCAGATAGTACTTGGGTTATCCCCGTACAATGCATGCTGATGAAGGAAGGAATCAGGGTGGTTCCTAATGAAAACAATTTACTTGTCCCCATTAGGTCAGTTACGGTTTGCAGAGTGTGTATGGACTACCAAAAACTTAAATCTTGGACTAAAAAAGACCATTTACTGATACCTTTTATGATCAAATGCTAGATCACTTGGCCAGTTAGGGTTGGTATTGTTTCCTTGATGGGTACTCCAAATATAATCACATATCTATAGCTCCCACAAACAAAGAGAAAACCACTTATCACATGTCTGTATGGTACATTTACTTTCAAACGCATGCCTTTTGGTCTATGTAATGCTCTCGCCACCTTTCAATGATGCATGCTATCAATATTTGTGGACATTGTGGAAGATTCTATGGAAGTCTTTATGGATGAATTTTCGGTAGTGGGTGACATATTTGAGACTTGTCTTGAGCCCTTGGCTAAAGTTCCTCAATGGTGTGTGGAAACTAACCTAGTATGAAATTGGGAGAAATGCAATTTCACGTTTAAAGAAGGCATTATACAGGGCATAAGATATTGGGCCAAGGAATACAAGTTGGCCAAGATAAGGTCAAAATCATTACCAAATTACCCTCTCTGATCTCCGTTAAGGGTGTCTGATTTTTTCTACGACATGCCAGCTTCTAAAGAAGGTCCATCAAGGATTTCTCCAAGATAGACCAACGAATGTGCAAGCTTTTTGAAAAGGAAGTAAAATTTGACTTCGATGGAGATTGCGTGAAAGCCTTTAATTGCCTCAAGGAAAAAAATTGTATCGGCTCCTATCATTGTGGCCCCAAATTGGTCACTTCCTTTTGAATAAATGTGTAATGCAAGTGTGTTGGCGCTAGGTTCGGTTCTAGGCCAAAGTAAGGACAAGAATTTTCATCCAATCTATTATGCTAGCAATTCTTTGAACGATTCACAAAGAAATTATACAGTTACGGAGCAAGAATTGCTTGATGTAATTTATGCTTTTGAAAAATTCCATGCTTATTTGTTGGGCTTGAAGGGTTTTATGCATACCGACCACGCTGCCCTTCAGTGTTTGATGGATAAAAAGGAATCTAAGCCACCATTGATCCAATGGATATTATTACTTTAAGAGTTTAATTTTGATGTGAAAGATTGGAAATGATACAAAAACCAAGTAGCGAATCATCTATCCCACCTTGAGTTGAATAATGAAAAGTTCGGAGAAATTAATATTGATGAAGCTTTTCTGGATGAGCTTATCATGGTTCATTCGAGAGGGGTAGAACCATGGTATGCGGATTATGCAAATTACGTGGTATGTGGTATACTACCCAAGGATTTGAATTCTTACCAAAGGAAATATTTCCTTTATTATATGAAGAAGTATTAGTGGGATGAACCCTATTTATTAAGGGAATATGTAAGTGGAGTGATCCGTAGATGCGTAGGACTCTCTTGAGCCTATAAAATCTCCATTTTATACAAAGAGCGAATGAAAAGGTGGAATGATGCTAAGATATTGAAAAGAGAGTTTTGAGAGGGACATTAAGTGTTGCTTTTCAATTCAAGGTTGAAACTCAAGTCCAAATGGTCGGGCCCCTTCATGGTGGTAAATCTGTATCTTAGTAGTGCAATCAATTTGGAAGACCATGAGAAGAGGAGGTTCACGATGAATGTTCAATGTTTGAAACACTTCTACATTGTTGGACTCAAAATTTCTAAAGTTGATGCACTCCGCTTCAAAGATGTTTAATTGATGAGGAACAACGTCGTGTCAAGATGATAACTAAGGCACTTCTTGGGAGGCAACCTACAATTTACTTTTTGTTGTTTTAAATAATGTTTATTGCATGTTGCAAGTGTGTGATGGGGCAGGAATGTGGAAAATATATCACAAAACAAGTCAGAGTAGAAAAATATGGAAAATCATGCACAAAGCTCTAGGAAAGAGGCTTTGCCAATTCGTCAAACTCTTCGGCGAATCGCCAAAGTCCTTTCCCAAAATTGGTATCCCAAAGATTTGAAACTGTGAAAAAAGGCAATGCAAGTCATAGTTCGGTGGATTGCCAATGACTTTGGCGATGGAGCTGGCCATCACCGAATTGGTTGGCCCAAATAAAAATCAAAGAGGTGGAAACTGTTGCAATTGGTGATATTGTGTAGAGTTTGGTGCATCAACATTCCCTTTGGCAATGCGTATGTCTGTGGGTCGTTACATGTGAAAATGCCTCAAAAATAATTTATGATAAATAATACGCTTAAATTGGGTCAGGAAAAATTTAAAATGGAAAGATAAAACAAGGCCCAAAGGGTTATGCCAAAAGACCCAGAAGAATTTGGGCTGGTCACCGGCCTACCTCTGCAGCTGTAGGATAACTGCTGCAGTGGTACCCAACAGTACCCAGCCTGAGTAAAAATTAAAAACCCCTCCTTTTATTATTCCTCTAAGTTGTCCTCTTCTCCCAAAAACACTCTAAAAACCCCACTCTCTCCAACCATGAGATTTTAGAGATCAGGGTTTATGAGAACAGTTTTGAGGCATACCCGGTGGGAAATCGACATGGGAGGGGGTTTAGCACTAGCAGGATAACTTTCTACCCTCAATATCATATGGATTCGACTACGAGGTAGGTTGTAGATTTTATTCATTATAGCATATAGACTCGAGCTAGATCCATTTAATATTGATAGTAATTTTGGGAGTTACCATGCAGTAGGCCTTTGGTCACGGTGTTTGGTGTAACAACCCGTAAATTTCCGACCCTAACTTGATTGATTGGTGACCTAGGGTGTAGTTATAAACCTTAGCTTCGGGAGTGCTAAGTACGTATTTTGCATTGGTTTTGGATGAAACATTTGATATTGTACTAGTCAATGTGATTAGTCTCCTGTAGGAGGAGTTTGTGACTTTTTGGAACATTTTGGGAGTGATAAGTGAGGATTGAACGACTTCCAAACAAAGGGTTTTAATGCTAAGAGGTAAGCTAAAGAGTTGGACTTGAAGTATCTAACCGAATCCGCAAAGAAAAGTCGAAGAAAAGAAAATTTTCAAAAACTAAGTCTGGGGCGCTGCAGGTGGCGTGCCAGACTGCTTTGGCCTAAAATTTTTGTGGCACAGGAAGCAAGGGGGCGCGTCCAAGGGTGTTCCAGGCCGCCCCTGCACACCTTCCAAAAGTTGGAAATTTTTCTAAGTCCAAGGGTCGCCCGGGGTGTGCCGGGGTGATTTTTGCCAAATGTTTTTGCCAAACACAAGCTTATAAATGTGATTCTTGGGTTATTATATAATTGTTCCATCTTGGTAAGACTACACTTGGACGAAGTTAGCATCCAAATTATGTTTTTACCCTTTTATGTTAAAAGTAAGCCATGAGTGGCTAGAATTACTTGTTCTTGGGATTGAGGCTATGAACATGAGTCTCGTGAGTTGGAATATTATTGGAACACATATGAAATGATTTAAACTTGAGAAATTTTGTGGATTATGCATTGAATTTGGTGGGCTAAGTTAATATGTGTTAATGGGCTCAAAGGAAGGCCTAAAATGAATTAAAAGACATGGCCCAATGGGTCAAACGACCCATTCTTGCTTTGACTAATCAATTATTGAGACAAATGGATAAGGATGACTTCAAGGGCCTATAAAAGTCACCAAAAATAAGATTTTATTCATTTTAACACACATGTATTTCTAGACTTTTCCAAGAAACCAAAAAGAGATATTTTCTCTTCACTTTCAAACCCTAAGTTATCTCTTTGGGCAAGATCATCATTTGGCAAGCCTTGGTAAGTGTTTATTCTTATGATTTAATATATCATATTCATTAGATATTATGTATATCATGTTGGTTATTCTTGGAAGTGTTGGATATGGCACTTTTGGTTTTTTGCTAAGAGATATGTCATTCTTGTGAATTAAACTTGAAAGGAGACTTGAGGTTTTGATGAAAGTGAATGGTATGGATGAAATATCAACACATGAGATGTGGTTATGATCTTAATTTGTTTATTTTTCTATGTGTATGCCTTGTGGGATTGTGTTGTGGTTATGGAACATATTGATATGAATTGATAGGGTAATTGTGACGTAGTAATCACGAGGAAGCATAAAGGATAAACTTGGTGTGAAATATTATTGGTTATGATGTTTTGGTTAATGTGTGGAATGTTGGGATATGGTTTGTATTGTTGGTATGACAATGCCGTAAATGGCATGGTAAAGGGTGAAATGATGTTATAAGGCAATCATGTACTCATTGTCGTCATAAGCATTTGTAAAGTAGTTAGTTGTTAAGGTGAGCTTCGTTATGTACTTGTCTTGTAGAATAAAATGTAAGGAAGGAGATGGATTGTTATATTCACATATAGGACTGTGTATGCATATTGAGAATATAAGGTATGTAAGGTTACTTTTACCGTATCCTTCTGCAGCACATATTGCTCACATTGTTATCATACGTATTCCATTCCGAAATGCTCGAAGGTACCTCATTTCAGGTTATCATCTATTGTTAAGTCACAAGTTCCTCATTCATTAGTCATTTGTTGTTCATGTGTTTCGTAAACGTGGACATGGTTCCAAGATTCCAATAATGTTATGTTCCAAGATTCCAATAATGTTATGTTCCAAGGTTCCACTAATGTTATGAATATCATTGTATCAATCCCTCAAAAGTAAGAAATAAAGTAATACATAGTTGTTGGTTGCAAGAGTATGGGTGGTAGCTCTAGAGGCATAAGCCTAGCTCGAGCCGATCCCGAGATTATTAAATCAGGGGGTAGTCCTAGAGGCATAAGCCTAGCTCGGACCGATCCTGACAGGTGGTAGCTCTAGAGGTAAGAACCTAGCTCAAGTCAAACCTGATATATTGGTTTATGGGTGGTAGCTCTAGAGGTAATAACCTAGCTTGAGCCCAGCCCGATATATTGATTTATGGGTGGTAGCTCTAGAGGCATAAGCCTAGCTCAAGCCAATCCCAACATAACGTTATGTTATGTTAAGACCCACTGATCAGTTGGGGCCCAGGTACGATATTATGTAAGTGATGATGAATAACCAATAGAAGCAAAAGAAAATGTAAGGTACATGGTTCCACATATGCAGAATGATGGTTCATCCATAGTGACTATTCTCTCATATTTGATTCCATGGAAGTATATATATATATATCATGCAGTTTCCTATGGCCTTACATATTCAGTACATTCTTTGTACTGATCCCCTTGGGGGACTTACTTTACTTGCTGCAGGCGCAGGTGCTAGTAGACCTCCTCAGTAGGTTGCAGTTCATCTACAGATCATTGGTGAGCTCCAGTTGGTTCGGGGCTTTCCGAGTCACATGTGTACATTGGTTTTGGTTTTGGTATTGTATATATGTTGTATAAAGCGGGGAATTGTCCCGATAGTAGGTTAGTTATATATATATCTGTAGAGGCTTTGTAGACGGATGTGGGAAGACGAATGTAAGAGATGTATGTCCATTTTGACTTGACGGCCCCAATGGCCAAGTTTCATATATATCATATGTTTCCATGACTTTCGCCATTGGAATTTTATATTTTATAAGTTACATGAGATAGAATGCTACTCATAAAGAGATATGCATATGGAGGTTCATGAGCAAAGACTGGTCTCTCGGGCCTCAACGGCTTCGGGTGCCAGTCTGGCCCGTTGGAATTCGGGGGCGTGACAAAAGTGGTATCAGAGCAGGTTATTCTAAGGGTGTCTACAAAACCGTGTCTGCGTAGAGTCTTGCTTATGGATGTGTTGCACACCACATTGATAAGTAGGAGGCTACGGGACATTTAGGAGTTGTTTCTTTTCTTCACTTCTAGATCGTGCAATAGAGCCAAAGTTGTAGGTGGACGCATATGTACGTATTGACATTGGTTTTCTTTTGCATAGTCAAATGCTGATTATCAGACAAGATAAGGGCAAAGGTAAGAAGGTTGATATGCCTGCCGAATAAGAAATGAGTAAATCACCACCTGACTAAGCTATTCAAGGTGGGGCTGACATAGAATTTGCAATACGGGTTTCTTTTAGCCAAAAGGTAGAGAAGTACCCGCAGAACCAACTATAAATGCCACTGAATAGGATTTAAGGAATGTAGTGCATATGTTGACTCAGATAGTTGTTGTACAATGTCACGGGCGAGCTGGCCCAATGACGAGTGATGATGGTGTGGCTAGGGCAGCTAGTCGTCGAACACAGGATTTTCTGAAATTAAACCCTCCCACGTTCACTGGGTCGGATCTGAATGAAGACCCATAGGACTTTATAGACCAAATCAAAAGGGATCTAGATGTTATGCATGTGACAGGTGTATTGATGTACTTTCAGCTAGTTGGGAGGAATTTAAAACGGCATTCCTTGACTAGTACCTCCCATATGAGGTCCGAAAAGCTCATGCGGACCAATTGTTAAATCTTTGTCAAAGGACTATAAGTGTCAGAAAGTACAGTCTTTGGTTTAATTCTTTGGCTAGGTATGCTCCAAATGTGGTAGTTATTATGATTGATTGAGTGCATCGGTATGTGGACAGATGGATTGTACTATTGCGGCCTTGAAAAAAGATATGGATATAGCCAGAATACAGGCTTTTTGCACAGATAATGGAGGATCAGAGGCAACAGAAAAGGACACAAATATTTGAAGAAGGGTCGTCAAAGAGGGCTAGACCTATGGGACAGTTCATGGCGTCCCAAGGAGAATTTAGGTCTCGGGTGTTTAACAGACCGCCTAGACCATTATTTCCTTTGTCTATAGTAAATGTTTTACCTCGATCCCAATGGTTTAGAGACAATCGGTTTGGGAAAAGAAGTGAGATTTAGGATTCATGGGTAATGGGGTATCAAGCACAAGAACGTAGAAAGTAGGAACCAACTGAAGTCTCCTTGTCAGCCGTGTTAGTGCTGCGGAAGTTATCATCTAGGTGAATGTCTATTGGGGCCAAATGTTTTTTATTGGTGTGGTATGTCGGGCCACAAAATGAGGCTCCACCTGATGTAGCTACAGGTACCATATACGTATTGATTGACCCATATTCGACACTAGCATATGTTATTTCATTAATTGATGAAAATTCAAAAGAACACCAGAATTACTAGTTATGAAACATGAATTCTATACATCAGTTGGTGAATCTATTGTAGTTAAAAGAGTATATCATAAGTGCATAGTAATTTTTTGTGGTCATGAGACACTGGTTGATCTTATTGAGCTGAAAATAGTGGATTTTGATGTTATAAAGGGATTGTGCCATAGTAGATTGCCGAACTAAGAAGTTATGTTGTCGTTTTCCCCAAAAGAATGTTTTTGAATGGCCAGGGAAATGTGGGGGCACCAAGAGGAAAATTTATTCCCCATCTTAAAGCAAAGAAAAGGATACTTTAAGGGATACATATGTCACTTAGTAAGAGTGAAAGATACTGATGTGAAGCCACCAACTCTTCAATCAGTTCTGGTGGTAAATGAATTCCTCGATGTATGAGCTGGTATTAATGTGATGTCAGGTACTCAGCCTATTTTTATTTCTTCATATAGCATGGCCCCGGTAGAGTTACAGGAATGAAACGAGAAATTAAAAGATGTGATAAACAAGGGATTCATATGACCTAGTATGACCCCTTGGGGTGCATCAGTGTTCATAGTACAAAAAAAAAGGCACATTGAGAATGTGTGTTTACTATCGGCAACCGAATAAGGTGACAATAAAGAATACATGTCTTCTCCCCGGAGTTGATGACTTATTTGATCGGTTATAGGGTGCTAAATTCTTCCTAAAGATTGACTTAAGGTCAAGAGATCACCAAGTAAGCATCAGAGAAAATAAAGATACCCAAAATAGAGGTATGGTTGTTATGAATTCGTAGTTATGCCATTTGGGCTAACAAATGCACCAGCTGTGTTGATGGGTTTGATAATTAGGGTGTTTAAGTCATCGCTAAGCGTATTCGTGATAATGTTTTATATGCTATACTAGATTATTCAAGATCACAAAAGGACCATGCTAATCACTTATGACAGGTGTTACAGATTCTTCGTGACCGTAAGATACATGCAAGTACTTTAAATACAAGTTTGGCCACAATCCGTATCGTCCTTAGGACACATTGTATGAATAAAAGAATAAGGATTAATATACACAAAATAAGTGGCCAAGGCTTACGACGCCTATGAAAATTCGTAGCTTCCTTGAGTTGGCTAGTTACTACAGAAGCATTGTTAAAAAGGCTTTCTGCCATTACCCTTAACAAAGCTAACACAAAGTAACTAAGTTTCAGTGGAATGATGTATGTGAGAAAAGTTTGCAAGAGTTGAAAGATAAATTGACTCCTACACCTGTACTAGTACCTCCCAAAGGCACATAAGAGTAAGCAATGTATTGTGATGTTTTAAAAGTTGGTATACATGCAGTACGACAATGTGATAGCGTATGCCTTAAGACAATTGCGTCCACATAAGAGAAACTATCCCACATATGATTTTAAGTTAACAGTTGTGACAATTGCTTGTAACAGATAGCACCACTACTTGTATAAAACTTCAAGTGAAAGAATTATAGTGTCAAATGTGGCAGAATTTTCATTGGTATCTCAAATAAAGGAAAAGAAATATGTAAATCCTATTTTTAGTTCAATTGAAAAAAAATGTACAGCAAAGTTCAACAAAGGTATTTGAGCAAACACAGGGAGGAGTACTTTAATGCCAATGTAGATTGTGTGTACCGGGTATAGACGAGTTAAGGAAATGAATTATGACAGAAGAACATTGTTCACGATATTTTATTCAATCGAAAGCAACCAAAATGTACCATGGTTTAACAGAGATGTCTTGGTAAGGTTACATGAAAAGTACATTGTAGAACTTGTAGCTCAATGTCCAAGCGCTCACTGATTAACAGTATGGCATCAGAAATTTGTATGTTTTATGCAATGAATTACCCTTCCAGTTTGGAAGTGGAACATGAATAACATGGATTTAATCACAGGGTTGCCTCGTACACTGCGAAGGTTGATTCCATATAGGTAATAGTTGACAAGCTTACCGAGTCAGCGTATTTCCTACCAGTTAGGACCATCGATACAGCTGAACATTATGCAAAGTTGTATGTTACAAAGATAGTACGATTACCTGGAATTCCACTCACTATTATATCAAACAGGAGAGCTCACTTTATTGTACAGTGTTGGAAGTCTTTTCAGTAAAGCATGGGTACACAGGTAGATGTAAGTAAGGCTTGTCATCCTCAGATGGATGGACAAATAGAACGTATTATATGAACATTTGAAGATATGCCACAAGTTTGTACATTAGACTTTAAATGTAGTTGGGGTGAACATCTATCGTTTATTGAAATTTCTTACAATAAAACTATCAAAAGGAAACTTACGAAGCTTTATATGAAAGAAAATATAGATGATCAATTGGATGGGTTACAGCTGATAAAATTTGCTTTGATCGGGTTAGATTTTGTTCATCAAGCTGTAGAGAAAGTGAAGGTGATATCACAACAGCTACAAATGGACCAAAGTCGATACGAATCATATGCCGATATTAGAAAAAGGGAATTAAAATGTGCCATAGTTGATTAGGTATTTTTGACAGTGTCACCAAGGAAAAAAAAGATAATGAGATTCGGAAAGAAAGGGAAATTGTCCAAAGATTTGGGCAAATTGTGTATCTATTAGCACTAGTCCAAGAACTCTTCACAGTTCATTCAGTATTTCATATTCGATGCTTTAAAAGTGTACATGAGATTATCCCATATTGCTCCCAGTGGAGATATACAAGTGATGGAAGATCTCATATGTGAAGAGGTACTGCTTACTATTCTAGATCGATAAGCGAAAGCAATGAGAAATGAAGAAGTAGCTTCCGTAAAGGCACTACTGGAGAAATTAGAATGAAGAAGAAATCACAAAGGAAACCAAAGAAATAATGAAATATAAAGTACTCGTAATCTTTGTACACGGAAGAAAAAGTTCAAGATACGGAATTGGAGTCATAATAAGTAAGTCTTTACAAGTATTATGTGTGTATATGATAATGTGAAGGATTCACTTCGACTTAAGTTGTTACAAAGAGAGGACGAATGTATCTAAGGGGGGCAGGATGTAATACCCCGTACATTCCCGACCCTAACTTAATTGATTGGTGACCTAGGGTGTAGTTATAAACCTTAGCTTCGGGAGTGCTAAGTACGTATTTTGCATTGGTTTTGGATGAAACATTTGATATTGTACTAGTCAATGTGATTAGTCTCCTATAGGAGGAGTTTGCGACTTTTTGGAAAATTTTGGGAGTGATAAGTGAGGATTGAACGACTTCCAAACAAAGGGTTTTAATGCTAAGAGGTAAGCTAAAGAGTTGGACTTGAAGTATCTAACTGAATCCGCAAACAAAAGTTGAAGAAAAGAAAATTTTCAAAAACTAAATCTGGGGCGCTGCAGGTGGCGTGCCATGCCGCTTTGGCCTGAAATTTTTGTGGCACAGGCAGAAAGGGGGAACGCCCAAGGGCATTCCAGGCCGCCCCTGCACACCTTCCAAAAGTTGGAAATTTTTCTAAGTCCAAGGGGCGCCCGGGGGCGTGCCGGGGTGTTTTTTGCCAAATTTTTTTGCCAACCACGAGCCTATAAATGTGATTAGTGGGTTATTATATAATTGTTCCATCTTGGTAAGACTATGCTTGGACGAAGTTATCATCCAAATTACGTTTTTACCTTTTTATGTCAAAAGTAAGCCATGAGTGGCTAGAATTACTTATTCTTGGGATTGAGGCTATGAACATGAGTCTCGTGAGTTGGAATATTGTCCGAACACATATGAAATGATTTAAACTAGAGAAATTTGGTTGATTATGCATTGAATTTGGTGGGCTAAGTTAATGTGTTAATGGGCTCAAAGGAAGGCCCAAAATGAATTAAAAGGCATGGCCCAATGGCTCAAATGACCCATTCTTGCTTTAACTAATCAATTATTGAGACAAATGGATAAGGATGACTTCAAGGGACTATAAAAGGCACCAAAAGTCAGAGTTTATTCATTGTAACACACATGTATTTCTAGACTTTTCCAAGAAACCAAAAAGAGATATTTTCTATTCACTTTCAAACCCTAAGTTATCTCTTTGGGCAAGATTGTCATTTGGCAAGCCTTAGTAAGTGTTTATTCTTATGATTTAATATATCATATGCATGAGAGATTATGTAGATCATGTTGATTATGCTTGGAAGTGTTGGATATGGCACTTTTGGGTTTTTTCTAAGAGATGTGTCATCCTTGTGAATTAAACTTAAAAGGAGACTTGAGGTTTTGATAAAAGTGAATGGTATGGATGAAATATCAACACATGAGATGTGGTTATGATCTTAATTTGTTTATTTTTCTATTTGTATGCCTTGTAGGATTGTGTTGTGGTTATGGAACGTATTGATGTGAATTGTTAGGGTAATTGTGACGTAGTAATCATGAGGAAGCATAAAGGATAAACTTGGTGCAAAATATTATTGGTTATGATGTTTTGGTTAATGTGTGGAATGTTGGGATATGGTTGGTATTGTTGGTATGACAATGCCGTAAGTGGCATTGTAAAGGGTGAAATGATGTTATAAGGCAATCATGTACTCATTGTCATCATAAGCATTTGTAAAGTAGTTAGTTGTTAAGGTGAGCTTCGTTATGTACTTTTGTTGTAGAAAAAAACGTAAGGAAGGAGCTGGATTGTTATATTCACATATAGGACTGTGTATGCATATTGAGAATATAAGGTATGTAAGGTTACTTTTATCATATCTTTCTGCAGCACATATTGCTCACATTGTTATCATACGTATTCCATTCTAAAATGCTCGAAGGTACCTCATTTTAGGTTGTCATCTATTATTAAGTCACAAGTTCCTCATTCATTAGTCATTTGTTGTTCATATGTTTCATAAATGTGGACATGGTTCCAAGATTCCAATAATGTTATGTTCCAAGATTCCAATAATGTTATGTTCCAAGGTTCCAATAATGTTATGACAATCATCGTATCAATCCCTCAAAAGTAAGAAATAAAGTAATGCATAGTTGTTGGTTGCAAGAGTACGGGTGGTAGCTCTAGAGGCATAAGCCTAGCTCGAGCCGATCCCGAGATTATTGGATTAGGGGGTAGTCCTAGAGGCATAATCCTAGCTCGGACCGATCCTGGCAGGTGGTAGCTCTAGAGGTAAGAACCTAGCTCGAGTCGAACCTGATATATTGGTTTATGGGGGGTAGCTCTAGAAGTGATAACCTAGCTCGAGCCGAGCCCGACATATTGATTTATGGGTGGTAACTCTAGAGGCATAAGCCTAGCTCGAGCCGATCCCAACATAACGTTATGTTATGTTAAGACCCACTGATCAGTTGGGCCCGGGTACGATATGATGTAAGTGATGATGAATAAACAATAGTAGAAAAAGAAAATAATGAATGTAAGGTACATGGTTCCACATATGCAGAACGATGGTTCATCCATATTGACTATTCTCTTATATTTGATTCCATGGAAGTATATATATATATATATATATATATATATATATATATATATACATATCATGCAGTTCCCTATGGCTTTACATATTCAGTACATTCTTTGTACTGATCCCCTTGGTGGACTTACTTTACTTGTTGTAGGCGCAAGTGCTAGTAGACCTCCACAGTAGGTTGCAGGTCATCTACAGATCATTGGTGAGCTCCAGTTGGTTCGGGGCTTTCCATGTCATATGTGCACATTGGTTTTGGTTTTGGCATTGTATATATGTTGTATAAAGTGGGGACTTATCCCGACAGTAGTTTGGTTATATGTATCTATAGAGGATTTGTAGTGTAACACCCCATACCTACTAAACCCTATGTGACGACGTTGAATAATGGTTACTCGAGTGTCGAGAGTCGAAAGTATGTACTTTTTAAGGTTATTGATGAGATAATTGATATTGGGCCTAGTACATGGGATTGGACATTTGTAGGAGGTGAAACACCCAAAGAAGCAATGCGCATGATTACTATATGTTTCATTGAGTGTGGATCGAAAATCTAAGGGTATAAGTTCAAGATGGAATAATCCCAATATTATGCTTTGATTATTTATTCTAACCCACCAAGAGTGGAGGTCCGGTCTTATATATTTACTTACATAAGATCTCATAAGCATAGTGAAGAGGTAATGTGCGAGCTAATATATCCACCCCTCACAAGTTAAGGTGTCAATCTCTTAAAAGTAAAGAAACGAGGTAAAGCATATATGTGTGTTTCCAATAGTATCACGATCCTCAATGTATCATAAAAGTATCAATCTCTCACAAGAGAATGTATTGATCTCTCATAACTAAAAGTCTCAATCTCTCATAAGCGAGCGTATCAATCTTTCACAAGTAAAGGTACCGATCTCATAAAAGTTAAAGAATGAGGTAAGGTGTAATATTATGAGTGTATCCATGGGGTGGCATAACCACCTGCATGATGATATCCATGGGGTGAAATGAACACCTGCATGATGAGGGCCCAGACAGTATACGAGTGAGGTAAAAGTAAAGTAAAGTAAAGGCAAGAGAAAGAAAGAACGTAACGTACATGGTTCCCCACATACAGAAAGAGAGTTTATTCACGTTCACTATTTATGTTATATTGATTCCATTATCATTGTTATTATGTATGATGAATCTCTTATGAGCCTTACATACTTAGTACATTCTTCGTACTGACCCCCTCGGGGGACTTACCTTACATGTTGTAGGTGCAGGCACTAGTAGACCTCCACACTAGGTTGACAGTTAATTGCAGATCTTTGGTGAGCCCCAGTTGCTTCAGGACTTTTCGAGTCACAGTTGTATAGTTGTTTTGATGTTGTAAATGTTGTATAAAGCGGGGACTTGTCCCGAATTTTAGTTGGTCTTGTAAATGTATCAGTTAGAGGCTTTTGTAGACATATATGGGTATGGGAATTCAAGAGAGGTATGTTCATTTTGACTTGATGGCTCTAACGGCCATAGTTTCATATTGTACATATTTTTCATGACTTTCGCCATTGGCATTTTATATGTTATCGGTTACATGAGATAGTACGATGTTCATACGAGGATATGCATATGTACATGAGCAAAGATTAGTTCTCTCGGGCTATATCA
The DNA here is from genome assembly GCA_031232105.1 of Capsicum rhomboideum. Lineage (NCBI taxonomy): Eukaryota > Viridiplantae > Streptophyta > Magnoliopsida > Solanales > Solanaceae > Capsicum > Capsicum rhomboideum. The sequence continues at coordinate 48,113,441 of CP124716.1, read as the reverse complement.
GCTTCGGGTGCTAATCACATCTCAAATGGGATTGGGGCATGACAAAGTGGTATCAGAGCAGGTCGTTCTAAGGGTGTCTACAAAGCTGTGTCTGAGTAGAGTCTTACTTCTCAATGTGTTGTGCACCACATTTATAAGTAGGAGGCTACGGTACATTTAGGATGTGGTTTCTTTTCTTCAACTCTTGAATGTGCAATAGAGCCAGTGTTGTAAGTTGAATTGAAATCTGACCATGGTAAATGTTTCTCTTTGATATAGTAACCATGCCGATCACGAGAAGAGGTAGAGGCAAAGGTAAGTAGGTGGATATGCCTGCTGAAGAAGGAATGAGTAAATCACCTCCTGACCAAGCTAGTCAAGGTGGAGCTAATACTAGAATTACTAGTCAAGTCCTTTGACGTCTTTACATCAGTTAGTGAATTTATTATAGTTGAAAGGGCATATCGTAATGGTATAGTAGATGTTTGTGATCATGTTATGATGGTTGATCTTATGGAGATGGAAATGAAGGAGTTTGAATATTGTAATGGGTATGAAGTGATTGGCTTCTTGTATGTCACGAAGATTGCCAAGCAAGAGATACCTATGGCTATTCTAGACCGATAAGTGCAAAGTTTAGTGACTAAAGATGTAAGTTTCGTAAAAGTTCTCTGGAGGAATCAACGAGTCGAGTAGATAACATGAGAAGCTGAAAAACAAATGATGAGACCAAGGTGCCCATCATTGTTCCAAACAGAAACAAAAATTTCAAATTACAAAAGTGGAGGAAGACTGAGTAACGCATTTGATGTACATGAGACGATGTTGTTAACATTCGAGGATGAATGTTCCTAAGGGGGGGAGAATGTAACACCCCGTACCTACTAAACCCTATGTGATGAAGTTGAATAATGGTTACTCGAGTGTCGAGAGTTGAAAGTATGTACTTTGTAAGGTTATTGATGAGATAATTGCTATTGGGCCTAGTACATGGGATTAGACCTTTGTAGGAGGTGAAACACCCGTATGTTGTCGAATCTATACGACTACGTGTACACTTATTGAATTAGTTAAACATGAGGGATTTGATGAATTAGATATTAATTTGTTGGGTATGAATGAGTCATGAGCCATTGGGCCAAATGAGGCCCAATACAAGAGCAAAAAACTTGGCCCAATGGGGCAAAACATGATCCAATCTTCCATTTGACTAATCAACCATGCATTTAATTCCAAGAGATGGATAAGAGTGACTTGAGGGACCTATATATATATATATATAAGGAATTATACAAAATTTGGTGGTCTAAAGAACTCTTGAGCCATTGGGCTCAATGGAGGCCCAAAACTCATATAAACACATGGCCCAAATGTGGACAAGATCCATTCTTGTGTTTGACCAAGACACCATGGATTAAATTGGATAAGGATGACCATTTAATACCATATAAAGCAATAGAAAAATCATAGTTTATTTAATAACAATACACATGCCTTTTTCTAGAATTCTCTCAAGCATTCCTCTCTCACACAAACCCTAGACCTTTATCCCTTGGACCAAGATCATTCTCTTACAAGACTTGGTAATGTTTATTATTATGTTTTAATATATTTTATGCATGAGAGATGGTGTATATGATGTTGGGTATGTTGGTGGAATATTGAGAAGTTCACTATGTGTGTAAAGTTACATGTTTGCTAAATCGGAGCATGGTTTTGCCTCGTAAACTTGAACATAGACTTGTGGTCTTGAAGGAAGTGAACATGATGGGGTTAATATTGACATGTGAGATGTGATTATAGTATTTCCTTGTTTTGTCATGGTTTATAATGTTTGGAATTTCTATTGTGAAATTGGTTATGGCTTTGGTGACGTATTGACCGTAAAGTGTCGTTTTGGTGATGTTATAGTGTGTTGTGAGACCATGGATGATTGTGGGTATTCAATATGATCAAAAATATTTCAAAATAAGTTTGGTTATGATTATGGACCACTCATTGCATAAAAATACCCCAAAAAGACCATTACGGACCAAAACGGGCATCCGCCCCGGCAGACGGAGGCACCTGCGGGCGCAGATGCGAACGTAGATGACTATGGCTGCTGCCAAAGGGCATATGAACATGCACCTCAGCCACCTGAGGGCGTAGGTGGAAGCGCAGGTCAGCCTCCAGGTCCGGTTTGTATGTTTTCGTATCTAGTTGATCCCCGAAAGCCCCGATACCCTTTATGGATATAATTAGCAACTTGTGATGTCATTTTAATGACTTTAAAGTGTCGTATGGAGGTACGTTGGACTGTATTAAGTGGTCATTGTTGTTCATATGTTGTTATGAGGCCAATTTGATAAGAATAAATGTGACGGAATGATAATGAGAGAGCGTAAAGGGTAAGCGTGGTGTGAAATGATATTGATGTATGATATTTTGGTCAATGTGTGTAATGTTATGGTGTTGTTGATGTGATAATGAAGTGTATTGTGGTGTAAGGGGTGAAATGAAGTTATGAGGCAGTCATATAGTTCATTGTCGTTTTGTACACTTGTACGGTGAATAGTTGTTAACAAGAGTTCCATTATGGATTTGTATTGTAGAGTGAAACATAAGGAAGAAGCTGGACTGTTGTGTTCATATATAGACTTGTGTACTCATACTTAGAAGTAAAGGTATGTAAGGTTACTCTTTTCGTATCCTTCTGCAGCATGTATGTTCACATTGTCATAGTACTCATTCGACTCCAAAATGCTCTAAGGTATTCTGTATCCGGTAGTTGGCTAGTGTTACTCATATGTTCCTTACTCACTGGTAAATGGTGAATCATGTGACTCATGTCCATTGGTTGTCTCATGTTCATTAGTTAATATGTCAAAAGTCTCAAAGTGTTATAGCTCAAAAGGGGTTCTATAGTAGTCCAACTAAGGCCGACATATATTGTTATTCACATGTGTCCTACTCGTAGATGATTGATGATGCACTTATATCTTATTGATCGATGGAAGTTACTAAGCTGTCATGATGTTGTAAGCTCTAAGAGAACTATTTCAACGATAGTAATGAGGTAAAGAGACCTTGTTTAGTTTGAATAGCATTGTTCCAATCATGTCATGTTCCAAAGTCCTATAGTATGATGATTATTTCTTGTACCAATCTTTCATAAGTAAAAGTACCAATCTCATAAGAGTAATAAGAGAGGCAATGTGCAAGTTAGTATAATTAGTCCTCATAAGTGAAGATGTCAATCTCACGAGGTAAAGGAGTGAAGTGAGATGTCTATATAAGTGTATGTTCTTATAATGTCATGATCTCTAATGTGTCGCTCTCATAGCTATGTAAAGAGTATAAGATTGCAAAGAAGCAATGCGCATGATTACTATATGTTTCATTGAGTGTGGATCGAAAATCTAAGGGTATAAGTTCAAGATGGAATAATCCCAATATTATGCTTTGATTATTTATTCTAACCCACCAAGAGTGGAGGTCCGGTCTTATATACTTACTTACATAAGATCTCATAAGCATAGTGAAGAGGTAATGTGTGAGCTAATATATCTACCCCTCACAAGTTAAGGTGTAAATCTCTTGAAAGCAAAGAAACAAGGTAAAGCATATATGTGTGTTTCCAATAGTATCACGATCCTGAATGTATCATAAAAGTATCAATCTCTCACAAGCGAATGTATTGATCTCTCATAACTAAAAGTCTCAATCTCTCATAAGAGAGTGTATCAATCTTTCACAAGTAAAGGTACCGATCTCATAAAAGTTAAAGAATGAGGTAAGGTGTAATATTATGAGTGTATCCATGAAGTGGCATAACCACCTGCATGATGATATCCATGGGGTGAAATGAACACCTGAATGATAAGGGCCCAGACAGTATACGAGTGATGTAAAAGTAAAGTAAAGTAAAGGCAAGAGAAAGAAAGAACATAACGTACATGGTTCCCCACATACAAAAAGAGAGTTTATTCACGTTCACTATTTATGTTATATTGATTCCATTATCATTGTTATTGTGTATGATGAATCTCTTCTGAGCCTTACATACTCAGTACATTCTTCGTACTGACCCCCTCGGGGGACTTACCTTACATGTTGCAGGTGCAGGCACTAGTAGACCTCCACACTAGGTTGACAGTTAATTGCAAATCTTTGGTGAGCCCTAGTTGCTTTGGGACTTTTCGAGTCATAGTTGTACAGTTGTTTTGATGTTGTAAATGTTGTATAAAGCGGGGACTTGTCCCGACTTTTAGTTGGTCTTGTAAATGTATCAGTTAGAGGCTTTTGTAGACATATGTGGGTATGGGAATTCAAGAGACGTATGTTCATTTTGACTTGATGGCTCTAACGGCCATAGTTTCATATTGTACATGTTTTCCATGACTTCCGCCATTGGTATTTTATATGTTATTGGTTACATAAGATAGTACGATGTTCATACGAGGATATGCATATGTACATGATCAAAGATTGGTTCTCTCGGGCCATATCGACTTCAGGTTCCAATCACACCTCAAATGGGATTTGGGGCGTGACATGTAGACGGATGTGGGAGGACGAATGTAAAAGATGTATGTCCATTTTGACTTGACGGCCCCAACGGCCAAGTTTCATATATATCATATATTTCCATGACTTTTACCATTGGCATTTTATATTTTATAAGTTACATGAGATAGAATGCTACTCATAAAGAGATATGCATATGGAGGTTCATGAGTAAAGATTGGTTCTCTCGAGCCTCAACGGCTTCGGGTGCCAGTCCGCCCCGTTAGAATTCGGGGCGTGACATTTGGAAGGTCAAAAATGAAAAAAATCTGGTTAGGCTTTAATATTGTCATTAATTGATATAGTACTCCCTTCATATGATATTCGTGAAATAGAATGAGTTTACCTTTGTGAGAATCTGGATTAGCTGATCAAATTTTATAGCCGTAAGCATGGGGTAAGTTATGTATGGTAGAAATAAGGAGTAGTATTAAGTTGGGGTGTGATATCGGTGCTCTAGTTGAATTGATAGTTATGTATGGCATTGAAGAAAGTTAACAAAACATAAATGGTGAATAGGGTTAAGAATTGCCAAAGAAAGTTTTAGCTGAACTAGTGACAGGGCGTATAATCAGAATAGGTAACTGAATAAGAGTCATTGAATGATTGGAACAGAAAGGTAAGGCCAAGTGTGAAAGTTTGTAAAAGAAGCATTTAGGAATTAGTTTGAGTATTAGGTTGGGGACATGAACGACAGCTATGAATAAATAGGGTGAGTAACTGTGACTAGGTGTAAACTCTCAATTGGGTAGGAGGTGTAGAGTGAAAGATTAAATAGCGTATGTACCTAAGTATACGTGGACTACAAGTGATATTTTGTGATGATTATATGTGGACTAATAACTATGTTTGTTTTCCAAGCCATGGTTGTGATTGTTGAATGCATTGCATATTTATATGTTGTGATGTTGTGAAGGTGAGATGATGGGGATGTTGATGGTAATATTAAAATTATAATGTTCATCATGTTGGTTGTGATAGAGGATCAAGTACCACGCCGATACAATATGATGATGATTGATATGTAACCCATGATGTTTATGGGGTTGTTGATGTTTATGATGTTGATAAGGTTAAGAAGAAAACATGATGCGCACATCTTGCATACATGAATTCATTCATATGTATTGACATTCTACTTTGTTTTATATATATTATTATTGATTCTTGAGCAGATTGATTTGTTGGTAGTGTTGAAGGGGTGTAGTGGTGCACCGTGGTTCCAAGGTACGCCCTAATTCAACCTTAATATTAATTATTCAAAGGTTTAGTTATGGGATTGTATTGCATGGTATCATCCCTCCCCATAGGGGTGTTAGAAATCTAAGTTTTGGTGATGGTAAAACCGTAGTACATGGTAATGGTGTGTTACCGAGAAGGTTCGGCTTAGTGTGAGTTAGGAGATGCAAAAAACCCGATTGATAATCTAGTTGAGGGAAACAGAGGTGTAAGTTAGGGTGGGAGGTCAAAGGACAATGATATACTAAAATGTTAAATGGTAGGTAAGTCACAGAGATGTTATAGTTGTTGTATTATGAATTCATGTTATGGGATTTAGAAACTGGAGATATTATGATTTCTCCTGATTTGTTATTAAGGTTATTTGTTTCTAACCCTAGTAGGCCGATGATGCCTACCAGTACATGTGGTTGTACTAATGCTACACATACTATATCTCCACTCAGAAATATAGTCATGGTGCAGGTCAGTTGGGGTTTCTATAGCAGCAACGATGATCATTCAGCAGCAGCTCCTGCCATCTCTATTCTGCATGGATGTTGCGTCATGGACTTTTCTATCGCTTGTCTAGTGCTTTTGTACCGATTTATGCTAGTTTCTGGGGATTTATTATTGATTATTTTTCACATCATTTTTACATCTTTAATGTATCAAACTGGAGTTATATTTGATATTAACTGGATTAATAAATTGAATGAAGAACTGCTTAAATTTAGTTAACTAAGTAATCCATTGAAAGTGAATGGTCTTAACTTTCACACTAAACAAATGGTAGATTTGTAAGGGTTCTCCTATCTGGGTGGGTGTTAGGTAGGTGCCAACGCGATCTGTTTAGTTGGGTCGTGACAATGTCTATCGCTGAATTTGGTCATATTTTTTTTAAAAATAACGGTTTGACATCCTTTCACTCTGGACTTTCCAATTCTTGCCTCTTAGTTTTCTTCAAATCCTTTTTCATTCCCCATTTCCCTCTATTCTATCACTTACCCTATTCAAAAAATACACATACACAATCTAACTCACTCTCAAATCACTGTCACTACTGTGCCACCACCATCGTCGTTGCTAACATGCGGAGTTCATAGACCACTATTCCATCGCCTCTCTTAAGTCGATTTTGTCTCTAGATCTGAAATTTAGACTTTGAGTTTTGCTTTAAATCATGTTTTGTGATTAGTTTTTGTTGTTATATGTTGTCAATGATGTGTAATCATGGTTTTCATGCCCAATATGTTTCGATTGTTTAGTGTGTAACTAGAATTACTTGATTGGGGAAAATCCAAATTTTAAATTTGTTGATATTGTTGAAATTGAGTTTATAATTGTTTGGTTTTTTGAAATTGGGGTTAAACCTTGGTTTAATCACGAATGGGGTGAAATTTAATGCATATGGTTTGAATTTTACTTAGTTTTATATATGGGTTGTCTTGTGCTAAATTGGTATATTATTTGAATATGGGTTATGTGAAATAGATATGATTTGTTAATTGGTTTTTGGGTTTACCTTCGAATTGGGTGAATAGGTTGATTGTGGGTTTGATTTCTTCAAAATGGATGTTGGATTTTGAATTTATTTTGTGAATTTAACTTTGGATTCGAAGGATTTTTCCCGATGATAGATTGGGTGACGTCGTTCTTAAGGGAAAAATCGTCGAATTTATTGTTTTGATACTGGAAACTGGGGAAGTCTGAGTGCCTACGGTTGTTTTTGCATTGAAATTTCCATAAAAATGTCTTGTCGCGCTCAATAGGTCAATGAGTTGGGGACGAAGACTTTCGGCGATGGGTAGAGAACTTTGGCGATGCGCCGAACTTTGTGGCGGATAGCTAAAGTGCTCCCAATATCGTAAAAAATAACAGTAGGTTTGGCTAATCAAGGTGACAGTTTGGCAATGCCTTAGTAGTTTGGCAATGCCTAGGGAGTATCGCCAAACTCCAACTTTCCTTCTCCAAACTCTACTATCCCAACTGTTCAATTCGGCGATAGAGGTAGTGCATTGCGGAACTCTTTGGCGATCCACCAAAGTACCTTGGCAATGTACTCCTGAAATGTGGATTTTTGTTATTTGCTAACTCTTTCCTAGTGCATTGCTTCTCTCGTTTACATATATGGTTTGCCCAAAGCATGTTACAAAGAAAAACACCCGCACTCCTACCGTTACCTCAAAAATCTCAAAAGGTTCTCAATTTCGGGTGGTACTCAACCCGAAAAAAAGGTTCAGAAAAAGAAAATGGTAGAGGAAGAAAAGAGAAAGGCTCAGGTGATTAAGGAGCAGAGCTCAGAGCATAGTTCTAACTTAAAAAGGTATAACATCACTACCTCGGAGGAGGGCAACACCACTCCCATCCATGAGCCACTCAACACTACAAAAGTTGCTCAACCAAAGAAGAAAAGAGTTGATCAAACTCCACATGTTGCAGCAAACCCTCATTCTCAAGGAGGTCATCATTTCCACAATCACTTCAAAGTGGTTGGGAAGCATACAATTATTGTAGAACAAAGATTGAACATTGAACGGTTAGAAGTAAAACACCCTAAGGTCTTGGATGTCATTTGGTACCATGGGTTTGAGCAGTTCACCAAACCTCTAAAACCATATATGGAGAATTGGGTTAGTGAATTTTATGAGGCATATGGAGATTTGTTGCCTGCCAAAAGAAGGAAGGTTAAAGTTCAAGAAACTCGAGATGTTATGAAAGTTAGGGGTGTGAATGTTAGATGTGATAGGGCATTGATAAATTTGATCTATGGTGATACTCTTGACACACATCAATACTTTACCACCCATGCTCAAAAGAATGTTGATGACCTTCGGGGTTGGTTAGGCCCTCTGATGAGTGATGGGACTCCTCCATGGCTTGCTCTAAAAACCACGATTGAGAAAAGTGAGGTAAGCTTAGAAGCCCGATATTGGTTGAGTTTTATGTGCAGCAACCTCATGCCCTCTCAGAAAGAAATAATTCCTGTGCACCCTCGGAAAGCGTTAGTGGGCACAATTATAATGAAGGGGAGACTCAATCTTACTGTGATCATCGCCTTGGACATTGCTTGAAGGGCCTAACAAAAGCAGACCTCTTTTGCCTTCCCATACCTCATTACCAATTTATGTCACAAAGCTAAGGTTTTCTTTGACAAGAAGAAAGACTTTGAGTACACCAATACCATTATCATTGACATTACCATATTTGAGACGGTATACTAAGTGAAGAAAAATAATGTTTGGGTGAATTCTTCCCAGGTGGTTGATCTTGAGACCCTTGATAGTGGTGTCAGCCAGCCCACTCCTACTACTATAGCTCCTACTCATCTAGGTTCCTCCATAGGTCCGTCATCCCAGCCTTCTTGACCCAGTGCCCCTGGTCCTCACCCATCAACTACTCTGGCTACTTCGAAGTCTCCTTTGACTAGGCAGATATTTTCCAGATAGGCCATTTGAAATACCAAGCTGATATGAGGTCATTGAGGTTAGAGGCTCAGATGGCTCAATGATTACTGATGCGGTAAAATCCATTATGGTATCGATTCAAGATGACATGTGGGGTATTCGTGAGACCCTGTAATTTATGGTGCTAAGTTAGATGAGTTGAGCACCCCACAAACTTTAGTTCCAGAGGCTCTGTTGACTAAGATGCAGACAAAGCTCAATTATCTTTAGAAGCATGTGGATAAGCTCTAATTTCTAGATTTAATGCATCTATGGGCTGCACCATTTTAGACCCCAGCTCTATCATCTGTTCCATAGAGTGATCCAGAAGATAAGGAGGATTGTGATTTCGGTGATGAGGGTGGATGTCGATGAGATAGGGATTGAGCAGATGCAGGTTGATAGGCAGGATGATTTCCAAGAGACTAAGGAGGACAATCTAGAGGCTATGTTGGTGAAGTCGACTTGGAAGACAAACCATATTGGGACTACAGGGACCTCTAGTTTAGTTATTGCTACGGATACAGAGGCCACTATGCCAGATCCACCCTTATAGACCACTCTTGGAGCTGAGCTGGAAACTAATGCCCAGACAGAGGCCACTTCTATGAGCCAGTCACCGCCACATGCTTAGCTTTGTTTAGGGGAACCATCACTCTTATTCTCCTTCGTTTCTTTTAGTCCTATTGCATTGAGGACAATGCATGCTTTTGAGTTTGGGAGGGGTACTATTTTTTTTTAGGATCTATAATATTTAGCCCTACTTTTGAGATAATCTATTTTGGATTTTCTTTTATTTAGTGTGTGGTTTGGATATTAAGTTTTAGATATTTGATTTTGGGTTGTAATAATTCTAGATGATTTTTTATTTTGAGGTGACTTGAGTGTGTGTGGTTTACATTTTTCATTTCCTTATTTTTATTCTAGTATAATAGTCGTAGTATAGTAATAAATGAAATTCTTTTTGTCATTGGAACTTAAGAGAAAAGTGTACTAGCAATAGAACACTTTGACTAAAATAGTACTCTTGGGAAGATAATTCACATGCTCGAATCATAAAAATGACAAATCATTTTGTGAATTGCTCCACTTTTCAATATATGCCCTTTCTAAAAAATTTCCTTGGTTTATTTAATCTAGTTAGACATTTATTTTTATGAACACCCGCATCTTGTGTTGACTACTTGAGTACCTTCCTCTATATGTGCTATAAATATGGTACATCATTTAAGGAAGGGTACTTCGAGTGGGTGATTGAGTGTTATGTGTGGGGATGTTTCGACTCGATCGTGTTCAATGTGTCCACTTAGAAATTGCCCAGTTGCTCTACAGCTAAGCAAAGAATGTTGTGATATTTAGAGAAGTGATCCTAGTCCATTAATTAAGAGTGAACCTCAAAATTAACCAAATAAACATCCCTATTGTGAGTTGAGTGACTAACTTTTTCCTAATTTGTGCCTTGGAACCCTTTTTCTTGGACAACCGCATTACAAGCCGAAATCCTTCATCCATTATTCCTCTTTTGAACAAAGCCCATCTTGAAATGTCTAGTCGACGCTGAAAACCAACTTAGGTCAAAATCCTAAGTCGGGGGTGGATAAGCCATTGGGTTAGATTTGTAATCGAAAGTTCATAATGTTGGGGACCATTCACTTCCTCTTCTAGTCATCCTAGTATTCCTAGTAAATACTTTAAAAAAAAAAAAAAAAAATAATGAAAACAAGTGAAAAGAGTTGTAATTGTACTTATAGTTTGTAAATATTTAATGAATTTAGTTTTCGAAAGGATAGGAGGAGGAAGATAGCATTAAAACCTTAGAGAATTGGTCCTTGGTATTTCATAAGAAGCAAGATTTGGGAAAGAAATGTAATTGAGGTCTCATTAGATGCTTTGAGAGGGTAGAGTCACTATAACCTTAACTTATCCTACCTTACCGGCTGCCTACACTACAAGCCAAATAAAGACCTTAGTGATCTCCAACGTAGAATGCTTGAGTGTGGTAAAGTGGAGCAAGCCTATGGCGTGGTACTCGCTTCATGATTGTCTTTGAGAGTGTGAGTGATTTGTGGTAATACCTTGATTAATTATTTATTATTTCTTGAGGGAAGGGACTTCTTTATTGTGAGGGCACTCGATTGGATTACTTGAGAATTCATTAAACTTAATTGAGGTCTATGAGCATGTACTTGGTTTAGAAACAACAAGTCATCAATTGAGGCTTGTGATCATGAATTAAATGTTTCATTGGTAATAATTGTGCCATTGTTTTAAAAACTATGAGGGTAAAGTTTTTTCACAAAAGAAGCATGTGTCTAAGCTCTCAAGTAGTACTATTTATAGGCAATGTTATTTTACTGTGCGTGTTTTGATTTACTCGAGGACAAGCAAAGTTGTAAGTTGGGGGTGTTGATGAGTCGGCAATTTGAGACTCATTTGGCGTAAAACTGGTAATAAATCAAGTCCTCAATGCCAATTTGAGTTAGTTTTAATGTTATCTTGGTTTATTTTTAAGGGTGAATCCAAGAAGTAGTTGATAGATCATAAAGAAGCAAAAAGAAGGAGAGTTGGAGCTAAAATACAAAAGAGTATCACCTTTGATCTTTGGTGGATCACCGAAGTCATTGGTGTATAGCCGCAAAGAGGTTCTATTACCTAACTTAACAGATCCACCAAGTTTTAAATGAAGCAGCTCGCCATTGAAGAGATGGAGTTCAGCGAATCACCTAACAGATCGACGAAGCATGATCCCATCGCCAAAGTTACCCGGCACAAATCACTGAAGCCTAAGACAACGCCAGTTTGACGATCAAGAAGACCTTCAGCGTATCACCGTGGTTATTTTGGCATCACCAAAATCCCTTCGTCGAAGTGGATGCGGTGGCAGTGTCATAATTTCCTGGCCCATTTTTGTTTTATCTATAAAAGGCTTTTTGACAGCTTGGAACCCTTTCTTTGCCAATTTTGAGTTTTAGAAGCTTGTAGTTGAAACCTTAAAGTTGGAATTTGGTTTATTTTTTGTTAATCTTGCTTTGGATTTGGAATTCCTTTGTGAATATTTGAATTCAATGGAAGACTTCAATGAGTATATGGGTATCTCTTTATGAGTAGCTAAATTCCCCAACTTGGAGTTATGTATGCTTGAGTAGTGATTATTGCATGAGTGCTGTTTATTTGCCTTTCTAATTAATTAATTATTATGGGTTTGACCTTTACTCTGTGTTAACAACCTATAATTGGAGGTTGCAAACTCTAATTTAGCCTAGATTCCTTATCATCCTTGACAAAGGGGATAAGGGTGAGGAGTGGTAGTCAACTATGACCTGATTTTCATCATTTAATAGTAGATCTTACACATAAGGCTTCTAAATTGAGGTTTTAGGTTGGTTATGGAGTTACACTTTTGAGGTGTTTGAAAAAAACCCACTATGATATTTAATGCTTTACTAAAAAATTAGACTTGAGACCTAAGACCTAACCTACCCATGGTAATTAGTTAAATTTAGGTAAATATTCATTTATCCTTGCATGTACCCACACTCATGAGGGCATAACCCCAAGTGATTTTAAACCTTGATTACAAACTTCTAGTTTTTATTCTTGCAACTCAACCTTAGAATTGATAAATTGGTTACAAAAAACTTTTAAAATTAATCCCCCATTTTACTATTATAGCATTTATTGAGTTGATTCTGACCTCACTTATATACGTATTAATTGATCGGATATATTCATACTGTTTTGATTGTGAACATTACATCCTCATTTCATATATATACATTCATGAGATGTTGGTACCATTGAGGAAGAGTTGGATTAATATAATGCATAATGACCGTGTACATCCATTCTTGACTGTATTTGAGCGTTATCATTCTCCTTCCCAATTCCATCAACATGCCAATCAGAGCTTTGAATTACTTGGGTTCCCCAAGAAAAAATTAGGGCACCAATTGGTAAGTTCCTTCTGTTCTAATTTTAGTTGCTTTTGGAAAATCCACATTCGATTAATATCTTACCCTATCCATTCAATTTTGTAGAAACAAGTCGGACCCATGTGAGCAAATAATTCTTTTATGCCTTTCAATTTCGTATCTTTTTTTTTGTTGTTGTTATAGTCGGTTTTTTTTTTCTTTTCTGCGATATATTGCTTGCCAAGGTCACTGCTGGTAATTTACTATGTGGGTTTTTATGTTCTCGGTTGAAATGAATGTTGGGTATTTTTTGATTCCTTTGATATAGAAGCTTGAGGGTTCGTATTTGTATATAGATATAGGAATTATAGTGGAGTATAAGATAAAAAGTTTCTCTTCTTGAAATTATACTTTGTGAAAATTATATTTTGAGGGAAGGTGTGGATTGGGATCCTTGCTGGATCTATATTTTTTTTGGGTTATTGTAATGTTAAAAATTTATGACAAGTTTATCCGAACAACTGATCCAAAACATGAAGCTGTTGTGAAGGAATTTTACTCCCAGGTTCTTGTCAATGGTGACATATACAGTGCCTATTACATGGGACAATTGTGTCAATTGTTGGAGTACAATGTGAGAACTCAATTCTTATTTTCCAAATATATCTTGTGCCTACCCTTCATATAACATGCTTTCCCACATAGTCTATTATACAGGATCATACAATTTTACAATTTTTTCCCATGCCTCAATAAGAATTGAGTTCATGGTTACTGGGTCTTGCTAAAGAATTTTCGTGCATGGTGGAAGATGTTAACCTAGTCACACAATTCTCAATGACTTCAGTGTAACATTGAGGACTTCAGTGTAACGTTGAGCCCTTAAGCTGTAGAAATCGACATTCCTTGTTTTTCAGAATTCATACACAAGACTGGCACTGCGGCAGAAGTTATGTCTAAAAATCATACTGATGTTGTTTGGAATAGTACCATTTGTTGGGTGCGGATTACGGATCATCTTATGAGGTAAATGCTTCACTATAATACTGTTTTTCTAGTGTAATTAAGTGGTTAAGTTCTCTCATAGTTTCTGTCATTTGTTCTAAATATTGTCTATCATGGGTTTGGTAGTATTTTAGTATTGTAGTTATCAATAGGTTTTGGGTAGATTTTCTTTCTTGTCTAGTTTGTGTCCAATTTTGGAGTGCTTCGTAGTTAATCATTTTGGGGGGCGTATGTTAGGTTGAATGCTTCGTTATAATATTGTTCTTTTAATGGAATTAATCTTGTGAGTTCTGCTGCATTGTTTGTTATATATTCTAGGTATTGTATATTTTGTATTCTTTGGTATGTTTCTACATTTGTTTTTAATAATTTTTCTAAATTATTTATTCTCTCCATGATTTGTAACCAATATTTAAGATATTCATAATTAAGCATTATCTAAATGTTGTTTCGTAATATCTATTACGTAGTGGTATTAATATTAACATATGGGTTACATTTTCTAATATTTTTTGTAAGTATGTTATTTCTTGAGTTCTTACATACATATCTAGGTCAAATTGCAATAAAGTTTCTGTTTCTCTTAGCTCGTCTACTGTTTGTCTCCAATTTTCAAATTGTTCTTGGTTCATTTTATTGTAGGTGACTTGTCATGTGGCACATCATAAAAGCTGATATAAAGTATTGTTGTCTTACAGGGTATAGTCTTTTTAATTCTTTAATATTTTGTTCTATGTAATCTAAATATTTAAGTTCATAATTCATAAAATATGTCTCTACATTTATCTTAAGTATTTGTTCTTCTAATTTTATTTCTTCTACTATTTCTAACCAATAATAAAAGTTGTCGTAATTTATCATTTTAATCAAAATCTGGGTAGTCTAGATAATCATCTTCTAAATACATGTTATACATATCTGACACTATAAATTTTGTCCAATTATCTTGCATTACTGCTATAGATTCATAAGTCATTAGCAAGTCATAAATCTGTTTAGTTGTATCAGTATCTAAGTCACGTAAAATATATAAAAGTAATATCTTATATTCTTCATTATCATCTAGTAAATATGTATTTGTACCTAGTTGGTAATTATCCATATTATCAAATCATGTATTTCTAAATCATATTCCCTTTAACCTCTACTTATATTATTATACTTATCATTCAATAGTGTAGTATTTCAAACTACTCTTTGTGTCACTACTATGAGTTTTAGCCTTAATCAGTTACTTAACAATGCCTCAACTTTGTCTACTCCCCTTTAACGGCATTCCTCGGCTACTTGATTTCGACCTTAGGATGGCTTAGTCTGGGATTACCTTACTCTTGGCCTACTAATCATAGCAAACTTACTTAAGCAGTTCTAATATAGTTACACTACTACATGATAAATAATAATAATACTATAGAGATTATCAGGAATATAGGATTTAGCTATACATGTATAGACATGGATATACCTTGGTTGTTAGGTTCTCGGTATGAGATATGTTTGTGGGTGTATCTGGATGATTATCCATAGCTCCTTGAATGTTTATATCTGTTTTATAAAATTAAAAACTTTTATTTATACTGCGTTCTCAACACATGAGAAGAAAAGGAATTTCAGCTTATGAAAGCTTACTCTGCCTCCCTTGTCTCTCGTTACATATATTTATATACATAAGGTTGGCTTTCAAACAATCCTAAGAGTCAACTTACTATTTAATAAAGTAAAGCACTATTTGCTTTACGACTTTCTTACTAAACTATGAAAGAAAAGGAATCTAATAATTTCCTAATAAGACAAAATAGCATAATGAAAGATATAAAGTAAAGGAATCTTCCTATTTCCTTTACGACTAATATATATAAAAACAAAAGATATACTATTCACATATCTTTGCATATCTTTGCATCTTTATCTCTTTGTCTGTTGGTTGTAGGTGGACTAGCTTTTCATTGTCTCCGTCTTTTTACTCTAGATGTACGTCTGGGATATGTATTGTATCTCCGCCATTGCATTTTGTACATCTGTGATCCGTGTATTTTTGTCCAATCAATTGGCAGTATCTTGTTAATAACTCTTCTGAAATAAATGCCTTTTTTAATGCTCTTGTTATGGGTAACTCTTCCGGACGTAATAATGAAAGAATCCATTGTCTAACTTCTTCCATATCTGCTGGTCTATATTCTCTGGAATTGGAGTATATCATGACTTGGTTTCGGGCTGAATATCTCCATATAGAATTGCCATTAGTGTAGTTGTTTGCTAATTCTTGAATTATAGTATTCAATCCTATAATACGCTTGTTTGCATAGAATCCGGGTATAGCTGCTTCTTTTATTTTGGGTTGAGCACCAATATCTTTTGGGATTATCATTTCTCGTGTCAGTCCTATTTTAATAACTTGGATGACTGGTTTTATTTCTGTGTATAATATTTCCGCTGGGGCTACATAACATTTTATATAAAAGAATGTTCCTTTGGTAATACATTGGTAGTTAGTAAATGCTGAATATAATTCAGGTATTTTTTATATTTCTTTTCCTGTAGATGTGTAGACCGTATTGAGCAGTCCAAAGTCATAGCAAGTTCGTACTAGATTGGCATTTGTACCGGGTTGTGCAATCAGTTTATTATATCCTTGTAGCTTTGGGGTAATATAGTCAGTTTTTGGATCTATGGTAATAGTAGACCTTGGTATGAGGTTTAAGTATGTTTGGATTTGGTGAATGTTTTGGATATATGATCTGGAGATGTGGTTGTATATTTGTTTTTCTTGGTTGAGACTGGCTGCATATGATGAAGTTTGGGGTGTTGGTATATTTATTGTAGGTTGCCTCTGGATAAATGGCTTATCAAATAAGTTGTTTAGATTGCTGTTGATTGGCCTTTTTCCGGGTGCTTTGCTTGTACCTGCACTTGAAATATTTGAATTGTTATGGGTTTTTAGAAGTTTTCCATCGTCTCCTTTTAGCTCTGGAATTTTATCGTCTTCCGATCGACGTAGCTCAGCATAATTAAAGTCATGCGGCTGACTTGTACTAGCTTTAGGTTTCAGAGTAACTTCATTAACCTTTAGCTTTTGTACTTTTAGGTCAATACTGTCCACTTTATGACAAAGTGTAGTAATGGCCTTTAACATATCTTCCATAATATTATCTGGCTCCTTTTGGGTAGCTTTGTCTTGATAAGTAATCTGCAACAGTATTTTTGTCAGTTCTAATTACTTCAGTAGTAAATGTAAAATTTGTATGTTTAATACGTGTCTTCGTATTTCCTTCGTTGTTACAGAGTCTTGTATTTTTCTTGTTAGCCACCACTTTACTTGTGTATTATCTGTTCTCACAATAAATTTGTTATAAACAATATATGGCTCAAAAGATAATAAACATTTATATAAAGCATATAACTCTTTGCGATTAATTTCCCATTTTATCTGGGGTTCCGTATAAGATCCTGAATAGTATCTACAATAATGTTCTAATGTTTCATTATTATACTTGTATTTTAATACTCCTCCGTAGCTATGTTCACTTGAGTCCGTTTCTACTATGTATGTGAATTGTTTCTTTTCATCTGGAAAATAAAGCTTGGGTAGTTGTTTACATATTGTTTTAATATGTTGGATATGTGTTTTATCTTATTCATTAAAATGGTATTCTATATCCTTTTTTAATTTCTTCTGTAATGATTTCAAATGTTCCGCTAGCTTAGGGATATATTCACGTACTTGGTTAACTAATCCTAAAAAGGATTGTAACTTCTTTTTTGTATCTAATAATTCTTCTGAATTAATAATTTTATGTACTATATGTGTTTGCATTTTTATTCCATCTTTATCTATTTGTATTCCTAAAAATTCGATTTGATGTTTCATTAACTCTGCTTTTTTCTTACTTAGGCTTATTCCTGCTATTTCTACAATATTTGCGAATTTTTCTAATAACTGTATATGATCTTCTTTTGTTCTTGAGTATAGTAATATATCGTCTATGTATACTATGCAATTTTCTAATTGTGTGAAATATGTATCCATAAAATGTTGGTATCTTCCTGGGGCATTTTTATATCCAAAAGGTAAAACATTCCATTCATAAAAGCCTTGGGGTACTGTGAACGCTATTAATTTTTTAGATTCATTTTCTAATTTGAGATGGTAAAATCCTGATTTACAGTCAAATTTACTAAAGTAATTATATCCTTGTATTTGGCGTATTTTTAGTATTTTATTTGGTATGGGGTAATTATATGTTTTTGTTTTTGCATTGAGGTTTCGGTAGTCTATAACCATCCTACTTTTCCCTCTTTTTTGTTCACTATGTTTATTTACTATAAATGCTGGACTAGTGTGTTTACTATTGCTTTCTTGTATGTAGTTGTTTTGGAGTAATTCATTTATGTGGAGTTTGAACTCATTTAAATCGGCAAAGTTATATTTTAATGGTTTTTGTGTTATAATACTATTTTCATCAATTAATTCAATTTTTACAGTTGTTTTATGTTTTTCCCATCCTTGTAAAGGGTTTTCACTATATAATAGTTCTAATTTATCTTGTACTGGTTTTAAGGTATTAATAGAGAATCTAATTATTTCAATTGAAGTATCTTTAATGCTACTATTTTCTAGTTTTTGTGTTATCTTTTCATTTTCTTTTATCCATGGTGTTGTTTTTCTGGTTTTATTTGGTACTCGTTTAGCTCCTACTTTTTTGTTGCAAGGTGTGGTAAACCACCAATGTGTTTTAGTTAGCATATGTGGATATAGTGGATCTAAAAATGGCATTCCTAGTAATATATCTTTGGATGTAAATTCATAATTATATATTAGCTTTATTGTTAATATTTTATCCCAAATTTGTAATTTTACATTTCTAGCTAAATACGTAATCATGCTGCCTTCATCATTAAATCCTGTTACTATGACGGGATTTTTTAGTTTTTCCCACTAATCTGCTGGTAAACAATTATATCTACATAGATTGGCTTCAGCTCCTGTATCAATTATAGGTGTATAATATCTACTATTATATCCTTCTATGATTATTTTGGCGAGTATATATACTTTCATTTTTCATATTTTAGTTCTATTGATAATAATTTTCTTTTTATTATAGTGTATGACTAATTGTTTATCTTCTATATTATATGGTTTAACTTGTTCTAATCATGTAAGTCCTAAGATGATATTTGTATTAATTTGTGATATTGTGAATTGTATTTTGATTGGTATTCGTCCAATAATTAATTCTTGGATTGTAGTTTATTTTGTTTGCCTTAGTTCTCTGGGTAAATCAGAACATGTTTGATCTTGTGTTATTATTTCTTCTTCTAGTACTAATTCTCTTGTAATATAATTTTCTTGTTCTTCTGTATTTATTAGGATTAAATATTTTCTTTGGTCTAGTATTCCTATTATATAATACTGGTATGGTTGTATTTCCATAGGTTCTGTATAATCTATTCTTCTAGATGTACTCATTCTTGATGATGATGTTGGAGTATCCATAGTTCTTTTTGATGTTCCTATTCTTTCTTGTACTATATCTAGATCTGTTTCTATGTCTAATTCTTTATAACTGTAATCATTATTATCTATTGCTGTAACTATAGTATCAAATGGGTTTTCTATTTTTACTTTATTAATTTTATTAATCGCTTTTACTGTGTGTTTTGTAGTTAGAATATACAAATTTTTACATCTTGCTGTAAATATTTTGCTTCCGGGTGCTAGTTCTATTCCTGACATTTTCCAATATAATACTAATGATTTGTCTATATTTTTATCTTTTATTGCTACTGAATAATTGACACTTATAATGAATTTAAATTTTTGGTAGATTAGATTTCCTTTTACTGCTGCTATTACGCTTTTTTCTATAGGTTGAATTATTCTATCGTCTGCTAAATATATTTCTATTGGGGTATCTATTCCTTCTCTAAAACATGCTTTTATAAGTATTACTGTTGCTCCTAAGTGGACATGTGTTATAGGTGATTTTGATTTTAAATTTTGTATTTCTTTATTTATTTCTTTTTTATTTAGAATGGGTATAATTGTTTTTCCTTTAGCATATTTACAATCTATCGTGTGTTCTCGTTGGCTTATTATATAATATTCTTCTTTTTGTTTTTTAAACCAATTTTTTACTATTGGTACTTCTAAGATTTTATCTATCCTTAAGGGTGATTCTTGCTTTTTAATTTGTTCAAAGATATTTGTGTCAAATATTACTTTTTGGCTTGAAGATTCTTCATCTTGGTAATTTTCTTGTCTAATTACTCTTATATCGTTTTCAGTCATAAAATTGTTCCTCATTATTATCTTCTTTTGAGCTTTCGTATTCTTCTAATTGATAAATACTATCTTCACTTTCTATGTCATAATCAATGTAGGGTAGTTCCGTATATATATCTTCCTGTATTTGTATTTCAGTTATTTGTTTTTTCTTTGGGTCTTTTGGTATTTTACAATGTTTTGCTAAATGTCCTAGTTTTCCACAATTATAGCATGTGCATTCTGATATCTTCTTCGTACTAGATTGGCATTTGTACCGGGTTGTGCAATCAGTTTATTATATCCTTGTAGCTTTGGGGTAATATAGTCAGTTTTTGGATCTGTGGTAATAGTAGACCTTGGTCTGAGGTTTAAGTATGTTTGGATTTGGTGAATGTTTTGGATATATGATCTGGAAATGTGGTTGTATATTTGATTTTCTTGGTTGAGACTGGCTGCATATGATGAAGTTTGGGGTGTTGGTATATTTATTGTAGGTTGCCTCTGGATAAATGGCTTATCAAATAAGTTGTTTAGATTGTTGTTGATTGGCCTTTTTCCGGGTGCTTTGCTTGTACCTGCACTTGAAATATTTGAATTGTTATGGGGTTTTAGGAGTTTCCCATCGTCTCCTTTTAGCTCTGGAATTTTATCGTCTTCCGATCGACGTAGCTCAGCATAATTAAAGTCATGCGGCTGACTTGTACTAGCTTTAGGTTTCAGAGTAACTTCATTAACCTTCAGCTTTTGTACTTCTAGGTCAATACTGTCCACTTTATGACAAAGTGTAGTAATGGCCTTTAACATATCTTCCATAATATTATCTGGCTACCCAACAAAGGTAGAGGTAAGGTCGACATACATCCTACCCTCCCTAGACCTCACTTGTGGGATTATATTGGGTATTATGTTGTATTATAATGTTAAAAGAACAGTTTTCATTGTTGCCCCTAGAATACTGAAATTGCTATTTTCTTGGTAGTTGTGTTTGTTATTCTCTTTGGTTTACTAAATCCTAATTTTTTTTAAATTTTTTTTCTTTTGCTTCGGTTTTACGAGGACAGATAATTCAGTACATTGCATAGAGCTTAAAAAAATGGATTTCTATCATTAATTGGCAGCCCATCTTGTTGTTGTTGTTGTCCAGTATTACTACGTGAACATGCAAAGCAGCATGAAGTTTAATCAATAAATCACCAAACAGTTACATAATATGCAGTGCACTGTAAACAACAAGCTACGTACTAGTTCCAATTCATTATGTTTTTTTATTTTCCATCTCAAATTATGTCGGTGATTTGTACAAGTCTGCATTATAGCTAATGAATTATACTATTGGTTTCTCGATCTCCATTACCCTTTTGTTTTTATATTTTTTAATTTGGTTCCTCCTTTTGTTCACTGATCTTCTTTATACTTTAATAAATTGGAAACTATTAAGTTGTCTCTGCAGTTGGGCTTAACACCGTATTTGAAAGTTCTTGGCTTGATTTGACACACAAGTTCTCCTTCCTTCCTCAAAAGAAACTCATGAACTTCCTTTTTATTGAACATGTTAGTATGAAAGATAGTTGTAATTATTTTTGTTAATGCTATTAGTTATTCAAAGTTTAGGGCTTTGATTTCCCCTATCCCAAATTCTTGCTATGGTTTAATTGTGTTGGAGAAGTGGCAAAGAATGTTTTAAAATATAAAGTCAACACTGAAAAACTGAACTAGAAAGAGTAAAAGTTGAGTAAGTTGCTGGGTAGGTACTTTTTCTTAGCGTTTGTTTATTTGTGCTTGCTTCCATTTTGGCCTTATATATTGCACAAGAGAAGCGATTGAGTATATTATCTATTACACATTACACAATCACATGGCAGCTGCAAATGTTTTGCTTGCAAGTACTGATAGATATAAGTTGATTATTCTTTCCAAACCTCACATGTAGCTTGTAGGAATACACTTGAGTATGTTGTTGTATTGTACTAGAAACATTAAAATCTTATTATGTAAAAAGTATCTCTACATAGGAGAAAAGAACGTAAAATAAAAGAAAGGCATAACTATTGTATTTTGACTATATGCAATATCTATAGTAAGTAGTTAACTCTTCTTATGTCTCATGATGCACGGTCTTATTTAATGACTTCTTGGCTTTAGCTTAGTTATAAAATTATTTTTATATCATTCTTTAGTGTCTAAGTTTTTCTATTTTAACCAACATATGTACGCTATAACTTCTTTTATTAAAATATAACTTTATTATCTTCTTTTTTAGGATGACCCGGAGTTAACCAACAACATGGCCGGCAATATGCTTCATTTAATACACAAGTTATTGGAGGAAGATTTGTTGTTTTGATTACTATTAGATTATAGTTTATGAGCTTGCATTTTTTTACGTTTTTGTTCGTTTTTGTAAGTAGCAACTTATTTTTTTAGAAGTATTTAGTTTTTGGAGTTCAGTAAATATTTAGTAAACCAATATTTTGTATTAGTACTAACCTTCGTAAATAAATTTATACTAGATATTGGAGCCCGTGTCAGCACGGGTCCAATACATATTACTCGCTCTTTCACATTTTATATTTTAGATTATTGATTATTATAATTTTGGTACTTTTTACGTAATTTACACATAATCCCAATTTATGTAGTACAAATGAAACTTCAAGAGTCAAGTAAATTCTTTATATGTTTTTTTTAAAATATAGTAGGTGGTTAATTATTGTGATTTATAACACTTTTACGTAATTTTGATATAAGTAATACTTTTCTTACCTTTTATTAATGTTAAAAAGTGTGCTCCCTCTATTCTTAAATAAGCGGTACTTTTTTTTGGGCACAATCTTTAAGAAACTACTCATTCATATAAGACAAATGGTGTTTTTATTAATTTACGCTTAATAAATACCTTTAAAATAATGTACTAACTCTTTAATAGTTACTTGATTATATAAACTCCATTTATGTTAAAAAGGATAAAATTGAAAAACATCATTAACGTCTTCTTCATTATTTAAAACATTACTTATTTAAGAAAAAAATAAAAAAATAAAAATACCACTTATTTAAGAATGGAAAAAGTAAAAAGGATTAACATAATTTTTTTGTTAGTCACAAAGATGTTTAATTAATTGAATCGCAAAATTACAATTAGTTTTACTTAATTATACTTGTTTCTCTATTTATTTAATATTTTAAGTAATAAAAAAGCTAAAAGCCGCTACTACTACTATAGAGAACCTGTTAAATAATAAAAGCTTTAAAACAAACTTAAAACAAGAATAAAATATAACAAGAGGTGAAACGAAAAAGTAGTAAAAGTTTTTATTGCTCTTGATTTCTATCCGTGTATATATAACCATGGGGGACACATATATTTATACAAGTGGACTACTTGGGCACAAAGTAATTGGCACAGAGGCGGTAAAAATCCTTAGACCTCAAGGTTGCACCAAGGCATGACATTTAGTCATGCACATGCTATCCACATATTCCATAACACTCCCCCTTGGATAGTCAAGTAAAAGAAAATCTAGTGAATACGCATTTACTTGTTGCCTCATT
The DNA here is from genome assembly GCA_031232105.1 of Capsicum rhomboideum. Taxonomy (NCBI): domain Eukaryota; kingdom Viridiplantae; phylum Streptophyta; class Magnoliopsida; order Solanales; family Solanaceae; genus Capsicum; species Capsicum rhomboideum. Next base: position 48,089,514 of record CP124716.1, on the reverse strand, counting down.
AAAAACCTTACCAGAAAAATTCAGTGAGATAAAACCTTGGTTAAGGAAAAAAGAATACAACGCGTATCCTTACTCCCCCTGATGAAGACCTCGATACAAATGGTTCAGTCTTCGCATTCCAATCTTGTGTACCTTCTTCTCAAGAGTTGAAGTTGGTAAAGATTTAGTGAACAAATCTGCTGGATTGTCACTTGAATAGATTTGTTGTACATCAATATCACCATTCTTTTGGAGATCATGCGTGAAGAATAACTTTGGCAAGATGTGCTTCATTCTATCTCCTTTGATGAAGCCTCCTTTTAATTGGGCTATGTATGCAACATTGTCTTCAAATAGAATTGTGGGTACATTGATATCACACTTCAGGCCACATCTTTCTTTGATAAAATGTATCACCGATCTCAACCATATACATTCTCTACTTGCTTCATGAATAGCTACTTTCTTAGCATGATTTGAAAAAGTAGCAACAATAGACTGCTTTTTAGATCGCCATGATATAGCGGTACCTCCATATGTAAACACATAGCCTGTTTGAGATCGAGCTTTATGTGGGTCAGATAAATAACCTGCATCTGCATGACCAACAATATCTGCACTATCTTTGTTAGTATAAAACAGACTCATATCAGTAGTCCCCTTTAGATATGGCAATATATGCTTAACTCCGTTCCAATGTCTATGTGTAGGGGGAGAACTATACCTTACTAGTAAATTAATAGAAAATGCTATATCAGGTCTTGTAGCGTTAGCAAGATACATAAGTGCACCAATAGCACTGAGATATGGTACTTTAGGACCAAGAATCTCTTCATCCTCTTCTGGAGGTCGGAACGGGTCTTTACTCACTTTAAGTGATCGAACAATCATTGGAGAACTTAATGGATGTGCTTTGTTCATGTAAAATCATTTCAACACTTTCTCAGTATAGGCAGCTTGGTGAATGAAGACCCCGGCTTCTAAATGTTTAATTTACAGACCAAGACAAAGTTTAGTCTTTCCAAGATCTTTCATCTCAAATTCTTTCTTTAGATATTAATTGCTTTTTGGACCTCTTCTGGAGTTCCAATGAGATTTATGTCATCAACATAAACAGCGAGTTTAACAAAATCTGACGTTGTTTTCTTAATAAAAATACAAGGACAAATGACATTATTTATGAAGCCTTCATTTATCAAGTACTTACTAAGGGGATTATACCACATATGCCCTGATTGTTTTACACCGTATAGTGATCTTTGTAGTCTGATTGAATACATTTCTCGAGATTTTGAACTGTATGCTTCAGGCATCTTTAATCCTTCTGGGATCCTTATATAAATTTCATTATCAAGTGAACCATAAAGATAAGCTGTAACCACATCCATTAGATGTATTTCAAGGTTTTCATATACCGCTAAACCGATGCGATATCGAAATGTTATTGCATCCATAACAGGTGAATATGTTTTTTCGTAGTTGACTCCTAGTCTTTGAGAGAATCCTTGTACAACAAAGCGTGCCTTGTATACATTTCTGTCATTTCTTTTTCGTACGAAGACCCATTTAGGGCCAACTGATTTTACACCATCAGGGGTTTGGACTAGAGGTCCAAAAACCTCACTTTTAGCAAGTGAATTCAATTCTGATTGAATTGTCTCTTGCAATTTTGGCCAATCATTTCTTCGTCGATATTCTTCGAGAGATAGAGGTTCAAGATCCTCACTTTCTTGCATAATGTTAAGTGCGACATTATATACAAAAACATTATCCACCATAATTTTTGATTGAGCTAAATTTATCTTATCACTGATAGAACTCATTGAGAGTTCTTCATTCACTTGAATCTCAAATTCATTGATTTCTTCAGGAATATCAGTATTAATCAAATCTCGGGTCTCTTCATGAGACTCTTCTGTATTGTCACTTTTATTATTTTTCGTGCTTCTTTTTTTAGGATTTTTATCCTTCGAACCCAATGGTCTACCACTCTTCAGGCGTGCTTAGGATTCAGAAGCTATGAAACTAGTGGATGGTCCTTTTGGGACATCAATTCGGACAAGCACATTCACTGCAGGGATATATGACTTAGTTATCCTTTTCAAATCAGTAAATTCATATGGCATTTGATTTGCTATTTTTTGTAAGTGAATGATCTTCTAGACCTCATGTTCATATATGGTGGTACGTGGATCAAAATTGGATAATAATGAAACGTTCCACGCAATTTCTTTTTTGAGTTCATGTTTCTCTCCCCCTAATTACGAGAAATTTGTTTCATCAAATCGACAATCTGCAAATCGAGCAGTAAATAAATCTTCCATCAATGGCTCTAGATAACAAATTATGGAGGGTGACTCAAACCCAACATATATTCCTAACCTTCTCTAGGGGCCCATCTTAGTGCGCTGTGGTAGTGCTACTGGCACGCATGCAGCACAACAAAAAATTTGTAGATGAGCAATATTTGGTTCATGACCAAAGACTAATTTTGATGGAGAGTATTTATTATAATGAGTCAGTCTGAGACGAACAAGTGATGTTGCATGTAAGATAGTATGACCCCAAACAGTAGTGGACAATTTTGTTTTGATAAGTAGTGGTCTTGCTATCAATTGTAGATGCTTAATAAATGACTCAGCAAGGCCATTTTGAGTATAAACATGAGTGACCGGATGTTCAACTCTTATCCCAACTGATACACAATAATTATCAAAAGCTTGTGATGTAAATTCTCCAGCATTATCGAGGCGAATAGCCTTAATAGGATAATCTGGGAATCGCGCCCTTAATCGTATTATTTGTTCCAATAATTTCGCAAATGCCAAGTTATGAGACAATAAGAGGCACACATGAGAACATCTTGGAGATGCCTCTATTAGGACCATAAAGTATCTAAATGACCCACTGGATGGGTGAATAGGTCCACATATATCCCCATGTATACGTTCTAGAAAAAGAGGGGATTCGAAGCCAACCTTCAGTGGCGATGTCTTAGTTATCAATTTGCCTTGATAACAAGTAGCACATGAAAATTCATCACTTGTAAGAATCTTCAGGTTCTTTAGCGGATGCCTATTTCAATTTTCAATGATTAATCTCATCATTATTGATCCAGGGTGACCCATTCGGTCATGCCAAAGCACAATAGTATTTAAATCAGTAAACTTCTGGTTTATGATAGAGTGCGCTTCAACTGTACTAATTTCTGCATAATATGGGCCAGAAGACAAAGTTGGCGATTTCTCCAATACACATTTCTGGCCTGAGATATTCTTGGTAATTCCAAGATATTCAATATTTTACTTCATTTACTGTCTCAACATGATATCCATTTCGGCGGATATCTTTAAAACTTAATAAGTTTCTCAGGGATTAAGAAGAGAATAGTGCATCTTCTATAACAAGTTTCGTCCCCTTAGGCAGAAATATAATAGCTCTTCTGGAGCCTTCAATCAATTTTGAATTACTAGAAATTATTGTAACATTTGATTTTCTTCTAAGCAACTGAGAAAAGTATTTCTCATCTTTAAATATGGTGTACATTTTTCCACTATCAATTACATAAATATCCTCACGATCGATTGATCCAAATAAAATTTGAGGAGTATCCATAGATTCTTCAAGATGAAAATATAAACAAAGTAAACATTATAGTATTACTAGCAAACAACGTATTACACAAACTTTATTTATTTACAAGTCTAGAGAAACATAAGTAATTGAAACGTAAACTAATACAACCAACAGAAAAGTAAAATATTTAGACTAATACAGATCGATCACCAATAAGGTGATCTATTTTCCTTCAGGGAATTCAAAGAAATTTGCAACTTCTATATGCATAGGCTCAACATTATCTTCTGAGATAAATTTTACTTCTGGAGTATTATACACCTTCTTGAGGGATGCCTGATATAGATTAACCAGGTGCCTTGGCGTACAACAGGTACGTGACCAGTACCCTTTTTCTCCACATCGATAACATCTAGTTTCTATATTTTTTCTTTACACTACTTCAGGCTTTTCACTCTTCTTTTTACACTGCTGGTGTTGAGGGCTATTATTCAGTGCAAGACGATCAGCATGATTGAAATTTATTCCTCGACCATGGACACGACCACGACTGGGGCGGGCCAGGACCTCTTTCACTCCTAGATTGGTGAAAATTTGCAGCATTCACTTCAGGGAATGGAGTAGTACTAGGAGGTTGAATTTCATGGTTTTTCATCGAAAGATCATTATGTTGTTCAGCAACAAGTAGATGTGAAATTAATTCAGAATACTTTTTAAATTCCATTTCTCGGTATTGCTGCTGTAGGAGCATACTCGAGGCAGAAAAGGTGGAGAATATTTTCTCCAGCATAGCATGATCTGTGATGTTTTCTCCGCATAAATTTAACTGTGATTTAATTCTAAACATGGCAGAATTATACTCAGTTATATCTTTAAAATCTTGTAATCTCAAATGGGTCTATTCATAATATGTCTGTGGAAGAACGACCATCTTCAGGTGGTCATATCTATCTTTTAAATTATTCCAAAGTATAAGAGGATCCCTAACAATGAGATATTCCATTTTTAAGCCCTCATCGAGGTGATGATGGAGAAATATCATAGATTTGTCATGGTCTTGGATTGAAGCCTGGTTCTTATCTTTGATGGTAGCTGTCAGACCCATCACATTCAAATGGATTTCGGCATTAAGTGCCCAAGATAAGTAGGCTTTTCCCGATATATCCGGGCAACAAATTCACGTTTAGATAGATTTGACATTATTTTAGAAAAAATAAGTTCTTACCTTTATTACCTGAAAAATTATTTGCTCAAGATGACAGAGTCTCGTGCTGATAACGTGTTAAATAATAAAAGCTTTAAAACAAACTTAAAACAAGAATAAAATATAACAAGTGGTGAGAGGGAAAAGTAGTAAAAGTTTTTATTGCTCTTGATTTCTATCCATGTATATATTACAAGGGGGAGACACATATATTTATGCAAGTGGACTACTTGGGCACAAAGTAATTGACACAGAGGCGGTAAAAATCCTTAGACCTCAAGGTTGCACCAAGGCATGACATGTGGCCATGCACATGCTATCCACATATTCCATAACAACTTCTAAACACTTCCTAAAATGGTAAGGAGATGTGAAAGAAAAAGTATGAACTACCATCTGAAAGTTTAAGGGGGCCCCACCTTTTTGGATGAGTAAATTGGAAACAGCTGCAAATAAAAGCGCGTGTTGTAGAAACTCAAGCGAGGACCATACTTTCAGCAACTAAAAAGGTATGGCGCGTAGCTCAATTAATATATGTATTGGGTGGGGTCTCCACTATCAAGAAAATAGTACTTGTTTAAGAGGACAAATGAATAAATAAATAAATGTCTTTGATATTTTTGTCCAATGAAGAAAAAGTATGACCATGATAGCAATTGATACAACACAGTTGAAGTAATGTATTTTTAAAATACCAAAAACACCCCTTGGTCGGCAAGAAGGCATGACGACCTTGAGGTGCTTTAAGCCTCTTCTATATATTAGAAAATATACATTCATGAACTTTTAGAGTGAATTTTGTATGTAGCAATTATTCAGAAGTTGTATAAAAGAATATTGTTCATACATAGATTAAATGTAATATTTGTGGGAAAAATTAATGTTATGGCAATAATAATAATTGTTGCTAAAATTCTTTTTAACAAATTACTAACTACCCTATCCCGTACCTCTTTTGCAACAACTAAATATTATTGGAGAAAATTTCATTTGTTGCAATAATAATTTTGGTTGCTAAACATTTTCATAAGCCACAATTATGTGACCTTTGACTAACAAAATATGATTTTTGGAAATAATATTTTTGTTGCATTAACTCGACCTTTGGCAACAACATCTTTTGTTGTTGCATAAACTTTTTGCATTGACTTCTATTGCAACAATGTGCGACAACTTTTTGTCATTGCGAAAAGTACTTTTGACAACAAACTCAGTGTATGGCAACAAAAAATTTTGTTGGTAAATGCCTTATTTCTTGTAGTTACTAGGCTTTAGCAGTCTTCCTGAGATCTCTCCCAAAACTCTTATCGAAGTAGGCCTCATCAAAATCATCATCGTCTCTTGACTGTGGATGGAACATGGGTGAAAAATTCAATCACACCAATATTATCCCCAAGATCCTCCACTATGGTGGGAGTAGTGGGCATTAGTATCATAGGAGTCGGTCCTCTAGAAAACTCTGTAACAGCTGCTCGTAACGAGGCAAGCTCCTTAAATATCCAACTCATGCAGTGTCTGCAATATCCTTTGTATCCACGGTTTAACTCGATCAATCAGAATATCCACTTGTTTTTCGATGAGAATTGTCCTCTTGGCCATGTCTAGTAGAATTCTTTATGATTGTGACTAGGTCAGTGGCTGCGAGATGAGGAATGGATGAAGATAGGGCAATAGTAGTCAGAGTAGATTTAGAAGTCACAGTTGTAGTGAGGGTTGTAGTGGTAGCTGCAGAAGTATCAGCCTCGGAGGTTGTAGTAACAACCTATAAACCCATAACATCCATGTCAACATAAATGTGAACCGAGGTATCAACCTGCTCACCCCTCACTACAAGAAAGAAGGCATTTCCCAACAATTCTTTTTGTTGCCATATATTGGATGTTGTTGTTAAAAGTGCTTTTTGCAACAATAAAACAGTTGTTGCAATAAACACTGATGGGAAAAGTTTTTGGAACAACAAAATATATTGTTGCCAAAACTGACTTAACGCAATCAAAGAAATTATTGCCTTACATTAGTATAGTTGTGGCTTATAAAATTTTTCGCAACAAAATTTATTGTTGCCACAAATCAACTTTTTTACCAACAACAATATTAATTGTTGCAAAAACTTAAGAAAAAGTTAGTTAATAGTCTGTTAGGAAGGCTTTTAGTAACAAAAACTTTTATTGCAATAAGTCAAATATTTTATATATACCCATTTAGCAATGAGTTGTGAGTAGTTGCTACATACACAATACACATTTCTTTTAAAAAATTTACACAAATATCAAAATTAAAAATTATATAAATTTGCAAAGGCCAATACATAAGATTGATGCACTAGATAGTTTTTACTTCAAAAAAACTAAGTACTTCTACATATGTCTTTGCTTGTAAAAAAAAAAAATATAAGCAAAGTCATTATATTCTAATCCTTCCAGTAGTTCAAAAACAAAACTTCTCCCAATAGCACTTGTATTGCAGCAGTGTTGATTAATTAAACATGTTCATCCTGCAAATGAAAGATAAATATAATTATATTTTGATAAAGTAAGTTATAAAATACACAAATATAAATTTAAAAAGCAAAGAGAATCACATAATAATACATTCTACTAAGTATGCCCCAATCACATACTTTTCATTTACAATGTTGATAGAATTTTATTACTTGGAGTTTAGTATATTTTCAAAGAAGCCAAAACTTATCATAAACATTAAATGGGAACCTCGTACATAAATATATAATACAAGCTAAACACCAATGAAACCAAGAAAATTAATAGAAATAAAAAGTAATAGGTGGAGTTTTTTAGGACACCAATAATAACTGGATATTTGATTTTGCAGGTGTTTTCCAAGCTTCCACACTACTATTGGAATTAGAGGCAACTGCATTACTACACACACTCTATCTTCCTCAACACTACAACATTATTCCCACTTCATATTAAATATAGAATTCACGCAAAACATAGAGACATTTAGGCAAAATAATACACAAATATAAATTTAAAAAGCAAAGAGAATCACATAATAATACATTCTACTAAGTATGCCCCAATCACATACTTTTCATTTACAATGTTGATAGAATTTTATTACTTGGAGTTTAGTATATTTTCAAAGAAGCCAAAACTTATCATAAACATTAAATGGGAACCTCGTACATAAATATATAATACAAGCTAAACACCAATGAAACCAAGAAAATTAATAGAAATAAAAAGTAATAGGTGGAGTTTTTTAGGACACCAGTAATAACTGGATATTTGATTTTGCAGGTGTTTTCCAAGCTTCCACACTACTATTGGAATTAGAGGCAACTGCATTATTACCCACACTCTATCTTCCTCAACACTACAACATTATTCCCACTTCATATTAAATATAGAATTCACGCAAAACATAGAGACATTTAGGCAAAATAATACACAAATATAAATTTAAAAAGCAAAGAGAATCACATAATAATACATTCTACTAAGTATGCCCCAATCACATACTTTTCATTTACAATGTTGATAGAATTTTATTACTTGGAGTTTAGTATATTTTCAAAGAAGCCAAAACTTATCATAAACATTAAATGGGAACCTCGTACATAAATATATAATACAAGCTAAACACCAATGAAACCAAGAAAATTAATAGAAATAAAAAGTAATAGGTGGAGTTTTTTAGGACACCAATAATAACTGGATATTTGATTTTGCAGGTGTTTTCCAAGCTTCCACACTACTATTGGAATTAGAGGCAACTGCATTACTACACACACTCTATCTTCCTCAACACTACAACATTATTCCCACTTCATATTAAATATAGAATTCACGCAAAAAATAGAGACATTTAGGCAAAATAATACACAAATATAAATTTAAAAAGCAAAGAGAATCACATAATAATACATTCTACTAAGTATGCCCCAATCACATACTTTTCATTTACAATGTTGATAGAATTTTATTACTTGGAGTTTAGTATATTTTCAAAGAAGCCAAAACTTATCATAAACATTAAATGGGAACCTCGTACATAAATATATAATACAAGCTAAACACCAATGAAACCAAGAAAATTAATAGAAATAAAAAGTAATAGGTGGAGTTTTTTAGGACACCAATAATAACTGGATATTTGATTTTGCAGGTGTTTTCCAAGCTTCCACACTACTATTGGAATTAGAGGCAACTGCATTACTACACACACTCTATCTTCCTCAACACTACAACATTATTCCCACTTCATATTAAATATAGAATTCACGCAAAACATAGAGACATTTAGGCAAAATACCTTATTTGATTTCTTCTTTTCTAGCTCTTCAATTTTTTTCTCAAGTGATGCATTTTCACTCAAAAGCCTCCTCTTTGTTTCTTCTGCAGTACGGAACACAGTACAAACTTTCAGCTCTTCTTGGGTCTTTTGTAATACCTACAAGTCAAAGTCCCATGAGTTTGTGTTTTGTAGATTACTGACTTATTTAGACAGAGAACAAAGGCTAAACACAAATTTATGGTTCTACTTGATTATTTACGTCAACCAACTCTTTCGGAATATGTTTCTTCAAACCTTGAGAACTCAATTTTGAAAACTGCATTTCTAAGTTCGCTTCTTCATTAGGGCAGCCTGTAAAGAATGGAGTAATAAAATGAGATGATTGTCGTCTTAATAAATCAAATTTAATTACATTTCACAAACACTTGAAGCTCTGCATCTTTCTCATTGCGTAAAGATTTGAATTTATCACAATCATAAGCAGCCACTTCCAAATTTTGCTTCTCAAAAGTCAATTATCTTTTAAGTTGTCCAATTCTATTTGCATCTCTGATTCTTGTTTTTGCTTTCCATGTAAATCTTCCAGCAACTGCTCATCAATACAAAGACCAAGCCCGAAGAAAATATGTACCTAAAATACATTTTATTGTGTTTTTCTATTATAATTTAAAAAGATAAATAGATGCATAATGAGTAGGGAAAATAGTTGTCATATACATTTCATCAGAGAGACAACTAATAGAAAGAAATGGAAAATCTATTCTAATATAGCAAGTCAACTTAGAGAAAAATATAGTGACCATAGAACCATTATAATCCAGAATATGCTTGGTGTCACACAATACTTGTAACATTCCCATACATTGAAATGGTTGGATAAGTATTGTTGGACGGATGGAGTAGATAGTGTAAGTGCGGCAGTGTTTAATGAATAAAATTGTACTATATTCTTACTCAATAGAAGACATTCTTAATTTCCTTGTATATGCAGGTTAAGCTAAATACTTTCCCAAACGAAATTGCATAAATACCTGCTAAATATTCTTGGTAGAGGACTTTACTAAAAATAAAATTAATTTATGAAGTTTACTTACCCAGTTGTCATTCATAAGACTTGTAGGACTTATCTCATTTGAACTAGTTGAATTTGTAAGCATATTGAAAATTGCAGCAGGAAGGTACTGATGTTGTTCCTTTTTCTCTGCAAAGTAGTGAAATTGGTCTAGCGTTAGCTCTAATACACATCAGAGTAGTGAAATTAGGATTGTAGGAAATCTAATGGTTTATGATCACAGGAAGATAATTTAAGTAGTCTGACGTAAGTATCTACTAAGAACAATGGAATTTATGTTGCAAAAAGGATAATTTATGGGTGAACTGGGTTCACTGTTATTAAATAAAGAGAGGTTCAATATGGGAATGTACTCCCACTCAGGCCACCTAAATGGATGCAATAACCCTGGCACAAAATTATATGCAATAACCCTGGCTCTCCTAAATGGATCTTCATCTTAAGATTCGCTTCCCTTAGAAGATTATATACCAAGGATCGACTAATGAAGTGAGGCATCACAGACAACCAACAATGTGTCCTTTATAGTAGTGGAAATGAATCATGTGAGCACCTTTTTTTTCACTTGTGAGTATTCTTACTTCATATGGACAAAGTCATTATATTGGCAAGGCATTAGAAGCCCATCAAAGACATGGAAAAAGGTAAACGAATGGACTGTAATCAATGGCAGAGTAAAAGCAGCAGCAACAACCATCTTCAGAATGGCGCTAGTAGGTGTACTATATCACATATGAACCGAGAGAAATTGTTGGATTTTTCAAGTTAAATACACTTAGGCACAGGTAGTCACCAGAAGAATAGTACAGGAGCTATTCCACAGGGGAACATTGAAACCTAGACTTGCCAGTTAATTTGGAGAGCTGAATTACTATCCTTAGTGCTCCTTTTATATTTCTTTGCCCAAATTATTTATGATGCATGTTCAAGTAATGAAAACTATTGAAGTTTATTATAGAACCTATGCGGCCAAGATCAAAAAAAGTTATCAACATAATAAAAGCAAAGTAAATTACCAGCATATATGCAACAATCCTATCTTTTGCTAGATCAGGAACTGCCTTCCAATTCTTGACATCATGTCTAGCATTATGAAGAACCTTCACTGAGAGCTCGGTAACAAGATCTTTAGCTCCCGGACCTACTGCTACTTTTCTATCTTGTGGGATAATCACATTCAATTTTCCAGTGTCATTTTCTTTGCGTTTCCTTTGGGTTGAAAGCCCTGATGTCTTTCCTCTTTCCTTTCTCTTTTTTTCTTTAACAATACATAAAAATATTTAAATACATATAAATAAAACATATACGAGCTAGAGATTTTGGAGAGACATGATTTAACAAATGGACAAATTTACCTGGAGGTGGGATTGCAGATACATCGGTAGTTTCACTATTCTTAGAAATATCCATATTTGTCATCATGATTGACTGCAAAATATTAAAAATTAAACAAATAAAGACTAGTCAAAAGTAGATAATAGCAATTAACATATAATAGTGATGCCGAGATACTAAAAAATAAAATAATGCTCAAAATATAAGAGATACAAATAAAGTTTCAAAGAAAAAAAACAAAGAAACAAAGTAAAAGTAGAAAATAGAAATAAACCATTTCAGCAAGGTGATGAAAAACAAAACTTCTATGGACAAAGTGATTCAAAAAAGAAAAGTTATCTTGATGACGAGTTGAAAATCACAATCAATCATCATCCTCGACTTCATCATATTCACTAGTATCTTCATTTGTAGCAGAATCACTGAAATCATTCACATCTTCATGATTAGACTCATCTACAACTACTAAGTCTACTTCTTCCTTGCTAATGAGAGAAGGTGATTCAACACTCACTCTATCAATATCTACTATTTGTATTCTAATTTTATCACTCTCCAACTCTACTTGTGGATTTGCTTCTCCTTTTTCAACTAAGTCAATCAGTTGATACGGTTCCATTTCATCTTGTTGTTCAGGAATATCATACAAATTTCTTGGTCTTACCCTTATCATAGCATGCCATTTCTCACTTTGACCATGTTTAACATAGTACACTGACTGAGCCTGAGAGCTTAGAATGAATGGATCACTTGTGTAATGAAGTCGTGTTATATCTACACATACAAATCCATATTCATCTTTTTTGTAACCTCTACTTTGGCTGCGACCTTGAGGAGGAACTTTAAATTAGTCACATTAAAATAATATAACTAATTTATTGTCCATATATTGAATCTCTAAAATTCTTTTTATCTTTCCAAAATAATCAACATTTCTGGTATGTTCATCACTCTCCACCATCACACCACTATTTTGAGTTTTCAAACCTAGCTCAGATCCCATTGTTCGAAATCAAGAACCATTCAAGATATATCCATTATGACTATAAACACGAGGATCAGGAGGTCTTGCCAAATATAGTAATTCTTCGGTAATTCGGTTATCACCATCTTCTTTAATTGTACCACATGTAATATTTTAATTACCAAATCATAAATATTAATGTTAATTAAAAAAAAAATTATGAACCATCAAATGATAGATTTTAGCTTTTCTTCAAACCACAAAGAAAATTCCTCTTTGTGTCTCTTGGCTACATTTCTATTATTCTCCTCTGTTAATGTGTCTAAATGTTCCCTATGGATTGTGAACATTTGAAAAAAAAAGAATAAAAAAGAATTACAACACAATTGTTGACTATTTACAAGAAAATGATATAAGAATGAAGCATATCTTACTCAATCCAAGGTCTGACTTCCTCACAATTTTGGAGAATGTAGAAATGGGCTTGATTGATTTCAAGAATACTCAACTCTGTCCAAGAACCCCCTGATAGTGGTTTACCATGATAATTAAATATGGATAAGCTATTGTAATCTATGCTAGAAGAATCAGAATTTCTATCTTGACAATTTTGCTTCGTTTCCATATCAGTCAAATATCTAGAGCAAAATGTCATGCACTTCTCTGCAAGATAGCCCTCAACAATTGATCCTTCCGCACGAGATTTGTTGCATACATAACCTTTTAAGGTTCGCAAAAATCTATGAAGTAAAATATATTAATATTTTAATAAATTTCAATTAAAAGAATAGATTAGAAAAGTAATAAGCCAACCTTTCAATGAAATACATCCATCAAAATTTAACAGGACCACCCAACTTCGCCTCGTTTGCCAAATGAATTGCCCAATGAATCATAACATCAAAGAATGTCGATAAAACACACGTTCTAATTTACATAATGTAATTCGTATGCTTTTATCTAACTGATCCAACTTCTCCACACGCAACTCTTTAGCACACAAATCACTAAGGAATAATGAAAATTCGATTAATGGGTCATGTACATCTTTTGGCAATATTTCTTTGATGATAAGTGGTAAAAGACGCTGAAAAAGAACATGATAATCGTGACTTTTAAGCCCAACAATTTTAGCTTCCTTGATACAACGACTAATGTTAGAAGTATATGCATCAGGAAACTTAACTTCTTTGATGAGTTGACAAAATTGAATCCTTTCAGTTTTAGACATTGTATAACTTGCTGGAGGAAGTATGTATTTATCCCCATTTTTTATGGGATAGAGGGACTTTTTGATTTTCATCTCTTGTAAGTTCAATTGATATTTCAATGTATTCTTTGTTTTTCCTTCAATGTCCAACAATGTCCCCAGCACACTTTCACTAATATTCTTTTCAACGTGTATTACATCCAAATTATTTCTCAACGGACGTGAACTGAAATTCGGGAGTTCAAAGAATATACTTTTAATTTTCCAATTATCACATCTTTCAGTATCTTGTTTTCATCTTTTTGTGCTACCAAGTACTGACCTTTGTGAAAAGGTATTAAGTTGCATAAGCACATCTTCACCACTCAAAGCTTGTGGTGCAAGTCTTTCTTCCTTTATGTTGTCAAAATAACTTTTTTTCCGTCGATAAGAATGATTCATCTCTAAGAACCTATGATGACCCATGTAGCATTGCTTTCGACCATGTTTCAAGTAAACGAAACAAGTATCTACATGAAAAACTGGACAAGCTAGTTTACCTTTAGTGCTCCAACCAGACAAAATACCATAAGCAGGAAAATCATTGATTGTCCACAACAAAGAAGCACGTAATTGAAAATTTTGATTCATAAAAGCATCATAAGTCTCAATTCCATCTCCCCATGAGATATTCAAATCATCAATCAAGGGTTGGAGATACACATCAATATCCATACCAGGACTTTTTGGTCCAGGAATAAGTAAGGACAATAAAAGATTAGATTGTTTCAGGCATAGCCATGGGGGGAGATTATATGGAATCAAAATAACTGGCCACATGCTATATGAATTACTCATTGAACCAAAAGGATTAAATCCATCTAAAAGCAAGTCCAAGTCTTACACTACGAGGATCTGAAGAAAAATTTGAATATTTTTCATCAAAACTTTTCCATGCAAATGAGTCAGCTGGATGTCTTAACACTCCATCATCACCTCTTTTATTTTTATTCCACCTCATTTCTTCTGCTGTTCCTTTTGTCATAAACAATCGTTGTAATCTAGGTACTAATGGAAAGTATCTAAGAGTCTTTCTAGAAATTCCCCTCTTTTTCTTATTCAAATTACCTGAAGCAACCTTATCATTGGCATCTTCTCCTTTCCTTGATGTCCATCTTTTTTCACCATATTTAGGACATTGTTCAAGATCCGTATATTCCTTTCTATATAAGATGCACTTATTAACACATGCATTTATCTTCACATAATCTAAACCCAAATCTTTTATTATCTTTTGAGCTTCATAAATAAAATTTGGGAGCACATTCTCTTTGGGTAAAGCATCACTCAGTAATTTCAACAAAGAGTCTAATGAAGAATTACTCCATCCATGCATACACCTCATTTGAAAAAGACGCACTATAAAAGAGAGTTTGGAGAACTTTTCACAATTTGGATACAACTTCTTTTCTGCATCTTTTAATAACCTATAGAAACTCTTAGCTTCTGTATTAGGCTCTTCGTACCCTGACTCAGGTGTCTCATCAAATTCATGACCATTATCGGGAACACCATAATACATATCATGCAACATTTCAAAAATAGAAGCATCATCAGTTTCTATATTTGAATCTTCGCTAATATTTGTCTCATCATCTGAGGATAAATTCGGCTCATCGTGATTAATCCACCTTTTATAAGTTTGATTTATTCCCCACCTACGTAAATCTGTTTTCACTTCGTCCCGCGTTTTTCAAAGCACATTATTACATTTTGCGCATGGACATTGGATTCTTACACATACCTCAAGATTGGAAAATGCAAAGTTTAAAAATTGTTCCACACCATTTAAGTATTGCGGTAACGCCCTATTTCCAATAAGCATCCAACTTTTATCCATAATATACTTACCTACAGGGAATTCCAAATCAATAAATATAAGATTATATGAATTTCTTACCCAAAAAAAGGAAAGAAAATGTTAGAGAAAGACTTTAAATTATAAAAAGTTAAAATAAAGCTAAAAAGTGCTTTCAATACCAATACTTATTTTGGCTATCTCTACCTCTCCTGCAATCATCCATATACAACCTCTCATACATAAGAGTAGAAAAACTATAAGAGTAGAGTAGCTAAAAAGTTTGAATTCAAAGCTACACGTGACATTTTAAAATCAATACAAGCAACTTGAAAAAAATCTTTTCAACAAAGAGGTATGCAAAACTATCATAGAAATTATAACTCTGATAATCGACATGCCAAAATACACAAAGCTGTATCTGGATAGGCAGTATTACACATGAACAGAAAAGTAGAATCACAAAGCTTTAAATTAATCTAGCAATCAACCTTGTATTTTGCGGTAATGTCTAACAGAGAGATTACAGTAAACTTTCAACTTGGAGCACCTTAAAAATATTCATATTTTAATAGTTTGGACTATTATAGTACATTCTTATCTTCCTTTTGGTTTTATACAAGTTGTTACTTAAGACAAACTACAAAAACATTAACACATCCTCTAAATATCAATTCTACTTTGAGTAGCTACTAATACAAAGCTTAGTTAACTCTTAAGATCAATGCGTTAGTTTGTTCCGTATTACTGCAGAAGGTCATTTTTCTAATTGGAACTTTCTTTCCTTACAAAACCATTATTAGCCTAGCAATAGATTTTAGGTAAAGTTCAGAATCTCTAGTTGGCTAGGTTATGAGATTATAACTTTTGTTACCCCTCCCTAGTAACTCCCATCTTTGCTAAAGTGGGGCATGATTAATTCTAATATCTGCCCGCTATGTGGTTTAGTGGAGGAAAGTGTAGACCATCTATTTTTTTCTATGTGAGTTCTCAAGGGCTATCCGGAGTAAAAAACTTAACTGGCAGGGGTTTCAAAGGACTGCAATGGGTTTCCAACAGGAGATACAGTGGGTTGTTGCTAATGAAAATGGGAAGAACACAAATGCTCATTGCTTTAGGCTGTCATTAGAAGGATGTGTGTACTTAATTTCGCAAGAAAGGAATCTTAGGATATTCCAAGAAAAGCAAAGGAATCCAAAAGTGATCATTAGAATTCTAGTCCAGGAGATGGTCTGCATAGGAAGCACCAAGGCAAAATTGGATGGTCGACTTCGAGCAGTGAATTTTTATCCTTAGACTTTGTTTTTTTATAGTTAGTTGGCCATGGATGTTCAGGTGGTTGAGAGTTATCCTGACATTAGGACTTTGTCCTAGTCTACCTTTCATTTTTGTTGAGATATTTGTACAAATTGTCTCTTTTTGGGTAAATAAAATGTTTCATTACCAAAAGGAAAAAAACAGAATTCAGAGGAACTAGTAATAATATTTCACCATATCTCAAATAACTAGAGTATTAAATATCAAAGACTAATTTCCATGAACATTGTCATGACACTGTGTCAAAATGAAATGGACTCAATGTGCTATGTATTTTCGTCCTCCTTCCCAAATTACGTAGTACTAGGATATACTGCGAGTATCGGCCTTGCTTTTGGAGTATTCAACATATGCCCATCGATATTTTTGAAGAGTTCAATCGACATAGATTTATTAAGGTATTGCTAATATTATTAATAGGTCGTTACCTAATAATCGTAAAGGACCAAACCAAACTAAACAAGAAAACCAAATCAAATCGAACAAACTAATTCAGCCAGATTCAACTATCCATAAAACCCAAAACAAAATCAAACCTTTTTCTAGTTCGAAAGTTTCGAGCTTGTATCAGAAATAAAAAGAAAATAGAATTTAACAAAATCTATAAAGGATTCACAAATTAAAACAAGACCACGATAATTAAAGAGACTAAATCATAAGATAGTCATACACAAGAATTCACCAATTTTAGTGAAAAGAGCTAAATCATAAAGAAAACTCACCAGACTCGGGTGAAACGAAGAAGAAGCAAGCAAGATTTTTCAGAGGAGAGACCACTGGAACTATGAAACAGAGAAAACCTAGATTACTTTTGGAAAAAACTAAAAAGGCAGCTAAAATATGTGGGAAATAAAATTTGGGGAACTTGCACAAGTTATTTTGGTTGAGAAATAAAAGGCCACACTTTGTTTTGGCGGAAAAATGTTTTTTTTTTTTAAGTTTTGGCCACAATCTGCAAAAGTTATTGCCAAATTAAGTACATAAGTATTAATAAAAATTAATTGTTGCCGAATAATTTATAAAATTGTGAAAAATTAATTATGTTGTTGACATTTATTAAAGTTCGGCAACAATATCATCGTTGTTTCAAAAAAGTTGTTGTGAATTTTTAAAATTTTAAATTTATATATTAACACTAGAATAAAGCAACAATAATTAAATGTTTGGCAACAACAACAATATTGTGGTTAAAAATTAAAAGATATACTAACAATTGAATAAAGTTGTTGCTATTTATTAATATAAGCCAACAATAAGACAGTTGTTACTCAAAAGTTGTTGCTAATTCCATACTTTCTTGTAGTGGGCCTTTCTAACAATCCCACAAGTAAAGTCGTACTAGATGAACTGGAAGGATGAAGTTTGTCTTTGGACACAGGGGTTGTGTCCTCGCTAATCAACCCAATGTATGTAGTCTTACCCTCCTCGATAAACTAGACCATCTCAGCCACGTAGGTATGCCAGACTCCCTGAATAAATGGTATACTAAGCACCTAAAAGGGATACTCGTGCTATCCAGTACTGCTCTATCTCGTATCTCCTCTGTAATGTATGTCACAAAATTGACCACTAAAACTGGTCTTTGAAATTCAATATCACCTTTCTGATTTATGACTCAGTCCCTACTAGATATTTTGCCTAAGTTTTCTTGATGGCAATGATGTTAGCCAACCATGTATAGTGTAGTCGCTTATCATCAACACTTAGCTTCTTCAACTTTTTCAATACATCATCCCTAAAAATCAACACTTAACTTCTTCACCTCTTTCAATACATCATCCCTAAAATCATACTCCACAATATTTATCAGAGCCTGATATGGGGGGCCAAATATGTGAGATGGTGCACTCGGATATGTCCACGGGTAAGCCCCTAACTTGAACAGTCAGCGATATGGGCTGATTCCTCCAATTTGCCCCTTTAGAGTTTGGTTATTCATTATGGTTGCGTAGGCAGCATAAAACTCTCGAACCATCTCTTTGCTGTACTTGCCTAAAGGTTCTCCTATCTAATCCAGTATGTATATTTTGAACAATTCCTTGATTTTGGGAACATATTTCTTCCTGGAAGTCAACAACAAAGGCTCTTCATAGATACTTTGCTTCGGGTTCCCTCTGGTATTAGGAGCCAAATCTCTAAAATAAATATACCGCACACCTGGGACTGTCCATTTATGAGTGCACTACTCACCTTGTTCTTATCTCTTGGGACTTAGAGATGAAGGAGTGGTAGCTGAATTTTCTACTTCTTCATTAGATTTTGAGTCCCCATCTTTGGACTCAGACTTTCTTTGGCCTTCACACAATGAACCACCTCCCTCTTCAGACTGGGTTGTGGGTACTGGGGTTGGAGCCATAACTATAACTTTTTTCTTAGCCTTTTGGCTTGTAGTATGAGGCTCCTACTGACTGCCATCCTCTATCTTATAGCTCTTCTCAGAGCCACTTGTCTCTGTGGAGACACTCGGTTGATCAACTAACTTGGATTTTACCACTTTATTTTGGCCCTTCTTATTGGGTGCGTTGTTTCCACCCTTCTTTGGTGTGTTCTTGGGAGGCATAGTACCTGTAGGTGAAAAACATTAGTTTCAAAAGATCAAAAATTTAAATAGAGGAATTAGGTTGTAGTTATATAGTATGGATAATGGTATGAGTTGTTACTTAGAGGTATGACTCGTACCTTGGATCATAGGTTGAGGCATCAGAAAACATTCACTGCTACTCACCTAGTACGAATCAACCTATTAGTCGCGAAGAGAACCTATGACTAATAGAGTGAATTATACATAAGGGTTCTAGAACACCTCAATTTTACATTAATCAGTATGTGTCACCCTACGAATTGTGATAACAAACCACGATTTGTAGGGTGATTCATGATATAGAGTTCTACAGATGAAGTTCTAAAACAGTTTCAATTTTGAAAATTGATATTTTTATTCCATTTTAAGGTTATGGCTAGTGAAAGTACTTTCTTAGGTTCTAAATCTCAGCGTGGATTGAAATTATCAGGTTTCCATTATGCCACACTATTTCAAACATCAATTACGATAAGTGGAATAGTGAATTTCACAAATACCTCCCATTTTCATATTCAGACATTTTGCGCTACTCAGACTTCACCCATAATAATCAACAACTAGAGTGCTAGGAATTGGATAAGAAAAACAATCCTTGCCTTATTTCTGATGCAAATTCTAAATCGTAATGCCTGTCAACTCATTGGGTTTGAATACCCAACCAACAATCCACCAGTTTAGCATGTGATAAGCAAAATTTTCTGTTTACTTTCCATTTACTCTACCCCTATGTGCACAATAGATTCAACATTCACAATTCAAGTGGTTCTACCCTGAAATTGATAAAGTTAGTCTAAATACAAGCAATAATATGTCTTTAGTTCACACGAGCCTAGAGGATCTAGCATGGCTTTCCGACACATGAAATCATCTACAAAATTTATCCTAGGTTCTGAAATCATATAATTCGAGTGTGGAACCCATTGGTGTAACTCCAAATTAACAGTTAAAGTGAAAGAAAGGGGACTTCACTTACTTCCAAAGTTAACTTTGATTCATGATAGATGGTGAATAATGTGTACTATTTTGATCTTATTAAGACTGCTTGAATTAGGTTGATGCAGAAGACTTTTGAGTGAATGGTGATGGAGAGTGTGATTTTCAGTAGAGGTTATGAGGAGATTTGAATTTCCATATTAGAGGGAGTGTTTAGTGGTAGGATTGAATGAGAGAAAGGGTTATCAAGGCTTCTATTTTAGGTTTGTATGAAGCGACTAGCAAAAACAGACTCTCTCCCATCTCCTTTTATTAGCTGAAGTCCTTAAAACTAGAACTGAGAGTTGATAAAGATTTTATGAAAGTTATGGCATTACTTCTCAAGTAGTCTCCTAATCTGGAGGTTCTAAAATTATGATCTGATAAGAATGAAGGCTGGACTAAGAATTGGTAGATGCATATTCATGATGAAAGCATTGTGTTCTTGGAATCTCATCTAAAGTCAATTCGATTGACTGATTTCAAAGGCGAAGAAAATGAGATAGAGCTACTAAGGTTTTTCTGAAGAATACCTGTATATTGGAAAAACTGGCCAGTCATGCTGATAAATCAGAAGAGGCATCAAAGAAGGTTTTGAAATTTCCTAGAATTTCTTCACACGTTGTTCTGTCTTTTCTTAATGCCAAGCGTGAATAAAGGTTTGACTGGTATGAGAAATATCCAAAATGACTCTACTAGGGAGATGGTTATTCAATTGTTAGATGTACTCTTATTGGGATTTGTCGTGAAGATTCAAGTCAGAACCAAACTATATAAGAAATTTCACTGTTTTTTGATTTTTGTGCAACTGCAATAGTTTTTTCATATTTGGACTGCTTAAAAAAAGGACAAAAGAAATGGGATGAGTCAGATAGATTTTAAAATATCTTAACTGTGAGACCATGACCCCTTCCTACAATTAGTGGGTTGAAACCACATCTCGTATGATTATGCTATGAATGACTAAATCAAAAAACTTACCTAGGACCAACGAGTGCATGGTACAACTCGTGGCATGATGACACAATTCATACCATGTCTCGTAGCTAATGGACAATATCTTTAATTTGTTCCAGTTAACATGACTAATGGTATTACTCATTTGTAAATGTCAGAGTAATACTAAGACTCGGGAGAAAGAGTTCTCACAGGATGACAATTTGATTCAATCAGTTCGATTAGCCTCACGACTCGTACTATGAAGGTACAATTTGTGAAGACCAACCATAGGTTGACTCTTCCTGGTGTTTTTAGTTACGGTGGCCACAATGGGAACCATGAGTCATACTATCATGATACAACTCATTTGTTGACTCGTGGTCTTAATTTTTCTAGATTTCCTTATCTCATTTTCATCACTTTAGAAAACATTACACCTACACTAAAATAAAAATAAAGGTAAAACATAATGAAAAAACCTTGGGTTTCCTCTCAAGAAGCACTTGATTTAACATCGTGGAACAAAGCGGTATCTTAATTCCACCTACTTCACCAAGATACCCCATGGTTTGCCTCCTAAAAAGTGTCTAATTTAACATTGCGGTACAACTTGGGTTCCTTGATACCGAGACTTCATTAAGGACCCAAATACCTATTACCTTTATTTCCTCAGATGTTCCCAAGAACAATTTCACATGTTGACCATTCACCTAGAGTCGCTTACCTTCATGATTTCCTATTTTAATTGCACCATATGGGAACACTTGCACCACTCGACATAGTCCCAACCACTTGGACTTCAACTTGCCAGGAAACAAGCGAAGTCTTGAATTGAACAATAGGACCAAATCACCTAAATTAAAATGTCTCTTCTAAATCTTCCAATCATAGTAATTCTTCATGTTCTCTTTGTAAAGTGCTGAACTCTCATAAGCTCCAATATGGAACTCATCCATCTCATTCAACTAATCAAGATGCAAGTTTACAGCATCATTCCAGTTCAAGTTCTGCTTTTTAAGCGCTCACATGGCTTTGTGCTTAAGTTCAACAAGCAGGTGATACACTTTTTCAAATACAAGCTGATATGGAGACATACCTATAGGGGTATTAAGGCAGTTCGATATGCCCATAGAGTATTATCCAAGTTTCTAGGACAATTTGTTTTGTTAGTATTGACTGTTTTTACAAGGATTTTCTTGATCTCACGGTTGGACACCTTAACTTGCCCACTCAACTTAGGATGGTATGGCATCACCACCCTATGCTTCACACCATATTTATTATGTAAATATCAAAACAACCTATTGCAGAAGTGTGAGCCTCCATTATAAATAATGTCCCTTGGCGTACCACACTTGGAAAATATATTGCACTTTAAGAACATTGTGACACTGTTTCCCTTATTTTTGGATAGCCCAACCTCCTCCACCCACTTAGAAACATAGTCAACAGCTACAAGTATGTACTTTATTCCATTTGAGCATACAAATGGCCCCATGATATCTATACCCCAAAAATCACAGAGCTTTATCACAAGATTAGGGTTTAGAGACAACACACGTTTCCTCGAAATCCCCCCTTGCCTTTAGCATTGGTCACATGCCCTAGCATAATTATAAGCATTTTGATGGATAGTGTACCAGTAGTACCCCCATTGCAAGAATTTGTAGCCTATCTGAATACCAATATGATGACCCCAAACTGGGGATGAGTGACAAGCCTTCAAAATACTCATCATCTCTGCTTCAGGAACACACTTTCAAATTATATTATCAGCATAAATCCAAAATAAATATGGTTCATCCAAAAATAATGTTCACACATTAGAAATAAGCTTCCTCTACTGATGGAAGGATCAGTTCACAGCATCATATCACTAACCAAGTAATTAGCAAAATTTGTGAACCATGAAATCAAATCCTGTGATGCAGCCAATACTTGCTCATCCAAAAAAGTATCATCAATGTCAATCTCATCTTTCAGTTTCAATATTTCCTCTTCCCTATGTATGTACAAATGGTCAACCATTTGATTTTTAGTCCCTTTTTGATCAATGACCTCAAAGTCAAATTCTTGTAATAGAAGTACCCAACAAATCAATCTAGGATTTGCATCTTTCTTCACCATTAGGTACCTAAGAGCTGTGTGGTTATGTACACAATTACCTTAGTGCTAATAAAATAAGCTGTAAACTTCTCAAAAGAAAAAACCGCAGTAAGCAACTCTTTTTTCATCATAGTATAATTTTTTTCAGGGCCTCTTTAAGTGCTTTGCTAGCGTAATAGATAGAATGGAGAATATTTTCATGCCTTTGGACTAGGACTACTCCTAGCGCCACTCTCCTAGGATCACGCATAATTTTAAAAGGCATGGATCAATAAGGCATAATAATGATAGGGGTCGAGATCAACTTTTCCTTAAGGCACTAGAATGCCTTTAGAAACGCATTATCAAACACGAACCTCAGCTCCTTTCTAGCAATTTACACTATGGGTGTGCAATTTTAGAGAAGTACTCGATCAATCTACTATAAAATATAGAATGCCCCAAAAATCTCCAAATACCCTTCACAAAAATCGATGGGGTTAATTTTTCAATCACCTCAATCTTTGCCCTATCAACCTCAATTCCATATTTAGAGATCTTATGGCCAAGCACTATACCTTATTTCACTATTAAGTGGTATTTTCCTAGTTAAGCACCAAATTGGTCTTCTCGCATCTTCCCAACACCTCTGCCAAGTAAGCAAAGCATGCCGCAAATAAATCACCCACAACTAAAAATCATCCTTAAATACCTCAATAGTGTCCTTCACCATGTCAAAAAATATGGCCATCATACATCGTTGAAAAGGGGTTGGAGTATTATACAATTCAAAAGGTATCCTCTGGAATGCAAATATCCTAAATGGATAAGTGAAATTGGTTTTATTTTAGTCTCCAGGAGCAATGAAAATTTGATTGTATCCAATATAGCCATTACAGAAACAATTCCATCCTCTACCAATAAGACGGTCTAACATCTGATCCATAAACGACATCAGAAAATGATTTTTATAAGTCAACTTGTTCAGCTTTCTATAAATTATACATATTCACCAACCTATAACTGGCCTCATCAAAATAAGATCATTTATGCCATTAGGAATCACAAGGATTCCACCCTTATTCGACACACATTATGCTGGGTTTACCCATTTACTGTCAAAGATAGAGTAAACCACGCCTTCATCCAACAACTTCATAGTTTCCTTCTTCACTACCAATTGCATAGGTAGATTCAGCCTACGCTAATTCTTAATGCTAGGAATAAATTGGGCTCAAGCTAGATTTATTGGTGTAAATATTAGTAGAATCTTAATGATGTCAGTAATGGACCAACCAATGGACTTTTTGAACCTTCTCAATAGAGACACAAGAGCTTCCACTTGCCACTCAATCAAAGTTGCTGCAATAATAATGGGTAAAGTGTTGTTAGCTCCTAAGAACATATATTGAAGGTGGGATGGAAGAGCCGTAAGCTCTAAAACTAGAGGCTCTTCAATAGAAGGTTTGGCCGGTGGAGTCACCTGATTCTTCAAATTGAGATCTAGCTTATTTGGTGCATAAGTATATATGCCCATAACGACAAGTGCTTGAACATCTGATCATACTTATCATTTCCATCCCCATCAAAATTCATGATGACGCAGCCAGAGTCTCAACAATAAATTTCTCCTTAATAGATACCTCAAGTACCAATGCATCAATCACATATTTGATGGAAACAACTCTTATTTTATTTAGATGTTTCATTTATCAACACACATTAAGAACCACATTTTCATTATTTAATCAAAATTTCAATTCTCTACTCTCCATGTCAACAACTGTTGTTCTAGTAGCAAAAAATTATCGGCCTAAGATTATGGGAACCTCAAAATCAAACTCACAGTCCATGATGACAAAATTAGCAGGAAAAATGACGGCCTCAACCTTCTCTAGAAGATCTTACAATATGCGCACATTATTCTTAATAGTGTGACCCGCCATAAGTAGCCACATAAAAATTGTCATGGGGGATGCAAAACATAATTATTTGAATAGAGCAAGTGGCATCAGGTTAACACTTTCTCCTAGATCACACAAAAACTTGGAAAAATTAAACACCCCAATAGTGCACAGAATAGTAAAAGCCCCAGGATCCTCCTTCTTCTTCAAAAGAGAATAGGAGGCTATTGCACTATAGCGGTGCAAATTATCATCCACCTCAAAACCTACAGTCCTTTTTTTCATCATAAGATCCTTTTATGAACTTTGAATAACCTGGCATCGGCTCAAGTGCCTCAACTAAGGGGATGTTCACGGAAAACTACTTCAACATAGAAATAAATTTATGGAATTTTCCATCTTCCACCTTCTTTTAGAGTTTTAGGAAGGGAAGTGAAGGCCTTTGAATGGGAGTCAAGATTTTTGGGACATTCTTTTCAACACTAGCCTCTTTCACAATACTTAGAGGCTCTCTAGCTTCTCTCTATTTCTCATCAACCCCTATTTGATCATAAAAATCATTCACAGTTGTTGGATTAAGATTATCATCAATAATTATCAATAAAAGTTAGTTCATGCTGCTAATTCAACTGCTTTCCACTTCTAGTAGTGACTGCCAAACAATGACTTAGATTTGGCACCGTGTCACGTGGAAAAGTACCAATCTTCCTTAGATTCAAAGAAAAAGAAATATTTCCCATTTGTTGCTTAAGTTACTTAATAGCAGTGGAGTGAGAGTCAACCACTTAACTCACGTTATAAAATTCACCTTTTAAATCCTTGCTCCCAGAGTTAGTAGACTCCATCCATTTAAGAATCTAAGAAAACATGGCTTCTACTTATTAACCACTTAGCTCTCAGTGATCATGACCCTTAGGAGGAACATAGATTCCACTATGGTCATTTTATAACGATATTTGTTCCTCTAATTTTCTTGATCTCTATCATAACTTCTGTCTCTATACCTAGACCAATCATACTTATCATCCTTGTAGTAGTTTCGACCTTGATTTACTTAACCCTGGAGCCAAGAGTCTTGGTTAAACCCTTGGGTGTTGGCCTGAAAGCTCCCTGTATGGTTATTCATATAGTTCACTTACTTTTTAGAATCAGAGTCACCATCATCAGGCCTTGGAGATTTTCCTTGGGATGCAACCGCATGTACTTTCTCAAAGCCGACCCCCAATAAGCGCTTTGAAATCAAATCAATATGAGTTTTTATGTGATCCATGTCTTGTTCTCATTCCTCTTCTATTCAAAATTGTATATAGACATGCTTATAGAATATAAACCTTTCGGTACCTTAGCCTCTCTAGTATTCCATGCTTAGTTTATCTTTGTAACTTAATCAAGTAGCACTATCGTATTTTTATAAGTATGTGACATAAAAGCTCATCCTGCCATAGTGTCAGCAATTAGCTTTTGTAACACCCCGTACATTTCCAACCCTACTTGCCAACTTTGAACTATGTGTACCTTAGTTTTGAGAGTAATAAGTACGTATTTTGTATTGTTTTGATGGAACATTTGATAGTGTGCTAATATCCGCAAATAAAAGTCGAAGAAAGGAAGAAAATAAGATTTTAAGTGTCACGTACGCCAGCCAGCGTGTCGGGCCGCTTTTGACCAAAATTTTGATGGCATGGACAGCAGAGGGGAGCACCAGGCAGCGTACCGGGCCGCTCATGCTAACCCTTTCTAGAATAGAAATTTGGCTAAGTCTCAAGCATGCCCAGGGGCGTGCTGGGCCGCTTTTTGCCAAATTTCTTCTCCGACCACCAGTCCATAAATAGGACTCTTGGGTTATTGTATCATTATTCCATCTTGGTAGGCCTACTCTTGGGCAATTTTGGCATACAAATTAGGGTTAATTCTTCTTCCTTTTTATTTTTATTAATTAAGCCATGAGCGGCTTAAATCGCTTATTCTTGGGGGTTGAGGCTACGAACATGAATCTCGTGAGTTGAATATTGGCTTAACATTTATGGAATTCTTTAAGCATGAGATAGTTGGTGGATCATGCATTAAATTTATTGGGCTAAATTAATCTTGTGCTATTTGGCTCAATTGAGGCCCAAAAATCCAACAAAAGACATGGCCCAAATGGGGCAGATGACCCATTCTTCTGGAATTTAATGACCAAGAATTGGCTAAGGATGACTTGAGGGACTATATAAAGGCACAAAATCAGATTTTTATTCATATCAACACACATGCCATTTCTAGACATTTCCAAGATATTTCTTTTATCTCTCAAACCCTAAGCCATCTCTTTGGACAAGATCATCACTTTGCAAGCTTGGGTGAGTGTTTAATCTTATGGTTTAATATATTATATGCATGAGAGACTGTGTAGATCATGATGGTTATGTCTAAAAGTTTTGAGTAGTGAACTTTTGCTTTTTGCTAAAAGATGTGTCATCTATGTGACTTGAACTTGAAAGGAGACTTGAGATTTTGATGGAAGTGAATGGTGTGGATGAAATATCAACACGTATGATGTGCTTATGTTCCTTAACTTGCTTTTTCTATGTGTATAACTTGTGGGATTGTTGTTATGAAACGTATTGGGGTGACTTGATAGAGTAATTGTGACGTAGTGTTAATGAGGAAGCGTAAAGGATAAACTTGGTATGAAAGGCTATTGGTTTATGATGTCTTGGTAAATGTGTGGAGTATTGTGGTATTATTGGTATGACAATGCCATGAATTATATTGTAAAGGGTGAAATGATGTTATAGGGCAATCATGTAACTCATTGTCGTCTTATGCACTTGTAAGGTAGTTAGTTGTTAACGTGAGCTCTATTATGTACTTGTGTTGTAGAGTAAAACATAAGGACGAAGCTGGATTATTGTATTCACATATAGGACTGTGTATTCATGTTGGGAAGATAAGGTATGTAAGGTTACTCTTTCCGTATCCTTCTACAACACATATTGTTCACATTGACATTGTACTTGTTCCATTCTGAAATGTCCAAAGGTATCTCATTTCAGGTTGTCGTATAGTATTACCCACAGGACCCATTGTGATTCACATGTCTCATGTTCATTGACTAATGTCTCAAAGTTCCAATAATGTACAATCACTAATGTATCACTCTTATAATGAAAGAATGAAGTAATGTATAATTGTTTGTATATTCTTGAGTAACATCCCAGGGGAGATAGAAAAGCCTAGCATGGGTTATCACAGTAACCTCCCAGCGGTGATAGAAAAGCCTAGCATGGGTTATCACAGTAACATCCCAGGTGCGATAGAAAAGCCTAGCATGGGTTATCACAGTAATATCCCAGGGGCGACAGAAAAGCCTAGCATGGGTTAATCACATCCCAGGGGCGACAGAAAAGCCTAAAGCCTAGCATGGGTTAATCTCATCCCAGGGGCGACAGAAAAGCCTAGCATGGGTTAATATCATCTCAGGGGTTAAGATACCTAGCATGGGTAGCTTTACAATTTCTTAATGCAAAGAAGGATTAAGTTAAGTAATGAACGATAATGATGAAGGAACATAAAGGCAAAAAAAGTAATGAGAGTAAGGTACATGCTTCCAAACACATACAGAATGATGGTTTATCCATATTGACTATTCTCTTATATTTGATTCCATTGAAATTCTTATGTATGATGTAGTTTCTTATAGCCTTATATACTTAGTACATTCTTCGTACTGACGTCCCTTGGGGGACTTACCTTACTTTCTGTAGGCACAGGTGCTAGTAAACCTCCACAGTAGGTTGCGGGTCATTTGCAGATCATTGGTGACCTCCAGTTGGTTCGGGGCTTTCTGAGTCACATGTGTACATTTTTTTTGGTATTGTAAAGTTTGTATAAAGCGGGGACTTATCCTGACTTTTAGTTGGTTATGTCTATGCATCTGTAGAGGCTTTGTAGATGTTGTGGGACAAATGAACGAAATATAAGGAACGTATACTTTTGACTTGATGGCCCTAACGGCCAAGTTTCAAATATATCTTAAGTTTTTCCATGACTTTCGTCATTGGCATCTTGTGTCTATATGTGATAGTGATGTTCATTGAGTGACATGCATATGAGTGTACATGAATGAAGATTGGTTCTCTCGGGCCTTGATAGCTTTGGGTGCCAGTCTGCCCCGTTGGAATTCGAGGCGTGACAAAAGTGGTATCAGAGCAGGTCGTCCTAAGGGTGTCTACAAAGTCGTGTCTGAGTAGAGTCTTGCTTATGGATGTGTTGTGCACCACATTTATAATAGGAGTCTACGGGACATTTAGGAGTTGTTTATTTTCTTCATTTTTAGATCATGCAATAGAGCCAATATTGTAAGTGGAATCGTATCTGACCATTGGAACTAGTTTTCTTGTTTATAGTAAAATGCCGATGACAAGACGAGGTAGGGGCAAAGGTAAGCAGGTAGATATGCTTGCTGGAGAATGAACGAGTAAATCACCACCTCACCAAGCTAGTCAAGGTGGGGCTGACACTAAAATTACATCGTGGTCTTCTTCTACTTTTCCAGTTTCGGAGGAGCCAAGTGGTAGAGACGAACCCGTAGAACCGCCTAAGAATGCCACTGATCAGGATTTAAGAAATGCAGTGCATATGTTGACTCAGATAGTTGCTGCACAAACTTAGGGTTGAGCTAGTCCAAAGACAAGTGAGGATGACGCGGCTAGAGTAGTTAGTCGGCGGACACATGATTTTTTGAAATTAGACCCTCCCATATTCACTGGGTCAGATCCGAAAGCAGATCCACAGGACTTCTTGGACCAAATTCAAAGGGCTCTAGATGTTATGCACGTGACTGGTGTAGAAACAGTTGAGCTTGCAGTCTATAGATTGAAAGGCGAGGCTATATTGTGGTTTGAAGACTGGAAATGATCGAGGGGTATTGATGCACTTCCAGCTGGTTGGGAGGAATTCAAAACGGCCTTTCTTCATCACTACCTTCCATATGAGATCTGGGAGGCAACGTGCAGACCAATTTCTAAATCTGCATCAAGGGAATATAAGTGTTAGAGAATACAGTCTTTAGTTTAATTCTTTGAGAATACAGTCTTTAGTTTAATTCTTTGGCTCGATATGCTCTGAATGTAGTGGCTACAATGACAGATAGAGTCCATCAATATGTGGACAGACTGGAGCCATATTTGGTAAGGGACTGCACTATTGCTGCTTTGAACAGAGATATGGATATAGCCAGAATATAGGCTTTTGCACAGAAGATGGAGGATCAGCGGCAAAGAAAAAGGGTACACAAATTTGAAAGAGGGACGTCATAGAGGGCTAGACCTATGGGCTAGTCTATGGTATCCCAAAGAGAATCTAAGCCTCGGATGTTTCCTAGACCGCCTAGACCATCATTCTCTTATTCCACAACAGGCACTCAACCTCAATTCTGAGGGTTAGGGGCAGCCATATTGGGCAGAGTGGTGGGATGCAAGGTTCACAGAAAGCAGGATTTTATCGTCCTCCGTGTCAGCGCTGCGAAAGGTATCATTTAGGTGAATGTCGGTTGGGGACAAATGTGTGCTTTTGGTGTGGTATGACGAGGCACATAATGAGAGAATAACCAAAAAGGGGCACGGGTGGTATAGCATGACCTACGGGATCATACATTGCATCATTATTATCGGTTCCTTCCCTAGGTAGAGGTGTACAGTCTGCTGGTCGTGGTAGAGGTACTAGAGGAGCAGCAAGTTCCAGTGAGCCCAGAATCGCGCCTATGGTCTAGTGGACCGGCATAATTCAGAGGCATCTCCTGATGTAGTTACAGGTATATTGTCCATATTTTCACATCATGTATATACATTGATTGATCCGGGTTCTACCTTATCATATGTTACTACATTGATTGCTGCGAAATTTGAAAGAACACCAGAATTCTTAGTTAAGTCAATTAAAGCATCTACACCAGTTGGTGAATTTATTATTGCAAAAAGAGTATATCATAATTGTGTGGTAACTGTGTGTGGTCATTATACACTGGTTGATCTTATAGAACTAGACATGGTGGATTTTGATGTTAAATTGGGTATGGATTGGCTGGCTTCTTGTTATGCCATGGTGGATTACCGAGCTAAGGAGGTACATTTTCATTTTCCACAAAAGAATGTTCTTGAATGGAAGGGTAATGTGGGGGCACCGAGAGGAAAATTTATTTCCTATCTTAAGGCTGGGAAAATGATATCCAAGGGGTACATATATCACCTGGTAAGAGTGAAAGATACTGATGTGGAACCACCAACTCCTCAATCGGTTCCGGTGGTCAATGAATTCCTTGATGTATTTCCTGAAGATCTTCCAGGTTTGCCTCCAGAACGGGAGGTAGAGTTTGGTATTGATGTGGTTCCAGGCACTCAGCCTATCTCTATTCCTCCATATAGAATGGCTCTATCAGAATTGCAAGAATTGAAGGAGCAATTAAAAAACTTGCTGGATAAGGGATTCATAACGCCTAGTATGTCACATGTGTACATTTGTTTTGGTATTGTAAAGTTTGTATAAAGCGGGGACTTGTCCTGACTTTAGTTTGGTTATATCTATGCATCTGTAGAGGCTTTGTAGATGTTGTGGGGCAAATAAAGGAAATGTAAGGAACGTATGCTTTTGACTTGATGGCCCTAACGGCCAAATTTCAAATATATCCTATGTTTTTCCATGACATCTGCCATTGGCATCTTGTGTCTATATGTGATAGTGATGTTCATTGAGTGACATGCGTATGTGTGTATATGAATGAAGATTGGTTCTCTCGGGCCTTGACGGCTTCGGGTGCCAGTCTGCCCCATTGGAATTCGAGGTGTGACAGCTTTGTTGCAGAATTTAATGACCTATAAAATATTTCCTTGAGATGGCTATCGACGAGTATATAGTTGGGGCATTGTTCAGCTTCTTATTGAACCTCAACCAAGCTTCATATAATGGGATGAAGACAGATATGGTAGACTTCATATCTCAGTATTTGTGTTGTCAGAAGGTGAAGTTCAAGCATTTGATACCTGGTGGTTTGCTTCAGAGGCTGCCCATTCTTGAGTAGATGTGGGAGCGGATTACTATAAACTTTGAGATTGGATTGTCATGTACTTTTTGAGGTTCTAATAGCATTTGGGTCATTGTTGATCGGTCGACCAAGTCTACCTACTTGCTACCCAATAAGTTTTTCTATAATGCTAAGAGATTGGCCTAGATCTATGTTTGAAAGGTGGTTTGTCTTCATAACAATGTCCATTATTTTTTATAGAGGATCTCAGTTCACCTCTTGTTTCTTTAGGGCTTTTGGAGCTGAAATGAATTAAAAAGACAAGATTATACAAGAAAATCAAGTGGGCATCTTAATGGATTACATTGAATGTAATAAGATATTTATATATGTTTGCAGCAATTTGCAAAATTTGCCATTGGGATTCACGTGACCATTGAAGTGGTACAGTTTGAGGTGGCCACTATGATGCAACAATTTCTAAAACAGTCTGGGTTTTGGTTTCCCAATCCATTTTGGTCTCAGTTATTTTATTTGGGATTTTTTCTACACCTATAAATGTTCCATAATAATAATTTGTACAAAACTTGTGATTGAAAGAGAGCTAGGAGCCACCGTGAAGGATGGATAAAATTGGTTTATTCTTTTTTTCTTCATATTTATTTAAGTTTTCACACTAACATTCTTTCTGAGGCCTTAGAAACATACACATTATTTTGTTCTTGGGTTCTGAAGAATTACTCATATAGTGATTTTGGTTATAAAATTATCTTTGGGAATTCAAGTTTCTAGATTTCATCTATATCAATCTCGTAAGTTTGTGATTATGAATTCATCTATAACTTCTAATTGTGATCCTTCAAGCATGAGTAGCTTAATCCACAACTAGGGTTGTGGGAACCATGATGAATTAAACAAGTAGGCAAAGTACTTAGTGATTCTTGAATGGTTTTTATGCATGTATTGTTCTTCCTTTTTAATTGATTGCTTTTTAACGGTTGCAAATGGTAGAACTCACATTAAGTCTTTACTTGCTTGGCCAAAGAGGTAGATAATGGTAAAAGGGATTAACAACAAAGATTTGAGGCTATCAACCATTATCTAATAGTTTGACCTTGTCCAAGAATAGCTAATTTAGGATCAAAGGTATGGGTTAGTAAAAGAAACACGCGTAGACTGATCAAATTGCATAGTGACATTCATCTATCTAGGTGACTATACATTTAGATTAACTTAACTTACCAATTTTGCATGCTAAGCAGTAGGATAGATCACTAGTATGACACGCTTACTATGTTATGAAATCATGGGGAACATAATCCTAGTCAACTCTCTCTGAATTTCTCAATACAAATTAATAAATTTTTAATTGGTTACTTGAAATTTGCAAATTTTTAATTGTTACAAATCCCCCTATCAAAAACAACCGACTAAAAGCCCAAATAACAACATCAACCTAGGTTCTAAAAGTATTCCATGTGGGATCGACTCCAACCTTGTTTGAGTTCTATATTTAAGTCAACGACCACTTTATATCCTATTGCAAGGTATAATTTGGGTAACATTAGATATTAACATTGCTATTGATGTTGAGCTAGGCACAAGGCCTATCTCTATTCCACCTTACAATATGGCTCCTTTTGAGTTGAGAGAGCTTAATGTTCAGCTTTAGGATATTCTGGGCAAGGGTTTCATCAGACTGAGTGTTTCTCCTTAGCGTTCCCCTGTTCTATTTTTGAAGAAGAATGATGGTTCTATGCATACGTGTATTAATTATCAGCATCCAATCAAGGTGACTATAAAAAATAAGTATCTGATATCGTGTATTAATGATCTATTTAACCAGCTTTAGGTTACAACTTTTTTTTCTAAGATTAACTTGAGATCTAGCTACCATCAGTTGAGGATTTGGGTGGCAGACATCCCTAAGATAGCCTTCAGGACTCGCTATGGCCATTACGAGTTCCTAGTGATGTCTTTTGGGTTGATGAATACCCCAATAACATTCATAGACTTGATAAACTACGTGTTCAGACCTTATTTGGATTATTTCGTGATAGTATTCATCGGCGACATCCTTTTCTACTCAAGGAGTATGGAGGAGCACGAGCATTATTTGAGGATTGTGTTTTATGTTTTGAGAGATCAGTGGCTTTATACCAAGTTCTTAAAGTATGAGTTCTAGCTTGAGTTTGTAGCATTTTTGAGGCATGTAGTATCCAAGGATGAGATTATGGTAGACCCGACAAAGATTAAGGCAGTTCATGATTGGGCTAGGCCTACTTCTGCTACCGAAGGTCACAGTTTTATAGGGTTGGTAGGCTACTACAAATGGTTCATCAGTGGGTTTTATTCTATAATAGTGGAACTGATCAAATTAACTAAGAAGAATGTCCCATTCTAGTGGTCCATCGAGTGTGAGATGAGCTTTCTAAAGCTCAAGGCCTTACTAATTTCAACTCCCATATTTATTCTTCCAATTGAGGTCTATGGGTTTTTAGTCTATTGTGATGCTAAAGGTGTTTTCTTGGGTTGTGTTCTGATGCAGTTGGGCCAAGAAATAGCATATGCTTCTAGATAGCTGAAGGTGCATGAGTGCAACTGACCCACCCATGAGTTAGAGTTGGCGGTGGTAGGTTTTGTGCTTAAGATGTCGAGGCATTACCTTTATGGTGTTTATTGTGAGATTCTCCCCAATCACCTTAGTCTTCAGTATATTCTAAGCCAGAAGGATCTTAAGTTGAGGTAACGCAGGTGGCTAGAGTTTCTAGAGGACTATGACATTTCTATTCTATACCGTCCGGGCAAGGTAAGTATGGTAGTGGATGCCTTGAGCTGGAAGGCGGTGAGTATGGGTAGTTTGGTTTTTCTTTTAGTTTTAGAGCCACTGTTGGCCACAAACATCCAGTATTTAGCTAATAGATTGGTTCAACTTGATATTTCTGACCTTAGGAGGATTCTTGCACGTGTTGAGACTTAGTCTACTTTGTTGGAGCAGATTTAAAGGCGGCAGTTTGATGATATTTGATTGTGTGGATTTTAAGATTAGGTATTGAAGGGTGAGGCTAAGAATTCCACCTTAGATCCATAGGGTGTCTTGAGATTTGAGGTTCATATCTGTATTCCGAGGGTTTGTGATATGATTTAGTTGATATTATAAGAGGCTCATTATTCTGGATATTCTATTAATCCTATCATAGCTAATATTTATAAGGATCTAAGATATTATTACTGGTGACGTGGGATGAAGAAGTATATAGTAGACTTTGTATCTCAGTAGTTGTGTTGTCTGAAGGTAAAGTTCGAGCCTTTGAGACCCGGTGGTTTACTTTAGAGGCCACCCATTCCTAGGTAGAAGTGGGAGCATATTACTATGGACTTTGTAATTGGTTTGTCATGCGCTTCTAAAGGTTCTGATAGAAGTTAGGTCATTATTGATTGCTTGACCAAGTCTACCCACTTTCTACCCATTCAGTCTTCCTGTAATGCTGAGAGATATGCCTAAATATATGTTTGAAAGGTGGTTTATCTTCACGGGGTACCAATGTCCATTATTTTTTTTTTATAAAGGATCTTAGTTCACCTCTAGTTTTGGGAGGGCTTTCAAGAGGAGTTGGGTACCCAGGTTAACCTTAGCATAGCTTTTTACCCCTAGACTAATGGTCAATCAGAGCGGATTATTCAGGTCCTAGAGGACTTGCTTCAACCATATGTTATGGACTTCAAAGGTTTGTGGGATCAGTTTCTAGCCTTAGCTGAGTTTGCCTATAATAATAACTCTCATTAGAGTATCTAAATGGCTTCATTTCAGGCGTTGTATGATTGGTTGTGTAGATCTCATGCCGGGTGGTTTGATTTCTTTAAGGCTATGCCATGGGGTACTGATTTATTGTAAGAGTCATTAGATAGAGTCCGAGTGATGAAGGATATGTTTCAGGTAGCTCAGACCAGGCAGAAGAGTCGGGTTTTTAGTCTCGCTTCAAAGCCTCGGGTTTTTAGTCTCGCTTCAAAGCCTACTCTAGTACAACTAGGATAGAGCTAAACCAACTCCCTTGTTCTAGGCATGCTAACTTAAGAGACCTGGTACCCCAGGGGTATCGGTCCCAATAGAAGACCGCCTTGCATCTGTTGTCCATGAGTCAACAACGTATGATCATTTCTTACATGTTTAATTGAAGGATGTAATGCTGAATTGTATGGACCAATGTCCCTCAGGGTTGGAAATTTATTATTTTTATTGTTTCGTTATTTATAATTTAAAGAAGAACTTCATCCAAAAGGTGTTCTAAAATTTCAAGACGTCCATGAAGTTCGAGAATAAAGGACTTTGAGGCGGACTTGTTTAGGATTGTACCCCTATGTGGTTATTTATTTGTACATTCCCTTCCCTCATTTTCTATCTTTATTTGATTTATTCATAAATTTGTATAAATATATTGTGGGGCCAATGGAACGTTTCACAAACGGCATACACATCCTTCAATCGTTAGGCTTACCTTTGGCTAAAAAGGTCACATGTATATTAGGACACGTTATACATTATTTGTGTTAAATGCTTCATATTTTGATCCATTTTTATCTAGTTTTGTGTTAATACACATGCTTTATTTTAAACATTGTTTGTCCATCATTTCATTCTAAAAGTTTTTTGGAACTATGTTTGACCTGATTCCTGGCTCAACGGGATACGTAGGTGCCTTATAGGCTCGGTTATTTTCCCCGTAAGCTTTTCATCTTCTTTTATAATGGAAACTGGGGAAGAATTTTTGAGAAGGTCTCAAAAATTCTATAAAAGAAAACATTTTGTTACATATTTAACACAAGAGTTTATTGAAGCCGACGTTGGGGTAGAATTTTTTAGAAGGTCTCAAAAATTCCACTCAAAGCATCTTTAAGAAGTTCAAGAAAGTTCTTTTTTGTTCTAAACTGGAGCAGAATTTTTGAGGAAGGTCCTTAAAAATCCTCAAAAATTCCACAAAGTTTGCACTTTAAGAATAAGACTACATTTGTCCTCAGACTCCATGAGGCACCGCTATTCAATTCGGAAGACAATCAGGGGAGTCTTTGACTATTCAATAACACTCATTTATTTTGTTATAATTTTCATGACTTCCCTACTTTCACTCTTTTCTCATCTCTTTGTAGGAAAAGATCTACACCAACAATCCGAGATGGTCATAATAATGTGCTACTCTTGTAGATAATTGGGAAATCCCACAATCCTTGAAAGCACTCAGGAAAATAGTACAAGAACAAGATCCCTTGAAAATAATCGAAGAGCCACACCGTGTTGTCTCAAAAACAATA
Organism: Capsicum rhomboideum; assembly: GCA_031232105.1. Lineage (NCBI taxonomy): Eukaryota > Viridiplantae > Streptophyta > Magnoliopsida > Solanales > Solanaceae > Capsicum > Capsicum rhomboideum. The sequence continues at coordinate 48,051,966 of CP124716.1, read as the reverse complement.
TAAGATGCTCAAAGTAACGAATGGTACCGCAAATAATTGGTAGATGCTCTTTGACCAAAGAGGTCAGCCAACATCAGACATACGAGGCATCGCTCTGAGTTTTTTCTTATCTTTACATTTTTTTTTGTGCATATATTTTAAACTATATCTGCATGAACAACGCACACCTGATTCTCACCCCTCGGGTTGAGATACGTAGGTAGCCCTCTTCAGGTTCGGTATCCCTTATTCAAGAAATCAAAAAAAAAAAAAAATTTAGAATCATGCCTTTGACTTGGTTGGTGCCAACGCAATTAGAAGTGTGCAAATAATTATAATGATTGAGAAGGTCGACTTTGTAGTGAACCTTAGGTTCTTTTTCTACCTCTTATTTGTATTTTGGTGACACTCGATAAAGTTCTCTTGCATGTATTCGAGGTTAGAATAAATTCAACCTCATTGTTTCATATGCATTGTGTGGAGAGTTTTAATTATAATTCAAATGCATTGCACTGTTGATCTAGAACTTGGCCCAAATGTTTGTTGAGGCAAAATTTTGAGTAACGTTTGGTCGAGAAAGGATTTAGGCCTTCTTTTGACCTGTTTGTGCCTTTCAATGCCTACCAAATGACTTTAACATCTAGTAAGTCCCCCTTTAAGCTTAAAGCCTATTCTTTGGAAAACTACATCTTAACCTATACCCTTCCGAGAGCTTACATGCACTATCCCTCTCTTGGCCCAACCTTCTTGAGTGCACTGAACATGTGCAAATTTCAAAACAAGATTCAAGTTTGAAGCTGCCAAAGGCAAAACTATCCCTGAAAGTCAAGGACACAAAAATAACTTCTAAGATAAGAAAGAGAATCAGATACTCTCCCACAATCTCAAGTCAAGTCAAGGAGAAATCCCAAATAACGATTGGAGAACACTCCAAACAAAAGAGGAGAAACTTTGAAAGAAAAGAAAATTCAGAATTCTCCAGCATGTAAAGACTCAAGTAAGTCAAAACAAAGAAAGGGACAGTAAGAAAAATAAGTGTCAAAGGCATAACAAGCGTCTAAAACAAAAGTTCCATACTCAAGGAGGGATAAGTCACTTTTATCCCAAATGAATATCCTTCTTATTCCCAAGCCTATATTATAAGCCGATGTCAAGTCCTACATGATCTCATTCCAAATGTACTCATATTAGTGCAGACTTACATGAAGGCCAAGCTTATGGTGGCACAGTTGCATGCTTTGAAAATTCTTCTGAGTGTGAGAGTGTTTTTCAAAATGTCCTCAAACTAACATACTTCAAATGTGTGTAAGTGAGGACTTACTTTGTGGTAAGGGTATTTGAAACATGAGGATAGGTCTATTTCAAAACCTTAGTTTGAAGCACGATGAACAAATCTTGTCGATACTTAGGTATGTTTGAGGTATCACTTGAAGCTAAAGGAATTATCTTGAAGTCGATCTCAGTTAAAACAGGAACAAAAGAGAAATTTCTATGCTATGCTAATTGTTGGTATCAATTGCAGTTGAGATTTGATCCTCTTCTCTCATTTTTCAAAAATGAAATTAGGCCAAGCACCCACCTTTGAATACCTGTCTAAGTGACTCGTTGGTCCTTTCATTGACAAGATTCATTTTGTTAATGTGTGTCATTCATTTGTCAAAGTGACATGTTATGTTATGTTGGATTATCATCTTCTATTTGTTATAATTTGGATTGTCACTCTTATATTTGTGACATGTTTTATTAGATTGTCACTTCTATATTTGTGACATGTTTTATTAGATTGTCACTTCTATATTTGTGACATGTTTTATTGGATCGTCACTTCTATATTTGTGACATATTTTGTTGGATCGTCACCTCCTATTTATGATATGTTATGTTGGATTGTCACTCCTATATTTGTGACATATTTTGTTGGATTGTCACCTCGTATCTGTGACATGCTATGTTAGATTGTTACCTTCTTCATTGTGACATATTGCATTTGCTACTAAAAAGTTTATTGCAGGTGATTATAAGACACATTGGGAAATCACCCCGTTAAAAGTGACATATTGCATAAGTGGTATGTGAGTTCGTCCGCCTTTCAATGAAACACGTTTGAAAGTCACCCTATTTAAAGTGGCATATTGCATTCAAATTAGAATCAAAGTGACTCCACCTTTCAGACTGTCATCAAGGAGATGACCATTTATTCAGGTCATTAAGGTGACGACCATTTATCCAGATTGTCAAGGTGACGACCAGTTATCAAGATCAGCGTCAAAGTGACTCCAGTTATTTTTCTTATTGTCAAAGTGACAAAGAATTATCCAAAATAACATCTAGTTGATTCTATTTATCCAAATAGGTAGTCCGCCTTTCAGAGAGACATATTGGGAAGTCACCTTATTCAAAGTGGCATAAGAAGTTCAAGATGCCTCATCCGCCTTTCAATGAGACAAATTGAATCACCACCTCATTCAAAGTGGCACATTATGTTCAAGTTGGTCATTTACCATTCAATGAGACATATTGGGTTTCCACTCATTCAAATGGCATATCAAATTCAAGATAGGCCATCCGCCTTTCAACGAGACAAGTTGGGTTGCCACCTCATTCAAAGTAGCATATGAAGTAAAAAATGGGTCGTCCGTCTTTCAATGAGACATGTTGGGTTGCCACTCATTCAAATGGCATACCAAATTCAATATAGGTTTACTGCCTTACACTGCGACAAGTTGGGTTGTCACCTGTTCAAATGACAACATCAAGTTCAAATTGGTCGTTGACCATTCAACGAGACAAACTGGGTCGCCACCTAATTCAAAGTGGCATATCAAGTTCAAAATGGGTCGTCCAACTTTCAATGAGACAAGTTGGGTTGCCACTCATTCAAATGGAATATCAATTTTAAAATGGGCCATCCGTCTTTCAATGAGACAAGCTGGGTTGCCACCTCATTCAAAGTGGCATATCAAGTTCAAAATGGGCCATCCACCTTTCAATGAGACAAGTTGGGTTGCCACTCATTCAAATGTCATATCAAATTCAAAATAGATTGTGTCCCTTTCAACGAGATAAGTTGGGTAGCCATTCCATTCAAAATGGTATATCATGTTCAAGTTGGGTCGTTTCCCATTCAAATGGCATATCAAATTCAAGTTGGGTCATCTGCCTTTCAATGAGACAACTTGGGTTGTCATCCGTTCAAATGACATTTCAAATTCAAGATGGGTCGTCCACCTTTCAACTAGAAAAGTTGGGTTACCACCACATTCAAATTAGCATGATAAGTTCAAAATGGGTCATCCGCCTTTCAATAAGACAAGTTGATTTTCCACTCGTTCAAATGACATATCAAGTTCAAAGTGGGTCTTCTTCCTTTTAATTAGACAAGTTAGATTGCCACCTGTTCAAATGGCATATCATGTTCAAAATGGTTCATCCTGTTGGGTTATGGGTCTTTTTCCCTTCCTATGTGGATAAATAAAAGTCCAAATTTGGACCAACCCACTTTGCCCATAGGCCCAATTATATGGGGCATATATATATAGACCTTTTTAGGTCTTATTTTCTTATCACAAAAGAGAGAAATCAGCACCCACACATAGAGAGAAAGAGCAGTTTTTCGCACCCAATTTCAACCCTAAATTGCCAACTTCAAATTGTGATTCCCGCTTCGTTTCTTATCCGATTGAGCTGAATTTTGGACAACTTGTTCCTCTCATCTCAATATTTGATTAGGAACTGATAGAGTTGGATTTGGTTCCCCGCAGCTCCAGTTTTGAATCCATGAACAGTAGCTGCATTTTCGGATTTTTTGCTCCTTTAATTCTCTAGTTTTTGGTGTTGTGCTTTATGTAGTGTTGCTCATTGTTTGGCATTTATTTGGTGGCCATTTTGGAGAACATTATTGTAACTCCTTGTGATTATAGTGGAGGTTTTTGGTCCCGTGGTTTTTTACTCTTCACACTGAAGGGTTTTCCACGTAAATCTGGTGTCTCGTGTGATTGGTTTATTTTATCCTTGCTTATCTATTTTGGTTAATATATTTGATGCCTTATTATCATTGTGATTGGGTTTGTTTGTCTTCTCTTTGTTCAAGTTGAAAGGGAAAGTTTAGACTTGGGTATTCTTCCGCTGCTACCCTGTCGTGCACTATTGTTAGTGCCTTTGCCTTTTCCAACAAAGTGGTATCAGAGCGTTGGTTGTTGTTGATTGTCGATTTGAATGATGGAGGCAAATATGAGCAAAATGGTGTGTTTGAATGGTAGTAATTATCATACTTGGAAAGGCAAGATGAAAGATCTCCTATTTGTCAAGAAAATGCATTTGCCTGTCTTTGCTTCTAATAAACCTCAGTCCATGACAGATGAGGATTGGGAATTTGAGTACTTGCAGATTTGTGGCTATATTATACAATGGGTTGAAGATAATGTTAGAAATCATATTGTAAATGAGACACATGCCAGAAGTTTATGGGATAAGCTCGAGACACTGTATGCTTCGAAGACTGGTAATAACAAGTTGTTCCTGTTGAAACAGTTGATGAATATCAGATACAAAGAGGGCAGTCCTATTTCTGATAATATTAATAATTTTCAGGGTGTCCTTGACTAGCTGTCCGGAATGGGTGTAAAGTTCGATGAAGAAATTCAGGGACTTTGGCTTCTTAATACTCTGCCGACTCTTGGGAAAGTCTTCGAGTTTCTTTGACTAATTATGCTCCCAGTGGTGTTGTAACTATGGAATATGCTAAGAGTGGTGTCTTAATTGAAGAGATTAGAAGAAGATCTCAGGCCTCATCTTCTTCGGCTTCATACTTCGATGTTTTGGTTACTGAAGATAGGGGGAGAAACAAGTACAGAGGTCCGAATGACAGAGGTACAAGTAGAAGCAAATCCAAGTCCAAATACAAGAATATTACATGTGACTATTGCCACAAGAACGGTCATATCATGAAATATTGTTACAAGCATAAAAGAGATATGAGACGACAAAAGAAAGAAGGCGATAATGAGAATTGTGTTGTTGTTGTTGCTAATGATGATTTTCTTGTTGCTTTTGGTGAAAATGCCATTAATCTTATTCGTGATGAGTCTAGCTGGTTTGTGGATTCTGATGCTACTTCTCATATCACGCCCAAGAAGGAATTATTTTCTTCTTATACTCCTGGTATTTTTGGGATGTTTAAAATGGGCAATAATGATGAGGTTGAAGTACTTGGCATTGGCACAGTTTGTTTGGAAAGTAATAATGGTTCCAAACTTGTTCTCAATAATGTCAAGCATGCTCCAGATGTTCTCCTGAATTTGATTTCTGTAGGGAACCTTGATGATGAGGGTTATATTAACACCCTTGGTGCTGGCCAGTAGAAGCTTACTAGAGGTTCAATGGTAGTGGCTCATGGTGACAAGTTGTCTAACTTGTATGTATTTCAGGGCTCCACTTCTAGAGGCTCAGTAAACTTGGTGGTGAATGATACTTCATCAGAGTTATGGCATAGAAGGCTGAGTCATATGAGTGAGAGGGGGATTGACAGTTTGGCTAAGAAAAATTTGCTTTCTGGAGTGAAACAAGCAAAGTTGAAGAGATGTGTTCATTGCTTAGCCGGTAAACAGAAAAGAATTTCTTTTCAAAGTCACCCACCTTCAAGAAAGCTTGATTTGCTGGAGTTGGTACATTCTGATTTGTGTGGTCCTTTTAAGGTAAGGTCTCATGGTGGTGCACTTTACTTTGTGACTTTTATTGATGATCATTCTCGCAAGCTCTGGGTATTTCCTTTGAAGTCCAAGGATCAAGTACTTGATGTGTTCAAGGGTTTTCATGAGAGACAGACAGGGAAGAAATTGAAATGCATCCGCTCAGATAATGGTGGAGAGTATATTGGTCCTTTTGATAGATATTGCAGAGAGCAGGGTATTCGGCATCAGAAACTCCTCCAAAGACTCCTCAGTTAAATGGTTTAGCAGAGAGGATGAACAGAACTCTAGTTGAGAGAGTTAGATGTATGCTTTCAGATGCTAAGCTGCCAGATTCCTTTTGGGCAGAAGCACTTAATACTGCTACTTATGTTATCAATTTATCTCCTACCATTGCTTTGAATGGTGATGTCCCTGAAAGAGTTTGGTCCGGTAAGAATGTTTCTTATGATCATCTTAGAGTCTTTGGGTGTAAAGCCTTTGTGCATGTTCCTAAGGATGAAAGGTCAAAGTTGGATGTTAAAACTAGGCAATGTATCTTCATTGGTTATGGTCAGGATGAATTTGGCTATCGTTTCTATGATCCAGTTGAGAAGAAACTTGTTAGAAGCCATGATGTTGTGTTCTTTGAAGACCAAACAGTTGAAGATTTTGGCAAAACTGAGAAAGTTGTTTCTCAGAGTAGTGAGAGCCTAGGTGATGTTGATCCAGTTTCTTTGACTATTGCACCTGAAGAAAATATTCATAATGATGAAAATCAAGTTGATAATGAAGATGGTGATCATGTCCAGAATAACCTGAATGATGTTGATGCTCCAGTGCAAGTTGATGTGGTTGATCAGCAACCAAATGTTATTGATGATCCAGAGAGTTCTCTCAGACGATCTACTAGAGAGAGAATACCTTCATCTCATTATTATCCCAATGAGTATGTACTCTTGACTGACAGGGGAGAACCTGAGAGTCTTGATGAGGGCATGGAAAGTGAAGAAAAAGAAAGGTTGTTTGATGCTATGGAAGATGAAATTAAATCTTTGCATGATAATCATACCTTTGATTTTGTTAAGCTACCTAAAGACAGAAAAACTTTGAAAAACAGGTGGGTTTTCCGGGTGAAACATGAAGATGGTAATCCAGTTCCACGGTACAAAGCTAGATTAGTTGTGAAGGGTTTTAACCAGAAAAAGGGAGTTGATTTTGATGAGATATTCTCTCCAGTTGTGAAGATGTCATCCATTCGTGTGGTTCTAGGCTTAGCTGCAAGTCTATATTTAGAGGTTGAGCAAATGGATGTTAAAACTGCTTTTCTCCATGGTGACTTAGATGAAGAAATTTATATGGAGCAGCCGGAAGGCTTTGAAGTCAAGGGAAAAGAGAATTATGTTTGCAAATTGAAGAAGAGCTTGTATGGTTTGAAACAAGCTCACAGGAAGTGGTATATGAAGTTTGGTTCTTTTATGAGTCAGCAAGGCTTCAAAAAGACTTCTTCAGACCGTTGTGTTTTAGTGCAAAAATTCTCTCATGGTGACTTTATTATTTTGTTGCTTTATGTTGATGACATGCTTGTTGTTGGTCATAATGCTTGCAGGATTCAAAAGTTGAAGCAAGAGTTGAGTAAGTCTTTTTCTATGAAAGACTTAGGACCAGCAAGACAGATTCTTGGCATCCAGATTGTCCGTGACAGAAAGGCCAAGAAGTTGTGGTTATCACAAGAGAAGTACATTCAGAAAGTACTTCGCAGGTTCAACATGGACAAGGCTAAGGTTGTCAGTACACCTTTAGCTATGCACTTCAAATTGAGCATGAAGCAGTGTCCTTCTAGTGATGATGAGAAGGAAGACATGAAGAAAGTTCCTTATGCTTCAGCCGTTGGTAGTTTGATGTATGCAATGGTTTGTACAAGACCAGATATTATTCATGCTATTGGTATTGTTAGCCGTTTTCTTTCTAATCCAGGAAGAGAGCATTGGAATGCTGTGAAGTGGATTATGAGATATCTTTGTGGCACTTCTAGTCTGAGTTTGTGTTTTGGTACAGAGAAGCCTATTCTTTGTGGTTATACTGATTCATACATGGCTGGTGATGTTGATACTCGCAAGTCTACTTCAGGGAATTTGGTTAATTTTCCAGGGGGAGCTGTGTCTTGGCAATCTAGGTTGCAAAAATGTGTTGCTCTATCTACTACAGAAGCTGAGCTTATTGCTGCAGTTGAAGCTTGTAAAGAGTTTCTCTGGATAAAGAGGTTCTTGGGGGAACTTGGTTGTGCTCAAGAGAGGTATGTGCTTTATTGCGACAGTCAAAGTGCTATACATCTTGGCAAGAATTCTACATTTCATTGTCGGTTTAAATACATTGATGTGAGATACCATTGGATTCGGGATGTGTTGGATTCTAAGTTGCTTGAACTTGAGAAGATTCATACAGATGATAATGGTTCCTACATGATGACTAAATCTTTGCCAACAGGGAAGTTTGAAGATTGTTGCATGATCACCGGGATGGCGGTCTCCTCCACATAGTTGTAAGGGGGAGAATTGTTGGGTTATGGGTCTTTTTCCCTTCCTATGTGGATAAATAAAAATCCAAATTTGGACCAACCCACTTTGCCCATAGGCCCAATTCTATGGGGCATATATATATAGACCTTTTTAGGTCTTATTTTCTTATCACAAAAGAGAGAAATCAGCAGCCACACATAGAGAGAAAGAGCAGTTTTTCGCACCCAATTTCAGCCCTAAATTGCCAACTTCAAATTGCGATTCCCGCTTCGTTTCTTATCCGATTGAGCTGATTTTTGGACAGCTTGTTCCTCTTATCTCAATATTTGATTAGAAACTGACAGAGTGGGATTTGGTGCCCCGCAGCTCCAGTTTTGCATCCGTAAACAGTAGCTGCATTTTCAGATTTTTTGCTCCTTTAATTCTTTAGTTTTTGGTGTTGTGCTTTATGTAGTGTTGTTTGGAATTTATTTGGTGGCCATTTTGGAGAAAATTATTGTAACTCTTGGTGATTATAGTGGAGGTTTTTGGTCCCGTGGTTTTTTACTCTTCACACTGAAGGGTTTTCCACGTAAATCTGGTGTCTCGTGTGATTGGTTTATTTTATCCTTGCTTATCTGTTTTGGTTGATATATTTGATGCCTTATTATCATTGTGATTGGGTTTGTTTGTCTTCTCTTTGTTCAAGTTGAAAGGGAAAGTTTAGGCTTGGGTATTCTTCCGCTGCTACCCTGTCGTACACTATTGTTAGTGCCTTTGCCTTTTCCAACAAAGTGGTATCAGATGGGTCGTCCACCTTTCAACTAGAGAAGTTGGGTTACCACCACATTAAAATTAGCATGATAAGTTCAAAATGGGTCATCCGCCTTTCAATAAGACAAGTTGGTTTGCCATTCGTTCAAATGACATATCAAGTTCAAAGTGGGTCGTCTTCCTTTTAATGAGACAATTTAGATTGCCACCTGTTCAAATGGCATATCATGTTCAAAATGGTTCATCCTCCATTTTTTGAGACTAGATAGGTCGTCACCCATTTAAACAACACATCAAGTTAAAACGGGTCATCTTTCTTTCAATGAGACAAGTTGATCCGCTACCTCATTCAAACAGGTATGCATCCACAACGTCTCCCAAGCTCGTCACTGAGGTAAGTTTGGAAGTGAAGTAGAAGGTACGTGAATATTTTATCTTCGAATAACCCTTCCTCTTTTATCAAAAGAAAATCCATCTCTTCCGACAGCTAGAGAACATTGTCAAAGTTCTATTCATGTTTGACATTATTTATTGCACATGTCATTTTTTTTCTTCTTCGTCTAGCCAAAATTGGCTACGCATCAACTTCTTCATTCAAAAATTCTTTCATCATCCACAAATAAAGAATGGGCGGTTGTTGACACCCAATTTTGGACTGATATTTTTAAATAAATAGCCTTAGCCTTTTTATTTGTTAAACTGCACAAGAATAATTTTTATATATTTCTCGTTCAATTTTAGCACAAGTTATTGATAATTATCTCTTTTCTTAAAAATATTAGGATATTTATAAATTTATTATTATTTTTAATTATTTTAGCACAGTTTTTATTTTAACATAGTCCATTAATACAAAAAAGCGGAGAAGATATTTCTTGCACAGATAAGTTAAATATCCATAGTTTTGGATAAGATCAAATAGTCATAGTTTTGGATAACTCATGGTTTTGGATAGCCCATGATTTTTCCAAAACCATGGTATTGAGCACACGATTTTACACTTCAGTGGTTTTATTATGTCTATAAATCTAGTCCACTCTCTTCACAATTAATGGTGGTGGAAATTTTCAAATTAGGTAAAAACCCTAAAAATCCTCTACTCCCTTTCCATTCTTGGCTTAAGAAGCAGTTGCCCTCTCCCTTTTGATTTTTTTGGTGAGCACTATCGGAACACCACCCCAAAACAAAAAGATCCCACTATTTTTCCCTTTCGGAGCTCCATTCACCACCACTGCCCAGCCACACAAACATCACCCACCACCAGTTCTTTCTACCTTACCTCCATCATTTCTTCCTAACCTCACCGGAGAAGACATCTTCGGTGAATGAAACAATGAAACAATAACTAAAAGACCTCTATTTCTTCTTCTCTTCTCATCTATCCGAAGAAGTTATGACACCAGAATAACCACAACACCACCGAACCAGCAACAACAATACAACAAGCAGGGGTGATGATCTTCGACGAAAATAGTCAACTCCATTGATGGAGCACAATCGATGCCGAGCTTCGGTGAAGCCAAACGACGTCATCGTCACCACCAAGACAGCAACACGACTAGCTTCTTGAACCACAAATCCGACCAACAACTCTACAACGGAGAAACTAGCAAACGATGGAGAAATAACACCAACTCCACCCCCCTTTCTCCTCTCTAATAAAGATCGCCGGCTACCCCCACTCTTCCCCTAATCACAACTTATGCTGTATTTCAGGTATAGAGCACAGATCCGACAAGACTTTTATTTTTTTTCGATGATCTATTTGAGTTTTTCGACTTTTTGTGATTTCATAGTATTTTTTCCATTGTTGTTTACTTTGTTTTTCTATTGGGATTGTTCTATATCATATCCATGTTGTTGCTCCATTTTTTCACAAGTTACATGCTTCACTGATTATGCATTGTTTCTCAATTTTCTCCATTGGTTTTGTGTTATTTTGCTTATTGCACCATGTGGTTATTAATTATTTTAAATTTGGATATCTTTTAGTGTTGCTGTTAACTTTTATGTTTTTGTATTTACTTTGTTTAAATTGTGGATTTTTGCACTTTTGGAAACATGTGATGATGTTTTATTTTTTTGAGTTGTTTCATTTCTCACTATTTTCAATTTGCTCTAAGAATTATCATGTCCACTGCTTGCAATGATGTTTTACCATTTTTTACTTCTTTAATATGTTGTGAATTTTTATTAATACCCTGACCAATGATAAAATCTCTCCGTCAGATTTTTGAGGCCTCCCTATTTTAAAAGACGAATTTTATTTTAAGTTTAGTTATTTGATTATTTGTAGTATTTATATACTTGGCCGATGAAGAAATTTCCATCGATTTCCAAGGCCTCTTATATATATAAGATTGGTTTTACTTTTATTTATTATTTATTCATTTTGTTTAACAATAGGTAAATATTAGGTTATCTTCGTTATGCATGATTTACTTCATTATTTGTGTATATTTTATGTTTATTATACTCATAAAAAAGTTTCTTTTTATCTCCTCCTCAATTGAAAAATTAAGTTCAGCCGGTACCCATTTTTTTGGATTTCGAAGGGTGTCTAACACCTTCCTTTGGGAATAATCCGAACCCTTACATAGAATCTATTGGTTTCGAAGACTATTTTTCTTTAATTTAATTAATTAGTTTCCTAGCTTTCCTAAAATTAGGTGGCGACTTTCAAAATTTTTCAAGCAATTATTTAATTAATTTTTTAATCCCACAAGTTGTACCTTATGAAAATAGGGATGCGACAACAACGACAAAAACACAATTTTTTTAGTTTTAAATCTAAAACTTTGTTTTTCATTCCTATTTTTCTAAAACTCATTCAAGGGAAATGGTAGGGCGATTTTCACCAATTTGGGAGTTTTCCATTTTTAAGGTAAGGTTCCTTTACTCTTCAAACTTGAAATTACTCCTTTAGATTCATAGAATTGTAAGAATCATAACCATAGTTGAAATTAGAATTTAGCCCTAAGTTCATAAACTGGTGGGAATAGGTGGGGAAAGACTTGAATTCCGTACAATTGGAATTTGTGACTAAGACCTTCTTGATACTACACTACTTTTACTTCACTTTTGACCAATCATTTTCCCCTTATTCTTCATTTATTAACTCCTTTATTGCACTACGAGTGCAGCTTTCTTTTCAGCACAACTTTTTTTTTTATATATTCTCTTTTTCTCTTTTCTTTTTTGCTCAAGCCACATTAATTTTCCCTCTTACATCTCTAATATTTTATTTTCATACCCCATTGTTCCTTTCATATCCCTATACAGTAGCCACCCTCAACTTCGGTGATTTACTTGAGTTAAGGTGCACAGTGTCCAAGGATGGACCAGGGCTAAAACAAAGGTTCCGAGAAGCCTCTGTTGTATCCACCCTCAACTTAGACTAGTTGCCTGAATTGAGGTATACAATGTCCTAGGAGGGGAGAAGGGCCAAATCTAGGGTTCCAAGAAAAATCAAAAAGGTGAATAGGCTAATAAATTAAAAGGGTTAATTAGGCTCAAAATCCAGGAACAAGGGATAATTTACATCATTAGGATTGTCATTTAGGTTGAGTTGACTGAAATAAAACATGGCCTATGATCTTTTCCTAATTGATTGTCCTGTAAATTAAGCAAGATAAACTAAGAGAGTTCTGAATTACATACGCAATGTAAGAACTATACAAAAGTAGGTCACACACACTTGGCATAGAAAAGCACAATCAACTACTAACTATCAGGTTCGTGCCCTAGCTTAAGAAATAGTTATCACATCCATATACACCTAATGTCATGCAAAGATTCATGGTGGTCAATACATTAACTAGATATACACATGCCATACAAAATTTGGAGGGGTCTTTATTTTTCAAAATAGATGATTCCAAAAAAGACTGTCTAAGTTCAACTAAATTATTTATACAAACACAACCACAAGACAACACAATTAACCACAAAATACATAAAACATCCCAAATATGTTGGTTCTACTAGATAGCACACCCGAGGGATAAAAAACACGACAACAAAAATCCTCAGGTGGTGACTCCGAGGTACCCCCACCCCTTCATAAAAAAGATATGTACCTATGGTATGTCCCCAATGCATTAAAAATATGATAAGGTTCTAGGGGAAGGACGTACCTATGGTGCCCTAGGTGCTTGTGTCTAGTGACACGAAATGGGTTGTAGCATCTGCTGTAGCAACATTAGTTATGGCTGCAGTGGTGATCAGGGCACTCAAGGTAACAGGCAATAGAGTGGAAGACATCATGCTCAAATATGCACCACCAATGGTCTTTAGTGGTATTCTAGAAGAGGCTCCAACAACTTAAGCCCTCATCTCTTCCTCTTTTTTATCTCTTTTCTCTATCAACTTTTTTTGTGCTTTCTTCAACACATTCTTTTCATTCTTCTTAGCTCTCTTTTATGCCTTTTTTGGATCATCTTTCTCTTCATGTTGCCTCTTACCCTTGTCTTTGATAGGTCTTCCCATTAAATCAACTAATGGCTCTTCCTTCTCTAATTCCTCAACATCTAGAATCAGGAATGCCAATGCGAGTCTATTTTGAAGCACTGCAATGTTACCCTGGGCATTTTCTAAATCAACCTCAAATTTAGCCAAATAAGGTAGAGTCATTATTTTTAACCTCTCATTGATTCTCCCTTCCATAGCATCAATGCATCTATGAAGGCTGGCATATGGCACAAGTGCTGCCTCAATAGCTTTATCAACAAAGGTTGAAATTTTTCTGCAAGGACTTTCAACTGCTTTTCAAACCTTTGACACCACTTGACCCATTTTATGAACTTCTGGAGGGTCAATAGATACTCTAACATCCTTGCTACAACAAATATGGTATCAGCTGACTCAGTAATAGGGGTGGTCCTATAGCACCAGAAGTATATGAGGTAGTTGTTGTAATGGTGCTAAAATCTAGGTCCATACCTTTGGAAGCTCTCGATACCTTTGAAGGAGTACCTTCCGCAGCTTGACTATCGAACTCGAAGAATTGAGGCACTGTCTTGTGCACTCGTATTTCATATTTGGTCTCACCTCTAGTCCTCTCGATTTCATGCTTCTTTGATGATATAACCTTTTAATGGCCCAAAATGTTGTTATACTGAAATAGAGAGTAAAACTTCAACTTAGTCTCTTCTTAGACCAATTTTGTGGAATTCAGGACTAGCCCAGTTTTAGGCAAATTTTGAGTATGGTGTGGTCAAGGAAAACCTAGTAGTATTTTGAGCTAATAAAGTTTTAGTTGACAAGTTTAGAAAGTCGTAGAAACTTTCGATGCATAAAATGGATTAGTAAAACTTTTGTTATAGCGATTATCGTGAAAGGGCCAGTTCCTAATGTTGAAAATTGAGAAATGTGTTATGAAATATCTAGAGCTAAGAATGGATCCTAAGCTACTTGTTTGGCATCACTTCAGTGATAGATCTATTGTTGCAGTGATGTTGCTATAGCGGCAGAAGTGTCACTACATCGATGGACCATTTTAGACTGAGTGTCGATGCATTGATGTCGCTGTAGTGATGAATCCGTTGCTACAACTGTTGATATCCAATTTTGGACTGACATTTTTAAATAAATATCTTTAGGCTTTTTATTCATTAAACTGCACAAGAATAATTTTTATATATTTTTCATCCAATTTTAACACAAGTTATTAATAATTATCTCTTTTCTTAAAAATATTAGGACAATTATCAATTTATTATTATTTTTAATTATTTTAGAACAGTCTTTATTTTAACACCGTCCGTTTATACAAAAAGATGGAGAAGATATTTCTTGCACAGATAAGTTAAATATCCATAGTTTTGGATAAGATCAAATAGTCATTATTTTGGATAACTCATGGTTTTGGATAGCCCGTGGTATTTTCAAAACCATGGTATTGAACACACGGCTTTACTCTTGAGTGGTTTTATTATGTCTATAAAACTAGTCCACTCTCTTCACAGTTAATGGTGGTGGAAATTTTCAAATAACTCAAAACTCTAAAAATCCTCTACTCCCTTTCCATTCTTGGCTTAAGAAGCCGCCACCCTCTCCCTTTTGATTTTTTCGGTGAGCACCACCGAAACACCACCCCAAAACCAAAAGAACCCACTATTTTTCCCTTTCGGAGCTCCGTTCACCACCATTTCCAGCTACACAAACACCACCCACCATCATTTCTTTCTACCTTACCTCCGTCATTTCAGGCTAACCTCATCGGAGAAGACATCTTTGGTGAATGAAATAATGAAACAACAACCAAACAAATTTTTTTTCTTCTCTTCTTCTCATTTTTCCGGCAAACTTATGACACCAGAATCACCACAACACCACCAAACCAGCAACAACAATACAACAAGCATGGTTGATGATCTCCGATGAAACCAGTCAACTCCAAAGACAGAGCACAAACGACGCCGACATCCGATAAAGCCAAACAGCGTCACCATCACTAGAAATACAACAATGCCACCACCTTCTCCAACCACAACTCGGACCAACAGCTACACAACGAAGAAACCAGCAACTGACAGAGCAAATAACACCAACTCCGACCTCCTTTCTCCTCTCTGATGAACATCGACAGCTACCCCCACTCTTCCCCTAATCACAACTTATGCTCCATTTCATGTATAGATCATAGATATGGTCGAACTTTAATTTTTTTCAATGATCTATTTGAAAGTTTTGACTTTTTGAGACTTCGTAGTATTTTTTTCATTGTTGTTCACTTTATCTTTCTATTGGTATTTTTCTATCTCATATCCATGTTGTTGCTTCATTTTTTCATAAGTTACATGCTTCACTGATTATGCACCGTTTCTTAATTTTCTCCATTGGTTTTGTGTTAATTTGCTTATTGCACCATGTAATTATTAATTATTTTAAATTTGGATATCTTTAGTGTTGCTATTAACTTTTATGTTTTTACATTTACTTTGTTTAAATTATGGATTTTTGCACTTTTGGTAACAAGTGATGATGTTTTTATTTTTTGTGAGTTGTTTCATTTCTCACTATTTTCAATTTGCTCTAAGCATTATCATGTCCACTGCTTGCAATGATGTTATACCAATTTTTACTTCTTCAATATGTTATGAAATTTTATTTACACCCTGGCCAATGATACAATCTCTCCGTCGGATTTTCTAGGCCTTCTCATTTTAAAAGTCAGATTTTATTTTAAGTTTAATTATTTTATTATTTCTTTTGTTTCTATTATTTATATACTTGACCGATGAAGAAATTTCCATCGATTTTCAAGGCCTCTCATGTATATAAGATGGGTTTTAATTTTGTTTATTATTTATACTATTTATTCATTTTGTTTAATGATAGGCAAATAATAGGCCATCTTCGTTATTCATGATTTACTTCATTATTGTGTATATTTTATGTTTATTATACTCGTGAAAAAGTTTCTTTTTATCTCCTCCACAATTCAAAAAATGAGTTCAGGTGGGACCCACCTTTGTGGATTCCAAAGGGTGCCTAACACCTTCTATTTGAAATAACCTGAACCCTTACCTAGAATCGATTGGTTTTGAAGACTATTTTTCTTTAATTTAATTAATTGGTTTCCTAGTTTTCCTAAAATTCAGTGGCGACTCTCAAAATTTTTTCAATCAATTATTTAATTGATTTTTTAGTCCCATAATGTGCCTTATGAAAATAGGGATGTGTCAACAGCGACAAAAACATAATTTTTTCAGTTTTAAGTCTAAAACCTTTGTTTTCCATTTGTATTTTTCTAAAATTCATTCAAGGGAAGTGGTAGGGCGATTTTCACCAATTTGGGGTTCATCCATTTTTGAGGTAAGGTTCCTTTATATTTCAAACTTGAAATTACTCCTTTAAATTCATAGAATTGTAAGAATCATAACCTTAGTTGAAATTGAAATTTAGCCCTAAGTTCATAAACTGGTGGGAATAGGTGGGGAATGACTTGAATCCCGTTATTTTCGATCCTAGGTTGTTAGAAAATATTTTCTAGGGTAGAATTCTTCTTGGTAATCATGAAATATGGAGAATTCAAAGATATTAAAGGATAGGAAACCCTGGAATGTTGAACTAGGTTAAGTTCGTAGTTTGAAATTAATAAGTTTGGGTTTATAATGCTTAGAAGTGTGGAATCTAATTTTGAAATTTCTGTATCTTTTGTTTATAGATCAAGAACGGAAAGAAATTGAAAGGTTGGTTATGGTTTAATGGTACTGGGAAGGAGTCATCAATATCTATCTTATCCATTACTTTCCTCTCATCCTCAATTCTAGACAAATGATCAGCAATTTTATTCCCACAACTTTTACGATCTTTGACTTCAAAGTCAAACTCTTGAAGCAAGAGTAGCCATCTGATCAACCGTGGCTTTGCATCTTTCTTTGCCATGAGGCATCTCAAGGAAGCATGATCGTTGTGCACCATAACTTTTGTACCAAGCAAGTATGCCCAAAATTTCTCAAACGTATACACAACCGCCAACTTTTCTTGCTCAATCACAATGTAGTTATTTTGTGCTCCATTCAATGCCTTGTTAGCATAATAGATTGGGTAAAAAATCTTCTCCCTCTTCTATCCCAATACAATATTAAGCACTAACCTCTTGCATTGCATATCAGTTCATGGTTTGGACCAATCTAGAGCAATAATAATTGGAGCACTAGTTATCTTTTCTTTAAGAAAAGCGAATGCCTTCAAACAAGCCTCAGCGAACATGAACTTGATCTCCTTCTTTAATAGTTTGCAAAGAGGATTGCCAAGATTGGAGAAGTCCTTTATAAACTTTGATAAATAGCTTGCATGACCAAGGAAACTATGACTGCCTTTTATAGAGATTGGTGGAGGTAACTTCTCAGTCACTCCAATTTTTGTTTGATCAACCTCAATACCTCTTTTAGATATCTTATGTCCCAGAACAATACTCTACTTCACCATGAAATGGCATTTATCCCAATTCAGTACCAAGTTCATTTCCACATACAACTATAAGTCCTTTTCAAGATTGGCCAAACAGTCTTCAAAATCATCTCAGACTATAGAAAAATCATCGATAAATACTTTTGTGGTGCTCTCCACCATATCTGATAAAATTGACATTATACACTTTGGAAGGTGGTAAGTGCATTTCATAATACGAAGGGTATGTACTTTTGTCTTGATCCTCCAGTGCAATGAAAATATGGTTATACCTAAAATAACCATCCAAGAAGTAGTACCAACCTCTTCTTGCAAAACAATCTATCATCTGATCCATGAATGGCATTAGGAAATGATCTTTAAGTGTCCAAGAGTTTAATTTTTGGTAATCCATGGATACACGCCAGCCTGTGACTGGCCGAATTGAGATCAACTCATTTTTTTAATTTGGTACCGCAGTCATACCTTCCATCTAGGGAACACATTGCACCATACTTACTCATTTTCTATCTGAGATAGGATATACCACCCCTACATCTAACCGCTTAATAATCTATTTCTTTAACATCTCTTGCATTGATGGATTAAATCTGCACTGATGCTCTATGATTTGGATGAAATCCTCCTCTAGCTGAATTTTGTAAGTGCAAATCCCAGGAGGGATCCCAATGATGTCGGCAATAGTCCACCTGATTGACCTTTTAAACCATCTCAGCACTGACACTAGTGCCTCAACCTACCACTTAACCAAATCAGCCACCACAATAACAGGTAATGTGCTATTCTCTTCCAAGAAATCACATCATAGATGACCTAAAAAAACTTTTAACTCTAAAACTGGTGGTTCTTCAACTGAAGGCTTAGCCAGGAGAGTAGGTCTATTCTTCAAATCCAAGTCTAACTTCTTTGGACCATAGGAATAGGACCCCATCCCAACCAAGGACTTCACTGTCTCGTCATAATCTTTGATGTCATCACCATCAAAGTTCATCATCACTGTAGCTAAAGTTTCAACAACAAACCTTTCTTCAATGGGAACTTAAATCACCCCATCATCCATAACATCGATCATAGACATGATATTCATATCCCTCGATTGCTTTATGGAATTAAAAATATTGAATTTAACCTCCTCATTGTTCAACCTGAACTTCAATTCATTGCTCGATATGTCAACTATGGTTGTACCAGTTGCCAAGAAGGTCTTTCCAAGATTATGGGAACTTCAAATATTACTTCACAATCTAAGATCACAAAATTAGTAGGAAAGATAAAGCTTTCCACCTTCACTATCATATCATATAAGATCCCAACAGGCTTCTTGACCAAACAATCAACCATCAATTGCCACATTGTTGTTGGTTGGGGACTCCCAAGCCCAACTATCTATAAATAGCAAGCACTATAAAGTTGATACTTGAACCAAGGTCGCACAATGCCTTGGTAAAATTAAAAGCTCAGATGGTGCAAGGAATTCTAAAAGTACCGAGATCTTCCTTCTTCTGAACCAAGGAGCAGGAAGCAATCACACTGCAGTGGAGTAAATTGTCAACAAGTTTGAAACTAACTATCCTTTTCTTTGTGACCAAATCTTTCATAAACTTAGCATAGCCCAACATTTGTTCTAATGCCTCCATCAAAGGAGTATTAACCGACAGCTACTTTAACATAGAAATAAACTTGTGGAACTTGTCATCTTCTATTTTTTTTTTCATCCTCTAAGGAAATAGGGGTGGAGGTCAAGGAATCGAAGTCAAAGGCTTTGCAACCTCCTTTTTTTTCTCCTTATTCTATGAAATCCCATCTTTAACATTTGTAAATTTTTCAGCATCTATATCAATAGCATCAATAAACCCCAACTTTTTAAAGTTAGCCAGAACTCTTTGTTTAATGGCATCTTCAACCACAACTCCAGAATCAGAAACAATATCCTCCTCATTTTTATCAAAAATGGGTATTCGTTTTGGCAAAACTTTCCCAATTATGGTCATGAAAACCATGCATTGGTGATAATGCACAAATTATACCTCAAAACTATAAGCGAACGTTATCAATATAATTAACCAACATAGAGTCAGGGTTGAATCCACGAGGAATGAATGCAATAGCTTCACCTGTAACTGTCAAAAGCAACTAATGCTTGATCATAATGCTATTAAAATAATGCAAAAAGTAAATGGGGATTTGTTTTCAACAATTCATAATCAACAATATTAATCGTAACTTGAGATGCAAATTTTGAGCTATAGAGAGTTGAAATCAAATGAGAGAAGGGCGTAGGGATATGCTATCTTGAGGGTGAGTATATGCGTGGGTAGTTGAGTATTTGCCTAATTTTAATTAATAGCTATGGGTATGCTAGATTATAGGTCTTTAGTGTTAATATTTCAATGAAACACCAAAATATCACAAGTGGGTTCTTTCGAAAACCTCACAAGTGTGGCTATATAATCAATTTAATACCTCAATTAGCATCCTTATGTCTAAGAGACGCTATTAAATGATAAGTATCAAGTTATTGTTAACTATTACTCCTCACCCTTATCCCCTTTGTCAAGAATGATAAGGGTTCTAGTGTAACTAGAGTTTGCAACCTCTAATTATAGGTTAAGAACATAGAGTAGAAGTAAAACCCATAACAATTAACTAATTAGGAAGAAAAATAAACAATACCCAAACAATTATCACTACTCATTCAAGCATAACCCCAAGTTAATAAATTAGCTACTCATAGAGAGAGAAAGAGGAAATATACCAAAATTCTCATTCCAATCTTCCATCAAATCCAAGACAATCACAAGAAATGAAATCCAAATTCAATGGGAAGCACAAGAAAGTAACCAATTTCACTCTTATGGTTTCAACTAAATGTTTCTAAAGCTCAAAAATTACAAAGATGGAGTTCTAGATCTGAAAAATCCCATTTAAAGCTAAAAACTTGCGTTCCAGGATATTACAAAAATGCCACCGTATTGTTCACCTACGTTCTCACCTACTAGTGCAGGTGGCCACCTACATGCGCAGATCATGGGTGCAGGTGGGCTTCCAGCTCAATGTTTTGACATGCCCTTCCTCACCTGCGTGTGCAAGTGAGATTCCTTCATCCCATAGGTTATTTTAAGCTCTTTTACCTCTATTTTGCATTCCATTTTGCTCATATGGTTATCTCAACCTCAAATTTATCGATTACATGCACAAACGAGCAATTTAACATGAGATACACCTTGAATCAAATGAAACTAAAAGATAATTCAAGCTTAAGCAGTTAAAAAGTTTGTAAATTGCCAACTTATCAACCCCTTAGAAATCAAGGATCTTCCCAGTAAAAAGGATATTCATGACTCTGAAACAAATACAACCTACTATGCTAAACAATCAAAACCACAAAGTTCGATCGATTCTCCAAACAACTTATGGTAAACAAGCAATTAATACTTTTCCTTTCAAGATGCAAATATTTTTGTTGCAAAGGTATAGGATATCAACAAGTAAAAGTTTCAAATCAAGATACTTCTCAAGGCTTCACACAAGACTTTCAAAGATTGCCTCAATTTCACTGTGTTGCTTGTCTTGCTCATTTCCCCAAATTGAAAGTAAGACATCACTCTCCACTTCAAGGTATGGATACCACTTATATGTAAGAGTTTTCTCCACTCACATAGAATAATGCAATTCACAAGGAGTATAGAGATAGAAAGAATTTTCACTCACTCTCACTAAGAAATTCAAGTACAACAAGTAGAACCATAGGCTTTCCCTGTGTGTCATTCACCACTAATGTAGACCTACAAAATTTGAAATCACCAAGGACTTTCAGGGATTGATGAAAGTTAGGGTGAAGGAAGGGATTTACGAATCAAGTGACTTAAAAACTTCCCTAAATACAATCACTTTAACACTTCTTAGGCCCAATTCTTTCAAGTTCTCCTCCTTATTCACCCATTTTTTATTTCTTTTGTTTCCCTAAATCTCTATCATACTTTTGCTAGTCACACTTATGAGCCTCCCTCTTCATTTACTTCTTCGATTCTTTCAAGTGATTTTCTACTCATTAGCCATTCATGCCTCCCCTTTTCTTATGTTTTCCCACTATTTCAAATCATTTTCAAGTTCATCTCTTGCCTTATGAAGCATTTGTTGAGACAACTAAGCACACACCTCTTATAATGAATCTTGCAAATCTCCTTCCCCTCAAACTTAGGAATTTGCCTACACTGGCTTATATTTAGAATAATGTGACACGTTCAAGGAGGTTGGGTGCCAAAAGAGGGGTTGTTAAAAAGGGTTAGGGTGTCATAGTATGTTCATCACAAAGAAAAGGACAATGGAAAGAAGTTCAAATGGGTTGACTAGGGAACAATGTTAAGGTAGGGTTTAGGCCCTATGAAGGTTCAAAAAGGTCCTTAGGTCATCCTCTAAACCAAGCGTGGTCTATTCTTTCACCTTGAATACACTTGGGGTAAGTTCTATACCATAATGCATGCACAAGAATTGATCAAAAACCTCACCACACAAGGCACCATAATCATAAAATAAGAAACTAGTCTTCCAAACAATTTGAGCAAATGAACTTGACAAATTACTCCTAATTGGAAACTCTACTTTTGTGAACAAAGAGCCAAAAATTTAATTTGAAAGTCATGACTCAAGAGAAATCTTGAAACCATTTTGCTCTTTTCTTTTCAAAACCCATTTTTCTTTTCAAAAATTATTTTGCTTGCCAATGACCAATTTTTGGAGGGTACCTCTCAAACTTTTCCAACTACCACTTGACTCTAACATAAGACAATGGGTATTTCCCCTAAGAATGTCACCCGATACATCTATCATGGGGAATACCACTCGGTTTGATGAAAAAAAACAAATAACAAAAGGAAAATGCTCCTTATTAAAGAATTGAGTTTCGAAGAAAACCCTTGGAGTTTATTTGACGTCTATATACACAAGGCAAATAGAAAGATGCATATGTCAAACATAGACATCACCCAAACAATAATCAACATGAGAAAAACACATATGGGTCTTGAATGATAACAAGCGCATAATATGGGCCCGACAAGGGATAAAAACATATTCATCAAAGCACAAGCCGGACAAGGGCAATATCAAAAGTATCACAAGGTGACCTCGACAAGGGCGATATCAAAAGTATCACAAGGTGGCCCCGACAAGGTCAAAAATAACATCATGAAAATTTATCAGCAAAATAATATTACAGACCACCAAATAAAATGTCCCACCCCCTAATTAAAGAATGTAAAAACTCCCTGACACACACTAAGTGCGTGGACCCATATCACGGGTGGTCTATAACTGCTCATCAATTATACCACGAGGAGCCTCCTCAGACTGGGCTCCTGTAGCTGCAACCAAACCATCATGCTAGGCTCTAATAGGTTGTGAACTGGAACTAGCACCCATCATTCTGGCATGCTGATCATTTACTGATAACTGAGTAACAAGTATAATCTATTGGGCCTCGGTAAGCCCTGTACCAAAGTCAAACTCTGCTTCATCTCCCACAATTCTATGCCCAAACAAATCAGCAAATGGTAGAACTGAGCCAATAGCAACATGATGAAAGGCCATCTGAGTATCATCTAAAGCAAAAGAGGGTTGGATCATCTAGAAATCCAAGCAAAGGATATCAAGATTAGTTCTGATAGTGGTAACTACCTCACTCTCCCCTCTCGCCTCAACTGCAGCTAATCGCCGTTCATAGACTCGTATCTAAGTATGAAGGGATCAAGACTCCTATCAATGGCTGCCTGGATAAACTGCGGAATGTTAACAACCAATCGAGCCAGAGTACTGTTATTTGCCAAGGTCATGAAGGTAACCTTAGCAAACGTAATTGTATAAGACTGTGGAGGCTAAGTAGGCTGAGTAGGTGGTGGTGTAGTCGAGGTAGGTTGTGCAAAAGGTGGGTCAAAAACCGAAGTAGTGCCACTAGAGATCTGGGGAGCATCTGATGAAAGTGAAGTTACAAGAGGGGTACTCATGTCCTCAAGACTAGGTAGCTCTCCCAAAAACGAACTAGAGACCTCAGAAACCTTCCCTTTCTTCCACACAGGATTATCAACATCCTGACTGTTGGTAATATAAATGACCCTTGTACTTAGCAACTTCTTTTCAACCTGAGAAAAGGAAGGAACATTGGCGGTGAAATACAATACCAATAAGAGAAACGGAAAAGGCAATAATGTTTTGGGTTGCTTTTCTCTAATCTTGATCATCTAATTATTTCTCCCACATTGATGTGTATACCACTCATAAAAAAGCCCACAAGGATAGCTTGGTCAATAGTGAAATTCTGATTATTTTTTGAAGAAAGTAACCGACCATCCACAAAACTGATCCAATGCTTGGCTTGAACTGAAAGATCTCTTGTTTGATTTATCTTTCACCATTGGCCCATGGAGGAAGGCCTTTTCCAATGATCGGGGCAAGCCAAGTAAATTAAGTTTACCCACCTTTTAATCGCTCTCTACATTCAATGCCCGATTCAGGAGTAAACTTAAGGTAGATTTTCTTGATAGCCTCAGGTGTGCAAGGTACCTTAACTCCTGGCACAAGAACACTCGACAAACAAAGTTGCTTCTCAATTGACCCTTTGTACTTTTGTTGGTCATGTCTGCAGTGGTAGGAAGCATAAAACTCCCTAACAATCTTTGGGAAGTAAATAAGGGTGTCACGTCCATTTGTAAAGACTTGCCATCCATTCTCATTAACACGATGCACAATGTCTGAAAAGTGTTCGACAACTCCTTCCAAGATAAATACCATTTCCAGATTAAATCCTCGGGTGTCAACATAATCATCATACAATTCACGCATCCCTTCAAGACCAAATTGAACTTTATCTACCTCTTTGGCTAAACTCTTAGAAAGATTGGTAGTGTTTTGAATTTCGAGGTATGATGGCCTCTTGTTGAACCGGTGCCTTTTTCTTAGACGTGGTTGCGATGGCCTTGCCCATATCTTTGTTGTTGTCCTTCTTTGCATTTTGTGGTATTATTTTCCTTGAAGTCACCCCTAAAAAAGAGCAAAAGAAAAAACCAATCAAAACTAAAAGGTAAAACATGTTTTTGGAATTTTTTATATATCGTATAAGAAAACAAAACTATGTTAGATGAGGTGAATGCAAGGTAAAATTGTACATGAAATCATATGGGAGAAATTGATGTCTCAAGAATTAAAGCACGAGCAACTGACACCGAGGTAGCCTGGGGCAGGGATACTGCCTTGACCTGCACAGGTCACCTGCACGCGCAGGTGCCCTAGGTGTGGCCGTAGGTGACTGCTGTTAACCCAATTAGATTCACTCAAGCAAAAGAATTTTTGTTTTTGACTCAATATTCATATTTTGAGATCTTTAATACAAGGTGCATGTTCCATGAGAATGCTAGATGAGTTTTAGGGGTAGTATACCACTCTCGTCTAGTGTTCTCATGGACACACAATAAGTACCAATCACGTTAAATCCCAATTATCGCCCAACAAGCTAATAGAGCGCATATGTGGAGTTAACACCATTATGTTGATCATGAATACACTCCACACACTTAGCCCATGACCATTAGATTACAAAATGACAGTTTTCCCTTAAGAATGATGTCACTCGATGTATCATTGGGTAATTCATGTATTTTTATCAACGGGGTTACTTAGACTTCACCCAAGAGTTCAACGCATACCAATCAATTCAACAAAAGCCATGGTCAACAAATTTAATAACAATACACCACCAACTTGAACCGCAATTTCACACTCCTTGAAAGATATTTTGACTCACATTAATACTCAAGCAATGGCCAAACTATGCTCCAAAATTAATTACATCAATAACTAGTAAAGGTCAAGCCAAAAATCACCCACGAACATTTTATCGAACACATGGCGTGCAACACGATATGAACATTTTAGATAAGAAGATGGTATTTCATGAACACACCAATTCACACCAATCAACTCCAAATAACCATAAACAACCTTTTCAAGATGGAATTGACTTTAAATATTCACAAGAACCCCCAACAAGCTCCATTAGATTACCAACAAAGAGAAAACAAAAGGGGAATTTCATGTGGGAATTTCATCAAACACGTGGTGTGCATGAAATTGGGTACTCAAGAATTCCCCAACTTTTATGGTAAAAGTGACACCCATTCAAAATGCTTCACAAGAACCACAAGTTTATGCCATAAAACTCCCGAATTAACCAATTAAGAATAAGAACTTAGTATATGAGGTGCTTCACCATTCAAATACAAGAATCATAAAGAAAAATTTTAAAAAGAAACTTACCACTTCAAATAGGAATTCAAAGGAATTGTAAGAGAAAGTGATATGGAGGTCACTGGAGTTGTAGTTGATGTTGTGTGTGTGCTTGTGAAGGAGAAGAAAGAGAAAATTTGGTGAAGAGAAGAGGGAAAAATTGGGTGAGGAGTGTATTTGTGTGGTGTGGGTGATGAATTTATGTGGGTATAGGTGAAAATAGAATTTTAAAATGTTAGTGGGCTAACCAAGTCAGGTCATCCCAAAAAATTAAGTGTGAAACTTACCTTAAACTGATGGTCGACCTGCACGTATGACCCGTGCACTCAGGTGGTAACCTGAGCATGTAAGTGAGACTGGCAGGACTAACTAGTTCACCTAGAACAATGTTGAATGTCATGGGCCACCTGCATGGATGAAATGCGCACGCAGGTGCTTGGCTTGTGCCCGTAAGTGGCCTTCTTACCCCAGGTAGTATCCTCATACAACCTACTAGCCACATGCGCCCTGACATGCATGGGCATGTGGGCATGTGCGCTAGAAGGTGCCTAAATATAGTCAAAACAGTGTGCAAAGGCCTCCATACTTAGAATTTTTCACCTGCATTCACCAAGATAACCTAAAATTAGTACTCAAAAAATGTAAAATGCCAAAAACTAACCTTGGGTTGCCTCCCAAGAAGCGCCTTGGTTATTGTCATGGCACAATGTTATTCCACCTCAACACGTATCCTTGAAATGGAGCACCTCAACCTTGGCCGCTCCGAGTCCACCCACATAAAAATGTTTTAACCTTTGACCGTTCACCGTGAACCTTCTATTCTCATGATTCTCTAATTTGATAGCTCCACTCGAATAGATATTCACCATCACAAAAGGGCTTGACCACTTAGGTTTGAGTTTACTCGCAAAGAGTTTCAACCTTGAATTGACGAGCAACACTTCATATCCCACACGGAACTCTCTTTTTAAGATCTTAGCATCGTTCCACTTCTTCATTCTTTCTTTGTAAAGCATCAAGCTCTCGTACACTGTAAGGTGAAATTTTTCTACCTCATGTAATTTCTCCACTCTAGACTTGGAGGCATCCTCCCAATTGATATTCAACTTAGGAAAAGCCCACAGCGCCTTGTGCTATAACTATAGGGAGGTGAAAAGCCTTTTCGAACACCAATTGATACGGTAACATGCCAACAAGAGTTTTAAATGTGGTTCGATAGGCCCAAATATCATCATCTAATTGTCGTGCCCAATTCGTACATCCCACATCCATAATTTTCTTCAAGATTGACTTGATTTATCTATTAAACACTTCCACTTGGCCACTCGTTTGAGGATGGTACAGGGTATCCACCTTATGCTTCACCTCGTACTTATCGAGCACAACACCAAACACCCGATTACAAAAATGAGAGCCTCTATTACTAAGGATTTCTTGAGGAGTCCCAAACCTTGTAAATATGTTTTTCTTCAAGTAGAACGTGACACTTTTTCTCTCGTTGTTTGGAAAAGTAATTGTTTCCACCCATTTTGATACATAGTCCACGGCCACCAATATGTACTTGTTACCATACGAACTCACAAAGGGCCTCATAAAGTCAATGCCCCACACATCAAACAACTCTACCTCAAGGTTGGGTTTCAAGGGCATCTCATGCCTCCTTGAAATACAATATTGCATTTGGAATTGTGTACAAGTTTTAACCAAGTCGTGAGCATCTGGATGACTTATAGGCCAATAGAACCCACTTTGAAGAACTTTAGCGGCCGTTCTCATACCACTATGATGGCCACCGAATGAAGTTGAGTGGCAAACCTCAAGAATAGATTTTATCTCTTCTTCCATAAAACAATGACGTATAACTCCATCCATACTCCCTAAAAAGATTGGGGTCATCCCAATGGTATCTTTTCACATCATGGAGGAATTATTTCCTTTGATAGTGGCTCAAGTCATCGGAAAGCAACCCACTCACTATATAATTTGCAAAATCAGCATACCATGGTGGTATACTACCCTTTAAGCTCATGAAAAGCTCATCGGGAAACGTATCATCAATTTTAATCTCACCCCACTTTTCTTCATTTTCCTTGAGACATGATAGGTGGTTTGCTACATGGTTTTCACATCCCTTTTGAACCTTTACTTCAAAATCAAATTATTGAAGTAATAGAATTCACCTAATCAATCGAGGTTTTGCTTCTTTCTTGGCCATTAAATACCTTAGGGTAGCGTGACTGGTGTGCACAATAACTTTCATGCCTAACAAGTAAGTACGAAACTTTTCAAACCCATAAACCACCGCTACTAATTCTTGCTCTATAATCGTGTAGTTCCTTTGTGCATCATTCAATGATTTAATAGCATAATAAATAGGATGAAAAAGTTTCTCCTTTCTTTGACCAAGCACCACACCTAGTGCAAACCTACTTGAATTACACATGAGCTGGGTTGTGACCAATTGGGAGCCCCATTAATAGGGGCCGAGACAAGCTTCTCTTTGAGGCAATTGAATGCACTCACACACTCTCCATTGAATTTAAACTTTACTTTCTTCTCGAGGAGATTGCAAATAGGATGGGCAATATTGGAAAAATCTTTTATGAACCTCCTATAAAAACCCATATGGACAAGAAAACTTCTCACCCCTTTGATAGATATCAGAGGAGGTAACTTAGCAATGACCTCCACTTTAGCTTGATCGACTTGGATTCCTTGGCGCAAAATTTTACTTGGCGCAAAATTTTATGTATAAGAACAATCCTCTCCTTCACCATAAAGTGGAATTTTTCTTAATTCAACACAAGGTTATTTTCCATACACCTTTCAAGCACCTTCTCCAAGTGTTCAAGGCAATTGTCAAACGTGTCACAAACAATTGATAAATCATCCATAAATACCTCCATCAAATCCTCCACCATGTCTGAAAAGATAGAAAGCATACACCATTGACAGGTGGTGGGTGCATTAATAGCTCAAAAGGCATATGCTTGAAGGCGAATATTTCATAAGGACATGTGAAAGTAGTTTTGTCTTATTCTTTGCGGGCTATTAAGATTTGATTGTAGCCTAAGTATCCATCGAGGAAGTAATACTACCCCCTTCCCGCTAGCCTATCAAGCATTTAATCCATGAAGGGCATAACGAAGTGGTCCTTCTCCGTCCATGAATTCAATTTTCAATAGTCAATACACATTCTCCAAATGGATGGGTATAAGATCATTTTTCTTGTTTGGGACTACTGTGATACCACCTTTCTTGGGAACACATTGGTCTAGGCTTACCAAAGTAATATCCGAGATAGGATTGACAACGCTCGCGTTAAGCCACTTGATGATTTGTTTTTGCACAACCTCTTACATAAGAGGATTTAACCTCCATTGATGTTCAGCACTTGAAATAAAATCGGGCTCACGTTTGATTTTGTGGGTGCATATACTAGGGGGAGTCCCGATAATATTAGTTATGGTCCATCTAAGAATCCTAATGTACCATGTCACCACCGATTTCAATGCCTCAACTTGCCAAGACAATAACTAACCTGCGACAATAATGGTTAAGGTCTCACCTTCCCCAAAAAACATATAACAAAGATGGGGTGGCAATGGTTTGATCTTAAGTTGTGGTGGATCTTCAATTGAAGGGCTTGCAGGTGGAGTTTCCTAATTTTTCAAATCAAGGTCCAACTTGCAAGGATTTTCGGTGTAGGACCCAAGACCTTTCAAAGATGCAACTACTTTATCATATAGTTTGATCTCATCACTCTCAATGTTCCACAAAACTCCCATCAAAGGCTCACTAACAAAATCTTTCTCCATAACATTAACCACTTCATCAACAATCACATCAATTATAGAGATGACTTTCAAATTCATAGGTTGATTCATGGACTTGCATACGTTGAATGACACCTCTTTATTATTTACTATAAATTTCAATTTACCACACTCAACATTAACTAAAGCCCATCCAGTAGCCAAGAATGGCTTACTAAGAATAATAGGTGCCTTATGGTCAATTTCGAAATCCAATATCACAAATTCGACTGAAAAAAGGATACGGTCTACCATCATAAGTACATCATACAACACTCCCATGGACTTATTTATAGAATGGTAGTCCATTAGAAGCCTCATTTTGGTAGGGTTGGGAGCACCCAAACCTAGCTTTCGATACACAGCTAATGGCATCAAATTAATACTAGCCCCAAGATAACATAAAGTTTTTCTAAATTTGTACACCCTAATAGTACATGGGATGGTGAATGCTCTCATATCATCCTTCTTTACAACCATTGTGCTAGACATGATCGCACTACAAATATGTGTTACTTCAATTATTTTGAAATTCATGACTCGCTTCTTTGTTACCAACTATTTAATAAATTTAGCATACCTGGGCATTTCTTGCAAAGCTTCCAACAACGGTATGTCAATCGATAAGTTGCTAAATTTTGAGAGGAGCTTTTTGAACTTTATATAATCCTCCTTTTTCTTGAGACTTTGTGGAAATGTAGGAGGGACTTTGATTTGTGGCCTTGAGACAACCGAGTTTTCATCTGAGTTTGAAACATTACCATCAATCGCTTGTGGTACTTTTTCATGTACAACCTCCTCTTTCACTACTCTTGGCTTTTCAACACTGGCTTATTTGGAATAGTGACATCTTCATTTAACTTATCAAGCCACTTTATCTTTCCACTAGCTTGCTCATTAACTCTCTTCTCATTAGGGTCTTCATCAAGACTCACCAAATCATTACTAAGAGTTCTACAACTTCTAGTGACAATTGCCATGATATGAGCATCTTTTTCGAATTCACCATAGTGTTACTATGTAAACCGCCCTTTTGCCTTGCATTTAGTTGAGTTGAGATTTGGCCTAATTGTGTTTCAAGTTACTTGATAGAGGCCTAATGTGAGGTAACCATTTGATTGAGTTGTGAAAATTCACTCTTTATTTCTCTCAATATCTTATCACTTCCTTTAACCCCATAAGAATACGTGCAAGTATGTCTTAATTCTGATATTTCTCCAGATCAATAGAGGTTGCCTCTTTACCTTTAGCCTGATTTTATAGAGGGATGTATCTATCATGGTCATGCTCTCTGTCTCTCCAATCAAGGTCCCTATCTCTCTTCTTATCCCTTCAATCTCTATCATGATCATGATCTCTCCAATCGTGTTCCCTTTTCTTCCAACCTTGATTCCCGCCTTGCCTTTGGTAGGTAGGTCGGGAACCCCATGGTTGGTTTTCCAAATACCAAATCTCTTCATCAAAAGCTTATGCATCATTATCGACATTGACATCCTTTGGAGTTGAGCCCAGTATATGTTTAGTAAGGAGGTCTAGTTTAGTCATTACCTTAGCCATATTTGCATATATCTCCTCATGCTTCTTTATTTTGTCTTGTATCACAAAATATGCAGAGGGAGCTCCCACGGCTACCTAGATATCCCTTATGTTCCATGCTCAGTATTGTTTTGTCACTTGATCCAATAAGGCCTATGCAAGTTCATAAGTTTGCTTAATGATAGATCCTCCGGCCGTATTATCCGCGACCATCTTGTTCAATTGATCTAATTCTCTATAGAAGACTTGGAGAAGCATCTTTTCTAGAACCTCATTGTTTGGACATTGTAACAACTTCTTATTGAACCTTTTCCATGCTTCATGCAATGGCTCTCCACTTAATTGTCTGAAGTTGATGATTTCATTCCTCAATTGGATCATATGGTATGGTGGAATGAATAGATCTAGAAACGCTTCCATCAACTCAAGCCATGAAGTTATAGAACTCGCGGGTAATTCCTGCAACCACAAAACCACATCACCCATCAATGAAAATGGAAAGCGTCTCAACTGGATGGACTCTTCAGAGATATAAGCAATGTTGAACGGGATACACACATCAATAAAATTCTTCAAGTGAATCTTGGCATCTTCATGGGCTTGAACACCAAATAGACCCTTTATTTCAAGTAGATGGAGCATTACACTAGTCACGTGAAACACTCGATTACCCTCCGTGGGTGGGATACGGATAAAACTTGCCCTATCGGTATCCCCTATGTGATCCTCATCATCAAGGTGTCCATCAAAGGTAGCTATATTGCTACCATTTTGACTCATTGTATCATGAAAACTTTGATTATCACTTGAATAAGACAAAAACAACAAACAAAGTAAAATTACACTCCAGCTAACAAGAAGTAGCTTATAATATTAAAAAGAATAAACGTTATCTTTCATTCCCTGGCAACGACGCCATTTTCCATAACGCTCAAATTATACCTTACAAGTATAAGTGGACGTTGTCAATATAATTACCCAACTTAGAGTCGGGGTGGTCGAATCCATGAGGAAGGAATGCGATAGCGTCACCTCTAAGTGTCAAAAGCAACTAATGCTCGCTCATAATGCTATGAAAATAATGCGAAAAAGTAAAAGGGGGGTTTGTTTTCAAGAATTCATAATCAACAATATTATTCGTAACTTGAGCTGCAAAGTTTGAGCTATAGAGAGTTAAAATCAAATGTGAGAAGGGCTTGGGGTTATGCTATCTTGAGGGTGAGTACATGCATGGGTAGTTGAGTATTTTTCTAAATTCAATTAATAGTTATGGGTAGGCTAGATTATAGGTCTTTGGTGTTACTCTTTCAATCAAACACCAAAATATCACAAGTGGGTTCTTTCGGACACCTCACAAGTGTGGCTATAAAAATAATACAATACCTCAATTATCATCCTTATGTCTAAGAGACACTATTAAATCATATGTATTAAGTTATTGTCAACTACTACTCCTCGCCCTTATCCTCTTTGTCAAGGATGAAAAGGTTTTTAGTGTAACTAGAGTTTGCAACCTCTAATTATAGGTTAAAAACATAGAGTAGAAGTAAAACCCAATAACAATTAACTAATTAGAAAGACAAATAAGCAACACCCAAACAATTATCACTACTCATTCAAGCATAACCCCAAGTTAAGAAATTAGTTACTCATAGAGAGAGAAAGAGGAAATATACCAAAAATCTCATTCCAATCTTCCATCAAATCTAAGGTAATCACAAGAAATAAAATATTCAAATTCTGTGGGTAGCACAATAAAGTAACCAATTTCACTCTTAGGGTTTTAACTCAATGTTTCTAAAGCTCAA
The DNA here is from genome assembly GCA_031232105.1 of Capsicum rhomboideum. Lineage (NCBI taxonomy): Eukaryota > Viridiplantae > Streptophyta > Magnoliopsida > Solanales > Solanaceae > Capsicum > Capsicum rhomboideum. The sequence goes on along the minus strand of CP124716.1, from coordinate 48,018,694 downwards.
AAATTACAAAGATGGATTTCTAGATCTGAAAAATCCATTTTAAAGATAAAAAATTATGTTCCAGGAAATTACAAAAATGTCACCGTACTGTTCACCTACGTGCGCACATGCTAGCGCAGGTGTTCACCTACGTACGTAGGTTATGGACGCAGGTGGGCTTCCATCTCACTATTTTGACATGCCCTTCCTTACCTGCGTATGCACCTCCTCACCTGGGGTGTAGGTGAACTTTCTTCATCCCATGGGTTATTTTAAGCTCTTTTACCTCTATTTTGTATTCCATTTGACTAAAATGGTTAGCTCGACCTCAAATTCATCAATTACCTGCATAAACGAGCAATTTAACATGAGATACACCTCGAATCAAAGGAAATTAGAAAATAATTCAAGCTTAATCAGTTAAAAAGTTGGTAAATTGCCAACTTATCAACTGGCTATCATTTCTTAGACTTTGAACAGTGTCACTAGGCAATATCCCACTCTTCCACTTATTAAAAGCTATGAATATCTGACTCATTAGATATTTTAGCTATTTGATGGAAGTGGAGTGTGAGTTCGAGAATTGTCTAATCTTAGAGATCTCACCCTTCATTTCTTTAACACCAAAGTTGGTAGATTAGACTCTCTACAACACTTTATTAAAAATATCTTCCATCCTAGAACTCCCTGAATCATTACTATTACAATCATAATTTTTGGGATGCATATATAGACCACTTCTATCATTCTTGCTCTTCCAGTTTCCTTGATATTTGTATTTATAACCAGCCCTATCGTAATATATTATCCTTCTAATAGTTTTGACCTTAGTTTCCTTGTTGAACAGGAAATCCCCCATCTGATTATTTAGATAATTAGCCTCCTCCTTAGAATCTGACTCAACTGCTTTTCCTTGTGAACCTACAACGTTCACATTTTTAGCACCACTTATACAAAATGTTTCGTGAGCTAGTCCATCTGCATTTTCATATGAGCCATGTCTTGGTCATGCTCCTCTTCTCTTTGACGTTGTTCAGAAGACGTACCCACTGAGTATGTATCACTTGCAATCTCAGAGTTTCTAGTATACCATGCTTTGTTGGTTTTTATGAGCATGTCTAAGATCACAGATGCATCTACATAAGTTTGGGACATGAAGGATCCCCCAGTGACATTGTCAGCTATCGACTTAGTTACCAAATTCAAAGACCTATAAAAATTCTCCATTAAATGTTCATCCATAATCTTATGGTTGGACATTATTTCATATTCTTCTTGAACCACGACCGTGCTTTATGTAATTCTTCTCTAGGTAGCTACCTAAAATTACTATTCTCATCCCTCAACTGCAATATTTTTTAGGGTGGAAAGAACCTTTCTAGGAAATCTCCTTTCAACTCCATCTAGTTTGGGATAGAATTGTGGGGCAGCTCCCTCAACCAAAAACTTGCTTCCCCAAATAATGATAATGGGAACAGACACAAATGGATGGCATTTTGACTAACTCCCGGCATCTCATAAGACTTGTAAATACCAAACAAGTTCATCAAATACAGGTTTAGATCATCACCAGCCACGCCTCTAAATAAACCCTTTAGATTTAATAACTCGATTATAGTAGTGGTAAAACTGAACTTTGCTCCAGGAGCTAGTGGTGAAGCGATGATGGACCCAGTGGCACCAATCCAATCCAAGTTAGTATCACCTTTATCATCCACATCAAAGGGCATAGTCGGTCAATGCTATCCTCTACCTCTTTGTTGTTGACGTTGATTGGCAGGGGAAACATTATCAATATTCTACCCGTGGATGTCATCACCAACAATTTCATCATCTTCACTATTGTGGGCATTCTGATTGTTGGGAGCATTCTGATTATTAGGTGCATTCTAATTGTTGGCCTTAACATGATCCTCAATAAGTTGTTGTATCCTTTTTGCTTCATGCTTTTGTTCATTCATCACTCTCTTAAGAGTATTATCAAGCTTGGGTTTGTAAGGAAGTAATGGTTCAACCTGACTTCAGGTATTGTGTATGCAATGACATATACCCTGTATAAACAGAAACAATAATTAAAATAAAAGTAGAAAATAAGACTAAGAGTCAAATAAACATACTTGACTTAATCTGCAACTGTATTGCCCCAGCAACGACACCAAAATTTGATAAGCCCAAATTACTTTTTGAAATAGAAGTATAAAGAGATCGCTGTCAAATGTAGAACCCAACTACGTTGGGGTCAAATCCCATAAGGAATAAGGTGAAAACTAAGCCTTATGTTGTTAAATAGACTACCAGTCAATTATTTCTATGAAAATAGGGGTTTGTGAAAAATGGTATTCAATTTCCAATTATGTTCAAATAACAATAATGACATTTCAGGAAATGTAATTAGTTAATACAGAGAACTAGGTTTGTGTTCTCGATGATTTCATCACATGATTAGGTCTCTAATGGTAATAAACTCTTCTAGTACAAAGCATGCAAGGCTATTGGTTACTTAAATCATCTAAATTTTTCTCAACCTAATTAGATGTTTTTCACTCAAATTCTCTCAAACTAAGAGCAATGATAATGCAAAACTCAATAATATCCCCAAGTTGGTTAATCTTATTATAGAATTAAATATTAAACGGGGGTTGGAAACCTCAAATCCTTGTTATTAACTCTTTTTCCTAGCATTAACCTTTTTACTCAAGCAAGTTAAACCTAAGGCATTTTCTAATATTTGCATCAATTAGAAATCGATTAGGATGAAAGAATTAACAATGAGACCATTTGCTTTAAAGTTGTCAATTCACCACGGATCTCACAATACTAGTTGTGGGGATTAGCCACTCATAGCCTTTGAAGCAAACAAAGACATAAAATTCATAAAATAAGGAATAAACTTACACAAACAAAATCTAAACTTTAATTGCAATCCAAATACCAAGTTTGATAGCTTGAATCTACACAATAATGTATAAGTAATGTACGTTCTCTTTAAAAATAATGGATAAAAGTAATAACCCTAATAGTAGCTATTTATAGTATAGGGATTTAAAAACCAAATTAAAATTAGAGAAAAGCACTCCTTGCATCTCATGGTCAAGTTGACAGCCCATCGGCGAGATGACAATCCGTCACTTTCTCCATCATAGCTATCCAATAAAGTTTTCCATGAATCTTCTTAGGCCCCATGGTTTGGGACATGGTACATTGATTCACCGATGGTCTGTCAGATCCCCGTCACTTGAGGTTTTGCACTGAGTCATTCAGTTTAAGTAAGAGGGTTCATCGAGACGTGGATGGTTTGTCAACTTAGTTGTAGACTAGCCAACACCTACACCGCATTTTTTAAAATCGCGCGATCAAGGAGATGGTATGTCATAGGGTTGATGGCCCATCTAATTTACCATCCAATTAATCATTTTAGCATAAGTCACCCTCTTTCTTGCCTTGGCACATTTTCCTACAAATGAGACAGCAAAGTGATGAAATCTAATAAAAGTAGCTTAAGAACTTGCACTTATTCATGGTTAAAAGTATCAAATGTGCTGTCAAATTCCTACACATCAATACCCAAGAATACAATAATAAATGTATCCAAAAAAGATTTGAAGACTCCATTCATTAAACTCAAAAAGGTTATTGGTGCATTAGTCAAAGCAAATGATATCACCAAAAATTCCTAATGCTCGTAACGAGTCCTAAAGGTTGTCTAAGGAATATCCTCAGGCCAGATCTTCAACTAATAATACCCCGACCTTTCAATCTTAGAAAAGACAGAAGCACCCTACAATTGATCAAAGAAATTATCTATCCTTGGCAGTAGGTACTTATTTTGAATAGTTACCTTATTCAGCTGATCATAATCGATGCAAATTCTCATACTACCATCTTTATTTTTGACAAACAACATTGGAGCACCCCATAGTGAAGCACTAAGATTAATAAAGCCCTTATGAAGAACCTCCTGGAACTGAGTCTTAAGCTCTCTTAACTCAGTCGGAGACATCCTATAGAAAGGAATAGAGATAGGTAAAGTGCTTGGCTCTAAATCAATACAAAAGTCGATGTCCCAATCTGGAGGCATACTAGGTAAATCAGTAGGGAGCACTTCCTAAAATTCACTTATTAAAGGAATTGACCCAAGAGATGGGACCTCTACACTAGTGTCCCGGAGATGTGCTAAGAAGGCAAAACACCCCCTTCCTAATAAATTTTTAGCACAAATAAAAGAAATAAGTTTCACCGACGAGGCCTATTGACACCTTCCTGCTCTACCTTATCCATCCCTTGCATAGCTAAGGTCACAGTCTTAGCATTACAATTCAAAATAGCATGATACAGAGACAACCAAGTCATAACCAAAATGATATCAAAATCACCAGGTTAATCCAAGTATAAAAACTCATAAACATCACTGAACAAGCATGATATACTTGAGTTACTACCACAAAATCCCTGACTGGAGTAGATACATAAACATGAGAATCAAGCATGTTACAGACTATAGCCAACCCCAAAGCAAATTTAACAAACATATTTGAAAAAGCAGAACATGGATCAAACAAGACCAAAGCCATCTAGTCACAGATAAGAATGGTACTTGTGATAACCGGATCTGATGGCTCAGCCTCAAATTTTCCTAAGAAGGCATAATAATATGCCATGTAATCAATCTAAATGACTTTTCTATCTGGCTATGCATCACTTCTACTAGTGTTACCATCTCTCTGATTACCACCTCGGCCTGCCTAATAACCACCACACCCACCTTCTGGACAATCTCTACCATTTCCTCCACCCTCTCTACCTGTCGGAACCAAAGCTCTAGACTACTGTTGGCTTTGAAAATCTGATTGCCTACCATTAGGAAATTTTCTCCTGAAATGTCCAATCCCACCATAGGTAAAGCATGCTGGATCTAATAAAGACGGATTAGCAGAAGGGTATGAAGCCCCTTGGCTACCCGCAAAGATTGATGAGTGGTCCTTAACTGACACCTGTAGAAACTGACAAGGCTAACTAAATAGGATGTGCAGGGTAGGCCTAAAAATTGTGGCCTCAAGAGTATGATTCACTAAAGTTGCTTGCATTTTGGGCGTTCTTTCAAACTATTTTTGCATATCCATCCTATTTAACTCCCTCTAACTCCATCTCATTTTTTCACAAACTCTACTACCTGATTAAAGGTCTTACCTAAGGAAGTCATCTAAAGTTCTAAAATCTATAGATTGGTATTCAAACCCTTTACAAAGCATTGAATTCGCTTTTCCTCTGTATCACGTAATTGGGTGGCAAACTTGGACAAGGCATGGAACATAGCTTCATAAGCTACAATAGTCATATTGCCCTACTCAAGGGTGAGGAACTCACCTTTCTTCTTATCAAGCAAGGTGCACGACACATATTTCTCCAAAACCAAAGTGTGAAACTAAGTCTAAGTTAGTGGAGGCAATAATAAAGATCGACACTCAACATACGCCCTCCACCACTTCTTAGCATCCCTTGAAGCTGGAAGGTCAAAAACTCCACTCTATGCTACTCCACTATACCTATTTTGTGCAACCTCTAATGACAATCCATAATAAATTCCAAGGCATTCTCCGTATTAGAATCATGAAGGACTGGGGGTTGCATCTTTAGGAACTTACACAATAATTCATGCTCATTCACAGTCATTACAAGACCCAATACAGGATAAGAAAACACCTTTTTCCCTGAAATATCATCTATCCTAGGGGCTACCACGATAGTATGTTGTACCCCTAGATGGTGGTAAACAGGCACTATAGGTGTGGCCTCAGTACCACCCATCCCACTCAGGAAACCTAGAACTTGTTGAATTAGCTCAGAGGACATCTGCAAATGGGCTGCACCTTCCTGAACTGGTGTAGCATCCTCATGTTATGGAATCTCATCATTAATTACCTCATCATAATAATCCTCAGGCGGGGGAGGTGACTCATATCTCTGCCTATATAGATTAGTTACAGCCTAAATTCTACCCCTATTGGGTTTTGCTCTACCTTTTCCCCTTCTTATTCCCCTCACTCATCCTCGGCCCCTAACTATAGGCTTAACAACTGGAAAAGCTGGTGTGGGAACCTCTGTTCTAGCTCCATTCGCTCTTATATTCTCCATCTAGAAAAAATAGAATGAATAGGTTAGATACAAATTTGGATCTCCAGATACCAATTGGAATCAAGTCATAGCATGAAAGAAAGAAGAAAGTGAAGTTTTTCCTAAAGACATGTAGCCTCTCAAACAAAGGTTCAGACATCTCTGTACCATTCTGTAAGACTATACTAGACTCGGTCTGGTACAATGAGATCAACGAACAAAGAGCTCTGATACCAACTTTGTCAAAACCCCAACCCATTGTGACTGACACCTACAATAACCCTCTGGTGGGAGAATCTTCTAACCCAAAATACTACTACCAATTACTTAACCATTTTGAATAAGAACAAACTTAAATCCATTAATAAGAAATATAATCTCTAACAATTTAATAAGTGTGGAAAACAATGTCATCAAATCTAAATACATCCCTAGAAATTGAGTGTTGTCATGCTAGAACTCTAACTAGAACATGTTTATGGGTACAACCCTGAAAATACCAACAATAAAATAAAAATTGTCTTTTCTCAAAACAAGTGAACAATATCAAAATAAGATAGATCCATGGATGCCCGGAAGATGAATGCTCACCCTTGAATCTAATGTCACTTTATCAACAACAAGTGAGGTCTCGTAGAAGCCGCTGGAATATGCTCTGTACTCAACAAAAAGAATAGTACAGGATAGTATAGTACAAAACCACTATGTACTAGTAGGATCATATGCCAACTCAACTTAATCCATGTGAAAACTTAACTAAAAGTTTGTTAACAAGTACCAAACATGTCACTGCAACAATATATATTCAAGCTAGTCATTCCACGATAATTACACTTTCATAACAACCAAGACAAATAAATAAATAAGATTACATTTAGGAATATCACTGCTCAATTCAATCTCAAAATACAGTAACAACTCATAAGACCTAATCAGTTTATCATCTCTTTTAAAACATCTTATTTCCTTACTTCATAAAGTAATAACTGACTCCAAGTACAAGGTGCGAATCATTAAGTCAAGCCATATGCTCACTCAAGGAACCTAAGAAATACCATTAAACAATCGTCCACACAAGAAACCCAGAATATGAATAACATAATATAACCTGATTCACTCAAAAAAACATAGTGTACACACATGTTAAGGGTTTTATGTCTGCCCACTAGCCTTGACTTGTAGGGGACAAGCTCAGTCCATATACCAATATACCAGACAACTAGTGCCTTGCCATCCTTATCCCAAATATCCTTCCTATAATCCACCAATTCAATCATAATCAATCTTTATCAAATCACTCACAACAAATAACTAGTATTGTCAACAAATACAATCACATCATACGTTAAATCAACCACAATTACATATAAATAAAGTCCTTTTTACCAATCTCATTATGGGTTATCAATTTCCAAACTTGAATTCAATAATTAACAAATTCATCATTCATTAGCATGCATTGCATCTGAATAAACAAACAATTAGTTAATATGCACACATACAACCAAATTGAGATGTAACTCTAATTCAACCATAACCTACTCCAATCCAAGCCTTGGAATGCTCTGAATGACTTAAGCCTTGCCTTTTCTTGAAGCCTCGACTTGATCTTGGTCTAAACCAACAAATAAAGAACTATTCAATCAATGTTCTACCAATTCTAGGTATTATCACATATTTTCATAACCTTATTGTCAAGTTCATGCATAATTCCACTCTTCTAGGGTTATCTACCTTTATCCCACTTAAATTCTCCATAAATAAAGATTAAAAGGACGAATTCTAGTCTAGTAACCATAATTCAATCATTCTAGACTATAACCAAATGAAATTAACTCCTCCATAGCCAAATCATACCAAGTTCTTAACCTAGGGTTAAACCCACCATCCCCACCACCATCAATCCTATGAATCTAAGGATTTGGGGATTGAATTTACGTTAGGAGGAAGGAAACTTACTTACCTTATGATTGGAAGCTGATGAAATACACCAAAAATTGCCTCCAAATCACCTTCCCATGAATTCTACAACTTTGGAATGAAAAATAATATTTTTACACTACAAACTGTTATTAACTGCTTCTAACCTGCTATAGCTACCCGATTCTTACTATAGCGGGATCCGCCCACTCTCACGACACTGACTAAAAGTGACTTCCATTATAGTGGGACCACTATAGTGGCTTGGCACCTACTATAATGGGGTAGAATATGCAGAAACTTTGGACAGGTTCCTATTTTTACCATTTTCACAAAACACTTCAAGATTTTAACCTTACAAACTAACCCATTTACGTCAAATGCTATATCTGGAGTTCTACTAACCTAAATTCCATTCCAAATATTTCTATGAACTCCTTAACCTCTTAGATAACACGTTATGATCTTAAATCCATGAATTACTATACCATAAATCATCAGATTTTCCTAGACCACACCCCACTGAAATTCATCCGAGATAAGCTAGCCTAAAATTTTCAACATTTCTTCCAGGGAAAAACTTAACCAAATTTTTTCATGCTAAGATATACCATAACAGCGTAAAGGGTCGTTATACGAACTATCAGTGGGTGAAGTACGAGCACTTGAGTACTGGTGGTTTGAATCAGAGGCTAACCATCCCCAAGTGGAAGTGAGAGTGGATAACTATGGACTTCATGGTAGGCATGCCACGTAACTTTCATATGTTTGATATTATTTATGTCATCATGGATATGTTGACCAAGTACGTTCACTTTTTTCCAGTTCAAATGTCCTACAATTTAGAGTGGTTTATGATCTGTCTGAGCGGACCATTCAAGTTCTTGAGAATATGCTTCAGGCATGTGTTATTGATTTTGAGGGTCAGTGGGACCAATTCTTTTCCTTGGCAGAGTTTGTATATAATAACAACTGCCATTGGAGTATTCAGATGGCTCCATTTGAGGTGCTTTATAGTAGGAGGTATAGCTCTCTGATGGGTTGGTTCAATGCTTTTATGGTTTGGCCTTGGGGTAGCAACGTGTTGTATAATTCTATGGATTGGGTGTGGATGATTTAGGAGAGACTCTGTACCACTCATAGCAGGTTGAACAACTATACCGATCAGATAGTATGAAACTTAGAGTTTACTTCATGATCCAAATTGTTATATTGGGCACTCACACTAACTTTTTGAAGGGAGAACCAGCTAACCCAAGATTTAATCCAAATACTTAACCATTTTTAAGATAGATTAATCAATAAATCCATCTAATGATAAAAATCTCAAGAAAAAATAAAATAGAAGTGTTAAATTAATTCAAACTAACTAATACAACTCCCAATGACCCAAAAGTCATCGTACAAGAACTTATAAAACAAAAACATTATCTATGAATGATATCCAACACTAATAATATAAATAAGAGTATCATTTTCTGAATGAATGGATATGATCTACTAAGATGATCTAAGGTATCCTGAAGATAAGTTCTCACCCTTGGACTGGAAACAGCTGGTCATATACTAGATTTGATGTCTCAAATAAGTCTTTGGAACACTGCCTGCACTCAATAAAAGAATAACATAGAGTAGTATCAGTACAAACACTATGTACTGGTAGGTATCGTTGACCAACTTAACTAAGGCCCACACATAAACATAAATCAAATGTAAGTAAAATAATATTCAGCACAGATCAAGTAATCTCAACAACCAATACCATCCACAGATAGACCACGTGAAAAGCCAACAAATATCCTCAACTTGATCAACCTTAACCTTATCAATAGTGTCAGAACCACCATTACAAGTATAATGTTATCAATCAAGGGCGTGTCTATAACCACTCTAAATACACAAGTGTAAAATAAATACCAAATCATGTAGTTAACAATTTCACAAGAGTAGTCTAATGCTACCTTGATCACCATAATACATTATGCATGTTATATGAATGAAAAAATAATCTCACATTTGTAAACAATATATGCATCATAAATATCAAATCAAATTTGTATACACACACCAAGGAGACATATGTTTACCCAATAGTCATGACTTACAAGGGACTAGCTTCGCCCATATATCATATCAGCATCGTACCCGACCCTCTGAATATCTATAAGTAAGTAATCCATACCGGTGCAGTACCCAAACCTCTAAATATCACAATATAATGAAAAGCAATCACTATCATTCAAGATGTAACACATTGCACCAATAATTCAAGTACATAATTTATCATCATAAAAGACAGTCAATTTCATGTCATTTTTCTTATGTGTACCAGCAATACCAACCAAGATTACCAATCATAATTATGCTGGAAGTCCAATTCATAAACATTCAACTTAAGAATAGGAATGGAGTGTAAATCTATTCTAAAAGTTTAATAAAAACCATCATTTACCTAAAACACAAGCCAAAATACAACTAATTCGCTAGAGCCTTTCCTTTCCTTGTAGCTTTAGTTCATTCTTGGTCTAAAATAACAAATAACAAGTAATCAATAACTTACTCTTCACTCTTAGGCATTAGGGACTAAAACCCACTAATTTTACCCTAGTTCATAGCCTAAACCATTAAGTTCAGGGTTTTCCACCCATTAATTCACCCCAAATCCCATAATCCCCATTAAAGGGAATAAATTCTATGATAGGAAGTATAATTTAACAACCCAAAACCATTATAGGGTAATATTAGGACTACCCATAGATAATTCTCACCAGTTCATTAATTTAGGGCTGAAACCCATGAATTTCATCATAACTCTTTGTTCTAGTGATTCTCCAGATTAAATGAATTAATTTATGTTAGAATAGTGTAATAATATTTCTTCAATAGTATAAATCACCCAAGCTAGTAATTAATCACCTCTCTCATTCCTTAGGTCAAAAATTTAGATGTCTGGGAGAAAATAACATCAAAACTCAGAAACCAAGCATATTAACTGACTAATGTCCATTGTAGCAATCCCCTGTCTGCTACAGCGGTCCCTTAGTAGCAAATTGAGGCCCACAATAGTCGTACATCCCTTAAACTCATCGATCGCTATGGTGGTCAGATGACCGCTACAGTGGTACTGGGACCGCTTTAATGGTCCTTAACTAGTGACTCAAAGCATTTTTTAGAAATTCTCCATTTCACAACACTCTCTTTGTTTTTTGATAACACATATAACCCCTCTCAAAAATTTCCATAATTTGAGCTTTCCTAACCCAATTCTCAGTCTAAAAGTGCCTATGCACCACTATATGTAACAACCCTCATGGTGAATTTTAGCTTTTTCTATATTTCAATTATTTTACCCTTCTCTGTTGTAGCTTTATATCATTAATGAGTAGTGGGAATGATTGGCATGGTCTCCGAAGTATTTAGACGTGATTTATATGAGTTTGAGGTATTGAGTAATCTTTAAACTGATATAGTTGACTTTGGTCAATATTTTGTAATTCGAGCATCGAATGGTGATTTTTTTAGTTTTTTTAGATTTGGAATGTAGATTTTTGGTCGGTAGAGTAGTTAGTTTAGGTTCAGAGGCTATATTATGATTATTGAGTGTTTGAGTGAGAAACTTGTTTATTTGGCCTAAAGGAGTTTCCATGGTGAAACTTGTTTATAACAACCTCTTTTGGTAAATATGATGATTCCATTGAGTCCAGAACATTGAAATTAACCTATTAACATCATCAGGTTATTTTTCTGGAGTCGCAAATGAATTTGAAGGGTCCATTCAAAAAATTTTAGGGCTTGGACTATTTCTAGAGCATAGCATCTGGTGCACTAGGCATTTACTCATCGTAATCGCATGGCAAAGGGTCGTGATTACATAAAGTAGGTCTTCATTCATTGAATTTGTATGGTGGGTTACTGCGATTGCGAAGAACAAATTATTAGCGGTCAATGTTGACCCTAGAAATTTCATGGTGGGTGCCGCAATTGCGAAGCATTGTTCACTAGAATAGTATATAAACCCTATTCTCTCTATTTGACTCTATTTTCACAATTTCCAAGTTTAGAGAACACAGTTTTGGGAGAATCTAAGAGGGGTTTTCTTCAAATTTTATTAGGGTAAGCTTCTAAACTCATTTTAATCCATTACCCACTAATTATATTACAAAAACATCTTCAAAACTTGGATTTTAAACTTGAAATTTGGGTGTTACCCAGTAAAATAAAAATGAGTACTTCGATGTTTCTAACCCTATTTTAACTCGGTTTTCAATGGAATTTTAGATTTAGAACCCTTAAAGTATGGGTAATATGATTCTTTATCAAAATTCTTATTTTACACTTTATTTCAAGTTAGATTTTTGAAGGGATTTTGGACCCAGAACTAAAGTATACCAATATGGGTATCAATAGACTCCTAATTACATGTAGAAATCATTTTTTATAGGTTGAGAGCATTCTAAAGCTGCTTGGAAGGTAAAGTCTTCTTGTTGAGGGGTCCAAGCTTGTGTTTTTGGTTTTTGAGGTAGTCTATGGCTTAACTTTCTTCAAATCGGTTTGGGTAGTTAATGGATCATAGAAAGCATGATATGGGTTAGGGAATATATCATTATCTTCATCTTTTGAAATCATTATTACTATTGTGTTACCCGTGTAGGTGCTTGTGTGAACCTTATTTTTGATTTGGGAGATCAATATCTTTGAGATGCCCATGGGGGCTGGTGTTGGTTTAGTTAGGCATTAATTATTCTATATTATTATTGTGATGCCCGTATGGGGGCATAGATTGATATAACTTATGTCTTATATCATTCTTTAATATTGTGTTGGCGTAAGGGGCTTATATCATGATTTATTAAGATTTGCGTGATCTGAGTTCATTCATGCCATTGTTGAGCTGATTATTGTATGTAATTATTTTTTCTATGATCATGCATACTTATTCATCACTCATTTTCATGGAACTGGTATTACTATAAAACTTGGATTTCTTGGTAAAAGGAAATGTACCATTTTATTAAACGGGGGTCTGACGGAAACAGTCTTGCTACTTCTTCTGAGGTAGTGGTATGGACTGCGTACACTTTACCCCCCCCCCCAGACCCCACATTGTGGGAATACACTGGGTATGTTGTTGTTGTTGTTGTCTTAGTCAAGGGAAGAGCCAACAAGGTTAATTGATAAGACTTTGATTAGTATGTGGATCGTGAATCCCCCATGAGTCCTCTCCTGGAAGCTTGGGCTTAGAGGGTGTATACGAGGTGATCATTTGAGCATGCATACATACCATATTATTGCGTTGCACTATATTTCATCTTTTTTATGGGAATGCTACAATGAATTGGACTTCTTTATATGTGGTGTTGATATTCTTATATTGTTGTTCAGATTGAACTATTACACGATTAGGAGTTGTACGGCTTGAGCCGTTAGGACTTTTCTATTTGCAGGGTGGATGTGCTACTAGTAGTTCACTTTACTTGTTTAGTTTTAACTTGGAAGATTTTTACTTGGGTCAACATGCTTGGAAAATAGGCTTGGATGGGATTTCCATCAGTTCTTTTAGCTTTGAAAGGCGGTTTATAAGCTAGTTGGACCTTTGGTTTGGATCCCGAGGCTTTCAGATTCATTTCGAGTGCTTGGTTGGGTCATTGGTATTTTAGTTAAGTTATTAACTTTGGTCAAGATTTCATCAAGATGACCTCATTTGGTTGTTTTGATGATTCCATTAGGTCCAAAATATTATTTATAGTTGGGTAGCATGTTTGATTTGTGTACATGGGGTTCTAATTGAATACCAGGGGTCCATTTGTGTCACGCCCCAAATTCCATTCGAGACGGACTGGCACTCGAAGCCGATGTGGCCCGAGAGAACCAATCTTTACTCATGTACACTTGTATACATATCCTCATATGAATCTTATTATTCATCATGCAACTATACAGAAGTTATGGACATGGAGACATATGATATATATACATTTATGAAACTTGGCCGTTAGGGCCATTATGTCAAAAAGGACATTCATCTCTTACATTCACATACCCACATGCGTCTACAAAAGTCTCTAACTATTGCATTTACAAGACCATCTAAAAGTCGGGACAAGTCCCCGCTTTATACAACATTTACAACATCAAAACACTGTACAACTGTGACTCGGAAAGTCCCGAAGCAACTGGGGCTCACCAAAAATCTGCAAATACTATCAACCTACTGTGGAGGTCTACTAGTGCCTGCACCTGCAACATGTAAAGTAAGTCCCCAAGAGGGGTCAGTACGAAGAATGTACTGAGTATGTAAGGCCGTAAGAAAACTACATCAGTACACAAGAACTTCAATGGAAATAATTATAAGAGAAAACTCTACATGTGAAACCATGTACCTTTCTTTGATTACTATTATTATTTTTGATCATTCAATCCTATTGTTATCACTCATATAATACCTTCATTCAATAGATTCTTCCTTTACTTTACGCTCATTATCATTATTATTAGTCATCCAACATACATCCACTCTTTGGTGGGCAATAACATACATCCACTCTTTGGTGGGCATTAACATACATCCACTCTTTGGTGGGCAATAACATACATCCACTCTTTGGTGGGCAATAACATACATCCACTCTTTGGTGGGCAATAACATACATCCACTCTTTGGTGGGCAATAACATACATCCACTCTTTGGTGGGTTAATAACATACATCTACTCCATGGGTAGGTCAACATAAATCCACTCTATGGTGGGTTAATAACGTACATCTACTCCATGGGTAGGATTAACATAACATAACATTGCTTCCTTTACTTTCATTACTCTTTACTTCATTTCTCTTTCTTTTATACTATGAGTGGTACCTTGATGATAGAAACATTCTTGAAACTTGAAACACAAATATACATTACTTCACATCTTTACTCTTGTAAGATTGGTATCTTTGTTTGTGAGGGATAGATACATTAACTTGCACATTACTTCTTTCATTACTTTTGAGAGATTGGTACATTCACTTATGAGAGATTGAGATATTCACTTGTGAGAGATTGAGATATTCACTTTCCATAACTTTATTTGAACACAACAACATCTTGGAACCATTGGAACAATAGTCAATGCATGAGAAACATGTGTATAACTCTATCCAACTACCGGATACGGAATACTTTAGAGCATTTCGGAATCGAATGAGTACTATGACAATGTGAACACCATGTGCTGCAGAAGGATATAGAATAGTAACCTTACATACCTTTACTTCCAAGTATGAGTACACAAGTCTATATATGAACACAACAGTCCAGCTTCTTCCTTATGTTTCACTCTACAATACAAGTCCACAATGGAACTCTCGTTAACAATTATTTACCGTACAAGTGTACAAAACGACAACGAACCATATGACTGCCATATAACTTTATTTCACTCCTTACAATACAACCTACTGCATCATTATGTCAATAACACCATAACATTACACACATTGACCAAGATTTCATACAACAATAGCATTTCGCATCACACTTACCCTTTATGCCTTCTCATTATCCTTCCGTCCCATTTACTCCTATCAATTTGCCTCATAATAACATGTGAACAATAATCCATACTTAATACAGTCCAACATGCCTCCATACGACACTTTAAAGTCATTAAAATGACATCAGAAGTTGATAATTACATCCAAAAAGGGTATAGGGGCCTTCGGGGGTTGACTAGGTACGAAAACATAAAAACTGAAATCTGGGCTGACCTGTGTTGCCACCTGCACCAGCAGGTGGCTGAGGTGCACGCGCAGATGCCCTCTTGCAGCAGCCAGAGGCATCTGCACCCGCAGGTGCCTCCTTCTGCGGGGGTGGATGCCCGTTTTGGTCCGAAATGGTTTTTTAGGGTCTTTTTATGCAATGAATGGTCCATGATCATACCCAAACTTATTTTGACATATTTTTTGATAATATTGAACCCCAACCATCATCCATGGTCTCACAACACACATACAACACCCAAAACTACACTTTACGGCCAATACGCAACCAAAACTATAACCAATTTCACAATAGAAATTCCAAACATTATACACCATGAAAAAACAAGTCAAGACTATAATCACACATTACATGCAAATATTGAATCCATCAAGTTTGTTTCCTTCAATATCACAAGTCCATGTTCAAGTTTTCAAGGCAAAACAATCCTCCGATTTAGCAAACACAAATTGTTTTACACATAGTGAACTTCTCACACTTCACCAACATAACCAACATGATATAAACTATCTTACATGCATCAAATATATTAAACCATAATAATAAAAACTAAACCAAGTCTTGTTCAAAGGTGATCTTGACAAAAGGAAAGGTTGCCTTAGGGTTTGAGTTGAGAGAACAAATGTTGTAGAAAATTCTAGAATGGGACATGTGTGATGATATGAGTAAAATCTGACTTTTCCTTGCTTTATATAGAATTTAATGGTCACACTTATCCAACTAAAAGCATGTTTTCTTAGTCAAACACAAGAATGGGTCATTCCCATTTTTGGGCCATGTCTTCTTTATGGTTTTTGGGCCTCCCTTGAGCCCAATGGCTCAAGACTTCTTTAGCCCACCAAATTTTTGTGTATAATTCCTTATATATATATATATATATATAGGTCTCTCAAGTCACTCTTATCCATCTCTTGGCATTAAATGCATGGTTGATTAGTCAAATGGAAGATTGGATCATGTTTTGGCCCATTGGGCCAAGTCTTTCTTATGATCTTTGGGCCTCATTTGGCCCAATGGCTCAAGACTCATATAAGCCCCAACAAATAATTGCATAATCCTTTAAATCACTCATGTTTAATTAATTCCATACATGTACATGTAATCGTATAGGTTTGACAACATACAGGGTGTTACGCCTTCCACGAGGTTCTAATCCCTTGTACTAGGCCCAATATCAATTACCTCATCACTAACATTACATAATACATACTTTTGGCTCTCGACACTTAAGTAAACATTGTTCAACGTCGTCAAGTAGGGTTTGGTAGGTACGAGGTGTTACAATTTAGGACTTGGATTATCGATGAAAGTTGTTGGTATAGAGTTTTCTAGTGCAGCCACCTGTGGAGCTTGACCTACTTCTATAGAGATGCTCCTGCAATGGGTTGGCTGCACCAGCAAGGAAGGCTGACGTTAGGGGGATTCACTCCTGCAGAGCTTGGCTCGCTTCTAAGGAGTTTCTCCTGTGGAGTGAGGTCCGCTCCTGTAGAGTATGAATTATGTACCTTACTCTGCTTATGTGGAGCTATATTGCTATGGTGGGTCCGCTAAATCAAGTGGAGGAGTGTCGATGCTAGTATCACAAACATAAGCTAGTTAAGCCAAGCCAACCGCCTTGCCTAAATATAACAGATAATGCCTACTGGTACATGACTATCTGCTCCCTGCCACATAATTAGAGGAATAATAGGCATTGCTAAGGTACAGTCTTGGCAAAGTAATTCAATACCGCATGATAAGGGGATATCTATTCCATGCCCAGAATTGCATCGAAATCAACCATATCAAGAACCACAAGATCCTCCCATGTATCATAATCCATAATATTCACCACACAGGACATATATACCTAATCCACTACTAGAGAATCACCTACAGGAGTAGCTACATGCATAAGCACAAGCAAAGGCTAACTAGTCAACCCGAACTGAGTAGCAAAGTAAACCAATAAGTAAGAATATACAGAACCCATATCAAATAAAATATAGGTTGGCTGATGAAAAATTGAAATCTTACCAATGATCATGGGATATGAAGTATCTTCCTCTAAACAACTAGGAAAGGCGTATAACTGTAAACATCAACCTTTGGACTGGGTACTCGCAACTTTGCCTATCCTACCTAGATGAACACCTCCATGAAAACCCTGGGGACTACCCTACTACCCTAAGTACAACCTATGGTTGGTGGTGCCACAACCCTAAGAGGCGGAACTGGATGACCAGGCTGCTTAACAAACCCACACCAAGGGCACTCTCTAGGTAAATGTCAAGTCTCTCTACAATCATAGCATCCCCTAGAAACCCTACCCTGGGACAAAGTACTTGCTTACCTCTAAGAGCCTCCATGACCTAAAGACCTAAAATGAGAACCCAATGAAGTTTGACCAAAGCTCTGACCACTATGACTACCATACCTTGACTGACCTCCATTTGTAATCTAAAGTGCTACATGTACGAGTCCACTAGGCTGACTATGCTACTGTTGGTGACCTCTACTAGAAAAAACCCTTCCTCTAAATTTGGAACAACTAAAACTTCCATGATAGTGAGGCTTCTTATTGCTGTATCCATAGGCCTCACAATGTATACTCTCTATGGTCCGTGCAAGGTCAATAACCCCCAGAAATAGATGAGCTGAAAATACCATCTACTCAGTAGGTAGGCAAAGCTGATACCTAAAATTCCTAACAAATTGGTGCACCCTCTCGTGCTCAATGGGCATAGTCATATTAGCATGTTTGTACAACTTATGAAATCTAGACTCACACTCAGACTCTATCATAAAACCCAGCTGCGAATCTCTGAACTTGCCCCTCAATTTGTCTAGCATGCTATGAGGCACATACTTCCCTAAGAAAGCCTCTGATAAATGTTCCCAAGTCATGAAAGGGGATCCAGCTAGCCTTCACTCGACATATGCTCTTCATTACTGCTTCACCAACCCATCCAGTTGAAACATGGTATAATCCACTCTATGCCACTCCACTAGACCGAGGTTATTCAACCTCTCCTGACAACTAAAAAGGAACACATGTGTATCCTCTTTTTAATTACTTGAAAACCTTGGAGGACCCCATATAATAAACTAACACAGCATCTTCTGCTCCTTTGAAGTCATAGTTGGTCGAGCTATCATAGGCTAAGCAACCATAAGCACTGGTAAAACCCCTAATTGAGGAGACACAGTAGCAGGCTATGCTCATGAACTCTAACCACCTTGTGCCACTCCCTGGGTTAATATATGTGCCCTATATCTGGCCTAGCCCTTTAGAATACTCAATAAACAAAATAGGGCATATCCTGTAGAATTTGTGTGGACACAAATCTGGGTAGATTCTGGGTTGGTCCCTGACCAACCAGTTGCTGTGGTGGAAAATCCTCTGGTACTAGCTTTGGTTCAATCACAGGCTCTGCTGATGGAACCCTGGCCTGGCCTCGAGATGGTGTAATAACTAAAGCCCAGCCTCGACCTTGCGGTCGACCTCTACCTTAGCCCCTTGCTCGAGCACTAACTACAGGTGTAGGGGCCTCACCCTCATTCACTGGAGCTCTCATCCTAATCGTCTACAAAAGAGTGAAACAAATAAGATTTTTAAAACTAATAGGAATAAAAGCACACGATAAGGAATTAAAGAGGTGAAATTTTCCTAAGAATGTCCTATATCCTATGGAAAATAGGATACAAACGTCATCATAACGATCCGCAGGACTCTACTAAGCATTAGCTCTTGTACCAGTTATATTGGTGAACCAAAGTTCTGATACCAAATCGTGATAACCCAAAAAATTTAGTTTTGATGGCACTTACTATAATCTACTAGTAGGTAAGCCGACCCCCAAAATCCAGGACAACATATAATAAGCTAATAAGAGAAAGAACCAAAATATACAAATCCAAAGCCAAGACCTAGTATTAGTAACTAAAAAAGCTACTAAATACAAGGACATACTAAATAAATACAAATATATAGAATCATATCCAAGTGTACAAAATAAATACATGTCAAAAACTAGAGGAAGATTTTGCAACTCTAAATGTCAAGAGCTCACCCCAAGTCTCTGATCATAATAGTTCCGTATGAGAAGGACGTCAGTGGTAATGAATCATACTAGGATCTACATCAGGGAAAAAGATGTAGAAGTATAGTATGAGAAGCAAAACATGTGGTACCTAGTAGGCATCATAGGACAATGCGACATATATATAAGACATATATATAATAAAATGTGAATACAATCTAATGAACCAGGATTAATCACAAGTACATCATATGCCTGACTCAAAATAGGTGTAAAATGGTCAATTTCTTCCCTTTTGAAAAACCAAGTCAAAGTAAAATCTCACCAAGCTCCTTTTGAAAAATAAAAATAGTAGTTTCAATACAAGTCAGCCACATATCATGAATATGCAAGAACAACATGCATAAACAAATGTAGGAAACCAACTAATCAACCAAATGAACAACTAGGATAGCAAGTGCTACAATAACTCAGAGTGGTTTCACAATAAAAGGAATTATAACTAATGCAGGACCTCATCAAATCATATCCCCAACATGTAGGCCTCTATAATCACACTGCCTAAGGGTAACTACCTAAGTAATCAGTACTACCACAAAAATTCCTAGAAGAACCCGCCCTAAAGTAAGAAATCAACCCAAACCTAGACTAAGGATTCCAATAATAGTCCTAACACTACCAAGCACTCTAGACTAAGTCTCAAGCAAGAAGAACTACCTAGACTAAGGTCTAAAAATGAAATCCTAATCTTAGGTCACTAAGTAAGCTAAAAGTACTAGATTTACCACAATAATGCACCACAACTTAATAATGTCCACCACCAATAATTAATTTATGATACATATACATCAACTAAGCTATGTCTAAGAAAATTTAAAGTTAAAACCTACCTGGAGGTCATACAATGCACTCTCACCAATCACACAGGGACGTTTCCCTTTTAAAAAGCCTCCAACTACTGCCACACTTTTAAAATAATAATCTACATGTTAAGACGAGAAAATAAATACCCATATTATAATTTTATACTTTGGGCCAAAAATCTATCCAAAAGTAGGCCCGGCCCTCGAGGACTAATAATGAAATTGGAAATTTCTGCCACAATTAGCTTCCTTCATGGGTCAGGAGCTCATACCCAAAATATGGACACCAATGGGATCTAAGGTGGACCTCAATTTGGTATAAAAGCTTACTTTAACAATAGGAGGTGCTGAAATTAGCAGCCTCCACAAAAGCGACTAGCCTGCCACATAAGTGATTCCACAAAAGAGGCCTTTTTCTGTAAAAGCGAGTACACCAGAACCAGCTGCACCAATATTTTCCTAAGTTGAAATTTTTTCAAAAAGGGTCCTTGGAATATTTTTGAAAACCCATGCATGCAAACCAAATATGCTACCTATCAAAAATGGTATTCAAAACTCAAAAAATTAAAACAAATACCAATAGAGGTTTTTTTTGATGAAATGTGGGACCAAGCTCATTCTTTTTAATTAGTATTATTCTTGCATACTCAGCACATTATTTTATACTAACATCCCCATTACCTACAGGCACTACATTCATGATTGCTGGTCCTAAGCAGCGACCAGACAAGCCTATTAAATTGTGCTAGTTAAGTTTTTGGTAGATTGGTTGACTCCTTTACTTTATGAGCCGCCATAGTCTTATAGGTTTGCGTACTTTGTTGTTTCTAGTTTTTGGGTTGGTTGGTCCCTTGTACAGCCAATTATCATATTCATAGAGGTTTGCATACTAGTTTGTTTGGTTGTATAGCTATGTTGATGACTATTTTAGTCTTGTATATTGATGAGTTGTAGCATGTTGGCCAGTTGGCCAGTTGGGCCTTGTTGTTATTGATAGCTCACCAACCTTTTTTCCTTGCTTATATGATATATACCTATTTTCAATTTCTGTATAGAGATCATGGTGGGCTCGATGGACCAAACAATGTGTGCTACCCGTCTATTGCTTTATATATACTGTTGGGAGTAGTTATTTTCTTTGTAGAGTTGTTGAAAGGGTCCTTGTTGGCTGAGGGCTTACTTTCAAGTTGAGATATATTTATTTGTTTTTTTGATTACATGTGGATGTTATGTGCCATTAGCAAATGGTTCGAAAAGGTTGGCTCGATCCTAAATTTTAGTATTAGGTGCCAGTTGTGCCTCTTGAACTAGGGTGTGACATATCTATTTCCATCTTGCACTATTTGTCTATATTTGGCATATTTTGGACACCTTTATATCAGTATTGTCCTATTCATGTACTTTAGTGGCTCTTATGTCGATGACACTAGGTCTGGGGTTGGAGATTTGTATATTTTGTCTTTCTTTCATTTTTGTAGGGCTTTTTTTGGTATATTTTTGTACCCATTATGTATGTATCTATACACAGTGGCCCATTTGTCTCATTTTAGCTTTCATATTATTGTTGTTAGCTGTTACTTTCAATATATGGCTTTGGTTTTTGCTTACCTATTAAAGGGTTATAGTAGGTTCCATCATGGTCATATTTTAGACCCTAACAGTGTGGAATCAAAGCTTTAGGAACAAGAGCAAGTGTCTAATAGAGTCCTAAAGATTGGTACAATAATGTTTGTATCCTATCTTTAGGAGGCTATAGGGAAATCATAGGAAATTTCTATCTTTTTGATTCATAATCATGCGTTCTTACTCCTATTGGCTTTTAAATACAATTTGTTTCACTCTTTCATAGATGGTTAGTCCAAGGTCAGCATCAGGAAAAAAAAGCTTCTGCGCCAGTAGTTAGGTCCCCAGCTAGGGGTCGAGGTTGGGCATGAGCTACAACATAAGGTTGTGGTCAGGCTTGATTATTGTCACTTAGTCCAGAGATAGAGGTAGAGGATCTACTGCCTTAGATGGAGGTTTTGGGGCCAGCCTAGGTACCAGCCAGATTTGTTGCCACACTAATTCTATATGATACTACTATAAGAATTCTAAGATTTCTAGAGGGTATGTCAAAGGCAAGGGTGTTGCTAGGTACTTCGAGTAGTACTCAAATTAGAGATAAGGCACACGCTTCAGCCTAGAAGGACTATAGAGTGGGCTATTTTGAGACATATGAAGGTGGAATTAAGATGCCCCGCCATCAACACAGTTTCATTGATACTGCATCCATAGTTTGGGATTCCTTTAGTAGAGGTCATCTTCACCCTCAACTTAGCAGTCCCATACAGACAGTGCCTCAAATTTAGGTAATTCTTAGACAGATTATGGTGGTCACAGTAGATAGAATTTTTGTTAGGCATTACGGGGTTATCAATCAAGGTCTTCAGGTCATGGAGGTCAATCTGGGTTAGTATGTACATTACATCAGATAGTTTATGTGGCATGCTATAATTGTGTGGAGGTTGGTCACTAGTCTAGAGAGTGCCCCAGGCCTGCGTTGGTCAGCCAGTTGGGGTCAGCATGTGTTCCTCATCAGACTAGGGTTTTTATGGATTGTTATGATTGTAGAGAGAGTGATAATTTCAGTAGGAAATGTCCTTAGTATGGGATTATTAAGATGTCAGTGCAACTAGATCAGTCTTTTAGTGTTATGGAACCTTCGGTCTTAGGTAGTGCCATGGGTATTATAGATGGTCGTACAAATACTCTATTCAGGGTCTGACGTGATAAGATATGTGTTTCTTTGAGTAAGTCAGGGGTCGAGACTTCAGAGAAAACTATCTTAGGTGTGATACTGATTTTTTATCACTTAGTTTTTTATGTTGTTTGATTTGGAGATTTTATACCTATTTGTGTCTACCTACTCCACTCTTGTTGTATTGTTATTATGAACCTTTCTATCTGGGTTATGCATGTATAACTACCCCCTTAGGTGATTTCTCTTAGTAGTGGATTGAGTAGATCGATTTTATGGTTGCCTTGGGGTATAGCGGTCGAGTAAATATCTTGATAGGTTACTTAGTGGCTTGCAATGTGATTTTGGAATTATGCTATTTGTTTTCCTTTCATACCACTCATGTTGTATGCTATTGCCATTTGTTATTACTTTAATTGTTGTTGACCTTTATTTGATAGATGGCTAGAATAGCGTTATTTGGTTAGTATCTCTTTTTATGTGATTCTTTTTCCGCTCAGTTTAGATGGCTACCTTGTTTGATTGGCATTCTTCTGTTAGTAAGATGGGAGGTTGGTTGTTAAGAGGGTTGTGTAAAGGAAGGTTTTGTTATGTGGTTATGTTATATTTCTAGTATTGACGACCCCTTTCTTTAGTCGATTCCTGAGGTTGGTATATTAAGGTTTATTCTTCTGGTTTGGCTGGTTCATCACCAATCGTGGTCTTAATCTTGGGTGTTGATATTAAGTTGAGTACTTAGTTCCTTTTGCAATGACATTCATGGTTCAGTCGAGTTGAGGGAGGTTAAAATGAATGGTTTTGGTAGCTTCTTATTATGAGACTTATTTAGCCTAGTATGACCCTGTGGGATGCTTCCGTTAGGTGTATAGAAAAGACGGATGGCTGCATAAACTTGTGTATTTGATATCGGCAACCAAAGCAAGTTTCTTTTGGGGGTAAGTGTTTGTTTCCATGTATTGAGTATCTATTTGATCAGATTTAATGTACGACCGTATTTTCTAAGTCGCTCGAGATTTAGCCATCATTAGGACTTTTTACAATCCCCATAAATGCTTAGTTATGCCTTGGTTTTGCCTATGTACTAAAATTGGTGTTGGATTTTATTGCTTGTGTGTTTAGCCCGTGGTTTAACCTATTCTTGATAGTGTTCATCGGTAACACCTTAGATTCAGCCTTTGCGGGACCATTAGGTATATGCTTAGTTTGTAAGAGAGAGTTTGGCTTGGGTTTATAACATTCTCAAAGACTTATTGGCTCTAGTTGCAATGTTGACTCTTTCGGATGAGGGCCTATGAGTTATGATAGATTTTGTGATTGGATGCTTGTTCATCAACTGGATCAGTTTGGGTAATTGACGGCGAGTGGTTAGGCTCTATTTTTGAGGGTATTGCTATGGATTGCGTGACTTATTTGTAGCCTACGTTTTAAGGTTTGATGTAGTTGGGACATTGTTGTCAGATTGACTTAGCTTACTCGCTACCTACCAGTTCAGCTTTCTTCAGTTCAGAGAGGTTGACTTAGATGGATGTTCAAGGGATGCTCTATTGCACATGGCATTAGGTTCTACGAATCCTGGCCTTGGTTCTCAGTTACATGGGGCTTTTTGGAGGTTTACTCAACGGGAGATGGGCATCCGAGTTAAGTTTAGAGTGGGTTTTCACCCCATTGATCAGTATTCAATTAGAGTGGATTGTTTAGGTTCTGGAGGTCATGCTTCGGACTTATCATTTTGGTGTCAAGGGTCAGTAGTATCAGTTCTTGGTTTTGACAGAGGTTGCGTACATTAGCCACTACTAATTGATTTTAGAAGGAGCCTTTCGAGACATTGTTCATGTTCTAGTGTGTGTGGTTCTCCGGTGGGTTGGTTTTATCCTTTAGAGGTTAGTTGTAATGCGATTATGCGTACCCAATACCTCACCTTTTTGAACTTTCAAACTCTTTTTGCTCTATGACTTTCGACGATGAAAGTCCTTTAAGTAGTGGATGCTGTAATGACCCTCGAGGTCATTTCAATAATTTTGTACGTTTCAGCTGTTTTGAGCTTTCCAATAGTTGGTACCCATCATTTATGACCTACCAGGATAGGTGGTTCGGTTCCCGAGCAATTTGTTTGAGAATTTTTCTAATACCAAACATGTCTTGAAATATTTGAGTTAAATTGGAATTTGGTAAAACATATAATTTATTACCTTTCTAAAATGTTTTAGATATTTATGAAATTTTTTTAATTACGATATATTTATATTATTTTATAGTATTTTTATAATTTATTAATATTTTAAACGAAGATAATGAGCCTAGATATGTTGGAAAATTTTTATTATATGATAGAGGCTTTATTCGAAATACTTTTCTGTTAATTATGGTATATTCAACAAGTCATATTTATTTTACCACGAACCTATAAAATACCTGATTATATACATTACGGAATAAAAGCACTTTTTTTCCTTGTATTACCACCTCCACTCTACGTGGAGATGGAGGAAGTGGCCAGCAAACCCAGTACTTGAAGTGGTGGCTTAAAGTAGTATATGGCAATATGTAACATTAATTTCTAGATGGCATAGTGATCAAATATTGTTAAATTGTTTTACTTTTCTGGTCGGTCAAAAAAGTGACCCTTTTGCTATTGCTTTCTTTTTTAGTTCCATTCAATTTAATTACCTAAAATCATGGAATTTAGTTGTTGCTTGTATTTTTCATACATATATAGCTATTACATATATTCTTTTAAATAGATACAGTGGTTGAGTATGTTTTCAACATACAGTGAAGAGATTTATTGAAAAAAAAAAGTTTAACTCGATATTTAGTGAAGCTTGAATTTTAGTGTAAAGCTCATATCTAGGAGGATTTTTTCTGATTGTTGGAGTTTCTTTTTGACATGGCAGTTTTCGGAGAAAGTATGGAGGGGACGAACATCTCATGGACAGTTCAAGGATGCTATTCGGCATTTAGGTAGGCTACGGTCTACTTTACTCTACGAGATGGTATATTATATATATTGCATGGGGATAGGGGTCTATATGATAGGGTTTAAGGTTATTTCTTCATTCCTGCTTTCTTAGCTTTCATTAGGATTCTTAAACTAGAACCATGTGCCAAAATCCTTAGTTTAGGTAGTCTTTTTTACCTTTTTGGCATGGCTTAGTATGTGTAGTATCATTGAAATTAGAATTAAAAACCTTAGTTTAATTTTGTGTAGATGCTTGCCTTAGAATGGGTTCCTCGGGGTAATTTAGTTAGCATAGCAATTCCATAATGTAACTACTATAGAATAGTGCCCCTTTTATAGTATGTGGACATTATACTTCTTTAGTATTGTATGGTCCACTTGGTATTGACCCTTAGCTTATATATTTACATTTTTACATCTACAACTCAGATTAGGATAAGGATTCTTGTTTATAGCCTTAGGTTGGCTAGTAATCCCTAGTATAGATTTAGGTAATAACTTTCCATAAAGATGTTATCCCTCGGTTAATTCTTCAGTAGCATGCTTCCTCTCATTTACTTTTATTTCCAAAATTTCTATATATGTACATATATATTCACACTGCTCGGTAAATTATTGGGCCCGAGGCCTTGGTTATGACTCGGTTGAAGTTTCAGGTTAGTATACTTATCTTTGAGGGCTAGAGTTACATGTTTATACATAATTTTATGGTTACATACTTGTTTTGATACTGTAGATGGTGTGCATTCCTTCACACGGGCACATTAATTTAGTATGGTACGATTCCAAGGAAAAATATCGATTTTTGATACTATTTTCAAAAAAGTATTTATTCTCACCCTTTTAGCATAAATTGATTTTTAAAAAAAAGCCATACCACCATTACTATTGGTTGATGGATTTAAGACAAATATGCACTAGTTTCTACTACTTTAGTCCCTGTTCAATCTCAGTACTGGATTTACTGACTACTACTAATTTAGTCTTAGTTACATTTCTAGTACTTATTACTCATGCTTATCTATGGTACTAGATGGGTTGGATTTATTATGGAAGTCCTGGTTTGGGACCAGATAGTGTATACAGATATTTCGATTCCCCTATGGGTCCCTCCGTCGGTGAGCCACAGTGCTGGAGGAGGATAGTCACCATAGGTCCTGACTTTTTGAGCCATTGAGCTAGAAGGGGTGTATACACTTGTGTTGGATATAGTACTTGGTTCATCTTGCATCAACTGGTTTTCCATGTCATTCATACATTCATATGCATCACCTATCGCCAGTATGATGTGTTTGTTGTTTGTACCTACTGATTTTATGGGGCATCGGTTAGGTTATGTTTGTTGTTGTGTACCTTCTGGGCGTATGGGGGTCCGATTAGGTTATTGTTTAAATATTATGGTTTAGTTTGTGATAGGATGACTATGTATTTGTACCCGAGATCATAGAATCCTCATGATAATTACGATGTTAGGCTAGCTCCCTCAGGTTAGTACCTTTGTTGTTGAGCTACCTATTTAGTACTGTCATATATCCTTTTCTTCTCTAGCTGTTCTTAACGTATATTACCTTCTTCCTCTGTTACCATTCATATAGTATAGCACTTTTGTCCTTAGTTACTTGTAGAATATGCTAGTTTATCTTTACTTCTCTATTATTCGCACTTTTGTCCTTAGTTACTTGTAGAATATGCAGGTTCATCTCTACTTCTCTATAATCCTTATTGTGTTTCATTTCTTAGTTAGTTGCCTATAATAAATATCCTTGACTTACGTGTTATGCATACTTGCATTTATGTTTGGAGCTCAGTCAGCCTACGCCTACTGAGTACCGCATATTTGTTACTCATACTATACTTCTACACTCTGCAGATCATAGTATGAGTTCTCGCAGCTGACTTGTGCATCGTGCAAAGCTGTCATGGATCAGAGTCTTAGGGGTGAGCTCATGGAATCTAGAGTTGATCCTTCTCCCTCTATGTTTAGCTGGACTGATCTTTATTTTATATTTTAGAGACGGTTCTGTGTATATTATGTTTACCTTGTACTCCTGTTATGCTAGTGGCTCCAGTATCGACTGACACTAGGTCTTGGGGGATATTTTCTTTCTTCTAGTTCTCTTTCTCCTCTTATTTAGTTTTTGCTATCTTTTCCTTTTATTTGCCGGTTACTCACAGTTTCGAGCTATGGGTTGGCTTACCTACTAGCGGTTATCGTAGGTGCCATCATGACCTGAGAAACCATTTCTCAAGTCATGATGGCACCTACTTTAACCCACTAGTAGGTAAGCCAAACCATAGCCCGAAACGACGACTAATAAACTAACAGGCAGAAGATAAAGAAATAAGGATAAAATAGTAATAGTAAGTGATTAGAAGAGGAATATATATATATATAAGCATGATGTACAAGAGAGGAAAAGGATGAAATACACAAAATAAATCGCCCAAAACCTGATAAGGTCTGTACAAGAGTCCCTACACCAAAAAGAGTACTAAACAATACCAAAATATACATAGTAGTCTCAGGATATACAAAATAAGACTATTATAACAACAGAAGGAGAAGGATCGGCTCTAGACTCTGAAAGCACACCCAAATCTCCGGTCAATAGTATATCTCGAGATCAGCGTCAACGGTGATGACTCATACTAGGATCAACATTAGGAAAAAAGATACAGAAGTGTAGTATGAGTACCAAAGTACGGGGTACTTAGTAGGCATCATAGGCCGACTAATCTCAGTTACAACAAAAGTATAGATAAAGTATGAATATATACTAAAGGCATAAGTGAGGGTCGGAAATGGAAATAATAGGCTATGATAAGCAAATGCGATAAATCAAATATAAGTAACTCAAAAGCAGTAATAAATGTCTAGCTATAACCTAAATAGACCCCATAAGCCCAGAAGGCACACTAAAGGAGAAATAAACCCAACTGAGCCCCCAAAAGCACGATGGGTGCAAGCAAAGAGTAATACTAAAATAAGTGTAAGAACAATAGTAAGTAAAGTAAGAACGAGCCAAGAAGTGCGGTAGGCATACCATAGATTCTTCCTCCATTCATAACCATGAACATACCAGTCCCAACCTAGATTTCTCAATTTCAAGTAAATAATAGTGAATGTCGAACTTGAACTATAACTAACAGGTAATAAGCAGTATAATCTGATGTCAGACTCAAACCAAAAGTAACAAATAATAGACAATATAACCAGGTGTCAGACTCAAAATGGAACTAACAAATGATAAACAGTATAACCAGATACCAGACTCAAATCTAAACTAATAGATAATATTCAATAATACCAGATATCGAACTCAAACTGAAACTAAATGAGTAACAGGTAGTATTAACCCAAAGTCCTAATTTAACTTGAGTCTATCTAATCTGTTTTCCTATTTTAGAAGGCCGAGTTCTTTAAATATGTGCAAGGTTCCATTTATTAAGGAGAAGGTCACAAATCAAGGCCAAAGGTATAAAAATCGGGAATGCCAAGTCAACAACTACAATATAATAAGCAAGCCATTCTAGTCTCAAAAACTAGCCCACCTAGGTGCTTTAATGCTATTTACTATAGGACAAGGCACTATCCTAAGGTATTTTACATTAAAAGGGCGATAAAACAAATTACAAGTTCCCGAAACCCAACCTTAAACAAGCAGCTACCCTAGCCTAGACTAAGGCTTCTAAGTTCAATTCTAAGGGCTCGCCCCGAGTAAGCTAAACCAAGTTCTAAAGGGGAATAAACTACCAACCTAAGGAAATTCGAGGCCAAAATCTATCATGCGGTCCCCTAATAAGCTAAAATAATCAGAAATTATCTAAGCAACTATCTGATCCATACCCACCAAAATTAGCATAATACCCGCCAGTACTATAATATAGTTGCTCCGGGAGAGGATGTTCATGAGTTCTTAGTGAGTTGTTAGGAGATGTTGTATAACCTTGATTTAGTAGTGTCGTACGAGGTGGATTACACTGCATTGAGATAGAGGGGCCAATTAAATAGTTGTGAGATCTTATCTCAAGTGTAGGCCAGGTGGTTCACCTTTGATGACTTGGGCGTAGTTCTCCGAGACTTTTCTGCAGAAGTATACGCCCCGCAGTATCCGAGAGAAGTTGTAGGATGAGTTTACAAATCTTCAACAGGGTTTTATGTCCATTTTAGAGTATAAAACGAGGTTTCACGAGTTGGATAGACATGTTTCTATGATTATGCTTAAAAAGCATGATAAGGTTTGTAGATTTGTTAAGGATTGACTTTGCATTTTGTTTGTCTATAAAGTATTTTATGGCATCAGGGTCTAATTTCCTTCAGGTTGTTGATCAGGGTAGACTATTAAGGGGATACGTCATGAGGCCTATGGAGACAGCGACATGAGGTCTCTTCATCAGGGAGGTTTCAATGGTTCTTAGTCCAGATGTAGGGGTTTCCTTGGTAGATGTTATCAAAGACACATTCAGCCTATTAAACCAATTTAGGAAGCACTGCAGATTGTAGATGGTGGTCATTTAGTTTATAGCGGGGAGCGCGAACATAGCTCTAGTCAAACATCTCGGGGTTCATACTCTGGGTGTTCAGGCCATGGTGGCCATTCACTATCAGCAGGACCGTTAAATCAGTTGATGTCTGTCAGAGGGTGCTTTGAGTATGGTAAGTTAGGGCATTTTTCTAGGGGTGTCCCTGATTCTAACATGAAGGCAGCAGTATCAACAGGCTCAAGCCCCTAGGATCCATTACCACTAGCCAGAGGTTGTGCACAGGGTACTAGGGGTGGTCCCCACTGTACTAGAGGTGTGTTTCAACTAGGCCGTGTAGGTGGTCGTGGAGGTGCTCAGTCTGGGGGTGGACATGGTCATTTGTATTTTCTGACACTGTGGAAGAGGATCACACCAAATTGATAGTTACACAAAATAGGGCTTTAAATAGTTATCTGAATGATGGATTTAACGATAAAATAAAATTTAAATAACAATTAAAAAAATTATATTTAACTAACAACATATTCTCTTATTATATAAGAGGGAGTTGGTATCTAAGCAAGCATCACTCCGTCAACATGCCTGCTTCATCAAGGGGCATTTTCGTCATTTCGCCATGCAATTATTTCTAGCTAAACACGTGGTACATCTTGCAGCATATAAGTCCACCCACACTTCCTCCTTCAATTGTTCTTCTCAACTTCCCCTAAACGAACAGAGTCAATTCATATGCTAGCAGTAGTAACTTTATCTATTGAAATCACTGAAATTGAATTACCAGATGCCAAGTGCGAGAATGTATGAGTTCGTTCATCAGAGAATCTTGGCCCCAACAAGATCAAGTTCTTAAAATTCCTAATCAACGATTGCTTGGATCAATCAAACACTTCTTCAAAATCTATAATTTCCAGTAAAAAATTTCTTTGCCAAATATGAGAATATAATATTTTAATCCTCAAAGTAAAATTTATCTTCATCACCGTTAGGTCTAAAATCAGAATTGGGGTGGGCAGTCGGAGAAGAAGAGACAAGAATATCCACCGCCTCATTTCCCTTTTTATTCTTTAGAGAATACTCTAGAAATATACGTGTTTAACTTCAGTTTGTTTTGGATATGGCCCTTGCCCGTACTTATGGGTATATGACTTGGAAGTGCATTTGGCCCTTGCCTTCTTTTAATTCTTTTTCTGAAAAACAAAAGTTGTTATTACATTGTTGATTAGAAGTTAATTAAAAGGGTTCTTGCATTTTATTTAGTACTGAAGATTCTATCTTGCATTTTATTTGTTACTGAAGATTTTATCACATTTTATTATTATTAATTAAATAATAATATGTTTAGCTGTTAGTCTACGTATTTTCTCAATCCATAAAATGGTAATATTTGATTTCTTAAATTAATACTCCTTTTTGATTTGTTATGGAGCTTAAAAAAGTAAATAAGATTTTAAATTTTGAGGCTTAAATTAAAGATATATAAAATATATCAAAATATCTTTTAAATTTATGATTTTAAATATGTCATATGAAAAGTTAAAATTAAAATTCATTGGGCTCCGTACTGTGCACGGACAACATGCCATTAGTCTAATAAAAGCGGTAGGTTGTTTCAACTATTTCAGCTGAAATAGAAATGTACATTTTTTTTCCTTGGATTCTGAATATCATCAGGTCTACCCAATCAAAAAGAAATCAAGCTCTTTGGATTCTGAATTCTGGCCATACAATAAACATGTGAAAGCTGACATCGATCTCTTGGAAAAAACTGACTATACATCTTTTTCAAATTTAAAATGTTCAGCGCACTAAAGGGAGAGCGAAAAAAAAATGGAGTAGCAATAAAAGTTTTTCTTGAAAAGAGAAAAAAAATAAAGAGGGTTGGGTGGGTGGGGGGGGGGGTGAAGGGTGCATGAAAGTACCAAGTGGTAATGTTGTGGTTGCTACCCCTTTGTAATTAAGAAAATAGCATGCTGGATTAGTTACTGGTTTTAAATATTTTCAGATGGCTCACGTCTCTCTATTCAAATCTTACAACACTCAACAATTCCAATTAAACAGATCATCCAACTCAATCCCCACTATCTTTACACTACATCTATTAATGGCAAGAAGAAGTATATTTATATAGAAAAAAAGGGGTTGATTTTTCTGAGAAATCGACTTAAAAAAAGAGTAAAAATAAAATCTAAAACCTTTACTTAGTATTGCCATTCAAACTGCAACATTAAAACTAACCAATAGAGCTAGAAAAAGTCAATCAAAAGTTCACATATCTATATGTGTCAAGCTTACAATTACAAAACTAACTTTAGCCATGAATCTTCAAAATTTTACCAACTGGCAATTATCAAGATCCTATGGTTATAATGGATATTCAAAGTGATACAAATCCTCTTACCAAAATCCTGAATAATGCATGTACAAACCACCACCACCACCCCACACACCCCACCCCTCAAAAAAAAAAAAGAACAAAAAATTATAGTTAAATAATTTGATAAAAAATAAGTCACAATTAACCAACGAAAAGAAAACAAAGGAAAGAGATGAACTTTGTATTTTTTTGTTATTTCATTCAGCAACAACATGTTTGTTTCGTTCAATTTATTAATCAATAAATTTTCAACCGAAAGGAAAACATGAAAAGTTATCAAAAAGGGTAAAAATTACAAGAATAGTAAAAATATGCTAAAATAGCATATGAAAGAAAAAGGACTGCTAAATCAAATAAAAAGATTTGAAAATGGGAGGAAAGAAAAAACCCTAAATAGACATGGATTTTATTCACAATTAATTTGATTTGTATCTTCTGTAGGTTTGGTTATCTGATTTAGGTAAGAAATTATAATATTTAACTCTTCTAAATCAATTAGAATTTTATAGTATATAAAAAGAACTTTTACAATTCTATTTAAGTAATATTTTGGATCAAAATTTACACAAATTACAAGCTTCTTCTACTTTTACTTTTTTTTTTCAATCTTTGTTTTGATTCAAGTCATCTTCTTTAATTCATTTTCAATCAAATTATTCCTTTTTGATAACCGTTCATGTTTTTTCTTTCATTTGAAAAGTTATTGATCAAAAAATTAGACGAAACAAACATGTTGTTAGCGAATGAAGTAGCCAAAAAAATTCAAGATTTATCTCGTTTCTTTTTTTCTTTCATTGGTTAATTGTGACTTAGTTTTGAATAAGTTATTTAACTATAATTTTTTTGTTCGGGGTGGGGGGTTGGAGCTTCTTTGTTCAGGCTTTTGGTAAGAGGGTTTGTATCACTTTGACTATCCATTGTAACAAGGGGATCATGATAATTGTCAATTGCTAAAATTTTGAAGATTCACGACTCAAGCTAGCTTTGTAATTGTAAGCTTGATATACATAGGTAAGAGAACTTTTGATTAACTTTTTCTTGCTCTATTGGTTAGTTTTGTTCGTAGGTCTTTTGGCTTGCTTTTGTGCTAAGAATATGTTGTTAGTTAAATACAATGTTTGTTTTGATTGTTAGTTAAATATTATTGTATTATTAAATCCATCATTTGGATAACGATTAAAAGTCCTATTTTGTGTATCTATTAATTTGTAGATGCTCTTGTACTAGTGTCACAAGGTCTTCGAGTTTGTTTTGGTTTTAAATTGTTATTCCACAATATAGTAGTTGGTTGTTTAATTTCATATTATTTCCACATTATCTATGCTTTTAAATGATTAATAAAGAAAAGAGGTTCTCCAATGGGGATGGAGGGTGCCCTCACGACCTAATAAAATTTTAGATCATGGTATCATAGCATGATTCATAGATCCCACTAAGTACAAGAGCAGAGTCTAGTAGAGTCAAGCGGAGACGTCTATTACTTATCTCTGAGACACTATAGGATTTTAGGAAACTTCTATTATTTTTCTTTCATTATCGTGCGCAGTTGATCTTATTGAATACTTAGTCTTTATATTTCATTATATCATAGATGGTGAGAACATGATCTATGAATGCTACAGGTTAGGCACTTGCACTTGCACCTGTTGCTCAGGCCATAATATATTGATGAGGTAAAGGGAGAGGGAGAGGTAGGGCAGGAGCTTCTTCTCCAGCCAGGGCTAGAGCATCGACAATTACTTTGATACCTGTTTGAGCAGATTCTCATGAGGAGGATGTTTATGTTCTAGAGAATGATCAGGTTCAGACTGAGAGGGTGGTCCCAGATCAGGCACCACCTGGGTTTGTTGCAATACCGATACTTCAGGACACCTTTGTCATGCCCCAAAACTATGGACGAACGACTGGCACCTGGTGCCATACTTAACTGAACGAATCGACTGAAACCAAACCAACCAATACTAGTGGACCGTCAAGGCCAAATGAATTAAAAGAAATACAGCAGATATAAATTCGAATATAACAAAAGTATAACATAAGGCCAACTAGACTGTAACAACTCCCAGACCCACAATAGTTGTCCACAAGCGTCTAGGATGATAAATCGGTACTCACTAATCGAGATAGGCCCCGATGTATCCATTAAATATACAAAGACAAAGAAAACTCTAGACTCAACAACTCCAGAAAGAATGGAGAGTACTAACCATCAGCTGAACTCGATCACACGCAACAAGGACTACTTACCACTTGATAACCTACAGGCATGAATGCAGTGCCCCCCAGGCAATGGGAACGTCAGCAAGAAAGAATGTATGGAATATGTAAGGCATAAAGTGATCATAAGTGAAATAAGAGCTCAAATGAAATCAGATATCAATTTATAACTGTATATATAAGGATAGTAGACCACCTTTTTTTAGTATATATAAGGATAGTAGACCACCTTTTTTTAGTATATATAAGGATAGTAGACCACCTTTTTTTATACTTGTGGAATCATGTACATTACATTCTTTACTTTACTTTACTCTTCTTTGCTTTATAAACTTTGTAGCATGTGATACAATGACCAGCTGATCAATGCTAAAAGAGGATGACCCATGCTAGGCATTTTAGCCCTTGAGATACCATCCTCATAAATATGCATGTCGGGATCGACCCATACTAGGTATTATAACCCTTGAGATACCGCTCATAAATATAAAGACCGGGATCGACCCATGCTAGGTATTATAACCCCTGGGATACCACCCATAAATATAAAGATCGAGATCAACCCATGCTAGGTATTATAACCCCTGGGATACCACCCATAGTTACATTAATTCACTTCACCTTATTTCTTTAATCTTAGAGATTGTTCTTTTGGTGGTCACAACTCTTTGGAGCTTTTGGAACTATAGACATGTGAAGAAATTACTCGAGACAACAATAATTATATAGGAAACAAAATGGAACTTCAATGTGATACTTAGGAACTTATATGACTCAATGAACTTCATTGGGCACAAAAAGATATACACAAATGAGTCATGAAGGATGTGACATGTAAGGATATCAGGACATGTAGCAATGGTCCATTATGGTAAATAACAAGTAAGTAGCACAAGGTTCATTTAAAACACATTTAGACATTTCATATGGGGGCATATGTGCATTTCAAATAAAGGCATGTAACTCCTCAAATGAAGATGTTCGAACTATATAATAAATACTTACTGGGTGATAACAATAAAAGGGTACATGAACTTGGGAACCATTAAGGCATGTAGACAGATTCCAATTATGAACAAATACACATTTCAAGTAAGGACATAAAATTGTATGGTTAAACTAGCAAGGACTCCATAATGTCACATTATCCTATCACGACAGAAGTGATATCGAATTAAAGGAACATACGATCGTGCGAACCAAATGAAGTATACGATCAAATAGACAATTGGAGCATACGACACAACGAACATTTAAAATACACCAGCAGGTAACAAGAGTACAAGTTCAATTTTATACACAAAGCTTAGTCTTTTAACATATATATACAAACCTTAGTCTTTTAACACATAAACAGTCCAACCATAGCTTTAAGAGTTCAAATCGTAACCCAAACAATTATTTCAAGTTCCTCAACTTATACATGAGTATAAACAACCTTGACACATAATTAAATACCTCTTGAATTTTCAGTAATTACATAACGTTGATATAAATCATGATTAGCATCAAAAGTAAACCTAATTTGTTCAAATTACACTAAATCCTCAAAACAATAAATCTGAACAGCCCCACTGTCT
This sequence comes from Capsicum rhomboideum, assembly GCA_031232105.1. Classification (NCBI taxonomy): domain Eukaryota; kingdom Viridiplantae; phylum Streptophyta; class Magnoliopsida; order Solanales; family Solanaceae; genus Capsicum; species Capsicum rhomboideum. Next base: position 47,981,682 of record CP124716.1, on the reverse strand, counting down.
AGTGTTGTAACTTAGTTTTGAATAGGTAAATGGCAGAACAAAGCATTTAGCCTTTATAAAAATTGTAGGTACAGGTCTTTGGGTTGCAAAGAATCCAGAATCAGCGCAAAATATATTTTGTATAAAAAGATTTCATTAAAATACTAATAGTAGAACATAGGGGGTTTCTAAATTTAAACATTGGGCAAAACTTGTCCTATCTTGTGTCCCCTATTTCGGGTCCTTAACAACAAAATCAGCTTTTGTCTTAAAGATAAAAGTTGTAGAGATATGCGTTAGCTTTCCAAAACATATTTTTTTATTTTAAAAAAAAGCTCCACCCAACGAGATATGCTATATTTACTAAATCCTGTGAAATTTTAAAACGTGTTTAAGTTACTTACAGAGACCTTCCTTTTTAAGTGTTAATCTACAATGAGATGAGTGAAAGAGCTAGTATCAATATCCAATCAACCAACAATCTACCTGAGCCCCCATACGCCCATACGCTCGGCGTATGCCAACCACGATCACATGTTAATGAATGCAATGCAACACAAAACTATCAGCACCTAACAAACCATAGCCTCATCAATCTTACCTACCCCTATTTCAGCTCATACAACCATCACAACTATTACACGACAACCTACTATCGATAACTCACTACGAATTTTATCTATGCCTGCTTCTTATATCACTATAACACCAGTAACTTACTAAGCCTCCGTAGGTCACACACACAACTAACAATAATAAACCAAAGTCATATTACACAACCATATGAAATGCAATGCAATACATGTAGGGTAAGCGTACACCCCGATCCCTAGCCTCAAAAGGTATAAAATTCACGTAGGAAGTCAATAAGCAAATCATACCACCACCACAATTTTGGCTAACCAGCCGTCCATAACCGAAATAAGTAAATCATTGTGCGGGTCGACAAGACCACCATGATATCTAAAAACACATAAAGCAGGAGCATATATATATATATACAAAATAGCAACCTCATGAGTAACCCATATGCCACCATACCTCCCCCATAGCACAACCATAATGCAACAATTCAACTGATTATCACCATAATCCTATGTTCACAACCATATATACTCCTCCTTTAACTTCCAACTTCATGTGGAACCATTATCACCGAATACGATCTTTTTAAACAAGAATAAAATTTATAACAATTTAGAATCATCTAACAATGAAAGAAAATGTGCTCCACTTTGATAGCCCAAGTGTCGTTGGATCTTGGCCCAACTAGAAACAACCCCTTTCACCAACTTTTTTTTTTTCCAAATCCAATATTTGAAAGATTTCCATATTTATACTAATTATAAATAACTTAACCTTGGCAGGTACAAATAAATTTAAAATACATATTTAAGGTACACCTTGGGGACAAGTAATTATTAAGTTAATTATATTGGTGTTAAAGACACTTCAATTGAAAGGAGTATTATGGAACTTCAAAATACACCACTGGAGCCAAACAAAATGAACATCTACTAGCAATTGATGTCATTTGAAAGAATCTAGACCGTGTACGAAGTGAAAACTACTGATAACAATTGAGATACCTATGACCGATTCTTTGATAGCACATTAGGTCTAAAAATCACAAATCTTATGAAATCATGTCAAAAATAAAAGAATAGCCTTAATATACCTTAAATTTGAGCCCGAATAACTTGATGTAGATAATTAATTTTATTTCGAGGATTGAGTAAAACGTCAAAATAGCTTGCCTCACTCAATTCTCTTTTCGTGAAAGAGTGAATCTATATATGTATAGGTATGTATGTAGCGGCAGCTATGTAATAAAAGAACATAAGGCTTACTGGATCAATATACATCTATATATATCTAGCAGTAGTATACTTTGCTTTCTATTTCTGAAAGGGAAATCAATGAAAATTATTGATGAAGTAAACAAATATTAAAACGTGGATGGCTTAAGAATTGCAAGTTAAAATAATAAAATAGGATAAGATTTTTGCCAAAAGATTAAAGTGGTGACCAACATTTAAGAATTAATGTTGCTGCCTTCATTCCTTGATGCCACGGGGAGGTGGTGGATTAGCATCACATCTATTCTTATCCAACTAATTTTTTTGATGGGGTCCGTATTATGCATGTATTCAGATATTGGATAGGTTCGTAGTAAATGCATATAATTTTTTAAATATATCATAATTAATGAAAAATTATTTCAAATAAAGCCTATTTCATGTAATAATAATTTGTCCACATAACTAGACTTATCATCCCTGTGAAAATATTAGTTAATAATAAAACTCTTTTGAAATAAGTTCATATGCAAATGAATCGTAACCAAATATTTTTCATAAATATTTAAAACATTCTGGGAAGGCAATAAAAATATAACCTTTTACCAAATTCTAATTTAAAGTAAATATTTTCGAACACACTCGATATTAATAAAATTTTCAAATATAGGCTCGTAAGTCCACGGCACGGGAGAAGGACACCGAAAACACCTGGGGTGTTACAACCCTGCTATGTATGCTTAGTTTCTTTGAAGGGATGACTCAGGCTGGTACTTTTCCTAGTGTTTCTGGTGGTCCTCAGACTATGGTGGGGGGACAAACTCTCGACCAGCAGGTGGCTGCATCTCTTCAGTTTCAAGTGAGTCATCTAGTCGCAGCAATAGCTCCTAAACTTGGGGGTATGACTTTTCTAGAAACTGATATACCCTAAGTTGTTAGTCCTATCATGACACATGATAAGCAGAAAATGTTTGAGAGGCTCAGGAAGATGGATTCTCCATAGTTCAATGGTGGACATAAATAAGATGCTTATGAGTTTATAATCAGTTGCGATAAGAAGCTGCATAACATGGTATTGGTGGAGTCCCGTGGAGTTCACTACACTACCTTTTAGATGCCTTGGCCATCCAAGAAATAGTGGAGAGCATCTGTTGAGACTAGACTAGCCAGTTCTCCTTCTTTTTCTTGGGAGCAGTTCACTAAGGTATTCTTTGAGAAATTCATTCCCCATAGCCTATGAGAAGAGAGGAGGAACTAGTTTAAGAAACTAAATTAGGATGGTATTTCTATGAATGAGTATGAAGCGAGGTTCTATGCTTTGTCTCTCAATGCTATGATGATTCTTCCCAATCATACTAAGAGGATTCAATAGTTTGTAAATGGACTTATCTATCTAACATGTATGGAAGCTTTTCAGATAATGTCTGTTGGAGGCACTTTTTAGAAGGTAGTTGATGTAGCCTAGGATGTCGAGTACATACAGCGTTAGAAGTTTTGTGATGATAGGAACAACAGGTCACGTACTTCTGGTGGTTATAGTACACCCCATACGGAGGTACAGGTTCTTTTGGGAGGAGTTTCCAACCATATTCCGATAGACCAATTTAGGAAGCTATTCAGGGGTCCGAGAAAGGTCTTTTTGGATGGGGTTCCTACTACTCTAGATAGGGTTCCTAAGGGTATTTTAAGAGATCTTCATGCTAGAGAGGTTATTCATACCACTCTTGTTCTACCCAGCAGATGATAACACACTGGATATGTTATTAGTGTGGTGGGCTGGGTCATATTAATAAAGATTTCCCTCGACTTAGGTAGAGAGCACAATAATAGAATTCTTATGGTCCTCCTAGAGTAGTAGGACATCTAGGTAGGGGTTGTGGTAGTTATAAGATAGGTCAACGTGGGCTGAGAGTGGTAGAGCTCATTATTATGCTTTTCCAGGTTGTCCAAGGATAGAGGTATCTGATTTAGTTATCACAGGTATTGTTCTAGTTTGCTATCAACTTGCTACAGTTTCGACCCTAGTTATACTTTCTCCTATGTGTCTGTATATTTCTACTTGGGCCTAGATACGCTATGTGATTATCTTTCTATGTCTATACATGTTTCTACGCCCATGGTTGATTCCTTAGTGGTGATTCCGAAGTAACGATCCTGTATTATGACTATAGAGGGCTATGATATGTGGGTAGACTTAATTGTATTGGATATAGTAGATTTCAACATCATACTATGTATGGATTAAATTTCTTCCTATTATAAAATTTTAGACTACTATGCCAGGACATTGACTTTAGATATGCCAGGTATTCCTAAATTGATGTGGCATGGCACTCTCAATCCTTATCTAAGAAAGGTAATATTATTTCAGAAGGCTCGGCATATGGCAGAGAAGGGATGTCTCACTTATTTGACTTATATTCATGAGAGTGCTGATAATCCTCCATTAGAGTTAGTGCCAATGGTGAGAGAATTTCTAAAGGTGTTTCAGATTGAACTTTTGGGTATTCCACCCTGATCGTGATATTGAATTTGGTATTGACGTGGAGCTGGATACTCAGCCTATTTCTATTCCTCCATGTCGGATTGCTCTAGTAAAATTCAAAAAGCAGTTGTAGATTAATTGAGGAAGGGATTTATTAGGCCCAGAGTTCCTCCCTGGGGTGCTCTAATCCTATTTGTGAAGAAGAAGGATGGCACCATATGAATCTGTATTGACTACAGACAATTGAACAAGATGACGATTAAGAACAAACATCCTATTCCATGTATTGATTACTTGTCTGATCAGTTTCAAGGAGCCTTGGTATTATCTAAGATTGATTTGAGGTCTGATTGCCATTAGCTAAAAATTAGGTCAGAGGATATCCCTAAGACAACTTTGAAGACCTATTATCATTATTATGAGTTCCTGGTTATGTCCTTTGGGCTGAATAACACCCAACAACATCCATGGAGTTGATGAATATGGTGTTCAGGCCCTATTTAATTCCTTTGTTATAGTTTTCATTGATGACATTTTGATCTACTCTCGTAGTAGAGAGGAGTATGTGGAATATTTAGGGATTGTACTTCAGAATTCGAAAAAGGAGCAGTTTTATGCAAAGTTTTCTATGTGTGAGATCTAGCTCAGTTTTGTGACATTCATGGGGCATGTGGTGACAACATATGATACTATTGTTGATCCAAAGATTATTTAGGTTGTTAGAAATTGGGCTAGACCAATTTCACCGATTGATATTTAGAGCTTTGTATAGGGTTTCTCTTCTATTGCGTCAATATTTACAAATTGACTCAGAAACATGTAATTTTTTAGTGGTCTGAGGAGTGCAAGGCAAGCTTTCAAAAGCTAAAGACATTGTTAACTTTATCCCTAATTTTGAACTTGCTCGTGAAAGTAAAGGCTTCACAATGTATTGTGATGCTTCACAGGTTGCTATTTGGTGTGTTTTGATGTAGAAGGATAAGGTAATAGCATATGCTTTGAGGCAGTTGAAGATTCACGAGCAAAACTACCCTACTCATGACATGGAGTTGGTAGCAGTTTTTTTCTTTTGAAAATTTAGAGGGATTATTTATATGGAGTGCATTGTAGGTGTTCATAGATCATTGTAGTCTTCAATACATTTTCAGCCGGACATATCTAAATTGTCACTCATAGATCATGGAGTATATGTCTCGATATTTGAATTGTAAGCAGGTAAAACATGCGCATTAGAGACTAGGTGGCATAACTCAGAGGATGTCAATACCATAGTTGAAGTGAGAGAGGTTTGCCATAGACTTTGTGGTAGGATTGCCAGAGAATTTGAGGAAAATTGAGCCTCCATAAGCACGGTGGGTGCAAACAAGTGTAAAACTAAAGTAACAACCATAAGTAATGGTATTAAATAGAAAATAAGCTAAGATATATGATATGCGCACCGAATACTCATCTCCCAACTGTAACTGTAAACCTTACTAGTTTACAATTGATTTCTAATCCCAGATCCATAACGATACTGATGTACGAACTTGAATCGAAACCAATCGATGATAACGAGAGGCCAGATGCAAGGATCAAACCAGAAATAGTGGATAGAAATAAGAGGCCAGGTGTTGGACTCGAACCTAAACTCATAAATAGTGAACCATAACTGTAAACCGATGTTGGAGTCAAATTAAGACTCAAAAATAGTAAGGCACATTCATAATAGGTGTGGGAATCGAACCAGAACTCATAACGATATCAATAAAGCATATTCCAGACTCAAACTGGAATAGATATATAAATAATGTTATGGTAATTGTCAAACTCAAATTGGAAATCAATAAGCATGAAATAACTAGTGGTAATCCCAAGGTTTAACCTATCTCCAATCAATTTTATTCATAAAATTCAATCTTGAGTGGTCAAATCCGCTAAGGCCAGGTGGGTCCCAATTACTAGGTCACAGAGACGCAGTTAAAGATCAGCTACTGCCCTACCCGAGGGTAATCGAGTTAAATAGGCGGGCAATCAATTCTAAGTCAACCCAGACGCAAGGTAATAGCCTAAGGGAGTAGTCCTAAGCTCATCTAAGCCTAAAGGTAAGTCATTCAGAGCATTCTATCTAAAAAAGGGTAGTGGGGCCCACTATCAGACCCCAATAACCTAAGGCAACCACCAACCCAAACCTAGGCTAAGGCTTCTCAGTCCCGATCCAAGGCACTAAAAGGGCTAAGTCTAATCTTAAAGGATATTTGTATATTAACCTAAGGAAAAACGACCTGAATTCTATAAAAAAAAAAAGGGCCTTCTTCAACTAAAATAGGGCGATAAATGTTATAAAGAACGACTGAGCCATAAATACCATCCATAGCTAGTACAATAACACACTAATACCAAAAATAAATAGATTCTAGGAGAAAGGTAAGCCTAGCTTACCTGGACGCCGCCGAAAGCTGATCAAATCCTCTACACCAGAGTTTTTTCCTTCTGAGAAGCCTCCGACCGCTGGCACACTATCAAAATAAGGTTCTACACATCAAAACGAGAAAATTGATACCCATATTGCATATTTATGCTCCAGGTCAGAAATCGGACTAAAAATCCCACACAGGGCCCGCTTGCACAGTCATAAAATTAAAATCATCACAGTGTCCCTTTTAACTTTAGGATCTTATTACCTAAAAATTGGGTGCAATCCAAGCTCAAATCAGTACTAAAACATCCCCAAGCATAATAGCAAATGTAAGAATTTAATCGGAGAATTAACTAGAAATTAAGCGAAAACTTAAGAGAATAATGATGAGGCAATGATCCTAACAACGTCCTCAACTCAGTCCCAACACTAGTTATCAACTTCCACATAATTTCTGAGCTCACAATCTCTTTAATAGTTATATTGAACTTTAAAAATGAGCTGAAAACGAAGGAACCAACTATTTATGCCACCAGGGATCCTTCTTCATGAATGTGAGACTACTGTAGTGATCACGAGAGCTAGCCCTGACAGACCTTAGCGAATACGGCCGATCCGCTGTGATCGCAAAGAAGAAGGTTGGACCAACTAGGCTGGCCTGCGAACGCGGAGCTCAGGATCCTTGACCCTCGCGATCGAGGCCAAGGCCACTTGAACGCGAAGGCCAATTTTTGCTTGCACCATGTGCATCAGCACTAACAACTTAGGCAAGTTGCAAATATTTTGACCGGCCCTTGGGATTCGTTTAAAATCCCATGAACACAAACGAACTATGCTACCCCATAAAATTTGGCATTCCAGACTCAACGGTGCATTCAAAAATTACATCTGAGGTCGTTTTCATAAAAAGTGGGTCTCACAGCTAATGGTCTGTTTTAACCAAAATCCACCCAATAGCCCAAAACAAGCTCTGAAGCCTCGGGACTCAGACCAAGGGTCTTCTTAGCCTAAAATTTACATTCTAGAGTTGATGAGACTGTCAAAAATGGAATCTGAGGCCATTTAACTGAAGTTTAGGCCTGACACCCATTTCTCAACTTCAAAGGCTACAAAACAGGGAAATGACTCTAAAACCCAAATGAATTGCCCGATAACCAAACTGTTAGTCCCAGAAAGTCATAAATGACTTAGGGCAGCTATAGGAATTCTTAAAATGTAGAGAAAACATGAATACATAAAGAATGACATGGAGGGTCATTTTAACATCCATTACTAAAAGGACTTTTATCCACGAAAGTAAAGGATTAGAAGTACCTGAACTCTTGAACAGGTGAGGATACTGAGTCCGCATATCACACTCAATCTCATAGGTAGTCTTCTCGACTAGATAGTGTCCCCACTAAACATTAACCACAGAAATGTCACTGGAGCACAACCATCTGACATCTCTAGCTAGAATAGATACTGGCTTCTCCAAAAAGGTCAACCTCTCATCCAACTGAACTGAGTCCCACAGAAGCACGTGTGACTCATTCGGAATATAGCACCGCAACATCGATATATAGGAAACTAGATGGATGGATCAAAAGGATTGGGGAAAAGCTAACTCATAAGGCACTTCCCTAAATGTCTGAAGTACCTCAAATGGTTCAATATACCTCATCACACCCTTTATGGGCGATACTCGAAGGAATACCCGGTCACCAACTCTGAATCTCAAGGCACGAATCCTTGGGTTAGCATAACCCTTCTATCTGCTCTGAGTTGGTCATAACCTATCCTGAATCACCCAAACTTAGTCCAATGACTCACGTAGCAAATCAATACCACGAGCCCTAACCTCTAATGTCTCAAACCAACCAATCAGAGATCGACAACGCCTATCATACAATGCCTCGAATAGTGCCATCTGAATACTCTAATGGTAGCTGTTATTATAGGTAAACTCCACTAAGGCTAAAAAATAATCCCATTAATCTCCAAAGTCCAAAACACAAGCACAGAGCATATCCTCTAAAACCTAAAGAGTCTGCTCTGACAGCCCATCAGTCTGGGGATAAAAAGTGGTGTTAAGGTCAACCTGAGTACCCAACTCCTCTTGAAATGCCCTCCATAAGCTAGAAGTGAACTGAGAGCCTCTATCTGAAATAATAAAAACAGACACCCCATGAAGACGAACCGCCTTTCAAACATAGGTATGAGCCAATCTCTCGAAACTGTAGAAAGTCTGAACAAGGATGAAATGGGCAGACTTGGTCAATCGATCTACAATGACCCAACTGTTGTCAAAACCATGAAAGTACGAAGCAAACCACCTACGAAGTCCATAGTAACCCACTCCCACTTCCACTCAGGCATGGGTAGCCTTTGAAGCAATCTACCAGGTCTCAAATGCTTGGCCTTCACCTGCTGACAACACAAACTCCAAGCCATAAAGTCTACTACATCTCCCTTCATACACCTCTACCAGTAGTGTTGCCTCAATTTCCTATACATCTTAGCTATCCTGGGTTGGATAGAATACCTGGAGCTATGAGCCTCCTGAAGAATCAACTGAATCAAACCTCCTACCCACGGAACACAAATGCTACCATCGAATCTCAAAATGCCCTCAAAATCTTAAGTAGCCCTCCTAGACTTACCTCTTAACACCTGATCTCGAATGCCACACAACCCACCATCCTCAAGCTGACGACCCTGAATCAGCTTCAACAAGGTAGATCTAGCCTTGAAACTAGCAAGAATCCTTTTGGGGTATGAAATATCAAGTCAAACCATCATGTTGTCTAAGGACTGGATATTCAAAGCTAGTGGCTGCTCCAAAACTAAAATGAAGGCTAGCTATTACTGACTACCTTCTGATTCAAGGAATTCGCTGCCATATTTGCCTTGCCTGAATGGTATAGAATAGATATATCATAGTCCTTCAGCAACTCAATCCACCTGCGCTGTCTCAAATTAAAGTCCCTCTAAGTCATAATGTATTGAAGACTATGATGGTCAGTGAAGATCTCGCAACGAACACCATACAAGTAATGCCTCTAAATCTTAAGTGCAAAAACTACCGTTGCCAACTCCAAGTCATGAGTGGGATAGTCGCACTCGTGCACATTCATCTATCTCAAAGCATAAGTAATAAACCAGACCCACTGCATCAGAAAACACCCCAAACCAACACCGAATGTATCACAATACACAGTTAATCCCTCGTCTTTAACTGCAAGAGTCATAATAGGAGCTGAAGTGAGAAAGTCCTTGAGCTTTAGAAAGCTCGCCTTACAACAATTGGACCATAAAATGAGACCTCCTTCCTAGCAAATCTGGGCATAGGTGCTGCAATAGTAGCAAAACTCTTGATTAACCACCTATAATAGCCTACCAACCCAATAAAGTTGTGAACGTCAGTCGAAGACGTAGGCCTAGCCCAATCACAAATAGCCTCAATCTTTGTTGGGTCCACCATTATTCCATCCTTGGACACCATATTCTTAAAGAAAGCTACAGACTCAAGCCAAAACTCGCACTTTGAGAATTTGGCATAAAGCTGATGATCTGTCAAAGTGTGGAGCATAGTCCTCAAATGCTGCTCATGCTCTTCCCTACTCCTTGAATAGACAAGAATACCATCAATGAACACAATTATGAAGGAGACCAAATAAGGCCTGAATACATGGGTCAGCAAATCCATGAACATTATTGGGGCATTGGTTAACCCAAAAGACAATACTAGGAACTCGCAATGGCCGTAACAAGTCTTGAAGGCTGTCTTAGGGATGTCCTCAGCACTAATCCTCAACTGGTGATAACCAGACATCAAATTAATCTTAGATAACACGGCTTTACCCTTAATCTGGTTAAATAAATCATCCATACGAGGCATAGGAGACTTATTCTTCACTATCACCTTATTAAGTTGCCTTTAATCGATACATATACGTATAGAACCATTCTTCTTCTTCACAAATAGAACTAGAGCACCCTAAGGTGATACACTAGAACTAATAAAACCCTTACTCAGAAGATCCTGAAGCTAAATATTCACCTTCTTTAGCTCGATATTAGCCATACGATAAGGTGCCATAGAAATAAGTTGGGTTCCCGACTCGAGGTCAATAGCAATCTCTATATCATGGTCAAGTGGAAGGATAGATAGGTTGGTAGGGAAAACATCAAAAAACTCATGGACTATAAGAACAGAGTCAAGCGAAGGGCTCTCAGCACTGACATCATGAACATAAGCTAAATAGGCCATACAAACCCTCGATACAAGTCTCTTAGCCTGAATATAACAAATAATCCCCATCGACACATGCCTATAAGAACCTTTCCACACAACTTGAGGTATGCCAGGCATGGCTAAGGTAAATATCTTGGCAAAGTAATCCAAGACCGCATGGTAGGGGGATAACCAGACCATGCCCAGAATCACATCAAAATCAACCATGTCTAGATCAATAAGGATAGCCTGAGAGTCATACACCCGAACAGTCACAAAACATGATTTATAAACCTTATCCACTACTAAAGAATCACCCACAAGAGTAGCTACACATAAAGACATAGATAACGGGTCCCAAGACAAACCCAACCACGGTACATAATAAGTAGAAAAATATAAATATGTTGAGCTTGGATCAAATAAAGCAAAAGCTGGTTGTTGGCATACTAAAATCATACATATAATAAAAACGTCTAAAGCTTTATCCTCCAACCTACCAGGAACAACATACAAATGACCTCATCCATCTTTGAACTGGGTGCCTGCCTGACTATCTGTCCAACCTGCCTGAGGACCTTCTCTAGAACCCTAGGAATCACCCCTGCTATTCTATGTACTACCCTAAGTTGGCAGTATTAATTTGATTAATGGAACACTCTGGGAATCAAGATCAACCATCCTACGACAGAGACACTCTCTAGCAAAGTGACCAACAACCTCACACTCATAACATGCCCTGGGTGCTCTTATTTAATGAGAAGGTCCAACTGACCCAGAATGACCACCTTAGCTTGATGACCCTAATTGAATACCCCTTATTGGATAAATTCTACCCTGACCATCGAAACCACTATAATTGGGCTGACCCACATTTGAAATTTAAAGTGCTACCTGAATGGGCCTACTAGACTGACCCTAGTATTGATAAGGCTGATAATGGGGTGTACCTTCCCTGAAAACCTATACCTTTAAATTGAGCACCACTCTGGCTCCCACTGTAACTGCCCTGATAATGGGGTCTCTTATCGCTGACCCCTTGGGCCTCGCAATCCATCTCCTCTATAGTATAAGCATGATCTGCAATATTAGTAAAAGACCTCCCTAAAGTCACCAAACTCTGAATAGACCTGCAAAGTGATAGTCTCAACCCTCTAACAAAACACTAAATCCTCTCATGCACTATAGGCAGAATCATATTGGCATGTTTTGCTAGCTTATTAAATATCACCTCATACTCGGCCACCATCATAGTTCCCTGCCTCAACCCAGTAAACACATCCCTCAGGTGCTCGTGCATGCTATGAGGCATGTACTTCTCCAAGAAAGCCTCAGAGAACTGAGTCCAAGTCATAATAGAAGATCTAGCTGGTTTGGAATTGAGATAACCTCTCCAAAATTGTCTCGCTCTTTTTCCAAGCAGATATGTCGTATAATCCACTCTGTATGACTCAACCAACCCCAAATTACATAGCCTCACCCTATAGCTAGTAAGGAACTCATAAGCATCCTCTTCTGGGTCCAAGGCAAACCTGGGTGGAGTCAATCTTAGAAAATGGACCAGCATCTTTTGCTCCTTAGAAGTCATGGCCGACTGGGCTACTGCTAGTTGTGAAACTACCAACACTGGTGAAATCTCTACTCTGGGAGTCGCAGTGGTAGGCTATGCTCCTATACCAAGTCCACCCTGGGCAACCCCCTAAGAAAATGTCTGTGATTCATCAATTGGTAGGCTACCAACAAAACCCAAAAGTTGAACCAATGCATCACAGAGAACCGAAGAAGATATAAATTTAGGTGGGGTTGGGATTCCCCCTATCCCACCCGCTGATTTGGTGGCAGATCTTTTGGTGCTAACTCAGGTGTGTACTCTAGCTCTAAATCAATGTCCAGTTTAGGTGAAGGCTCCTTGGCCTGACCTTGATCTCGACGTCAACCTCTGTCTCTAGCTAGTGCTCTAGCAACAGGCCCACAGTCCCCATCCTTAATTGTCATACCCTGCATCCTAGACATCTGCAAAAGAGAGAAACAAATGAGAATATAGAAACCAATACAGACATGATGCATAAAAATAAATAAAAAAGATTAAATTTTCCAAAGAATGCTCTGTAGGCTCCTAAAGATAGGATACAGATGTCTTTGCACTGATACGCGGGACTCTACTAAACACTGACTCTTATACCAATGATACCGGTGAACCTAGGCTATGATACAAAGTTGTCACGACTTGATTTCTTAAGTCATGATGGCACTTACTTTACCCGACCAGTAGGTAAGCCAAGCCATAGCTCAGAACGACAAGTAAAGGGCTAACGGGAGAAAGATAAAGGGAAACGAGAATGAAATCAACAACAATGATAAATAATAAGCAGAAGCAAAAGAGATATATATATGTAACATATTGTACAAGAGAGGGAAGAGGACAAACTATATAAAAGAATCCCTCCCAAGACATGGTAAGGTGAATATAAGAGCCACTATAACCAAAAAAAGAGTACTAGACAGTATCCAATATATATATATATATATATGTATATATACACACATAGTAGTCTCGAAATGTACAAAAAGACTATCACTAAACCAGAATGAGGAGGATCAGCTCTGAACTCTAGAAAGCTCACTCTATCTCTAAATCAATAGCTCAGTTCGAGGATAACATTAGTGGTCGTGGCTCATACTTGGATATGCATTAGGGAAAGGATGTAAATGTGAAGTATGAGTACCCAAAACAATGGATACTCAGTGGGTATCATCGGCCGACTGAGTTCAAATATAATATAAGTATAAATAAAGTGTAAGAATGCAAGCTAAAGTCAATAGTATGGGACAAAAATGGAAATAATAAGCTATACTAGGCAAATGCAATAAAGAAGAAGTAAGTAACTCGAGAGTAAAAGTAAAAGCCTAGCTATAACTTAACTGAGCCCCCATAAGCCTAGAAGGCGCACACAAGAAGAAATAACCCCACTGAGTCCCCATAAGCATGTGGGTGCAAACAAGTGTAAAGCTAAAGTAAGAACCATAAGTGATCATATTAAATAGAAAATAAATTAAGACAGATGATATGCATACCGAATACTCATCTCCCAGTTGTAACCATAAACCTTACCAGTTTCTAATAGATTTCCACTCCAAGATCTATAACAATAAAGATGTACCTAACTTGAACCAGAATCAAATGATGATAATGAGATGCCAGATACTGGGCTTGAATTAGAAATAGTGGATAGTAATAAGAGGCCAGGTGTGAAACTCGAACTGAAACTCACAAATAGTGAACCATAATCATACACCAATGTCGGACTTAAACCAAAATTCATAAATAGTAAGCCACAATCATAATAAATATTAAAATCAAACTAAAACTCATAAATATATCAATAAGTCATATGTCGGACTCGAATCGGAACTGATATATAAATAATGATATGGTAATCGCCAGACTCGAATCGAAACTTAATAAACATAAAATAACTAACAATAATCATAGGGTTTAACCTATCTCCAATCTATTTTATTTATAAAATTCAATCTAGGGAGGTCAAATCTGCTAAGGCCAGGTGGGTCCCAATTACTATGTTACAGAGAAGTTGTTAAAGATCAAATACTACCCTATCTGTGGGTAATAAAGCTAAATAGGTGGGTAATAAAGTATAAGACAACCCAGACCCAAGGTAATAGCCTAAGGGAGTAGTCATAAGCTCATATAAGCCTAAAGTTATTTCATTCAAAGCATTCTATCTAAAAAAAAAAAAAAGCAGTGGGGCCCATTATTAGACCCTGATAACACAACCTAAGGTAAGCACCTGCCCAAACCTAGGCTAAGGCTTCTCAGTATTGATCTAAGGAACTAAAAGGGCTAAGTATAATACTAAAGGATATTCATATACTAACCTAAGGGAAAATGGCACAATTTCTACTGAAAAAAGCCCTTATCTGGCTAAAATAGGGTGATAAATACTAAAAAGAACGATCGAGCTGTAAATACCACCCATAACTAGCACAATAACAAAATAATATGGTAAGTAAGTATATTCTAGGATAAAGGTGAATCTAGCCTCCCTGGACACCACCGAAAGCTCGTCAAATCCTCTGTACCGGAGCTTTTCCATTTTGAGAAGCTTTCGACTGCTAACATGCTATCAAAACAAGGTTCTACATGTCAAGATGAGAAAATAGATACCCGTATTGCGTAATAACACTCATGGTCATAAATTGGATAAAAAATTCCATGTGGAGCCCACTTGCAAAGTCAAAAAATTAAAATCGTCACAGCGTCCCACTTAGATTAAGGATCATATTACCCCAAAATTAGGCACAATTCGAGCTCAAATCAGTACTAAAACAACCCCAAGCATAATCACAAATTTAAGAATTTAATCAGATAATTAACTAAAAATTAAGCAGAAACTTATGAGAATAACGATGAGAAAACGATCCTAACAACGTCCTTAACTCAGTCCCAACACCAGCTATCAATTTCCTCATAATTTCTGAGCTCACAATCTCTTTAATGGTGATATTAGACTTTAAAAATGAAAAAAATTAATGGAACTAGATATATATACTGCCAAGGGTCCTTCTTCGCGAATGCGGGACCTTAGTTGTGATCGCGGGAGCTGGCTCGGACAGACCTTCACCAAAGCGGTTGATCTACCTCGATCGCGAAGAAGAAGGCTGGACTGGCTAGGCTGGCCTCTTTTTTTCAAATGCAAAGGCTATCCCATGAACATAGAATTCAGTATCCCTGACACTCGCGATCACGGCTAAGGCCACGTGAACGAGAAAGCCAATTTTGGCCTGCACCAGGTGCATCAACATCAGCAAAATAGGCAAGTTGCAAATATTTTGATAGGCCCATGAATGCAAAAGAACTATGCTACCCTATCAAATTTGGCATTCCAGACTCAATGGCGCCATTGAAATTTCCATCTGAGGTCATTTCAATAAAAAGTAGGTCCCACACCCAATGATCTATTTTAACCAAATTCTACCCAACAGCGAAAAATGAGCCTAGAAGACTTAGAACCCAAAAAAAGGGTCCCCTAAACTAAATTCAACATTTTGGAGCTGATGAGACTGTAAAAAATGGAATTTGAGGCCATTTAACTGAAATTTAAGCTCAATATCCATCTCTCAACTTCAAAAGCTCTAAAATAGGGATATGGATCTAAAAACTAAATGAACTACTCGGTAACTGAACTGTTAGTCCCAACAAGTCATAAATGACTTGGGGAAGCTATAGGAATGCTCTAAACATAAAAAAGCACGAAAATATAGAGAATGACATGGAGGGTCGCTACATCAACCCCTTCTCCTTCTGATTTATTTATGGTAATAAGTTGTTAGATAGTTTAACTAGTTCAACTAAAGTAATTTGCTCATTACTTATTATTTGGAATTAATTCGATACTAATTCTATTGGCAGACGTTAAGAATTGTCTGAGTTGCTTTGCTTTCCCCAGTGCATAGTTATTATTTTTCTTCTTATTGAGTAACTAGCTTAAAACTGGACGTTCTGTTAGTAGTACAGTTTTAAATTTTGCTATGCCTTGTTAGTATGTTCTCTAGGAGAAAAGTGGGAGGTTTGCCATAGTGATTTTATATTTTCAATTCAGTTAACTATTGTGATTAACTAGATTTAAATGCTATTATGATTTCTCTTTTAATGATTTTTAGTTGGATAAGTCTACTGCTCACTTGTTAATCTCGTCCCTTTTTTCTTATGCATGAATTGTCCCGAATGAGTCCAAAAATGGACTCCAATTCCTCTCATTCGATCATCTTTGAGTCGAACCTCGTCAAAGTCACCCAAAGGGAAGCAAGTATAAGGCCAAAGTGATACAAGTCAAATAGGCTTCAACCGTTCTTAGCCTTTATTTCAAGAACAACACCAAGGGATTCAAGTCATCTTAAGGCCACAAAGACGTGTGTGGAGGATCCACTTTGAGCTCCAAGTAGGCAAATATCACATTTGGAAGATAGCTTGGAGTCAAGGAAGCCATTGGGGAGGTCATTAGGCAATAAAAAGGAGCTAAATGACAAGCTGGAGCCACTGCGGCAACAGGTCACCTATCTACTCCAGCAGATGGCCATTTGGCCACTTCCAGTGGCACCTGCATCCTGACATGCACAAGTAGGTGCCCCATCTGTGTGGGTGGGTGCCTAATTTACTGAAATGGGTCACTTTTGAGCCCATAAATGTAATAATAGGTCTAAGGAGATAAATATTAGTTCCTTCCTTCATTTTGTTAAAGTTTTTGGATGATAATTAAAGTTAACAAACTCTTGAGAGAGTGTGAGAAAGCTTGGAAAGGCCTGTATTGATTTTTGCTTAGAAACGTGTGGTTGCGAGGGAGTTACGATTCCCTCACGGTCATCACAGGAGATTAGGTGCTTGTTGATAATCAAAATTAGGGGTATTTGAATATAATATATTCATAGGTTCCTATTTTCTTATCTTCTTGTGTCAATCTATCTATTTTTATATCTATCATTCAATTTTCCGCATTTTGATTCTATCATTTTCTTTATTTTTGTAGTTAATTTCTCTTCTCGTGGTTCGTCTATTATTATTTGGTATTAGAGCCGAGCTTAGAATCATTCTCAAGATTCTAGTCTTGGGTTGTGATAATGAAATAAAAAATAAAAAAAATTGAAATTTCATTTTTACAAAACCCCAAAAAAACATTTTTGTGTTTTTGAGTTTTTCTTATAGTTTCAACACTAGATTTGTCTCCTCTAGTGTTATTTGAGTCGGAATCTGAAAATTTGGGTTTGATTTAAGTAGATTTGAAGAAAACCCCATTGTTGAGTTCTTGAGCTTTGTGAAAAGTGAAGTGGGTTGTTAGATCTACCAAATTTGGGTTGGAATTAAAGGATAAGGGTTACTAGAAAGTATTTCCAAATCAAAAGGACCCTAGATCTAAAATTTTGTGTTATTTGGAGAGGTTTTGGAAGATCCACCATTTTTGGATTTGGAACTTGAAGAAATTTGCTAATGGGTTTGAAAATCTGAAAATTTTGCTGTGGATTTGAGGCTTAAAATTGCTTGGGTTGTTTTGGGAGGTTGAAAGGAATTCAGTTTTAAAATTTCATTGAATTTCGAGTTCGTTTGAGTGAGGGTCTATTTTTGTGTTCTTGAGGATCTTCAAATCTTCAAGAAGAAGAAGCCCCCAAAAGTGTTGTTAGATCCAAAAGAGGGCCAAAAGAATCAAGCAAAAGGTGTTAGTACCAAAGAATTCCAAAAAGGGAAGATACTAAGAAAGGAAAACCAAGAGGGCCCATAAAAAGTTGGAAATTGGAGGCTTTAGTTAGTCTGCCTAAGGCACCTGCGCCAGCAGTTGGGCACCTAAGACGGTAGATAGCCAATGTAGGTCACTCTTGAGTGTTCTGTTTTTGACATGTGACCTTGACCTACGCCCACACCTCATCCCGATGCATCTCAACCACCCAAATTCCAATTTTGCTTAGGTTCTAATTTCTTCGTTTTAATTTTTGATTCCAAATTTCATTTCTTGATTCCTAAACTAATTATCAATGGGTAATTGTCCATACTTAGTTGATTGATTAGTCTTAGATTCTGTTCTTTTCTTAATCCATTTTCTTTGTGTGATTTTCTAGTTTTATTTTGTAGTTAACTTCTTGATTCAAGTCCTTTTATTTATAATTGAGTCTTCCGTCTTTCTTTAAACAAGAATCCACTCCGGTCAAGAGTAGCAATCGACACTTGGTGTACCACTGAAGTATAAGCAATCCTTAACACTAGCTGACCCAATTGTGAGGTATACAAAGGTGAGAATCTTATGAATGTTGGTGAGGAGATTTTACTAACCTTGTTTGCTCGTTTTGTAGGCACAAAGGAATTCTAAGATATTATGTCATCGGTAGCCTTGGATAAATATGACTACAACATAGGAGATTATGATTGTGATGATGAAGGTTATGGCTATGATGTAGATAGCGATTATGGAGGCTATGAATATATCCATGATCAAGAGCCATGTGGGGATAAGGGCTACTATTCTGGAGAAGAATATGAGGCGAATGATGATCCTAGCACTTATGGAGAATATGGAGAGAATGAAGAGCCTTGTGATGGTTCTTATAAAGACAATGGAGCATGTGAAGAGTCTTCCACTTCCCACTTCAAGCATGAAGATAATAAGAGGTATACCACTTACTCCTATGCACCTTATACAATTTATGGTGGGAATGTTCATAAGACGAGTGAAGATTCGTATTCTTGTTCTTGTGGTACTTCTTATCCTAGTCAAAGTTCTGCTAGTGGTTATACTAGTTCAAGTAGAAGTCATCCTATGGGAAGAACAAAGTGCGCATCTCCAATATCTAGGGATACTACATCTTATCCTTCTTGTTCTAGTGCTCAAATGTTGAGAAGTAGGAACCAAGGTGGATATAAAGGGTATAGTAAGAGTCCTAATCTCCCTAGAGAACCTCTTTCTATCTTTAAATGTGAGCGTGATTTCGAGGCTTACATTGATTGGGAATGGAAATGTGATAGGTTTTTCAAGGACTATGATATGAGCGAAGTTGAACAAGCCACATATGCCATTAAGAACCTTCGAGGTTGAGCATTGAAATAGTGGGAACTTGCAAAAGGGTCCACTCAAACATGGAGTACCTTGAAGAAGTTCATGAAGGCCATCTATGCGCCGAAAGGATACATGAAGCTTTATAATGTTGATTTGAGAAGACAAGTTCTCAAAGAGAAGGTGGAAATTCGTAGGACTCTGGGATTCACTCTTGTCCTAGATGATCGGTGCTATGCCAACTACATCACTCCTTCTATGGTGAAGTATTTGAGAATACCTCAAGTGCCGAAGTGTTATCCATATACCATGGAGGGAAGCATGAAGGTTCCCTATACTTGGCATGGAATTTATGAGGAGGTTTGGTGTGATGTATTACCTATGGACTTTGCTTATTTATGTTTGGGCACCAATTGGTTCATAGTAAAGGGAGTTCTAAATGAGCAAAATTATCTCAAGGTTGTAGTGAGCCAATTGAGAAATCATCTTTCCCAACCTACCCTTCCCAAGCCTCAAAAAAATGTGGTCACTTACTCCAAGCCTCTTGATAATGAGAGACAAAAGATTGAGAGGAGTAAGGGAGTGCAAAGTGGTAACCCAAGAGTGGAAAAAGGAGAGGTTGTAAGGAGTGAAGTTAGGGGGTTACCACAAACCCAATCTAATATTGTTGTTTGTCCTTCTCTTGGTAAGGATTCTTATGTAGGTACAAACACGGCGGATGGAAGAGCACAAGCCCTCAAAAAGGAGATTACCATTGAAGAAGTGATAAGGCCAATCTTATATGTTTCCAAAGCTTGTAAGGGATTTTCACACCAAGTTAAAGAATAATCTTCTTAAGAACTTCAAGGTAACAAATCCAACTCTTGCACTTTAGTAAAAGTAAAAGATCATTGTATGGCATGTGGCTAGTAGCCAATTGAGTGTGAGTGATAGCTTTCCTACATGTGAGCCTAATGATTCTTTTCCTCTTGATGATAATGTATATGTTGAGAGTGTGGATACACTAGTTGATCCTATTGATGACCAATTTGACTCTTCTTGTAAGATCAATTTGAGTCCACTTAGTATTGAAGCCTTCATATTGAATGATAGTACATTGTCTACTGAAAATAGTATGATCAACGTGCTTGTGAATCTAGTACACTACTTGAAGATGTTTATGATGTGATTAGTAAGCCTCAAGTTAGTGATGATGTTGATAATGTTGATTATTTGAATAGGAGTGACCCTTTGAGCATGCCTTTTAATGAAAATCCTATTACTTACTTGGCTCATAGGGATGATTATGTGTTTGAAACTTCTTTGAAACTTGATAATTGTCTTTTTTAGAGTGAACTTACATGTTCCAATTCTCCTTCTTGGATTGATCCTTCTCTCTTTAAGTGTAATATTTTATTCGAAGATGATGAAATCACTCCTTGTAAACTACCTAGTGGTGTAGATCATGTTAATGATGTAACTCTTCTTGAGGGCTATACTCTATATAACAACCCACTATGGTGTGACAACATTCCTCCTAAATATGAAAATCTCTTCTTGGAAGATGAGAGTACTCTTATGGGGAAGGATTGTGAAGAAGTAGAAGGTGGTCTTTGTTTTCCAATTATTTCTTCTTCTTTGAGTGTTCCAATTCTTGAGCATACTCTTGATAATGTTCTTGAGTATAGTAGTGAGCATGACCTTGAGGACACCGTAGATGAAATCAATTTGCGAGACACCATTCTTTACTCTTTATTTTTTTATGATATTGCCTATGGTAGGATAGAAAATATGTCTTTTGGTGATAGTGGCACCCTTGGGAAAAATGGTATTGCATAGACCCAAGTTCATGGATACTCCTTCCATTTGACCCTGGTGACCATTTGGAATGTGGTGGTTTTTATACACCCAACTTTGTGCTTGGTCAAGAAAACAAGCAAAATTTGATTGAGGTTGTTGGTCTTCTTCCTTATTACAGAAAGCCTTTCTTGAGGATTTCTAATCAACTTGATAGACCAAAGTTGTGTACGGGGGAAATTTCCAACAAAGATGTGATTCTTGACTTAAAAAGAGTTGTGTGCTTGATGAAATGTAGAACCAATGTGGGCTTATATGTGTGTTTGACTAATTACTATAGTTCTTTTGATTTACCCTTTTGTCAAGATCCCTTAAGTAGCCAAGTAGTTCTTACTTTGTGGGGTTATACACCCTTGATTGATTGTTTTGATGCTTGGTTATATGTTAAGTGTATTCCTCCTTGTCGTGGTGATAAACTTGTTGTTGCTAACACTAACCCTCATGTCATGAGGATATTGTGGTTCCTTTTTTCCTTATGGTTTTGCAAGGTTTGGATTTGAGGTCGAATCCTTTTCAAGAAGGAGAGAATGATACAAGTCAAATCGGCTTCAACCATTCCTGGCCTTTATTTCAAGAACAACACCAAGGGATTCAAGTCATGAATATCTTAAGGTAACAAAGACAAGTAGGGAGGGTCCACTTTAAGCTCCAAGTAGGGCAATATCACATATAGAAGATAGCTTGGAGTCAAGGAAGCCATTGGGGAGGTCATTGGGCAACGAAGAGGAGCTAAGTCACGAGCTGGAGCCATCTACGCCCTGACTTCCGATCGTAGGTTACCTATATGCGACAGCAGATGGCCATTTGGCCACTTCCAGTGGCACCTGCGCCCTGACATGCGCCAACAGGTACCCCATCTGCGTGGGCTGGTGCCCAATTTGCTGAAGTAGGTCACTTTTGGGCCCATAAATATAATAATAGGCCCAAGGCTATAAATATTAGTACCTTCCTTCATTTTAGTGAAGTTTTCTGATGATAATTAAAGTTAAGAAACTCTTGAGAGAGTGTGAGAAAGCTTGGAAAAGCTTGTAGTGATTTTTGCTTAGAAACGTGCGGTTGTGAGGGCGTTACGATTCCCTCACGGTCATTATAGAAGATTAGGTGCTTGTTAATAATCAAAATTAGGGGTCTTTGAATTTAATATATTCATCGGTTCCTATTTTCTTATCTTCTTGTGCCAATCTATCTATCTTTATCTCTATCCTTTAATTTTTTGCATTTCGATTCTATCGGTTTCTTTGTCTTCGTAGTTAATTTCTATTCTCGTGGTTAGTCCGTTATCACAAAGGCCTGAAATGCAGCAGCAGGATAAAAACTTTGGACTTAAAGAGTCCAAAAGCGACCGTGATAGCAACAAAGAGCAATTGGGCCGAGGGGCTCATAAGTTTATTTTATACTTTTTATTGTTAATTGCTCTAATTTTCTGCTCCTATGTTGTTTATTTAAATGCTTACTACTTTTATCTTAACTTAGATGGATCCTCCCAATGGTTAATTTATTTATCAAAATTTTATTTTATAATACGAAATCATGGATATTTTTTTAAATGTCCATATGTTTAGCTATAAAAACTCAATTTTACTAGGAGAAAATTTAAGCTTGTAAAATGACTTGGGGAATCTCCTATGTCCCTTCATAGTCATTAAAAGGTCTTTAAAATCTATGTTTAGGATATGGACTAATTGTTTAGTTCGAAACCTTTACTCGGATTTAATCATTAAAGTTAGAATTATTTTGGAACTTTAACGTCTACATTTTTTCACTATTGGAATGATGTTACTGTAGAAGTTTCAAATGAATTCTATTCATTTTAAATAAGATATTCAAATAACTTCAAGATATTTCTAAAGTAACTTAACAATTTTTCAAAATAAACCAAATAAGTTAAATCTGCCGGGAACCACGCTTTGTGAATTTTTGAAAGTGCCTAAGACCTTCTTTTGAATTTAACCTGAACCTTCACCTAGACTCTGGTTTTCAATAGTACCTTTTCTAAATGATTTCTTAATTTTTCTAAAATTAAGTGGCGACTTTAAATTATCTTTTCAAATAAAATCAAATATATTATTTTTCTGCATGAAGTTATGAAGTTTTGACATTTCGAAAATGATCGTAACAGAATGGCAACTCTGCTGGGAATTCATCTAGGTTCTAACAATATGAATTTTATTTGTTTGGATATTATTTGTATTAATTGTTACTTTTCACAATTATGTATTTAAATTTAGAATATCATTGTTGCATTATCATGGCATATTCCGCCATCCTAGCAAAACATTAGGCATTAGAAAAAGGCGGTTATGTGAGTATTCACAACCGTTATTCAATATAAAATCATTATTTTCTCAAACATTCAAGTGATTAGTTGATTTGAGTCGGTCAACAATCACTTGATATGTTAGATTTGAGTCAGTCAACAATCACTTGATATGTTAAACCAAAAAGTCCCTTTCGGGTTTCCGGTCAATTTGAACAAACCACTTTAATCAACTAGGATAGAGCAAAACCAAATCCGGTGAATAGGCATTTTAACCTACGAGACCAAGTAACCCAGGGGTATCGTACCCATTAGAAGACCATCTTGTGTTTACTGGCCATGAATCAATAACAGACTATCATTCCTTACATGTTTAAATGAAGGATATAATGCTGGATAGTTTGGACCATTGTCCCTTTAGATAGAGAATTTTGTTTAGATAGTTTCCTTTACTGTAATTCAAAGAAGATCTTCATCCGAATGGTTTTCGGAAATTTCAATAAGTTCAAGATTGGAGGACCTCCAAGGCGGATTGGTTTAGGTTTATTCCCCTGCATGGGACTGATATTATTTATTCCCCCTCTCCTTCATTTTGTAGCCCGATTCAAGTTATTCATAAAATTTGTATAATATATTTTTTGGTACAATGGAGCGTCTTACAAACTCCATATACATCCTTCAAACTCTAGGCCTATCTTTGGCTTAAAAGATCAGATATATATATGTTAGGACGCGTTATATCTTGCTTATGTGCTAAGTGTCACACAATTAGCTTATCCGTGCTTACTTGTTTATGTGTTTAGATGCTTATGGTTTTCTTCAAACATGATTAGTCCACTGTTCTCCTCCATGTCTTAAAGCATCATTAGGCATATAAAACTCAAATCTGAGTCTTCCTTAAATACCCTTCAAAGTCCATCGACAAAATACTTTCCAATTCAGCCAAGTTTTATTCAAAAATCAATTAGGTCATTGTTCAATTCATATTGGCCACGTTGCTCTTACAATTAGATTTTCTCGCACTTAACTATAGCCAGAGTTAACCAAATACTTTATTTATCTTAGTACTCCATTATTTTCAAAAGAACTTTCCAAATAAGTCTTTTAGGAAGTTTACTTATGAGCACCGAATTTTGTCACGACCCAAACCCGCCGTGAGTGGCACCCACACTAAACCCCCGGTGGGTGAACTAACTAACCTCATAAACTAATCAACACTTATCAAAAAATAGGAAACTAAATCATACTCATTGATAAAACCAAAAATCCATATTTAAACGAAGAGTAAAGAATCAACCCACCCTAGAACCTGAAAGTCATCGTACGAAAACTCTAATAAATATCAAAGAAAGGGGATCCAAACCCAAAAACTAGAGTAATGTCAAGTCCAGAACCATTGGACCATAAACTATAGAAGAACCCATGGTATACCAAAAGACACAACTCACCCTTGAGTTTGAATAATGTCTGTCTCATCGCTGAGGTCTCGAAATAGTCGTTGGAATATACTTTCCACTCAACAAAAAGAAGAGCATGTGTAGTATCAGCACACAAGAAATAGCGGTGTGCTGGTAGGGTCATCAGCCAACACAAAATGAGAAATATAGACACATAACCAAAACATAGTACAACAAGACATCCATAAACCCTACCATGCAACTATTTTTCAAGTTCATAACACTTAACCTTGCAATAAGTACAACATGAAGTTCTATAAATATAAATCAACAAGGATAGCAAGTCAAGTCAACTATGACACCAACAAGACTCCAAGTCAACAACCATGAATCAATAACCATATAAACCATGTCCCAATCTCACAAGTAATAGACAACACATAGTTATGTCACAACCTACAATTAATATGCATCCCGATTTACATAAACAAATCACCTTTACCATTCAAACACATAAACCCGGTTTACTCAAGGAACCAACATAATAATGACAACACATAAGCCCGGTTCACTCAAGGAAACAATATAATCAAGAAAGCACATAATCCCCTTATCTCTCAAGGAACTGTCACACTCACAAAATACTTGTACACATATGCTAAGGGTCTTATGATTGCCCACTAGCCATGATCTGCAGGGGACGAGCTCTTGTCCATGTACTAATCCCAGATATCAATTGTCTGCCAACCTTATATCAATCAATCCCATGGAGATGTTTAAATTACCTGTACATTCCACAGTAATAACAGATATCTCAACAATCACAACCACAATGATAACAGAAACAACACTTGTAAAAAAACTAACAAGCTTTCATTTAAATTCATTGCATGTGATTAACACTTAGGATATCAAAAAGCCTTTCACTTTCCTTGAACATGCATTGTGCAATAATTGCTAAGAATTAGTTAACATGCACACATAACACAAATTGGGTTTTAACTACATTTAAACCATCACCTATCTCAATCCAAGCCTAGAATGCTTTACTGAACCTGAGCTTTCCCTTTCCTTGAAACCTCAACTTGATTGTGGTCTAAAAACATGAACATACATACATAATCAATTGAATGACCTATAACATCGAGGATTACAACCTAACCCCAAACCCCAAAGACAATTTCATGATCATCCCACCCATTCTAGGGCTTTCCTATCATAAATTCACCTTAAAATATAATTTTCATGGTTACCTTAGTGATTTATAGTCATGCAAGAGTAAATAAATGATTTACAACTAAAACCCAAAGGGTTTAATGCAAATTTACCCTTTTGCACCAGAAAATCTGCTAAGTCAAGCTTAAACCCTCCCCAAGACCTGTAAACTAGTGATTCTTAGGTCAATTAACAAAAAAACTAGTTAATGGGGATGAATTACTTACTTTTACGAAGAAAATCGATGGAAACCTGATGAAACTTGCCCAAATTGCCTTAGCCCTTCCCCAAAAACGAGTTTAGAATAATGAACTATTTTTGGGGAAATTTCTGCATTGATAGCTATTTACCCCGCATAGCAACCCGATCCCTCTATAACAACATCGCTATACACTATTAAAAAAATACCAAAAAATGACGGCCAAAAGCAACGGACCGCGTCGTTTTTTGGTCAAAATCGACAGAAAAGCGATGCCTTCACTTGTGTCGTAAAAGGGCTCAATGATTTTTAAAAACGATGGACAACATCATTTTTTGAAGAATTTTTTTTAATTTTTTTTCCAAAAATACGATACTATCCATTGCTTTTTGTTCTTCATATGATGAACAAATGATGAACAAAAAGTGACGGACAACATCATTTTTTAGAAAAAATTTTTTAATTTTTTTTCAAAAAATGTGCCGCTGTCCGTCGCTTTTTGTTATTCATATCGTTCTTCATATGAAGAACAAGTGAAGAAAAAAAGCGACAGAAAGCGTCAATATTTTTTTTTTTTTGAAAAACAGAAATTGAAAAGCCACGGACATCATCGCATTTCTGGATTTTTTTAAGAAAAGCGAGACTGTCTGTCGCTTTTCTACATATTTTTTAGATGCAGAAAACTGCATTTTCTGTATCTCACCTGCCAAATGAAAATGCAATTCAATATGTACAGACCCAAGCAACACACATTACGCATATAACACATAATACTAGTCAATAACACTTAAACAATTAATCTAAGAACATTCAAAACACTACACAGTCAATCCAACAACATCTAAAACACTTAAACAATTGTAAAGGTTTTCCAAAAGTTAAAAGCTAAGTTCAAGAATGTCTAAAAAGTGTCTAGAAGCATCGAATCCAACAACACTAGGGAGTAGCCCCAATTAACTCCTCGTCACTCTCTGTGTCTTCTTCGCTACCTGAATCGGGTGATGGAGAACGATGAAGACGATGATGAGCCATGCTAACCATTTGTTTCTTAAGTTCCTCGACGGTATTGCACGTGATATCATTTTGAGCAACGGACTGTGCCAAGGCACGTGTAAGCTGTGCAATCTGCTGCGACATAGTAGCAAGCTGAACACCATCAATTGACTCCGCCTGGATTGAGGAACCAATACCTTCCAATCCTGACCAGATGCGTCCTAATTCATTTAGAGAGCCCATCCCATAGACTCTCCCCTTTTGTTTTTCCCCTGCTAGTTTTTCAGGTAAATTTGAATAGCTTCTTTCTGTGAAGGCACGGTTGGACCAAACTCAAACAGGTAGCATTTATAATTATTCTACATATTAAAAAAGAAATGTTAGTAGATTTTACTATACTAAGCAAGGTGGAGCATAACGTAGAAAACAACAATTACTTTGTAAGTAAATTTTTAAAACTTACATTGTCATTTTCAGCCCTTTGCTCAACCCATACATCCAGGTCTGACTCTTTCATTTTTTTCCTTAAATGTGTTCGTTCAAAGACCTCAAGTTGAGTCGATTCGCTACCCAAAGCTTTTGTCTGCAAACAAAAAGCAAATAAACATAATCAAGTAGTATTTAATGAAATTTATATAAATATGTAAATTAGAATCTAAGGTTATTGCCACCTTTAAACTAGCTCTGGCTTGCTTATTTTTCTTAGACAATGCCTTGTATTTAGGAAAATTCCAAATAACACGCATGTCATCATACACTTCTTTAATAAGCCATTCTTTTACATTTCCCTTACGCCTAATACCTTCATGCCAACCTTCTAGCCTCGCTCCAGCATAATTTTAAAAAATAACAGATATGGCTTTATTGTGTTTTCGCAACCAAGTACACATAGTCTGAAAATCAATTGACTAGCATTAGATGATATATATATTAATATTAAGGTTAACTAAATAATAATTAAATTCAATAAACCTTAAACTCATCAAACATGGCTTGTCGATATCTCTCTGGAATCTCCCTCCAACTGACCCAAGGATGCGAATAAAGCCTTCTAACGCTCTCCCTTACAACTTTATTAACTTCTTTTGATGAGGGATACCACCTGTAAAAAAATAATAAATATTTCAACTCATAAATATTTAATTAATAAAGATAAAAAAAATTAAATAAACTTATCAATTAAGAAATAAACTTACGATGATCCATCAGGCTCCATGAACACTCTACCAAGCCTATCCGTATCACCAGATACTAGTCCAATCAGATCCGCATTGTTATCATCATCTATAGGCGGAGGTGGAGGTACAGATCCAGATGTAGATGCTACTTTCAGGAGTACATAATGCTGAGTCAACAGGGGAGTAGATGCCTGTGCATCAGAGTCAGAGCTATCTCTAAGTCACTTTCCTGAGAGGTGGGGAGATGAATTACGAGGGGATGGAGTAGTAGATAATAATCTCAAAGTCCCTATATATGTAGTCCTGATAGTATGCGAAGCAGAAATGTGTAGAGGTAGTGATTTCTTTCTGGGACCATGAAAATCTGTAGGATTTCCAGTGCCATAGGGGATATAAGATCTCCTTGATGAAAAAGTGTGCATCCATGGTTGGGATGAAAGTCGACCAGGAGTATCATTAGGGTCTATAGGCATCCTAGATGTCTTCTTAGCAGTTGATTTCAAACTCTTACTAGTACGAGGTCGATCACTATCACCACCGAATGTCATCTGTATGCAAGTTTACATTAAAACATATTAAAAAATCATAAGTATTAACAAATAATTATGGTAACATAAAAACTAACATGCTAGTCTATATTCTCGCACCTTCAAACTCACTTGTTTCATTTCCATCATTCTTTCATTCTTCCTTCTCAGTTGTTTCATTTTCGTCGTCCCATTCGTCCTTCCAGAATGATTCATTTCCCTCATCTATTACTACCTCAATATTTGTCATGGCAATGATCTTATCATCAAAAACTTTTTCTAATATGCATTGAGGATGTTCTAGATTGTTTTCCAACTCAGCATTCACTGTTTGATCAACAACTGTGACTTCGTTCTGGTATGCCACATCTAGCATATTCTCAATATCAATTCTCCCCATAGGCTTAGTCTTAATAACAACCCACCAATTGGCTTTATCTCTATGCAATGGATATGTAGCATAATATACCTGCCTAGCATTTTATGCAATGATAAAGGGATCATAGCGATTATATTGTCTCATGTGCTTAACTTCAATTACATTATGTTGCTGATTTACCCTGGTACCTCTATTTGATGGATCAAACCGCTAGCACCGAAATAGTATTATGTTCTTTTTTGGCCAACCATGGTACCTAACTTTAATAATCTCTTGTATGAAACCAAACTATTCAATGATTTGGCCGTTACCATCGACTTCACTTTGAACGCACACACCATTGTTATTAGTTTTCTTATACTTAGAAACTTCTTCGGTTTGAAACTTGAAACCATTCACACAATATTTATTCATCATCTGAATTTGAGTTCTAGGCCCAAATGCAACATCTCTCACCAATTGCAAATGTTCGATGGTACTATATTCATCCAAAACCTACATATCGTTATCCAAAATATAAAGTTTTATTAAATGACCTATATATAATTTTAGTAAATGCACATATGAACTTTCATACTTACATTTTCTTTCAGCCAATTAGAAAATCTTATATATGTGGAATCATTACCGCATGTCCTTATGAATAAACTGTTAAATGTACATTATTGAGATTTTTCATTAGTTAAGTGTCCTTACCAAATTCATGTAATTCTATAACACAATTAACACTTACTTAAGATATGGTTGAATCTCGAGATAATTGAGCAGAACATGTGTCATAGCAAATTTTCTTTCCATACCAGTGAAGGCTCGTGTATCACATGGTTTAGATCCTTTGCCGGATTGGTTAAAAATTGAAATCGATTGAAACATAGGATCACCATCACCTTCATCATTGCGATTGGACCTATTTGTCTTACATGGCACTTCATCCTAAAGTAGTAAGAACAACTATGAGTAGTTTCTTTTGCAAGATAAGCTTCATAAATCGATCCTTCAATCTTAACCTTTTATCAAATAGTTTGTTTACACTCGCCAATTTTTCTACATAATTGTATCTTAGGTAGTTAAAGTATTTAAAAAAAAAAAAGCATTAATCAAAAGAAAATTTACCTCACCTGGATACATCCACCTCGTTTGAACTGGCCCCCCAAGATGTTCCTCTTCTACAAGGTGAATTGGAAGATTCTTCGTCATATTAAAGAATCCACATGGAAAGATCTTCTCTAATTTAGTGGTGATAATAGGAATATTCTGCTCTATTCTGTCCAAGATACTCTCCAACAACTTTCCTGAACACAAACCTTTGAAGTAAAGCCTTATCTCTGTGATTGGTTTCTATATCCTCTCGGGAAGGTGGGCAAATGCAATAGGAATCAAGGTTTCCATGAAAACATGACAATCATGTCTTTTCATACCAATCAACTTTCCTTCTTCCATATCTGCTCGTTTTCCTAAGTTCGAAGCATAGCCCTTGGGCATTCTCAAATTCTTAACCCACTCACATATATCTCATTTCTCATCCAATATGAATGAAAAAATGGCCTTGGACATAAACAACTTACCATTTTCTTTTTTCTTCAACCACAACTCCTTTCTCTTGCAATATTCCTTTATGTCCATTCTAGCTTTTGGATTGTGTTTTGTCTTGCCCTTAACATCCATGAACAAATTGTCAAAATAATTTTATTCAATGTGCATCGGATCAAGATTATATCATAGTTTATTGTCCCCCCAATATGGCAACTCCAAAAATATGCTTTGTAAGGTCCAATTATGTTCAACACCATATCCGGAAAGTCTAGAAGGTGGACCATCTATAACTTTAGGCAAATTAGAAACTCTCTCCCAAATCTGATGTCTTGACAGTGATGGAGGTGGCGAATTATTCTCAATCTTATTCTTTCTGAATGTATTTTTCATCTTTTTAAACTCGTGGTCCATTGGCAAGAACTGACGGTGACAATCAAACCAATAATTTTTTCGGCCATGCTTTACTATTTCCATGCAAAATGGGTAAGCTAATTTTTCGGCAGTCATCCAACCACACAGCATCCCATATGCAGGAAAATCACTAATAGTCCACATTAAATTAGCACGCATAATAGAATTTTGCTGAGTTGATATATCATATGTCACTACACCTTCATGCCATAATTGTAGTAAGTCATCTATCAATGGCTGGAGATATACATCAATCAAACTTTTTGGATTACAGGGACCGAGAATAATACAACTTAGGAATATGTAGGGACCTGTAACACATTTCAGGCGGGAGTTTGTATGGAGTAATAAATACAGGCCAATAAGAATAAGGTGCACCAGAATTAGAAAATGGTGTGAAACCATCTGTACACAAGCCCAATCTAACATTTCTTGGTTCACTAGCAAAACTAGGATAAGTTCAATCGAAATGCTTACAAGCTTCTCCATCCGATGGATGAGACAAGACACCTGGTGCTATTATATTTTCATCATGACATCTCATATGTGGGGCAGAACTCATTGAAGCATGCAACCTATTTAACATAGGTATAAGAGGTAAATAGTGCATCACCTTAATCGAAACCATGTTTCCACCGGGAGTATGCTTATAATGAGCATGTACATAAAACTTATAATTTTCTAATTCAGCATCATTCTTATAGAACAACATGCAACCATTCATACAACAATGAATTTTCTTATATGACAATCCCAACTTGGAAATCAATTTCTTTGCTTGATAAAAATTCTGAGGTATGTTCAACTCCAGATTTACTAGTTCACTCAAAAGACAAACCATAGAGTCCATAGCATATTGAGCAACATTCTAATCAAATTTGATACTCATTAGTCTAACTACAATAGACAAAGAAGAATGTCGACTCCCTTCACATAGAGGGCGACTAGCCTTTTCTAATTATTGATAGAAGCATTTTGCTTCTTCACTGGGAGCTTCTTCTAAATTATGTTTGGCTTCCATCCCATCCCCAATCCCAAAGGCATCATTGACCATTTCATGAACCCTATCATCATGTTGTACCCTATCATGTTGAACCCTATGTTGAACTCTAGCATGTTGAATTCTAGCATGTCGACCACGTACAAGCATGTCATAGTCATCCTCAAGTAGAGAATTATAAAATATATCATTCAAACCATCTCTTTTCGTCATCAACCCACACAAAATATCTTGGCTTAAACCCATTACGATAGAGATGAGTCATAACTATAGTTGGTTAAAAAAAATTCATGCACCTACACGAACTACAAGGACACCTAACCACCCCACTTTTTTGAAACAAGTTTAGTGACATTGCATGATCGATAAAACCTCTAACACCATTAAGATATTGTGGTTTTAAACCCCCACCAGTTTCATAATCCATATAATACATCCACAAACAATGATCCATCTATAAAAATATAAATATTCAATTATAAATTAGAATTTCCAAGTCAATAGTTCACAATTTCAACAATCACTAGTCCACAACTTCAATTCACTATACACTTTACTATTTCAAGTTACTACTTAACATTCTCAATTTGTTACTTAAGTATTTCAAGTCACAACTTTAATTCACTAGTTAATATTTTTAAGTCACTAATCAACAACTTTAACTCACTAAACACTTCATATTTTTTAAGTCACTAGTCCACAATTTTAAGTCACTAGTTTATATTTTCAATACAATAGTTCACAATTTCAATTCATTAAACACTTCAAAATTTTAAGCACTACTTCACTAATTCCAAGTCAATACAAAGTTACTTCTTCACTATTTCAAGTCACTAAACACTTAACATTTTTTAAGTTACTAGTTCACAATTTCAATTCACTAAACAGTTACCATTTTTTAAGTCACTAGTTCACAATTTTATTTCACTAAACACTTAACATTTTTTAAGTCACTAGTTAATATTTTCAAGTCACTACTTACCATTTTAAGTCATTAGTTAACATTTTCAAGTCAATATTTCACAATTTCAACAATCACTAGTCCACAACTTCAATTCACTATACACTTTACTATTTCAAGTCACTACTTAACATTCACAATTGACTAAATATTTCACATTTTTTAAGTCACTAGTTCACAATTTTAATTCACTAGTTAATATTTCCAAGTCATTAGTCCACAACTTTAATTTCACTAAACACTTCATATTTGTTAAGTTACTAGCTAGCATGTTTTAAGTCACTAGTTTATATTTTCAAGTCAATAGTTCACAATTTCAATTCACTAAACGCTTCACAATTTTAAGCACTACTTCACTAATTCGAAGTCAATACAAAGTTCTTCACTATTTCAAGTACTAAACACTTAACATTTTTTAAGTTACAAGTTTACAATTTCAATTCACTAAAAACTTACCATTTTTTAAGTCACTAGTTCACAATTTCAGTTCACTGAACACTTAACATTTTTTAAGTCACTAGTTAACATTTTCAAGTCATTACTTACTATTTTAAGTCATTAGTTAACATTTCCAAGTCAATAGTTTGCAATTTCAACAATCACTAGTCCACAACTTCAATTCACTAAACACTTCATACTTTTTAAGTCACTAGTCCACAATTTTAAGTCACTAATTAACATTTTTAAGTCAATAGTTCACAATTTCAATTCACTAAATACTTCACAATTTTAAGTCACCACTTCACTAATTCCAAGTCAATACAAAGTCATGACTTCTTCACTAATTAAATCCGAGTACAATTCAAACAATCAAATAGTAGAGGCATCACATGTCCCTCTCACACCAAATAATCATAACAAAATTTCTAAAATTTTAGTTACTCACTAATTCACAAGTCAAACAAGTATTCCGATTATGTACATTTATAATCCGTGGTGAAATATAACAAACTAGAGGGAAATCAACTTACCTTTGTTTGGCCGGAATTGAAGACAAGGAGAAGGAGAAGTCACTAATTCACATTTCAAGTCACTACACTTAATTATTTTCAAGAAACAAGTTCACAATGCGAGTAGTATATTTCCTCAATTGTATAATAATATCAATGTATTTTGTATACTAGGATGAATATTCAGTTAATTAACTTTTGAATAGGGTATTATATACCTCGTAATACAACATATTACATATATAATCTGATGAATTATCGGTTAATTAGCATACATTATTATAACTTCAATAGTATATTATTACCTCGATCGTATGATATCAACGTATTATTGAAAAATACTTAGATATATATAGATTCAGTTAGCTAGCTTTTGACTACTAAGTACATCACTGCATGAGATATACGTATTATATACATCACATACACGAGTATATTACCCCGTCAGACAACGTATTTCACTTATACTCTGATGAATTATCGGTTAATTTAGCTTACATTATTATAATAAAAAACAGTCCATTATTATACCTCGATTGTATGATATCAACGTATTCAATATATACTTGGATACATTCAGTTAGTTTTTGACTACAACGTACATTAATACATGATATATATATATATATATATATTATCGACTATCAGGATCTAAATAAGTACCATATACATCACACACACGAGTATATTGCCCCGTAATATAACATATTTCATATATACTCTGATGAATTATCGGTTAATTTAGATTACATTATTATAACTTCAACATTATATTATTACCTCGATTGTATGATAGCAATGTATTATTCAATATACTTAGATAGATTCAGTTAGCTTTTGACTATTACGTACATCACTACATGAGATATACGTATACATACATATATATATATATATATATATATATACCAACTTCTGAGTATGTACTATATACATCACATGCACGAGTATACTACCCCATAATATAGCTTATTCCTTATACTATGATGAATTATCATTTATTTACCTTACATTATTATAAATCCAATAGTAGAACATTACCTCGATCGTATGATATCAACATATTCAATATATTTGTATACATTCAATATACTTGTATACATTCAATTTTCTTTTGACTACTACGTAAATAACTACACGAAATATACACGTATATATATACACACTCGATGAACAATATATTTATTTTTTTGAAACGTAAGTAAAAAATAAAGATTATGTTTTATGTTATTTATTTATTTATTTTATTTAATATATTTAATATTTCTTAATTTAATTTTAATTTTTTTTACAAAAACCGACCACAAGTGGTAGGTTTTCTTAATTATTTTTACAAAAACCGACCATTATTAATTAATTTTTATTTTTATTAAATAAAAAACCGTCCACATTTGGTCGGTATAATTAAAAAAAAAAAATTTAATATATTTTAAAATATATTTGGTTTTACATTTTTTATTTATATTAATTTTTTGGGAAACCGACCATAAGGGGTCAATTTTCATAAAAAAAAAATAATTTTTTTAATAAGTGGTCGGTTTTTGTAAAATAAAAATTAAAAAAAATTAATATATTTTGTATAAAACATTAAAAAGAATTTTTAAATAATTTATTTATTTATTTTTGTTATTACCGACCACAAGTGGTCGTTTTTAAGGAATTATATATTTGCGGGTTAATTTAATTAGTTTTTCACAATTTTTAAATACAAAAACCGATCACTTGGGGTCGGTTTTTGATTAAAAAAATTATGAAAAACCGACCACAACCCGTGGTCGTTTTTTTGTGGTCGGTCTTTCCTTTTTTTTAGTAGTGAAAGTTACCAGCAGGTGGCAGCGGCGCAGAAGCAACAGAGGGAGCAGCAGCGTCAGTAAGCGGAGAGGAGAGGAGAAAGGAAAAGAGAGAGAGAGACGCAGCGGAGAGGTGAGAGAAAGGAAAAGATAAAGAGAGGTGAAATATGGAGTGTTGCCCTAATAAGTGGTTGACTAAAAAATTGACTACAAAAGCGACGGAAAAAATCGACACTGTCCGTCACTTTTTAAAAAAATTATATATATAATTTAACTTTTTAAAATATAAAAATTATTTATTTATTAATAAATTAAAAATGTTAAAAACTGACGGATAGTTTCATTTTCATAAAATTATATTTTATTTATTTTTAACAAAACTGACCGTGTCCGTCGCTTTTACTAAAAATAAATAAAAATTTAAAATAAATTAAAAAAGAGACGGACACCGTCGCTTTTCTAAAATTAATTTTCTTTTTATTTTAAAATAATAGCAACGCTGTGCGTCAATTTTAATAAAAATAAATAAAAATTAAATTAAAAAAGAGACGGACAACGTTGTTTTTCTAAAATTAATTTTATTTTTTTCTTTAAATATTAGCAATGGTGTCCGTCTCATTTATAAATAAAATTATAAACTATTTATTAATTGTTTGGCACAATAATCAGCAAAAAAAAGCGATGGACATTGAGACGCTATCCGTCGATTTTAATAAAAAATAAATAAAAATTAAAAAGATATCAAAAAAGCAACGGATAGCATCTCTTTTTTCGTCCCTTTTATGGAGCGACGCTGCCCGTCGCTTTTTTGTTTGACCTTTTTTTGCCTTTTTTTAGTAGTGATAGCGGCATCCTCTCGCTATAGCGGGATTGAGTGACTTTGACTCCCGCTATAGCGGTAATTATTCTGCTATAGCGGTAGCTCCATAGCGGCCTGCCACCCGCTATAGCGGGTGTGGCTTGGCAAAAACTCAAAAAAGATTCCAGTTTTGCCTTTTTTGCGATGCACCCTCAAACCATGACATCTCAGACTAACCCCTTTGCGTCAAGTTTGATATCAGGAGTTACGCTTACCCAAATTCATTTCCGAAAAGTCCTATGGATTCCTAATCGCGTTAGCTAAAATAAAATAATGTTAGACTTTATTGAATTTACCCAATCCATTCTCAGATTGCCTAGACCATACCTCGCTCTGATTTTGTCTGAGTCTAGCCTAGCCTGAAATTTTTAACTTCCAATTTAGGAAAAATCTTAACCTAAAATTTTTACACGATTGACGCACTCGTAATGACAAAAAGTGTCATTACAACAGATACCAATTTACCCATCATTCATCCCCAAACAATCAAATAAGAAAATGAGCCAAGTCAAGAGGAGAAAGAATACTTGTATCCTCAAACAAGTGAGGGTACTTGTCCCGCATGCCCTTCTCAGTTTCCCAAGTGGCTTCTTTAACTGGATGATGCTTTCATTGGACCTTTACTAATTGAATTTCCTTTATCCTCAACTTCCATACATCCCGATCGAGAATTACAACTGGCTCCTCCTCATAAGTAATATTTTTATCTAACAAAACTGAATCCCACTTGAAAATGTAATCCCCATACCCATGGTATAGATTAAGCATGGATACATGGAACACTGGATAGACCTCTGATAAGCTCAGTGACAATGCCAACCTATACATAACCAGACCTACATCATCAAGAACCTTGAATGGACTGATATACTGAGGGCTAAGGTTGCCCGTCTTGCCAAATTTCATAACTCCCTTCATAGGAGACACTTTTAACAAAACTTGTTCACCAACCTTGAATGGCATGTCCCTAACCTTACAGTCTTCATACACCTTTTGCCTACTCTAGGCTGCCAACAACTTCGGTTAGATAAATTTCACCTTTTCCTAAGCTTCCTTCACCAAATTAATGCCTAAATTCTTCACATCACCAGTCTCAAACCATCCTCTTGGCGATCTACACCTCCTCCCAGAGAGTGCCATGAATGGGGCCATGTCAATGCTACAGTGATAGCTACTATTGTATGAAAACTCACACAATGGAAAGAACTGATCCTAATGGATATCAAAGTCAATCACACATGCCCTCAACATGTCCTCAAGCACCTGAATCGTTCTTTTCGACAGTCCTTCAGTTTGTGGATGAAAAGTTGTGCTAAAAGTGAGTTGGGTGCCCAAATTTTCATGCAACCTGTCCCAAAAATTAGAAGTGAACTGTGTACCTGTATCTGAAAAGATAGAAAGGGGAACTTCATATAACATCACTATCTCCCTGGCATAGATCTTGGCCAAATACTTAGAGTTGTAGTCCACTCTAATCGAAATAAAATAGGCTGATTTAGTCAGACTATCCACTATAACCCAAATCGAATAATACTTTCCTAAGGTCTTATAAATACCTACCACAAATCCATATCTATCCTCTCCCACTTCCACTCAAGAATGGGTAACTTTTGGAGCAATCCCATAGGCCTTTGATGCTCATACTTTACCTGCTGACAGTTATGGCATTTAGACACATACTCCACTATGTCCTTCTTCATCCCATGCAACCAATAAATATCCCTTAAGCCACAGTACATCTTGGTTGCGCCTGGATGAATAGAATATCGTGAACCATGAGCTTCAGCAAGAACATTCTAAATCAAATCACCAACCCGAGAAACACATACTTGTCCTTTAAACCATAATACTTCACATGTATCAAGTGTGGCTTCTGATGTAACACCCCGTACATTTCCAAAACTATTTAATTACCGTAAAATTCATGGAATAATTTAAGCATGAGAAGGTTGGTGTGTTACACATTAAGTTTAGTGGGCTGAATTAACATGTGCTCATGGGCTCAATTTGTGGCCCAAAATTTATAAGAAAGACATGGACCAAATGGAGAAAATGATCCATTCTACCATTGACCAAGTAAACATAACATTTATGAATAAGTGTTTGGATAAGTATGACCTTGAGGCACTATATAAAGGCACAAAAATCAGATTTTTATTCATTCCAACACATATGCCATTTCTAGATTTTTCCAAAATATCTCTCTTCTCCCACAAACCCTAAGCAACTATCTCTTTAGACAAGATCACTCTTTTGCAAGATTTAGTAAGAATTTAATCTTATGGTTTAATATATTATATACATGATTGGGTGTATAAATCATGTTGGTCATGTTGACAAAGTGTTGAGCGGTTCACTATGTGTGAAACAGTCTATGTTCGCTTAATCGGTAAAGGGTTTTGCCTTATAAACTTGAAAGTGAACTTGTGGTATTGAAGGAAGTGAATTTGATGGATTAAATATCAACATGTAAGATGTGTTTATGTCCTTAACTTGCTTTCTCTTTGTGTATAACATTTGGAATTGTTGTTGCGAAATTGTGCATAGAATGGGTGACGTATTGGAAGAAAAATATAGTTTTGGTGATGTTCATGTGTGTTGTGAAACCATGATTGTTAGTTGGCATCAAAGTTGACCTAAAATATGAAAAGATAAGCTTAATTATGGCCATGGACCATTTATTGCAAAAAAGGACCCTAAAATGACCCCTGGAGGCTGAAACGGGCACCCACCCTCGCGGATGGGGCACCTGCGGGCGCAGATGCCAATGCCGGTGACCCTGGACAGGGCCAATGGTCACCTTCAGCCGTAACTCACCCACCTGCGGGTGCATGTGGATTTGCAGGTCAGTCCAGAACTCCGTTTCGATTGCTTTTGCTTCTCTTTGACCCCTTAAGGCCCCTATACCCTTTTTGGATGCAATTATGAACTTATGATACCTTTTGAATGACTTTAAGTGGTCTTTTGGAGGAATTTTGGATTATATCATTTATGGATTGTTGTTAATGTGTTATTGTGAAAGGTATTGAGATGACTTGATGGAGTAATTATGACAAGATGTTAATGAGGAAGTGTAAAGTATAAACTTGGTGTGAAATGCTATTAGTTTATGATGTCTTGATCAATGTGTGGAATGTTGTGGTATTGTTGTTATGGTAATGCAGTGAGTTGTATTGTAGAAGGATGAAATGACTCTATATAGCAGTCACGTAGCTCATTATTATTTTATACACTTGTAATGTAGTTAGTTGTTAACGTGAGCTCCGTTATGTACTTGTGTTGTAGAGTAACACGTAAGGAAGGAGGTAGATTGTTGTATTCACATATAGGGTTGTGTATTCATATTTGGAAGATAAGGAATGTAAGGTTACTCTTTCCGTATCCTTTGGCAGCATCTCTTGTGCTTATTTAAAAATGTCTCAAAGTATCTCATTCCAGGTTATTATATGTTGTTATTCACATGTCTATTATTCATTAACTGAAGTTCCAAAGCTCCCATAATGTTATGACTACCAATAGAACTATCTCAAAGAAAGTAATGATGTAAAGAGAATCTATTTATTCTTGGGGTGGCATCCCAGGGGTGGAAGAAACACCTAGCATAGGTCAATCCCAATATCATGGGTGGTATTCCAGGGGTTAAAATACCTAGCATGGGTGAATCCCCAAAATCACGGGTGGCATCCCAGGGGTGAAAGAAAAGACTAGCATGGGTCTATCCCGATTTATGTATGTATGAGGACCGCATCCCAGGGGTTAAAATAATTAGCACGGGTCATCCTCTTTTACCAATGATCAGTTGATCATTTGTTTATCATATGCTTTACAATTTCTAATGCAAAGAAGGAGAAAGTAAAGAAATGAATGATAATGATGATGAACGTAAAAGCAAACAAAGTAATGAAAGTAATGTACATGGTTCCACATATATACAAAACGGTGGTTTATCCTTATTGATTATTCACTTGTTTTTGATTCCATTGAAGTACTTATGTATCATGCAGTTTCTTACAGCATTACATACTCAGTACATTCTTTGTACTGACGTCCCTTGGGGGACTTACGTTACTTGTTGCAGGTACAGGTGCTAGTAGACCTCCACTGTAGGGTGCGGGTCATCTACGGAATATTGGTGAGCTCTAGTTAGTTCGGAGCTTTCTGAGTCACATGTGTACACTTATTTTGGTATTACGTAAATGTTGTATAAAATGGGGACTTGTCCCTAATTTAGGTTGGTTATGTCTATGTATCTGTAGAGGCTTTGAAGATGTTGTGGGACAAATGAAGGAATGTATGTTTTCGACGAGATGGCCCTAATGGTCAAGTTTCATATCTATGGAATGAGTTTCCATGACTTCCGCCATTAGCATCTTGTATCTATATGTGATAGTGTTGTCCATTTAGTGACATGCATATGAGTGTACATGAATGAAGATTGGTTCTCTCGGGATTTAACGGCTTCAGGTGCTAGTCCGCCCCATTGGAATTCGAGGCGTGACAAAAGTGGTATCAGAGCAGGTCATCCTAAGGGTGCATACAAAGCTGTGTTTGAGTAGAGTCTTGCTTATGGATGTGTTGTGCACCACATTTATAAGTAGGAGGCTACAGGACATTTAGGAGTTGTTTCTTTTCTTCATGTCCTAGATCATACATTAGAGCTAATGTTGTAGGTGGAATTATATCTGACCATTGAAATTGGTTTTCTTTGTTATAGTAAAATTCCAATTACAAGACGAGGAAGGGGCAAAGGTAAGCAGGTAGATATGCTTACTAGAGAAGGATCGAGTAAATCACCACCTGATCAAGCTAGTCAAGGAGGGGCTGAGACTGAGTTTGCATCGCAGGCTTCTTCTACTTTTCCAGCTCCAGAAGAGCCAAGAAGTAGAGAAGAACCTGCCAAAGCACCTGTTAATGCTACTGAGCAGGATATAAGAAATGCGGTGCAAATGTTGACTCATATAGTTGCCGCACAGAATCAAGGACAAGTTGGCACAATGACAAGTAATGACAGTGAGGCTAGGGAAGCTAGTCGAAGGACATAGAATTTTCTAAAAATTAGATCCTCCTACATTCACTGGGTCAGATCCTAATGAAGACCCGCAAGATGTTATAGATCAAATCCAAAGGGATCTGGATGTCATGCATGTATCTGATGTGGAAACGGTTGAGCTTGCAGCCAATAGATTGAAAGGAGAAGCTATATTGTGGTATGAAGATTGGAAACGATTGAGGGGTATTGGTGCACTTGCATCTGGTTGGGAAGAATTTAAAGCAAAATTCCTTAACCATTATCTCCCATATGAGGTCCGAGAGGCTCATGCGGACCAGTTTTTAAACCTTCATCAAGGGAATATGAGCTTCAGAGAGTACAGTCTTCGGTTTAACTCTTTGGACAGGTATGCTCCAAGTGTGATAGCTACTATGACCTATAGAGTTCATCGGTACGTGGATAAATTGGATCCATACTTGGTCTGAGATTGTACTATTGCTGCGTTGAATAGGGATATGGACATAGCTAGAATACAAGCCTTTGCACAAAATATGGAGGATCAGAGGCAAAGGAGAAGGACACAGGAATCTGAAAGAGGGCCATCAAAGAGGGCTAGATCTACGGGACAGTCCATGGCGTACCAAGGAGAATTTAGGCCTCAGGGTTTTAACAGACTGCCTAGAC
Source organism: Capsicum rhomboideum (assembly GCA_031232105.1). Classification (NCBI taxonomy): domain Eukaryota; kingdom Viridiplantae; phylum Streptophyta; class Magnoliopsida; order Solanales; family Solanaceae; genus Capsicum; species Capsicum rhomboideum. The sequence goes on along the minus strand of CP124716.1, from coordinate 47,939,091 downwards.
CGTCACTTTCTTATTCCACAGCAGGCACTCAATCTCAATTCTGAGGGTTTAGAGGTAGTCAAGCCGGGCAAAGTAGTGGGATTCGTGGTTCAAAGACAGAAGGGTTTCCTCGTCAGTCGTGTTAGCGCTGCGGAAGGTTCCATTTAGGTGAATGCCGGTTGGGGACAAATGTTTGCTTTTGGTGTGGTACGACGGGGCACATAATGAGTGAATGTCCACAAAGGGGCACGGGTGGTATAGCACAACCTACGGGATCAACCGTTGCATCATCATCATTGGTTCCTTACCTAGGTAGAGGAGTGCAGTCTGCTGGTCGTGGTAGAGGTGCTAGAGGAGCAGCTAGTTCTAGTGGAGTACAGAACCATACTTATGCTCTAGCGGATTGGCAGAATTTAGAGGCGTCTCCTGATGTGGTTAAAGGTACATTATCTATCTTTTCACATAATATATATACACTGATTGATCCAGGCTCTACCCTATCATATGTTACTCCATTGATTGATGCAAAATTTGAAAGAACACCAGAATTATTAGTTAAGCTAATTGAAGTATCTACACCAGTTGGTGAACCTATTATTGCAAAAAGAGTATATTGTGATTGTTTAGTAACTGTGTGTGATCATGATACATTAGCTAATCTTATTGAACTGGAAATGGTGGATTTTGATATCATAATCGGTATGGATTGGTTGGATTCTTGTTACGCCAAGGTAGACTGTCGGGCTAAGAAGGTACAATTCCATTTTCCCCAAAAGACCATCCTTGAATGGAGGGGTAATGTTGAAGCACCGAGAGGTAAATTTATTTCCTATCTTAAGGCAAGGAAAATGATATCCAAGGGGTACATATGTCACTTAGTAAGAGTGAAAGATACTGATGTGGAACCACCAACTCTTCGATCAGTTCTGGTGGTTAATGAATTCCTTGATGTATTTCCTAAAGATCTTCCAGGTTTACCTCCAGAACGGGAAGTAGAGTTTGGTATTGATGTGATGCCAGGCACTTAGCCTATCTCTATTCCTTCGTATAGAATGGCTCCAACAGAGTTATAAGAATTAAAGGAGCAATTAAAAGATTTGCTGGAAAAGAGATTCATAAGGCCTAGTATGTCCCCTTGGGGTGCGCCAGTGTTATTTGTACGAAAGAAAGATAACACATTGAGAATGTGTATTGATTATCGGCAACTGAATAAGGTGACAGTTAAGAAAAAATATCCCCTCCCCAGAATTGATGATTTGTTTGACCAATTACAGGGCGCCAAATGCTTTTCAATGATTGACCTGAGATCGGGATATCACCAGGTAAGGGTTAGAGAAAAAGATATACCCAAGACAGCTTTTCGAACACAGTATGGTCACTATGAATTTTTAGTTATGTCGTTTGGACTAACAAATGCACCAGCTGTTTTCATGGATTTGATGAATAGGATGTTCAAGCCATTCTTGGATGTATTCGTGACCATATTTATAGATGATATTCTATTTTATTCAAGATCACAAGAGGACCATGCTAATCACTTACGGCAGATGTTACAGATTCTTCTTGATCGTAAGTTATATGCATAGTTCTCTAAGTGTGAATTTCAGTTAAAATCGGTAGAATTCTTGGGTCATATTGTGTCAGATAAAGGAATGAGGGTTGACACTCAAAAGATAGAAGCAGCGAAGAATTGGCCAAGACCTATGACGCCTACAGAGATTCGTAGTTTTCTTGGATTGGCAGGTTATTATCGAAGGTTTGTTGAAGGGTTTTCTTCCATTGCGGCACCTTTAACAAAGCTAACCCACAAAGCAACCAAGTTTCAGTGGAATGATGCATGTGAGAAGAGTTTCCAAGAGCTGAAGGAAAAATTGACGACTACACCCGTATTGGTGCTTTCGAAAGGCATAGAAAGGTATGCAATATATTGTGATGCTTTCGGAGTTGGCCTAAGATGTGTATTGATGCAGCACGGTAATGTAATAGCGTATGCCTCACGACAGTTGCAGCCACATGAGAGAAATTATCCAATACATGATCTTGAGCTAGCAGTCGTGATATTTGCTTTAAAGATATGGCACCACTATTTGTATGGGGTTCATGTTGATATATATACTGATCACAAGATTTTGCAATATATCTTTAAGCAGAAGGATCTAAATTTGAGGCAGAGGAGGTGGCTTGAACTATTAAAATATTATAATATTGATATCCTATATCATCTAGGAAAAGAAAATGTGGTAGACGATGCATTAAGCCGCAAAGCAATAGGAAGCACTAGTGGTTAGTTGATGGAAAATCAAGATATAGTCAAGGATCTACATCAACTAGCCAGCTTGGGAGTTCGCCTTCTTGAATCTTCAGATGAAGGGGTTATTGTACAAAATGCGGCAGAGTGTTTATTAATGGCTGAAGTGAAAGAGAAGCAGTATGCAGATCCTATGTTATTGCAGCTGAAAGAGACTGTACAACAGGGTCTGACAAAGGCATTTGATCTTACGCAAGAGCGAGTACTTTAGTGCCAAGGTAGATTGTGTGTACCAGATGTAGACAATCTAAGGAAATGGATTATGACAGAGGCACATCATTCACGGTATTCTATTCATCTAGGAGCTACCAAAATGTATCATGATTTGAAAAAAGTGTATTGGCGGGGTAACATGAAGAAGAACATTGCAGAATTTGTAGCTCAATGTCCAAATTATCAACAAGTAAAAGTAGAACATCAGAAGCCTGGAGGTTATATGCAATGTATCAATCTTCGAGTTTGGAAGTGGGACATGATTAACATGGATTTCATCACAGGTTTGCCTCCTACACTGCGGTAATTTGATTCCATATGGGTAATAGTTGACAGGCTTACTAAGTCAGTACATTTCCTACCAGTCAAGACCACCTATACAGCTGAAGAGTATGCACGATTGTATGTTAAAGAGATAGTGTGACTACACGGGATTCCAATCTCTATTATATCAGACAGGGGAGCTCAATTTACTGCACACTTTTGTAAATCTTTTCAGAAGAGTTTGGGAACCCAAGTGAAGTTAAGTACAACTTTTCATCCTCAAACAGATGGACAAGCAGAACGTACTATCCAAACGCTTGAATATATGTTACGAGCTTGCACGTTGGACTTTAAAGGTAGTTGGGATGATCATCTACCTCTTATTGAATTTTCCTACAATAATAGCTATCATTCAAGTATCAAAATGGCACCTTATGAAGCTTTATACGAAAGAAAGTGTAGATCACCAATTGGATGGTTTGAAGCGGGTGAAACTGCTTTACTTGGGCCAGATCTTGTTTATCAAGCTATGGAGAAAGTTAAGGTGATACAACAACGGCTACAAATGGCCCAAATTCGACACAAGTCATATGCTGATGTTAGCAAAAGAGGGATCTAATTTGCCATAGGTGATTGGGTATTCTTGAAGGTGTCACCGATGAAAGGGGTCATAAGATTTGGAAAAAAAGGAAAGTTAATTCCACATTATATAGGTCCATATGAAATTATCAGGAGATTTGGGCAAGTCGCATATGAATTGAAATTACCCCAGAACTCTCCTCAGTCCATCCAGTGTTCCATGTTTCGATGCTTCAAAAATGCATAGGAGATCCATCTTGTATTTCTCCTGTTGACGATGTTCAAGTCACGGAGGATCTCACTTACGAGGAGGTACCCATTGCTATTCTAGATCGACAGGTAAAGAGGTTGAGGAATAAAGATGTAGCGTCCGTAAAGGTACTTTGGAGGAATCAACAAGTGGAGAAAATCACATGGGAAGCTGAGGAAATGATGAAGTCCAAATACCCTCATCTATTTCAAATGAAAGAAAAAGTTCACAGTGCAGAGGTGGAGCAATAACAAGTAAGTATCTAAGAGCATTATGTGTATATGTATATATATGTTTATATAGAGATGCATTTGTTGTACATGAGATGATGTTGTTAACATTCGAGGACGAATGTTTCTAAGGGGGGAAGAATGTAATACCCCGTACATTTCCAACCTCACTTGATAACATGGAGTTATGTTTACTTAGTGTTGAGAGCAATAAGTAAGTATTTTGTAGTGCTTTGATAGGGTATTGCATGATATGCTAGTATGTGCAAAAAGGGGAAAAAATTCAGAGAAATAGTGAAACTTGCGCTACTCCCTGTTTCAAGGGGTCTGGCGCAAGACACCTGATTCATAGGGCAGCAAGATCTTGCGCCACTACTTGCTTTGCAGCAAGTGGCGCAAGGCACAAGGCACAAAAACTTGGCCCTTCTGTGCTCGTTTTGCAACGCAATGCCACGTCGATTCTTCCTTGGTTCCTTTTGGTTCTTTGGTGTTACATTACTCCTTGTTAAGGCTTAAAATACGTCAATACACTCCTACATGATCAAATCATGAAACACAAGTATTTACCAAAAAGATTCAATGGAGCCACGAGCGACTAGAATTTCTATTTTTGAGATTGAGGCTATGAACGGGAATCTCGTAAGTGAATATTGTCATGAAGTTATGGAATTATTTAACCATGATATATATGGTGGATTATACATTAGATTTGGTGGGCTAAGTTGAGATGGGTTATTGGGCCCAATTTGAGGCCCAAAATGAGCCAAAATGAAAGGCCCAAAGGGGAAATGACCCATTCTTCCAATATTGACCAAGTAAACATTGCATTAAATTCCAAGAATTGTATAAGGATGACATGAGGGCCTATATAAAGGAACAAATAAGATTTTATTCACAAAAACTCTCATACCTTTTTGGATATTTCTCAAACATTTCTCTATTTTCCAAACCCTAGGGCAACTATTTTCTTTGGACACTTTGGACAAGATCATCACTTTGCAAGCTTGGGTAAGTGTTTATTCTTATGATTTAATATATTATATGCATGAGAGATTGTGTAGATCATGACGGTTATGTTGGCAAGGTTGAATAGGACACTTTTTCCCTTTGGTAAACGATGTGCCATCTTTGTGAATTAAACTTGCAAGGTGACTTGTGGTTTTGATGAAAGTGCATGGTATGGATGAAATATCAACATGTATGGTGTGATTATGTTTCTAAACTTGTTATTTTTCTATAAGTGTAAATTATGGTATTTTGGCCGATATTTTGTTATGAGGTGTATGGAGGTGATTTGATGGAGTAATTGTGACGTCGTGTTAATGAAGAAATGTAAAGAACGAACTTGGTATGAAATGCTATTGGATTGTGATATTTTGGTCAATGTTGGGCATGTTGTGGTATTGTAAAGGGGTAAATGACATCTTAAGGCAAACACATAGCTCATTGTCGTCTTGTACACTTGTATGGTAACTAGTTGATAATGTAAGCTCCAATATGTATTTTTGTAGTAGAGTAAGACGTAAGGAAGGAGCTGGACTATTGTGTTCACATATAGGATTGAGTGTTCATATTGAGAAGATAAGGTATGTAAGGTTACTCTTTCTGTATCCTTCTGCAGCATATAGTATTCACCTTGTTATGGTACTTACTCATTTTTGAAATGTCCTAAGGTATCTCATTTCAGGTTATCATCTATTGTTAATCATATATATCTTATTCTTTGATCTGTTGTTATTCATGTGTCACATAATTGTGGACATGGTTCCAAGTTCCAATAATGTTACATTCAAAAGTTCCAATAATGACATAATCATCGAATGAAATATTTCTAAGATTGAAGAAGTGAGGTAATGAAGCATTTATTTTTGGGTGGTATCCTAGGGGTTAAAATGCCTAGCATGGGTCAATCCCAATATCTCGGGTGGCATCCTAGGGGTGAAAAGAACACCTAGCATGGGTCAATACCTCTACTACGGGTGGTATCCCAGGGTCAAAAGAAAAGCCTAGCATGAGTTGATCCCAAAAACTGTTGATTACCCACTGATCAGCTTGGGGCCCAGGCATTATAAGAATGGAAGGATGTGTCATGCCCCGAATCCCATCGGGACATGATTGGCACTCGAAGCCGATAAGGCCCGAGAGAACTAATCTTTACTTATGTGCTCTCATATATATGTTCTTGTATGAAGATCCTCTAATATATCTTAATTAAATATAAATAGTACAAAGCATGGCAAAATAAGCAATATATGCAACTTAGCCGTTAGGGCCATTTCGTCAAAATGAACGTACATCTTTTACTTTCATGCTACCCCACATATGTCTACAAATCCTCTAATAGATACATGACCACGTCTATACAATATTTACAAATGCCAAAATCTACTATACATATGTGACTTGGGAAGCCCCGAAGCAATTGGAGCTCACCAACAATCTGCGGATACCTCAGCACCTACTGCGGAGATCTACTAACACCTTTGCCTGCAGCATGTAAGGTAAGTCCCCCAAGAGGGGTCAGTACGAATAAAGTACTGAGTATGTAAGGCCAGATGAAACTAGAATAGCACACAAGTACTTCCAAGAAATTAAGCGTAAGAGAATAATCAATATGGATATACCTTCGTCCTGAATATGTGGAATCATGTTCATTACTTCTATTATTTCATTACTCGGTCATTCAGTCGTGTCATCATCATCATTATCATAACCTTTAAATTTTAATGTATTCATGCAAGGGACATAGTCTCATCTCTTTTACAACTGTCTTTGTTATTATCCACTCCACTAGTTAGTGATGCATACTATCTTATAGATCATGATCTTATAAGTGAGTATACGATTTCGAGCCTCCACCTTTGGTGGGATATAATATATATGTATGTAGTACCGGGCCTCCACATTAGTGGGATATAATATATATGTATATAGTACCGGGCCTCCACATTAGTGGGATATAATATATGTATATAGTACCGGGCCTCCACATTAGTGGGATATAGTATATGTATATAGTATCGGGCCTCCATCTTAGTGGGATATATATAGTATCGGGCCTCCACCTTTGATGGGATATAATATATATATATATATATATATATATATATGTATAATACCGGACCTCCACCTTTGGTGGGCTATAATAAATAACATAGCATAGTATTGAGATTGTTCTATCTTAACTTATACCCTTTTAGTTTGTGATTCATACTCAAAGAAAAATAAAGGAACCATATGCACATCTTTTCCTTTCCATAATTATAAGAGTGACACATTATAGTTCATGACCTTAATTGAGGCACACACTTACATGAGATTGACATCTTCACTTATGAGGAATAATTAATTAACTTGCACCTCACCTTGATACTTCAACTTATGAGAGATTAACACATCTACTTATGAGAAACACACCTCTCTTCTGAAACCTATGAGATTGGTACAAAGATAGTCGTGACATTATTAGAACTTGGATCATACATCATCGGAGTTTGGAGTCATAGTATTATTGGAACTTTGGAATTGTGTCCACCCCCTATTATCTTCCTCCATTCTTGCAACCAACAACATGTAGAACCTAACTTAATTTATTTCTTTTGAGAGATTGATACATTGAGGATCGTGATACTCTTGAAAACACAAACACTTCACCTGACTCTTCACTTCTTCTGAGATTGGTACTTTTACGTATGAAATATTGGTACAAGGATAATCATCATATTGATGGACTTTAGAACAAGGCATGATTGGAAAAAAAAAATACCACCCAAGATTGAATAGATTCTCTTATGTTATTATTCTCTTGAGATAGGTCCTTAGAGATTTCAACGTTATGACAACTTTCCTTGAAGCTTCGTATCATTAACCAATGGGTAAGAGATATATGAACAAACAGTGTGAGAAACATAACATTATTAGAAACATAACACTATTGAAACCATTGGACCATAATCCATGAACAAGGGACATGAGTCATATCAAACATTGGAACGTAACCTTTTTGTTTTTGGAACATTAACCATGAATATGAGACATGAGATTCACCAATGATCAATGAGTAGGAAAGATATGACAATGACCATGGATAACCGGTTATGGAATACCTTAGCACATTTCGGGATGGAACATGCGTAATGTCAATATGAGAACTATTTGTCGCAGAAAGAAATGGACAGAGTAACCTTACATACCTTATCTTTCCAATGTAAATACACAATCCAATATGGCTTAACAATTCCGCTCCTTCCTTATGTTTCACTCTACATCACAAATACATAATTGAACCAGCATTAACCACCACTACCTTACAAATGCATATGACAACAATGAGTTACATGTTTATCTTTAAAATGTCATTTCCTTTCTTACAATACCATTTACGGCATTGTCATACCAACAATACCCCATTCATTCCATACATTGACCACAAGTTACATTCCAAGCATTTAAGATGACCATGAATTACATGAGTCCCTTATAATATTATTTCCCTATTTACAATACCATTCATGGCATTAGCATACCAAAAATACCACAATATTCCATACATTGACCAACACATGGTAACCCAATAACATTTCTCCACAAAGCTTCTCCTTTACACTTTCTTATTCCCACCATATCACAAACAATCCATCAAGTCACCTTAATACACTTCATAGCACAAATCGGCCAAAATCCCATAATTTACACATGTAGAAAAATAGAAATTTATGGACATAACAACACCATAAAAGTTGAGATATCATCAACACCATTCACTTTCATCAAAACATCAAGTCCTTTTTTAAGTTTAATTCACAAGTATTACTCATCTTTTTGTAAAAACCCCAAGTGCCATATCCAACACTTTCTAGCATAACCAATATGATCTACATAGTATATCATGCATATAAGATATTAAATCATAAGAATATACACTTACCAAGACTTTCCAAATGATGAACTTGTCCAAAGAGTTGGCGTAGGGTTCTTGAGAAATAAGAGAAATATCTTTGGGAAATTTCTAGAATAGCATGAGAATGGTAAAATGATAGAAATCTGATTTTTTTCCACCTTTTATAGCCCCTTAATGAATCTTTTTACTCACACACTTTGTCCAATAATAATTCTCTACTTGGCCAAGATGAATGGGTCAAATTTCCTATATGGGCCATGTCTTTTATCCCAATTTGGGCTTTAAATTGAGCCCAATTTACTTGACCCAATAAAATCAATAATTCCTCATGTTTAATGCATTTAATACACTTTACGACAATAGTTCCACTCACAGGATTCATATCCATAGCCTCAATCCCAAGAACAAGCAATTCTAGCCCCGTATGGCCTATTTTGACCAAAAGGGTAAAATTGTCATTTTGATGCCAAATTCATTCTCGAGTAATTTTATCATACCAACATAATACTTCAATCATTTCATGTATAGTCTCATGGTTGTATAAGAAATGTGATAAAAATTGGCTCGATACGTCCCCGGGCACCCTTGGGACTTAAACAAAATTTCCAACTTTTGAAAGGTGCGCAGGGGCGGCATGGCACACTTCCTGGCGCGCCCCTTTGCTGCCTCTGGACTGAAAATTTCAGCCCAGAGCGGCGTGGCATGAACTTGGTCACGCCCCTCCTTATTTTCTTTCCAAAATTTTGTTTTCAACTTTTCTTCGCGGGTTTGGTTAGATACTTAAAGTCCTATTCTTTAACTTACTTCTTAACCTTAATATACTTTGTTTAGAGGTCCTCTTAGCCTCATTTTGAACCTCACAAATGCGCCATGAAAATCGCAAAACACCTCCTACGAATGGTTAATCACACGTACAAGGCCAAATTTTAATTTTTTTCCATCACTACCATTACCAAATACATACGTCTAGCTCTCGACACCTACGTAGACATTATTCAATGTAATCAAAGAGGGTTAGGAAGTTACGGGGTGTTACAGGATGAGTAGTGAGTGAAGAATTAAATGAAGAAGTGAGTGATGAACGAACGAAGGAATGTAAAAGTAAAGGAAGTAATCCACGTAATGTACATATGTCCATACATATAGAATGGTAACTTATCCATATTGGTTATTTACTTATATTTGATTACATTGAAGTATTTATGTATCATATAGTTTCTTATGGCCTTACATACTCAGTACATTCTTCGTACTTATGTCCCCTGGTGGGACTTACCTTACTTGCTGCAGGCACATGTACTAGTAGACCTCCACAGTAAGCTGCAGGTCATCTACTGATCTTTGGTGAGCTCTAGTTGGATCGGGGCTTTCCGAGTCACAGTTGTATATTGGTTTTGGTATTGTAAATATTGTGTAAATCGGGGTCTTGTCCCGAATTTAGGCTGGTTATGTGTGTACTTCTGTTAGAGGCTTTTGTAGATATATGTGGGTATATGAATGTAAGAGATGTATGTCTATCTTGACTTGATGGCCCTAATGGCCAAGTTTCTTATATATATATTATATGTTCCATGTTTTCCGCTATTAGCATTTTATGTCCTTACGTGGTGGTGATGTTTCTTATGGCATGCATATGAATGGACGTGAGCAAAGATTGGTTCTCTTGGGCCTTATCGGCTTCGGGTGCCAGTCCGCCTCGTTAGAACTCGGGGCGTGACATATCTCCTCTGTCTCAAGTTCAAATCCCTTTATGTGATCACATGCTGCAAGCTACGATAGTCTGTGAATACCTCACACTTGACACCATAAAGATAGTGTCTCCAAATCTTAAGTGCAAACAGCACCACTGACAACTCCAAGTCATGAGTTGGCTAATTCTTTTCATAAGGCTTCAACTACCTCAAAGCATAAGCAATGACATTCTTGTCCTACATCAATACAACGTACAAACCCAAGAGTGAGGCATCACAAAATACAACAAAATCCTTACCTTCAATAGACAGTGAAAGAATAAGATTTGTAGTCAAAAGTCTCTTGAGCTTTTAGAAGCTATCCTCACACTTATTCGACCATACAAATGGCACCTCCTTCTGAGTCAATCTTGTCAATTGAGTAGCAATAGAAGCAAAATTTTGACAAACCTAAGAGAGTAACTAGAAAGACCCACGAAGGTCCTAACCTCAGTCATAGAGCTAGGCCGAACCCAACTCTTAACCGCCTCAATCTTCTGGGGATCTACCATCACCCCTTTTTTTGAGCCCATATACCTTAAAAAGGCAACCAAAGACAACCAAAACTCACATTTTGAGAACTTTGCATACAACTGTTTCTCCTTTAAAATTCCCAAGACAATGCAAAGATGATCTAGATATTCCCCCTTTCTCTTGGAGTAAACCAAAATGTCATCAATAAAAACTATCACAAAAAAATCCAAGAAGACTTGAAAATACCGTTCATCAAGCTCATGAAGGTCGCCGACACATTGGTCAAACTAAAAGATATTACTAAGAACTCGTAATTCCCATACCGAGTCCTAAAAGTTGTCTTAGGTATATCCTTAAGCCAAATTTTTAGCTAATGGTAACCCGACCTTAAGTCAATCTTGGAGAATATTAAAGCACCCTACAAATGGTCCAAGAGATCATCTATACGAGGCAAGAGATACTTATTCCTGATGGTAACCTTGTTCAACTGCCTGTAATCAATACACATCCTCATGCTACCATCATTCTTTTTAATTAACAGAACTGGAGCACCTCAAAGTGAAGCACTAGGATGAATAAATCTTTTATCAAGGAGTTCTTGTAATTAAGTTTTAAGTTCCCTCAATTCTACTAGACCCATATGATAAGAAGGAATAGAAATTGGACGAGTGCCCGACTCTAAATCAATATAAAAATCAATATCCCTATCCGGAGGCATACCAAGCAAATCCATAGGAAATACCTCCTGAAACTCAAAAACCACAGGAATAGAGTCAATAAAAGGGAACTCCACTCTAACATCTCGAAGATGAGCCAGCAAGGCTGAACATCCCTTCCCTACTATCTTTCTAGCCCAAGCAAAAGCTATGATTTTCACTAGCTTAGACTTATACACTTACGCCCACTCTAGTTTACCCAAACTCGATATTTCTGTCATGACCCAAAATCCCATTCGGGCCGGACTGGCACCCGAAGCCAATATGGCCCGAGATAACTAATCTTTGCTCATGAACATTCGTATGCGTAACCTCGTATGAATCTTATTATACCTCATGCGACTATGCGGAAGTCATGGACATGGAACATATGCTATATAAATACATCTTTATGAAACTTGGCCGTTGGGGCCATTAAGTCAAAACGGACATTCGTCTCTTACATCCACGTACCCACATATGTCTACAAAATCCTCTACCAGATGTATCAACAAGATCAACTTAAAGTCAGGACAAGTCCCCGCTTTATACTATATTTACAATATCAACACAAATATACAACTATGACCCAGAAAGCTCCGAACCAAGTGGAGCTCACCAAAACTCTGCAAATGATCCATAGTCTACTGAGGAGGTCTACTAATGCCTGCACCTGCAACATGTAAAGTAAGTTCCCCCGAGGGGGTCAGTACGAAGAATGTACTAAGTATGTAAGGCTCATAAGAAATAGCAACATACATGAGAATGTCAATCGAATAAAATATGAGAGAATAGTCAATACGGATAAACCATCGTCTTATACTTTTATAACTACTCTTCTTCAAGGGAAACTTACCTTCAATCAAGAGACTTGCCCTTAATAGATTCTTCTATATGCAAGAGATTCTTTTTAGCTTCCATGTTCCATACCACTATTGTTCATCTACTTGGTTAGTAGGTTATAAAAGAATAACACTCATCCACATACATCCACTCTAGTGGTGGGGGGTAATAATATAACATACATCTACTCTATTAACATACATCCACTCTATTGATGGTTTTAACCTACATCCACTCTATTGGTGGTTTAACCTACATCCACTCTATTGGTGGTTTAACCTACATCCACTCTCATGGTGGGGAAATATACATCCACTCTCATGGTGGGATAACATACATCCACTCTTATGGTGGGGCAACATACATCTACTCTCATGGTGGGGCAACATACATTCACTCTCATGGTGGGGTAGCATACATCCACCCTCATGGTGGGGTAACATACATCCACTCTCATGGTGGGGCAACATACATCCACTCTCATGGTGCGGTAGTATACATCCACTCTCATGGTGGGGTAACATACATCCACTCTCATGGTGGGGTAACATACATCCATTCTCATGGTGGGAGAAATTGATATATAAACTTATGAGAGAGTAATACATTAAGGATCATGACACTAATTGAAACACACAAATATGCTTTACCTTACTCTTATACTTCATGAGATTAACACCTTAACTTATGAGGGATAGATATATTAGCTCGCACTTTACCTCCTTCACTATTCTTATGAGATCTTATATAAGTAGGTATATGATACCGGGCCTCCACCTTTGGTGGGCTATAATAGATACCAAAGCATAATATTGGGATTATTCTATATTGAACTTATACCCTCTAGAATGTGATCCATACTCAATGAAACATATAGAAACCATGCGCATTACCTCTTTACAATCTTATACCCTCTACGTAGTTATGAGAATGACACGCTGAAGATCATGGCATTAAAGCACACACTTATATGCACACCTCACTTCACTCCTTTAACTCATGAGATTGACATCTTCACTTATGAGGAATAATTATACTACCTTGTACATCACCTCTCTTATTACTCTTGTGAAATTAGTACTCTTACTTATGAACAATTGGCACAAGGATAATCATCATACTATAGGACTTTGGAACAAGACATGATTGGAATAATTCTATTCAAACTAAACAAGCTCTTTTTACCTCATTACTCTCGTTGAGATAGTTCTCTTAGAATTTACAACATTATGACATCTTTGGAACTTCCATCAACGACTAAGAGATAAGTGACTCATCATTCATCTAAGAATAGGACACGTATGAATAACAATATACGACAACCTGAATTGATATACTTTAATCCTCTCGGAATTGAAACAAGTCCAATGTTAATGTGAACAACATGTTGCAGAAGGATATGAAAAAAAAGGAACCTTGCATACCTTGTATTCTCAATACGAATATACAATCTTAGATGTGCATACAAAAGTCCCGCTCTTTCCTTATGTTTCACTCTACATCACAAGTACATAACGGAACCAACATTAACCACCAACTACCTTACAATGGCATACAATAACAATGAATTACATGTTTGGCTTTAACATGTCATATCCCCCTTGACAATACCATTTATGAAATTATTATACCAAAAATCCCACAATATTCCATACATTGACCAATACATGATAACCAAGAACATGTCGCACCAAGTTCATACTTTCCACTCTCCATCATCACAACATCACAATTATGCCATCAATTTACTTCAATACACCCCACAACAACAAATCGGCCAAAATCCCATAATTTACACTTATAGAAAAATAATAAGTTTAGGACCATAATAACACCATACATGTTGTTATTTCATCCATACCATGCTCTTTCATCAAAACCACAAGTCATAATTGAAGTTACAATCCCATGGATAACACATCTTTTTAACCAAAAGCCAAAAGTGCCATGTCCAACCCTTCCAAATATAACCAACATGATTTACATAATATTTAATGCCTATAATAACCTAAAGTACAAGAATAATCACTTACCCAATCTTGGAAGATGATGATCTTGTCAAAAAATGCCTTAGGGTTTGAAGAGCTTGAGAAAGGTCTTGTGGAAATGTTGTAGAAATGTCTAGAATGGCATGTACCACTTTGAGATTAAAAATCTGATTTTTTGGACACCTTTTATAACATCATAAAGTCATACTTAGCCATTAATTCCAACATTGACAAGTCAAGGCAAGAATGGGTCATTTTGACCCATTGGGCCTTTCATGTTTTGTTTATTTTGGTCTCAAATTAGGCCCAATAGCCCATATCATATTAACTCACTAACATCAATGTTTAATCCATTATATACGCATTACAACGATATTCCCACTCACAAAATTTATATTTGTAGCCTTAATCCCAAAAGCAAGCGATTCTAGCCACGTATGGCCTATTTTGACCAAAAGGGTAAAACCGTCATTTTGATGCCAAATTCGTTCTCGAGTAATTTTATCATACCAATATAATATTTCATTCATTTCATGTATATACTCGTGGTTGTAGAACAAACGTGACAAAAATCGGCTCGGTACGACCCCGAGTACCCTTGGGACTTAAAAAATTTCCAACTTTCGAAAAATTGAAAAATCCATCCTGGAACGCCCTTGGGCGCGCCATATTTCAGTCTTTGGGCACAAAAATTTGGCCCAGAGAGGCCAAGCATGCCCTCTGGCATGCCTGGGCCTTAGTTTTTTCGAAAATTTTGTTTTTCGACTTTTCTTCGCAGGTTTGGTTAGATACTTCAAGTCCTATTCTTTAACTTACTTCTTAGCCTTAATATAATTTGTTTAGAGGTCCTCTTAGCCTCATTTTGAACCCCACAAGTGCTCCACAAAAGTCACAAAACACCTCCTATGAAAGGCTAATCACATGTACGAGGCCAAATTTAAATTTTCTCATCATTAATATTACAAAATACATGCGTATAGATCTCGACACCTAAGTAAACATTATTGAATGTCATCAAGTAGGGTTAGGAAGGTACGGGGTGTTACAATTTCTAGAGTCACTATCTTAGTGTTATATTTCAAGATAGCATGACATAGATACAACTAAGTCATACTCAGAATAATGTCGAAATCAAGCATGACCAAAATGATCAAGTCTACCCAGGTCTAAAAATCCATAAACAAAACGAATCTTACACGATAAATATGGGTCACCACCATATAATCTCCAACTAGAGTGGAAACATACACAGGAGAATCAAATACATCACATAACAAATACAGACCCAAAGTAAATCTAACAGATACATAAGAGTAAGTGGAACTCGGATCAAACAAAATAGAAGCCATCCGTTCACAGACGAAAATAGTACCTGTAATAACGACATCAGACGCCTCAAATTTGGTCTTGACTGGGAAGGCATAATAGTGAGCTTTATTATCAAGTTTAGCAACCTCTCTAGCTGGCTGTGCTCCACCCGTTCCTGTATTACTATTACCTTTGTTTCCACTATGACCTTCCTGATTATTACCCCATCTACCTTATGGATGACCCTTACCATTAACACCTCCATCTCCACCTTTACCTGCTAGAACCACAACCCTACTCTACTTTTTTGACTGATTACGTCCCTGCCTCAAAGAACATTCTCTCTTAAAGTGCCCTGAAATACCATAATAATAATAACCTTGCTCAAGAGAAGGCCTATTGGTTGATGAATAAGTATCCCTTTTGCGTTTAGCAACTGAGGGTTACTAAATAGCCCTTGAATAGCCACATATGGAGGCTTGCATAGCTAACTCAATGGGGTGAGCCAAATGAACCTACTGGCTGTGACCCCTGGACTAAGAACCAGTGAAGTTTCCCCCATTCCAGAACTTCTTGGCTAATGCCTTAGCCTGACCAGCCTTCTGAACTCCCTCAAGCTTTTTCACATAATCAGAACATCATTGAAGCTCTTTCTGGTAGAAGTCATGTGAACAGATAAAAAATAAAGATCAGTGTTCAAACCCTTAACATATAACCAGATCCTCTCTTACTCAGTGTCGAACAGTTGGGTAGCATAGCAAGACAGAGCATGGAACTTGGCCTCATAGGTCGCATTAGATATACTTCCCTATTTAAGGCACAAGAACTTGTCCTTCTTACAATCACAAAGAGTACGAGGCACAAACTTCTCCAAAAAGAGGGCATAAAATTAAGCCAAGTCAATGGAGGTAAAACTAGTGACTGACACTCCATATTAGCTCTCCACCACTGCTTGGCATCCCCTTGTAGTTGGAAAGTCAAAAACTCAACACCATGATATTGCATAATCCGCAACTTGTGAAGCCTCTCATATCAATGATAAACTCAAATGCATCCTCAGTCTCAGTACCATAAAATAAAGGAGGCTTTATTTTTAGAAACTTGGTCAACACTCATGCTCAGTCCCGGTCATGATGGGGCCTAATACAAGATGGGGAAATGCATAAGCAACCAAAGCCTCATCCATTATGGAAGCTAAAGTGGCATTGGGATAAGTACCCGAAACCTGGAAAGTTAGCACAGTGGGGGTGGCTCTAGTACCAGCTAACTCGCTCAGAAAATCCAAAACCTACTGAATAACCTCAGTAGACATAGGAGGAAGGACTGCACCTCCAACCAGTGTTGCCACCACTGATCCTAAAACATCCTCATCCACTGCCTCTTCCTCATCAAAATGATCTTGGGGTAAGGGAGGTAATGTTGACCTCTAACGGGCCTTGTGACCTGCTACCTAAGCTCTACCCCTTGGGGGTGTTTCTCTCCCCCTTCCCCTACCTTATCCTTATCCTCGCACAACCGATTCCACAGCTGGAGCTTCTGGTACTGGGGCCACTGCACTCGTTCCATTTGATCTAGTGTTCACCATCTGCGAATAAAAGAATAAAGAGGGTCAGATACTAATTTTGATCGCCAGATACCAATTGGAATAAAGTTATAGCATGAAAGAAGAAAGAAAAGATACTTTTCCTAAGGTCTTATAGCCTCTCGAAGAAAAGTACAGACGTCTCCATATAGTTTTCCAAGACTCTACTAGACCCATTTTGGTATGATGAGATCAATGAACCTAGGGCTCTAAAACCAACTTTGTCACGACCTAACCCCTTCATAAGTGGAACCCACACTAAACCCCCAGTGGGAGAACCAACTAACCTCATAAACCAATCAACACTTAGCCAAAAATAGGTAAATAAACCATCCTTATTGATAAAACCAGAAATCCATAGTTAAACAAAGAGTAAAGATAACAAAATGTGGAAATAGAACCAACCCTAGAACCTGAAAGTCATCATACAAAAACTCTAATAAATTTCAAAGAAAGGGGATGCAACCCCAAAAACCAGAGAAATGTCAAGTTTAGAATAATTGGACCAGAAAACTATAAGAGAACCCATGGTAGCCCAAAAGATACAGCTCACCCTTGATATCAAATATTGTTTTTCTCATAGCAGAGGTCTCAAAATAGTTGCTGGAATATGCTCTGTACTCAACAAAAAGAAAAGCAGTAGTATCAGCATACAAGAAACAATAGTGTGCCGGTAGTGTCATTGGCCAATCCAAAATGAGAAATATGGACACATAACCAAAACATAGTACAACAAGACAACCATGAACCCTACCATGCAACATTCTTTCAAGATCATAATACTTAACCTTGTAACAAGTACAATATGAAGTTCTGTCAATATAAGTCAACAAGGATAGCAAATCAAGTCAACTATGACTGCAATAAGACTCCAAGTCAACAACCATGACTCAACAATCATATAAACCATGTCCTAATATTATAAGTAATAGACAACACAGAGTTAGGTCACAACCTGCATTAATATTCATCCCAATTTACATAAAGAAACCACCTTTATAATTTAAGAACATAAAATCGATTCACTTAAGAAACCAATATAATAATGACAACATATAAGCTCGGTTCACTCAAGGAACCATCACACTCACCAAATACATGAACACACATGCTAAGGGTCTTATGTTCACCCACTATCCATGACCTGTAGGGGATAAGCTCTTGTCCGTGTACTAAATCCCAGACATCAAGTGTCTGCCAACCTTATATCAACCAATCCCGCGGGGATGTCCAAATTATCGGTATATTCCACAATAATGATAGATATCTCTATAATCACAACCACTATGATTATAGAAACAACACTTGTAAAAAAACCAACAAGCTTTCATTTAAATTCATTGCATGTGATTAACACTTAGGATATCTAATAGTCACTCACTTTCCTTCAACATGCATTGTGCAAGCTATGCTAAGAATTAGTTAACATGCACACATAACACAAATTGGGTTTTGACTATATTTAAACTATCACCTACCTTAATCAAAGCCTTAAATGCTCCACTGAACTTGAGCTTTCCCTTTTCTTTCAACCTCGACTTAATTGTGGTCTAAAAAGATGAATATATACATACATAATCAATTAAATGACCTATAACATCAAGAAGTACAACCTAACCCCAAACCTCAAGGCCAATTTTATGATCATCCCACCCATTCTAGGTCTTTCCACCCATAAATTCACCTTAAACTACCAATTTCATGGTTACCTTAGTGATTTATAGTCATGCAAGAGTAATTTAATTATTAACAACTAAAACCCAAAGGTTTTACACCAATTTTTCTCTCTTGCAATAGAAATCTGTAAAGTTAAGCTTATGCCCTTCCCAAGACCCATAAACTAGTGATTCTAAGGTCAATTAACCAAAAAGCTAGTTAATGGGGATGAATTACTTACCTTTACAAATAAAACTGATGGAAACCTAATGAAAATTGCCCAAATATCCTTAGCCCTTCCCCCAAAATGAGTTTATAATAATGAACTATTATTGGGAAAATTTCTGCATTAGATGCAATTTACCCTGCTATAACAACTCCATCCCGCTATAGCAGCATCCTCCTGCTATAGTGGGATTGACTGACTTTGACTCCTACTATAAAGGGAATTGTTCTGCTATAGCAGTAGCCCATAGCGGCCAGCCACCCACTATAGCGGGTGTAGCGATGTAGAAACTCGAAAAAGCTCCCAGTTTTGCCTTGTTTACAATACACCCTCAAACCATGATATCCCAGACTAACCCTTTTGAGTCAAGTTCGACATCAGGAGTTCTACTCACCCAAATTCATTTCCAAAAAGTCCTACGTATTCCTTATTGCGTTAGCTAACATAAAATAATGTTAAAATTTATTGCATTTACCCAATCCATTCCTTGATTTTCCTGTACCATACCTTGCTCCAATTTTATCTAAGCATAGCCTAGCCTGAAATTTTTAACTTCTAATCATCTTAACCCAAAATTTTTACACGATTGACTCATCTCTAATGAGAAAAAGAATCTTTATAGATTTCTTTAAAACTGATTAGTTCACTTTGTTCAAAATTATGTTTTAACGTCTGTCAAATGGTTAATGTTTTGATAATTCAGTCATTTTTCAAAAGTGTCCTATTCTTCAAATTTTAGACTTATTTCTTTAAAGCAAAACAAATGTTATTTATTCTATATATTACTTTGATTAATTATTATGATTCATAAAATAACATTTTCAGCTTTTGAGTGTTATTCTTTTTATTAAGAAAGAGGTTGATTTGTGTTGGTAAGATGGCCAACTTCACTAGATCCAAAGTAAGTGCATCATCTTTTTCCGAATAGATCTCTGACAAAATAAAAAAAGGAGATAGAGATAAATGATACTAGTCTAGAAAAGAGAACTAGTTTGAAGAGCATAACTGTGCGAAACTCTGAAACTTATGACTAGAAAAATGACGAGGACAAATTTATTGCCTATCTAGTCCAATAGGTCACCGAGCTATAGGAACAAGTGCAATGAATAAAAAGATGACCGTTAATCGACCACCCAAGAATACCTCATATGTTATGCCGCAATCAATCCATCATATTTCAAATACTTTTCAAGGTAGCAAAAATCTGCATAACATTCATTGTCGAGCTCTATATGATCTACATCCCGTATATCATATTCAACCAAATCAACAACCAACATCCTTGTACCCATATCCTTTAACATCTCAAAATTAATATAAAAAACATTGTGTCTATCACCAAAAGATTTCAAAAGATAGCCTCTTAGGATTTTCACACCACTGGTGAAATCACAAACTCAACTTTATAAGAGGTTAACAGCAGTAGAAATACTTCATCAAACAGAGGCAAATTCTTTGAACACTTCATCCAAATTGTATGATCTAAACATGCAATGTGCTTTTCACTCTGGAGTTGTTGGACATGATACCAAGGTGTGTATCACTCTTAGGCATAAAATTCAGGACCTGATTGACAACAAGGTGATAACACTTACAGAAGCTCCAGTAAATGTGAACTACAGTCCGTTGCTCAATCACAAGAAGTAACTATTGCATGATCAGTTATGAAGAAGAATGAAGTTTTCTCGAAGTCATACTTTTGACCTCGCAGTTTGAATTTATTATTTGTTTTCTTGTAATCGCATTTTTATTGCTTTGTTTCCTTGTAGTAGCACTTTATCACTCTATTTCCCTATAAGTGTACTTTATGGTTTGATTTCCTTATAATCTCACTTTTAGTTATAATGAACTATGCTTGACCTGATTTCCCTAATGGAATACATAGGCGGCTTATATCAACTTCATTCACGTTATCAAGAATATCCATATCCTTTTTGCTTTGTATTAGAACTATATTTGACCTAATTCCTTCCTCAACAGGATATGTGTAACAACCCAAATCATTATTATACTAAAATAAGGAGTAAAATCCTCACAAAATTTTCCTTAGATAATTTTTAAGAAATTCAAGACTAGCCTAGTATTAGTAAATTTTTTAGGGTGTGCTAGTCTAAGGGAATTTGGTAATAGTGTGAGAATTAGTGGGGGAGTTTGACTAGATTTATAGATAGATGACAAATTTAGGAAGTTGTAGCAACTTCTAGCTCGTAAAATGGATTTATAGAACTCCGGTCATAGAGTTTACCATGAAGGGGTTGGTTTGCGATGTCATATTTTGAGGGGTGTATTGTAAAATAGAACCATTTGGGGAGAGGCCTCAAGATTCTACCTCAGGACCACTGTCACGCCCCGAAATCCCATTCGGGCCGGACTGGCACCCAAAGCCGATATGGCCCGAGAGAACCAATCTTTGCTCATGAACCCGCATATGAATATCGTCGTATGAATCTTATTATACTTCATGCAACTATGTGGAAATTATAGACATGGAAACATATGCCATAAAAATATATATATAAAACTTGGTCGTTGGAGCCATTATGTTAAATTGAACGTACATATCTTACATTCATATACCCACATATGTCTACAAAAGCCTCTAACTGATGCATTTACAAGACCAACTAAAAGTCGGGACAAGTCCCCGCTTTATACATTTACAACATCAAAACAAAGGTATATCTATGACTCAAAAAGTCCCGAACCAACTGGGGCTCACCAAAGATCTGCAAATACTGTCAACCTACTATGGAGGTCTACTAGTGCCTGCACCTGCAACATGTAAGGTAAGTCCCCCGAGGGGGTCAGTACGAGGAATGTACTGAGTGTGTAAGGCTTGTAAGAAACAACATCATACATGAAAATGTCAATGGAATAAAATATGAGAGAAAATTCAATGTGGATAAACCATCATTTTAAATGTGGAAACATGTATATTGCTTCTGTTCTTGTTATTTTGGATTACTCACTTATATTCACATTACTCATATAATATCTTTCATTCAAGAGAATTGTCACACCCCGAATTCCATCGAGACGTGATTGGCACCCGAAACCGATATGGCCCGAGAGAACCAATCTATGCTCATGTACATTTACCTCAAGTAACTTATGCGGAAATCATGAACTTGGAAACAATTGTTATAAATATATGTATAAAACTTGGCCGTTGGGGCCATAACTGAACTTACATATCATACATCCATATACCCACATATGTCTACAAAAGCCTCTAACTGATGCATTTACAAGACCAACTTAAAGTCGGGACAAGTCCCCGCTTTATACAATATTTACAACATCAGAACGACTATACAACTGTGACTCAGAAAGTCCCTACGCAACTGGGGCTCACCAAAAATCCGCAATTAACTGTCCACCTACTGTGGAGGTCTACTAATGCCTGCACCTGCAACATGTAAAGTAAGTCCCCAAGAGGGGTCAGTACGAAGAATGTACTGAGTATGTAAGGCCGTAAGAAACAACATCAAACATGAGAACATCAATATATGAGAGATTATTCAATGTGGATAAGCCATCATTTTAAATGTGGAAACATATATATTGCTTCAGTCATTGGTAATTTAGATCACTCATTTTATATCCTTATTATTCATAGAATCTTCATCAAGAGACTGTTCTCCTCTTTTCATGAGATTCTTTATTCAAGAGTTTTGGATTAATAATATAACATATATCCACTCTTTGGTGGGGAACCATGTATGTTACATTCTTTACTTCTCTTGCCTTCATATTCATTCATCTTTATTGTTCTACCCATGCTAGGCCATTCTGTAGCCCCTAGGATGAGATGAACCCATGCTAGGTACTTTGACCCCTAGGATGTCATATGAACCCATGCTAGGCTTTCGTGTCACCCCTGGGATGTCATGAGATAACCCATGCTAGGCTTGTTTCCCCTGGGATGTATAGTGATAACCCATGCTAGGCTTGTTGCCCATGGGATGTATCGGGATCAACCCATGTGAGGCTTATCGCCCCTGGGATACCACCCGTGTTATTGGGATCGACCCATGCTAGGTATTTTAACCCCTGGGATACCACCCATGATTTATTATTAATTATACATCACTTCATCCTCTTGTTATTCTTACTTCCATTCTTAAGAGTGATACAATGAGGATCATGACATAATTGGAATCACACATATATATTACTTCACTCTTGTACTTCATGAGATTGACATCTTCACTTATGACAAATAAATATATTAGATTGCACATCACTTCTCTTATTACTCTTATGAGATTGGTACCTTGTGAGAGATTGATACAAAGATAATCATCATAATATAGGACTTTTGGAATATGACATGATTGGGAAAAACGTTTCAAGGATAAATAGATTCTCTTACATCATTACTCTCTTGGGATAGTTCTTTTAAGAAATGACAACATTATGACATCTTAGGAACTTCAATAAATGAACAAGGGATAAGTGAATCATACTTCATCTAAGAATAGGGTACATATGAATAACAATATACGTCACCCTGAATTGATGTACTTCAAGCCCCTCGAAATTGAAACAAGCCCAATGTCAATAGGGACAATATGTTGTAGAAGGATAAGGAAAGAGGAACCTTACATACCTTCACTTCCAAGTATGAATATACAAGCCTATATATGAACACAATAGTCCCACTTCTTCCTTACGTCTTACTCTACAATACAAGTCCATACCGGAACTTACATTAACAACTAGTCACTATAAAGGCGTACAAGACGACAATGAACCATACAACTACCATATAATGTTAAGTCACCCCTTTACAATACAATCCACTTCATTTCCATATCCACAACACCATAACATTTCCCACATTGACCAAAAGATCATACATCGCTAGCATTTCACACCACACTTACTCTTTACGCTTTTCTTTTTATCATTCCGTCGTAATTAGTCCTTTATAAGAACATATAAGCAATCATCCATACTTAATACAGTCCAAAACACCTCCATACGATACTTTAAAGTCATTAAAACAACACCACAAGCTGATAATTACATCCAAAAAGGGTATCGGGGCTTTCGGGGATCAACTAGGTACGAAAACATACGAAACTGAAATCTGGAAGTGACCTGCGCTGACACCTACGCCTGAAGGTGTCCAAGGTTCATGCGCATATGCCCTCTGGCAGAAGCCAGTGGCATCTGCATTGGCATCTGCGCCCGCAGGTGGCTCCGTCTGCGGGGGCGGATGCCCGTTTGGTCCGAAATGGCTTCTTTTTGGGTCTTTTAATGCCATGAATGGTCCATGATCATAACCAAACATATTTGAACATATTTTTAATCATATAACATACCAACAATCAGCCATGATCTCACAACACACATAACAACACCAAAACGACACTTTACGGCCAATCCGCCACCAAAACCATAACCAATTTCACAATAACTTTTCCAAACATTCTACGCAAGAATAAAACAATTCAAGTCTGTAAAAAAATCTCACATATCAATATTGAATCCATCAAATTCATTTCCTTCAAGATCACAAGTCCATAGTCAAGTTCACAAGGCAAAACCACCCTCCGATTTAGCAAACATGTAACTTTACACACATGGTGAACTTCTCACACTTCACCAACATAACCAACATGAGATATAACATCTTCAATGCATAAAATATATTAAACCATAATAATAAACACTTACCCATACTCACCAAGTGTTGATCTTTGGCCAAAAGGATGAGGGCTTAGGGTTTGTGGAAATATGGAGAAAATTCTAGAAAAGGCATGGTGTCCAAATGAATTAAAATCTGATATTTGGCTCTATTTATAGCCCCTTTAAGTCCCTCTTTATCCAACCACTTGGTCCAATAATAATGTAGGGACTTGTTCTTGCAAGATTAAGTCAAGAATGGATCAAGAATGCCCTTTTTGGGCCATGTCTTGCATGCTAATATTTGGGCCTCTTTTAATTCATTGACAATGCCCACCAATTGAATAATTCCTCATATATATATATATACATACATATATATATCCCTCAAGTCACTCTTATCCATCTCTTGGCATTAAATGCATGGTTGATTTGGTCAAATGGAAGATTGGAAGAATGGGTCAACTTCTTATATTGGGCCATGTCTTCTTGTTCATTTTTGGGCTTCATATTTGGGCCCAACTATGCAAGACTTTAAACGCCCACATATGGACACATAATTCATCAATTCTCTCATGTTTCCATTTTTCCCTAAATATTACGGTTGTCGCCTGAACTCAGAAACGTACGGGGTGTTACAAGAATTTTCCTTTACTCAAGAGACTTACCTCCAAGAGGTTTTCTATTCCAGAAATTCTTCTACTCAAGAGGTTCTTCTATTCACGAGTTTTGGATTAATAACATAACGTGCATCCACTCTATTGGGGGAATTAACTTATATATACACCTTTCTTCATTTCTTACTTTTGAGAGATTGATACTTTAAGTATCAAGATATTATTGGAAACACACATATATGCATTACCTCTTCGCATTGCTTCTTCTCTTTACTTTTGTACCTCTTCTTATTTACTTGACAATCATTGATTATATACTGCTTGGGCCCAACTGATCAGTGGGAAAATTTATAATATCATCATAAAGGTGTTCATTTCACCCCATGGATACACTCATAATGTTGAAAAATTATTACATTCGCTTATGAGAGATGATATATCGAGGATCATGACATTATTTGAAACACACAAGTATATCACTCCTTGACTTCATGAGATTAGCACCTTAACTAGTGAGGGATAGATATATTAGGTTACCCATTACCTCTTCTCTACTCTTATGAGATTGGTACCTTTACACTTGTGAGAGATAGGTACAAACATAATCATAATAATATTAGACTTGGAAACATGACACGATTGGAAATACTACTCAAGCATTAATAGATTCTCTTTACACCTTACTCTCCTTGAGATAGTTCTCTTAGACTTTTCAACATTTTGATAGCTTAAGAACTTCAGTCAATGAATAGACATAAGTGAATCATAATTCGTCTAAGAATAGGATACATATAAATAACAATATAATTCAACCTGAATTGATATACTTCCAAACCTCTCAGAATATAACAAGCCCAATGTCAATGGGAACAATATTTTGGAGAAGGATACGGAAAGAGTAACCTTACATACCTTGTATTCTCAATACGATTCTACAATCTTAAGTGTGCATACAATAGTCCCGCTCCGTACTTATGTTTCACTCTACAACACAAATACATAACGGAGTGTACATTAACCACCAATTACCTTACAATGGCATATAATGACAATGATTTACATGGTTGGCTTTAACATGTCATTTCCCTCTTGACGATACCATGTGTGAAACTATCACACCAACAATACCATTTTATGAATTCATCATACCAATAATCCCACAATATTCCCAACATTGACCAATATCATAAACCACTAGCATGTCACACCAAATTCATACTTTACACTTCTCCATCACCACAACATCACAATCATGCCATCAATTTACTTCAATACACTTCACAACGACAAATCGGCCAAAATTCCATAATTTACACTTATAGAAAAATAACAAGTTTAATAACATAATCACACCATACATGTTGATATTTCATCCATACCATGCTCTTTCATCAAAACCACGTCATATTTCAAGTTTAAATTCCATAGATGGCACATCTTTTACAAAAACACAAAGTGCCATATTCAACACTTCCAAGCATAACCAACATGATTTAAATAATCTCCCATGCATATAATATATTAATTTATAAGAATAATCACTTACCTAAGCTTGAAAATTGATGATCTTGCTCCAAGAAGTGCCTTAGGGTTTTGAGAGCACAAGAGGTGTTTTCTTGAAAAGTCTAGAAAAAGATAGAAAAGCATGTGTGTTCTTGTGGGTTAAAATCTGATTTTTCCTCCCTTTTATAGACCCTTTAAGTCCTTTCTCAATGATTGATGAGTCAAAATAAGAATGGGTCATTTGACCCATGTCTTTTTTTCTTCATTTTGGGCTTTATTGAGCCCAAATCACTTAACCCAATAAAATCAATAATTTCTCATGTTTAAATCATTTCATACGTGTTACGATGATATTTCCACTCACGGGATTCATATTCGTAACCTCAATCCCAAAAACAAGCAATTCTAGCCACGTATGGCTTCTTTTGACCGTAAGGGCAAAATCGTCATTTTGATGCCGAATTCTTTCACGAGTAATTTTATCATACCAATATAATACTTCATTAATTCATGTACATGCTCATGGTTGTATAAGAAACGTGGCAAAAATCGGCTCGGTACGCCCCCGGGCACCCTTGGGACTTGAGAAAATTTTCAACTTTGAAAAATGGCCAAAACCAGCCTGGCACGCCCTTGAGCGCGCCAACTTGCTGCCTGTGGACAAAATTTTTTATCCCAGAGCGGCATGGCACGCCCTCTGGCGTGCCTCTCCCTTAAATTTTTTGAAAATTTCATTTTTCGACTTTTCTTCGCGGATTTGGTTAGATACTTCAAGTCCTATTCTTTAACTTACTTCTTACCCTTAATATCCTTTGTTTGGATGTCCTCTTAGAATCATTTTGAACCCCACAAATGCTCCATGAAAATCACAAAACACCTCCTACAAAGGGCTAATCACATGTACGAGGCCAAATTTCAATTTTCTCATCATTATCATTACAAAATACATACGTATAGCTCTAGACACCTAAGTAAACATTATTCAAAGTCGTCACATAATGTTGGGATGTTATGGGGTGTTACATTCTCCCCCCCTTAGAAACATTCATCCTCGAATGTTAACGATGTCGCTTCAATTACAACAAAAGTGGTATCAGAGCAGGTCGTTATAAGGGTGTCTATAAAGCCGTATCTGAGTAGAGTCTTACTTATCGATGTGTTGTGCACCACATTTATAAGTTGGAGGCTACGGGAAATTTAGGATGTTGTTTCTTTTCTTCACTTCTAGATCGTGCAATAGAGCCAGTGTTGTAAGTTGAATTGTATCTGATCATGGTGATTGTTTTTCTTTGGTGTAGTAAAATGCCAATCACAAGAAGAGGTAGAGGCAAAGGTAAGCAGGTATATGTGCCTACCGATGAGGGGATGAGTAAATCACCACCTGACCAAGCTAGTCAAGGTGGGATTGACCTTATTGGGATGGAAGGGATGGAAATGATAGATTTTAATGTTGTAATGGGTATGAATTGGTTGACTTCTTGTTAGGTCACGTAGATTGCCAAGCAAAGAGACTACATTTTCATTCCCACAAAAGACTGTCCTTGAATGGAGGGGTACTTGAGATCGAGCTATCATCAAGTAAGGGTCGAAGAAAAACACTATATACTCGAGGTAGCTTTCTGAACACATTATGGTTACTATGAATTTCTAGTTATACCATTTGGGCTAACCAATGCACCAGCAGTTGTTAGGGGTTTGATGAATAGGGTGTTCAAGACACTTTTAAATGTGTATGTGACCATGTTTGGTGATGATATTCAAAATCACAAAAGGACCATGCTAATCATTTTGTAGCAAGTGTTATATAGTTTCCTAAATGTGAACTTTGGATGCAATCCATAGCGTTCTTGGGTCACATTGTATAGGATGATGGAATGAAGGTCGATACGCAGAAGATAGAAACGGTGAAAAAAATTTGGCTAAGGCCTGCGATGTTTACAAGCATTCATCGTTTCCTTGGATTGGTTGGTTATTATAGGAGAATTACGGAAGGATTTTCTTCTATCCCTGTACCCTTAACAGAGCTAACACATAAAGTAACTAAGTTTCGGCGGAGTGATGCATATGAGAAAAGTTTTGAAGAGTTGGAAGATAAATTAACTTCCACACCAGTTTTACGCACTGCCCGAAGGCACAACATGTTATACAGTATATTATGATGCTTTTGGGGATTGTTCTCGGATGTGTATTGATGTATCCAGGTAAGGTAATAGCGTATGCCTCACGACAGTGCGACTATATGAGAGAAATTACCCAATACATGACCCTGAACTAGTAACTATTGTATTGCTTTAAAGAAATAGTGTCACTATGTGTAAGGGATTCATGTTGACATATATACTGAGCATAAGAGTTGCAATATACCCTTAAGTCGAAGGACTTAAATCTAAGGTAGCAAAAGTGGCTTGAACCATTAAAAGATTATGATATTGGTATCTTGTAACATCCGGGAAAAGAAAACATGGTAGTTGATTCATTAAGCTGCAAAGCAGTAGGAAGTACTAATGGACAGCTCGCTGAAAAGAAAAATATCGTCAAGGAATCTATGACAATTAACTAGTATGGGATTTTGACTTCTTGAAACTTCAGATGTATTGCAGAGTTCGACAAAAGTAGTTGAGTTTACGCAAAGGGGAGTAATTCATACCAAGGTAGATTTGTGTACTAAATATAAACGAGCTAAGGAAATGAGTTATAACAGAAGCACATCATTCACAGTATTCTATTCGTTCGAGAGCAACCCAAAATATACCAGGGTCTATAGGAAAGGTATTGATAAGGCAATATAAAGAAGAAAACACATTGGCAAACTCATTGTCCGAAGTGTCAACAAATAATAGTAGAGCATCAAAAAGCTGAAGGTTTCTTTTCAGAGGAGGTTGGGTACATAAGTGAATTTGAGTACAACTTTTCATTCTTAGACAAACAGACAAGCAGAACGTACTATCCAAACATTTGGAGATATTAGCACGTAGAAGGAGTTACAAGGGAGACCAAAAGAAAAAGAAAAATAGTTTGTGATTATAGATGATTAAGTACTCTTAAAAGCGTTACTCATGAAATGTATAATGGAATCCAGAAAGAAAGGAAAATTGACCCTATACAACATGCCATGTGAAATTGTTGAAAGTGTATAAGAATTTCCTTTCATATTGTTCCCATTGGAAATATATAAAGTTCGGGGGATCTCACTAAGAAAAGATATCTATGGCTATTCTAAACCGTCAAGTGTGAAGGTTAATAAATAAAGGCATACTTTCTGTAAAAATTCTTTGGAGAAATCAACAAGTCAAGAAGATAGAATGGGAAGTTGGGGAAAGAAAATGATGATGAAATCGAAGTACCCATATTTGTTTCAAATGGAAGAAAAGGTTCAAAATGTGGAAGTGGACCAATGCTGAGTAAGTATCTATGAGCTTAAAGTGTATATATATGTATAGGCTAATATAGAGATGCATTTGTTGTAATTGAAGCGACATAGTTAACATTCGAGGACGAATGTTTCTAAGGGGGGGAGAATGTAACACCCCGTACCTTTCCAACCTTATTTGACGACGTTGAATAATGTTTACTTAGGTTTCGAGAGCTATACGTATGTATTTGGTAATGATAATGATGAGAAAATAGAAATTTGGCCTCGTACATGTGATTAGCCCTTTGTAGGAGGTGTTTTGTGATTTTTGTGGAGCATTTGTAGGGTTCAAAATGAGGCTAATAGGACCTCAAACAAAGGATATTAAAGGTAAGAAGTAATTTAAAGAATAGGACTTGAAGTATCTAACCAAATCCGCGAAGAAAAGTCAAAAAATGAAATTTTCAAAAAATTTAAGGGAGAGGCGCGCCAGAGGGCGTACCACGCCACTCTGGGCTAAAAAGTTTTGTCCATAGGCAGCAAGCTGGAGCGCCCAAGGGCGTGCCAGGCTGTTTTTGGCCATTTTTCAAAGTTGGAAATTTTCTTAAGTCCCAAGGGTGCACGGGGGCGTACCGGGCCGATTTTTGCCACGTTTATTCTAAAACCATGAACATATACATGAAATGAATGAAGAATTATATTGGTATGATAAAATTACTCGTGAAAGAATTCGGCATCAAAATGATGATTTTGCCCTTATGGTCAAAAGAAGCCATACGTGGCTAGAATTGCTTGTTTTTTGGGATTGAGGTTACGAATATGAATCCCATGAGTGGAAATATCATCGTAACACGTATGAAATTATTTAAACATAAGAAATTATTGATTTTATTGGGTTAAGTGATTTGGGCTCAATAAAGCCCAAAATGAAGAAAAAAAGACATGGGTCAAACATGGGTCAAATGACCCATTCTTCTTTTGACTCATCAATAATTGAGAAAGGACTTCAAGGGTATATAAAAGGGAGTAAAAATCAGATTTTAACCCACAAGAACACACATGCTTTTCTATCTTTTTCTAGACTTTTCAAGAAAACACCTCTTGTGCTCTCCAAACCCTAAGGCACTTCTTGGAGCAAGATCATCAATTTTCAAGCTTAGGTAAGCGATTATTCTTATGTATTAATATATTATATGCATGGGAGATTATGTAAATCATGTTGGTTATGCTTGGAAGTGTTGAATATGGCACTTTGTGTTTCGTAAAAGATGTGTCATCTATGGAATTTAAACTTGAAATATGACTTGTGGTTTTGATGAAAGAGCATTGTATGGATGAAATATCAACATGTATGGTGTGATTATGTTATTAAACTTGTTATTTTTCTATAAGTGTAAATTATGGGATTTTGGCCGATTTGTCGTTGTGAAGTGTATTGAAGTAAATTGATGGCATGATTGTGATGTTGTGGTGATGGAGAAGTGTAAAGTATGAATTTGGTGTGACATGCTAGTGGTTTATGATATTGGTCAATGTTGGGAATATTGTGGGATTATTGGTATGATGAATTCATAAAATGGTATTGTTGGTGTGATAGTTTCACACATGGTATCATCAAGAGGGAAATGACATGGTAAAGCCAACCATGTAAATCATTGTCATTATATGCCATTGTAAGGTAATTGGTGGTTAATGTACACTCCGTTATGTATTTGTGTTGTAGAGTGAAACATAAGGATGGAGCGGGACCATTGTATGCACACTTAAGATTGTAGAATCGTATTGAGAATACAAGGTATGTAAGGTTACTCTTTCCGTATCCTTCTCCAAAATATTGTTCCCATTGACATTGGGCTTGTTCTATTCCGAGAGGTTTGGAAGTATATCAATTCAGGTTGAATTATATTGTTATTCATATGTATCCTATTCTTAGAAGAATTATGATTCACTTATATCTATTCATTGACTGAAGTTCTTAAGCTATCAAAATGTTGAAAAGTCTAAGAGAACTATCTCAAGGAGAGTAAGGTGTAAAGAGAATCTATTAATGCTTGAGTAGTATTTCCAATCGTGTCATGTTTCCAAGTCTAATATTATTATGATTATGTTTGTACCTATCTCTCACAAGTGTAAAGGTACCAATCTCATAATATCTCATAAGAGCAGAGAAGAGGTAATGGGTAACCTAATATATCTATCCTTCACTAATTAAGGTGCTAATCTCATGAAGTCAAGGAGTGATATACTTGTGTGTTTAAAATAATGTCATGATCCTCGATATATCATCTCTCATAAGTGAATGTAATAATTTTTCAACATTATGAGTGTATCCATGGGGTGAAAGAACACACCTTCATGATGACTATCCCGACATTATGGGTGTATCCATGGGGTGAAAGAACACACCTTCATGATGACTATCCTGACATTATGGGTGTACCCATGGGGTGAAAGAACACACCTTCATGATGACTATCCCAACATTATGAGTGTATCCATGGGGTGAAAGAACACACCTTCATGATGACTATCCCAACATTATGGGTGTATACATAGGGTGAAAGAACACACCTTCATGATGACTATCCCGACAATATGGGTGTATCCATGGGGTGAAAGAACACACCTTCATGATGACTATCCTGACATTATGGGTGTACCCATGGGGTGAAAGAACACACCTTCATGATGACTATCCCAACATTATGAGTGTATCCATGGGTGAAAGAACACACCTTCATGATGACTATCCCAACATTATGAGTGTATCCATGGGTGAAAGAACACACCTTCATGATGACTATCCCAACATTATGGGTGTATACATGGGGTGAAAGAACACACCTTCATGATGACTATCCCCACATTATGGGTGTATCCATGGGGTGAAAGAACACACCTTCATGATGACTATCCCACCATTATGGGTGTATCCATGGGGTGAAATTAACACTTTCATGACGATATTATTAATATTCGAACTGATCAGTTGGGCCCAAGAAGTATATAATTAATGATTGTCAAGTAAGTAAGAAGAGGTACAAAAGTAAAGAGAAGAAGCAATGCGAAGAGGTAATGCATATATGTGTGTTTCCAATAATATCTTGATACTTAAAGTATCAATCTCTCAAAATTAAGAAATGAAGAAAGGTGTATATATAAGTTAATTCCCCTAATAGAGTGGATGTACGTTATGTTATTAATCCAAAACTCGTGAATAGAAGAATCTCTTGAGTAGAAGAATTTCTGGAATAGAAAACCTCTTGCAGGTAAGTCTCTTGAGTAAAGGAAAATTCTCTTGAATGAAAAATATTATATGAGTAATGCGAATAAAAGTGAGTGATCCAAAATAACAAGAACAGAAGCAATATACATGTTTCCACATTTAAAATGATGGTTTATCCACATTGAATTTTCTCTCATATTTTATTCCATTGACATTCTCATGTATGATGTTGTTTCTTACGAGCCTTACATACTCAGTACATTTCTAGTACTGACCCCCTCCGAGGACTTACCTTACATGTTGCAGGTGTAGGAACTAGTAGACCTCCATAGTAGGTTGACAGTATTTACAGATCTTTGGTGAGCCCCAGTTGGTTCGGGACTCTCCGAGTCATAGATGTACCGTTGTTTTGATATTGTAAATGTATAAAGCGAGGACTTGTCCCGAATTTTAGTTGATCTTGTAAATGCATCAGTTAGAGGCTTTTGTAGACATATGTGGGTATATGAATGTAAGATATGTACGTTCAGTTCGACGTAATGGCTCCAACGGCCAAGTTTTATATATATATTTTTATGGCATATGTTTCCATGTCTATAATTTCCACATAGTTGCATGAAGTATAATAAGATTCATACAAATATATTCATACGTGGATTCATGAGCAAAGATTGGTTCTCTCGGGCCATATCGGCTTCGGGTGCCAGTCCGGCCCGAATGGTATTTCGGGGCGTGACAACCACTACAGCAGAGAAATAATTGCTGCAGTAGAAAAAGTACTGCTACAGCAGTAGCTGCTGTTTCATCATGAACCGCTGCAGTGGTAAAATTCAGTATTTTTACAGTTTTAAACTTAGAAAATGTTTTTTATTTCATTTTTTTGAAAAACAAACCAAGGCTCTGGGAATGACAATTTTCTGTAATTTTCTAGAGTTTTCATCTTTGGAGGTAAGATTTCTTAACATTCTAAACTTGAATTACTTCTAGAATTGTTAGAAAATCGCAAGAATCATGTTCATGGTAAAAATTAGGATTTAACTCTAATTAATGAACTGAACTAAGTTGATGGGAATGGGTATAAAATCAGTTGTTAATGATCTTACGGTGTTAAAAAATACTAATTGGGTGTAAAATTATAGTTGTTTATGCTAAATGAAGTGGAATTCATGGGGTTTAAAAGGTAGAAAACCCTAAGATGATGAACTAGGGAAGATTTATGAAAAAACATTATTAATTATTAAACCCTAGTGGCTATAAACAATGAAATAATTGAATTGGGTATGTAAACTTACTTTTATAGATCAAGAACAAAGTGAAAGAGAAAGGAAAGGTAAGATTGTGGCCTAAAGGTTATTTCGACCAATAAATTGAGGTAGGTTACAGTTTAACATAGCATTCAGACTTGCTTGACTCTGTGCTTATATGTAAGTTGAATATTTGTGATTGCTTTCGAGCACTACTTGTGATTATTGACTACATTGCATATTCATACATATTGATGATGATGGTATTGATGTTGAGAAGATGTGCTGATGATGATTATGATATTGAAATCATCCTGATGATGATATTGATAATGAAATTGATGATGATGAGTTGATGATTTTGATAATGATATTGAGATTATTATGAGTTGACAAATGTTTACGATATTGAGAAGAGAAAGAGATGATGTGCACATCTTGCATACATACATTCATCATATGCATTGAATGTTCAGTTGTGATTATATGTGGTGATGGAACTTAGTGATAAAAATGGCTAATTGTAATATATGTAATTATTAGCTTGTATCCCTTCTTAAAATCAAGTGTTTTAAATGTGTTTGGTTGTCTCTGGTTATAAGTTTTGTAATGATTAATGTTACATGTATTTGGTTTACTTATTTGTATGGTATTTGATTGAGTCAACCTATGATGCCTACGAGTAATTATTGATGTACATATGGTATCTGTGCTATTATTTTTGTTGAGTCTGAAGTGTGTTTTGGCATTGAGATGAGACCTCGACTTTAGCCAGCAATTTCAGACTCCGGTTCAAGGTTGAGCACCATGATCGAGCAACCATTGAATCATCTTACTTTTGTTCATGTCCTTTGTTTCTGGACTAAGACATTGTCGTACTTCCTTGATATTGTTGGATAATATTTTAGTTATAGATTTCTAAATATTTTTAGTTGTTCTTGTACAGTGACTTCAGGTCCCGGGGATGTAATAAATAGAGGATTCTGCACTCTATTCTAGTATTGATGATTATTAGGATTGCCAGTTTTATTTTCCTTAATGAAAAATTGGTTTAGTATTTATTAATATTAAAGTTGATGAAATGTGAATTGTGGACTGTTAAGTTCATTTGTAAGGGTTTGTTTAAATGGTTCTCCTACCATAATTTTAGGGTGGGTGCCAATCATGACCATTTGGGTTGTGACAAAGATAGTATCAGAGCACTGGGTTCATAGATCTCATCGTACAAGCACAGGTTTATTAGAGTCTTGCGAAATGACACAGAGACATATGTACTTTTCTTCGAGAAGCTATAGGGCATTAGGAAACAGATTCCTTTCGTTCTATTACTTGATTCCAATTGGTATCTTGTGATCCAAATTGGTAGCTACCTCCTTTATTCTTGTTTTGCAGATAGTGAACACACATTCCTATAGAACAGTAATATCCTCCCCAGCATCGGCACTAACAATAGTGCCTTCACCAGCCACTGAGGTTGCAGTTTGGGGTAGACCATGCATGAGGGGAGAAAGAGGGGCAGCACCTACTAGGGTTGGAGCTCAAGCAGCCAGAGGACTGGGTAGATAAAGAACCCACTCCCCTCCCCCAAAATGGGATGCTCAGAAGTTAGCTTTGAATAAAGAAGTAGCCATTGTGGAGGAGGAAATGGTAATTCCTGACACTGTGGTACCTGTTTAGAATGTTGCAGCCCAGGTACCTATGACTATAGTGTTAATTCAATAAGTGTTGGGATACTAAGGTAGTTTAGCTTGCACTCCTGTTATTCCTATGTTCCCATCCCTGGCCTTACAACATGCATAGGCTGTGGCACTAAGAATGGATGAGGACTCTGATATAAGGGTGTATCCCCAACAGGTACCTGGATAAATGATGATTGATGATGGGTATGGACTATTTTGTAAGTTCATGAAGATAAAATGCACAGTATTTTAGGGTATAGAGTCTAAGTTTGCATTCAAATTTTTGACAGATTGCCATGAACGTCAGCATAAGATGGGTATTATTGAAAGGTACAAAGTGGAGTTTGTTTCTTTTCAGCTACAGGACAAAGCCAAGTAATGGTGGAGGTCATTTTTTGAGTGTAAGGCTTTGCCTCCACTTACTTGGGTACAAGTTTAAAATGTGTTTCTAGAGAAGTATGTTCCCCGTACTTCTCGTGATCAGAAGAAGGATGCATTATTGAGGTTAGAGCAGGGTGACCTATCTGTGGTAGCCTATGAGGCCAAGTTTCATGCCTTATCCTATTATGCACTTCAGTTGATCAATTCAGAGGAAGAGTAGATCAGGTACTTTGTGAAGGGTTTGAATTTTGGGAATCAAATGGTTATTCTATTAGTGGCAACATCGGGCAAGTATTTCCAAGAGGTTGAGGGATTTTATAAAAAGGCTGAGGAAATTTGGAAATGAGAAGTAAAAGTATAAGAAAAGAAGGCCCGAACTTCTAGCCAGTTCAGCGACACTTTTTTGAAGGGTCATGGTTTTCGGAGTCCTTCTTCCCGACCTTATCATTCAGCTATATTTGTGTCTGCAGGGGGCCTGTTTGAGGTCAGTTATCAGCTTATCAGCCTTCATGGATATTTAACTATATACCTTTGTCCTCTTCAGTATAGAGACCTATTTTGGGCATTAGGTGCTATAAGTGTGGAGGTTTGGTCCACATTAGAAAGTATTGTCCTAATTTTTTGTCTGCAGGTCAGTTGACTCAACAACTGACTTTTCATGCTCTAGTTCTAGTAGGTTGTGGTGGTCAAGGAAATGGTAGAGGTAATCCCCAAGATAGGTGTGGTGGCAAGGCTCCAGGAAGGGGTGGCTACCAAGTCAACCGAGGTGGAGAACAGGTTGGTAGAGATGGTGCTCAAGATAGTAGAGGTGGCGGTCAGGGTGGTGATAGAGCCCAACTTTATGTTGTTCCGGCTTATCCTGAAGCAAAAGATTCTGATGTTGTGATCACAGGTACTATTCTTATCAGTGATTGTATGGTTTTGTATTGTTTGATCCCGGGTTTACTTTCTCCTATGCGTTTGTGAAAATTTCTTTAGGTTGGGACTTAGCTTGTGAATTACTCGATACTCTTATATATGTGGCTACACTAGTTAGGGTGCCAGTATGTGTTGATCAGGTCTATAAGGTGTGCCCTATGATGTTTATGGGGCATAAAACATTGGCAGACTTAGTAATTTTAGACATGGCAGAGTTTACTATTATCTTAGGGATGAGTTGGTTGTCTTCTTATCATGCCATTCTTTATTGTTTTGCTAAAACTATCATTGTAGCAATAATCGGGATGGAAAAGTTAGAGTACGAGTGTCACGTCTCAAATTCCAACGGGGCGGACTGGAACCCGAAGCCATTGAGGCCCGAGAGAACCAATCTTCATTCATGTAAGCTCATGTGCATGTCACTAAATGAATAACACTATATCACATAGATATAAGATGCCCATGGCAGAATTCATGGAACAATATATATATATATATGAGGCTTGTCCGTTAGGGCCATCAAGTCAAAATGGACATACATGCTTTCATTCATCTCACCATGTATGTCTACAAAGCCTCTAATAGATACATTTACATAATCAACCTAAAGTCGGGACAAGTCCCCGCTTTATACAACGTTTACATAGTACCAAACCCAATATGTACACATGTGACTCGGAAAGCCCCGAACCGAACTGGAGCTCACCAATAATTAGTAGATGATCCGTAGCCTACTGTGGAAGTCTACTATCTCCTGTGCCTACAGCAAGTAAGGTAAGTCCCACAAAAGACGTCAGTACGAAGAATGTAATGAGTATGTAAGGCCATAAATAATTTCATAAGATATAAGAACATCAATGAGAGCAAGTACAGGTGGGTGGACAATATAGATTAACCGTCGTAACATACATGTGTGGAGGTAGTGTACATTGCATTTGTTTCTTTCATTTTCATTCATATCATTGTCACAGTCATTTGTATAACATTGTTCATATAATATCATTCATACACCTTCATTCATATATATATATATATATATACATATATATATATATATATTCCTTCAAGTGATACAAGTAATATACTCTCATTCGAGTGATACAAGTGATATACTTTCTTTGCTCTTAAGTTCATCATTATTACCATTCATCCAGCTGATCAGTGGGCCATAGTATAATCATCCACCTTATCAGTGGGCCATAACATAATATAACGTATTATATGAACAATCATCGGGATCTTCTCTTTGAGCTACCACCCGTCCTCTAAGAAATACATATATACATTACTTCATTCCTTTACTTGTGTGAGATTGATACATTGGTGGTTGTAACATCATTATTGAAACTTGAGAACGTAATATTGTTGGAACTTTGGAACGTAACATTATTGGAACTTTGGAACAATGTCCCCAATTATATGACACATGAATAAAAATTGGTCAATGAATAATAAACATGTGAATGACAATATTTGACAACCCAAAATGAGATACCTTTGAACATTTTGAAATGGCACAAGTACGATGTCAATGTGAACAATATGCGCTGCAGAAGGATACGGAAAGAGTAACCATACATACCTTATCTTCTCAATATGAATACAAAATCCTATATGTGATTACAATAATCCAGTACCTTCCTTACGTGTTACTCTACAACACAAGTACATCACGGAGCTCACGTTAACAACTAACTACATTACAAGTGCATAAGACGATAATGAATTACTTGACTTCCGTATAACGTCATTTCACCATTCACAATACAATAAAATACATCACCATACCAATAAACACCACAACATGGCACACATTAACCAAGACATCATAAACCAATAGCATTTCACACCAAGTTTATACCTTACACTTCCCTTTCACTACAATGTCGCATTTACCTCACTAAATCACGTAAACACCTTTCACTACCACACATTAAAGACAATACATAACTGATACCATTCTAAATACCTCTGGTCTACTCCTTTAAAGTCATTCAAAAGGTACCATAAGTTGATAATTGCATACAAAAAGGGTATAGGGGCTTTGGGGGGTCAAAGAGATGCAAAAACATGCAAAACGGGGTCCTGGATTGACCTGCGAAGCCACCTGCACCCGCAGGTGGTTGAGGTGTATTTGTAGGTGACCATTGGCCTGGTCCAGGGTCACCTTCATTGGTATCTGCGCCCGCAGTTGCCCCATCCGCGAAGGCCGATGCCCGTTTCAGCCTTTGGGGGTCATTTTCGGGTCTTTTTTCGCAATGAGTGGTCCATGGTCATAATTAAGCTTCTCTTTTCATATTTTAAGTTATATTGTATGGTAAATAACAGTCATGGTTTCACAACGCACATAAACATCACCAAAACTACATTTTTCTTTCAATACGCCACCGGTTCCATGTACAATTTCACAACAACAATTCCAAATGTTACACCCAAAGAGAAAGCAAGTTAAGGAAATAATCACATCTTACATTTTGATATTTAATCAACCAAATTCATTTCCTTCAATACCACAAGTCCACTTCCAAGTTTACAAGGCAAAACCCTTTACTGATTAAGAAAACATAGACTGTTTCACACATAGTGAGCTTCTCAACACTTTGTCAACATAACCAACATGATATAAACAATATTTCATGCATATAATATATTAAACCATAATATTAAATGCTTACCCAATCTTGAAAAGTGATGATCTAGTCCAAAGAGATGGTTGCCTTAGGGTTTGAGAGTAGAGAGAAAATATCTTTTTTGTAGAAAAGTTTAGAATTTGGCATGTGTGTTTCATTGAATAAAATCTGATTTTTTTGGCCTTTTATAGTCTCTCGTGTCATCCTTATCCAAACATTTAATTGTGTTTACTTGGTTAAATCTTAAGAATGGGTCGTTGCCAACTTTGGGCCATGTCTTTTTCATCATTTTGGGCCTCAATTGAGCCCAATGGCACATGACTAATTCAGCCCACCACATTTAATGTATAATACCTCAAAAATCTCATGTTTAAATAATTCCATAAGTGTTACGATAATTAACTAGGGTCGAAAATGTACGGGGTGTTACATCCTTCCCCCCTTAGAAACATTCATCCTCGAATGTTAGTAACATTATCCAATTACAACAAATGCACCTTCATGTTAGCATATACATATAATTCTTGTAAAGACTTACTTGTTATTGTTCCAATTCCGCACCTTGAACTTTCTCTTCCATTTGAAACAAATACGGGTACTTCGACTTTATCATTTCTTTAATTCCCCATGTGATTTCTTCTACTTATTGATTTCTTCAAAGTACTTCCACGAAAGCTATTTCTTTATTCCTTAACCTCTTCACTTGTAGATCCAAAATGGCAATAAGTGTCTTTTTCACAGGTGATATCCTCTATAACTTGTACCTCTGCCATGGGAGCCATACGAGATGGATCTCTTCTGTACTTTTGAAGCATCGAAATATGAAACACTAGATGAACTGTGGAGAGTTCTTGGGGTATTTCAAATTCATACACGGCTTGACCAAATTATCGAACAATCTTATGTGGCACGCTATATAGGGTCGACTTTCCTTTCTTTCTCAAATCTCATCCCCCCTTTTATTGGTGACACTTTCACAAATACCCAGTCACCTGTATAGGTTCATAGCATATCTTCCAGTGTTTGAATAGTACGTTCTTCTTGTCCATTTATCTGAGGATGAAAAACCATACTTAAATTCACTTGGGTTCCCAAACTCTTCTGTTTGATATAATAGAAATTGGAATCCCGTGTAATCGCACTACCTCTTCAACATACAACCTTGCATAATCTTCAGTTGTACAAGTGGTCTTGACAGGTAAAACGTGTGCTAACTTGGTAAGCCTGTCAACTATCACCCACATGGAATCAAATTTTTGAAATGTACGAGGCAAACTTGTGATGAAACCCATGTTAATCATATCCCTCTTCCAAACTGGGAGATTCCTACATTGCATATAACTTCCAGATGTCTGGTGCCCTACTTTTTACTTGTTGACAATTCGGACAATGAGTTATAAATTCTGCAATGTTCTTTTCATGTAACCTTACCAATACATCTCTTCCAAACCATGGTACATTTTCGTTTCTCCTGAATGAATAGAATACCGTGAATGGTGTGCTTTAGTCATCATTCATTTCCTTAGCTCATCTATATCCGGTACACAAAATCTACCTTGCCATTGAAGTACTCCCTCTTGCGTAAGCTCAAATACCTTTGTCGAACTTTGTTGTACATTCTTTTTCAACTGAAATAAAATAGGATTTGCATATTGCTTTTCCTTCACCTAAGCTACAAATGAAGAATCTACCACATTTTACACTATAATTTTTTCATCTGGAGTTTCAAGAAGGCGAACCCCAAACAAATAGTGGCCCAATATTTTTAAAGCAAATATCACGACTGCTAACTCAAGATTATGTGTTGGATAATTTCTTCCATGTGGACGCAATTATCTTGAGGCATAGGGTATTACATTATCGTGTTGCATCAATACACATCCTAATCCGACTCCTGAAGTATCACAATACACTGCATACCCTTCTGTGCCTTCTGGAATTACTAATACAGGTGTGGAAGTCGAGTTATCTTTCAGCTCTTGAACACTCTTCTCACATGCATCATTTCACTGAAACTTGGTTGTTCTGTGTGTTAGCTTGTTAAGGGTGCTGAAATGGAAGAAAAATTCTTCAACAAACCTTCTACAATAGCCTACCAACCTAAGAAAACTACAAATCTCTGTAGGCGTCGTAGGTTTTGGCTAATTCTTCGCGGTTTCTATCTTTTTTGTATCCCTTATTCCTTCATCTGATAGCATATGACCCAAGAATGCTACAGATTTTAACCAAAATTCACATTTAGAGAACTTTGCAT
This sequence comes from Capsicum rhomboideum, assembly GCA_031232105.1. Lineage (NCBI taxonomy): Eukaryota > Viridiplantae > Streptophyta > Magnoliopsida > Solanales > Solanaceae > Capsicum > Capsicum rhomboideum. The sequence goes on along the minus strand of CP124716.1, from coordinate 47,896,428 downwards.
ATTTTTTACAGTCACAAAGAATTCGTAATACCTGTAGTAAGTGATTAGCATGGTCCTCTTGTGGTCTTGAATAAACCAGGATGTCATCTATAAACACCGTCATGAATACATCTTAAAATGGCTTAAACACCCTATTCATTAATCCATGAAAACAGCTGGTGCGTTTGGTAGCCCAAATGACATAACTAACATAGTGACCATACCGTGTTCGTAAAGCTATCGTGGGTATATCTCTTTTTTTTTCTAACCCTTACCTGATGATATCCCAACCTCAAGTCAATCTTTAGAAAACATTTGGCACCCTGTAATTAGTAAAAAAAAAATCAGAAATTCTTAGGGGGGATATTTATCCTTAATTGTCACCTTATTCCGTTGCCGATAGTCAATACACATTTTCAATGTGCCATCTCTTTTTTTTTTGTACAATTAACACTGGTGCACCCCAAAGGGATATACTAGGCCTTATGAATCCCCTCCCAGCAAATCTTTTAATTGCTCCGTTACTTCCCGTAATTCTGGTGGGACCATTTTATACGGAGGAATAGAGATAGACTGAGTACCTGGCATTACCTCAATACCAACACTAATTCCCGTCCTAGAGGTAAACCTGGAAAATCTTCAGGAAATACCTCAAGAATTTTCATTTACTACTGGAACTGATTGAAGAGTTGGTATCTTCACATCAGTATCTTTCACTTTTACTACGTGACATATGTATCCCTTTGGGTATCATTTTCTTTGCCTTAAGATGAGAAATAACTTTACCTCTCGGTGCTCCAACATTACTCTTCCATTCAAGGTCATCCTTTTGGGGAAAACAAAAATGTACTTTCTTAGATCGGCAACCTACCATGGCATAACAAGAAGCCAACCAATCCATACCCATGATAAACATCAAAATCTACCATTTCCAGTTCAATAAGATCAACCAGTGTGTCATAACCACAAACAGTTACTATACAATTATGATATACTCTTTTAGCTATAATATATTCACCACTAGTGTAGATACTTCAAATGGCTTATCTAGTAATTCTGGTGTTCTTTCAAAAAAAAAATTAAAAAAAATCGCAATTAGTGGAGTAACATATGATAATGTAGAATATGGGTCAATCAATGCGTATACCTTATGTAAAAATATGAATACTGTACTTGTATCTACATCAGGAGAAGCCTCCGATTCCTGTCGATCCGCTACAGGATAGGCACGGTTCTGGGTTCCACTAGCACCAACTATCCCTTTAGAACCTCTACCATGACCAACAGGTTGTACACCTGACGATGATAATGCAACGACTGATCCCGTAGGTCGTGTCATACTACCCGTAGCCCTCTGTGGGCACTCTCTCATCATGTGCCCTAACTTACTACACCAAAAACAAACATTCATTCCAAACCAGCATTCACCTGATGAAACTTCCTGCAGTGCTGGCACAGCTGATGAAAAGACCTCGATTGGCTCATACTTCCTTGTTCTCGATACCCCACTGTCTGTGAACCTTGAGTCCCACTACTTTGCCCAACTTAACCGCCTCTAAACCCTTAAAATTGAGAAAGAGCACCTGCTGTAGGGTAAGAAAAAGATGGTCCAGGCGGTCTAGGAAAAACCCGAGGTTTAAATTCTCCTTGGGACGCCATAAACTTTCCCATAGGTCTAGCCCTCTTTGACGGCCCTCTTTCAACTTCGTGCGCCATTTTCCTTTGCCTTTGATCCTCCATTTTCTATACAAAGGCTTGTATTCTGGCTATATCCATATCTCTATTCAAAGCAGCAATGGTACAATCCCGGACCAAGTATGGATCCAATCTATCCACATACCGATGAACTCTGTCAGCCATAGTGGCTACTACATTTGGAGCATATCTAGCCAAAGAGTCAAACCGGAGACTGTACTCCCTGATGCTCATATTTTCTTGATGAAGATTTAAAAAATAATCCGCATGAGCCTCTCGGATCTCATATGGGAGATAATGATCAAGGAATGCCGTTTTGAATTCCTCCCAACTAGCTGGAAGCGCACCTATACCCCTAGATCATTTCCAATCTTTGTACCATAATATAGCCTCGCCTTTTAGTCTATATGCTTCAAGTTCCACTATTTCTATACCCGTCACATGCATAACATCTAGAGCCCTTTTGATTTGGTCCACGAAGTCCTGTGGGTCTTCATTCAGATCTAACCCGGTGAACGTGGGAGGGTCTAATTTCAGAAAATCCTATGTCCGTTGACTAGCTGCCCTATCCACACCATCACTACTTGTCATTGGACCTGCTTACCCTTGATTCAGTGCAGCAAATATACAAGCAACTATACGAGTCAACATTTGCACCACATTTCTTAGATTCTGCTCAGTATCATTAACAAGTGGTTCGGCAGGTTCTTCTCTCCTTCTTGGCTCTTCTGGAGCTGGAAAAGTAGAGAAAGCCTGCGTTGCAAACTCAGTTTCAACCCTACCTTGAATAGCTTGGTCAGGTAGTGATTTACTAGTTTCTTCTCTGGCAAGCATGTCTACCTCCTTACCTTTGTCCCTATCTTGACTTGTAATCGGCATTTTACTATACAGAAGAAAACCAATTTCAATGGTCAGTTATGATTCCCCTACATTATTGGCTCTAATGCACGATCCAGGAAATGAAGAAAAGAAACAACTCCTAAATGTCCTGTAGCCTCCTACTTATAAATGTGGCACGCAACACATCCATAAGCAAGACTCTACTCAGACACGACTTTGTAGACACCCTTAGGACGACCTGCTCTGATACAACTTTTGTCACGCCTTGAATTCCAACAGAGCGGACTGGCACCCAAAGTTGTTGAGGCCCGAGAGAACCAATCTTCATTCATGTAAGCTCACGTGCATGTCACTAAATGAACAACACTATATCACATAGATATAAGATGACCATGGCGGAAGTCATGGAAGAACATATGATATATATATGAGGCTTGGCCGTTAGGGCCATTAATTCAAAATGAACATAGATGCTTTCATTTATCTCACCACGTACGTCTACAAAGACTCTAACAGATACATTTACATAATCAACCTAAAGTCGGGACAAGTCCCCGCTTTATACAACGTTTATATAGTACCAAAACCAATATGTACGTATGTGACTCGGAAATCCCCGAACCTAACTGGAGTTCATCAATAATCAGTAGATGATCCGTAGCCTACTGTGGAAGTCTACTATCTCCTGTTCCTGCAGCAAGTAAGGTAAGTCCCCCAAGGGACGTTAGTACGAAGAATGTACTGAGTATGTATGGCCATAAGTAATTTCATAAGATATAAGAACATCAATGAGAGCAAGTACATGTGGGTGGACAATATAGATTAACCGCCGTAACATACATGTGTGGAGGTAGTGTACATTACATTTGTTTCTTTCATTTTCATTCATATCATTGTCACAGTCATTTGTATAACATTGTTCATATAATATCATTCAAATACCTTAATTCATATATATATATATATATATATATATATATTCCTTCAAGTGATACAAGTAATATACTCTCATTCGACTGATACAAGTGATATACTTTCTTTGCTTTTATGTTCATCATTATTACCATTCATCTAGCTGATCAGTGGGCCATAGTACAATCATCCACCTTATTGGTGGTCCATAGTACAATCATCCACCTTATCGGTGGGCCATAACATAATATAACGTATTATATCAACAATCATCGGGATCGTCTCTTTGAGCTACCACCCGGCCTCTAAGAAATACATATATACATTACTTCATTCCTTTACTTGTGTGAGATTGATACATTGGTGGTTGTAACATCATTATTGAAACTTGAGAACGTAATATTGTTGGAACCTTGGAACGTAATATTATTGGAACTTTGGAACAGTGTCCCCAATTATATGACACATGAATAACTATTGGTCAATGAATAAGAAACATGTGAATGACAATATTTGACAACCAAAAATGAGATACCTTTGAACATTTCGGAATGGAACATGTTCAATGTTAATGTGAACAATATGCGCTGCAGAAGGATACAGAAAGAGTAACCTTACATACCTTATCTTCTCAATATGAATACACAGTCCTATATGTGATTACAATAATCCAGCTCCTTCCTTGCGTGTTACTCTACAACACAAGTACATCACGGAGTTCACGTTAACAACTAACTACATTACAAGTGCATAAGACGATAATGAATTACGTGACTGCCATATAACGTCATTTCACCCTTCACAATACAATAAACTGCATCACCATACCAATCAACACCCCAACATGTCACACATTAACCAATACATCATAAACCAATAGTATTTCACACAAAGTTTATACCTTACACTTCCCTTTCACTACAATGTCGCATTTACCTCACTACGTCAAGTAAACACCTTTCACTACCACACATTAAAGACAATACATAATTGATACCATTCTAAATACCTCTGGGCTACTCCAAAACTACATTTTTCTTTCAATACGCCATCGGTTCCATGTACAATTTCACAACAACAATTCCAAATGTTACACCCAAAGAGAAAGAAAGTTAAGGAAATAATAACATCTTACATGTTGATATTTAATCCACCAAATTCACTTCCTTCAAGACCACACATCCACTTCCAAGTTTACAAGGCAAAACCCTTTACCGATTAAGCAAACATAGACTGTTTCACACATAGTGAACTTCTCAAAGCTTTGTCAACATAACCAACATGATCTACACAATATATAATGCATATAATATATTAAACCATAATATTACACACTTACCCAGGCTTGAAAAGTGATGATCTTGTCCAAAGAGATGGTTGCCATAGGGTTTGAGAGTAGAGAGAAAATATCTTTTTTGTAGAAAAGTCTAGAATATGGCATGTGTGTTTCATTGAATAAAATCTGATTTTTTTTGGCCTTTTATAGTCCCTCATTTCATCCTTATCCAAATATTTAATTGTGTTTACTTGGTCAAATTTTAAGAATGGGTCATTGCCAACTTTGGGGCATGTCTTTTGCATCATTTTGGGCCTCAATTGAGCCCAATGGCACATGACTAATTCAGCCCACCACATTTTATGTAGAATACCTCAAAAATCTCATGTTTAAATAATTCCATAAGTGTTACGATAATTAACTAGGGTCGGAAATGTATGGGGTATTACAACGAGGGTACCTTTAAGGCTATCCTTTTGAGAATTGTGTCAACTATTCGTGCCTAGAAACTAGTAAAAAAGGGGTGTTGGACATTTTTAGCCCACCTTCGGGAAGAAAATTCTGTAGTTTCTCCTATAGCTTCGATTCCAGTTGTGTGTGAATTCTTAGAGGTGTTTCCTGACCTTCGTGGTATGCATCCGAAATGTGAAGTTGACTTCTATATAGACTTAGATCCAGGAATTCAACCCATCTATAGCCCTCCTTATGGTATGGCACCAGCAGAGTTAAGGGAATTGACTTCCTAGTTAAAAGAATTGTTAGAGAAGGGACTTATTCGCCCAAGTGTTTCTCCTTAGGATACTCTCATTCTTTTGGTGAAAAAGAAGGATAGTAGTATGAGGATATGCATAGATTACCGTTACTTGAATAAGGTAACCATTCGTAACAAGTATCCCCTGCCTAGAATAGATGACCTATTTGACCAGTTCCAAGGAGCTGTAGTATTCTCAAATATTGATTTGAGGTCAGGTTATCATCAGCTCAAAATTAGGGTGGAGGACGTCCCAAAGACTACTTTCCAAACTCGTTATGGGAACTTCAAGTTTCTAGTCATGTCCCCCAGCTGCTTTTATGAGTCTGATGAACGGGGGTTTAAAGTCATTTTGGGATTATTTCGTCATTGTCTTTATCGACAACATTCTGATTTACTCCAAGAGTGAAGAAGAGCATGCAACTCACTTGCATATAGTATTGGGGTTGCTTAAGAAAAAGCAACTATATGCTAAATATTCTAAGTATGAGTTCTGGTTATCTTCACTGTCTTTCCTGGGGCACATGGTATCTAAGGAAGGGGTTATGGTAGACCCAGAAGAAGTTGAAGCTATTAAGAATTGGTCTAGATCGATAAATATGATAGAAATTCATAGCTTTGTGGGCTTGTCCAGTTATTATCGTCAATTTCAAGGGATTTGCTTCCATTGCTAAGCACATGACCAACCTAACTCAGAAAGAAGTTCCATTTGTGTGGAATGATTGATAACGCTCAAATACACTCTATGAATTGAATGTAAGCAGTCGTTAGAAATACTGTTACCCAACTTAGGAGTCGGGGTCGAATCAATAGGGAATGAGAGCAATAACTTCACTCTCAAATGCCACAATCAACTACAATTGACATGCAATGCTAAGAATTTAAACTATAAAGTAAAATGGGGGCTTTTGTTTTGAACAATTTCGTATCAAGTTAACAGATTCAATCGCAAGTTTGTCAAATTGAACATGGTAAAATTGTAATAAATTATTTAAAACACTTGGGGTAATGCCTTCTTCAGAATGATTATATACATGGGTGAGTGAACATACACCTAAGATTCGATAGCTAGTTATGATTAGGCATGGCTTTAGGTATGGGGAGTGATCTCCCAATCCACAACCAAATTTCACATGGGTTTCTTCAGAAAACCCAAGTGTCTGCACTACTAAACAACCAATAGCCTCAAGATGGGTGATCTATTCATAGCATCACCACTTAAATGAGTGTGACTCAAGTGTTGTTAGATAAATCTCATCACTCTTATATTCTCTTTCAAACAATACAAGAGAGCTAAGCATAAACCGAGTTGCAACCTCAAACTATAAATTAAAACATAAAGATTTAGCTAAAATATAGCATGCAATCTAATACGAAGGTAAATAATCTCTACCCACACAACAATCAATACTAAATAATACATAACCCCAAGTTTGGGAAATTATCTACTCATAATATAAGAAGAAGAAAATATACCAAATTCTTTTTCCAATTTTGTCATAGAACTCAAATGATTCACAATAAATATCCAAATTCCTAGCTAAAAGTAGTTAATCCCACAACTAGGGTTTGATTATAAGCTTAAGAATCATAAAATTGACAAAAGATAGGGTTTCCAATGGCCAAAAAGGTTAAATAGCATCTAGAAAAATAGGCTACCTAATTATAGAAATACCACCGCTTGGTAATTCGGCTAAGCATAGTCCATCGCCGATCAAGTCGGCGCTGCACCTAATTGCTCGTGGCTCTTCGATTCATCAATATGACAAGCCCCATGGGTGAGCTTCTATAACTTCTGGTGTTGCAGAGTGTAGTTTGCCAATTTCATCAGCGATGCGCTGAAATATTGATGTGTCACAATTTTGTCCGACTCTTGTCATGGATTAAACTATTATAATTGGCAATGGAGATGTCTCGTCGGTAATCCTCAGACTACTTCGACGATGCAACAAAGTGCCCTTTCTATGCCCTTATTCAATTTTTGCTTCAATCATCCATCTTTTTGCCTCGTTTTGCTCCTTTTTTGCTATTTTGATCACTTCTCGGCCTTTACCCTGAAATTAAATCGAAACAACATTAAAATGCATTCAATTTAGCATTGAGGACATGTTTTCTCCTTATTTTAAGGGTAAATGAGTAGCAACTTGCCGACTCATTAACACCCCCAACTTAAATCTTTGCTCATCCTTGAGTAAATCAATGCACACACAACAAAATCATCAATGCCTTCAAATAGTACAACTTGAGAGCTTAGACACATCCTTATTTTGTGAAAACACCTTGACCTCATGATTTTGAAAACAAAGGCTCAATTTTTGCCTATCAAGCTCTCAACTTGTCAACAACAAGCATCAAACGTTGGCTAAATGTTACCAAGCCAAACACATGCTCAAAGACTTCAACCGATAATGAAGAATACTCAAGAATAGCAATTAATTTCCCTCACACAAAGAAGTCCCTTCCATCAAGACATGATTATTAAGAATTTTTAGGGACTAACATGAACCAATCACTCTCCAAAAGATGATCAAGGACACGAGTGCCACACCATAGGCTTGCCCATAAGCTCCACTTCATAACATTCACGCATGCTACTTCGAAGATCGCCTAGGTCTTAGCTCGGCTTGTAGTGTAGGCTATGGGTAAGGTAGGGAAAGTTAAAGTTATAGTGACTCTACCTTATCAAAGCGCCTAGAGAGACCTATACTTAACCAATTTTCCCACGGTTTGCTCTTTGGATCACTTCATGAACCAATTTTTTTTCAAGCTATTTTCCTCTTCCTATGCTTTCAAACTTTAAAAAAAATTACATATTTACAACTAGAATAAACTACAACTCTTTTTGATTGTTTTTGACCATTTTTCTCTCCCTTTTATATATATATATATATATATATATATATATATATATATCTACCATGGATACAAGGATAATTGGTAGAGGAATTTAATGGCCCCCGCAATTATGAACTACCAAAGATATGCCAATTCTGAGATCTCCTCCAACCCAACTTAGGATTTTTGCCTAAGTTGGTCTTTAACTTCATTTAGAAACTTCAAGAAGGTTTGGTTCAAGAGAGAGGTATGAGGAAAAAGGGTTGCGGCTTGTAACAAGGTTATTCAAGAAAGTGGGTTTCAAGGCTCAAATAAGGGACAAAGTTGGTCATTCAACTCACCAAGGGGTGGCTCATTTTTGGTCAAGATAGTGGTTTGCTCTCGATCAATGGCATAGGTTTATATCTCCAATATCACACACTCTTTGCTTAAGAAGTAGAGCAACCGGGCAAGTTCTAGGTGGACTCGATGCACAAGATCAAATCGAAGTCTCTCCAACACATGGCACTCAATCGTATACTTAAAGTTCTCTTCCTCAACATATAGAGGAAGGTATTCAAATAGCCAAAATGAGATACGAGTTTTCACAAAAATGAGAGCCTAATTAGCTTAACCAAACCAATGGAAATTTTTAAAGATGGGCACATCTTTGAAAAATAGACATACATCATAATGAATAATAAATTCAAGATTCACGCATGTGAGAAACTACCCAAGTGTACCATTTGAGTCAAAGTGTTCAATTGCTAGTACACTCTCCTCTTGGAAACGCATATCAAAATGTATTTTATTTGCAATGGAAATAACAACTACTAAGTTAAAAATCAAAATAAAGAAATGAAAATCACACATCACACACTAAATGAAATCTAAAGCACCAAATATCAAAATGTTACAACCCGAATAAAAATTATCCAAATATCAAATCCACACACCAACACCAAAACAAAACAAAGTATCAGAATCTCAAAATATTATAGATCCAAATGAAATAAATAACACCCCACCCCCAACTCAAAAGTATGTATTGTCCTCAATGCAATAGGACTAATAAAAGTAGAAGGCGTATGAGAGTAAGGGTCCCCCTGAACAAGGCTAAGCCTATGGCAATGACTGACTCGTATGGAAGGCCTCTGTTTGGGCATCAGTGCCTGGCTCAGCTCCAGGAATGGTCTATGTGGAAGGATCTGGTACAGGGTTCTAGCTCTCTAATGCAGTAGCTAAATTGGAAGTCCCAACTTGTGTAGTCTCACTAACAGACCTCTCCAATACGATAGCAAGTATAGTTTCCTCAGTCTACTGCCTATCAGTCTGCTCATCATCAAACTGTATCCTAACCTGGCCTTGATCCTCAACAAAGCCCTCAATCTCAACATTGTCAATCACATCATCCAAAGCATGGTCAGACTCATCTACCCCCTCCTCCTCAATCACTGGACCACTCTCACGAATAGGTATAGGATCTGGGCTAGTGTCTGAGATAAAACTCCCCAGAGACATGTCACATCAGGGAACTAGAGCTCATCTACATACTTCCAAAGAGAAGCTATCTCATACTACATCCTAGTCACTACTTTGGGGGGAACAGGCTGTTGAGAAGCTCTCAACTCATTAAACTACTTCCCATAATGCTTCAAAGTAGCACGAAAACCCCATATTTCCTCATGTATCGGCTCTATAGTGACTTTCAAAGCACTAGCAATCATGCCCAGTATCTCCTTCTCAAGTCTAGCTGAGCTAGTATCTCCTGAATAGGCCATCTTCCCTATTCAAACAATGTCAGCCTGAGTCAATGGGGATCTCGAGGAACCTGAAGTAGTGGAAGGCTGAAGACTGGGGCTACTTGGTCTAGGTAGCTATTAAGATATGCCAGGAGATGGGGATTTTGGGGTAGGAGTAGGAGTGGGAATGGACTCAGAAGGAGTAGTGTCTAATATAGTAATAGGAGTGGGCTAGTTGTCACCACTATCAAAAAGACCCATATTAATTATCGGGGAACCTTCCTCCCGGGCTTTCTTCTTTCTCACCTCCTCAACTAACTCAATCCTAGTAATCTCAATCATCGAGACAAGGGTATACTCAAAATCCTTCTTCTTACTAAAAGGAACCTTCGTACATTGATATAATTTCATAATCAAACAAAGCAAAGCATGGGAGTTTTTCTTTTGCTCGGCTCGGTTAGCAATATCTGAGACTGTGAGCGATCCCAAACTCAAAGCCTCCTTTGAAATGATTGAGATGACAAGTAGCTCGTGGGGACTCACTAGAATAGATTGGTTTTAGGATGGTAACAAGTTGCTGCAAACGAAGCTCAACCAATACCGAGCTTCTACGTGAATGTCAGCCTTTTGGATTTGAATTGTTGGCGCAAGCCACTTGGGCATGACATCAGTTATCAACGGGGCTAACCAAGCCCGCACATCCTCCACTGGGTCCTTCAGTCGTGTATTAAAGTAGTGCTTTCTAATCTTTGTACACTATAAGACCTCATTTATCACATTTCCATCACACACCACATCAACCCCTCTCAATCTAACATCTCTCATCTCTTGAGGACCCCTCTTTTTCATCTCCGGTAATAGTTTCCCATAGGCCTCATAAATCTCTAACCCTATTCTCAAAATAAGGTTTAAGGGGTTTAGTGAATACCTAAAATTGATGCTAGTGTAGTGCCCAAAGGACCTGAGGATGCTGGCCCTCTAAACCATGCAAGCTAAAATACTGCTCCCCCATGATAGTACATTGGTGCAGCACTGTTGTTCAACCCTCTTTATCTTCACCGGAGATACCTCAGGGGTGCGGAGAGGATCATCTATAGGTGTAGTCTTCCCTTCCTCTGAGGAATCCAGATTGCAACCTCAGTGTTGGAGCTGTGTTCTGAGCTCTCTTTCTCAACTACTAGGTTTTAGACTCTCCCTCATCTGCTCTCATCTATTTATAGACCTTTTCGAGCCTTTTGCCCTCTCAAATTACGACCCTCTTGGCAATTTTTAAGGTGGGAGGAGAGGTTTTGGCTTGCTTCTTAGACAAGTGCTTTATACGTGGCATACCTGCACATAAGAGTAGCAATGGGCTTGGCCAATGTTAGCAAAACAAATTAAGTAAAATTTCCAAACATGCATCACCGAATGATTTGATGCATCACCAAGAAAAACAGTGATGCGAATTTACATTCCCAAAATACATAAAAGTAAGTTGCTCTGATCAGCAAAGGAAAGTAATATTTTGGTGATACACCGAGGGATTCGGTGATACTACCAGATAATTATCGAATTACGTCGGCATCGTTGAATTACACCTAAATTGGCCAACCATTGTTATGACATTCGGCGATAGAGGGAGTACTTTGGAAATGCACATAACAATTTGGCGCATCGTCGAGATTCTCAATCGGTCGCCAAATATCATCATCCCCAAATCTCAAAATGGAAATTTCGAGGCTCTTCAATGGCGATTTCCATCTCAATGTGCCATGGATACTCAGACTTTCCCAAGGTTCATTATTTAAACAATAATTCAACAATTTTTCCCTTAAGAACGACGTCACCCAATATATCATTGGGCAAAATCAATCGATTTAGAACCAACCCACAATAATTTAAATCATTCATCACAACCCCAAGCATAAACATTCAAAACCAGGCTATCAAACTGACATCTTTAACAATTAAGGAACCAAATTCAACAATCCTCAGTCTAAACTAATCACTATTCAAATTTCCAAGAACGACATTCTTTGACATTATATCCTACATTAACACTCAAGTAATTTCAACACAAAATAACAATTTGAAACATTTAATTTATTACCAATTTCAATTCAAAGTGTAAAATGAAATCTAACCTTTAAAGCTTATGTAGAATTTGTCGAAGAAGACAATGAACCCCAACCCAAAGTGCGTGTGTGGTGTTGGTGCAACAATTCAAAGAAGAGGGAAGAAATTTATGTGTGATTATACTAGTGCAAAAGCTTATTGAAGTGAGAGAGTTAATAGAAAGAGGGAAGTAGGGAAGTCAATAGGTTTTGAATAATTACCAAGGGTCAAAAGATAATGTAAATACAAAGGTTAAGAAATTCAAACCGTCACTTTAAAAACCCAACCAAATCGGCTTCACTTTTCCAGCGCAAACCGTATTGGTGATATGCCGACTTGGAGTGCAATCTCCAAGTGTGATAGTTTAATGGACCTTAGGTTCTCATTCGGCGGAGTGAATCAGTCATAGATTTTATGTTGCTAAACACGTCGGTCATACACCAATTTTTACTTACCATCGCCAATTGTAATAGTTTGTTTGAAGTTGGGAAACCCCTTCGATGCATTTGCTCTGTGTATCGCCAAAGCTTCATTGCTAGAGCTTGGCACACGATTTCCTAACTTTTCCTTCTCTGACTTGGTTCATATCATATTCCCCACTTTTAAACTCCATCCTTCCCCTACACAAGTCAACAAACGTTATCTAAAATAGCAAAACCTAAACTTAGGTTTTCTTCCAAGAAGCGCCTTAGTTATCGTTATGGCAAGACGTTGTCCTTCACTCATCACACATCATCAAGGTAGATCACCTCCAAGAAATCCACCTTTGGGAGAAATCTATGGTGATGTTTAACTCATTGTCTATTCATTGTAAATAGAGATCCCGTGTCATTTTCCAATTCGACAGCTCCACTAGGGAAACATTACACCACCTTAAAGGGGCCCGACCACCTTGTTTTGAGTTTACCCATAAACAACTTATATCTCAAGTTGAAAAATAGGATGTCATCACCTTTCTTGAACTCTCTTTTTAGAATCTTAGCATCATGCCATCTCTTTATACGTTCCTTGTAAAGAGTTGAGATTTTGTAAGCCCTCAAACGAAATTCATCAAGTCTACTCTCGACTTAGAGGCATCCTCTCAATTCATATTCAATCTCCACAAGGCCCACAACTCTTTTTGTTCCCACTCAACGGGAAGATGGCAATTTTTTCCAAACACCAATTGATATGGAGACATGCCAATGGGAGTTTTAAATACGGTTCTATAGTCCCAAAAAGAATCATCAATTTTCCATGCCCAATCCATTCTACTAGAATTCACGATTTTTTTAAAAATCTCCTTTATATCTCAATTATACACTTACGCCACCCCATTGGCTTGAGGGTGATATGGAGAAGCCATTTTATGCTTGACTTCATATCTAGTAAGCAAGGACCCAAATGATTGGTTGCAAAAATGAGAACCTCCATTACTTAAAATAGCATGAGGTGTCCCAAACCAAGTAAAGATGCATCTCTTTAAGAATTGAGTAACACTCTTAGCTTTATTGTTCAGCAATGCAATAGCTTTAACCCACTTAGAAACATAATCAACCACCACTAAGATGTTACGGTTCCCATATGAACTCACAAAGGGTCCCATATGGTCCAACCCCTATGCATTAAATAATTCTACATCTACGCTTGGTTGCAAGGGCATTTCATGTTTCTTTGAGATCTCGCCTTGCCTTTGGCATTGCTTACACTCCGGTACCAATTTATGTGCATCACGATACAAAGTCGGCTAGTAAAATCCACTTTGGAGAACCTTTGTTGTTGTATGCACACCACCATGATGGCCACCAATCGGTGATGAATGACATTTCTCAAGAATAGATTTCATCTCCCCCTCCATAACATGACGACGAACCACTCCATCCACATACTCTCAAAAGAGATAGGGTTCATCCCAATAATATCTTTTCACATTACGGAGGAACTTTTTCTTTTGGCCATAATTCAAGTCATCGGGTAGTGCTCCACACACTATATAGTTTGCAAAATCCACGTACCAAGACACTGACTCCCCCAAAAGAGTCTTGACAAGATCATCAGAAAACTCATCATTGATCTCCAATTCCTTTATTCTCACATTATTAGATTCAAAATGAGACAAGTGTTCCTCTACTTGGTTCTCATATCCCTTGTGGTTTTTAACTCCAAAGTCCAATTCTTGCAATAGCAAAATCCACCTTATCAACCTTGGCTTGGCTTCCTTCTTTGCCATTAAATACCACAAGGCAGCATGATCGGTGTGTACAACAATCTTTGTACCTAATAAGTAAGCATGAAACTTTTCAAACCCAAAAACTATCACTAGCAATTCTTTCTTCGTAACCGTATAGTTCTTTTGTGCATCGCTTAATGATTTACTAGCATAGTAGATAGGATAAAAGCACCGCACCTAATGCAAACCCACTTGCATCACACATGATCTCAAAGGGTTATGACCAATTAGGTGCTACAATAATTAGGGCCAAGACAAGCTTCTCTTTGAGGAAATTGAATGCTCTCACACACTCACCATCAAACTCAAATTTTGATTCCTTCTCGAGAAGATTGCACATAAGGTGAGCAATTTTAGAAAAGTCTTTAATGAACATCCTATAAAAACTTGCATGGCCAAGGAAACTTCTTACACCCTTGATAGATATAGGAGGAGGTAACTTGGAGATAGCCTCCACCTTTGCTTGATCAACTTGAATCCCTTGGCTTGAGATCTTATGTACGAGAATTATACTTTTCTTTACCATAAAATGACATTTCTCCCAATTGAACACGAGATTGGTTGTCATATACTTCTCAAGCAATTTCTCTAAATGTTCAAGGCAAACCTCGAATGTATAACCGACAACCAATAAATCATCCATAAATACTTCCATTGAGTCTTCCACCATGTTCGAAAGATAGAATGCATACCCATTGGAAAGTCGTGGGTATATTGCATAGCCTGAATGGCATGTGCTTGAAGGCGAAAGTCCCATAGGGGCATGTAAATATAGTTTTCTCTTAATCTTCGGGTGCAATACAAATTTGATTATAGCCAGAATACCCATCAAAAAAATAATACCCACACCTGGCCAACCGATTTAGTATTTGGCCCATGAATGGCATAGGAAAGTGATCTTTTTCGATCCAAGAATTCAATTTTCGGTAATCCATACACACCTTCCAACCCATGAACAGAAGGATGGGTACAAGATCATTGTTCTAGTTTGGGACCACTATAATACCACCCTTCTTAGTCGTACATTAAACCAGACTCACCCATGTGCTATTCGAGATTGGGTAAGTAACACCCGCATCTAGCCACTTGATTATTTCCTTCTTAACCACCTCTTGCGTTGGTGGGTTTAGCCTCCATTGGTTTTCCATACTTGGCACATAATAAACTTCTAATTTTATTTTGGGGGTGCAAATATTGGGACCAATCCTGATGATATCCACTAAGGTCCAACTTATGGCCCGAAATATACCTCCTCATAATTGTTTTAATAGCCTTCACTTGCCAAGGCAAAAGATCCTCTGCAATAATGATAGGAAAAGTATTATCTTCACCCAAAAATATATACCAAAAATGAGAATGCAATGGCTTAAGTTCTAGTTGAGGGGGTTCAATAATTGAGGGCTTGGCGGGAGGAGTTTCTCGATTTTTCAAGTAAAGGTCTAATTTGTATAGATTCTTAGTATATGTACCAAGACCCATCAATGATGCAACCACCTCATAATATTCCTCAATTTCCTCCTTCCTAATATTCCACAAGACACCTACTAATGGGTCACTCACGAAATCAACCTCCATAGCATTAGCCACTTCATCATCAATCACATCGATTATGGAGATAACTTTCAAATCCATAGGTTGCTTCAAGTACCTGCACACATTGAATGATACTTCTTCATAGTTTACCCAAAACTTAATTTCTCCACACTCAACAACGCCTTTTCGATATCTAAGAATGGCCTACAAAGAAAAATAGGGACCTCATGGTCAATTTTGTAATCCAAGATCACAAAATTGGATAGGAAAATAAAATGGTCCACTTTCACAAGTACATCATATAAAACATCCACAGGCTTGTTTATAGAATGAGCCACTATTAAGAGTCTCATAGTAGTGGGCTTGGGGGAACCCAAACCTAACTTTCTAAACACGGCAAATGGCATCAAAAGGATACTTGCACCAAGATCACATAATACTTTTACAAACTTGTACACTCCAATGGTGCATGGGATAGAGAATGCACCTTGATCTTCTTTCTTAACGACCATGGTGCTAGTCATTATTAACCTACAATTGTGTGTCACTTTAATTGTTTTGAAGTCCATGACCCATTTCTTTACCACTAGGTCCTTCATAAATTTAGCATACCCAGATATTTCTTGTAATGCTTCCAACAATGGTATACTCACTGATAAGTTGCTAAACTTCAAAAGGAACTTCTTAAACTTTGAGTCATACTCCTTCTTCTTGAGCCTTTTTGGAAATTAAGGAGAGATTTTGACTTGCATCTTTGAGACAACCGGGTGTTCCTTCGATTTTGAAACATCACCATCAAATGCTTGTGGTGATTTTTCACTTTCAACATTCTCCTCCACTACTTTTGGCTTCTCAATACTTGGCTCATTTGGAATAGTGACTTCTTCATTTGATTTATAAAGCCACTTTCTCTTTCTACTAGCTTGTTCATCAATTCCCTCTCATTAGGGTCTTCATCAAGACTCGCTACATTATTACCAAGAGTTCTACCGCTCCCCAACAACGGTGCCATTTTTTATTACGCTCAAATACACTCTAAGAATTGAATGTATGTGGTCATTAGCAATACTTTTCCCAACTTAGGAGTAAAGGTTGAATCCATAAGGAATGAGAGCAATAGCTTCACTATAAAGTGTCACAAGAAACTATAAGTTGGCACGCAATGCTACGAATTTAAACTATAAAGTAAAATGGGAGGTTTTGTTTCAAACAATTTTGTATCAAGTTAACAGATTCAATCGCAAGTTTGTTAAACTGAACGTGGTAAGATTGTAATCAATAAGTTAAAGCACTTGGGTTTATCCTTCTTGAAAATAATTATATGCGTGGATGAGTGAACATACACCTTTTTGCTTCTTTTCGCTCTTTTTTGCTATTTTGATCACTTCTCAGCCTTTACCCAAAAATCAAACTAGAACAACATTAAAATGCATTCAATTTAGCATTAAGGACATATTTTCTCCCTCTTTTTAGGGCAAATGAGTCACAACTTGCCGACTCATCAATGACAAGTGTGAGGAGAGCTTCCAAAAGCTTAAAACTTTGATAACCTCGACCCCAATTCTCACCTTACCTAGTGAAGGTAAGGATTTCATTGTATATTGTGATGCCTCATGGTTGGGTTTAGGTGTTGTATTGATGAAAGACCAGAACATGATTGTTTATCTTTGAGGCAACTGAATCCTTATGAGAAAAACTATCCCACACATGACTTAGAATTGGCGGTCGTGGTGTTTGCTTTGAAGATTTAGAGACACTACCTCTATGCGATGATGTGTGAAGTGTTTACAGACCATCATAGATTTCAACATGCGTTCACTCGGAGAGACCTGAATCTGAGGCAGAGAAGATGGATGGAATTTATCAAAGATTATAACATCTTAATCCTATATCATCTGGGCAAGGCCTATGTCGTGGAAGATACATTGGGTTGGAGGCCAGTAAGAATGGGAAGTTTAGCATGGTTGTAGGTGTCAAGGCACCTATTGGCGAGAGAGGTACAGTCTTTAGCTAATGATTTCCTGGGATTGCAGGTGACTAGCGAGGGAGGAGTATTAGCTCATGTAGAAGTTAGGCCCACATTCTTTGACCAAATCAAAATCAGAAAATTCAAAGATAAGAACCTGAGAAACCTTAGAGAAAAAGTGTTGCAGGTTGAAGCTAGAGAGGTCGTCCTTAATGATGAAGGAGTTTTGAGGTTTTGGGGGAACTTGTGTGTGCCTCGTATGGGTAATTTCATTTATACTATTCTTGCAGAGGCTCACAACTCTAAGTACTCTTTACACCCCGGGTGCAAACAAGATGTATAGAGACTTGAGACAACATTATTGGTGGCGAAGGATGAAATGTGATATTATAGATTTTGTGACTAAATGTCAAAATTATCAATAGGTTAAGTATGATCATCAAAAACCTGGTGTCACCTTTCAAAGCATGCCTATTATGGAATGGAAGTGGGAACGAATAACCATGGATTTAGTGGTTGGCCTTCCTAAGACCTTGAGGAAGTGTGACTCTATATGGGTTATTGTTGATCAATTGACCAAATTGGATCATTTTATAATGTGAGGGATGTAAAGTTTGAACACGGAGAGAAAGTAATCTTGAAAGAGTTACCCATAAATGGTGTCATGGATTTTGGCAAGAAGGGCAAATCGAGTCCAAGGTACATCGGACCGTTTGAGGTTTTGAAAGGAATAAGGTCAGTAGCTTATAAGCTAGCCTTGCCTTCTAGTATGTATAGGGTTCACCTAGTATTTCACATATCCATGTTAAAAAAGTACCACAGAGATGGGAATTACATCATTCATTGGGACCCCGAGTTATTTGATAAAGAGTTATCTTACGAAGAGGAACCATTTTTTATATCAAATAGAGATATGAGGAAATTAATAACTAGAGTCATTCCTTCTGTAAAGGTTCAATAGATAAATCTTCTAGTTGAAAAAGAAACTTGGGATATAGAGGAGGATATGCGCAAGTGATACCCGCACTTATTCATAGACTCAGGTATATACTCTTGCTTAACTATGTCATTTCGCGCTAGTTGTAGTTCAAGAACAAACAAATAGTAAATTGGTATATAATATAACAATCCAAATCATCGTTACGCTAAAATAAAGAGTAAAATCCTCGCCAATTTTCCCTCAGAAAAGTTTTAAGCAATTCAGGGATGGCCTAGTATTAGGCAATTTTTTAGAGTGTGCTAATCTAAGGAAATATGATATTAATGAGAGCATTATTGGGGGAGTTTGACTTAATTTATATATAGATGATGAATTTAGGAAACCGTAGAAACTTCCAGTACATAAAATAGATTTATAGAACTCCGATTATAGAGTTTACCGCGAAAGGGTTGGTTTGTGATGTCGTATTTGAGAGGTGTGTTGTAAAATAGACCCATTTTGGGAGAGGCCCCATGATTCTTCCTTGGTACTGCTACAGTAAAAAAAGAAGTTTTGCAGTGGTTCCACTACAGTAGTAGCCTTAGTTTTATCGCGAACCACTACAGTGGTAGCTTTACCGCTGCAGCGGTAAAATGCAGTATTTTTACAGTTTTAAACTTAGAAAAACTTTTCCATTCCATTTTTTGGAAAAATGAACCAAGGATCTGGGGAAGATGATTTTCAAAAATTTTCTAGAGTTTTCACCTTTGGAGGTAAGACTCCTTAACATTCTAAACTTGAATTACTTTTAGAATTGTTAGAAATCGCTAGAATCATGTTTATGGTAGAAATTGAGATTTATCCCTAATTAATGAACTGAACACAAGTTGATTGTAATAGGTGTAAAATCAGTTTTTAATGATCTAGGTTGTTAGAAAATACTATTTGTATGTAGAATTATAGTTGTTTATGCTAAATGAAGTAGAATTCATGGGCTTTAAAGGGTAGAAAACCCTAAGATGATGAACTATGGCAGATTTATGAAATAAGTTGTTAATTATTGATCCCTAGTGGTTAAAAAAGATGAAATGATTGAATTGGGTATGTAAACTTGTTGTTATAGATCAAGAATAAAGTGAAAGAAAAAGGAATGGCCAGATTGTGGCCTAAGGGTGATTTCGAGCAAGGAATTCAGGGAGGTTACGATTTAACTTAGCATTCAAACTTGCTTGACAATGTGCTTATATGTAAGTTGAATATTTTTGATTGCTTTCGAGCACTACTTGTGATTATTGACTGCATTGCATATTCATTCATGTAGATGATGATGATATTGATGTTGAGAAGATTAGTTGTTGATGATATTGATCATGTTGATGATGATATTGATAGTGAAATTGATGATAATGTTTGATGATTGTGATAATGATATTGAGATCATTAGAGTTGACAGGTGTTGATGTTATTAAGAAGAGAAAGAGATGATACGCATATCTTGCATACATACATTCATAATATACATTGGATGTTCAGTTGTGATTATATGTGGTGATGCAACTTATTGATGAAAATAGAAAAGTGTAATATATATAATTATGAGCTTGTATCCCCTCTTAAAATGAAGTGTTATAAATATGTTTGGTTGTCTCTGGTTACAAGTTCTTTAATGATTGTTGTTATATGTATTTGGTTTACTTATTTTTATGGTGTCGAGTTGAATCAACATATGATGCCTACCAGTATTTGTTGATGTACTTATGCTACCTGTGCTCCTCTTTTTTTTTGAGTGCAGAGCATGTTCCGGCATTTAATACAAGACTTCGACTTTAGCCTGCAGTTCCATACTCCAGTTCAAGGGTGAGCACCATGATCAGGCAGCCATTGAATGAACTTACTTTTGTTCATGTCTTTTGTTTTTAGACTAAGACATTGTCATACTTCTTTGATATTGTTGGATAATCATTTAGTTATAGATTTTTGAATATTCTTAGTTGTTCTTATACGATGCCTTCAGGTCCTGGGGATGTAATAAATAGAGGATTACACATTCTATTCTTGTATTGACGATTGTTAGGGTTGCCAGTTTTATTTTCCTTAATGAAAAATTGATTTAGTATTTATTAATATTAAAGTTGGTGAAATGTGAATTGTGGACTCTTAAGTTGGTTAGTGAGGGTTGTTTTAAATGGTTCTCCTGCCATAGTTTTAGGGTGGGTGCCAATCATGACTATTTGGGCCGTGACAATACGTAGGCACCACACCGGCTTAGTCATATTCCCCATAAGATTTCTATTTCCCTTTATGGTGGAAACTGGGGTAGAATTATTGAGAGGATCTCAAATATTCACCATAAGTGGATTTTCTCCTAAGTCAGAATTGGAGATGACATTGAAGCATGCAACTAGGGCAGAATTTTTTAGAAGATCTCCAAAAATTCACAAAATATGACATTTTCTACAAGGCTGAGCACTAGACTTTGTTGAAGATTGAAACCGGGGCAGAATTTTATAGGAGATCCTAAAAATTCCATCTTAAGCTACGTCAAAAGGGCTCAAGGGTTTTGCATTATAGACTCGGGAAAATTTTTTGAGGAAGGTCCTTAAAAATTCCACTAAAGATGTATTTCAAGATCAGACAAGTTTATAAGTCAGAACATCGGGAAAGAAAAGAAAAGCCAACACGAATCAGTCTCTCAAAACTAAGAATTTTTCTTTGGATGCAGGAATAGTGAAGTCACAAAGTTGACAACTTTGAGACCATCAAACATGATAAAGGGCATAACCAGACCCATCGTGGCCCTGACATAATGATCCAGACAACTTCTCTACTCACTTTATCTCTTGATTTATTTCTTTTACTTTATTATGATTTCTAACACTTCCTCTAAATTTTGTAGGGATATGATCGGGCATAATGACTAAGTTATGGAGATATTATCCAGACCACTATCTCCAAGTCATCCTTAGTCAAATAAATTTACCTTCAATGTTATCTTTTATTATACTCTTTGCTTAATTGCAACAAAATTATTATGTTATTAATAATTGCATTTGATCTATGCAAGTGACTTTATGCAAGACCACCTCCAAGAAATAATGCAAATTCTAATGGATCCTCTCAAAGTATGAGGACTCAATCTAGAAGATCAGGATATGCATAAGTCCATTTAAGGATTCTCGATCCAAAGGATCAAGTTCAACAAATTGACTTCAACCTTTTCTTATTTATTGATGAATCTAATCTTTCATCTTTTTGATCAAATCTTACGTTCTTTGACTATTCTATCAGTTTCTGGCCCAAACTACATCTGACCTGATTCTTGTTCTAGGAATATACCTAGGCAATCCTACATAAATATTTAGTCTTCCTACTATTTCAAATGCCAGAACCTCAGAGGAAACTGAGGCATGTCTTTGACGCATTTTGTTAGTTCGATATATCGATCTTGTTATTTAAAAAACTCATAAAATTTTGTGGGTGTTGGAATGAAAAGTTCATCAATGAAAACCAAGGACATCAAGCGACAAGTTCATTTGTTGGCACAATCAGGATGACCAAACTACAATTGTACTTTCTATCTTTGATATTTGTTTTGCTTATTAAAAACTCTTCAAATTGGCATTGAGGACATGTTTTCTCTCTATTTTTAGGTCAAATGAGTCATAATTTGCCAACTCATCAACACCCCCAACTTAAACCTTTGCTCGTCCTCGATTAAATCAATACATATACAATAAAATCTCTAATGCCTACAAATGGTACAACTTGGGAGCTTAGACCCACACTTATTTTTGTGAAAAAACCTTGCCCTTATGATTATGAAAACATTGGCTCAAGTTATACCTATCAAGATCCCAATTCATGAACAACAAGCATTAAACGTTGGCTAAATATTACCAATCCAAGCATGTGCTCATAGACTTCAACCGAGATTGAAGAATACTTAAGCATAGCAACCAAGTGCCCTCACACAAAGAAGTCCCTTCCCTCAAGTCATGCATTGGCATCAAATCTAGGGACTAACATGAATTACTCACTCTCCAAAAGATGATAAAAAACACAAGTACCACACCATAGTCTTGCCCATAAGCTCCATTCCACTACATACAAGCATGCTACTTCGAAGATCGCCTAGGTCTTGGTTTGGCTTATAGTGTAGGCGATGGGTAAGGTAGGGAAAGTTCAGGATATAGTGACTTTACCTCCTCAAAGCATCTAGAGAGACCTTACTCAAACTATTTTCCCAAGGTTTTCTCTTTACATCACTTCACGGACCCATTCTTCAAAACTTTTCAAGCTATTTTCCTCTTCCTATCCATCCAAACTTTAAACAACTACACATATCTACAACTAGAAACAAACTACAACTCTTTTTTAATTATTTTCGACCTTTTTCTCATTTTTTTATATATCTACCATGGATACAAGGATAATTGGAAGAGGAATTTAGTGGTCCCCATATTAGTGAATTACCAATTACATACCAATTCTGAGGTCTCCTCGACCCCCAACATAGGCATTTGGCCTAAGTTGGTCTTTAACCTCACCTAGATACTTTGAGAGGGCTTGGTTCAAGAGAGGAATATGAAGAAAAATGGTTTCTGCTTGTAACAAGGTTATTCAAGAAAATAGGTAACACAACTCGAATTAGGGACAAAGTTGGTCACTCAACTCACCACGGGGTGGCTCAATTTGGTCAAAGTGGTGGTTCACTCTCGATAAATGGCCTAAGATCATTCTCCAATATTGCACACTTTTTTCTTTTGAACTAGAACAACCCGGCAAGTTCTAGGTGGACTAAATGCACAAGATCAAATCGAAGTCTCACCCACACATGGCACTCAATTGCATACTTAAAGCAATCTTCCTCGATTGATGTACCACATTCATAGCACATATCAAGAAAGGTATTCAAGTAGCCAAAATGAGATATAAGTGCTCACAAAAAATGAGAGCCTAACTAGCTTAACCAAACCAATGGAATTTTTTTTGAAAATAGGTACAATTTTTAAAAATAGACACAACTCAAAATGATTTATCAATTCAAAAGCCGCAAATGTGAAAATTCTCCCCAAGCGTACCAATTGAGTCAAAGTGTTGTATCGTTAGTACACTCTCCTCTTAAGTATGCATGCCAAAATGAGTTTTTATTTGCAACTACTACTAAACTAGATAGAAAAATGTGGGAATCAAAATCGCACACACCACACACTACAATGAAATCCAAAGTACCAAATATAGAAATATTATAACAAAAATGAAAAGAAATATCCAAATGTCACAACCACACACCAAAATAAAGAAAATATCCAACAATACAAAATAAATATTACAAAACCGACAAATAGACACCCCACCCTCAACTGAAAAGTATGCATTGTCCTCAATGCAATAAGACTAAATAAATATAAGACAGTGAGAGTAAGGGTTCCCCTGAATGTGGCTAAGCCTGTGGTGGCGACTTGGCTCACCAAAGTGGCCACTGTCTGGGCATCAGTGCCCTACTAAGTTCCAGGAATGTTCTGTGGGAGAAGATCTGGTATAGTGTCCTGGCTTTCTAACTCAACAGCTAAACCGGAGGTCCCAACCTATGGCTTCTCATAAATCGACCTCTCTAATGTGGAAACAAGTATTGTATCCTCAGTCACCTACCTATCAGTCTACTCTGGATCAAAACCTGTATCCAAACCTGGCCCTGATCCTTAAAATAACCATTGATCTTAGCACTGTCAACCTCATCATCTAAAGCACGAACACCCTCATCAACCCCCTTCACCTCGACCATAGGATTAGCATCATGAGTAGGTACAAATACTGTAGGTGGTGCCTTTTATGGAGCTCCCTAAAAACATGTCATATTAGGGAATCGGAGCTCATCTACGTGCTTCTGAAGGGAAGCAAGCTCATCCTGCATCTGGGATACATTGCCAGGCAGAGTGGGCTATGGTGGGGTACTCAACTTATCCAACCTCCTCCCAAAGCTCTTAATAGTCTCACTAAAACCTTAGAGCTCCTCATATATCAAATTTGTTGTGGCTTTCACCATAGCAACAATCAACCTAGGTATCTCCTTCCTAGTCTAGCTGACCTAGCATCTACAGAATAAGCTAACTACCCCATCCAGATAATGTCAGCTTGAGTCAATAAGGCCCTCAAAGAACCCAAAGTAGTGGAAGGCTGAGGACTGGGGCCGCTAGGTCTAGGTGGCTGTGATGATATACCTGAGGGAGAAACTGGAGGAGTAGGAGTTGGAACTAACCCAGGAGGAGTAGAAGTAGAATCAGGAGTGGGCTGGTTGGCACCACTATCAATAGAACCAATATCAACTACCGGGAAAAAATCCACCCGGGTTTTTTTCTTCTTAATCTCTTGCACAAGCTCAATCCTAGTGATGTCCACTATAGAGGTAGGGTAAACTTAAAATCTCTCTTTCTAAAAATGGAAACCTTGGCACATCGACATAACCCAATAATCAAACACGAAAATACAGGGGATGTCTGCTTTTATTGGGCCCGACAAGTAATTTTTAGGACAATAAGCAAACCTAAATTCAACTTCTCCTTCGGATTGATGGAGCCTACAAGCAATTCCCTAGGACTTATAAGGATGGACAGCTTTTGGGAGCGTAATAAATTACTACAAACAAAGCTTAACCAATATCAAGCCTCCTGATGAATATCATCCGTTTGAATTTGAACCCCCAGTGTAAGCCACGGGGGTGTATCATTACTTAGCAAAGGGGATAACCAAGCCCGCACATACTCCATAGGGTCCTTAAGTCTAGAAGAAAAGTAGCGTGCACTAATTTTTTTACACTCCAAAACCTCATTAAGTGTTGTTCCATCACAAGCAACATTCACACCTCTTCTTTTGTTGCCCTTTCTTCCTCATTTCCTGTAAAAACTTCCCATAAGCGATATAAAATTCCCTAACCCAATTCTCAATGTAAGGTTTCAAGGGTTTGGTGAATACCTGAAAGTCATAGTAGTTCAATGCTTATAACACTCGAGGATGTTTGTCGTTCAAGCCATTCATACTTGACCGTTGTTCTTCAATTATTGAGCATTGATTCGGGACCTTGAGATGATTGAGAACATAGTAGGCATCATTAGGATCTGGAGGTGGCTTTTCTGTAGTAGTAGAAGGTTTCTCGACCCTCTTTCTCTTAGTCGGGGCTACCTCCGAAGTGCGAAAAGGCTTATGAATTAGTATGGTGTCACCCTCCTCGGAGGAACCAAGGTTGTACCTTGCAGAGTTTGAGCTGTTCTCCAAGCTCTCTTCTTCAACTTTTGGGGCCTTATATTTTCCCTCATCAACCCTCTTAACTTAGAGACCTTTTCTAGTTTCTCTCCTTCTCGGATTGTTATTCCCTTGGCAAACTTTGAGGTTGGGGAAGGAGATTTGGAGTGCTTCTTGGCTACGTGCTTCATATAAGGCATATCTGCACATAAGAATAGCAATATGCTCGGCCAAAGTTAGCAAAACAAAACATAAAATTTCCCAGAAATGCATCACCAACTAGATTAGTGCATCCCGACCATATCGGTGATGCAATATTTCATCCCCGAATCACACATAAATTTGGCAGACTAGCCGGTGAAGGAAGGTAGGAATTTGATGATACTCCTCAAGAATCGCCGAATCACCAAGGCATCACTGAATCGCATCTTAATTAGCTGACCTTTTGGTGACTTTTGGCAATAAGTGGAGCACTTCAGCGATGTGCCATGCAGTTTGGCGCATTGCCGAGGTTCTCAACCCTTATCCGATCATCATCATCCCCAACTTAGAATTATGATTCCAAGGTCCTTCAATGGTGATTCTTCAATACTTTTGACCATGGGTACTAAGACTTCCCCAGGTTTCAACTATTTACACTACACTATGACGATTTTGCCCTTAAGAATGATGTCCCCTAATCTATTATTGGGAAAAATCCATCAATTTTTAATTAAATCAACAAATATTTCAATAATTTTTGGCCCCCAAAGAATTTATAAGTAACCAAGTACAATCATTTTCAACGATTCAACATTCAAAAATTAATTTTGACAAAATAACCATATTATAATCGAAATTCAAAATTCAATGCAAATAACTTATCAACAACTCATCTAACATTAATGAACAAGCATTCTAATAAACTTTACCAATTCTAAACAAATAATTGATTGATCACAATACAATTGAAAGCATAAATAAATTTCTAACCTTCAAAGCTATAGAAACTTCGATGAAGAAGATGAGAAAACTATGGACTTCACCCAATGATGTGCGCCTGTAGTGGTGGCAGTGCAAAGGAATTCCGAGTGTGTGGGTATGTGAGTGTGTGTTGATGTGAAATAGTGAAGAATAAGAGGGAATGGGTAAGCGAAAAAGTTTAAATAAATACCAAAGGTCAAGAGATAATAAAAGGTCAAAAGTCATAAAGTCAAACCATCAATGCTTAAACTTGACCATTTCAGTGATTCATATTCCATCACGTAACACATTGGAGATGCACCAATTTATAGTTTTATCGCCGAATGTTATAGTTCAGAAGACCTTGGATCCCTTTTTGGCAGAGTAATTTGGCGATAATCTATCTGTCACCGAAGGTGTCGGCAATATAATGATTTACACATACAATCGCCAAATGTAACAGAATATTTGAGGTTGGGACAACTCTATCGGTGAGGGGCTTTGGCGATGCACCGAATTGCTCTACACATTGTCAAAGCCTCCTTCCTGGAGCTTTGTGCATGGTCTCCCAACTTTTTCTTCTCCGACTGTGGTCATGTCACATTTCTAACTTTTCAACTCCATCATTCACATAGAGAAATCAACAAATATTATTTAAAATAACAAAAAATAAACTTGGGTTGAGCAATTTTAGAGAAGTCTTTAATAAACCTCCTATAAAAACCCGCATGGCCAAAGAAACTTCCCTCATCCTTGATAGATATTGGAGGAGGTAACTTGGACATAACCTCCACCTTTAATTGGTCAACTTGGATCCCTTGGCCCTAGATCTTATGTCCGAGAACTATCCCTTCTTTCACCATAAAGTGATATTTCTCTTAATTTAAAATGATATTAGTTGCCACACACCTTTCAAGCACCTTCTTCAAATGATCAAGGCAACCCTCGAATGTATCACCAACAACTGATAAATCATCCATAAATACTTTTATTATGTCCTCTACCATGTTCGAAAAGATAGAAAGCATACACCGTTGAAAAGTAGCGGGTCCAATGCATAGCCTAAAGGGCATGCTCTTGAAGGCAAATGCTCCATAAGGACATATAAATATGGTTTTCTCTTGGTCTTTGGGGGCTATTGAAATTTGATTATAGATCGAGTGTCCATCGAGGAAGAAATACCAACCCCTTTCTACTAATCTATCAAGTATTTGATCCACAAAGGGTATAGAGAAGTAATCTTTATTCGTCTATGAATTTAACTTCCAATAATCAATCCAAACTCTCCAACCCATGACTAGATGGATGGGTATAAGATCATTGTTCTCATTTGGGACCACCGTGATACCACCTTTCTTAGGGATACATTAGACCGGGCTTACCCAAGTACTATTTGAGATAGTATAGACAACACCGGTGTCAAGCCACTTGATGATTTCTTTCTTCACAACCTCTTGTATGGGAGGTTTTAACCTCCATTGGTGTTCTACACTTGCTACAAACTTGGGCTCAAGCTTGATTTTATGGGTGCATATACTATAGGGAATCCCAATAATATCATCTATGGTCTATCCAAGAGCCCTAATATACCATCTCACTACCAACTTCAATGCCTTAACTTGCCAAGATAACAAGTCTCCCACAACAATAATGGGTAAGATCTCACCCTCTCCCAAAAACACATAACAAAGATGAGGTGTCAATGGTTTGAGTTCAAATTGTGGTGGATCTTCAATTGAAGGGGGGGGGGGGGGGGATTTCCCAATTTTTCAAGTCGGGGGTCCAACTTGCAAGGACTTCTAGTGTAGGATCCAATACCTTTCAAAGATGCGACTATTACATCATATTCTTCAATCTACTTTTTCTCAAGGTTCCAGAAGACTCCCACCAAAGGATCACTAACAAAATCTTTCTCTATAACATTAACCACTTTGTCATCAATGACATCAATTACAGAGACGACTTGCAAATCCATAGGTTACTTCATGGATTTGTATACATTGAATAACACCTCTTCGTTGTTTACTCAAAATTTTATTTCACTGTATTCAACATCGACTAACACCCGTCTGGTATCTAAGAATGGCCTACCAAGAATAATAGGAACCTCATGATCAATTTCGCAATCCAAGATCACAAAGTCGGCTGGAAAAATGAAATGATCCACCTTCACAAGTACATAATACAACACTCTCATGGGCTTTTTTATAGAATAGTCGACCATTAAAAGCCTTATTGTAGTTGACTTGGGAGAATACAAACCCAGCTTTTGAAACATGGCTAATGGCATCAAATTAATACTCACCCCATGATCGTATAAAGCTTTTCCAAATTTGTATACCCTAATAATGCATGGGATGGTGAATGATCCCGGGTCCTCCATCTTCACAACCATTGTGATAGATATGATAGCACTACAACTATGATTCACTTCAATTGTTTCAAAATCCATGAGTCGATTCTTTGTCTTCGTGAATTTAGTATACCTGGACATATCTTATAAGGCTTCAAACAATGGTATGTTAACTGATACGTTGCTAAATTTTGAAAGGAACTTTTTGAACTTAGAGTCATCCTCCTTCTTCTTGAGCCTCTGTGGAAATAGATGAGAGTTTTTGATTTGCAGCCTTGATAAAACTGGGTTTTCATTCAGTTTTGAAACATCACCATCAATCGCTTGTGGTACTTTTTGCTTTCGACCTTCTCATCCACTACTCTCGACTTCTCAACACTTGGCTCATTTGGTATAGTAGCATATTTATTTGACTTATCAAGCTGCTTTCTCTTTTCCACTAGCTTGTTCATTAACTCCCTTCGTATTGGGGTCTTCATCAAGACTCACCACATCATTACCAAGAGTTCTACCACTCCTAGTGACAACTGCCATAGTGTGAGCATTACTTTTTGGATACACCATGGTGCATCCTTTTGCCTTGTGTTTAGTTGGGCCGAGATTTGGCCCAATTAAGTCTCAAATTGCTTGATTGAGGCCGAATATGAGGTAACCATTTGATTGAGTTGCAAAAAGTCACTCTTCATTTGTCTCTACATCTTATCACTTTCTTCAAACCCCATAAGGATGCGTGCAAGCATGTCTTCATTCTTATATTTCTATGGATCAATGAAGGTTGCCTCTTTACCTTTGGCCTGATCATGTGGAGGGATGTATCTATCACGGCTAGGTTTTTTGTCTCTCTAATCGCGGTCCCTGTCTCTCTCTTTATCCCTCCAATATCTATCAAAATCATGGTCTCTTCAATCATGGTCTTTCCACTCTCAGTCCCTTTTTTTCCAACCTTGATTCTCGCCTTGCCTTTGGTAGGTAGGTCAGGAACCCCCCTTTTGGTTTGAAAAATACCAGATTTCTTCATCAAGTATCTCCGCATCATCATCTTCATATGTTTTGGTTCCCTTAAAAGCAACGACATTGACCGCCTTTGGAGTTGAGTCCATAACATGTATAGTGAGGAGATCTAATTGCATCATCACCTTGGCCATATGCTCATCTCTCATCTCATCCTTCTTTCTTTGTTCTTGGCTCACAAAATATGTGTACAGAGCCCCTATATCCACTTCGGTATCTCTTGTCCACTATGCTCGGTTTTGCTTTGTCTCTTGATCCAATAAGTAGACATAACCCCATAAGTTTTCTTAATGATAGATCCTCTGACCGCATTATCTGCTACCGTATTGTTCAATTGATCTAATTCTTTATAGAAGATTTAGATAAGCATCTTATTTGGGACCTTATAGTTTGGGCATTGCAACAACTTCTTATTGAACCTTTTCCATGCTTCATACAATGGTTCTCTACTCAATTGCCGAAAGTTTATGATTACATCCCTTAATTGGAGCATATGGGATGGTGGAAAGGATAGGTCTAGAAACGCCCGTCAACACAAGCCATGAAGTTATAGAACCCTCGAGCAACTCCCACAACCACAAAACTGCATTACCTGTCAACAAAAATGGAAAGAGTCTCAATTGAATGGACTCTTGAGAGATATGAGCAATGTCAAACGGGATACACACATCAATAAAGTTCTTCAAAGAAAGGTTGTCGTCTTCATGAGATTGGCCACCAAATAGACCCTTTATCTGGAGTAAGTTGAGCATTATGCTAGTAGCATGAAACACTCTATTACCCTCCACGGGTGGGATGCGGATTGCACTTGCTCTTCCGCCATCCCCTAGGTGATCCTCATCATTAAGATGTCCATCAAAGGAGGCGCCATCACTCCCATTTAGACTCATTGTTTTGTGAAGATTATTACCTGAACAAAGCAAAAACAACAAAGAAAGTAAAGTTTACACTACTTCTAACAAAAGTAACTTATAACACTAAAAACAATGAACACTATATTTCATTCCCCGGCAACAACGCCATTTTTGATAATGCTCAAATATACTCTAGGAAATGAATGTATGCGGTCGTTAGCAATACAGGTCGAATCCACAAGGAATGAGAGAAATAGCTTCACTCTAAAGTGTCACAAGCAACTATAAGTTGGCATGCAATCCTAAGAATTAAACTATAAAGAAAAATAGGGGATTTTGTTTAGAACAACTTCATATCGGGTTAATAAATTCAACGCAAGTATGTCAAATTTAACTCTATAAGATTGTAATCAATAGGTTAAAGTACTTGGGGTTATTCCTTCTTGAGAATGATTATATGTATGGGTTAGTGAAAATACACCTACGATTCGATTGCTAGTTATGATTTGGCATGGTTTTAGGTATTGGTGATGATTTCCCAATCCATAACCAAATTTC
Organism: Capsicum rhomboideum; assembly: GCA_031232105.1. NCBI lineage: Eukaryota > Viridiplantae > Streptophyta > Magnoliopsida > Solanales > Solanaceae > Capsicum > Capsicum rhomboideum. Next base: position 47,864,741 of record CP124716.1, on the reverse strand, counting down.
ACATGGGTTTCTTCCGAAACCCCAAACTTCTACACTACTAAACAATCAATAGGCTCAATATGGGTAATCTATTCCTAGCATCACCACTTAAATGAGAGTGACTCAAATGTTGTTAACTAAATCTCATCACTTTTGTATTCTCTTTCTAGCAATACAAGAGATGCAAGCATAAGCTAAGTTTGCAACCTCGATCTATAAATTAAAATATAAAGATTTAGCTAAAATCATAACATACAACCTAGTATGAAGGTAAATAATCACCACCCACACAACAATCAATACTCAATAATGCATAAACCCAAGTTTGGGAACTAACTACTCATAAGATAAGAAAGAGAAAATATACCAAATTCTTCTTCCATGTTCGTTATAGAATTCAAATGATTCACAGTAAATATCCAAATTTCAAGCTCAAAGTAGTTAATCCCACAACTAGGGTTTGATTACAAGCTTAAGATTCATAAAATTGATAAAAGATACGGTTTCCAATGGCCAAAAAAACTTAAATAGTAGCTAGGAAAATGAGCCTCATAATTACAGAAAAGCCACTGCCTAGCAATTCGGCTAAGCAATATCCATCACCAAATACATCGGTGATGCGCCATTTTGCTCTATCGCTCACCGGTTGGTCTCAATTTTTGAACTTCAGTGGTGAAACTCTGTCATGTTCGACAATAGGCCTAAGCTTCGCTAATCCGATCGGTAATGAGCCGAATGGTATCGCTTCTTACCGTTTTGCCTGACCTTGGTCTTGGCTTAATATATTTTATTTGGTGATCGCTAAGCCAATTTGGCAACTCCCAGGACAACTTGGCGATGCATCGATTGTCACATTGCATATCCTTTGTGAATATTTAGCTCCAATATTCATTCTTTTTGTCATTTTTGCTTCCTTTTGCTATTCTAACCCCTTTTTGACCTAACCCTGAAATTAAACCAAAACAATTTTAAAAGCTCTTCAAATTGGCATTGAGGACATGTTTTTAATCTATTTTTAGGTCAAACGAGTCTCAATTTGTCGACTCATCAACCACATCCTTAGATGTGACATCTTATGTTGGATCCTCACCTCCTTAATTATGACATGTTTTGTTGGATCGTCACCTTTTTCACTGTGACATGTTGCATTTGCTACTAATAATTTTAGTGCAGCTGATTATAAACACGTTGGGAAGTCACCCTATTCAAAGTGACATGTTACATAAGGTATGCAATATTTGTAGTTGCCTTTGCTACTAATAAGTTTAGTGCATATGATTATAAGACACGTTGGGAAGTCACCTAGTTCAAAGTGACATATTGCATAAGGTATGCACTATTTATATTACATATGCTACTAATAATTTTAATGCAGATGATTATAAGACACGTTAGGGAGTCACCCCATCGAAAGTGAAATGTTTCATAAGGTATGCACAATTCATAGTTGCCCTTGCTACTAATAAGTTTAGTGCAGGTGATTATAAGACACGTTAGGAAGTCACCCTGTTCAAATTGACATTTTGTATAAGGTATGCACTATTGTTATATTGCATTTGCTACTGAAAATTTAGTGCAAGTGATTATAATACACGTTGGAAAGTCAACCTGTTCAAAGTGACATGTTGCATAAGGTATGCACTATTTGTAGTTGCATTTGCTACTAATAAGTTTAATGAAGGTGATTATAAGACACGTTGGGATATCACCCTATTCAAAGTGACATGTTGCATAAGGTATGCACTGTTGTTATATTACATTTGCTACTAATAAATTTAGTGTAGGTAATTATAAGACATACTGGAAAGTCACGTTGTTTAAAGTGACATATTGCATAAGGTATGCATTATTCATAGTTGCCCTTGCTACAAATACGTTTAGTGTAGGTGATTATAAAATACATTGGGAAGTCACCCCGTTCAAAGTGACATGTTGCATAAGGTATGCACTATTCGTAGTTGCCCTTATATTTTAGTTGCTACTAATAAGTTTAGTGTATGTGATTATTAGACATGTTGGGGAGTTACCCCCATTCAAAGTGATATGTTACAAAAGGTGATTATGAGACATTGGAGCGTCACCCCATTTAAATTTCCATAATAAATCCAAGATAGATCACGTAAATTGGCTCATCCACCTTTAAAGAAAGAAAATTGGATCACCAACTCCTTCAACGTGACATGTTTAAACAGGTTTGCACAAATTATGCTTGTGTCATGCTAAATTTACTGCTAACAAATATTGTTTATGATGTTTGTTGAGAACATCCAAGAGGATAAAATTCTCAAACCAAAACTACAGGTGCGAATAACTCTAAAAAGGACGCAGCATAACGTGGACCTTTTTTTAGTAATGAACATGGACATAGTTCAAAGATGAATATCAAACTCTTTGGACGCGAGTTGAAGGACCACTTCCACCGCCATCAAACCACACCCCTATCAGAAGGCATGTGGGTATTTTGGGACTTTTTAGTTTTAGTTTCACCTTTGGTTATTTCGAAACTTGCATTAGAGGTAACTTTCTTGTTCTTTCAAATTTGGGTGACAACACACTTATAGCCTTGGAAATAATGTTCATGTAGCTCTTAGTTACGGGTGTAAGGGGCCCCACACTCGTGATGGAGATAATAACAAGCCTCTTTTATGTAACTCAATTTGTCTGTCACTCTCCCCGAACCAAAGGTTGTTTAAAATAAAATACTACTTTTTCTAGAGATCAAGTCGAACTACAAGCCGTCTAATTCCTTGAATATTGGAATATATAGGTTGGGATCTGTATTGAAAACTCGATTGCATTCCAAAGTGCCCCCAATTGTCTTATTCCCCAACTTTTCGGCCTCACCAGAATTTGAAACCGGGATAACTTATGAATTATTGGAGAATCATGCTTAAAATCAAGAGTTATGAACTACAAGTAGCCTGAATTCTCATATAACCTAATATATGTAGAAAATCTAACACTCGGGTCCAACCATAATTCCTTAAAATTTGTGTGAGAACCAACCGCTTTCAAGAGACAAATCTGTGGTCAAACAATAGGAACGTCAAACTCCCTTGGCCCAGGGTTACTTGCATTCACCCTACCTAAAGGAAGAGGACAGTTGTTGACACCTAATTTTACCCTCCGTGATTTAATTTAATTTTTAGCTTCTTTGCTCTTTAAACGAATTTGAAATAACCATTTTATAAGATTAAAGAATTTTTTAAAGCAATTTTAGGGTAGTTTTGTCATTTTAAGTAATAATTTTATATTTTCGTACTTAAATATAGGGAATTACATGATTTTGTTACTTAAGAAAATATTTTTTTGGAATCTGCTTTTGATCGGAGTTTACCCTTAAAATTGATTAAATTAGAGGTTAATTGGTTAAAATTGATTTTTTAAAATAAGTCATTTAGAAAGTGATTATTTTGATTTTGTTAAATCAAGAAGCTCGTAATTAAATAAGATGTCAATTCCCTTCAATTTTGGCTAAATTCGTACAATTACACCAATGTAGCCACGATTGTAATTTATTTGGCCATGATTGCAACACAATTGGCCATCACTTCAATCATCTTCAGATCCGCCCACCCCTTAATACACTAGCCTACCCAGGCCTAAAACCCACTACCCGAACCGGCCCATCACCCCTCTTCTTCTTCACTCAACATAACAACGACTAATTCAATCACACACACAACCAAAACCAAAGAACCCTAAATTGATTTTCTCTCAATAGCCTCCCCAAATTTCACCGCAAACCTTAGCGATTCAAGCCCAAATTTGAAGAATTCCGGGTTTTTCATGGTCATTTTGGCCTAATACTCCTTTGTACGAACCCAAAAGCTAATATTCCCCAATTTCGTTTTTTGATTTTTCGTTCAAAATTGTGTTGTGTTCGTACGTTCCAGCATGGAAATCTTATCCTCAAGTAACTTCGTAGAAATTTCCTAATTCCTACTCTCCCACATCGATTCTTTGTTGTTTGTTTTGAATCCAATAGTCCCACATCGCACATTCGTTCCTAAATACCCAATTTTGAAACCTATATAAACCCCACTATTCCCTTGTTTGTGGGTAACGAATCCTCCAAATCTTAACAACCCTCCCCCCCCCCCCCCCCCCCCGCCCAAATTATTCCGGGTCCTTGGAATTCTGTGAGTTTGTTTGCTCATAATTTTAAGGAACCAAAATTCTAGTTTAATTTTGTTCAACTCCGGCAGAATCAAAGTTTAATCTCAAGTTCGCTGCCTGGAAAAAAGGTAAACTCATCCCCTTTAATTTTTTTTTTTAAAATTTCAGTACTTGAATGGTTGGAATTTGTTTTTGTTTTTTTTTCAGCTAGTAACTCCCTTTTGTTCATATCTAAAATTCTGCTTGTCATTTCTATTTTTCATAACATATATAGGAAAATCCTATGGTCATGCAATCAGCTATTTATTAGTTCCTTTGTTGTCTACTTACTATAAAGAGACGAGTATCTTGAGGTGTTCAAGTGTTGTGCTATTTTAAGTTTTTTCTTTTTTTAGTGTTGTGTTAAGGTAATGATCATGAGGTGTTTAAGTGTTTTTTTTTGGAGTAAACATTTTTTTAGATAAATGAAGCATGAGTTCTTGTTTTAGCTCTTGGATTGGAATTAGTTTTGAAAATTCCTTCCCGACTTTGATGTTCTTTATAGAGTTTAGATTTGCTTGTGTATAATGTTGTTTCACCCTCTAGGCTTTCCTATAGTTCTGAATTTATATTTGAACTTGTTTGACTCATTGATTATGTTTGGTCCCGATTTGGAACAAGTTGATTGCTGTTTTGTCTTCATCTTTAATTAGCATACGAAATTGTTAACTATCGCCTTTAAGAATAATGTTGGTTTGCTGCTTGTAAGGTGTTTATAGTGAAATCAATCTTCAGTTAGTGCTTCCAATATAGCTTACGTGTTGGCTAAGTCATATGCATTAAGTATACCTATGATCTTAAAGGTTTTTGTTCTCATATTTTGACCACCATGTTTTGAGGATTGCAATTTGTTTCTCCAAAACTATTGTATTTTAAGTTGTAAAGGCATCTGTTAGATCTAAACTCTTGGTTCTTGATAAAGTACCTAGTTATACAAGTTAAAATTGAAGTCTAATTTACGGTTTAAGATGGTTGCATTTATGATCATGTCTCTTGAACCAATCTGTTTGAGTTATTTCAAATAATCTGTTGGTTTCTTTGTAAGGGTCTAACAGATCAATCCCTTTCCCCTTCAAATTTATTTCTGGTAACGAGTTCATAGATAGTTTAATTAGTTCAACCAAAGTAATCCGCCTCATTACTTATTATTTGGAATTAATTCAATACTAATTCTATTGGCATACATTAAGAATTGTATGAGTTGCTTTGCTTTCCCCAGTACATAGTCATTATTTTTCTTTACTTTGAGTTACTATCTCTATCTTAAGACTGGACGTTCCGTTAGTAGTACGGTTTTAAAATATTGTTATGCCTTGTTGGTATGTTCTCTGCGAGGAAAGTGGGAGGTTTGGCATAGTGATTTTATATTTTCAAAGGGAGGTTTGGCATAGTGATTTTATATTTTCAAGTCAGTTAACTATTATGATTAAGCTTCATTTGAACGCTATTAAGATTTCTCCTATTTTAATGACTTTTAGTTGGATAAATCTATTGCTCACTTGCTAATCTCGTCCCTTTTTTCTTACGCATGAACTGTCCCAAAAGAGTCCAAATTGACTCCCAATTCCTCGCATTCGATCATCTTCGAGTCAAACCTCGTCCAAGTCACCGAAAGGGAAGCAAGTGTAAGGTCAAAGGCTTGAAAATGCAGCAGCAGGATGCAAACTTTGGACTTAAAGAGTCCAAAAGCGACCATGGTAGCTGCAAAGAGCAATTGGGCCGAGGGGCTCAGAAGTTTATTTTATACTCCCTCCGTTTCAAAAAGAATGACCTAGTTTGATTTGGCACGGAGTTTAAGAAAATATAGAAGACTTTTGAATATTGTGGTCCTAAATTAAAGTTATGGCAAATGTACTAAAATGTCCTTTAATCTTGTGGTCTTAAATATGTCATGTGGAAAGTTGGAATTAAAGTGTTCCCAAAAAAGGAAAGGGTCATTCTTTTTGAAACGGACTAAAAAAGAAAGTAGGTCATTCTTTTTGAAACGAAGGGAGTACTTGTTATTGTTCCTTGCTCTGTTTTTCTGCTCTTATGTTGTTTATCTAAACGCTTAGTACTTTTATCTTAACTAGTCAAGTGTACGTGCTTTGCACGTATGTCACGTTAATTAATAATAAAACTATGAAATAGAAATTAAAATAGTACAAAATTATACTGCATAAATATAATATCAAACTACTTTTATATAAATCAATAGCACAGTCTTAGACAAAGTCTTTGACTATATGAACATTTTCATATCGTGTATATGAATGAGCATTTTCTTATCAGTTAAATTAATAAGCAAACCGTTAAGGATTAAAAAGTGATAATAAATATCTCACTGATTTGGTTATTGATTTAGCATATTTAGAAATTAAAAACTAATAAATTGAATTGATAATGCATAAAATTGAACTAAACCAACCGATAACACTCTAACTTTTATCATAGAAGTCTTTGTATTCATAATTCAAAATAGAAAAGAATTCAAGACATTTGTGTGTAGTTCAAATAGGAAGTAAAAAAAACAAATAAATAAAGACTCCAAAAATGGAGCACAAAGTGCTCTTTTCTTTTTAACCCAATATATATCCTATTACCTTAAAAAATTGCATTAAAACTATCGAATAACTTAAACATTTAATTTTTTTTGGCTACTTCATTCGGTAGCAACACATTTATGTCGTCCAATTTTTCGATCAGAAATTTTTAACTGAAAGAGAAACACAAAAAATTGTTAAAAAAGGACAAGTCATTGTCAATTGTTGATTACATATAATTCATATACAATCTTTAAATTTACCAACTAAAAAGAATAAAGAAAGGCGTAAAGAATGATGATAATGAATAAAAGAATACTACTTCAATCATAATGAAAATAAGAAAAGTAAAATAGCGTTCGTGGATTTTTTTTTTTTTAAAAAAAAAACTCATACTTATGATTCCTAAACTTAGGGAAAGTCCCAATTGCATTAAAATATCAATTTTGTCAACATAAGAATCCTATATTATTAGGATTAATTTGTAGTTACCATATATTTTTAAACTTCTTAATATTTAAAATAATTTTTTTTCTTCTTACCATATATTTTAGGACTCCTTAATTTTTAAAATATCTAACACTAAAAAAGAATGTTGCATATATTAAAAATAGAAATTCATTCTCCATATATATAGATATAAATAACATTAAATAATATATTTAAAGAAAAACATGTTTGTAAGTTGCAAAGCATCATCTATTAGAGAAAGATAGTTATTTAAATTGATAACAGAAAGTAAAATTACCTCTGAAAAGACTATTTCATCATATTTTGTATGTGCGATAATCATTAAAGTCTGTACCAAAAAAAGGAAAAGAAAAAAAAAAAGACACAACCATTAAAACCTATTAATAAACATAATGATGATATGTTATATTAATAAACATAATGATAATATTCTAGATCTCATGATTTATTCACAATTAACATAATTGCATATAATCAAAAATTTAAAAGAGAATTCATATAACGAAGAAGGCTAGAAAACCCTAATGAATGCAAGAAGAAAACTTTAATTAATCATCAATCCAAATCAAAATAAAAATAAGAAGAAAATGTAGAATGAGAAAATGTAGAATTAGAAGAATCACACATATTTTTCTAGTAAAATTTGATCAAATAACTACTTAAATAGAAATTTGTAGACATTCTTTTTTTTTATATAAGGTAAAATTCTAATTGATTTAGAAGTATTAAATATTATTATTTCCTACTTGAATTAAATATATTTTTACCTGAATTAAATATATTTTTTTTCTTTCCATGCATAGGTTTTTCAAAAATATATTTTGGTTCTGAAAATTTTTTCCACTCTTCCTTTTCCATGCGTTTTTAAAAAATATATAAATTTTAGTTCTTAATTTTTCCCCCCTAAAAAGTTGCTTAGGACTCTTAACCAAAAATTCCTCACATTAAGTTTAATTCCTTTTAGGTATGAGATTCTTCCTTATTTTTTTTCGTGTATCCTAAATAATTTAATGATAATTATTTGAAAAAAGAATGTGAAAAGATGATTTTATCTATTGCGGAGTGTTTTAATGAAGGGCAAAAAGTTTAAATCACTTTTCTAAGGGTCTTCACACTTTTAATATATTATAAATTTAGATGGTATCCTCTCGGTGGTTAATTTATTTATCAAAATTTTGTTTTATAATACGAAATTATGGATATTTTTTAAATACCCATATGTTTATCTATCAAAACTCAATTCTACTAGGCAAAAATATAAGCCTGTAGAATGACTTGGGGAATCCCCTATGTTCCTTAATAGTCGTTAAAATGTTTTTAAAATTCATGTTTAGGAGATGGACTAATTATTTAGTTTGAAACCTTTAGTCGGATTAAATCATTAAAGTTAGAATTATTTTGAAACTTTAACATCTAGAATTATTTTGGAACTTTAAAATGTACATTATTTCACTATTGGAATGATGTTACTGATGAAGTTTCAAATGAATTATTTTCATTTTAAATAAGATTTTCAAATAACTTAAAAGATTTTTCTAAAGTAAACAATTTTTCAAAATTAGCCAACTAAATTAAATCTGTTGGGAACAATGCTTTGTGGATTTTTAAAAGTGCCTAATACTTCTTTTGAATTTAACTTGAACTCTTATCTAGACACTGGTTTTCAATAAAAGGTTTTCAAAATTAGCTTTTCTAAATGGTTTTCTAATTTTTCTAAAATTAAGTGGCGACTCTAAATTATCTTTTCAAGTAAAATAAAAAATGATTATTTTTCGCCATGAAGTTATGAAGTTTTTGACTTTACAAAAATGATCGTAACAACATTGACACAGTTCTCTGAGGCCTTCCTTTGGAACTATGCACCTTGTTGCATGAGGGAGAGTTTGAGGGACCAGTTTGATGATCTCGAGCAGGGTACCTTGATAGTTACTATAAGACTAGGCTTTATGCCCTATCTAGGCATGCATTGATGAGTATACCTTTGGACGAGGAGCAAATTAGGAAGTTTGTGAAGGGATTGATTTCTCCTCTGCATTTGGTTATTGAGAAGTTAGTGACTACTGGGGGTACTTTCCAATAGATCATGGGCCATGCTAGAAGTATTGAGGACTTTCATCATCGTACTTATGGAGGCAGTGAAAAGAGGGTTTGTAGGCATAGTGGGTTCAATGGTTCATCAACTCAGGGTAAAGACTTCTCAGGTAGGGGCGTACATTATTAGCACAACATACCATTTATTGCAGCATTATAGATTTTCGAGGGTGATTATTTTGGGTACAATAATCAAGGCTGTCAAAGTTCAGTATAGATGCTTAGAGGTTCTTATTCTTGGTTTTCATGTCGTGACAGGCACTCTAGTTCATCTAACAGCACCCTCTAGTTCATCTGGCAGCGCCCTTTTCCATGTAGGGGGTGTTTTGATTGTAGCTACCTGGGATGTTTTGCGATAGATTTCCCTAGGCATAGGTAGGGTAGGACACTTTAGGGTTCTTAGATTTAGGCCCACTAGGCACCAACGCCTGTAACTAGAGGGGGGTGCATAGGGTGGTAAATATTGTTCTAAGGTAGCTAGGGGTAGAGCTAAGGAAGTTTGTTAGGTTTGTTGTGGAGGTATTCAATCTGGAGGTGGGCATGTACAGTATTATGCCTTTTCAAGTAGAACCAAGACAGAGGCCTCTGATATAGTTATTACAAGTATTATCCCAGTTTGCCATTGACCTACTTCAATATTATTTGATCCTGGTTCTACTTTCTTCTATGTGTCTAAATATTTTGCATTGGGCCTTGACATGATGTGTTAGTTTTTTGTTGTGCATATTCGTCTTGCTATCCTAGTTAGTGATATTTTAATAGTAGATCAGATGTACTGATCTTGTATTATGACTTTTTTGAGGTATGATAATTAGGTGGACTTGATCATTTTGGATATGGAAGATTTTGATATGATTTTTGGTATCGATTGGCTATATCATATTGTCTTGGATTGTCATGCCAAGACAGTTACTTTAGTTATGCCGGGTGTACTGAGGTTGGAGTGTAAGGGTACTCAGGGTTCTTATTCCAAGAAAGTGATTTCATTCCTTCAAGCTTAGTAGATGATTGAGCAAAAAGTTCCTTTCTTACTTGGCTTATGTTCGCGATACTAGCACTGACACGCCTCCTTTGGAGTCAGTAAGGGTTGTTACTTAGTTTCAGGATGTGCTTCCTATGGATCTTCCAAGCATCCTGATAAGTGGCGGTTTTGCCACTTATTTGTATCTCTTTTCTTCTAATTTTTTGTGTTGTTAATTCATAATATGAGGCTAATTATCCTTTGATTGGTGATCATCTCAGGTACTTTGGGTTTACAAAGATTTTTGATGAAAAGAAGTGCAAAAATAAAGGATAGGGGCTTAGAATGATGCATGGATAAAAAATTAGTCACCCGCCAACGCATATGGGGACCTGCCCACGCAGATGCGACCGCAGATAGCCAAAACAGTGAGCTAGAAAGGGCTGAAACCTCACCTGCGCCCTGACCTGCGGGGGCAGATGCCTCACCTGCGGGGGCAGATGGGAAAGCAGATGACTAGTGTGGTGGCATTTTCATAATTACCTGAAACGTATTTTTTGAGCTATAAAAGGGATTTTTCATATCTGAAAATGAATCTTTGGCATATTTCTTAATCTTGGAGGCTAGGGTTCTTAACCCAACACCCTTGGAGTGAATATTTGGAAGCTTTATAGTGAATATTTCTTAATCTTTTCTTCATTCCATTACTTTGTGTTGAATATTTGGGTGTAGTTAGATTCATTCTTAAATTTTGTTATTGGACACAATGCAATATTTATATTTTGAATTTGAGTTTTGATTTTCTCATGCTTTTGTGTTAATTGATCACTCTTGATTTATAAATGAGTTTTGCTTGTTTAAATTAATATCATGCTTTATCAATTTCTACTCTAGTTGAGTTTGAAAGAGGATATTAGAGTGAGAATAGCCCATCCACTTCGATTAGTGCTTGAAAGAGCTAATTGAGATTGGAAAAGATTAATTTAGCGTGATTTGGGACATATGACCCATCTAATGAATTTGTTGCTAGACATAGTCAAATTCTAGTGTAGCCATAGATTGAAACTACTTGTGTTGACACTTGGCTAATGTTCGACGGAATTTAGCCAAGAAATATCCGTCAATCGATTGAAAGACGTGGCGGATACTTGAGGTTCCAAGGCTAATTTGTTAATCCGTGAGAAATTCATGAGTATTTAGTTAAATACAATGGATTGTTGGTAGAATTGATTCCCCGTTATCATTTTTCTTATTTTCCATCGTTTGTGAAAGCCATTGATCAACTTGTTCATATTAAAATAGGTTCTATCCTTGTTTCATTTTTATATATTAAAAATCTCCAATAAACTTGTATCTTTATTTGGATTTAGCGAGTTGCTTTAGTTCCGTACTCTTTCGATCGCTAGTCACATTGTTCCTCGTGGATTCAACTCCGACTCTTATTGGGTAAATATATTGCTAACGACCGCGTACACTCATTTCTAGGGTGTATTTGAGCGTTATAAAAAATGGCGCCTTTGCCGGGGAACAATTTGGCTTATTGGGTTAGTTTGAAATTTTAGTGTACTTGCTTTGATTCGGGCTTGTGAATATGTGTTCGTGATTTTATTTTATTTCTTGTGTTAGTTAGATTTTGGTTTTGTTAAACTTGTTACTATGGCATCATGGAATGAAAATGAGTTTGGTGGTTGCAAATCTTATGTTAATGACCCATGTCCTTATTGTGGGGGGTCTCACTTTTGGTAAAATTATGAAAAAGATCCCGGGAGAAAGGTGTGTGCACCATCTCAATCTTATGTGGAGTGTACTTGTTGTGAGTGTGGTGGTCAAAGTAGACATAGTGATGCTTGTGAAAATGTACCTTCCCCCTCCCCAAGCTCTAACGAATTTTCTAGTTGTGCTTTTGAGTTTGATAGGAGCAATAACAAGGAGTTGGAAGCACAAAGAGCTGGTCATGAAGGCATTCAAGTCATGCTTCAAACTAACTTGAACCGGGTTCCTAAAATGTGTGAGGAGGTACCTTTTATGCATCAATCCATGGTGGCATCAAAAGTATTTAGTGAAGGAGAAGAAGACCCTTGTGAAGATGCCTTTCAAAATGAAGAAACATATGACAAATTGGAAATTGTGAGCCAAGAGTGGTATAACACCCCGTACCTTCTTAACCCTACTTGACGACATTGAATAATGTTTACTTAGGTGTCGAGATCCATAAGTATGTATTTGGTAATGTTAATGATGAGAAATTTGAAATTGGGCCTCATACATGTGATTAGCCCTTCATAGGAGGTGTTTTGTGATTTTCATGGAGCATTTGTGGGGTTCAAAATGAGGCTAAGGGGACCTCCAAACAAAGGATATTAAAGGTAAGAAGTAAGTTAAAAAATAGAACTTGAAGTACCTAACCAAACCCGCAAAGAAAAGTCAAAAAATGAAATTTTCAAAAAAACTAAGGCCTAGGCGCGCCAGAGGGCGTGCCAGGCCGCTTATTGCCCAAATTTTTTGGGCACAGGCAGTAAGTTGGCGCGCCCAAGGGAGTGCCAGGCTGGTTGTGTCCTCCGTTCAAAAGTTGGAAATTTTTCTAAGTCCCAAGGGTGCCCGGGGACGTACCGGGCCGATTTTTGCCACGTTTCTTTTACAACCACGAGCATATACATGGAATGATTGAAGTATTATATTGGTATGGTAAAGTTACTCGTGAAAGAATTTGGCATCAAAATGACGGTTTTACCTTTGTGGTTAAAATAGGCCATACGTGGCTAGAATCACTTATTTTTGGGATTGAGGCTACGAATATGAATCGCTTGAGTGGGAATATTGTGGTAACATGTATGAAATGATTTAAACATGAGAAGTTATTGATTTTATTGGGTTAAGTGATTTGGGCTCAATAAAAGCCCAAAATGAGGAAGAAAACATGGATGACCCATTCTTCCATTGACCAAGCCAAACATAGCATTAAATTCCAAGAGTGGCTAAGGATGACCCCAAGGACTATATAGACCCAAAAATCAGATTTTTATTCATTTGGAACTCTCATGCCTTTTAGATATTTTCTCAAACATATCTCTCAAACCCTAAGAACCCTAAGCCATCTTTTGGAGCAAGATCATCATTTTTCAAGCTTGCATAAGTGATTATTCTTATGCATGGGAGAGTATGTAAATCATGTTGGTTATGCTTGGAAGTGTTGAACATGGCACTTTGTGTTTTTGTAAAAGATGTGTTATCCATGGACTTTAAACTTGAAATATGACTTGTGGTTTTGATGAAAGAGCATGGTATGGATGAAGTAGCAACATGTATGGTGTGATTATTTTATTAAACTTGTTATTTTTCTATAAGTGTAAATTTTAGGATTTTGGACGATATATGCTATGCGGTGTATTAGGGTGACTTGATGGATTAATTGCGATATGGTGTTCATGAGAAAGTGTAAAAGAGAGACTTTGTTGTGAAATGCTATTGGTGTGTGATGTTGTGGTCAATGTTGGAAATATTGCGGTATTGTTGGTATGATAGTTGCATACATGGTATTGTTGAGGGGGAAATGCCATGTTAAGGCGATCATGTAACCTATTGTCGTTATATGCAATTGTAAGGTAGTTGGTGGTTAATGTAAATTCTGTTATGTACTTGTGTTGTAGAGTGAAACATAAGGATGGAGCAGGACTATTGTATGCACAATTAAGATTGTATAATCGTATTGAGAATACAAGGTATGTAAGGTTACTCTGTACGCATCCTTCTGCAGCAAATAGTATTCATATTGACATTACACTTGTCCTATTCCGAAATATGCTAAGGTATCTCATTCAGGATTGATGTATATTATTATCCACGTGTTTATTATTCATTGACTGATTGGCATTCATGTGTCTCTTATCCATGGACTGAAGTCCCTAAGCTCCCATAATGTTGTATCTTCTAAGGGAAATTGTTTCAAGAAAAGTGAAGACATAAGGGGAATCTATTCATTCTTAAGTCACATATTCCTTATTCATTAGTCGTTGTTGTTCATGAGTTACATAATTATGGACACGTTACAAAAGTTCCAATAATGTTATGTTCTTAAGCTTTCAATAATGTTGTGACTATTTTAATCTCTCATAACTGATTGTATCAATCTCTCATAAGTGGATGAATCAATCTCTCGCAAGCAAAAGTGCAAATCTCTCAAAAGTAAGAAATAAAGTAATTCATTTTTGTTGGTGGCGAGAGTACGGGTGGCATCTCTAGAGGCATAAGTCTAGCTCGAGCCAATCTCGAATTTGTTAGATCAGGGGGCAGTCCTAGAGGCATAAGCCTAGCTCGGAACAATCCTGACAGGGGGCAGCTCTAGGGGTAAGAACCTAGCTCGAGCCGAACCTGATGTGTTGGTTTATGGGTGATAGCTCTGGAGGTAAGAACCTAGCTCGAGCCGAACCCGATATCCTGATTATGGGTGGCAGCTCTAGAGGCATAAGTCCTAGCTCGAGCCGATCCCAACATAACGTTATGTTATGTTAAGACCCACTGATCAGTTGGGCTCGGGTACAATATGATACAAGTGATAAGAAATAATCAACAAAGCGAAGAAAATAATTTATGTAAGGTACATGGTTCCACATATGCAGATCGACGGGTTATTTATATTGAATATTCCCTTACATTTTGATTTTATTGATGTATTTGCGACAGTTTCATATGGCCTTACATACTCTGTACATTCTTCGTATTGACCCCTCTTGGGGGATTTACCTTACTTGCTGCAAGCGCAGGTACTAGTAGAGCTCCATAGTAGGTAGCAGATCTTTTGCGGACTTTTGGTGAGCTCCAGTTGGTTCGGTGCTTTCTGAGTTTATATGTACATTTATTTTGGTATTGTATATGTGTATAGAGCGGGGCCTTGTCCCGACTCTAGGTTGGTTATGGTTATGTGTCTCTAGAGGTTTTGTAGACTTATGTGGGAAACAGAATGTAAGATATGTATGTTCATTTTGACGTAATGGCCCTGACGGCCAAGTTTCATATATATATATATTGTATGTGTATTCCATGACTTCTGTATAATTGTGCGAGACATAATGATGTTTACATGAGGATAGGCATACGAATGTACATGAGCAAAGATTGGTTCTCTTGGGCCTTATCAGCTTCGGGTGCCAGTCAGGCCCGAATGAGATTTTGGGTCGTAACAAGTGGCTCTTGAAAGAATTGATTCCCTGTTATCATTTTCCTTGTTTTCCATCGTTTGTGAAAGCCGTTGATCAACTTGTTCATATTAAAATAGGTTCTATCCTTGTTTAATTTTTATATATCATAAATCCCCAAAACACTTGTATCTTTATTTGGATTTTAGTGAGTTACTTTAGTTTTGTAGTCTCTCGATCGCTAGTCACATTGTTCCTCGTGGATTTGACCCCGAATCTTATTGGGTAAATATATTGGTAACGGTCGTGTACACTTATTTCTAGGGTTTATTTGAGCATTATCACATCCCACTAGATAGAGATATCGACTTCAATATTGATTTAGAGCAGGGCATCAATCCCATCTCCATTCCTCCTTTTAGGATGACTTTGATTAAGTTGAAGGACTAGTTGTAGGATTTGTTGAGTAAGGGATTCATTAGACCCAGTGTTTTAAATTTAGGTGCTTTGGTATTATTTGTTAAGAATAAGGATGGGTCTATACATATGTATATCGACTATCGATAGTTGAACAAGGTGACCATCAAGAACAAGTATCCTCTTCCATGCATTGATGATTTATTTGATCAGTTTTAGGATTTTTCACTATTTTTGAAGATTTACTTGAGGTTGGGGTACCATCAATTGATGATTTGGGCTTTAGATATCCCTAAGACAATTTTCAGAATTCAGTACGACCATTATGAGTTCTTTGTAATGTCATTTGGGTTGGCCAATACCCCATGACATTTATGGAGTTAATGAATGGAGTATTTCAATCTTATCTTGATTCTTTCATGATTGAGTTAATTGATGATATCTTGGTGCAATCCAAGAGTGAGATGGAGCATGTGTGACATTTGAGGATTGTGCTTCAGAGATTAAGAGATTAGAAGTTGTATGCTATGTTCTTGAAGTGTGAGTTCTTGCTAAATTCTATATCATTCTTATGACATGTTGTGTTTAAGGAGGATATTTTGGTTGATTCGACCAAGGTTGAGGCAGTTTAAGATTGGTCCAAGCCTACGTCACCTACAAAGATTTGATGTTTTATTGGATTAGATGGATACTACAACTGTTCATGCAAGGCTTCCCTACCATTGCAGCTCTTTTGACTAGATTGACTTAGAAAAATGTTGCCTTTTAGTGGTCCTATTAGTGTGAAGAGAGCTTTCAAAAGCTAATGGCTCGTTTGACTTCAGCACCTATCTTGACCTTAATAGTAGAATGTTATGTTTTTATTGTATATTATGATACTTCAGAAATTATCTTTGGTGGTGTTTTAATGTAGAATGCAAAGGTGATAGCCTATACTTTGAGGCAAGTTAAGATCCATGAGAAGAACTACCCCACTCATGATTTGGAGTTGGCAGTTGTGTTTGTTTTGAAGTTGTGAGCGACATTACTTGTATAGAGTTCAATATGAGGTGTCCACCAACCATCGCAACTTACAGTACATATTAAATAAGAAGGATCTGAATTTAAGATAGTGCAGGTGGTTGAAGATGATGAAGGACTATGACATGACTAGTATCTATAACCGAGGCAAGGCCAATAGAGTGGTGAATGCTTTGAGTAGGAAGGTAGTGAGTATGGGTAGTCTTGCTTTATTGGTAGTGGAGGAGCGACCTTTTCCTATGGATGTTTAGAGTTAGGCCAATAGCTTCATGATGAAGGATTGACTTTTTTGGACCTGGAATAGAAGTATAGCAATATGGATAACTATTGACTCTTATAAATGTGTATAACTTGTTCTTGATAGATTAGGAGTTAGTATAGGTTGTTTTGGAAGGGAAGACTCCTTTATGGTGATTCATAGCGCGTTTGTTCATTTTGAGGTAGGTTATGGCTTACCTTTCTTCAGATTATCTTGGGTTGGGACTTATATTTTAAAGCATGCTATAGGGTGCAAATTTGTGAACTAAAGTAATATGGGATGGATTATTATTGTGATGTTCGAATTGGGGTTTTTGCAATTACAGTGACATGGGATTTAGATTTTTGACTTGATATTGAGGCTTGTATCATGTGCTTATGAGTTGATTATTTTCTTGAGATTTTATACATATATGTTGCATCTAGATTCGTTTTATCATTGTGATTATGTATATTTATTCATCTCATGGATAACTAGATAGTACCATTAGAAGCACTGATTTTGAAACAAAATGAACAATCTTCTATTGATTTAGTCTATGGTAAGATGTTGGATGGGATTGTTAGTCATAGGTAAGATGCCTAATGGAATTGTGAATCCGTGGTAAGATTTTGAATGGGGTATATGTACCTCACATATACCCTATGGATCCCGCCTTATAGCATATTATTGTGTATAAGGTGTATACCTGTAGGCATTGGCCATTGCATTTCTTCACATATCATTACATTACATCATTACTTGATTATAGTGATGTTCTGAGGTGATCCTAATTGATTTATTAATACTAACTGGTGGGATTTTCTGCGTGCAGTGCTAGATAAAGCATTCTTTATTCGATATAGTATATGTTTGAGCTCAGTCGGCCTATGATGCCTACTGAGTTCTAGTGGCTGCAATTACCTCTAATCTTCTACATCTTTTTAAGGCAGACCCTAGTGTGAGTTTCTAATGCAACCCTTGATTCTATATAGTTTGTTGATTCAAAGTTGTGGTGAGAACCTATGCTCAGAGTAGGGGTGTACAGACTAAACCGCCAAGTCAAATCGAACCAACGAACTAAATCAAATCGAGAAAAAAAACCGAATTGTGTTTGGTTTGGATGGTTTGGCTTTAGAAAACAAACCCGACCATTCTTGGTTTGGTTTGGTATTAATCAAAAAAAAGTCAAACCGAACCCAAACCAAACCGACATAATACATATATAATTTTCACTTTTTATACATAAAAAATATTAATTATAATCTACTTTCTAAATACTTTTTAAATTAGTTTTATAAATTTTTAATATTTAGAAAGTAGATGTAGGTATATTCAAATTTGGGCCTTTAAGTTGTAATATTTGTCCATTAATTGATAACTAAATGATACAAGCCCAATATAAAATCTATAGTTTTAAAACCTAAATCTGTGTGCATGTAGTGTGCAGGTTAGGTGACTTTTTTTTTTAAAAAAAGTAAAAAACAGTAAAGAAGAATTTTAACTAATCATTACTTAAAACTCATTGAAATCTAAAAGCTATCATATACAATTTAAAAGGGTAATTCATTGATAGTGTATACACAATGTTAGTGAATAACTGATTGTGCGTGTGACGCTAAGACAACCTTCATGTAATTTATATGTAAAAAAATGATGATAAATATCATTACTATGTGGTAATGGTATTTTTGTTTTGTTCAATAGCTATTCACTAATATGATTTGTTTCCTTTTAGTTCACTCACCTTTTACTCAATGAAGTAATATTGCATGAAAAAATAAAATGATAGTTGAAATATTGTTATGCTAACAAGTTTTAATGTGTTCAAAAGAATTATTAAATAATTATTACAACTATTTCTTTTAGTATTGACCGCACATCGTGCTGGGACGAATACTAGTAAAATTAAAACCTAAAGCTTTTCACTCTTCATCTTGCTTTTTAGTTTCCAAAGAGTTCTCCCCTCCTCATTTTTCATAATTGTGGTTTTCTACTAGCACATGAGGGAAAACATATTTGATCTCGTCTACAATCACAATATAATTGTAAAAACTAAAGATTATAAAATTTTTTTGAGAAAAACTGAGAAAATTGAAAGAACCGACTAAAATCTAAACCAAAAAAACTGATTTTATGTTGGTTTGATTTGGTTTATAGATTTAATAAACTGACATGATTGGTTTGGTTTTTTTCTAATTAAAAACAAAAGCAACCCGACCTATGTACACCCCTAGCTCGGAGATTGTCCCAGTTTTCTTTTTCTTTTATTTCTGTCTTATTTACTTCTTGGATGGCTTTGTATTTATTTTTTTGGCATTTTGCTTTAGATGTCTCTCTTGTACTTGTGACAGCTGAGTTTCAGAATTTTTGATATAATGTTTCACTTCCATTTGAGGATGTTTGGAGTCATTATGAGTTACTCGTATCGATGATTTACTGTTTGCTATTATTTTGAGTTGACTGTGTTTGTTGAGTTTGGCTTACCTACTAGGGTAGGGTTGGGGTAGGTGCCATCACAACCCTTGTTATTTTGGCTTGACAGTATAAAATCAGAAATTTTGGGCCTAAAGTTGAAAATTGTATTTTGATGATTTGACGGTCAATTTTGAACTCTATTTTCGATGAGATTTTAGATTTAAATTCGTTACCTTATGGATAATTTTATTTAAAAATAAAATTATAATTTTGCCCTTGAGGGCTTGGGTTTGACTTTTGGGTTGAGTTTTTGGGCTCGAAATATAATAAGAGAAATATGGTGTCTATAGATTCAATTTCTTATATAGAGTATATAATTGACCAGATTGGGCTCATTTGGAAGTCTATGAAAGAAAAAGGCTAAGATTTGACTTTTCAAGCTTCGTTTAAGGCAAGTTGAGGCTTTCTTTGACTCTTTTTAAGGTGTTAGTATTTGTAGACTATGTGTAATAGATAATTAGGTACCGTGGTTCCGTAAAAATGAGATGATGAGCATTTATTCGGGTACCAGAGCTATGTTAATGGTCTATGTGCATATTTGACTTGCTTGAATTGATTTCATACATTGAAAGCCTAGCTTATATGACTTTGATGATTCATTTAATTCATGTACATGCTAGTTGATAAATTATACTCTGTTTTATGGATTCAAAGTTGGATCTTTAGTAATCTTGTATAACTATGTTCCTAGATGTTCAATGAGTTGATATGATGATTTCTATTAATTCGGCAAGAATTCAGAGTTAAAACTTGAAATGCAATAGACCTGATTATCATTTGCAATGCAAGTTGATATTATGGTATCAGGGCGCATGCTTGTACAAGCTACAATAATAAAATGATATTGAAATGTAAATTCCAAAACCTGATATATTTGCTTGATGAGATTGTATGTATTGTTTGGGAGCGGTGTTGCATACCTTCACTTTATGTAATGAATTTCATATGGATCGGAGTGGTATGCCTGCCTAATGTTATGAATTGGAATGGCACGCCTACCCAATAGTATGGATCGAAATGGAATGCCTACCCAATGTTATGGATCAGAGTGGCATGCCTGTCCAATGTCATGGATCGAAGTGGCATGCCTGCCCAATGTTATGGATCAGAGTGGCACACCCTCCTAATGTTATGGATTAGAGTGGCACGCCCTCCCAATGTTATGGATCAGAGTGGCATGCCTGCCCGATGTTATGGATCGGAGTGGCACACTTGCTCAAAGTTATGGATCAGAGTGGCAAACCAACTCGGTATATGGACCTCACGAGTCCCCCATGAGATCCAACTAGCTATATTAGGACAACGGGTATTATGTAGCATATGCATTACATTCATTCCATAATACTGTAGTATAAATTTGGATCTCCTTTGAAGTATTTTCATTCTCATCATACATTGAGCAACACATCCTTTTATGACTTCCTTAATTGTAGTCTTCCAAGTCATAATACTTGTTACTAATTTATTTT
This sequence comes from Capsicum rhomboideum, assembly GCA_031232105.1. Classification (NCBI taxonomy): domain Eukaryota; kingdom Viridiplantae; phylum Streptophyta; class Magnoliopsida; order Solanales; family Solanaceae; genus Capsicum; species Capsicum rhomboideum. The sequence goes on along the minus strand of CP124716.1, from coordinate 47,843,805 downwards.
TTCAATCATAACATTCTCAAACATCAATAATAATTTCGATATCAGTTATGCCATATATGTACTATCTTATTGTTGAACAACCAACCATTGAATGTAAGGAAATCATGAAGTTCTTCACACCATTATTCATATGTCCTAGAGAATATTACCCTGCCGGAGAACCCAAATCACAACTTCACTCAATTCGTCTTTGAACCATAGTTATAGTTTTAATTTGGCCACACATCATATAGATTTGTTTGCCATATCCTTTCTCAGCACAAACTCTTACTCCATACTACATGATGTCATCCCCATCTACAAGCACATGAATCCTAGAGAGTTTCCTCACCATTAGTGAGAGAATAAAACAAAACTATTTAGTAACCTATAGAATCCAGTACAAATCATGCGGAATCAAAGAACAAAAATTTCCTAAAATATACTATAGCCTCCCGAAGATAGATATGGATGTCATCGTACCAATCAACAAGACTCTACTTGACACTTACTCTTGTACTCTTGAGACTGGTGAACCTAGTATTCTAATACCAAGTTTTTCATGATCCAAAATCAAGGTTGTGATGGAACATACCCCAATCCTACCATGGGAGGTGAAACCAAATCTAAAAAATATACATTATAATTTAAGTAATAGTGGAAAAGTAAAGAATCAACACAAATAACCTAAAGTGTACTCCAAATACACATACATAAGGACAAAGCATACATAACCTTCCTAAGACTAAACTGTCACGTGTATAAGAGCAACCTCTATATAGAAATGTCAAATCGTAATACATAGTTGTCTATAAATGTAACATCCCGTACATTTTCGACCTTACTTGACAACCTTGAACCATGTTTACCCTAGTTTCGAGAGCCATAGGTATGTATTTTGTATTGTTATCGATGGAAGATTTGATAGTGTGCTAGTACATGTGATGAGACCCTTGTAGGAGGAGGAGTTGCGACTTTTTGGAGCATTTGTGGAGTGAAAAGTGAGGTTTGGGGGACCTCCAAGCAAAGGATATTAAAGATAAGAGGTAAGCAAAAGGTTGGAACTTGAAAGATCCAACCAAATCCGCAAAGAAAAGTTGAAATAAAAAAAATTAAGTATGGGGCGCTGCAGGTGGCGTGCCAGGCCGCTTCTGGCCAAATTTTTTTTGACACAGGCAGCACTGGGGCACGCTAGGCAGCGTGCCAGGCCTCCTATGCCAGAAATATTTCTTGCATAGGCAGCATTGGGGCGCGCCAGGCGGCGTGCCGGGTTGCTTGTCGCCTAAATTTTTCTCGAACTATTATTCTATAAATAAGACTTTTGAGTTAAGGTATCATTACTCCATCTTAGTGGGACTACTCTCGAGCGAGTTTGGCATCCAAGTTGGGGTTAAGTCGTCGTCACAAGTATTTTATCAAATTATGTTTAATTAAGCCATGAGTGGCTAGAATTTCTTATTTTTAGATTAAGGCTATGAACATGAATCTCGGGAGTGAATATTGTTGTGACATTTATGAAATTATTTAAACATGAGATATATGGTGAATCACACATTGAATTTGGTGGGCTAAGTTAATATGTGTAATTGGGCTCAATTTAAGGCCCAAAATGAAGCCAAAATGCATGGCCCAAAGGGTAAAATGACCCATTCTTCCATTTTGACCAATCAAACATTGCATTTAATGCCAAGAATTGGATAAGGATGACTTGAGGGGATATATAAAGGCCAAAAATCAGATTTTTATTCATTTTAACACACATGCCATTCTAGACATTTCCAAAACATTTCTCTATCTTCCAAACCCTAAGGCAACCATTTTCTTTGGTAAATATCATCACTTTGCAAGCCTTGGTACGTATCTACTCTCATGGATTAATATATTATATGATTATGATGGTGTATATATCATGATGGTTATGGTAGCAAGGTGTTGAATAGTGCACTTTTGGTTTTTGCTAAGAGATGTGTCATCTTTGTAATTTGAACTTGAAAGGAGACTTGAGGTTTTGATGAAAATGCATGGTATGGATGAAATACCAACATGTATGGTGTGGTTGTGTTCCTTAACTTGTTATTTTTCTATAAGTATGAATTGTGGGATTGTTGTCGATATGTTGTTATGGAGTGTATTGAGGTAACTTGATGGGGTAATTGTGAAGTCGTGTTAATAAAGAAACGTAAAGGATGAACTTGGTGTGAGATGCTATTGGTTGTGATGTTTTGGTCAATGTATGGCATGTTGTGGTATTGTTGGTATGATAATTACGTGAATGGTATTGTAAAGGGTGAAATGACATCATAGGGCAATTATATAACTCATTGTCGTCTTCTACACTCGTAAGGTAGTTGGTTGTTAACGTGACCTCCGTTATGTAATTGTGTTGTAGAGTGAAATGTAAAGAAGGAGATGGAGTATTGTATTTGCATATAGGATTGTATATTCATATTGGGGAGATAAGGTATGTAATGTTACTCTTTTCGTATCCTTCTGCAGTACATATTGCTCACATTGACATGGTACTTGTCCTATTTCGAAATGTCCAAAGTATCTCATTTCAAATTGTCATATAGTGTTACTTATATGATCAATTGTGATTCATATGACTCTTAATCATTGACAAATGTTCCAAAGCTTTCATAATGTTATAACCACCAATGTATCAATCTCACAAAAGTAAAGGAATAAAGTAATGCTTAGTTGTTTACTACTTGAGCACATGGGGCAATCCAGAGGGGTGAAAACCCCGGTCGGAACGAACCTGTTTTATTGGATTATGGATCGCACTCTAAGGGGCATAAGGTTGGCTGGAATGATCCCAAAGTTATGATATTATGGATCGCACTCTAAGGGGCATAAGCCTGGTTGGAACGATCCCAATGGTATGTTACTTCCCACTGATCACTCGGGGCCCGGGTATGATATAATGCAAATGATGACAAATGAACGTAAAAGCAAAGAAAGAAATGAATATAATGCACATGCTTCCAAAAACATATAGAACGATGGTTTATCCACATTGACTATTCTCTTATATTTTATTCCATTGGAATTCTTATGTGTGATGTAGTTTCATATAGCCTTACATACTCAGTACATTCTTCGTACTGACATCCCTTGGGGGACTTACCTTACTTGCAATAGGCGCAGGTGCTAGTAGACCTCCACAGTAGGTTCCAGGTCATTTGCAGAGCATTGGTGAGCTCCAGTGGCTTTGGGGATTTCCGAGTCACATATGTACATTGTTTTGGTATTGTACATGTGTATAGAGCGGGGTCTTGTCCCGACTCTAGGTTGGTATTGATTATGCATATGTAGAGGCTTTGTAGATGTTATGGGATAAATGAAGGAGATGTAAGGAACGTATGTTTATTTTGATGGCCCCAACGACCAAGTTCATATATATATATGTATGTATCAAATGTTTTATCATGATTTCCACCATTGGTATCTTATATATCATTGTGATAGTGATGTTCATTGAGTGACCTGTGTATGAGTGTACATGAATGAAGATTGGTTCTCTCGGGCCTTATCGGCTTCGGGTGCCAGTCTGTCCCGTTGGAATTTGGGGCGTGACTATAAAGTACATAAGACAAGAATAATAAATAGAGGAAACTAGAAAATCTCCAAACATAGGATCTCACCACATCTTCGAATAAGCAACTCCACGTGATCAAGGGCCGTGTGACAACTCATACTGGGATTTGCATCAAAAGATGCAGAAGAGTAGGGTAAGTACAAACTACTAGTACTCATTAGGCATCATAGGCCGACTGAGATGAAGTAGTTACTACATCGAATAAAGAATACTAAAGATAACCCTACATGAAGAAAAGTCCCAACAGCTAAACTATATCACAATGACAAAAATATATCTTGAGCAATAAGTATATGATGCAATGCAGTGCAGTGTAATGAAAGGACCCTGTCGATATACACCCCCTCCATAGTGGCATGCTATTAGGTAGGATCCATGGGGGTCTCACGAGTTCCATATACCCATTCAAAATAATTTCCCATTGAACATACAGAACTTGTATTTATTCTCCATATAATGAAAAAAATAAATCCACTCAAAATAATTTCCCTTGGGTATGCAAGTCATAAATTGATAAAATCTACCTGAAATAATTTCCCTTGGGCATGCAAGTTATTTTCAAAATAATTACTTTAAAATATGAAGTCCTACAAGTTTATGAAATGAGTATGCGTGAATATGCATGATCACAACAACAAAAGGAATTCAAATTCAACAATTATATCAAAATAATGTAATGCTTAGACAATATCACTGACTAAAAGCCCCAACACCAATAGATTTCTTAATCTTGCCAGTAGGTCATCCTCCCATATCTATCTCATTAACTTTCCATATAAATCTCATTGTATTTGAATTTTCAAGTAATGAATGATACATGAAATAACTCAAAATATGCTATACAAGTCAATAATTCCAAGTCCCAAGTTATTCATCAGCATAAGCCCCCATAAAGGCATCACAATATTAATTCCTCTAAATAATTACTTTAACTCACTAATTAGCCCACTCAATAGAATATTTTACACAATAACTTCCCATCCCAGCTAAGTCCGCACAAGAGTAAGTCATAACCTACCTCAAACCTGAACTACAAGCCCCCAATAGTCACAAAGTATATTTCCCCTTCGAATGGCCTTGAAATGATCCTATTATATCAAAAACATATTCTACCCTTGAATACGGGTCCATCGATATACATATTGCAATATAAAAGTTTCAGTCAAACTTGAGTAAGAAACCAACCCTTAGAATCCGATAAGGAAACAAGAAAGATTCTTTTCAAATAATTTTATCTATAAGATAAAGAACTCAATAATTTTTTTTAATAAAACACAGGGTTTAAATCGACCTTCAAATCATCAAAATATGATTTTTGAATGTTAGGTCCAAAATTGTAATGACCCACCAGGTCATTTTCTGACTTTTTGTGCATTTCTTGCATTTCAAATTTCCCGCTAGTTGCCACCCGCCATTCATTATACTGGGACAGGTGGTTCGAAGCACGAGAAATTCGTTTGAGAATTTTATTAATATCGAATGTGCTCTGAAATATTCAATTTATTCAAATTAGAATTTGGTAAAAGAAATTTTTTTTGTTACCTTTCTAAAATGTTTTAGATATTTATGAAAAGTTTTAGTTACAATATATTTATATTATTTAATAATTAGTTTTTGTCACACCCCGAATCCCAACGAGGCGTGATTGGCACCCGAAGCCGATATGGCCCGAGAGAACCAATCTTTGCTCATGAACCCTCGTATGCATAACCTCGAATGAATAACATATTGTCTCATGTAATCGATGAAATGTAAAATGCCATACATATACATATATAAAACTTGGCCGTTGGGGCCATCACGTCGCACTGAACGTACATGTCTTACATCCATATACCCACATATGTCTACAAAAGCCTCGAAATACATACACGACCATTTCATAACGTCTACAGCATCAAAACCAATGTACAACATTGACTCGAAAAGTCCCGAAGCAACTGGGGCTCACCAAAAATCTGCAAATACTGTCAACCTATTGTGGAGCTCTACTAGTGCCTGCACCTGCAACATGTAAGGTAAGTCCCCCGAGGGGGTCAGTACGAAGAATGTACTGAGTATGTAAGGCCATGAGAAACAACTTCAATATATATGAACTTCAATGGAAATAATTATAAGAGAAACTCTATATGTGGAACCATGTACCTTTCTTTGATTATTATCATCTCCAATGATACGTACATAATAACAACAACCATGGAATCAATATAAGAGAAATAACAAATGTGAATAAACTCTCTTTCTGTATGTGGGAAACCATGTATATTACGTTCTTTACTTCTCTTTCTTTCATATTCATTCATCTTTATTGTTCTACCCATGCTAGGCTGTTTTGTAGCCCTTGGGATGAGATGAACCCATGCTAGGTACTTTGACCCCTGGGATGTCATATGAACCCATGCTAGGGTTATCGCCCCTAGGATGTCATGCTATGTGAACCCATGCTAGGCTTTCATGTCGCCCCTGGGATGTCATGAGATAACCCATGCTAGGCTTATTGCCCCTGGGATGTGTCGTGATAACCCATGCTAGGCTTATCGCCCCTGGGATGTATCGTATGTATCGGGATCGACCCATGCTAGGATTTTCTGTCGCCCCTGGGATGCCACCCGTGTTATTGGGATCGACCCATGCTAGGTATTTAACCCCTGGGATGCCACCCATTAAACATTGCCTCTTTATTTCATTATTCTTTCTTTCATTCAATGAGTGATACTTTGATGAAGGAAATATTCTTGAAACTTGAAACACAACATACATTACTTCACATCTTTACTCTTGTAAGATTGACATATTTACTTGAGGGATAGGTACATTAGCTTGCACATTACTTCTTTCATTACTCTTGAGAGATTGGTACATTTACTTGTGAGAGATTATTACAATGATAGTCACAACTTTCTTTGAAGCTTTGGATCAATAATCAATGAGTGAAAAACATGTGAATAAGCATTATTGGAAACATAGCCTTCATGGAAACATAACACTGTTGGAACTATTGGACAATGATCAATGAACAAGATACATGAGTATAACCACTATTGAAACCTTGGAACATAACCTCATTGGACTTTTGGAACATTACTAATGAATATGAGACATGTGTATAACTCTATTGGAACTTTGGAACATAACATGATTGGAACAATGCTATTCAACTAAACAAGCTCTCTTGACCTCATTACTCTCGTTGCGATAGTTCTCTTAGACTTTACAACATGTGACAACTTAAGAACTTCCATCGTAAATAAGAACTAAGTGGGTCATGATTAGTCTAGGAGTAAAACACATATGAATAATAATATATCAACCTTAGTTGGAATACTATAGAACCCCTTTGAAATAGAACACTTTTGGAACCTTAAGTTAATGAGCACTAAACAAAACACATGAGCATAACCACTATTGGCTTTCGGAACATTATCAATGCATATGAGACATGTGAATACTATAGACCTCCCTTGGAGTGTAACACTTGTGGAACCTTAGGATAGTGAACAATGAATAAGGCACATGTGAGTAGCAACTGCTTACCACCTAGAAATACGATGCCTTAGAAACTTATAGAACTTTTTCACATACTAGTCAATGATCACAATTCAACGAATGGACATTAGTCATATAATTCACCAATTGACCAATGAGTAAGAAACATATGAGTAACTCTAGCCAACTATCGGGTACGGAATACCTTAGAGTATTTCGGAATCAAGTGAGTACTATAACAATGTGAACACCATATGTTGCAGAAAGATATAGAAGAGTAACCTTACATACCTTTACTTCCAAGTATGAGTACACAAGTCTATATATGAACACAACAGTCTAGCTTTTTCCTTATGTTTCACTCTACAATACAAGTCCACAATGGAACTCTCGTTAACAATTATTTACCGTACAAGTGTACAAAACGACAATGAACCATATGACTGCTATATAACTTCATTTCACTCCTTAAATCCAACTCACTGCATCATCACGTCAATAATACCATAACATTACACTCATTGACCAAGATTTCATACAACAATAGCATTTCGCATCACACTTACCCTTTATGCCTTCTCATTTTCATCCCGTCACATTTACGCTTATCAATTTGCCTCATAACCATATATGAACAACCATACACATTTAATACAGTCCAAAATACCTTCACACGACACTTTAAAGTCATTAAAATGACATCACAAGTTGATAATTACATCCATGAAGGGTATAGGGGTTTCGGGGGACCAAAGGGATGCAAAAACAAGCAATTCGGAGTTCTGGACCAATCCGCTAAGCCACCTGCACCCGCAGGTGGATGACCTGCGTATGCAGGTGACCTTTGGTAGTAGCTAGAGGCACCTGCGTTGGCACCTGCGCCCGCAGGTGCTTCGTCTGCGAAGGCGGGTACCCGTTTTGGTCCAAAATGGTCTTTTTGGGGTCTTTTTAATGCCATGAATGGTCCATGATCATAACCAAACTTAATTTAACATAATTTTGATCATTTAACATGCCAAAAAGCATCCATGGTCTTACAACACACATAACAACACCAAAACAATAATTTACAGCCAATATAGGTCCCTCAAGTCACTCTTACCTATCTCTTGACATTAAATGCATGGTTGATTTGGTCAAATGAAAGATTGGATTATTTTTGCCTCATTGGGCCTAGTCTTTTGTTCATGTTTTTGGGCCTCATTTGGCCCAATGACTCATGACTCATTAATACCCAACAATTCAATGTATACTTCATCAAGTTTCTCATATTTTACTAATTCCACAAATGTAAACGTAGTCATATAGGTTCGGAAACGTACGGGGTGTTACAGTTTTATAATTTATTTTTATTTTAAATGGAGATAGTGAATCTAGTTATGTTGAAAATTAATGATTATATGATAGTGGCTTTACTCAAAATAATTTTTTATTAATTATGATGTATCTATAAAGTTGTTTTTATTTTACCATGTACCTATGCAATACTAGAGTACATATGTGTCATGAACATATCTAAACAAATTGAGTAAGTGGGGTGTGGTTTTGACACCACAACCCCTCCCATGTGGAAGCATGATACATTGGCAACAACATATTATAGTAGCAGTGGAGATTAATTCTCCAAATTTTATCATTGATTAATACTAAAACTAGCAACCATTATGTTCTTTATGTTTGCCACTTGGACCAGTCGTTTCATGCATTCATATATTGGCTTTTAATAGTAGCACAAATCAATTACTTCTCCTTAACAAAAGGCAAAGCCATGTATTTTTCAACATATGCCTATATACTTTTATATGCACGTTAGTTAGAATTATTGTGGGAAAATTATTTTGCACGATATTTGACTCCAAAAGAAATCAATTATATTTATCAAATTATTCAAGCTCAAATTCCACTGTGAAGATCGGACCTAGGAGAATTTTTCCTTATTTTTGGAGGTTCTTGATGCGGCGAATTTTGGAGGTCGTACAAAGAGGACGAGGAACTCATGTTTGGTCTAAGGCTAATGTTTGGCTTTCAGGTAGGCTACTGTCACGACCTAATTTCAGAGTCGTTATGGCACCTACCATGTCCCACCAGTAGGTAAGCCAAGCCTTAGCCTGTAACGGCAAGTAACGGGCGCCATGGCGGAAGGATACCAAAGTACTACAATTCATGCCCATAATACATACACAAGAATATAGGGCTACATAAAAGAGAGAGAAGAAACAAAATGAATCCCACGACCTAGGAAGGCCCGTACAAGATCCACTAGCAAGGAATAAGAGTAGTAAAAGTATCAATACACATGTAGTCTCGAAATGAAAAACTGTCCAAAAGTAAGGGAAGGAGAGGGGATCAGCTTCGGCTCGGAAGGTTCACCCTATCTCCGAGACCTGTGGATAGCTGGCTAGAATATCAACGGCAGCGGCTAGTACTCGAATCTGCACCAGAAAAGATGCAGAAGTACGGTATGAGTACCAAAACTACGGGTACTCAGTAGGCATCATCGGCCGACTGAGCTAAATCATAATACAAGTAAGATAAAATGTGGGGATGTAAAGTATATCAAGGAAAAGGGCAAACCTGAAAACATGCTCTGACATAGGTAAATAGTTAAGGAAACATGAATTACCAAAGTTAAAGTGACTAGATACAACCCAACTAGGCCCCCATAAGCCTGGAGGGTACAAACTAGAGAAAACTAAACCAATCAGACCCCTATAAGCCCGATGGAAAAAAGCAAGACATGTACCATTACCACACTTATGAATACCATTCGGAACCACAACTCGCCGGACTCGAACCGATATTCAAATATCATAACCTAATAGAAAAATGTCAGACTTAAACTGGTCTTTACATATCATATTTCGGACTCGAACCGGTATTTAATTATCATATTCCAAACTCAAACCGGTATTTAAGTATCATATATCGGACTCGAACCGGTGTTTAATCATCATATTCCAGACTTGAACCAGTATGTAAGTAATCATATTTCATACTCGAAACGGTATATATATATATATATATGTCATAAATCCCATAATTCTGAATTAGGTACATGCCAAGAGGTCTAAAGTTCAAGACTAAGGATAATACTGTGGAAGAGGGACTCCTAAGTATACAGGGAACTAGGTGCGATATCCCAACCCAAGGCATCAATTTACTTAAGGGAAGGGTAAATGGATCGATTCTACCTCCGAATGGCCCTGAAATCGGCCAAAAAATCAAACTTTTGCTAACTAAGTATCCAACCGTAAATTCCAACCCCAACACCAACACAATATACTACTAATACCATGATTAAACTCAATCTTTAAGTAGGGTAAACCTAGCCTACCTGGACGCCGAAGAAAGCTCGAAGAAGTTTGCTAAAGTGGAGTCTTTCCTTTTCGAGAAGCTTCCGCACGATGCCACACTATCAAAATAATAATCTACTCATCAATACGAGAACAACAATACCCATATTGCATAAAAATGCATCGGGTCCACAGTCAAATTGAAAATCTCATACGGGGCTCGATTACGGAATCGCAAGTTTGAAACCGTCAAAATGTCCCTCCAACCTCAAAGATCATTTACCCTCTAAAATAGGTGAATTTCGAGCATCATAGCACCCCAAAATCAAACCACAAAGCTAAATAGGGTTTTGGGCTTAAACGGAGAATTTACCAAGAACTTAGACGAAACTTACCAAGATTTAGACGAGGAAAAAGATGTTAATGAACTCTCCAAGCTCCCTTGAACACCCAAGAATTGGCCCCTTCTCTCCCACTGTATCTCTAGAGCTTCTATGCTCTAACCCTTGGGAAATAATGAGAGTAAACGATTGACAAGGATTTAAATGCAGCTGCAGGTGCCGCTTAAGCGACCACTTAACCGCTTAAGCCGTCACCGCTAAAGAGAGAAGCCTTCGCTTAAGCGGACCAGCAGGTCTAAGACTCCATCCTCTAAAGCGGTGCCTAAGCCGCTAAAGCGGCTTCCGTTTAAGCGGTTGCACCAGCTGAAGCAGCACCAACACTTGGCAATATTTTGCCAAGTTCCCAATGGGTCCTCGGGATTTGTTCGGGACCCCGTAAACGCAAAAGAATTATGCTACCCCAACAAATTTGGCATTTCGAACTCAGTGAGGAGATAAAAATTTCCATCCGGGGTCGTTTTGATGAAATGAGGGTCCCACACCCAAGTGGTCATTTTCATCACTTTCCACCCAATAGCCTAAAACGAGTTCGGAAGCCTCGGGACCCGGACCAAGGGTCCCCTTAGCCTAAAATCAACGTTCCAGAGTTGATGGAACTCTCAGAATTGGGATATGAGACCTCCTTCCTAGTATTTGGGCCCAGTAGCCAAATTTGAAAAGCATTAACCTCAAAACAGGGAAAAGGCTCAAAAACCCAAACGAACTGCCCGATAACTGAACTGTTAACTCCAGCAAGTCATAAATGACTTGGGGAAGCTATGGGAAAGCCCTAAATGTTAAAATAATGTAGAAATGAACAAAATGACCTGGAGGGCCATTACAATATCCCCTACTAAAGGTACTTTCGTCCGTGAAAGTAAAGGGTAAAGGTGTACCTGAAGGCTCAAACAGGTGGGGATACTGGGTCCGTATCTCGTTATCGATCTCCCAGGTAGCCTCCTCAACTGAACGATATCTCCACTGGACCTTAACCACTGGACACTCTCTAGAGCGCAATCGCCTAACATCCCTAGCTAAAATGAGGACTGACTCCTCTACAAATGCCAACCTCTCATCCAACTGAACCGAATCCCACCAAAGCACGTGAGACTCATCTGGAATGTAATGCAGCAACATATAGACATGATGAACGACTGATAAATCTGGTGGTAAAGCCAACTCGTAAGCTACCTCTCCAACTGTCCGTAGTATCTTGAATGGTCCAATATACCTGGGGCTGAGCTTACCCTTCCTCCCTAACCTCATCACGCCCTTCATAGGCTTTACAAGGAGAAAAACCCGATCACCCACTCCAAACTTCAAGGCACGAAGTATACGATCGGTGTAACTCTTCTGCCTACTCTGAGCTGCCCTCAATCTATCTTGAATCACTCGCACCCTATCCAAGGACTCCCAAAGCAGGTCAGTACCCCTGGGAATAATCTCTGAAGTCTCAAACCAACCTATCGGAGACCGACAACGCCTACCATATAATGCCTCAAAGGGTGCCATCCCAATACTCGAATGGTAGATATCATTATAAGCGAACTCTGCCAGAGCTAAGTGCTGCTCCCACTGACCTCCAAAGTCCACCGCGCACGCATGGAGCATACCCTCAAGGACCTAAATGGTCCGCTATGACTGACCATCGGTATGAGGATGGAATGCGGTGCTAAGATCGATCTAAGTACCCAACTCTTCCTGACAGGTCCTCCAGAAGCTAGAAGTAAACACTGAGCCTTTATCAGAAATAATGGATACAGGTACTCCATGAAGGCGAACTATCTCTTGGATGTAGATACGGGCTAACCTATTGGCACTAAAGGAGATCTGAATCAGAATAAAATGAGCCGACTTGGTCAACCGACCTACGATGGCCCAAATACTGTCAGAACCATGCAAAGAACAAGGTAAACTTGTCACGAAGTCCATAGTAATTCACTCCCACTTCCACTCAGGAATGGGTAGCCCTGAAGCAATCCACCTGGTCGCTGATGCTCAGCCTTTACCTGCTGGCAACAAAGGCAACGAGCAATAAAGTCCGCAACATCTCTCTTCATGCCACTCCACCAGTAATGCTGCCTCAAGTCTCTATACATCTTTGTTGTCCCAAGGTGAATGAAATATCTCGAGCTATGATCCTCCCGCAGTATCAACTAAATCAAGTCTCCAACCCTTGAAACTCAGATGTGACCATCGAACCTCAGAATGCCCTCTAAATCTAGGGTAGCCCGACTGGACTCAGCCTTCTCCACCTGATCACGTATGCCACAAAGTCTACTATCCTCAAATTGGAGACCCTGAATCTGTTCAAACAAGGTAGAACTAACCTTGACACTCGCAAGAATCCTCCAGGAGTCTAAAATATCAAGCCGAACCAACAGGTTGGCTAAGAATTGAACGTACAAATCCAAAGGCCGTTTTGACACTGAAATAGAAGCCAAACTACCCATGCTCACTGCCTTCCGGCTCAAGGCATCCGCTACCACGTTCGCCTTGCCCGGATGGTATAGTATAGAGATATCATAGTCCTTCAGCAACTTAATCCATCTACGCTACCTAGAATGAAGTTCTCTCTGAGTCATAAGGTGCTGAAGACTACGGTGGTTAGTGTAGATCTCACAGCGAACACCATAAAAGTAGTGTCTCCAAATCTTAAGTGCAAAAACCACTGCTGCTAACTCTAAATCATGGGTGGGGTAGTTGCGCTCGTGAATCTTAAGCTGCCTCGACGTATACATAATAACTCAACCCTTTTGCATTAAAACACAACCCAAACCGATACCAGAAGAATCGCAATAAACTGTATATCCCTGGCCCTCAACAGGAAGGGTCAAAATTGGAGCTGAAGTAAGTAACCCTTTGAGCTTCAGAAAGTTCAACTCGCAATCCTCGAACCACTGAAACAGAACTTCCTTCCTAGTCAGTCTGGTCATAAGCGATGCAATAGAAGCAAAACCCTCAATAAATCATCGGTAGTAACCTGCCAACCCAATAAAACTACGAACCTCGATTGGAGATGTAGGTCTGGCCCAATCACGAATAGCTTCAATCTTTGTTGGATCCACCATAATCCCCTCTTTAAACACCACGTTCCCTAGGAATGTAACAGAGTCGAGCCTAAACTCACACTTTGAGAATTTGGCATAAAGCCTATGATCTCTCAAAGTCTGGAGCACAATCCTCAAATGCTGCTCGTGCTCCCCCCCGCTCCTCAAATATACAAGGATGTCATCAATGAAAACAATCATGAAAGAGTCTAAATAGGGCCTGAAAACTCAATTAATCAAATCCATAAACGTCGCTAGGGCATTAGTCAACCCAAAAGACATCACCAGGAACTCATAATGGCCATACCGAGTCCTGAAGGGTATTTTAGGGATATCCTCACCCCGGATCCTTAACTGATGGTAACCCGACCGCAAGTCAATTTTAGAGAACACTGCTGCACCCTGAAGCTGATTAAATAAATCATCGATATGAGGCATAGGATAGGTGTTCTTCACCGTAACATTATTCAGCTTCCTATAGTCAATACATATACGCATAAAGCCATCCTTTTTCTTCACGAACAAGACAGGAGCACCCCAAGGTGATACACTAGGCCGAATGAAACCCTTACCCAAAAGATCCTAAAGCTGAGAATTTAGCTCCTTAATCTCAGCAGGAGCCATGTGGTAAGGTGCCATAGATATAGGTCGGGTGCCCGACTTAAGATCAATAGCAAAATCGATATCACGCTCAAAAGGAAGACCAGCCAGGTCGGTGGGGAAAACGTCAATGAACTCACGAACAATAGGAATAGAATCAAGTGAGGGACTCTTAGTACTAACATCATGAACATAAGCAAGATAAGACTCACAATCCCTCGACACCAATCTCCTAGCCCAAACATAAGAAATGATCCAGTCGGTGTACGGCCAAAAGAACCCTGCCATACAACCGGGGGTATACCAGGCATGGCTAAGGTAACGGTCTTGGCGAAGCAATCCAAGACCGCATGACTAGGGGATAACTAGTCCATGCCCAGAATTACATCAAAGTCCACCATATCTAATACAACAAGATCAACCCGAGTATCAAACTCTCAAACGATCACCATACATGATCTATAAATCCGATCCACTACTAACGAATCACCCACGGGAGTAGACACACGTAATGAAACAAATAAAGGCTCCTAAGACAACTCCAGTCGTGGTACATAATAAGCAAAAACATATGAATAAGTGGATCCCGGATCAAATAGAGCAATAGCCGACTGACAGCACACCAAAATCATACCTGTAATAACTGCATCCGAAGACTCTGCCTCTGGTATACTAGGTACAACATATAAATGACCTCGCCCACTACCTGGCAGGGCATATGGCCTACCACCTGTCCTACCTGCCTGAGAACTTCCTCGAGAACTATGGGAACCACCCCTGCGACCCTGAACACCACCTCTAGCTGGAGGCCGCACTGATCTGATAGGATGAACACTCTGCGCTATAGGCTGGATCATCCTATGCTGGGAACATTCTCTGGAGATATAGTTAAACACTCCACAAGTATAACAAGGACCAGAATACCACTCGGTCTAGAAGGTCTGGCTGATCCAAAATAGCTATCATGGCTAGAAGAAATGTGCACCACCCGGGGACTGGCCACTGCTCTGACAGTAAGACTCGTTGAAACTAGACTGGTCTCTATTAGAAATCTAAAGTACTGCCTGAATAGGCTACTAGACTGACCCTAGTGCCGATATGACTGACGTGGAGAGTACCTACCCCGAGAATCTCTGCCTCTAAACTGTGAGCCTCCAAGGATCCCACTTAAACTTCCCTGGTGACGTGGCCTCTTATCGCTGCCCCCTGGGCCTCGCGATGCATTCCCTCCATAGTCTGGGCATAATCAAAAATCTCAACAAAAGACCTTCCAGCGAAAACCAAACTCTGAGTAGCCATGCGAAGAGGAAGTATCAGTCCCCTAACATAACACCGAATCCTCTCATACTCGATCAGCAAGATCGTGGTAGCATGTCTAGTCAACTCATAAAATCGCGCCTCATACTCGAGAACTGTTATTAAACCCTGTTGTAACCCTGTAAACTCATCCCTCAAGCACTCACAGAGGTTACGAGGCATATACTTCTCCAGGAAGACCTCGGAGAACTGAGTCCATGTAAAAGGGGGAGGTCCAGCTGGTCAGGAGTCAAGAAAACCTCTCCACCAATGTATAGCAGCCAAATCCAACTGAAAAGTAGTATAATCAACTCTACGAGCCTCAACTAGGCCCAAATTACGGAGCCTAACTTCGCAAGTGACCAGGAACTCAAATGCATCCTCTCCTAGATCCTCTGTAAACCTCAAAGGAGTCAATCTCAGAAATCTACCCAACATCTTCTACTCCTCAACTGACATAGCAGGCGGGGCGACCACTAGCTGAGCAACTACTGGCGCTGGGAGAACCTGAACTCTGGGTGCTGCAGCTACAGGTTGCGCCCCTACATCCGTACCACTCTGATCCACAGATTGTGTACCATCAGACGGTGCACCACAAACTAATCCCAACAACTGGACCAAAGCACCTCTGAGCAATGATGAAGAAATAAACCCTGGTGGAGCCTAGGCTGGCCCCTGGCCCTCCAACAACTGAGGTGGCTGAGACTGTGGAGCAACCTCTGTCTTTGGAGCAATAACTGGGTGTGACAAAGGCTCTCTATCCGGCCCTCCAACTGGGGCTATGGCTCTACCCTGGCCAGGACCTCTGGGTCGGCCACGACCTCTAGTAGGTGCCCTAGCAGCAGGCTTGGGTTCACCCTCACCTATTATCGTAGCTCGCGTCCTAGCCATCTGCAAAAGAGTGAAACAACAAGAATCTTAGAAACCAACACAGACTCAGTGCACGAAATGAATGAATAAAGTGAAGTCATCCTAAAAATGTCCAGTAGCCTCCCAATCCGCGGATTGTTCCAACACGGACGTGATTGTTCTAATCCGCGGGACTTTACTAGATACTTTACCTTGTACCAACAAAACTAGTGAACCTCGCTCTTATACCAATTTGTCATGACCCAATTTCAGAATCGTGATGGCACCTACCATGTCCCACCAATAGGTAAGCCAAGCCTTAGCCTAGAACGACAAGTAATGGGGGCAATGGTGGAAGGATACCAAAGTACTACAATTCATGCCCATAATACATGCACAAGAATATAGGGCTACATAAAAGAGAGAGAAGAAACAAAATGAATCCCATAACCTAGGAAGGCCGGTATAAGAGCCACTAGCAAGGAATAAAAGTAGTAAAAGTATCAATACACATGTAGTCTCGAAATAAAAGACTGTCCAAAAGTAAGGGAAGGATAGGGGATCAGCTCCAGCTCAGAAGGCTCACCCTATATTCAAGACCTGTGGATATCTGGCTAGAATATCAATGGCAGTGGCTAGTACTCGAATCTGCACCAGAAAAGATGCAGAACTGCGGTATGAGTACCAAAACAACGGGTACTCAGTAGGCATCATCGACCGACTAAGCTAAATCATAATACAAGTAAGATAAAATGTAGGGATGTAAAGTATATCAAGGAAAAAGGGCAAACTTGAAAACATGCTCTGACATAGGTAAATAGTTAAGGAAACATGAATTACCAAAGTTAAAGTGACTAGATACAACCCAACTAGGACTCCATAAGCCTGGATGGTATAAACCAGAGAAAACTAAACCAATCGGACCCCTATAAGCTCGATGGAAGAAAACAAGACATGTACCATTACCACACTTACGAATCCCCTTATAAACCACAACTCGTCGAATTCGAACCGATCTTCAAATATCATAACCTAATAGAAAAATGCCGGACCTGAATCGATCTTTACATATCATATTCCAAACTCGAACCGGTATTTAAATATCATATTTCAGACTCAAATCGGTAGTTAATTATCATATTCTAGACTCAAACTGATATTAAAGTATCATATTCTGAATTCAAACCGGCGTTTAATCATCATATTCCAAACTTGAACCGATATGTAAGCATCATATTCCGCACTCGAACCGATATATATATATATATATATATATATATCATAAATCCCATAATTCCAAATTAGGTATATGCAAAGTGGTCTAAGGTTCAAGACTAAGGATAATACTGTGGAAGAGGGAATCCTAAGTCTACAGGGAACTAGGTGCGATATCCCAACCCAAGGAATCAATTTACTTAAGGGAAGGGTAAATGGATCGATTCTACCTTCGAACGGCCCTCAAATCGGCCAAAGAATCTAACTTTTTCTAACTAAGTATCCAACCATATATTCCAGCCCCAAAACCAGCACAATATACTACTAATACCATGATTAAACTCAATCTTTAAGTAGGGTAAACCTAGCCTACCTGGACGCCGAAGAAAGCTCGAAGAAGTCTGCTAAAGTGGAGCCTTTCCTTTTTGAGAAGCCTCCACACAATGCCACACTATCAAAATAACAATCTACTGATCAATACAAGAACAACAATACCCATATTGCATAAAAATGCATCGGGTCCACAATCAAATCAAAAATCCCATGTGGGTCCCGCTTATGGAATCACAAGTTTGAAACCTTTAAAATGTCCCTCAAAGCTCAAGGATCATTTACCCTCTAAAATGGGTGATTTTTGTGCATCATAGCACTCCAAAATCAAACCACAAAGCTAACTAGGGTTTTGGGCTTAAACGGAGAATTTACCAAGAACTTAGATGAAACTTACCAAGATTTAGACGAGGAAAAAGATGTCAATGAACTCTCCAAGCTCCCTTGAACACCCAAAAATTGCCCCCTTCTCTCCCACTCTCTCTCTAGAGCTTCTATGCTCTAACCCTTGGGAAATAATGAGAGAAAAATGGTTGACAGGGATTTAAATGCAGCTGCAGGTGCAACTTAAGTTGCCACTTGACCGCTTAAGAGGTCACCGCTAAAGCAGACACCCTACGCTTTTAAGAGGACCAGTAGGTCCAAGACTCCATCGGCTAAATCGTCCAAAGGCCCACTTAAGTGGTTGTACCATCTTAAGCAGTACCAACACTTGTCAATATTTTGCCAAGTTTCCAACGGGTCCTCGAGATTTGTTCGGGACCCCGCGAACGCAAAAGAACTATGCTACCCCAAAATATTTGGCATTTTAGACTTAATGGAGAGATCAAAATTTCCATCAGGGGTTGTTTCGATGAAATGAGGGTCCCACACCCAAGTGGTCGTTTTCATCACTTTTCACCAAATAGCCTAAAATGAGTTCGGAAGCCTCGGGACCCGGACCAAGGGTCCCCCTAGCCTAAAATCGATGTTTTAGAGCTGATGGAACTATCAAAATTGGCATACAATATCTCCTTCCTAGTATTTGGGATCGGTAGCCAAATTTGAAAAGCGTTAATCTCAAAATAGGGAAAAGGCTCAAAAACCCAAACGAACTGCCCGGTAACTGAACTGTCAGCTCGAGCAAGTCATAAATGACTTGGGACAGCTATGGAAAATCTCTAAACATCGAAATAACATGGAAATGAAGAAAATGACCTGGAGGGCCATTACAGCTATGGTCTACCTTTTTATAGACTTTATTATACGAAATTGTGTATGGTATAAATTGCATGCGGGGCTTGGATTTTGGGATTGACTTACGATTATCTTATATTTTTCACTGTATCTGACCTTCTTTGGGTAAATCTTAGTGTAGACTATTATCTTGTACCTTAGTTCTATATGTCTCCTATAGCGATAAAATTGGGATATGGATATTTGTATGTTTCTGCTATGTTGGGATTAGACTAGTGACCTTTAGTATAGGTTAGGGACAGTACTCCCAAATGAAACTAGTATGCCTCGGTTGGTTGCTATTTATCATCATGGATACCCCTGATTATTCTCTTTTCATGTTGACATATACATATATTATTTTTTACATTTGTGGGCCTGAGGCCTTTGATACAAATCCGCTGGACATCATGTTAGTGTTCTTTGCTCTTGAGGAGTGGTGATTTATGTTTATGGATACTTAGGTGATTATGCTCTTATTGTTTGTATACTGGTGGTGATGGCATGCATTCACACAATCACATGCATATATTGTGGTACGATTCCATAGAAAAACATTGATTTTTACTATTATTTTCAGAAAGGGACTTATTCTCATTTTTCTACTCATAAACTGTTTTTAAAATGTAAATAGTATCAATCTTATTGTTGGATGACGACTTTTAAAACTAAAATGCACTATCTACACTCTAGTTCTAGTTTGAGCAATAACTATATTTACACCTTATCACAAATTTTCTCTATCATTTTTAGAGCGATTTAGCCTGATTTCTGCCCACTATTTCTGACTTTGACATGGATTTTGGAGGGATTTTATGGATGCATAGGTTTTCAAAAGGGAAAAATTGACTATTTTAGACCCATTTTGAGTCTGGGCACATATTCATAGTTATTCAGACTATTACTTGAAAGTATCGATTCAGGACTGGGTAGTGTATATGAATATCCCGAGTCCCCTATAGATCACTCTATTGTGATCCACATTATCGAAGGAGGGGTGTTCCCATGGTCCTGCCTTTGCCAGCCACAAGGCTGGACGAGGTATATACACTACGGTTAGATGTGACACTTATCTCATATTGCATCACTTGGTTTTCCATCACACTCATCTATTCATATGTAGTGCCGTTGTTAATATGATAGTTGTTTTGTACCTGTCATGCTTATAGGGGCCGATTGGGTTATGTTTGTTGTTTGTACCTGCTGTGTTTATGAGGGCCGATTGGGTTTTTCTTGTTATTGTGTACTTTTCAGGCTTATAGTGGCCTGGTTAGGTTATTGTTTGATCATTACTGCTTAGTTTGTGACAAGTTATTTCTAACATGTACTCGTGGCTTAGGTATGTCTTGTGGACCCTGTTTTTAGAATTTATAGATCTAGTGTTATATTATATTGTTGTTTCTCTAACATTGAGTAGACATTCTAAGTATACTACTATTGATATTCTTCCTTAGATGATTCTTGTTATGTTAGACTGTTAGGCTAGTTTCTGTAGATAAGTACTTCCCTTCTGGTTACCTAGTTTTTATATCATTTCCTTTTATATTATGTACATTGTTCATTATCTTCTTTTATGTTATTTATACTTGCATTATCTTTAGAGCTCAGTTAGCCTAAGCCTACAGGTTACCGCGTGTTTTGTTACTCATACTACACTTTTGCATCTTTTTTCCTAATGTAGATCCTAGTACGAGTTATCGCTGCTGATGTGTCTTCGCACAGAGCTATCTTGGATCAGAGATTTGGGGTGAGCTCCAGACACTCAGAGTTGTTCCTTCTCCTGCTATTTTACTGGACTGAATCTTTACCTTTCACATTAGAGATGGTTATGTATATATGGTATTTGGTTATTACTCTTATTATGTTTAGTAGCTCCTACACAAACTAATACCAGGTCTTGGGGCGTATTTTGTAAAGTTTGCTTCTTCACTTTCTTTATCTATGTACTTTATGGGCCATATTTTTGGAGTTTATATTTATAATTGCCCTTTAGTTTCATATTTTATTCTCTCATTCTATTGGCCCGTTACTTGCTGTTTTGGGTTATAAGATTCAGCTTACCTATTGGTGAGTTTAGTAGGTGCTATCATGACCTGAGATTTCATGTCGTGACAAAAATACCCAATTTTCATACTCATATGCAATTTTAAACAATGAACCAATAAAAAAAATTTAGAAATTTGATGCCAAAATTTGTTTATTTATAACATAAGGACCCTACATATGAAATTTTCATCTAAGACTGATTCTGAATCAATAAAACCTCAATTTTTCACAAACAAACTCACAGATAAAAAAAGAACTAACTGAAGGGAACATGGAAATATACCGAAATAAGAATTACATACTTATTCCTTTGTTAAATTGAGAAGAATGTCGAAAATCACTCAAATTTGAGCTCTAAAACTTCCAATGTACTTAAAATACTAAATAAATACAGTTTGAAATTTTAAAATACAATTCAACAATTTTTGCACCAGAAATATTCTACACTAGCAACTTCAATTCTCACTACAAAGGATGTAATTCCCTTATACGGCCTCAAAATATTCCATTCCTTTTCCTATAATTCGTAAAGGCAAAATGAATTGGGAGACCCCTGTATTTGTCTTTGTTTCTCAGTTGGATCCTCTACTCACCTCTTTGATAACTGAACCCTTAAATTCATCAGAACACAATATTTTAAACCCATTTTATAACTACTCAGTGGTGCATGTAATACAAATGTGTACACATAGATTTTCACGTTATATGGAAATACCACATAAGAAAATACATATAAAAAATTAACTAAATCAAACTACCCTTACCCCCCTTCTTCCCATATCTTCTTCTTCTTAAAACCTTTTCCTTCGTTTCTTTTTAGCTCTCTCTCTTCTTCTTCGTTAGATCTCTCCTCTGCCCTTTCCCCTTTATTCTCCTTCCCAACCCTTTCTCTCTTCTTTATCAGAACCCTCACCCACTTTTCTCTCTCTCTCTCTCTCTCTCTCTCTTCTTCTTCTTCTTCTTTAGATCCCCACTTCCTTCTCAATTTCTCTTCTTCAGATCCCTTTCTCTGCTAGTCCTTCTCTTCTATTTCTCTACTTCAGTCAAAAGAACAAGTAAATTTAATGAAAAGTGGGTGAAGAGATTATAAAAAGTTTCAAGCTAAAAGAAATTTTATGGTGTTCTTCGGTGTTCATAGCGTTCACTAGTGGTAGAGGGAGGGGTTGTGATTTTTTTGTATTTTTTTTTTGTTTTACTCTTTAATTTATCTTTTGGGTATTCTTGCTTAGAAGATAATAATGTGTCAAAGTACTCGATTATATTGAAAATTGAGGTTTTTGAATTTGAATATGAACTAAATTTAATTGGGGTTATTACTTTCATAGTGTCTTTTTTGGTGCAATAATCAATATCCAAAGAAGGTTTTCAAATTGTTTTTTCAAATATTGATTGAAACCTTGAAGGTGGTAAAATGGGGGAAGAATGGAGGGTAGAGTGGGGTAAAGAAAAGAGGGTGGGGTGGGAGAAAGAATAAAGAGGTGTCATGTCTTTTTTCATTTTTTGTCTTTTTATTTATTTATTTTAATTATTTTTAGTCAAAAACTTTATGTGTACGCGCTTTATACGCTGCAATCACGCATTTCTTCCAACTCAATCATCAAGTTGCCACATAAACTTAGTCAACGGTTAAAGGGGTTTAAAATATTGTGTTCTGATGGGTTTAATGGTTTAGTAGACAAAAGGGTGAGTAGGAGGGTCCTGCTGACCAACGAAGACAAGTATAGGGGTCTTCTAGGTCATTTTACCATTCTCAAATAAGTATATGGACCTACTCGTTCAATCAAAACTCAATTTCGTACTCATTTGCCCAGTTAAATATTATTTTGTTCGTTAAAGAATTATTTTACGTTTCACGATAAAAATTCAATCTTGACTTAGAAAAAATCTACCAAACTTTTTGGATCAGTCCAATAATTGATTTATAATTTCAAAAGTCTCAGAATAATTTTTCAAGCTTTAAAACTAAAAACAGACCTTCGGGACGTCACATTTTTATACTTAAACAAGGCTAAAGCGCCATAAATATTCAAAATCTTTTTGAAACTCAATCGAATTAAGCCAAAATTTATGGAAAAGTCCAAATCATCATATAAACCTGCTGGAACATTAAAATCATGAATACAAACTCGTTTAGTCAACTCTTAACTTTAAATTTAACTAGAATGCAACTCAAGTGTCTGAAACTCACCTAGAACCTTTTAGACACAAACCAAATATCCTATTAGACATGAAATAAAATTTTGGGTCTGTTGGATTTATAAAAACATCGATCTGAGATCATCTTGACCAAATGTTGACCAAAGTCAACTCTTAAGTTCTATGTTTCAAATTTCTATCTAATGACTTCAAATGCATTTGAAAATCATGGGACCCAAACCAAAGGCTCAATCAACCTAAAAATTACCTTTTGGGCCTAATGAAACTGTCAAAATTCCATTTTGAGCACATCTTCATCAAATGTGACTTTGGTCAAACTTGCTAAGTTCAAAACCTTCAAAAATTTAAAACTTCTCCGAAATTCAATTGATCAGCTTAGGAACCAAATCAACCATCCCTGCAAGTCATAAATACCAATCCAAAGCTAAGGGAAAGGTCTAGCAGGAAAAAAAGGTTACAAAAATGACCTCAAGGGTTGTTATAAAGGACCTTCATAGTTTTAATATAACTAGTTTAGCATACATGTGTTGCACGTGTATTTTTTTTTACTAATAAAAAGTGTGTAAAGAATAAGAATAGATTATGTGTAATAGCATTTGACATTGAGATAGGTGAAGTGTTCATTAAAATCTATATTTGTATATTTATAAAAAAAAAAAAACAAAGATTGTTATGTTGGTGTATTGTGTTGTCTCTTCAAATTAAAAACCTAAAGATAGAAAAAGACATTGACAGATTCTGGAACTACAAATTAATTATTGAGTGCATTCTAAAGCTTTCTACGGATGAATAAAAAATTTAGATTGTCACCACTGATAATTGGATAGATATAATAAGTAAATACCACAATTGACAATATTTTGATTTGCAATTGTTTATAAAAAATGGATGGACATCTATGACAAAGAATGTGGAGTAGGAAATGATGTGTAATAAATATTAAAAATTTAATCTCTAATATTGTATTGACCCTCCTCATTATTTTTGTAATTTTTGTGCATTTATCCCGTTTTGATATTACCCATTGTTTCTCTATAGTGTTTGTTACCTAAGGGGATGGGTGACATCATTTTTGAGGTATTCAGTTGGATTTTAGATGAGATTTTCAATTTTGAAGTCTTTAAGTTAGAGAAGGTTGACTTGAGTCAACATTTGGGGAAAATGTGCTCGGAAGGAAAATACATCTGTTTTGTTAGCTCATAGAAGGTGGATTTTGGGTTAGGAGGACTTTTGGTTTGCGTCCAAAGGCTTTTAGACTCATTTTGGGTACTTTAGTGAAATTTTGGAATTTTAGTTAAAGTGTTGACTTCTATCAATATTTGACTGAGATGACCTCTATTGGTTATTTTATCAATTCCATTGAGTTTGGAATTCCATTATTAGTTGGGTAGCATATCCACTCTGCATTTTCAAGAGTCCAAACGAATCATAGGGAGTCCCAAGTATCTTATCAGACAAATTTAGTTGTCGTTATGATACCTTTCAACATCGGAAATTCTCTTCATCACTAGACTGATCAGATCTTTCGTAGACACCTAAGAGATATTCACAAGGTAGGCTAAAATAAAACACTAAGAGGAATCCTGAGGGTCCATTTAGATTTATTTTTGGCCTTAGAAATTGCTGGTTTTTCTTTTTGCTGATGCAGTGGCATTTTCCCTTTGCATTTGTGATGAGCCAATTGCGATCACAAAAAGCCTTGTCATCGTGCATCACGATCATGTGGTGGTGGCCATAATTGTGATGAAGGGGTCTGTTGGGTTCAGGTCAGGTTGCCCTTTCCATTCACAAAAGCACCCAGCGTAATTTAGATGGGTCGGGTTGGTGCGGTCCTATGATTATGAAGAAGGGACCCTTGGCAATATAAATTTTCCCCAAGTTAGTTTTTACTTCATTTTCATCCGAAATTGGAACTTGGGAGTTTTAGGGAGCTTATTCTTGTGGGATTTTCATCATAGTTAAGTTCGAATAGGTCTTCTTTACCTCTCTCATGATTTTGTGATGAGTATTACCCTTATTTCCATATGTTTTCCATTAAATTCGAAGCATATTCTTGAATTCCTCTTTTATTTTTGTAGCACCTCCCAACCTTGTTTTATGTTTGTATAGCCTCATATGTCCTTTTGAACTTAAAAATTAAGTCAGTTGAGCTTGAGAATAATAGGAAATAATTTCAAATGTATTCCAGTATTTAGATAGGAGTTTTTGACTTAAAATGTATGCCGTGCAACATGTTTTAGGATCCTCCACATTGAGGTTTGCACCAAGACTATCAGTGTACTCTAGAGGACCCGAGATTCTACAACCTCGCATGATGGTGGGAATGGTACAGACCCTCTAAGGCACATTCACCCACGCTCTACGAGGCCCGAGGGTGCGAGATAGGTTGAGCCCCATGCCTGACCTCTCCTTGGCGTGAAAATTTTCCTACTTTATTTAATTAAGGGTACTTTTGTCCTTTTACCTTTATGAAACCTCCTTGTATGATTTAATTTCACTTATAGGATAATATAATTTGATTACATCGGTCATTTATCTATTCATTCTCCGAAAAACTCCAAGACACAGAAAGTCTCTCAAAAGCCAAGCATAGGGTTTCAATCAAGCTTCATTCAAGTTCCTTTTCAAGTTCTTGTCCTCTTCCAGATATGTAAGGATTTAGTGTGGGAAATTCCATTCGTTCTCACATTCATGATTTTTCAAGGTCTTATTTTACTTGAAATTTATGTGGGGTTTCAATCCCAAATCCCCAATTCAATTCCTTTGCTTCTTGTATTGGTTCTATGGAAAGTTTTCTAAGGGGATTATAGTATTTCATGAAAATTGTGGAAAATTCTTATCTTCAAATTGTAATTTATGTTTTAGAACTATTTTAAGAAATCTTGAAAACTTTACTTTTGAATTTGAAGTAAGATTATTCTTTTCACTGATTTTCACCATATTTATTTGAAAAAAGTAGCTTTGAAAGGAAAACTCAATGTTCATGAAAGTTAGAACTTGATTTTGATACAGAAATTGAGCATATGATCACGACGATACAGTTTTATAGAATAATTTTTTGAGCTAAGAATCACGCTGTGATTTCAGTTACTTTACATGTTATATTATGAGTATATAGAGATCGAGAAGGAATGGGTTAGATTACGCATGCCCCAAAACTATGTTGCCACCATTGGTTGGGATCGTACCGCTAGTTTAGAAAACTCTTCTTTAGCCTAAGAGGCTTAGTTTTGGATCCATATTTTAATCAAGTTCTATACCTCCACAAGGTATAGAGCAGCTCTCCCAGTGGGGTCAAAGGTTGGACATCATGGCTCACATAGTGTATGTCAGTTGTAAGAAACTCCCCAACAGAGAACTTTGTATTTTATTTACTTATGTATATGTAGACACTAGTTATGATGTTATTTTAGATATTTTATTTTAGGACATGTCTCCACGTTGTATTTAAGATCTTATTTTATGCCATCAGATTATTGGAGAATTTTAAATGATTATCTCATATGTCTCAACCTTGATTTTCTTTATTTAGTTACTGTATTCATATTATTCATGCTCAGATCCATAGTCTTTTAGTTATTGTTTATATATTGCATTCAGTCCTTCCCTTACATGCTAAATACATTTAATTGTATTCATGCTCCTTTAAGCTATATTGTTTTATGATGTATATTCTGACTCTCAAACTCAGGCCCACAGTCAAATATTTCGCTAACTCTTTGTACTTAACTCATCCTGAGTCCTTTTTGCATCCAGAGGACTTAGTTAGGGTTGATTAGTTTACAATTCAGTTCTTAGTTGTTTAGCTTAAAGGTAGCCTGAGGCCTTGTCCTGGTAGTCTTATTCAATTCAGACATCAGAGGCTTTATTAGACACTATTAGTTTCAGTATTGACATTGTTCCAATTGTTTTCCGTAATTGATTATAAAGGCTATTTTATTTTATAGGTTTATCCCATGTTTATTATGTCTCAGCTTTTGAATAATTCAGAGTTCAATCTTAATAGTATGCTAGGCCAAGAGTCGACTAGGGTCAATAGTGATTCCGAGTGTCGGTCACATCTAGGGTGTAGACTAGTGTTGTTATAAATTTGGTATCAAAGAATTAGGCTCAAGAGTCCTAGAATGTCTATGAAGTGCATTTAGTAGAGTCCTTATAGGTGTAAAGCACACTACACTTATAATAGGGAAGCCATAGGGCGTTTGGAAATATAACCCTTCTTTCATGCTCTAGTTTGTGCAATAGAGTTTAACTCTATGTATTTATTCTAACTCATGTGTTATGCATGTTTTAGATCATTCCTCCAAAGAGAACAGTCAGTCAGAAATCTACTATAAGTGTTGGGGTCAATACCACTGTGATGCCACCATCTCAAATGATGCAAACAAGAAATAGAGGTTGTTCTTCTAGTCATAATGCTAGCACTAAGGCTCCCCCTATGCCATATAGTCCACAGAGGGGTCCTAGTACATCTACTGCTTAGCCTCCCTTCAGTGATGTTCTAATGCTGAATTTTGAAATGCTATTAAGATGCTCACGTAGCTAGTGACATCCCAATCAGGCTTTTAGGGCATAGCCCTTGCTAGTTCCAGATGCCAGGGTTCACCCGACACCTCCAAAATCTATGAATTTCTCAAAATGAATCCTTTAGAGTTCACAAGGTCCAAGCTTAATGAGGATCCTAAGAATTTTATTAATGAGATCCAAAATATTCTTCGTGTGATTCATGTCAATGATATAGAGGGGGTTGAACTTGCCTCCTACCAGTTGAAAGATGTCGCGAGTTTATGGTATGAGCAATGGGAAAAGACTTATGGTTAGGATACAATACTTACTAAATGGGAGGAGTTCATGGATGCTTTTATTGATCACTTTTTTCTCCCTGAGTTGAGGGATGCCAAAGTTGATGAATTTATGAACCTTAAGTAGGGTACTATGAGCGTAAGATAGTACAGTCTCAAGTTCACCCAGTTATCTCACTATGCTTCAAAGATGGTGTCTGACATAAGGGCTAGGATGGGAAAATTCTTGTCAGCGGTTTCTAAGTATGTGAAGAAGGAGTACAAGGGTGCTTTTCTAATCAATAACATGGATATCTACATACTTATGATCTATGCCCAGTAGGTTGAGGAAGAAAATTTAAAGGAAAAGGGAGATTAATAAGAGTATGAAATAAAATTAGTCAGCTAATCTTAAGACTAGTCATTAGAGTATCGATAATAGGAACTGGTAATTTTTTCATAAAAAGGTCATCTGGAGCAGCCCCATCGTCAGCCAGTGCACTAGCGCCCATGTCTAGGAATGATCAAAAATTTAGTCTCAAGGTTGTGTTTCATGGGAATTTCCTTGTCTACAACAAGTATCGAAAGAATCATCTAGGTGAGTTTCTCTATGCTAAGGATGGATGCTTTAGGTGTGGTCAATTGGGTCACTTCTTGAAAAATTGACCCTCTATAAGGCATGACAATATGAGCAGCAGAGCCTAATCCACTATATCATCTGATCCAACATGTTGTGTTTCTTAGAAAAGCCTTACTTTAGGTATAGGCGAGGGTCAAACCACTTGTATACGTTATCTAGTCATCATGATCAAAAGAGTTATGTAGATGTTATTACTGGTATGTTGAAAGTATTTTCTTTGATATTTATGCTTTACAATACCCTGGAGAAACTTGTCATTTGTAACCCCTTATGTTGTTATGAAGTTTGAAAGTTGTTCCAAACAACTTCTAGAGCCCTTACTTATTTCTCCTCCTATTGGTGAGTCTATTGTACCTAGGCAAGTTTATAAAAACTGCATGTAGTAGTCCATCATAGAGATACCACAGCTGATCTCATTCAATTAGATATAGTAGATTTTGATGTTATTCTAGACATGGACTAGTTGCATTCTTGTTATTCCTCAGTTGATTGTAGAACTCGAGTTATGAGATTTCGATTTCCTAGTGAACCTATCATAGAGTGGGAAGGTAGTCTTGTTGTGCCTATGGTTCGATTCATCTCATATCTTAGGGCAACATTATTATTTCCGAAGGGTGTATTTATCACTTAGTCTGGGCCAGGGATTCTAGTTCTGAAGCCCCATCTTTTAAGCCAGTTCTTATTGTCACTAAATTCCCAAAAGTTTTTCCTGATGATCTTCCCAAAGTCCCTTTTGATATGGAGATAGACTTTGAGATAGTTATCTTTCCCCAAACTAAACCTATCTCTATTCCTTCATATAAAATTACTCTAACTGAATTGAAAGAGCTAAATGAATAGATAAAATACGTCCTTGATAAGGGATTTATTAGACCAAGTGTCTCTCCATGGGGTTCCCCAGTCATCTTCATGCATAAGAAAGATAGTTCCCTCAGAATGTGCATTGACTACTGTCAGTTGAATAAGGTCACCATTAAGAATATATGTACCCTCTGCAGAATTGATGAAATGTTTGGTCGGGTGTTGCATGTTTTTCTAAAATTGGTCTCAGATACAATTATTATCAGTTGAAGGTTAGAGAAAGTGACATACGTAAGAGAGCTTTTCATTCTCGATATGGTCACTTCAAATTTCTTGTCATATCTTTTAGTCTAACTGATGCTCTTGTAGCCTTTATGAATCTCATAAATAAGGTGTTCAAGAAATACCTCAACGTGTTCATAATTTCCTTCATTATGATATTCTAATTTACTCCCATAGTAAGGAGGAGCATGCTAGCTAATCTTAGAATAATACTTCAGACACTTAAGGATCGTGATTTGTATGCTAAATTTTCTAATTGTGAATTTTGGTTGAAATATGTGGCATTCCTTGGTCATATTATGTCCATTGAGGGCACTTAGGTTGATTCCTAAAGGATTGAGGCAGTGAAGAATTAGCCTAGACCCACTACCCCGACAGATACTAGAAGTTTCCTAGGATTGGCTGATTACTATAAGAGGTTCACAAAGAGATTTTTATCTATTGCTGCCTCATTGACTAGATAAACTCTAAAAAATCAAGGTTTCAATTGTTTGAGGCTTATGAGAAGAGATTTCAAGAGTTTAAAACTCAATTGACTTCTGCTCCAGTAGTGACCCTACCAGAGCGGACAAATGGTTTTGTTGTGTATTATAATGCCTCGAGAATCGATAATGGTTGTGTATTGATGTGAAAGGCTAAGGTCATAGCTTACGTATATAGGCAACTTAAGATACATAAGAAGAACTACCCAACTCATTATCTTGAGCTAGCAGTGATTGTGTTTTCTTTGAAGATGTGGAGCCACTACCTTTATGGTGTTCATGTTGATGTTTTTATGGATCACAAGAGCCTTCAGTATGTTTTCAGTCATAAATAATTGGACCTCGGGTATATAAGGTGGATTGAATTGCTCAAATTCTATGAGTTGAGCCTGCTATATTATTCGGGAAAAACAAATATAGTTGTTGATGCACTTAGCAGGTTGTGTGTGGGGAGTACAACTCATGTAGAAGAAGGCAAGACAGAACTTGCAAAGGCTATCCATCGACTTGTATGCTTAGGGCTTTATCTTATACACTCTGAGGATGGTAGTGTGGTGATTCAAAATGGGTCTCAGTCATCTTTTGTGGTTGAAGTTAAAGAGAATCAATATAGTGATCCTATTTTGCTTCAATTAAAGGAAGAAATACTCAAGAAGAAGGTCATAACTTTTGAACTAGGGGGAGATGAGTCCTGAGGTACCAAGGTAGATTATGTGTTCCATACATTGATGGTCTTAGAGAGAGCATAATAGTAGAAGTGAATAGTTCTAAATATTCTATCCATTTGGGCTCCACCGAAATGAACTTTGATTTCCAAGAAGTTTATTGGTGGAATGTATGAAGAAAAGCCTTTCAAAGTTTTGTAGCTAAATGTCCAAACTTCCAACATGTTAAGGTGGAAACACAAAGGCTTGGTGGCATGACACAAGAAATAAACATTCTTGAATGGAAATGTGATGGGTCAGTCACGATTGTGTCATTAGCATAATTTGATTTGGGTGATTGTACACTGAATGACTAAATCAACTCATTTTTCCTGTCAAGACAATAAATTCCATGGAGGATTATGATAGATTATATATCCAAGAGATATTCAGACTCCATAGGATTCTTTTGTCCATCATTTCTAATAGGGGAACTCAGTTTACGACATAATCTTAGAAGTATTTTCAGAGGGGTTTAGGTACAAGGGTAAACATTAGTACCACATTCCATCTGCATATTAATGCTCAGGCAAAAGGCACTATTCATACACTTGAGGATATGTTGAGGGTTTGCATTATAGCCATCAACTGTAGTCAGAATGCCACTTGCCTCTCAATGAGATTGCGTATAATAATAGTTACCATCTAGTATTCATGCTTGTAAAGACCCACTAGGTTTTTTTTGTATTTTCTTATGTTTACCCTACTTAACCCTTCCCATAGTTGCTATAGGGTATTTGTGGTCTATTGGTATAGGTTGTTTTGTTCACAGGTAGTTCGATTGGGTTTTAGGTGAGGTTTTTTATTTTGGAGCTGTTAAAGTTGAAAAGTTTGACTTCAGTCAACATTCTTAGCAAATGGACTCAGATGGAAATTTTGATATTTCTTTTATCTCCAAAACATAGATTTTGGGTTAGGGGTACCTTTGTTTTAGGCCCCCTGGCTTTTGGGCACTTGGATGGATTTATGTAATTTTTGGAAAAGTACTGACTTTGGTCAACATTTCATCGAGATGACCTTTACTGATTATTTTTTCAATACATTGAGTCTAGAGTGATATTTCCAGTAGGATAGCTTATTCGATTTGCATTCACGGGATTCTAAATGAATCTTTAGAGGTCCAATTGAAGTCATTTATGACCCAAGTTTCAGCTAGTTTCTAGTTTACTGGTGCAGGGTATTTTTTTCCTTTGTAGTCATGATGGGTCAATCATGATCGCGTCGTCAGTGTGATACTATTTGGGGTGATTAAAGATCAAATGACTGAATCAAGGCAGTTTTATCACGTCAAGACAATGTAACACCCCGTACGTTCCCAACCCTACTTGACGACATTAAATGATATGTACTTAGGTATCGAGAGCTATAAGTATGCATTTGGTAATGCTATTGGTGAGCTAAGTGAATTTTGCTCTTGTTATGTGGTTAAACTTGAATAGAAGGTGTTTTGCAATTTTCATTGCGCATTTTTGGGGTTCAAAATGAGGCTAATAAGACCTCTAAACAAAGTATAATAAGGGTAAGAAGTGAGTTAAAGAATAGGACTTGAAGTATCTAACCAAATCCGCGAAGAGAAGTCGAAAAATGGAATTTTCAAAAATTTTAAGGAGGGGCACATTTGGGACCGTGACACGCCGCTCTGGGATAAAATTTTTATCCCAGAGGCAGTGGGTTGGGCGTGCCACCTTGGGTTTTCCACTTTTTCGAAAGTTGGATATTTCTAAGTCCCAAGGGTATCCGGGGTCGTACCTAGCTGATTTTTACTATGTTTATTCTACAACCAAGCGTATATAGATGAAATGAATGACATATTACATTGGTATGATAAAATTACTCGAGAACGGATTTGGGGCCAAAATGACGATTTTACCCTTATAGTCAAAATAAGCCAAACGTGGCTAGAATCACTTGGTTTTTGGATTGAGGCTACGGATATGAATAGCATGAGTGGGAATATTATTTTAATACATATGAGATGACTTAAACATGAGAAATTATTTATTTTATCGGGTTAAGTGAATTGGGCCCAAAAAGGGCCCAAAAAGGAAATGAAAGCATGGCCCAAAATGGGTCAAATGACCCATTCTTGCCAAGACCTTCTAGAATACCACATTAATGACTAAGTATGGACTCAAGGTCTATAAAAGGGGCCAAATATCTTATTTTATCATGAGAAACACCCATGCCTTTTCTATCTTTTTCTAGAAATTTCCCAAGAACATCTCTTTGGCTTTCAAAACCCTAAGGCACTTCTTGGAGCAAGATCATCATCTTTCAAGCTTGGGTAAGTGAATATTATTGTACTTTAACATATTATAAGCATGAGATAATATGTATATCATGTTGGTTATGGTTGAAATATTGGACATGGCACTTTGTGCTTTTGTATAAGAGTTGTGATCCATGGGATTTGAACTTGAATAAGGACTTGTGCCTTTGATGAAAGATCATGATGTGGATAAAATATGAACGTCTATGGTGTTATTTTGTTATTTAATTTGTTATTTTTTTTATAAGTGCAAATTTTGGGATGTTGGCCGATTTGTGCTATGAAGTGTATTAAGGTGAATTGATGGATTATTTGTGATGTGGTGTGGATAAGAAAGTGTAAAGGGGAAGTGTTGTGGTGGAATGTATGGATTATCATGTATTGGTCAATGTTGGGAATATTGGAGGATTTTTGGAATAATGATTTTATCAATGGTTTTGTTAAGGGGGAAATGACATGTTAAAGCTAAACATGTGACTTATTGTTGTTGTATGCCATTATAAGGTAATTGGTGGTTAAAATTGGTTTCGTTATAAACTTGTGTTGTAGAGCGAAACATAAGGAAGGAGCAGGAATACTATATTCACGTCTAAGATTGTGTATTCGTATTAAGAATACAAGGTATGTAAGGTTCCTTTCTCCATATCCCTTTGCAACATGTTGTTCACATTGACATTGGACTTGTTTCAATTCCGAGAGGTTTGAAGTATCTCAAATTCAGGTTGACGTATATTATTACTCATATTTGTCCTATTCTTAAATGACTGATGATTCGTTTGTCTCTTGTTCATGGAGTGAAGTTCCAAAAATGTCATAACGTTATCATTCCTTAAGGAACGATCTCAAGAGAGAGTAATAACATAAGAGAACCTATTTATTCTTAAATAGCATTTTTCCAAATATGTCATGTTCCAAGTCCTCAATTATGATGATTATCTTTGTATCAATCTTTTACAATTAAAAGTACCAATCTCATAAGATTTCATAAGAGTAATAAGAGAGGTGATGCGCAAGCTAATATATCTATTCTTTATAAGTGAAGATCTCAATCTCATGAAACAAGAGTGAAGAAGTAACATATATATGTGTGATTCCTATTATGTCATGATCTTCAATATCTCAATCACTCTTAAGAATGGAAGTAAGAATAACAAAAGAAATAAGAGGTGTATAATTAAGAAGTAATCATGGGTGGTATCCCAGGGGTTAAAATACCTAGCATGGGTCAATCCCAATAACACAGGTGGTATCCTAGGGGCGATATAAACGCCTAGCATGGGTTGATCCCGATACATCCCAGGGGCGATATAAAAGCCTATCATGGGTTATGATGGTACATCCCAGGGGCGACAAGCCTAGCATGGGTTATGATGGTACATCCCAGGGGCGACACGAAAGCCTAGCATGGGTTAATATAACATCCCAGGGGCGATAAGCCTAGCATGGGTTAATGATATCCCAGGGGCGACACGAAAGCCTAGCATGGGTTCACATAACATCCCAGGGGTCAAAGTACCTAGGATGGGTTAATCTCATCCCAGGGGCGACAGGACAGCCTAGCATGGGTAGAATAATAAAGATGAATGAATATGAAGACAAGAGAAGTAAAGAACGTAATTTACATAGATCCCTACATGTAGTAAGAGAGTTTATTCACGTTCATTAATTCTTTTCACTATTGTTGTTATTATGTCTGATAACGATCCTAATAGTATGAGTGTATCCACGGGGTGAAAGAACACATCTTTATGATGACCATTTATCAATCACTCAAAAGTAATAAATGAAGAAAGGTGTGCGCATAAGTTAAATTACCACTAATAGAGTGGATGTACGTTAAGAGAGTGGATGTATATTCTCCCACCATGAGAGTGGATGTAGGATAAGTCACCAATAAAGTGGATGTATGTTAAGAGAGTGGATGTATGTTCCCCCACCATGAGAGTGGATGTAGGATAAATCACCAATAGAGTGGATGCACGTTAAGAGAGTGGATGTATATTCTTCCACCATGAGAGTGGATGTAGGATAAACCACCAATAAAGTGGATGTACGTTAATAGAGTGGATGTACGTTATATTATTAATTCCCAACCCTACCACTGGAGTGGATGTATGTGGATGAGTATTATTATTTTACAACCGACCAACCAAAGAGATGATTATTAATGGTAGTGGGCATACAAGCAAGAAAGAATCTCTGGAATCTATGGAATAGAGGAACCTCTAGAATTTCGGGAATAGGAGAACCTCTTGAAGGTAAGTCTTTTGAGTGAAGGAACATCTCTTGAATGAGGATGTGTATGAATGATATTATATGACTAATAAGGAGTTAAGTGAATGATCTAACATATTACTATGATATGCATGTTTCCACATTTAAAATGACGGTTCATCTACGTTGACTATTCTCTCATATTTTTATTAGATTGACATTCTCATGTATGATGTTATTTCTTATAAGCCTTACATACTCAGTACATTCTTCGTACTAACCCCCTCGGGGGACTTACCTTACATGTTGCAGGTACAGGCATTAGTAGACCTCCTCTGTAGACTGGGGACCATTCGCAGAGTTTTGGAAAGCTCCACTTGATTCGGAGCTTTCTGGGTCATAGTTGTATAGTTGTTTTGGCATTGTAAATTTTGTTAGTTGGTCTGGTAAATGCATCTGTTAGAGGCTTTTGTAGACACATGTGGGTATATGGATGTAAGATATGTACGTTTAGTTAGACGTAATGGCCCCAACGGCCAAGTTTGATATATATGTTTATAGCATATGTTTCCATGTTCATGTTTTCCATATAGTTGAATAAGGTTCAATAAGATTCATATGAGGATATGCATACGAAGGTTCAGGAGCAAAGATTGGTTCTCTCGGGCCATATCGGCTTCGGGTGCCAATCACGCCTCAATGGGGTTTGGGTGGTGATAGAAAGTGGTATCAGAGCAGGTCGATCTAAGGGTGTCTACAAAGCCGTGTCTGAGTAGAGTCTTACTTATCAATGTGTTGTGCACCACATTTATAAGTATGAGGCTACGGGACATTTAGGACGTTGTTTCCTTTCTTCACTTCTAGATCGTGCAATAGAGCCAGTGTTGTAAGTAAGATTGTAGCTTTTCTTGTGTATAGTAAAAATGCCAATGATGAGAAAGGATAAGGCAAAGGTAAGCAGGTGGATATGCCTGCCGATGAAGGAACCACCTGACCAAGCCAGTCAAGGTGGAGCTGACCCTAGAATTACTAGTCAAGTCCTTTGACGTCTTTACATCAGTTGGTGAATGTATTATAGTTGAAAGGGCATATCATAATGGTATAGGAGATTTTTGTGATCAAGTTATGATGGTTGATCTTATGGAGATGGAAATTAAGGTTTTTTAATGTTGGAATGGGCATGAAATGATTGACTTCTTGTATGTCACGAAGATTGCCAACCAAGAGATACCTATTATTATTCTAGACCGACAAGTGAAAAGGCTAATAAGGAAAGACGTACATTTTGTATGAGTTCTTTGGAGACATCAACAAGTCGAATAGATCGCATGAGAAGTTGAGCAAACAAAATAAAATGAAATCGACGTACCCATCTTTGTTTCAAATAGAAGAAAAGGCCCAAGCATTTGTTGTAAGGGAAGCAACATTGTTAACATTCGAGGACGAATGTTCCTAAGGGGGGAAGAATGTAACAACCCGTACGTTCCCAACCCTACTTGACGACATTAAATGATATGTACTTAGGTATCAAGAGCTATAAGTATGCATTTGGTAATGCTATTGGTGAGCTAAGTGAATTTTGCTCTTGTTATGTGGTTAAACTTGCATAGAAGGTGTTTTGAAATTTTCATTATGCATTTGTGGGGTTCAAAATGAAGCTAATAAGACCTCTAAACAAAGTATAATAAGGGTAAGAAGTGAGTTAAAGAATAGGACTTGAAGTATCTAACCAAACCCACGAAGAGAAGTCGAAAAATGGAATTTTCAAAAATTTTAAGGAGGGGCGCATTTGGGACCGTGCCATGACACTCTAGGCTAAAATTTTTAGCCCATAGGCAGTGGGTTGGCGCTCCCAGGGGCGTGCCACCTTGGGTTTTCCACTTTTTCGAAAGTTGGATATTTCTAAGTCCCAAGGGTATCCGGGGTCGTACCGAGCCAATTTTTGCTACGTTTATTCTACAACCAAGCGTATATAGATGAAATGAATGACATATTACATTGGTATGATAAAATTACTCGAGAACGGATTTGGGGCCAAAATGACGATTTTACCCTTATAGTCAAAATAAGCCAAACGTGGCTAGAATCACTTGGTTTTTGGATTGAGGCTACGGATATGAATAGAATGAGTGGGAATATTATTGTAATACATATGAGATGACTTAAACATGAGAAATTATTTATTTTATCGGGTTAAGTGAATTGGGCCCAAAAAGGGCCCAAAAAGGAAATGAAAGCATGGCCCAAAATGGGTCAAATGACCCATTCTTGCCAAGACCTTCTAGAATACCACATTAATGACTAAGTATGGACTCAAGGTCTATAAAAGGGGCCAAATATCTTATTTTATCATGAGAAACACCCATGCCTTTTCTATCTTTTTCTAGAAATTTCCCAAGAACATCTCTTTGGCTTTCAAAACCCTAAGGCACTTCTTGGAGCAAGATCATCATTTTTCAAGCTTGGGTAAGTGAATATTATTGTACTTTAACATATTATAAGCATGATATAATATGTATATCATGTTGGTTATGGTTGAAATGTTGGACATGGCACTTTGTGCTTTTGTATAAGAGTTGTGATCCATGGGATTTGAACTTGAATAAGGACCTGTGCTTTTGATGAAAGATCATGATGTGGATAAAATATGAACGTCTATGGTGTTATTTTGTTATTTAATTTGTTATTTTTTTTATAAGTACAAACTGTGGGATGTTGGCCAATTTGTGCTATGAAGTGTATTAAGGTGAATTGATGGATTGTTTGTGATGTGGTGTGGATAAGAAAGTGTAAAGGGGACGTGTTGTGGTGGAATGTATGGATTATCATGTATTGGTCAATGTTGGGAATATTGGAGGATTTTTGGAATAATGATTTTATCAATGGTTTTGTTAAGGGGGAAATGACATGTTAAAGCTAAACATGTGACTTATTGTTGTTGTATGCCATTATAAGGTAATTGGTGGTTAATGTTGGTTTCGTTATAAACTTGTGTTGTAGAGCGAAACATAAGGAAGGAGCAGGAATATTGTATGCACGTCTAAGATTGTGTATTCGTATTAAGAATACAAGGTATGTAAGGTTCCTTTCTCCATATCCCTCTACAACATGTTGTTCACATTGACGTTGGACTTGCTTCAATTTCGAGAGGTTTGAAGTATCTAAAATTTAGGTTGACGTATATTATTACTCATATGTGTCCTATTCTTAAATGACTGATGATTCGTTTGTCTCTTGTTCATGGAGTGAAGTTCCAAAAATGTCATAACGTTATCATTCCTTAAGGAACGATCTCAAGAGAGAGTAATAACATAAGAGAACCTATTTATTCTTAAATAGCATTTTTCCAAATATGTCATGTTCCAAGTCCTCAATTATGATGATTATCTTTGTATCAATCTTTTACAAGTAAAAGTACCAATCTCATAAGATTTCATAAGAGTAATAAGAGAGGTGATGCGCAAGCTAATATATCTATTCTTTATAAGTGAAGATGTCAATCTCATGAAGCAAGAGTGAAGAAGTAATATATATATGTGTGATTCCTATTATGTCATGATCTTCAATATCTCAATCACTCTTAAGAATGGAAGTAAGAATAACAAGAGAAATAAGAGGTGTATAATTAAGAAGTAATCATGGGTGGTATCTTAGGGGTTAAAATACCTAACATGGGTCGATCCCAATAACACGGGTGGTATCCTAGGGGAGATATAAACGCCTAGCATGGGTTGATCCCGATACATCCCAGGGGCGATATAAAAGCCTATCATGGGTTATGATGGTACATCCCAGGGGCGGCAAACCTAGCATGGGTTATGATGGTACATCCCAGGGGCGACACGAAAGCCTAGCATGGGTTAATATAACATCCAGGGGCGATAAGCGTAGCATGGGTTAATGATATCCCAGGGGCGACACGAAAGCCTAGCATGGGTTCACATAACATCCCAGGGGTCAAAGTACCTAGGATGGGTTAATCTCATCCCAGGGGCGACAGGACAGCCTAGCATGGGTAGAATAATAAAGATGAATGAATATGAAGACAAGAGAAGTAAAGAACGTAATTTACATAGATCCCCACATGTAGTAAGAGAGTTTATTCATGTTCATTAATTCTTTTCACTATTGTTGTTATTATGTCTGATAACGATCCTAATAGTATAAGTGTATCCATGGGGTGAAAGAACACATCTTTATGATGACCATTTATCAATCACTCAAAAGTAATAAATGATGAAAGGTGTGCACATAAGTTAAATTACCACCAATAGAGTGGATGTACGTTAAGAGAGTGGATGTATATTCTCCCACCATGAGAGTGGATGTAGGATAAGTCACCAATAAAGTGGATGTACGTTAAGAGAGTGGATGTATATTCCTCCACCATGAGAGTAGATGTAGGATGTATATTCTTCCACCATGAGAGTGGATGTAGGATAAACCACCAATAAAGTGGATGTACGTTAATAGAGTGGATGTACGTTATATTATTAATTCCCTATACTACCACTGGAGTGGATGTATGTGGATGTGTATTATTATTTTACAACCGACCAACCAAGGAGATGATTATTAATGGTAGTGGGCATAGAAGCAAGAAAGAATATCTAGAATCTATGGAATAGAGGAACCTCTAGAATTTCGGGAATAGGAGAACCTCTTGGAGGTAAGTCTTTTGAGTGAATGAACAATCTCTTGAATAAGGATGTGTATGAATGATATTATATGACTAATAAGGAGTTAAGTGAATGATCTAACATATTACTATGATATGCATGTTTCCACATTTAAAATGACGGTTCATCTACGTTGACTATTCTCTCATATTTTTATTAGATTGACATTCTCATGTATGATGTTATTTCTTATAAACCTTACATCAGTACATTCTTCGTACTAACCCCCTCGGGGGACTTACCTTACATGTTGCAGGTACAGGCATTAGTAGACCTCCTCTATAGACTGGGGATCATGCGCAGAGTTTTGGTGAGCTCCACTTGATTCGGAGCTTTCTGGGTCATAGTTGTATAGTTGTTTTGGCATTGTAAATTTTGTTAGTTGGTCTGGTAAATACATCTGTTAGAGGCTTTTGTAGACATATGTGGGTATATGGATGTAAGATATGTACGTTCAGTTAGACGTAATGGCCCCAACGGCCAAGTTTGATATATATGTTTATAGCATATGTTTCCATGTTCATGTTTTCCATATAGTTGCATAAGGTTCAATAAGATTCATATGAGGATATGCATACGAAGGTTCAGGAGCAAAGATTGGTTCTCTCGGGCCATATCGGCTTCGGGTGCCAATCACGCCTCAATGGGGTTTGGGTCATGACAGACAACAAACTTAGTGAAGGATTATGCTAGATTGTATATCTGAGTGATAGTCAGACATGATATTCTTTTGTCCATCATTTATGATAGGGGCACGAGCACTCAGTTCACGACTCTATTTTTGAAGTCTTTTCTAGGGGGTTTAAGTACATTGGTGAACCTTAGCACCACTTTTCATCCGCAAACCATGGGCAGGCAGAACTCACTATTTAGACACTTGAGGATATATTGAGAGCTTGTGTTATATACTTTATAGGTAGATTAAATGGCCACCTACCTATCATTGAGTTTGCATATTCACTCTAGTATTTAGATGGTGCCATTTAAGGCACTTAAATAGAACTTTTGACAGTTCTGTTAGCTCCAAAATATAAATTTTGGGTTAGGGGGACCTTTGTTTTAGGTCAAGAGACTTTCTGGCACTTAGATGGATTTATGTAGTTTTTGAAAAAAAGTTGATTTTGGTTAACATTTCATCAAGACAACCTCTGTTTGTTGTTTTATCGATTCCATTGAATCGGGAATGTTGTTTTAAGTTGGATAGCATATTCGATTTGTGTTCATGGGATTCCAAACAAATTCTGAGGGGTCCATTTAGAGTCATTTTTAACCCAAGTTTCACCTAGTTTTTGGTTTGCTGGTGCAAGGTATTTTTACCCTTTGCAGTCGTGATGGGTCAATCATGATCGCGTTGTCAACATGATTCAATTTGGATGATTATAGACCGAATGACTAAATCAACTCACTTTTCCCCATCAAGACAATAAATTTAGCAGAGGATTATGCTAGATTGTATATCTAAGATATAGTCAGACTCCATGAGATTCTTTTGTCCATTATTTCTGATAGAGTCACTCATTTCACAGTTCACTTTTGGATGTCTTTTCAGAGGGTTTAGGTACAAGGGTGAACCTTAGTACCATTTTATATCCGCAGACTGATAGGCAGGCATAATGCACTATTCAGACACTTGAGTATATGTTGTGGGCATGCATTATAGAATTCAATGGTAGTTAGAATATCCACCTGCCTCTCATTGAGTTTCCATATATTAATAGTTGCCACTCTAGGGCTCAGACAATACAATTTAAGGCTCTTTACTAGAGGAGGTAAAGGTCTTCTATTGGATAGTTTGAGATTGGTTAATCTACAAGGATAAGGCCACACTTAGTTCACCAAGCACTGGAAAAATTTAAGCTCTTTCAAGAGTGACTAAAAACTACTCAAAACCAATAGAAATCTTACTCAGACATGAGCGAAGAGAATTGGAGTTTAATGTATAATATTGGGTCTTCTTGAAAGTTTCACCTATGAAGGTTTCATGTGATTTGTAAAGAAGTAAAACTTAGTCCATGGTAAATTGGTCCCTATCGTATTATGAATAAAAAAGGGAAAATATTATATGAATTAGAACTACCTATGGAAATGACATTTGTGCATCCTGTATTTCAAGTCTCAATGATAAAGAAGGGTGTTGGTGATCCTTAACTCATCGTTCATATAGAAAGTGATTGGGTGAAAGAAAGTTTATCATATGAAATTTTTTTTTGTTGAAATTCTAGATCATTAGGTTTGCAAGTTGACAACCTAAGAGGTAGAGTCAATCAAGGTCTTATAGAGGAATAAACTAATTAAGTAAGCTATGTGGTAAGTTGAAAAAGATATAAAGGCTTCGTATCAACATCTATTCACTCTTCTAGATGAGAATGTCTAAGGTAATAGTTCATCCTTTATAACAAATCCTAGAAGCTCTTGTTTCATGACTGTCATGTTGTAGTTACTGTGCTTATACTCATGCTCATGTACTCTCTATTTTTTAGTCCTAAACCTTGATATGATGTTGTTCAGTTCAAGTCAATAAGTATAGTCTCAAACCGCCAAAGAAAATCTTGATTTATTTGAACTCATGCATTCATTCTAGTTTTAACCATTATTATCAGACAAAAGATCCAAAGGGGGGGGGGGATATTGTAGCACCTATTAAATTTGGTTCATGTTTGCATATGCTCATATGTCTTTTTGAGCTTAAAGGTTCAGTAATTTAACCATAAGAATACATGGAAATCATTTGGGATGTGTTTCGATACTTAAATTAAAGTTCGTGACGTAAGAAGGGGACCGTGTGCTAAATTTTAAGGTCTCCCGCATCCTCGCGCCATGGGCTCAGGGGTGCCTAATGGGCTGAATGCTTGTAATGACCATCTAGGTCATTATTGTGATTTTTGTATGTTTTCCCTATCTTAACCTTTCCCATAGTTGCTATAGTGTATTTATGGCCTGTTGGGATAGGTGATTTTGTTCATAGGTAGTTTGATTGGGTTTTAGGTGAGGTTTTCTATTTTGAAACTTTTAATGTTAAGAAGTTTGACTTCAGTCAACATTCTTAGTAAATAGACTCAGATGGAAATATTGACATTTCTGTTAGCTCAAAAATATGGATTTTAGGTTAGGGAGACCTTTGTTTTGGGTCGCCCCTAGGTCTGGGCACTTGGATGGATTTATGTAATTCTGGGAAAAGTGTTGACTTTGGTCAATATTTCATCAAGATGACCTCCACTGGTTGTTTTCCCAATTCCATTGA
This sequence comes from Capsicum rhomboideum, assembly GCA_031232105.1. Classification (NCBI taxonomy): domain Eukaryota; kingdom Viridiplantae; phylum Streptophyta; class Magnoliopsida; order Solanales; family Solanaceae; genus Capsicum; species Capsicum rhomboideum. The sequence goes on along the minus strand of CP124716.1, from coordinate 47,800,215 downwards.
GTCTAGAGTACCATTTCCAGTAAGATAGCATATTTGGTTTACATTCACGGGATTCTTAATGAATCTTGAGGGGTCTAATTGAAGTCATTTACGACCCAAGTTTCAGCTAGTTTTTAGTTTACTGGTGCAGGGTATTTTTACCCTTTGCAATCATGATTGGTCAGTCACGATCACAACGTCAGCATGGTTTGATTTTGGTGATTATAAATCGAATAACTGAATCAAGTCAATTTTATCCCCTCAAGACAATAGATTTAGAGGAGGATTATACTAGATTGTATAGATGAGAGATAGTCAAACTCCATGGGATTCATTAGTTAGTCATTTTTGATAGGGGCATGGGTACTCAATTCATGACTCTTTTTTAGATGTCTTTTCAGAGGGGTTTCAGTACAATGATGCACCTTAGTACTGCCTTCCATCTACAGACTGATGGGCAGGCAGATCTCACTATTCAGACACTTGAGGATATGTTGACAAATTTTTTTATAGACTTTATAGGTAGATTAAATGTCCACCTACCTCTCATTGAGTTGGCCTATTCACTCTAGTATTCAAATGGTACCATTTAAGGCACTTAAATGGAACATTTGACAATTTTGTTAGCTCTGAAATGTGAATTTTAGGTTAGGTGTACCTTTGTTTTGGGTGTAGAGACTTTCGGGCACTTGGATGGATTTATGTAGTTTTTGAAGAAGTGTTGACTTTGGTAAATATTTCATCAAGACAACCTCTTTTGTTGTTTTATCGATTCCATTAAATCTGGAATGTTGTATCTAGTAGGGTAGCATATTCGATTTGCATTTATGGGATTCCAAATGAATCCCGAGAAGTCCATTCAGAGTCATTTTTAACCTACGTTTTATCTAGTTTCTGGTTTGCTGCTGCAAGGTATTTTTACCCTTCGCAGTCGTGATGTGGCAGTCACAATCACGTTGTTAGCAAGATTCAATTTGGGTGATTGTAGACCAAATGACTAAATCAAGTAACTTTTTCCTGTTAAGACAACAAATTCTGCAGAGGATTATGCTAGATTGTATATCTAAGAGATAGTCATACTCCATGAGATTCTTTTGTCCATCATTTTTGATAGGGGCGTTCAGTTCATGGCTCACTTTTGAAAGTCTTTTTAGAGGGTTTAGGTACAAGGGTGAACTTTAGTTCCATTTTCTATTGACAGATTGATAGGCAGGAAGAATTCACTATTCAAACACTTGAGTATATGTTGAGTGCATGTGTTATAGACTTCATAGGTTATTGAAATGACCACCTACCTCTAATTGAGTTTGCATATAATAACAGTTAACACTCTAGTATTCAAATAATATTATTTGAGCCCCTTTACTGGAGGAGGTGAAAGTCTCCTATTGGATAGTTTGAGATTGGTTAATCTACATGGATAGGGCCATACTTGGTTAAAACTTAGTCCATGGTAAATTGGTCCCTATTGTATTATGAATAAGAAAGGGAAAGTATTGTATGAATTAGAACTACCTATGGAAATGACATTTGTGCATCCTGTATTTCAAGTCTCAATGATAAAGAAGGGTGTTGGTGATCCTTCACTCATAGTTCATATAGAAAGTGATGGGGTGAAAGAATGTTTATCATATGACGAAGTTTTGATTGAGAGTCTTGATCATTAGGTTCGTAAATTAAGAAACTAAGAGCTAGTGTCAATCAAGGTCTTATGGAGGAATCAACTAATTAAGGAAGTTATGTGGGAAATCTAAGAAAATATGAAGGCTACGTATCCACATCTATTCACTCTTACATATGAGAAGGTCTAAGGTAATAGTCCATCCTTTATAACAAACCTAGAAGATATTGTTTCACGACTGTCATGTTGTAGTTCCTGTGCTCATACTCATGCTCATGAACCCCTTAGTTTTTTGTCCTAAACCTTAATATGATGCAGTTCAGTTCATGTCAATAAGTATAGTGTCAAACTACCAAAGGAAATCCAGATTTATTTCCATTCATTCATTCGAGTTTAGCCCATCATTAGCGGACAAATGATCTAAAGGGGGAGATAATATAACACCTCTTTAATTTGTTTCATATTTTTATATCTTCATATGTCTTGTTGATCTTAAAGGTTAAGTCATTTGACCATGAGAATGCATGGAAATCATTTCGGATGTGTTGCGATACTTAAATTGGAGTTTTTGACATAAAAAGTGGATCATGTTTCGAGGGTAGGAGGTTTGATTCAATTGATACTTCAGGAGGCCCACAACTCTAGATACTCTATTCACCCAAGGACAACTAAGATGTATAAAGACCAGGACAACATTATTGGTGGAGTGGTATGAGGAGAGATAGAGCAGATTTTATGGGTCGATGTTTGTGTTGTCAGCATGTGAAGGTCCAGCATTTAAGACCAGGTGGTTTGCTTCAGAGGCTACCCATTCCTGAGTGGAAGTGGGAACAAATTACTATGGATTTTGTGGGTGTTTTGCTGGTTACTTCTCATGGTTTTATTAGCATTTGGTTCAGCGTAGATCGATTAACCAAGTCAGCTCACTTCCTTCCTATTTAGTCTCCTACAATGCCGACAGGTTGGCTCAGATCTATGTTTTAGAGGTGGTTTATCTTCATGCGGTGCCTGTATCTATTATGTCTGATAGGGGTTCCTAGTCCTCCTCTAGATTTTGAAGGGCTTTTCAGGAGGACTTGTGTATCCAGGTCGATCTTAGCATAATTTTTCATCCCTAGACTGATGGAAAGTTGGAGTAGACTATTCCGATATTGGAGAATATGCTCCAAGCTTATGTCATACACTTTGGAGGTCAGTGGGAGCAATTTCTAGCCTTAGCAGAGCTTGTCTACAATAATAACTACTATTTCAGCATTTAGATGGCACCATTCGAGGAAAGTGAATTTTGCCTACAATAATAGCTACCATTCGAGCATTCAGATGGAACCATTCAAGGCATTATATGTTAGGCGGTATCGATCTTTGATTGGTTCGTTTAAGAGTTCAAAGGTTAGGACAAGAGGTACTAATTTGCTTTTAGAGTTGTTGGATGGAGTTTGGGTCATCTAGGATAGGCTACAGGTAACTTAGAGTAGGTAGAAGAGTTATGATGGTTGGAGGCTTCGTTCTTTGAGGTTTGGAGTTGGTGATCAGGTTTCCCTTTGAGTGTTTCCCATAAAGGGCGTGTGAGGTTTACAAAGAGGGGCAGGCTCAACCCCAGTTATATTGAGCCATTTGAGATCCTTTGAAGAGTTGGGGAGGTATCTTAATAATGAGGTAGCCTTGCCTCCAGCCTTTTCAGCTATGCACCGAGTTTTTCATGTGTCGATGCTTTGGTAATATATTTTTGATGAGTATCATATGCTACAATAGGACTCGGTCCAATTGGATGATAGGTTGACCTTCTCGGGTAGGCACCTATTCCGAAGGAAGGCAGGGTTATCTATATGCTATTTCGTGTAGGCCGGAGGCTAAGACTTTGGATGTTGTTGTTACAGATATAATTTTGGTGTGCCATTATTCAATTTCTACATTATTTGATCTAGACTGCACTTATTCCTATGTTTCTGCTTATTTCTCATCTCGATTAGGGTAGTCTTGTGAGCCATTATTTGTGCCTATGTGTGTATTAACTCCCATGGGTGATTCTTTAGCAGTGGATCATGTGTATAAATCTTGTATTGTGACTATTTGGGAGTATGACACTTGGGATGATATTATTATACTCGATATGGTTGATTTCGACGTGATTCTGGGCATAGACTGGTTATCCCCCTATCATGCGGTCTTGGATTGCTTTACCAAGACCGTTACATTAGCCATTCCTAACATTACCCTGGTAATGTGAAAGGTTTCTTATAGCCGCATACTGACGGGGATTATTTCTTATATTCGAGCTAGAAGACTGGTATTGAGGGGGCGTGTGGCTTATCTGGCATATGTTCGTGATATTCGTATTGAGAGATCTCCTCTTGACTCTGTTCCTGTAGTTTGTGAGTTCCCTGATGTTTTTCCTACCAACCTACCTAGCCTTTATTCTATGTGTGATATAGACTTTGATATTGATCTTGAGCTGAGAACCCGATTTGATCTTGATCTTGAGCTGAGAACCCGATCCATTTCTATTGTGCCTTATCGTATGGCTCCTGATGAGATAAATGAGCTAAATATTCAGCTTTAGGATCTTTTGGGTAAGGGGTTTATTAGATGGAGTGTCTTTCCTTGGGGTGCTCCTGTTCTGTTTGTGAAGAAGAAAGATGGTTCTATGCGTATGTATTGTACTTGAATCCAAGGGATTTTGAGCTTAATCTTGAATTTGGTGTTCTTTATATTGACTTGTACTTGAATCGAAGGGATTTTGAACATGATCTTGAATTTGGTGGTCTTGATCTTGAGTTGTGTATGAACTTTAGTGCTTGAATGCTTGAATTTATAGTTTGTAGGGAAATTTGCCTTTGATCCATGAGCTCTCTCTAGCTTCTTGTTAGAACTTTTGTCTCTTTTTTTGAATTATGGAGACCCCTAATTATAGTTGTAGAATGGAGGAGTTATGGTTAGTAAACACTCTTTTTGGTCAATCAGATTTAAGTGATGTGGCCATATTTGATTTGTTGGAACATGTCAACTTATACATGTAGCGCGTTTTCACTAGCCTTGGATTTTACTAGGCATGTTGAATCATTTTGGTACATGGAATGATCCTATTAGATCCTTCGTTTGACTTGGCATGCAACATCATTCGACAAGTGGAACCAAATTGAGCCTTTAGAATAAGATGAAATATAGGGCTTGGACAAGTGGGCTCATCCTTTATAACCCAAATTAATGAACTATCCCAATGAAATTAAACTTTAATCAAATCCGCATTTCTTGGATTTAATTAATTTATTTAGTTATATTATTCCACAAAATTTATTTGGACTAATGTATCTTAAATTTAATTTTAATAAAATTTACATGATTACAAATGTCCCCTTCTTCAAGGTTCGTAAGATTCAAAATTATAAATGACGAGGTTTGAAGTACTATTAATTAATAATGTACATCGTGGGGTCAAACCTAATAGCCATCTAATGCCTTTGGATTAGCTTTACTTTCCATTTGATTTAAATTGTAATTCGGGAATAGTTTCCCTTTTTGTTTGATTTAAATTGTAATTGGGTAATAGCCTCCTAAATAATGGGAAATTGCTATTGACCGTTAAAAGTTACGGACCACCAAATTGTACTTGATGTGCACTCTGAATTGAATAAGAAGCGAGGCAACATTTAAAAAAAGAAGGGGGTCAACTTTTTATTTGTTACAATATAACAACTTCTCCTCTTTCCTTATTTCACTCGTATTAGGACCTATGCGAATTCACAAGTCAAGCTCAAAGACCCCTGAATTTATATTCAAAAAGAAAAATCAGAGAATTTATCGAGATTATAACACTCACTACTTGAAATCAAATACAATGATTGTTGCAATATTTTCCTGTACTGATTATTATTTTCTCATTGCAAATTTTATGGTTAGAGTGCCCGGGGCATGCTTTTACTGTGGTGTTATGGGTCATTTTACCTGAGAGTGTCCCCAGTGTGGGATGATTGAGCCTTCTCCATAAAGTATTCCACCAATTAGGTCAGTGCTACCCCCAGCAATGGGTGGTGCCCACGGTCGCAGAGGTGGTCCCTGGAATTCTCGAGGGGGTACTCAAGCAAGCAGAGTAGGTGGGATAAAACTCCCGCAGGAACCACGACTCAACTGAACGAGTCGTACGATCAAGGTATGAGTTGAACCTTTACTCGTAGAGTCCAATCTAGTAACCCATCTAGTTTGACCCATACATCATTAGTCAGAAATATGACTCACAGGTTCATGGTATGAGTCGTATCATTGACCTAGGTGATGCAGCCCTAAGATTTTAGTTATGCTTTACAGGGGTAAAAGAGTCTTTTGCAAAATTCATAAGTCCTATACTACGTCATTTTATCTATTTTGAAAAGGGATTTAATAGACTTAGCAAATCCTAATCCCTCATTATCATCTAAACATGTTACAAGTCAGAGAAATAGAAAATTCAAGTCTCCATAGTCAGGGTTCTCCTCCAAACCTTCAATCTTCAAGTTCATTGGGGATTTTCCCTAATACAGGTATGTAGGGCTTCAACAAGGGTTTCCTTCCAACCTTATGCCTAAAACTTCAGTTTTAAAACTTGCAAGTTTATGATTTCTAATCTAGGGTTTATGCCCACTTTTATGGCTTTGCTTAGTATCCATTAGTCACATATTTTCCATGTTTATATATGTTTGTTTCTTTCATAAATATCTACTTACATAGTTTTAAACATGAATCTACTACTTATACATGATTCAACATAAATTAATATATTTTAGCTTGATTTAGCCTATGGTCTCAGACTTAATACAAATGATCAAGTTATTCTACATGATTCCATGGTAATAGTAAATGAAGCATGATTGTTTCCAATATGTCAGGGCTACGACCATCAGTTAACTTGAAATTAGTTTCATGCTTACCTCATTATGAATTACCTACAATATTGAGCAATAGTATTATTTTGGAAATAGTATTTAGTATAGAGCGGATGTGGGTTCAATCAAACCCAAATCCTAGAACCATAGTACCACCATAGGATTTAAGGGTCTCCCACTAGTAGAGCTGATACCTTTTCCCTAAATGGGATCATGAGAAAATTTACACCAATCATGGTTCATACCCCGATAAGGTATAGAACACCCTCCCCAAAAGGGTTACACGTTAGACTCAATAGTTGCTCAAATAGGGTATGTTCGTTATGAGAAATTCCCATAGTAAAATAACTTTAGTAATCTAAGAGTGAATGACTCACTGATTTACCTTGACTATGATTCATTACACTTTATTTATGTTTTTCATGACTACAACCTTAAATATGAAAGATAGTGAGTCACTGTATACTTTTCATGCATACTCTTTACTTCTCACATGATTTACACCAACTTTATATGTTTCATGCATTCTTAACATACTCAATTCATTCCAAGGTACTGACCACATACTTCTTGTGCTGCATCCTATAATGTTATAAGTTCTAGTACTCGCCCTCAGGTCCACAACTAATTGTAACCTCAAGTGCCTACTCTAGTTCAGTTGGTGAATCCTCATGTTTCGAGGACTATACATTATGTTTTCTCAGTAGTTAAGACTTATGTTTAGATCAGTATTTGATGACTCTGAGTTAGCTGGGGGTTTGTCCCAGTGGCTCCTTAGTGGTTTAGATTCTTGTTTAGGCTTAGTTGATGTTTTAGTTCATTACCATGTTTAGAATGCTTTCAGTTGATATTTCCAGACTTGACATTTCCTATTCATATTTGTTTAAACTTTTAGCTTCTGCTCATGACTTAAATTATATTTAGATATGAATTAGTACTATTCCAGATTCCATGGATTAGCTTTAGGCTATTTGTAGTCCTAAGCGCCATATTACATCTAGGGTATAGTCTCGGATTGTGACAAACATGAAGTTTATGCTCGTGCATTAAGAAGAATTATACTTGAAGATTTAACTTGAATTTGATGAGCATTTACAATATGAAAATTTTGCTCGCAATTTGAGAAGCTTAATGTCTTGAAGATTTATCTCGAATATGATAAGCATATGCAATATGAAAATTTGGAACGTAATCTACGGAGCTTCATGTCCTAAAAATTTAGCCCAAATTTGACGAGATTTGCAACTTGAAGATTAATTTGTGTTTGATAAGTTTCACAATTTAAAGATTTATCTCAAATTTGAGGAGCATTGTGATGTACAACTTAGGCTCGTTCATCTAGGAGTAATTAACTTGAGAGTTAACTTGAATTTAAGGAGCCTCACAACTTCAATATTTTTCTTGAATTTTAGAAGCTCCGCTATATGTAGTTTAAGATCATGCTTTAAGGAGCTTTGTAACTTGTGATTTAGGCTCATGTGTTAAGGAGCATTTCACTTGTAGATTAGGCTCATGCGTTGAGTAGCTTTTAAACATACATAGACTCTTCAAATTCATCTTCGGATGCAAACTTCGCCCTACTGTGAAGTTCTTTTATATCTTTATATTTGCGAGGCTCACAATAGGAATCATTGATTTCCTTTTGTATTCATGCTTAATTCCATTTCATGTGCACTTATTTCCAACTCTTCAAATGTATTAGGCTTTAATATATGCAAGATATAGTAAAGAATCCAATTCATGCCTTGGATGCGCATTTCAATGCTAGAAGTTTCACTAAGATGATCTTTGTCGTTGAGGCTCAAGCTTATCCAGTGATTGATAAATTCAAAAACCGATTCTTCACATTGGCAAGACATTGTATGTTCAATCATACTAAAGACATCTTGTAATAAAGAAACAATTAAGGAACTCTTGCTCCAATTGCTCCCAACTATCTAAAGAACTAGGTTCGAGATCTGTGTACCAATCAAAGGCATTTTCCTTAATAGATCGAACGAACTGCTTGACAAGATAGTCACCATACATCCTAGTGTCATTGCAAGTCTCGATAAAGTACACTATGCATTATTCAGAATTCCCTTTGCCATCAAATTGTTAGAGCTTTGGAGGTTGAAAACCATTAGACATCTTCAAATTATCAATATTTTGTCTATATGAGTTTGCATATGTGGGGAAATTTTTTTATGAATACTTAGCTTTAGCTTTGATAGCCTCTAGGATTAAGTCCTTCAATTGGTCAATAGGAATCAATCCTTCAGTAGAGAGATGGATCTCTTTGACTATTGTTGTTTCCTTTATGGAAGTCTCTTATTTCTTTTGACTTTCAAGAAACTTTATAGGTTCTTGACTTGATTTACTCTCAGTCATGCTATCCATCTTATTTCTCATCTTGGAAATTTTACCATCTTGTTCTTGTACACACTTTGTCAAACCTTCAATTGCTTTAGTCAAACTTGCTAATTTTTCTTCTATAATTGAAGTGTCAATCATCATTTCTTTCATGACTATCGCGGAGGATGACGAATAATGTAGCTCACAATCTAAACAGAGCTTGGATTAGAACATAATTTGGTTATGTATTAGAGAATATCCATCATTCAAAACATCCTCTTCTTGTATGAATGGGTTGTTGAAACTTGTGATGGCATTATTGTGGAAGATTAAGTTGAGCTAATTTTGTTTTGACCACATCTGCAATATCATTTGCTCCTTTTAGCATACGAAAAGAGGACACCACTCTTATTGGAGAAGATAAATAAAAAATATGAGTTGTATTGGATGATAATTGAAGCACTTATTGTTCTAGAATTCCAATTTTTCTCCATTTGAATTGGCCAATAACCTCCATGATAGCTTCAAATTCACTTTTAGAGTTAGCACCGTTACTATATCGAATTTAGGGTTTATCTCTATTTGAGTTATTTTGGTGTTCTTTGAATGTTGATGATTAAAATGTTGAAATGAGAGGTAGATATTATCGCACTGGGTGTGCAAGAATTTATAGAAAATAAAATTTATGTCGATAAAATCATTATCAGGACAAGAAAATATCATAACAATCATAGTATTTGATTTCAGGTAGTGAGTGTTACAATCTCTATGAATCCTTTGATTTTTCTTTTCAAATATAAAGTTAAGGGCTTTTAAGCTTGATCTTAAATTAGGTGGTCTTGATCTTGATTTGTATTTGAATCCAAGGGATTTTGAGCTTGATCTTGAATCTAGTAGTCTTGATCTTAACTTGTACTAGAATCCAAGGGCTTTTAAGTTTGATCTTGAATTTGGTGGTCTTGATCTTGACTTGTACTTGAATCCAAAGGCTTTTGAGCACGATCTTTAATTTGGTAGTCTTGATCTTGAGTTGTGTATGAACTTGAGTGCTTGAAAGCTTGAACTTGTAACTTGTTGAGAAATCGGTCGTGTTTGATCCAAAACTCTCTCTAGCATTTTGTTAGAACTATGGTCTCCTTTTCTGAAATATTGAGAGCCCTATTTATAGTTGTATAATGGAGTTGTTATGGTTACTAAAAACTCTTCCCAACCAATCAAATTTTAGTGGCATGGCCATATTTTATTGGTCGAAAGATGTAAACTTGTACACATGGTGCATTATCATTGGCCTTGGATTTTACTAGGCATGCTGCATCATTTAGGTATGTGGAATGATCCTATTAGCTCCTTTTATTTACTTGGCATACAACATCATTCGACACATGGCACCAAATAGAGCCTTTAGAATAAGATGAAATATTGGGCTTGGCAAAGTGGGATCATCATTTGTAGCCAAATTAATGGACTAGCCCAATGAAATTAAATATTAATTAAATCTATATTTATTGGACTTTATTAATTAATTAAATTATATTAATCCATAATATTTATTTAGACAAATATATCTTAAATTCAGTTTCAATAAAATTGACATGATTACATGTTCATATAAAAAGTGTTAGGGTGAAAGACAACTTATCATATGAAGAAGTTTTGGTTGAGATTCTAGATCATCAAGTTTGCAAGTTGAGAATCAAAGAGGTAGCGTCAATCAAAGTATTACGAAGGAATCAGTTTATTATGTAAGCAAACTGGAAAGTCGAAGAAGGTATGAAGGCTACATAACTATATATATATTCCCTCCTCCATATGAGAATATCTAAGGTAACAGTCTATACTGTATAACATATACTAGAAGCTCTTATTTCATGATTGTCATGTTGTAGTTCCTGTGCTTATACTTTTGCTCATGTACTCCTTATTTTTTAGTCCCAAACCTTGATAAGATGCAGTTTCGTTCATGTTAGTAAGTATAGTTTTAGATAGCCAAATGGAATATTGATTTCTTTCTATTCATTTGTACGTTCTAGTTCTGATCATCATTAAAGGATAAATAATCTCAATGGGGAGATGTTGTAATGCCTGTCAAATTTTTTTCATGTTTGTGTATCCTCATATGTATTTTTGAGCTTAAACGTTATGTCTTCTGACCTTGAGAATGATTAGAAATCATTTGGATGTGTTTTGATACTTAAATGGGAGTTTTTGATGTATGAAGTGGACTGTATACCACTTTTAGGGTCTCCCATATTGAGATCAACGCCATGACTATCACTAAACTTCGGAGGACTTAAGATCCTACAACATCACGTGATGAGTGCATAAGCTAGACACCCTGAGGGCTTTTAGTCTTGTACCATGAGGTGCTAGGGTACGCGATGGGCTATATGCTTGTAATGACCCTCTAGGTCATTTTTGTGATTTTTGTTTGTTTTCTCCATTTTAACCTTTCTTATAATTGCTATAGGGTATTTGTGGTCAGTTGGGATTGTTGGTTTGGTTGTTAGGAAGTTCAGCTAGATTTTAGGTGAGGTTTTCTATTTTGGATCTTTTAAAGTTGAGAACTTTGACTTCGGTCAACATTCATAGTAAATGGACTCAAATGGAAATTTTGACATTTTAGTTTGTTCAGAAATGTGGATTTTGGGTTAAGTGGCCTTTTTTTGGGTCCTGAAGCTTTCATACATTTGGATGTATTTATGTAATTTTTGTAAATGTGTTGACTTTGATCAACATTTCATTAAGATGACCTCTATTGGTTGTTTCGTCATTTCCATTAAGTATGGAATTCCATTTTTAGTAGGGTCGCATATTTTATTTGCACTCTGGAATTCTGAATGAATCTCGAGAGGTCCATTCATAGTTATTTTTTACCCAAGTTAAAACTAGTTTCTAGTTTATTGGTGCAGGGTGTTTTTACCCTTTGTTTTTGTGATGGGTCAATCATGATCACGCTATTAGCATTATTTGATTTGGGTAATTGTAGATTAAATAACTAAATAAAGTCACTTTCTTTCCATCAAAACAACAGATTTATTGGAGGATTATGCTAGATTTGATATCCGAAAGATAGTCAAACTCTATGAGATTTCTTTTCCTATCATTTTATTGGGGTGCTCAATTCACAACTCACTTTTAGAAGTATTTTCAGAGGGGTTTAGGTACAAGGGTGAATTTTAGTACCGCTTTCCATCCGTGGATGGATAGTTAGGCATAACTCACTATTAAGACTCTTAAGGATATGTTGAGGGCTTGTCTTATAGACTTCATCGATAGTATGATTGACCACCTACCTCTCATTGAGTTTTTGTATATAATAATTATCACTCTAGTATTCAGATGGTACAATTTGTGGCCTTTATAGGTGGAGGTGTAGGTATCCTATTGGATGGTTTAAGGTGGGCTAATCTACGTTGATAGAGCTGGACATATTTCACCAAGCTATGGAAAAATTTAAGCTCATTCAGAGTGACTAAAAACTGCTCAAAGCCAATAGAAATCTTACTCATACGTGAGGTGAAGAGAATTGGAGTTTGATGTAGAGGATTGGGCCTTCTTGAAGGTTTCACCTATAAAGGTGTCATGTGATTTAAAAGTAAGGGAAAACTTAGTCTTTCGTTTATTGGTCCCTAGTATATTATGAATAGGATAGAGAAAATAGCCTATGAATTAGAACTACCAATGGAATTGGCATACGTACATCCCGTGTTTAATGTCTCTATACTAAATAAGAGTGTTGGTGATCCTTCACTCATCATTCCTATAAAAAGTGTTGGGTTAAAGATAACTTATCATATGAAGAAGTTTTGATATACATTTTGGGTCATTAGGTTTGCAAGTTTAGAACTGAAGTAGTAGCGTAAATTAAGATCTTATGGAGGAATCAGTTAGTTAAGGAAGCTAAGTGGGAAGTTGAAGAAGTTATGTAGGCTACGTATCCACTTCTATTCACTCTTCTAGATGAGAATGTTTAAGCTGATATTCCTTCTTTTATAACAAATCGTAGAAGCTCTTATTTCCTGATTGTCATGTTGTACGTTTTCTACTTATACTCATGCTCATGTACTCCCTAGCTTTTGGTCCCAAATCTTGATATGATGCAGTTAAGTCTATCTTAATAAGTATAGATTTTGATAGTCAAAGGAAATCTTGCTTTATTTCCATTCATTCATACATTCTTATTTTGACCATCATTCGAGGATGAATGATCCCAAAGGGCAGATATTGTAACACCTCTCAAGTTTGTTTCATGCCTGTATATTCTCATATGTCCTTTCAAGCTTAAATTTTAAGTAATTTTACCTTGAGATAGATTTCACTTCATTTGGGATATGTTTTGATACTTAAATACGAGTTTTGACATTAGAAGTAGACCGTGAGCTACCATTTAGGGTCTCCCACATTGAGGTCCATGCCAGGACTATCATTGAACTCTAGAGGACTTAATATCTTCTAGGTTCGTGTGATGTGGGGCTGGTCACAGACCCTGAGGTGCTTTCAACCTCGTGCCATAAGGCTTGAGGGTGCACAATGAGTTTCATGCTTGTAATGACCCTCTAGGTCATTTTTATGATTTTCGTACATTTTTCTTATTATAACCCATCTCGTAGTTTCTAAAAGATATTTTTGGTTTGTTGGGATGGGTGGTTTGGTTCTTGGGGAGTTTCATTGGGTTTGAGGTGAAGTTTTCTCTTTTGGAGCTTTTAAAGTTGAGAAGTTTGACTTTGGCCAATATTGATAGTAAATGAACTCTGATGGAAATTTTAACATTTTTGTTAGCTCCGAATGTGGATTTTGGGTTAGGGGGACTTTTGTTGTAGGTCTTGAGGCTTTTGGGCACTTGGATGGATTTATGTATTTTTTGGCAAAGTTTTGACTTTGGTCAACATTTGATAGAGACGACCTTCATTGGTTATTTCATAAAATCCAATGAATCTCGAATGTCATTTCCACTAGGATAGCATATTCAGTTAGAATTCACGGGATTCTAATCAAATCCCAAGGGATCCATTTGGAGTCATTTTTTACCCTAGTTTTAACTAGTTTTTGGTTTGTTGGTTCAGGGTATTTTTACCCTTTGCGGTCAACTGCAATTGCAAAGGGTTAGTTTTCTTGCTCTTAGCTATCATGTGGTGTGGGGTTCGATCACTAAAGAGGGACTATTAGGTCTGAATTTGGACCGTTCCTTGAGTTCATGAAGGATTCCATCTCTATCATAATGGATTATAGCAGTGCGATCTTGTGATCATAATAGGGATCCTCGCATTCGCGTTGAAGGACCCCTGGGGAGTATATAATTCTAAACTTTGATTTTTCTTCATTTTAATCCGAACCTTTATAATTTTTTGTATATTGGGAGATAATTCTTGTGGGGTTTTCCTCTCAAATATCTTTAGTAAACTCCTTATACATCTCGCATGTGATTCCCATTGGTTTTACACTTAATCCCGCTCTAAATCCATCAATTTCAGACTCAATTTCTTGAATTCTTCCATTTACTTAATGAGTTTTCCCAGGATGTTTTGGGGCCTTAAATAAACTCTTTTCTTCACCCTAACTTTGGTTCCAAATTCTTTACCCCATAGGTAAGGTAACTACCGAATTAATTTATTCCTTCATCAAAGGGCCTTAAGGGTCAATTTTTGACCCAATTTCTAGACCAATTTTTATATATTCGATGTGGATATCATTATTCTTGTCTTAATAAGCAAATTACTTTTTTGATAGTGTGGAAGTGATTTGTGGTTGTAGGGAAGAGGAAGGCGACTCTGTAATAGTTTGAGATTGATGTTCAACCTTGAGGTAGGTTACAATCTATTTTTCTCTAAATTTATCTTGTCTAGATGATCTATCTTATAAATTCTATGTTGGTTAAGCGATTGTTAGGGTAAGATTAGATTTATTTCAATATTTCTAGATTTATTGGCCTATTTTCCTAATTTTTAGGGTTGTATTCTCACAGGCGCCTTAGTTTAGATTATTTTCCTCAATTAGTTATAGGCTAAGATTTTGAATCCTTAGACTAGGATTGGGGTAGGATGTCTGGTAAGATGGTTTTCCTATGATTGTTGTATTTTATGTTGCATTTCTTTATGTCATGAGATTGTGGACTTGAGGATGAGGTTCTGTATGGGTTAGACCCCGGATTAGTCCTGGTTGTGATGGGGCGGGTGATTTGACCCTATTTTTGTGTGTATATATATATACATATATGTACTTGTATTTGCAATCATACACTCATACATACACACTCATGGATTATGGTAAGATTTGGAGGAAAATACTACTTTGTGACTTTTAAAAGGATTATATCACCTTTATCACTAATTTCTGGTTTTGAAAGGAATTGTACCATTTTCTCAATGTGTCTGAGGTAAGATTCTAGACTCTACCATCTTTTACTATTAGATATGAGGTAAGATTCTGGTATATTTACACTTTACTTTATTGTTTCATTCGAGGTGAGATTTCAGCCAGCCTAATGTAAGATTTTGGGTTTCACTGCATTAGCCAGGTATTGAACTGTATCATACTATACTATATAGTATAACATATATATATATATATATATGTACTGTATGTATTACTATTATTACTATTTTCATTTTATTCAAGTTGTGCGTTGGACAATTGGGATTCTTCTACATGCAAGTGCTTCTTTTTCATGTTATTTATATTATATATCGTCTTCTGAGCACAGTTGGATTATGAATCCTATTAAGTACCCTATGTGTTGGTACTCATACTACTCTTTTGAATCTTTTTCTAATGTACAACCCGGTACAAGTCACCCTTATTGATTTCTAGTCATCCAAAGGTTCCTGCTGATAGGATTTGTGGGCTCTTGGAGTCCAAAGGCTTGTCCTTATCCTTTATATTCCACTGTCTATATTTTGTTTATTTTGGATAGAAATGTATTAGTATAGTTCTACCCTTGTACTATAGTGGTTCTTGTACCGATGACACCATGTCCAGGGATGGGTACTTGTATATTTTGCCTTTCCTTATCTCCATGAAGGGCCCATTTTGCATGTTTTTGTATACTTGTCATATGTGTGTATATATAGTGGCCCATTATTCCTATTTCCACTTTCTTTATCATTATAGCTTATTACTTATTGTACTTGGCTATCATTTTTGGCTTACCTACTGGGGGTTATAGTAGGTGCCATCATGGAACAATTTTGGGTCGTGACAACACGGTATCAGAGCTTTAAGTTCACCAGTCTTACTGGTATGAAAGCAAGTGCCTAGTAGAGTCCCGTAGATTTGTATGATGATGTCGATATCATGCATTCTTATTTTTATCGTATTCTAAATATCATTTGTTTTATTCTTCTATAGATGGTTAGTATGAGATCATTAGTAGGCAAGGGTGAGCCTCTTACGCGTATTACAAGGGCCCCAGCTAGTGGTTAGGGCAATGGTCGACAGAAAGGTCAAAGCCAGGCATAAGCTGTGGCACCATCTCGGGTCAGGATAGGGCAAAGTCACCAGAACCCTAGATTGATATAAGGGATCTGCCGCATCAGATAGAGGGTCTTAGGCCAGCCCAGGCTCCAGTAAAATTTATGGCTTCACTAGTTCTTTAGGATACTATGGTCTAGATTCTGATCTTTGTAGAGGGTATGTTATAAGATGCGGTTTTGTCGGGTACTCTTAGTAGTTCTCAGGTTAGAGATGAGGATAAGATTTTAGCCCAGGCAATGGCATAGGGTGTTTATGTTTCAAGAGCATAGCCTGCTCCCTGTTTAGGGGTGTTGTCAGTGCCGATTATTGCTCTGCCTATTACAACTAGACCAGTGATAGCTACTGAGGAGCATAAGATACTTGGTTTGATAGGTTGGGTCCTCTTAGATTTTATGTTACTCCGAGAAAGGATGCTTATGAGTTTCATGTGAGCTATTAGGAGAGGTTTCAAAACCTCATGTTAGTAGAGTTACATGGGGTTGAATACACCATATTTTACATGAAAGGGCTAGTTAAATAGTGGTGGAGTGTATATCTCGTGTATAGGCCATTCGGGTCAACTTCGATGACTTGGGCATAGTTTTCTAAGGCTTTTTTAAGAAAGTATATGCCCCGCAATATGAGAGAGAGGTTGTGGGATGAGTTTACTTATATTTAGTAGGGTACTATAGCTATTTCTGAGTATGAGATAAGATTTCATAAGTTGGCTAGACATGCAGCTATGATTATGCCAACAGAGTATGAAAGAGTGTGGAGGTTTGCAAAGGGTTGATTTGATTGCTCTATATGGCCCCCAAGATTTTGGTAGAAGCTAGGGGTACTTTTCTGTAAGTATTGACCATGCACATACTATTAAGGCGATATGTTATGAGGCCTATAGCAGCGACAAGAGGCCTTGCCAGCAAGGCAGTTTCAGTGGTTCTTAGTCCAGAGGTAGAAGTTTTCCTAGTATAGGTCATCAACACTTTCAACCTAGCAGAGCCATTCAGGCAACATTACAAATTATATATAATGGGTAATTTAGTCATATTGGGTAGAGCATCTAGGATTTAGTTTAGAGTTCTCAGGGTTTTTAGTCTGGGTGTTCAGGCTCTGATGGTCATTCTAGGTCAGCAGGGTTGTTACATCAGACGATGTATGGTAGAGGGTCTTACAAGTGTGGAGAGTTGGGGCATTTTTCTGAAGAGTACCCCAGGCTCAGATAGGGTGGGTATCAAAGTCAGCAAAAACAAGTCCTCAGGGCTCCGTTGCCACCAGCAAGACATGGTGAATAGGGTAGTAGGGGTGGTCCCTAGGTTTCTAAAGGCTGGTGTCAGCCAAGTCAGGTAGGTGGTTATGAGAGTACTTAGTATGGGGTATACGCGGTCATTTGTATTATTTTCTAGGTAGGACAGAGGCCAAGGCTTCATATGTCATCATCATAGGTATGATCTCCCTTCGTCATACGCCAACTTTTGTGTTATTTGATCCAAGATCTACATATTCTTAAGTATCTGTATACTATGCTACTTACCTAGATTTCTTACTTTACATGTGTCTATGTGTGCAACTACTCCTGTAGGTGATTCATTATTAGTGCATCTAGTGTATCGGTCCTATGTGGTGACTATCTTAGGGTATGACACTTAGGTAGATCATGTTATCCTAGATATGATTGATTTTGATATTATTCTAGGCATGGATTGGTTGTCTCCCTATCATGTGGTCTTGGATTTCTTTGCCAAGACTGTTACATTGGCCATGACAAGTGTCCCTCAGACTGTGTGGAAGGGTACTAATAGCCACGTCCCGACAGGGTTTATATCATTTGTTCAGGTGAGATGGTTTGTAGGGAAGGGTGATTAGCTTATCTAGCCTATGTTTGTGGTACTAGCACATACACTTTTTCACTTTAGTCAATCCCTGTGGTTAGTGAGTTTTCAAATGTATTTCCTACAGATCTACGTGGTCTTCTGCCTGACCATGACATTGACTTTGGCATAGATGTTGAGAACTCAGCTGATTTTTATTCCACCATATCCGACGACACTAACAGAGTTGAGGGAGTTAAAGGAGCAGCTTTAGGATCTTTTGAGTAAGAGGTTTATTAGGCCTAGTGTTTCTCCATATGGTTCTCTCACTACATGTAACTTGAATTTTAGCGACCACTTCTTAACGACGGAAGAGGAATCCGGTCGTTATAAGTACACTTATAATGACCAATATTTTTTCCAGTAGTTAAAGTTAACTTTTAATTCAATATTAATGAGGGAATAATATCTGATGGTTAAAATATAGGATATCCCGTTGTTAAATAAATTAATTGATTACAAATATAGAGAAATGTTTTCCCTCTTTTATTTTCCAGACCCACCATCCCACTCCGCACACTTGAGAAAAACTAACCACTTCTCTTTGTTTTCATCCCTAAATTCAGTTTTATTTTATTTCATAGAAGAAATCAACAGTATGCCAAAATGCTTTTTGTTTAGATATTTGGAATCGGCACGAGTTCTTGTTTTCTTGATTGGTGAGGGATTCTCAACCCACCCAGAATGTGAGTTACATCTATTGATATTGTAGGTAGGAAAATACCCTAAAACCCAATGATGTGATTCATTTTTATGAGTGTAGCTATCATATTTTATTTAAGAATGGAACCCCCAGAATTGTTTAGTGCATAGCTTGAAGATGCTTATATCTCATGTCTTCTGAGTGAGTTTCATATAACTGTTTTACAAATCTTTTCTGAATGGCTACTACATGATTTCACTCTTTTGGATGACCAATCTGTGTGTGCATATTGCATCTTGTGATTATCGAATGCTTAGTGTAAATTTTGCCTCATGAGTTTTATGGCATATTCATTATATTAGATTTTTTCTTATATTCCTTCTTAGGAAATCTTTATGTTGCAACTATTGTAGTTTTTCTGTAATTTTGCATCAAGTAGGCCATTTTTGTTTCGAAGTGCTTGAGTTTTGGATTATTTGAATGATCTCTATTTGCCAAATATATAGAATCATACTTCTTTTGGATCTTGTCTAAGTTTCTTTAACTCGGGTGTTGGTGTTTGATACTTTTGATATGGGTGCAGATCTATAGATTGGATCCTTCATGATTTAAATTTTAAGATTTGAGGTACAAATCTAGGTGCAGATATGAGTGCGGGGATTGGGCTAAAAATAATCCAAATGTCTAAAATTAGAGTTGTATGTCAATATTATGAGACAATATACAATATATTTTGAGGAAAAAATATTGATCAAGAGGAGAATCACAGAAGGAGATAAAAGGAAAAAGACTTACATAGAAATTTTGATATACAAGTTATTCTATTTTCTTCAATTTCACCCTAACTTTTATTTTTATTAGAGAAATCATTGTATCTGTCCCAAATTTCTCTTTCGATTAGGGTCAAAGTGCCCAAAATTGGATGACAAAATCCAATACGGATCCCACACCCATATCGTATGGACATGGGTGCGGCACCAAAAAAGAAGAATCTGAGTGACTTAGATTTTTGGCTAAGTTGAATATCCATTGAACCAAGGTTATGTTATAAGCTTAATATAGTTTTGGTTATCATTCTCAGATTAGAAATAAAAAAAGCCCCAATAATACTTATTCTTCTTTTGACTAGTCTCATGTTTATTATGCTTAGAAATTAGATTTGGCATCTTTTAAGTCATTTCATTTTGGTGCTTGGTAGTTGTTGAATCATAAAGGAGAGAGGATTCTTAGGGTTTTGTTTTATGAAGTAATTTTATTTTTGATTCTTGAGTTGGTCTGCCTCTTACATGAGCCAAGATTTTTGTAGTTCATGTGGTTCAATAGTATTTAGATTTTCAATTCAATTTACTTAAAGCAATCTATGTAACAAACTCATATTGGAGTTGTCTAATTTATTTCCCCCCCCCACCACCACCATGTTAAACTTAAGACCCATTTTACATTAAAAATAGCTTTAAGGAAAAATAACTATTATGCAGATAGCAAAGTGTTTTCTGCATTGTATTATTTTCAAGTGAAAACGTACCTGGTCCTATTTGAAACAACTAAAGAAACAAAAATTAGATATCTTTATGGTAACTCTTAAATTTGATTCAATATTTGTTTTCATCTTCTTTAATTTGTGTTGGAGAATTCTTTCACTTTTGTTTGATGTAAAAATAAAAGGCTTCTCCTCTTATTTCAACAATAATTGAACAATGACCCTTCACCCCCCTCCCCCATTGAAGTATTTAGAAATTTTATGAGCATTAATTTCACAAATCTAGTGACTATACATGTATGAGATCTATATATACTACTCCCTCCGTTTAAAAAAGAATGACCTATTTTGGCTTGACATAGAGTTTAAGAAAATAAAGAAGACTTTTGAATCTTGCGCTTATAAATTAAAATTATGTCAAATGTACCAAAATTCCCTTTAATCTTGTGGTCTTAAACATGCCATGTGGAAAGTTAGAATTACAGTATTGCCAAAAAAGGAAAGGGTCATTCTTTTTTAAACAGACTAAAAAGGAAAGTAGATCATTCTTTTTTAACGGAGGGAGTAATATATATATATATATATATATATGTTTCCATAAAAAATTAAAAGTTGGTGAACAATATAATGGATCCTACCTTATGCACATTGCTATAATGTTAACATGACATTGGACTATTGATAGCATCATCAATAATTAGATAACACCTTGCCCACATTGTATGAGAAATTAAAGCTGGTATATAGTAATGATGCTTATTGTTCAAACTCATAAACCTCAACCATATGGTATATAGTCTGGATTATACTCGCTTCCATTCAAATATATGATAATTCTTCAAATTAGAACTTGAATATTTCAGTTTAAACTTTGGACTGATTCTTGGTGCTCTTTAACATCAGAAGTAATAATCCAATTCATACACTTTTGTGCTAGCATATGTTGTGTATAATCTTGGTATATGAATCTTAAATTTAGAAAGAAAATAAGTTATCGTGACAATTTGGTGAATACAATTTGAAGACATTTAGACTATTCCTCTTATATAAGCACTGCAGGTGATATATTTATGGCACAAGATAGAGATGTAGACATGTAGTTGATAACTAATTTTTGTCTGTAAAAAATGTTTTTGCTAGTTTCTAGTATGTTTGATCAGATTTTAGCTCTGACATAAACTGCCTTAGAGTGTTGGAACTCACAGGTAAATATCACCAAAACTGGAGAAACAATGTTGAAGTTGTTATCATTTATTGCATCACAATGTTTTTTCCATAACATCAAATGATATATTACGACAACTTTACAAGGCTAAACAGGTCTTGATTGTGCTACTTGCCACCAATTTAAGGTAAGTCTTTGTTATGTTATTATTTCTCCTATAGTAATTTTTTTTTTTTGTTGTTTGGTTATTTTACAGTTATAAATTTGCTCTTTCATCCGACTTATGTTTTGTTGGAAAAGTATGAATGTAACAGCTTTAGTAGATTGATCTACCCTAGTTTTTTTAGAGAAGATTCAACATGTTCTTAGTTTGTTGCATTTTAATGATTTTACTAGATATGACCTCATATAATTGGGAGTCAGTTAGTGAGATGATGGGGGATAAGCTTTATCATCGAGAGAGATATCTGCTCAAGGTGTCTTGAGTTTTGTGGAATGGTGACATCCACAAAATTAGTACTTTAGTTTTTGGTTATCAGATTCTTGGGTGCCCATCTTAAGATCAATAGAAAACTCAACATCATGCTCAGGAGGAAGGCCAAGCAGGTCAGCAGAGAAAACATCTGAGAACTAATGGATAATAGGAACAGAATCAAGGGAGGGACTCTTAGTAGTAACATCACTAATATAAGCGAGATAAGACGCAACCCCTCAACACCAATCTCCTAGCTCGAACATAAGAAATAATCCCTATCGGTGTACGACTAAAAAAACCCTGCCACACAACTAGGGGGTATGCCAGACATGGTTAAGGTAACGATCTTGGCGAAGAGATCCAAGACTACATGATAAGGGGATAACCAGTCCATGCCCAGAATAAAATCAAAGTCCACTATATCTAATACAATAATATCAGCCCGAGCATCAAACTCTCGAATAGTAACCATAAATGATCTATAAATCCAATCCACTACTAAAGAATCACCCACGGAAGTAGATACACATAATGGCACAGATAAAGGCTCCCAAGAAAACTCTAACCGTGGTGCATAATTAGCAAAAATATAAGAATACGTGGATCTTGGATCAAACAAAGTAATAGTTGGCCGATGGCACACTAATACCGTACCTGTAATCATAACATCCTAAGACTCTGCCTACGATCTACCACGCACAACATATAAATGACCTCACCCACTAACTGGTTGGGCATCTAACCTACCACCCATCTTACCTGCCTGAGAACCCCCTCGAGAACCATGAGGACCACCCTTGCGACCCTGAACACCACCTCTAGCTGGAGGCGGTACTGATCTATTCGGGGGAACACTCTACGCTGCAGGCTGAATCATCCAACACTGGGAACACTCTCTAGAGAAATGGACAAACACTCCACAAGTATAGAAAGGTCCTAAAATACCACTCGGTCCAAAAGATCCGGCTGACACGGAATAGCCACTACAACTAGAAGACCCAGAATATGCACCACTCGAAGACTGGACACTGCTCTGGCCATAAAGATCACTGAAACTGGACTGATCTCCATCAGAAATCTGAAATGCTGCCTGAACAGGCCTACTGGACTGACCGTGGTACTTATATGACTGACGTGGAGGGTACCTACCCTCAGAACCTCTGCCTATGAACAGTGAGCCGCTATGGCTCCTACTGAAACTGCCTTGATAATGAGGTCTCTTACCGCTGCCCCCTTAGTCCTCGTGATGCATCTCCCTTATAGTCTGGGCATAATCAAAAATGTCAAGGAAAGACCTACCAGCAGTAACCAAACTCTGAGTAGCCACGCAAAAAGAAAGTCTCAGTACCCTAACATAACACAGAATCCTCTCATACTCGGTAGGCAAGATAGCAGTAGTATGTCTGGCCAACTCATAAAATTGTGCCTTTTCTTGAGAACCATCATAGGACCCTACTGTAACCCGGTGAACTGATCTCTCAAGCGCTCATGAAGACTGTGGGTAATACACTTTTCCAAGAAGACCTTGGAGAGCTGAGTCCATGTTAAAGGGAGAGATTCAGCTAGTTTGGAATCAAGAAAACCTATGGCTATGTTAGATAGAGTTTCGCAAGTTAAGGTCAAAAGTGATTACATTTATGAAGGCCGGCCCAGTGGAAGAACCGTCCTGTTGAGGAGGCAACTTTAGAGATTAAATCAGACATATGTAGAAAGTTTCCCTAACTTTTTATCTAGTCATGTAATCTTCCCTTTTTTTTTAATTTTCTTATACGTTCGAAGATGAATAGTTTTCTAATTGGTATCTGATGTAACGATTTTCCCATTCATTATAGAGTGGTTAGGGCTTAAGTATCCTTTTACAGTTTCTCTAGTAAGTTGAGCTAAAAAAATCTCAAGATGGGGTAGTTTAAAACTGAAAAATTTTGTTGTGTTTATTCGTGGTGAATTATGAGTTACGGTGTTGTGTTTTGTGATGTCGTGTTCTATTAGGCGGTGACCTAGTGCACTAGACCTCCATAGGAAATTTTAAGACTACGAGTGAATTTGTAGCATGTGATTTTAGTGTATGCCACATTAGGATTACTTTGTGATGTCTTAAGTATGAATTTTGTGTGGTTAAATGAGGCTAGAGTTCAGTTTTGCCAAACTATTGGTTAAGGACCACTGCAGCGGTGGGATTCCCGCAGCAGTGAGACCGCCGTAGTGAAGCTTGGCTAATCTCTAGGGCTCACTACAATGATTACTATTTCACCATAGTGGATCTGTCCCAGTGAGAAAAGGTATGCTGCAGCAAATGATGCGAGGAAGAATGCCTATTTAAGTCACTTATTCCGAGTTTCATATCATAATCTCCAAAACATCATTCCAGAGCTCCAAAGAGGTGATTTTCCAAAGGCTTGGGTGGATTTTGTCATTGAGGTAAGTTACTCCATTAATGTCTTTGCCTAGTAATCCGTTAACATCATAGAATCATTAGGGAGATTGTAATGGTGGAATTATGGTTTAGAACTCTAGGTTCGTGAAAAGTATGGGAAAATCTATGGGTAGATGTAATAAACATCTAGAATGCTTCTAGGTTGTAAATGAACACTTCCTAGTATAAATTTGTTGTCCTTAAACATGAATTGTGTTGATTGGTGTCATGACCCAAACCCGTCGCGAGTGGCACCCTTACTATCCCTCCGGTGGAAGAACCAGTTAACCCAAATAACCATCTATTCAACTTAAAAGATTTTTAAAAGTACTTGCAATTCCATTAATAAAACGTATATCATTGAAATATTATAACAATGATATCAAATGCAAAAATGTACGAATGTCTAAAATAGCCCCAAAAACTGAAAGTCATTGTACCAAAACCATTTAACAATGTCAACAATGGGTTCAACCCAGAACAATATGAAACGTTCAAGTGTACAAGAGCAAAAGAGAGATGAATCATGGCTTCCCGGAAGATGTAGCTCACCCTT
The DNA here is from genome assembly GCA_031232105.1 of Capsicum rhomboideum. Taxonomy (NCBI): domain Eukaryota; kingdom Viridiplantae; phylum Streptophyta; class Magnoliopsida; order Solanales; family Solanaceae; genus Capsicum; species Capsicum rhomboideum. The sequence continues at coordinate 47,775,373 of CP124716.1, read as the reverse complement.
GTGTAGATGCGCGTCATGACTTAAAGCTGAGGTCTCGATGTAGTCGCCAGAATATGCTCTGCACTCAACAAAAACAAAAGTATAGGTAGTATTAATACAGAGCCACTACGTACTAGTAGGTTCATCGTCCAATCCAAAATAATAAATGTGAACAAACAACTATAACCTTGTAAACTGGTACAACCATGAACATTTAACTTCTTGGAAAGCCCATTCCACGCTCTCTATCCCCTTTTTTCGGGTCCCCATGAACCGCTTTTTTGTATTCGTGTTTTCCTTTGCTCCGCACCTTCCCTTCCACATGGACCTTTACCTCAATTATATTTCCACATAACCTTTCACAGCAACGCCAAATGAAAATAGACAAAAATAAGTCAATGTAGGAAATTCATCAAGTCAAGACAATAACTAGAAACAATAGACCAAGTCAACAAAACCATGACTAACAACAATAAGTTTCACATTGCCTCAGTTACTCTTTAAATATACATCAATAGAAGTTTTATCTTTCAATTACGCCAATAGTCAGACCATACAACGATCCAATATTACAACATTAAGGTCAACCGGTTCACTCAAGGAACCCAATACATCAATAACAACAAAACCCGATCCACTCAAGGAACCATCAAACTGACAAAACTAATGTGATGTCACCCTTATTACAATATCCCCACCCTTATACTCTCCGAGTTTCACCAATTTTGTGATAATGAACTTTATCGGTTTATCTCACAATGATAACTGATATCCCAAAAGCACAATCACAAATGAGAATAACACAATCACACTTGTACAGCCAACAAGTTCTTAATACAACCTTATTGATGTGATTAGACACTTAAGATATCATTCAACAATTAAACCTCTTAAACATGCATTGTAGCAAATATACAAAGAGACAATTAATATGCACACATAAACTAAATTAAGTTTCAACTACATTTAATCATCACCTACCTTAATCCAAGCTTGCTCTTTCTCTAACGAACCAGACCCTTACCATTTCTTGCAATTTCAGCTTAGTTGAAAGAACAATACAACACATATTTCAACAAATGGCCTAATAAAATCAAGGATTATACTCTAATCCCAAAACCCCAAGACCAAAGTCATGATTATTCTCTCATTTTTTGGGATTTTTCTACCACCATTCCACCTTAATTCTACCAATTTTAAGTTTATAAAGATGAAGTCAAAGCATGCAACCTTAGTTCATCACTTTTTAATCAAAACCCAAGGGTTTTACCCCAAAATCACCAAATCGCACAAGAATTTCCACCTAGGTCAAGTCTAGTCCTTTCTCATACCTAAAAACTAGTGATTCTATGGTTAATTCTTCAAAAAACTAGTCAAAAGGATAGAATTACTTAAGAAGGAATTGGGTGAAAAATTAAAAAAATCACCCAAAATCGCCCTCTCCAGCCATTGAACGTACTTGGAATGAAAAATACATTTTGGGTTGTTTTCTATATTAAACAATGTATATCCCGCTATATAAGGACAATTCTCGCTATTGCTGCTTCGTTATAGCGGGATTTACCTACTATGGCGAGATTGAGCGACCCAGACTCCCACTATAGCGAGAATATTCCCGCTATAGCGGGCAAGTAGTAGCGGCTTGCCTCCCGCTATAGCGGCCTAGGCAGAGGCAAAAAGTCTAACTACCCCAAAATGTTGCCTATTTCATAACACACTTCCAGATATTGACATCCCAAACTATCCTCTCTCCGATATTCGGAGTTCTTCTAACCCTAATTCTCTTCCAAATATTTTTGTGAATTCCTTATCATCTTAGCAATCACAAAATAGCCTTAAATTGCTTAACTATTAACTAAAACATTCATGAATTATCCCAGACCACACCACACTTGGATTTCATCCAAGACTAGCCTAGACTGAATTTTCTAACACTTTATTCGGGGAGAATCTTAACCTAAATTTTGGCATGCTAGACTTTACTATAACTACGAAAAGGTTCTTTACAACAGATACCAATTTACCCATTGTTCATCCTCGAATGATTAATCTAGAAAATTAAGGTACGAAAGAAGTCAAAAATTACCTGAATCCTTGAACAAGTGAGGGTACTTATCGCGCATGTCCTTCTTAGTTTCCTAAGTGGCCTCTTCAATAGGATGGTTCTTCCACTAAACTTTCACCAACCAAATTTCCTTAATTCTCAACTTCCAAACATCTCAATCAAGAAATGCAATGGGCTCCTCTTCATACAAAAGATTCTTGTCAAGCAAAACAGAGTCCCACTTGATAATATAATTACCATCCCCATGGTATTTCTTAAGCATGGAAATATGAAATATTATATGGACTCCTAACAGGCTGGGTAGCAATGCCAACCTGTAAGCTACCAGACCAACATCATCAAGAACCTCAAATGGACCAATGTACCGAGTGCTAAGCTTACCCTTCTTTCTAAATTGCATAACTCATTTCATAGGAGACACATTCAATAGCATATGCTCACCTAGTTTGAAAAATATATTCCTTACCTTACGATACGTATATTTCTTTTGTCTGCTTTGGGCTACCAATAGTGTGCCCTTAATGAACCTTACCTTCTCTTGAGCTTCCTTTACCAAGTGTGTGCCTAAAGTCTTCACATCACCAACCTCAAACCAACCTATGGGTGATCTACACCTTCTCCCATAGAGTGCTTCAGAGTCATGTCGATACTAGAATGATAGATGTTGTTGTATGAGAATTCATGAAATAGATAAAACTTATCCCAATGACCACTAAAATCAGCTACATAGGCTCGTAACATATCCTCAAGAACCTGAATAGTTCTCTTAGACTGCCCGTCAGTCTAAGGATAAAAAGTAATGTTAAAGTCAAGTTTGGTACCTAACTCTCCATGAAACTTGTGCCAAAATTTAGAGGTAAACTGTGTGACTCTATCAAATATGATGGAAACTATCATCCCATACAATCTAAAAATCTCCTTGACATAGATCTTGGCTAACTGCTCTGAATTATAGTTTACCTTAATCGAAATTGTAATGACCCTCTAGGTCATTTTCCCTATTTTCATGCTTTTACTACATTTAGAGCTTTCCCACAACTACCTCAAGTCATTTATAACTTATTGCGACTGATAGTTTGGTCACCAGGCAACTCGTTTGGTTTTTAGAACCATTTCTCTATTTTGGAGCTTTTGAAGTTAAGAATAGGATCTTGGGCCCAAACCTTAAGTAAATGGCCTCGGATTCCATTTATGATGGTCTTATCAGCTCCAAAATGTTGATTTTAGGCTAGAGGTCCCCTTGGTCTGGGTCTCGAGGCTTCCAGACTAGTTTTGCACAATTGGGTGGAATTTGGTTAAAACAGCCCTTGGGGGTATGGGACCCACTTTTTATCAAAATGACCCCAATTAGAAATTTTAATGGCACCGTTGAGTTTGTAATGTTGAATTTTGTAGGTTAGCATAGTTTTTTTGGATTCAACAGATTCTGAATGAATCTCAAGGGTCCAGTCAGAATATTTATAACTTGGTGGAACTGTTGGTGCATCGACACCTGCTGCAGGCCCAGTTTCTTCATTGTAATTGTGATGAGGACCCCTACAATGGTGAGGGTCTATGATGTTAGTCATCGCGATTATGAGGCTTGTTGGCTCACGACCTCGATGAAAGAGGTCATAGGGTAGGGCCAACTTTTTCCTCGCGACCGCATGGCTAGGCCACCATAATCGTGATGGTCCCATTAGTGGGATGCCTTGACCAAGACCAGGGGACCTCCCGACAATGATGAGGAAACCCTTGGCAGTATATATATCATCCCCTTCATTTTTCTCTCTTATTTTCTCTATGTACAACTCCATTAGAGGGCTAGTTGAGCTTGTAAATCATGCGAGAAGCATATAATTGAGCTGGGTTTAGCTTAGGGACGTATTTTTGGACCCTATATCATAGTTAATTCATAATTTTCCCATTAATTTTTCCATGTAATTCCCTTATTTATTCCTTATATTTTGAACTATTGTTGGTACTGATTTTGCTAAGATTGAGCTCGGATCTAGCCAAATTTATGTGTTTTTTTATCCTTGAGCTGCATGGGATGCTGTGACGATTTTAATTTCATAATTTCGCTAGCATACCCACGTGGGATTTTTAGTCCGAGACCCAGATTGTCTATACTCAATAAGGGTATCATTTTTCTCATTTTGACACATAGATTGTTGTTTTAATAGGGTGGCAGCTCTCGAAGGCCTCTCAGAAAAGAAAAGCTCCAATTTAGAGGATTCAACGAGCGTTCGGCGGCGTCTAGGTGGGCTAGGCTTGCCCTACTTTTTTATTGAGTTTACTTATGGTATTGGTATACTATTATGCTAGTTTTAGACTGGTAGTTGTATCCCAATGCCATCTTAGTACCTTTTGTGCTTCATTTAGCTGGTTAGGACCTTATTTTTGTTGATTTCATGCCCGTTCTCCCATAGTATAGTGTGCTATCATCCTTAGGAATATAATTAGTGCTTGTAGTGCCTTGGTATGGGATGGGGAAGCCTTACACTAGACTCAGGTAGGTTTTAGTTTAGGTTTGGTTATTAGGACCTTGTAGCGGGCCCTACTGCCATTTTTAGATAGTGTATTTAGACATAAAGATTATTTAGGTTTAGTTAGACTCTTGAATGCTATTTTAGGCTATTACCTTGGGTTGTTTTTGACTTAGACTTAGTTTCTGGCCTATGTCAGCCCCTCTTTCTCTAGTGGAGTAGTAATGGACCTGGACCTCACTCACCTTGCCTTAGTAAACTTATTTGATCGAGGTTGGTATTTAAGACCTTATGGTGTGGAATGTCTAGGAAACCTTGCTTTTCTTCCTGTTATCTAGAAATGCTTATTTCTATATAATTGTATTTTAGTTCAGTTCAAGTCTGGCATATGCTTTATTTCTACTACGATTGTTTGTCCTGGTACAATACTGGCATCGGTTACGGTTATGGTTATGGTTATGGTTTCTATGTACGATCTCTGACATGAGTTGTTTACGGTTTTTACTGGAGTATTGGTAGGGGTACTGATATCTATTGTACATGATTTATGTGGCCTCTAGTTACTGCCCATTGGTACCGGTTCAAACTCGATACACACCTAGATATTTTATTATGGATTTGGGATCAAAATTTTACTTGAGATCGGTTAAGTTATGGGTTACTTATGTTTCTTACTTTAGTCACTTCTTGTCTGTACCCACGGGCATATGGGGGCTCGATAAGGTTAACTGTCTTCTTTTGTGTTCCTTCTGGGCTTATGGGGGGCTAGTTAGGTTATAGCTAGTTCATTTATCTTACATTTTGAGTTATGTATTACCATTACTATACTTGTTTAATACAGTAGAAACTAATATTTTACCCTTGTTATTATTGACTTAGCTTACACAATCGCATTATCGTTATGCTTTTACTATATTTGAGCTTAGTAGGCCGATGATGTCTACTGAGTACCCATTGATTTGGTACTCATACAACACTTCTGCATGTTTTCCCTGATGTAGTTTCGAGTATGAGCCACCGATGTTGATGTTATTCTCAGGCCCAGCTACTAATCCAGAGACAGAGTGAGCTTTCTAGAATCTGAGGCTGATCCTCCTCCATCTATTTCAGTTACAGTCCTTTGTATTTTGAGACTACTGTATATATGTATATTTTGGATACTATCTAGTACTCTTGTTTTTAGTCGTAGTGGCTCTAGTACCAACCTTACCTGATCTTAGAAGGGATTTTTTTGCTTATTTTGTCTTCTCCCTCTCTTGTGTGTATATATGTATCTCTTTGCTTTGGCTTTCACTATTGTTATTTATTGGTTTTATCCTTGTTTTCCTTTACTTTCCACCTGTTAGCCCATTACTTGTCATTCTGGGCTATAGTTTGGCTTACCTACTGGTGGGATAAAGTAGGTGCCATCATAACCTAAGAAATTGGGTCATGACAGCTTGGTATCAAAGCCTAGGTTCACCGTTATTATTTGATAAGATCTAATGTTAAGTAGAGTCTCGAGGATTGGTACGATGACGTCAATATCCTATCTTCGAAAGGCTACAGGACATTTTTAAGAAAATATCATCTTTTTGTTTACTTTCATGTGTTGTGTCTATGTTGGTTTCCAAATTCTTATTTTATTTCACTCTTTCACATATGGTTAGGACGTGAGGCACGACAGTCGGGGATCAGGACCCTGAGCATGGTGCTAGAGCGCCAGTTTGGGGCAGAGGTCGACCTAGAGGTAGAGATTGGGCTAGAGATCCATCGTTAAATCATATTATTTCTCCTGAGCCAGAGATAGAACCAGAGGTACCACCGCCAGTACAGCAGGTGGTCCAGGGGGAAGCCCAGGCCCCACTCGGGTTTATATCTTCTGTAGTTCTCTAGGATGTGTTGGTTTAGTTATTAGGGTTAGTTGGTGGTCCGCTGATAGACGAGGCTCAGACAAAAGCCCAGGGTGGTATTGATATAAGGGCGTAGCCTGTAGTTGTGGCTCCCAAAGCATAGGTTTTTCTAGTTATGACTGGAGAGAGGCATAAGATACTGGGTCAATTTCTAAGATTGACTCTACCCAGGTTTGTTGGGGCCCTAGGAGAGGATGTTTTTGAGTTTTTGACTACTTATAAGAAGAGGCTGCGTAATTTGGGGTTGATCAAGTCTCACGGTGTGGATTATACTACTTACCATCTTGACAAGGCAGCGAGATAGTGGTGGAGAGGTTATCTTAATTTCAGGCCAACTTGGTCTCACTTGTAACTTGGAATCAGTTCTCCGAGGCTTTCTTGGGGAAGTTAATGCCTTGCAGCATGAGTGAGCACCTCAAGGATAAGTTTTCTACATTGAGACAAGGTTCTATGACTGTGGCTAAGTATGAGTTGAGTTATCATGAGCTAGCCCAACATACTACTATGATTCTGCCTATAGAGTATGAGAGGATTCGGTGTTTTGTTATAGGGTTGAGACAATTACTCCATAGGGCTACTCGAGTTTTGTGACTTTAGGGAAGTCTTTTATCAATATTGTTGACCACATCTATACTATGGAGGAGATGGATCACGAGGCCCAAGGGGGCAATAATAAGAGACCCCGTTATCAGGGTAGTTTTAGTGGAAGCCACAACAGCTTATAGGTTAGGGGCTGAGCATTTCAGGGTAGGTACCCCAGTGCCAGTATTATCAGTACTAAGGTCAGACTAGTAGGCCCGTTCAGGCAGCACTTTAGATTTTGGGTGGGGGTCAGCCTAGTTATAGTAGCTTGGGTAGTTAGAGCAGTAGTTAGTCGGTGAGGGGTGTTTAGTCAAGGTCATCAGGCTGAGGTGGACATTTTGGGTTAGCCGAACCTTATAGATAGATCAGGGTTCCATGGGCTTGTTATAAGTGTGGTATTGTTGGCCACTTCACTAGAGAGTGTCCCCGCCTTGGGATAATTGAGCCTACAGTTTAGGATGCTCAGCCAATTAGATCAGTGTTGTTGTTGGGGAGGGATGGTGCCTCTGGGCCTTAGGGATGGTCCCCAGGGTTCCATAGGTGGTCCTTAGGTAGGTAGGACAGGTGGTCGGGCAGGTACCCAGTCTGGTAGCGGACAAGGCTAGAGCCATTTGTATGTTATACCTGGTAGTTCAGAGGCTGAATCTTTGGATGTTGTGATTACAGGTACAATTTTAGTATGCCATCATCCAGCTTCTTCTTTATTTGATCCCAACTCCACATTTTTGTATGTTTCTGCTTATTATGCACCACAGTTAGGTTTGTCTTTAGATTCTTTATCTGTGCCATTATGTGTAGCTACTTTCGTGGGTAATTCCTTATTAGTGGATAGGGTATATAAATCATATTTGGTAATTGTTTGAGAGTTTGATACTCGGGTTGATCTCATTGTGTTAGATATAGTGGATTTTGATGTGATTCTGGGCATGGAATGGTTATCCCCTATTATGGGGTCTTAGATTGCTTCGCCAAGATCGTTACCTTAGCGATGTATGGCATACCCCTGATTGTGTAGCAGGGTTCTTTTAGCCGAGCACCGACGAAGATTATTTCTTATATTTAGGCTAGGAGATCGGTTTCTAGGAGTTGTGAGTTATTCCTTCCTTATGTTCAAGTTATTAGTGTTGTAAGTCCTTTGCTTGATTCTGTTCCAGTTGTTCATGATTTTTCTGATAGTTTTCCTACTGACCTACCTGGCCTTCCTCCTGAGCATGACATAGAGTTTGCTATTGACCTCGAGTCGGACACCTGACCTATTTGTATGGCTTTTTATTGTATGGTTCCTATCAAGCTAAAGGAGCTAAATATTCAGCATTAGGATCTTTGTAGTAAGGGTTTCATCAGATCGAGTGTATCACCTTGGGGTGCTCTAATTTTGTTTGTGAAGAAGAACGATGGTTCTATGCGTATGCATATCAATAATAGGAAATTGAATAAGGTAACAGTGAAGAATAAGTATCCTATGCCTCGTATCGATGATTTATTTGACCAACTTCAGTGTGCAAAGGTGTTTTCTAAGATTAATTTAGGTCTGGTTACCATCAGTTGAGGATCAGGGCTGAGTACATCCATAATAAAGCCTTCAGAACTCGTTGCGGCCATTATGAGTTCCTGGTGATGTCTTTTGGGTTGTCCAATGCCCCAGCAGCATTTATGGATTTGATGAACCGCATTTTCAAGCCTTATTTGGACTTCTTCATAATCATTTTCATAAATGACATCTTGGTATATTTAAGAGGAGCACGAGCAGTATTTGAGGACTGTGCTCCACACTTTGAGATATCATAGGCTCTATGCCAAGTTCTCAAAGTATGAGTTTTGGCTTGAATCTGTGTCTTTCTTGGGCCATGTGGTATCCAAGGATGGTATTATGGTGGACCCAATAAAGACTAAGGATATTTATGATTGACCTAGGCCTACGTTTCCTACTAAGCTTCATAGTTTTGTTGGGTTAGCAGGCTACTATAGGTGGTTCATTGAGAGATTTTCTACTATTACAACCCCTATGACCAAGTTGACAAGTAAGGAGGTTCCATTTCAGTGGTCTGTGAGTTGTGAGGTGAGCTTTCTTAAGCTTAAAGAATTTTTTTTTTTATCTCCTATTCTGACTCTTCTAGTTGAGGGCGATGGGTTCACCATCTACTGTGATGCTTCTAGTGTTGGTTCGGGGTGTGTTCTAATGCAGCGGGGTCATGTTATTACTTATGCGTTGAGGCAGCTAAAGGTGTACAGTACAACTACCCCACTCATAATTTGTATTTGGCAGTGATAGTTTTTGTACTTAAGATTTGGAGGTATTACTTGTATGGTGTTCATTGGGAGATCTTCACTGACCACCGCAGTCTTCAGTACGTTATGACCTAAAGGGATCTTAATTTGAGGTAGTTTCAATGGATTGAGTTGTTGAAGTACTATGATATCTCTATTCTATACCATCCAGGCAAGGCAAATATGGTAGCAGATGCCTTGAGCCAGAAGGTAGTGAGTATGGGTAGCTTGGCCTTCATTTCAGGTTTATAGCAATCGTTGGCTTTGGATATCCAGTCCTTAGCCAACATGATGTTTCATCTCTATAGTTCTGACCACAAGAGGATTCTTGCTAGTGTTTAGGCCAGATCTACCTTGTTGGAGTAGATTCTGGGTCGTCTGTTTGAGGATGGCAGGCTTCATAACAATCGAAGATAGGTGTTGAGGGGTGAGTCCAAGAGGGCTACCTTAGATTTTGAGGGTGTTATGAGATTTGATGGATGGATTTGTGTTTCGAGGGTCAGAAATTTGATTTAGTTGATACTTTACGAGTCTCATAGGTCCAAATATTCTATTCACTCTGGGACAGCTAAGATGTATAGGGATTTGAAGCAGCATTACTGATAGAGAGGTATGCGGAGTGACATATCAGAGTTTTTGGATCGATACCTATGTTGTCAGTAGGTAAAGGCTGAGCATCAAAGCCTTGGTGGATTGCTTTAGAGGTTAACCATTCCCCATGGAAGTGGGAGCAGGTCACTATGAATTTTATAGCTTGTTTGCCATGCACTTCCCGTGGTTCTGATAGCATTTGGGTCATTCTGGATCGATTGACTAAGTCTGCCCATTTTATCCCTGTTCATACTTTTTCAGTGCCAAAAGGTTAGCCCGTATCTATATTCGAAGGTAGTTTGCCTTCATAGGGTACCTATGTCTATTATATCATATCGAGCCTCTAGTTCACTTCTAGCTTTTGAAAGACATTTTAGGAAGAGTTGGGTATCCAATTTGATCTTAGCACCACTTTTCATCCCCCAGACTGACGGGCAGTCATAGCGGACTATTTAAGTTTTGGAAGATATGCTCCGTGCTTGTACGTTGGATTTTGGAGGTCAGTGGGATCATTTTTTAGCTTTGCCGGAGTTTACATATAATAACAGCTACTATTTAAGTATTCAAATTGCGCCATTCGAGGCGTTGTATGGTAAGCATTGTCGATCTCTAGTGGGATAGTTCGAGACTTCTGAGGTTAGGCCCCGTGGTACGGTTCTGCTTCGTGAGCCTTTGGGTCGAGTTCGGGTGATTCCAGATAGGCTACGGGCAGCTTAGAGTAGGTAAAAGAGTTATGCTGACCGTAGACTTTGTGGCTTGAGGTTCAGAGTTTGTGACCGGGTATTCCTACAAATATCTCCCATGAAGGGTGTGATGAGGTTTGGGAGGAAGGGCAAGCTCAGTCCCAGGTGTATTGGATTGTTTGAGATCTTACGGATAGTTGGGGAGGTAGAATATAAGTTAGCTTTGCCTCCAGCCTTTTCAGCCATCCATCTAGTTTTCTATGTATCTATGCTGCAGCGCTATATTTCAGATGATTCACACGTGCTTCGATGGGACACGGTTCAGTTGGATGAGAGGTTGACTTTTATAAGGAGCCTGTGTCTATTTTGGCTAGAGATATCAGGCGGTTGTGCACCAGAGACATTCCTGTGGCTAAGGTTCAGTGGCATCACCATCCAGTCGAGGAGGCTACCTGGGAGACCAAGTGTGATATGCGGGCCTAGTATCCCTACCTGTTCGAGCCTTCAGGTACATCTGGATCCCTTACTTTCGCGGACTAAAGTCCTTTTAGTAGTGGATGTTGTAATGACCCTCCAGGACATTTCCCCCATTTTTGTCCTTTTACTGTTGATATGTCATGGTTTCATGGCACTTTTGATGCCTAAAACAAGGAAAATATGCAATAACTTGGGTGTGTTTGGTTGGAATGATGTGTTTTCTGTTCTATATTGAAGGACAATAGGTTTTGGAGGCAAAATGGACAAAAAGGAAGAATCATGCATGAGAGCGAAGTATTTGAAGACGAAAGAGCCAAGTCCATACCAGAAAATTGACCCACGGTAGGACCCATGTTATGTGAGTCGACCTATGTGACGTAGGTCGGTGTCGTGAGTCAACTCCTGAGAGTTGGTGAACTGGCCTGATTTCCACGGCAGGATCCACGTGGCGTGGCTTGGTTCCACGACACCAAGTCACGGTACCGTGGAAAAGTGCCGACTCTATTTTCCTATTTTGTTTAGGATAGGATTCTTGTGTTCTTGCAATCATGAGTAGATAAACCCATCAACTAGGGTTGTGTGAACCATGAGGAATTAATGAAATGGGTTAAGTGCGAAGCAATTCTGAACCGTTGGGAATGCATGTATTGTTATTACCTTCTTTATAATTGTTCTTCTAACGATTGCAAAAGTTAAAAACTCACCTGTATTCTAGACTTGCTCGAGAGAGAGGTAGAGATTGGGAACAAGGAATAACAACAGAGATTTGAAGCTATCAACCTTCATATAATGACTTGAGCCGTAACAGGAATAGTTATCTGAGATCCAGGACAATGGTTAGTAGTGCGACACTCGGAGAACGAGAGGAGAAGAGTGAAATTTGTCTGACCAAGGTCGAGAGACGTTTATATGAACATATCTTGTTAGATTTTGCATGCAACACAGTGGGATAGTTTTGCTAGCACAAGTAACCGGTGGAGTTAAGGAATCATTGGGGATCACAGTCCTAGTGTATTTCTCATATTGTTTACAACTCCGAAAACCAGCAATCGTTAATGTTACCACTTACTCATAAAAAAAAACCCACTTTTATTTACTTGTCAATTACTCAGACTAGCATTCTACATAATTTCATTATTCCCTGTGGGATTGACCCTAACCTAGTTGGGTTCTATATTTGATACAGCGACCGTATTATACTTTTCTGGAGGTATATTTTGGGCGATATCAAATTTTGGCGCCGTTTTTGGGGAATTACAATTATGGAGTTGAGTATTTTGCTTGTTGGAGTTGATTGATTTTATTTTACTATACTTTTAAGGGAACACGCTAGTGTATGCCCAATACTAGGAGTCAAGGCAATCCCCTGATTCCACTTGACCCGAAAATAGAAAGAACTCTGAGAGCTAATCAAAGAGTGGTGAATACCGATGGAGTTCAGGATCCCGCAGCCGCAGGAGACATTCATAACCAACTAATTGAGCTAGTTGGTCATGAAACAGCGGACCAAAATATTGTTCGATTGACACGGGAAGAGCAAGCTAGGCAAGCTTCTCTTAGGCAAGTAGATAGAGATAATCGAGCTATGCAAGAAGCAGCACACCGTTTGGCTGATGCTGAAGAAAGACAAAGAAGGACTGAGGGCGTACCAAACACCTCAAAGACCACATGTGCCAATTTTTTATGATCCAAAAGAAGAGGGTGTGGCTTATTTTGAGCCGGTAGAGACTGTACCATAATCCCACTATAATTACCTCAGGGAACTATGTTCCACATTATAAGTGCCATGATTCACCTACTTAACTGGAAAGGCGTATTCGAAGGAATTTCGATGGATGATTCGAACATGCATGTGATGAACTTTTTGGGGGTCTGTACTTCATATAATTTGCCTGGAGTGGATCAAGAGGCTATTCAGTTAAGATTGTTTTCGTTCTCTTTAACAGGAGAAGCAACTTTGTGGTTGGTCGAATTACCACGAGGCTCCATTACTACTTGGCAAGAGTTGAGAAATCAATTTTTGGAGAGATTTTTTCCACCCTCTAAGATGCTACAGTTGAAGGATGAGATTTAAAACATCTGACAACTACATTCTGAAGCACTTTACGAGACATGGCTAAGGTTTAAGAAGAGGCTACAGAATGTTCCAAATCATATAATTAGTGGTAGGAGTTTACTTGAAATCTTCTACAGGAAGCTGTAGCAGATACTATCACTGGCGGGGCTTTTATGAGTCTAAGGTGGTAACAAACTTCATAAATTTTAGATTGTATCACTAAGACCAATCGAGGATGGCATACTCGGGAGGCAGAGACATCTTCGGGGATGTACGCTATTGGAGCATCAGTAGCACAACGGGCTTTAGATGAATCTGTAGCTCAAGAGGTTGCACAGCTGAGGACAGAAATTGGGTTGCTAGCCAAACAATTTTCAGCTAGAGGTGCTAAGAAGGTGCATGCCGTAAGTGCACAAGGTAAAACACCTAAGCATGACGATTATGAATCTGATGAGGAAGCTAAGTACTTGGATAAAGAAGTGGCAGGTTTTTGAGCCAAGGGCCAAGGGTTTAATCAAGATTCTTGGAACTCGAGGAATGGAAATCAAGGTCGAAACTATTATGGAGACAATTACAATAGGTCAGGATATAGAGATAGAGAATGAGATCGTGATGGAGATTGGAGATGAAATGATGATTACAAGGAGAAGAGTGGTGCTTATGTCCCACCAGGGAATCGTGATACTGACTATGTAAATTCACGAATGGAAACCCTTCTTACAAATTGGTTAAAGGATCAGAAAACCAAGAAAATTGTTTAAAGGAAATTAGGTTGGACATTTCGGGACTAAGTGAGAAAGTTGAATCTCACTCAACTGCCATAAAATAGCTGGAGCAAAAGTTCGCGTAGATATCGGTGGCATTGAAGCAATGTCAACCAGGCACTCTTCTAAGTAATACCATCCAAAATCCTAAAAATAACGGTAATTGTTTAGCCATTACTACAAGAAGCGAAAAGAGAACAACCAACCCATCTATTTCTATGAATAATGATAAGAAAGATGAGCCAGTGGTGGGTGATGAAGAGGGTGATATGGAGACAAAAAATTTAATAGCGGACAACAGTACTAATAAGGAATTTGAATCTAAAAAAGAGACAAGAAAAGAAGGTTCCACAAATGTTGAAGACTACCCCACGACCTCCTCCTCCCTTTCCTCAAAGGTTAAAAAGAAAGGCTAAGGAAGGTAAGTACCAGAAGTTTATTACGATGTTGAAAGAGCTATTGGTAAACATCTCTCTTTTTGAGGCATTAGAGCAGATGCCCGATTACGCAAAGTTCGTGAAAAACTTAGTGACGAAGAAGAGAACTGCCAGTTTTGAGCCGGCAGATAACTTGCATCATTGTAGTGCAGTTGCTTCACGTTCCCTAGTAGAAAAAAAAAAAAGATCCAGGAGGTTTAATAATTCCTTGTACTATCGGGTCGTACAACTTTGCAAAGGAACTTTGTGATTTGGGTGCTAGCATTAACTTAATGTCGCTATCCGTTTTCAAGCAGTTAGGGTTGGGAGCACCAAAACTGACCTCTATGAGGCTTCTTATGGAAGATAGAACTGTGTAAAAGCCGATGGGAATTTTTTATGATGTTTTGGTGAAAGTTGCATCTTTCATCTTTCCAGCTGACTTTGTGATTCTAGATTATGAAGTTGATTTCGAGGTTTCTATCATTCTAGGAGACCATTCCTTGACACTGGTCGTGCATTAGTTGACATGGAAACTCGACAGATGAAATTTAGGTTAAATGATGAACATGTTACTTTCAATGTTTGTCGTTCCATGAAGCAATCGAAAGATATGCAGGTGATTTCTGTAATTGATATGCTTGATGAGAGCGCCATAGTCGTTCCAATTGAAGAAAGGTTGGGGGTAGAAGCTCTTGCGGCTGTGGTTATGAATTTGGACAATGATGGTATTGAAGAATATGATGAGATGGTAGGAGCACTTGCTGGTAGGGGATCCTACAATTATACTCTGAAGAAACTTGATCTCGATTTAAAGAATAGGGTGACCCCACCGGCTCGCCCTTCTGTTGAGGAGCCTCAAGTCTTAGAGCTTAAGGCTATTCCTTCTCACCTTTGCTACGCATTTTTGGAAGCCAATAACACCTTGCCCATAATCATTTCGGCTGAGTTAGTAGGATGGCAGGTAGAAGCTCTAGTTTTGGTATGGAAGAATTTTAAGAGGGCCATTGGTTGGTCCATTACTGATATTTTAGGGATTCCACCTGGCATTTGCACTCATAAAATTCAGCTTGTTCCTGAGTGTGTACCAATCATTGAGCACCAACATCTTCTGAACCCACATATGCAAGAAGTTGTGAAGAAGTAAATCATTAAGTGGTTAGATGCAGGCATAGTTTACCCCATTGCTGATAGCAAGTGGGTAAGCCCAGTGCAGTGTGTACCAAAGAAGGGAGGAATCACTGTGGTTCCAAATGACAAGAATGAGTTAATCCCAATGAGGCCAGTCACCGGATGGAGAGTTTGCATGGACTATCAAAAGTTAAATTCTTGGACTGAAAAGGATCACTTTCCCATGCCTTTCATGGACCAGATGTTAGACCGTCTTGCTAGAAGGGGGTGGTATTTCTTTCTTTACAATTATTCTGGATATAATCAGATTTTCATTACTCCTGAGGACCAAGAGAAGACCACGTTCACCTGTCAATATGGGACTTTTGCATTCAAAAGGATGTCGTTCGGGTTATACAATGCGCCAGCCACTTTTCAGCTCCGACATGGTGGAAGACACTATTGAGGTATTCATGGATGATTTTTTTGTAGTGGGAGATTCTTTTGATGACTATCTGGCCCATCTAGCTAATGTGTTACAATGATGTGAAGAGTGCAATTTGGTGCTAAATTGGGAGAAATGCCACTTTATGGTCAAAAAAGGTATTGTGTTGGGTTATCGAATCTCAAAGAAGGGTATCGAAGTAGACAAAACAAATATGAGGTGATTGAAAAATTACCCCCACCTATTTCTGTGAAAGGGATTCAAAGTTTTTTAGGTTGTGTCAGTTTTTATAGAAGATTCATCAAGGATTTCTCTAAGATTGTACATCCGTTATGCAAATTTTTAGAGAAAGAGGTGAAGTTCATGTTCAATGGAGAGTGCCTAAAAGCATTTGAATGCCTGAAAGAGAAGTTGATTTCAGCTCATATCATTGTCACACCAGACTGCACGATGCCATTTGAGGTTATGTATGATGCTAGTGGAGTGGATTTGGGTACAATCCTTGGCCAAAGATATGAAAAGATTCTACATCCTATTTACTACGTCAGCAAGCCACTTAATCTATCCCAGAAAAATTATACTGTGATTGAGCAAGAGCTGTTGGCGGTGGTTTTCGCTTTCAAAAAATTTTAAGCTTACTTGATTGGTATGAAGGTGATTGTACATACAGACCATGCCGCACTTAGATATCTTATGTCAAAGAAGGACTCCAAGCCAAGGCTGATTCGGTGGGTACTTCTACAACAAGAATTTGATTTTGAGGTCAAGGACGAAAGGGGACTGAGAATCAGGTTGTAGACCACCTATCACGCCTTGAGGAGGAATCCATGCTTAAATTAAGGGATGATCATGAGATTGATAATACTTTTCCATACGAGCAAGTGTTAGCAGCATCACAAGACTTAATCTGATGGTTTACAGATTTTTCCAACTATCTGGCAAGTGATGTAGTCCCGAAAGATATGTCGTACCAGCAGAGAAGATTCATGCATGAGGTGAGAAAATTCTTATTGGATGAGCCTTACCTAGTTAGGTCATGTGCATATGGCATGATTCGAAGGTGTATCCTAGAGGCCGAAATGATGAGTATTTTAGAAGCATGTCATTCATCCCCAGTTGGGGGCCATTATGGTGGTACGCGGACTGCACACAAAATATTATAATGCGGGTATTATTGGCCCACTATCTATAAATATGCTCATGAATATGCTCGAACTTGTGACCAATGTCAAATACAAGGGAACATCTCACGCAGACACAAACTTCCTAGGACAACTATACTTGAGCTCGAATTATTTGATGTATGGGGAATTGATTTTATGGGCCCCTTTGTGAGCTCACATGGGATAAAATACATTTTGGTAGCTGTTGATTATGTTTCTAAATGGGTGGAGGCGATTGCGCTTCCCAATAATGAAGGAAGAAGTGTCTCGGCATTCTTGAAAAAGAATATATTTTCACGATATGGTACACCCCGAGTAATCATTAGTGATGGAGGATCCCACTTCTGCAATTGGATTTTCAAAAATTCTACAATTGGATGTTCAAAAACCTACTTGAAAAATATGGTGTGAAATATAAGGTGGCCACACCTTACTACCCTCAGAGAGGCAGGCAAGTTGAGGTGTCAAATCATGAGATTAAGTCTATTTTGGCAAAGACAGTGAACGCCAATCGAACTAATTGGGAAATAATATTGGATGATGCATTATGGGCATATCGAACTACATTTAAAACACCGATTAGTGCCTCACCATATCAATTAGTGTTTGGAAAACCCTGCCATTTGCCTGTTGAACTTGAATATAAGGCATTATAGGCATTGAAGAGGTTAAATCTAAATTGAAGTGAAGCGGCTAAATTGAGGTTAGACCAGATGAATGAGATGGAAGAATTTTGCCTTCGGGCTTATGAAAGTTCAGCAATTTATAAATAAAAGATGAAACTGTATCATGACCGTAAGATTGAACGACGAGAGTTTTATCCGAGAGATTTGGTGATTCTCTATAACTCCAGGCTTTGCCTTTTTCCTGGAAAACTGCGGTCTAAATGGTTTGGACCATTCACTGTTGTTAGGATATTCCCTTATGGGGCAATCGAGCTGAAAGGTAAAGATAATGTTTCATTCAAGGTCAATGCACTGGTGTCCCAATCTGATATGTTTACATTACTTCTTGTTGGCTGCCTTCGGAGTATGAAAGCTTTGTCACTACGGTGAAGATTCAATGACCAAAACCAACTATGGCTGAGCTTCGGTACATCTTGTTGTTACATGAGTCTTGGCTACAGTAGATGCATCCTATTACTATGTTGATGATCTTGTATACTAACCGAGTCCGCACTCGCCTGAGAACACGTACGTCGTCCCTATAATTATCTTGTCTTTGTTATGGTTTCAGGGCCTACGTCTACCCGTATGGAGCCACCATCATTCGCAAGGCTTGATTTACATTGGACCCCATGTTGATTCTCTCATATCCTAGTACCGGTGAACTAGGCAAGAGACCCTGCAAGGCAGCCAGCCTTTCTGCAAAATCAATGTCCGCCTTGCCGCTGCTTTTGGGTAGAGGTAGGCTCTTGCTTAATGCTTAATGCTTAAAGAAGTTTGAGCTACTCTCTCTCATTCTTTCGTTGTTGCTAGCTTACAGTCACTGTAATGATCACAAGCTCTCACTAGAAGGATCGAAACACACAACAATAACCCAGGCTTAGGTTAGGGCGCATGATCTCATTGCAGGGCTTGACCACTCATGCTCATCTCGATAAGAAGACTAGACTTCATTCGCTAGGGAAGATGATAGCTAGTGTAGGCTTCTCGGCCAGTTTCCCCTGTATTGATCCATTGTGTTAGCTGGCGAAAGTGGGCATGCTTTCATCGCTTTCGTGCTCCTAGTTTTCCATAGCATTGAGGAAGGTGATGTCCTACGGTCAAGTCAAATGAAATCTTTGTTAGGAATATTATCACCTTTTCTTTCATAGCTGGAGCAAATGGAAGGAGACTTCATGAAAGCCAAACACTTTGATAGGTGTCGGTAGGCACGCCTCTGATAAGGGCTCGATCCTGAGAATCAATCCCAATCAAATCTATGGAAGGGAGACCCTCTATCCATCATGGAAGAGATAAGGACTTACGAGGAGCATAGTCTTGATGAAGTATGAGTAGTCAAGATAGTCATGTCGTGCTGCGATGTTAAATCAGGCGCTTCATGGGAGGCAACCCATGGGCTCGATGGTGAAGCCTAAGTATCTAGTTTAGTCGTGTCATGCCAGGACATTAAATCAGGTGTTGCTTAGGAGGTAACCATAGTTCTGATTTGGTTGTAATCTGATCATTGGAAGATAAGTTAGCTGGAATTTACAATATGGAACTGAATATGTTCAGTACAACCCACGACACAGATTCACGAGACGTAAGTTTATCCAAGTAATGTGGGTTGGTACCGTAGAAGTCAAAGAAAATTTTACACCTGCAGAACCCAACCCACGACAGAGGCCTACGTGACGTAGGTCAACCCACATCACGTGGGTTGGTGTCGTGGTATTCAAAGAAAAATTTAAACCTAAATAATCTGACCCATGTAACATAGGTCAACCTACGTCACATGGGATGGTACCATGAAAATCAGAAACCAACTTATATCTGAGATTCGACCCGACCCGATCCGACTATATTTATTTTGGTACACCCCCTTTAAATTTGATCTGACCTCAAATCCAAACTAAACACCCTCAAATCCGAACTTAAACCCTCTCAAATCCACATCTTAACATAAACCATATTTTTAAGAATTCATCAAATCACTCACTTGTAATAACTCTCCTCTCAAATTCCCTTATGCCAAATCCTAAATTCATCAAATTCAAACCACTATTTAGCCTAAAAATCCTAAACCACACAATCCTCAAATTTTTAAAACCCTAGCTCCCAAATTTGATTCACCCGACCCAAATTCGACCCACCCGACCAAAAACCCGACCCAAAACCAACCCAATTATTCTAACATGCTGCCCAAATCAAACTTCAAATGTGGAGACATGGCTTCTTCATCGAGAATCCACACTAAAAACTCTAAATTTATAACTAGGTTACGTAATGAACCTTCGGGGTCTATAAAAGTGGATCCGAAGAAGTATATGATCTTGCTACCAATTATTTTGCACTGGTACCTCGTACCACAAGGCTACACACTAGGGCATAAGCTTATGCTCGGGCTGCACATCAGCCTACTTCACAGCCACTGAAACCTGCCAAATCGGTGGCTCCTATTCAGTCTTTTGATTCCTCTCCCCAGTCTAAAGAGGGAGAGGATACTTTGGAAACTGGTGATGAACAAGAGGTTGATCTATCTAGGTTTGAGGAGAATGTTGAGGGTACAGATGACGTCGAGGTTGATGTATCTGGGTCTGAGGAACATGCTGAAGGTCCGGATGATTCTGCGGTTCAGGCAATAGCATCTATTTCTGGCACTGGTGGTCAAAACTCTATGACTTCCTCACAGAGACAGGTGGCTGCACAGTAGGCCGCAGCTGCAGTTCGATAGGAAAACAAGTGATGGCATGTTCAGGGTATGAGGGCTATTTATGACAGAGATGTTGAACTTACTGAGCGGGGTGTGTGTAGACGGAGTATCACTGAGGAGACCCACTATTGGCTAGACGAGTTAAAGGAACTACCCGAGATAAAGGCAGTATTTGATCATTCTGGATTCTGGTGGATGACGTAGCCTCCTGGGCACTATAGCTCCGAGTTGGTCCGTGAGTTTTATGCTTCCTATGCTTCTTCTATTGAATTGATCACACCCAATGAGTGGAGATATCGGGACCAACCACTATTGACTTACACTTTAGTTTGAGAGACCAGAGTAGATAACTCTGAGTAGACTATCCACAGGTTTTTGTTTGGAGTTGAATGTCCATTTCCAGGTAGTAATGCAGAATTTGATCATCGTATGGAGACTGTGAGAAATAGGACTAAAATTAGGGACGTCGATCACCGATTGGAGTTACTATGGTAGATTGAGGGATATATAGTGGAGGATGGTGTTGATACTGGTTGGGTATCTGGGAAGCTGGACATTAAGAAGTCCTCGCTTCACTTTTTTGGATGATTTTGGTGGTCTGTTGTGAGGCACCATCTGGGTCCCATAAATGTTGATAATTCACTTACTCTTAATCGTACTATTCTGGTAGTGAGTATTATCACTGGATATGACATCAATATCACCCGATACATCATTAGGGAAATTCATGAGCGTGCCTTTAGAGATTTTACCAGTATCCCTTTCCGCTGTCTAATTCATGGTTTATGTGTGATCCTGGTGTGTTCATGATGCATGTAGTACATCATCATATTGAGGTGACCTGCATTGCTGATATAGGGTTGATGCAGCAGTGGGGAGCTCACCCAATTTTTTCGCGAAGGTCTCAACCTTTTGTATCATCGGGAGTAGCCTTTTTTGAAGGGCCTAGAGATAGAGAGGAGTCGGTTAGTACTCCAGCACTGGTGAGTGTACCTGAGACTATTTGTGTACCTGCTAAGGGCATAGGCCCGGTGATTGACGATTAGGTCACAGGCACTACAGCACCACCGTCCCCCTATGGTATGGTCTCAATCCCAAGGGACTTTCTGCAGTAGTTGGTTGATAGGCAGACGCGGATGTTTGAGAGGCAGCCTCACACAGAGGCTCAGATGGCTAAGTTGGTATCCCAACTTAAGCCATGGATTCAGACCACAGTAGAGGCTTCAGAATCTAGAGTGGAGGCCCGTATGACTGCGGCTATGGCTAGATTTATGAGAGAGTTGCATGGGCGGATTGATAGTTTTGAGACACGGATGGCTACCCAGATGAGTACGACACAGATTTCTATTATGACAGGATTGACACAGGAGGTGGCTGCATTAAGAGAGGAGGTTAGATCTTTGGCACTGAGCAACACTCCTATTATTCCATCTATGCCTGTTCTGACCTCGATGAGGCCGGCTTTTGAGGTGGATTTGTTTGCTGACGAGGAGCCTCCTATTGATAGAGGCAAGCAGTTGCATAGTCTGAAAGATCAGACTGATAGTGGTGAAGAGTTCGAGGGTTATTTTTGGAGAGTGATTAAGGCCTCCAGAGTATAGTACCATGCCAGTCAAATTGCTCAGGAGAAGAGGGAACGAGGTACATCCTCTAGTCAGGTACCCACAGCGCAGGATGCACCTAGCAGTGAGCCCAGAGAGCATGCAGATGATCCTGCTATAGATGGGCCTACATCTGGTGCCTAGAGTGCAGCAGGTATGTCTTCACTCCCTTACACTTACTCTATTGATAGTTGTGCACTAGGGGCAGTGCACCACTGCCCTCCTGAAAAGTTTTGTTTTAAATTATGTGTGTAGTATGTTAGTTTGTGACAGCTGTTGGATCTTGTTATGGCGTTAGTATTATAGGCAACATGACTGTAGCTAGCAATGCATGAGTTGGATAGGTAGTAGTTGATAGTGTAACCCTATGCTACGTGTGTGTGAGGTCATTACCTAGTTCACTTTGTGTGTGTGATCCAGAACTTTCCCGGTTAGTCTTGCCTAGGTTATAGGATAGTGGTTAGGAAAGAATGCTAGGCTGTTTTTGAATAAGTCTACTTTTAGCCTAAATGCCCGACCAAATGAATTAAATATCTCTTGATCCCGATTTTGAGCCTTAATTGTCCTATTTCATTCATTAGCCTAGTCACCTTGCCATTTGAATGAACTTGTCTTGGCCCTGGTCCCTCCTTGGGCATTATGTACCTCAACTTAGGCAAATCGCCTAAGTTGAGGGTGGGTATTGTAGGGGTGCATAGATTAACTTGGGTATGAAGAAGGGGTTAGTAAAATAAAAAGAGAACAGATTTGGGTGTGAAGAAAAAAAATTGTTTTGCAAGTATGAAGAAAATCACACCCAAAATCTAAAAATAAATGAAGGAGAATAAGGGAAAATAAAAGGAGAATGGTTGGAAAGTGGAGCCAAAAATAGTGTAGTGTCAAGGCGGGTGAGTCACCATATCCAGATGGACCATACCCATCCCCAAGCCTATATTACAAGCCAATGAAAGTCCTAATGTGATCCTAGCCCAACTGTCCGAAAAACTAAGGCATAGAAAATAAGGGCAAGCCTATGGTATTTCACACACATTATTTGAACTTCTTTGTGAGAGAGAGTGTTTTGACACAGTCCCAACTTTGATATTCATTAGTATACTGTGAGTGTATAGGACTTCTTTATTATGAGAATACATGGGTTGCATTGTTACCTACTATTTGTTTGGGTAATGTCATTTGCATATATGCTTAGTTGTTTGTTCATAATCTGATGCCATCACTTGATAACTTTTTTGTTATAATAATATATTGCATGTATACACACCGTGGTTTTGATTTCCAAATAGGAGGGGTAGGAAAAGTTTTGGCTCCAAAAGTGATAAGTCGATTGTCGTAGGTCTCTTAGGTTTTTCATAGTTAAGCATCGATTGTGTTCATTTTATTTTGTCTGCCCGAGGACATGCAAACGTTTTAAGTTGAGGGTATTGATGTGTCATGGTTTCATGGCACTTTTGATTCGTAAAACAAGGAAAATATGCAATAACTTGGGTGTGTTTGGTTGGTATGATGTGCTTTCTATTCTATATTGTAGGACAATAGGTTTTGGAGGCAAAATGGACAAAAAGGAAGAATCATGCATGAGAGCAAAGTATTTGAAGACGAAAGAGCCAAGTACATACCAGAGGAGTGACCCATGACAGGACCCACGTCACGTGAGTTGACCTACATGACGTAGGTCGGTGTCGTGAGTCAACTCCTGAGAGTTGGTGAAGTGGCCTAATTTCCATGGTAGGATCCACGTGGTGTGAAATGGTTCCACGACACCAAGTCATGGCACCGTGGAAAAGTACCAACTCTATTTTCCAGTTTTGCTTAGGATAGGATTCACCGTGTATCTATAAATACCCCTATATTGTCCTATGTTTAGGAGTTAGTCAGTACATTATTTTGAGAGATATTTTTTATTGTTTTTAAGTCCCTAAACATATTATTGATTTTGTAATCTTGGAACATCGATTCTAGGGTTTTATTCATATTGAGATTTCAGAGTTTTCTTCTTATTGTGAGTTTATAATTATGCTTTCATTATTGAATTCTTCTTGTGTTCTTGCAATCATGAGTAGCTAAACCTATCAACTAGGGTTGTGTGAACCATGATGAATTAACGAAACAAGTTAAGTGCGAAGCAATTCTGAACCATTGGGAATGCATGTATTGTTATTACCTTCTTTATAATTGATCTTCTAATGGTTTCAAACATTAGAAACTCACCTGTATTTTAGACTTGCTCGACAGAGAATTAGATATTAGGAACAAGGAATAACAACACTGATTTGAAGCTATCAACCTTCATCTAATGACTTGAGTCGTAACAGGAATAGTTATTTGAGATCCAGGACAAGGGTTAGTAGTGCGACACTCGGAGACCGAGAGGAGAAGAGTGAAATTTGTCTAACCAAGGTCGAGAGACATTTATTTGAACATATCTTGTTAGATTTTGCATGCAACACAGCGGGTTAGTTTTGCTAGCACAAGTAACCAACCGGTGGAGTTAAGGAATCATTGGGGATCACAGCCCTAGTGTATTTCTCGTATAATTTACAACTCTGAAAACCAGCAATCGTTACTGTTACCACTTACTCACAAAAAAAAAAACTAGTTTTATTTACTTGCCAATTACTCAGACTAGCATTCTACATAATTTCGTCCTATTACCTGTGGGATTGACCCCAACCTAGTTGGGTTCTATATTTGATACAGGTATATTTTGGGTTCTAGAGCTTTCCCACAGCTGCCACAGGTCATTTATGACTTGCTGGTACTAACAGTTCGGTCATCGGGCAGTTCGTTTGATTTTTAGAACAACTTTCTTATTTGGGAGCTTTTGAAGTTAAGAATAGGGTCTCGGGACCAAACCTCATGCAAATAGCCTTGGACTCCATTTTTGACAATCTCATCAGCTTTGAAACTTTTATTTTAGGCTGGGGGCCCTTGGTCCGGGTCCCGAGGCTTCTGGACTAGTTTTGGGCTTTTGGGTAGAATTTGGTTAAATTGACCCTTGGGGGTGTGGGACCTATTTTTTATCCAAATGACCCCAGTTGGAAATTTTTATGGAGCCGTTAAGTTCGGGATCGTAATGAGGAACCCCGCAATCGTGAGGGTCCATGATCTTAGTTATCGCGATCACTAGGCTTGAGGGCCGGCAACCGTGATGAAGGAAGTCTTGGGGTTGGGCCAACTTATTCATGGAGACCGAGTGGCTAAGCCACCGTGATCGTGATGGTACCATTAGTGGTATATCACGACCGACCAGGGGACCTCACGATAGCGATCGAGAAACCTCTAACAGTATATATATCGTCCCCTTCATTTTTCTCTCTCATTTTCTCTAAGTACAACTCCATTAGTGGCTGGTTGAGCTTGTAAGTCATGTGTGGAGCATATAATTGAGCTAGGTTTAGCTTGGGGATGTGTTTGTGGACCCATTATCATCGTTAATCCTTAAGTTTCCTAATAATTTTTCCATGTAATTCCCTGATTTATTGTCACGCCCTAAACCCCATTCGGGACGGAGTGGCACCCGAAGCCGTTGAGGCCCCGAGAGAACCAACTATCACCCTGTACATTCATACACACGTTATTCATTGACCATCACTACCATGTATAGATGCAAGACGACCAATGGAGGAAATCATGGTAAAACATATGATTTATATATACATATGTGAAACTTGGCTTTTATGGCCATCATGACATGACATACATTTTTCGTTTGTCCAACATCGTCTACAAAGCCTCTATACATACATGAACATAACCATCCTAAGGTCGGGACAAGTCCCCGCTTTAGACAACTGCGATACATTATCAAAACCATATGTGCATAGGACTCGAGAAGCCCCGAAGCAAACTGGAGCTTACTAACAAAACCGCAAATTATTCAAAGTACTACTGTGGGGGCCTATTGGTACCTGTGCCTGCAACATGTAAGGGAAGTCCCACAAGGTACATCAGTACGAAGAATGTACTGAGTATGTAAGGTTATAAGTAAATGTATAAGATATAGAAACTTTGATAAAATTAAGTACAAGTGAACATATCATGTGAATAAATTACCATAGGTATATATGTGGAATCATGTGCATTAATTTCTTTACTTTTATTTCACTTTACTTGACTTCGTCGTCAATCAAGTGATCATCAATCATGTAATGCCCGGGCCCAACTGATCAGTGGGAAATAACATTGGGATCGTCTCTAGCTAGGCTTATGCCCCTTTGAACTGCCACCCATAAATCAATAATCATTCGGGATCGCCCCTAGCTAGGTTTTCCTCCCCTTTGGGTTGCCACCCATTCTCAACAAGTGTTTATTACTTCAATTCTTTTGTTATGAGATTGGTACATTAGTGGTTACAATGTTATTGAAAATTTGGAACATTATTGGAACATTAATCAATGAACATGAGTCATATGAATTACATTTGATCAATGTATAAGGAACATGTGTGTAACAATGATTAACAACCGGGAATGGAATACCTTTGGACATTTCGGAATGGAACATGTATAATGACAATGTGATACTATGTGCCGCCGAAGGATACGGAAAGAGTAACCTTACATACCTTAATTCCCCAATATGGATACACAACTTTATTTGTGAATATAAAACTCCATCTTTCTCCTTACGTGTTACTCTACATAAGCACATAACGGAACTCACGTTAACCACTAACTACATTACAAGTTCACAAGACGGTAAGTAGGTGCTTAACGGAAAGTAAAAACCGTCCAACCTCCAAAATGCATGGTGCATCACTCCCCCCTTCATTATACTACCAAATCACATTATTCCACCACATTACACTATAACTTACTGCTTTAGCAAAACAACAACACCAAATCAGTCCACATACCACCAAAACAGTCCACACATCACCGTAGACATCACAAACCGATAGGATTTTACACCAAGTTTCTACTTTACATTTCTGCCTCAATACAACTCCACATATTTATCCCATCAATTCACATAAATATATTCCACAACAATATACCAAAAACAGTCCACACAATTTTATAATTCACTTTAAGTTAACAAGAAAGTATTCTCTTTTCACTACGCCAAACGTTCCATGCACAATTACGTAAAAACGTTTCCATCAAGCCATACACAAAGTAACGAATTAAGTACAGCACCATACTTAAATATACTGAAATTTCATCCATATAATTCAATTCCTTCAATACCTTAAGTCCCCTTTCAAGTTTAAATCACATAGAAGGCAAATCTTTTACCGATTTAGCAAAAGTGGACTGTTTTACACATAGTGGACTGCTCAACACTTTTTCAACATAACCAACATTATTTACACACCCTATTATGCATATAATATAGTAATATACAAGAGTAAACATTTACCACACACATAAACATCACCAAAATCACATTTTCCTCTCAATACGTCACCAATTCCGCACACTTTTTCCATAGCAACAATTTCCAAAAATAACATACAAAGAGAAATTAAATTAGGGACACAACCAAATCATACTTGTTGATGTTCAATCCATCAAATCACTTTCTTCAAGACCACAAGGCCACTTTCAATTTCAAATCACCAAAATACACAACTTGTGTCACATAAGCCAAAGTGCACCAATCAACCCCTTTTAAACATAACCATCACAACCCATACAATTTCTCATGCACATAACATATTAAATCAAAATAATATACACTTACCAACACTTACAAGGTGATGATCTTGGCCAAAATAAGTATAGTTGCCTTAGGCTTGAAAGGGTTTCTTTTTGGTCTTCTTGGAAAGTCTAGAAATTTCAAGAAATGGCAAGGTGTTCCTTGTGATTAAAATCTGATTTTTTTGAGATATATATATATCATACTTAGTCAATTTTAATTCAAGGATGAGGTGTCCAAGTGGGTCAAGGAAGAATGGGTCATTTTCGCTTGTTTTGGGTCATGTCTTCCTTATCATTTTTGGGCCAATTTAGAGCCCAATACCCAATATACATTAAATCCAACACTTTGCATGTATTATATACCCTTTATTACATGTTCACAATTTTTTTCACGTAGTCGCATACATTCAAAAATCTACGAGGTGTTACATTCTCCCCCCTCCCCCCCTTTAAGAACATTCGTCCTCGAATGGTAATAGTAGTAGTATTCAACCTAAACAATATAAATTTCCATACATTCGTCACACCGTCACATATTTATAATGCTCATATATACTTACTTTTTAGTTCTTCAAGTCGGCGTCTTGGACCTTCTCTTCGGTTTGGAACAAATACGGGTACTTTGCTTTCATTCTTTCTTCGGCTTCCCATGTAATTTCCTCTATTTGTTGATTCCTCCAAAGTACTTTGACGGAAGCTACATCTTTATTCCTTAACCTCTTGACTTGTCTCTCTAGAATAGCAATGGGCACTTCTTCGTATGTAAGATCTTCCTTGATTTGCACATCTTCAATGGGAGTAATTTGAGACGGATCTCCGATGCATTTGCGAAGCATCAAAACATGAAACACTGGGTGGACTGCGGAGAGTTCTTGGGGTAAAGCTAATTCATACGCCACTTGACCAAATCTTTGAGTAATTTCATATGGCCCTACATATCGTGGACTTAGCTTTCCTTTCTTTTCGAATCGCATCACTCCTTTCATTGGTGACACTTTCAAAAATACCCAATCACCTATAGCAAATTCTAGCCCTCTTCTTCTAACATCAGCATATGATTTATGGCGGCTTTGAGCTGTCTGTAATCGTTGCTGTATTACTTTAAATTTTTCCATAGCTTGATGTACTAGATCTGGTCCAAATAAAGCAGTTTCTCCTGCTTCAAACCATCCGATAGGTGATCTACATTTTCTCCCATACAACGCTTCGTAAGGAGTCATCTTAATACTTGAATGATAGCTATTGTTGTAGGCAAATTCCACAAGAGGTAGATGATCATCCCAGTTGCCTTTAAAGTCTAGTGCACACGCTTGAAGCATATCTTCAAGTGTTTGAATTGTACGTTCTACTTGTCCATCTGTCTGAGGATGGAAAGCCGTACTCAAATTCACCTGTGTTCCCAAGCTCCTCTGGAAGGATTTCCAAAAATGCGCTGTAAACTGTGCTCCTCTGTCTGATATAATGGAAAGTGGAATACCATGCAATCGTACTATCTCCTTCACATACAATCTTGCATAATCTTCAGCTGTATAGGTGGTCTTGACTGGTAGAAAATGCGTTGACTTGGTAAGCTTGTCCACTATAACCCATATAGAATCGAATTTCTTCAGTGTACGGGGCAAACCTGTAATAAAGTCCATGTTAATCATATCCCATTTCCAGACTGGAAGATTGATACATTGCATATAACCTCCTGGTTTCTGATGTTCCACTTTAACCTATTGACAATTTGGACATTGAGCTATAAATTCCGCAATGTTCTTTTTCATATTTCCCCACCAATACACGTCTTTCAAATCATGATACATTTTTGTGGCTCCCGGATGAATAAAATACCGTGAATGATGTGCTTCTGCCATAATCCGCTTCCTCAGCTTATCTACATCCGGTACACATAATCGATCTCGACATTGAAGTACTCTCTCTTGCATAAGATTGAATGCCTTTGTCAACTCTTGCTGCACATTCTCTCTCAGCTGCAACAAAATAGGATCCGCATACTGTTTCTCCTTTACTTCAGCTATTAAGAAAGATTTTGCTGCATTCTGCACAATAACCTCTTCATCCGGAGATTCAATAAGGCAAACTCCCAAGCTGGCTAGTTGGTGTAAATCTTTGATTATCTCTTGCTTTTCAGTCAACTGGCCACTAGTGCTTTCTACTGCCTTGTAACTCAGTGCGTCAGCTACCATATTTGCTTTGCCTGGATGATAAAGAATATCAATATCATAGTCTTTTAAGAGCTCTAACCACCTTCGTTGTCTCAAATTGAGTTCCTTCTGCTTAAAGATGTATTGTAAACTCTTGTGATCAGTGTAGATATCAACATGAACCCCATACAAATAATGACGCCATATCTTTAAAGCAAAAATCACCGCTGCTAATTCCAGATCATGTGTGGGATAATTTTTCTCGTGTGGCCGCAACTGTCGTGAGGCATATGCTATGACATTACCGTGTTGAATTAATACACACCCTAGACCAATTCTGGAAGCGTCACAATATACTGCATAACCTTCGGTGCCTTCAGGAAGTACCAAGATTGGTGTGGAGGTTAATTTATCTTTCAACTCTTGAAAACTCTTTTCACACGCATCATTCCACTGAAATTTGACTGCCTTGTGTGTAAGCTTCGTTAAAGGTACCGCAATGGAGGAAAACCCTTCAACAAACCTTCGATAATAACCTGCCAACCCAAGGAAGCTATGAATTTATGTGGGTGTCATAGGTCTTGGCCAATTTTTCACCGCTTCAATCTTTTATGTATCAACCTGTATCCCTTCATTTGACACAATGTGGCCCAAGAATGCAACTAATTTTAACCAAAACTCACATTTAGAGAACTTGGCATACAACTTATGCTCACGAAGAATCTGCAACACTTGTCGTAAGTGATTAGCATGGTCCTCTGGTGATCTTGAATAAACTAGGATGTCATCTATAATACCGTGACGAACACAGCCAGAAATGGTTTGAACACTCTATTCATCAAATCCATAAAAACTGCAGGTGCATTTGTTAGTCCAAATGACATAACTAAAAATTCATAGTGTCCATACCATGTTCGGAAAGCTGTCTTGGGTATATCTCCTTCTGTAACCCTCACCTGGTGATAGCCCGATCTCAGATCAATCTTTGAAAAGCATTTAGCACCCTGTAGCTGATCAAATAAATCATCAATTCGAGGAAGAGGATATTTGTTCTTGATCGTTACTTTATTCAGTTGCCGGTAGTCAATACACATTCTTAAAGTGTCGTCTTTCTTTCGTACAAATAATACCGGCGCACCCCACGGAGACATACTAGGTCTGATGAACACTTTGTCCAACAAATCTTTCAGTTACTCCTTCAATTCACGCAATTCTGCTGGAGACATTCTGTATGGAGGGATAGAAATAGGCTGAGTTCCTGGAATCACATCAATGCCAAATTCCACTTCTCGTTCTGGAGGTAAACCTGGAAGATCTTCAGGAAATACATCAAGAAATTCATTTACCACTGGAACTGATTGAGGAGTTGGTGGTTTGGCTTCAACATCATGCACCCGCACTAAGTGGCATATATAACCTTTGGACATCATTTTCCTAGCCTTAAGATAGGAAATAAATTTTCCTCTCGGTGCTCCCACGTTACCCTTCCATTCAAAAACATCCTTTTGTGGAAAATGAAATTGTACTCTCTTAGCTCGACAATCTACCGTGGCATAACAAGAGGCTAACCAATCCATTCCCATGATAACATCAAAATCTGTCATGTCTAGTTCAACAAGATCGGCCAATGTATCATAACCACAAACAGTGACTTTACAATCCCGATAAACTCTCTTTGCTATAATAGATTCACCAACCGGTGTCGTTACTTCAATTGACTTAACTAATAATTCCGGCATTCTTTTAAATTTTTCAGCAATCAAGGGAGTAACATATGATAATGTAGAACCCGGATCAATCAATGCATACACATTATGTGAAAATATGGACAAGATACCTGTAACAACATCAGGTGATGCCTCCGAATTCTGACGGTCGGTTAGTGCATAAGTACGATTCTGAGTCCCGCTGGAACTAGCTGCTCCTCTAGCACCTCTATCTCGTCCCATAGGTTGTTCTCCTCTACCTAAGGAAGGCACAGATGATGATGATGCCATGACTGATCCCGCAGGTCGTGCTATGCCACCCATGCTCCTCTGTGGACACTCTCTCACTATATGCCCTGGCTCACCGCAAAAATAACAAACAGTCCTCCCAATCCGTCATTCACCTAAATGAGACCTCCCGAAGTGTTAACACGGCTGGCGAGGAAATCCTGATGTTTGCGAACCTCGAACTACACTGCTGCGCCTGACATAACTGCCTCTAGACCCTCGAAATTGAGGTGGAGTACCTGCCGTGGAATAAGAAAATGAGGGTCTCGACGGCCGGTGGAAACTCCGGGGTCTAAACTCTCCTTGGGACGCCATAGACTGTCCCGTAGATCTAGCCCTCTTTGACGGCCCTTCATCATAACCTTGTGTTCTTCTTCGTTGCCTTTGATCTTCCATTTTCTGCGCAAAGGCCTGTATTCTAGCTATGTCCATGTCCCTATTTAACGCAGCAATAGTACAATCTTGAACCAAATATGGCTCTAATCTGTCCACATACCAATGAACTCTATCGGTCATAGTCGCAACCACATTCGAAGCATACCGGGCCAAGGAATTAAACTTCAGGCTGTACTCTCTAACACTCATGTTACCCTGTCGCAGATTCAAGAATTGGTCCGCACGAGCCTTTCGGACCTCATAGGGGAGATAGTGATCAAGAAATGCCATTTTAAATTCTTCCCAACTAGCTGGGAGTGCATCAATGCCCCTCGACCGTCTCCAATCTTCATACCACAGGATAGCTTCGCCCTTCAACCTATAGGTCGCAAGCTCGACTGTTTCCACACCGGACACATGCATCACCTCTAAAGCCCTTTGGATTTGATCTACATAATCCTGTGGGTCTTCATTCGGATCTGATCCAGTAAAGGTAGGAGGGTCTAATTTCAGAAAATTCTGTGTCCGTCTACTAGCTGCTCTAGCTGCACTATCATCATGTGTTGTTGGACCACCCTGTCCCTGAACTTGTGCAGCAACTATTCGGGTTAACATCTGCACTACATCCTTTAAGTCCTGGTCAGTAGTATTCACTGGTGGTTCTGCAGGTATTTCTCTTTCTCTTGACTCTTCTGAAATTGGAAGAGTAGAAGAAGCCTGTGGTGCCATCTCTGGTTCAGCGCCTCCTTGATTAACTAATTCAGGCGGGGCTCTACTGGTACCTTCTCCAGCAATTTTGTCTACCTCTTACTTTTTCCACTTCTTGTCATCGGCATTTTACTATAATATAATAAAAAAACAATTTCAACAGTCAGATATGGTTCCACCTACAATTTTTGGCTCTAATGCACGATGTAGAAAATGAAGAAATGAAACAACTCCTAAATGTCCCGTAGCCTCCTACTTATAAATGTGGTGCACAACACATCGATAAGCAAGACTCTACTCAAACATGGCTTTGTAGACACCCTAGGACGACCCGCTCTGATACCACTTTTGTCACGCCCCGAACCCCGTTCGGGACGGAGTGGAACCCGAAGCCGTTGAGGGCCCGAGAGAACCAACTATCACCCTGTACATTCATACACATGTCATTCATTGACCATCACTTCCATGTATAGACGCAAGACACCAATGGCGGAAATCATGGTAAAATATGTGATTTATATATACATATGTGAAACTTCGCTTTTAGGGCCATCATGACATGACATACATTTTTCGTTTGTCCAACATCGTCTACAAAGCCTCTATACATACATGAACATAACCATCCTAAGGTCGGGACAAGTCCCCGCTTTAGACAACTGTGATACATTATCAAAACCAATATGTGTATAGGACTCGGGAAGCCCCGAAGCAAACTGGAGCTTACCAATAAAACCGCAGATTATTCCAAGTACTACTGTGGGGGCCTATTGGTACCTGTGCCTGCAACAAGTAAGGGAAGTCCCGCAAGGGACGTCAGTACGAAGAATGTACTGAGTATGTAAGGTTATAAGTATATGTATAAGATATAGAAACTTTGATAAAATTAAGTACAAGTGAACATATCATGTGAATAAATTACCATAGGTATATATGTGAAATCATGTGCATTACTTTCTTTACTTTTATTTCACTTTACTTTACTTCGTCGTCAATCAAGTGATCATCAATCATGTAATGCCCGGGCCCAACTGATCAGTGGGAAATAACATTAGGATCGTCTCTAGCTAGGCTTATGCCCCTTTGAGCTGCCACCCATAAATCAATAATCATTCGGGATCTCCCCAATCTAGGCTTTCCGCCCCTTTGGGTTGCCACCCGTTCTCAACAAGTGTTTATTACTTCAATTCTTTTGTTATGAGATTGGTACATTAGTGGTTACAATGTTATTGAAACTTTGGAACATTATTGGAACATTAATCAATGAACATGAGTCATATGAATTACATTTGATCAATGTATAAGGAACATGTGTGTAACAAAGATTAACAACTGGGAATGGAATACCTTTGGACATTTCGGAATGGAACATGTATAATGACAATGTGATACTATGTGCCGCCGAAGGATACGGAAAGAGTAACCTTACATACCTTAATTCCCCAATATGGATACACAACTTTATTTGTGAATATAAAACTCCATCTTTCTCCTTACGTGTTACTCTACATAAGCATATAACGGAACTCACGTTAACCACTAACTACATTACAAGTTCACAAGACGGTAAGTAGGTGCTTAACGGAAAGTAAAAACCGTCCAACCTCCAAAATGCATGGTGCATCACTCCCCCCTTCATTATACTACCAAATCACATTATTCCACCACATTACACTATAACTTACTGCTTTAGCAAAACAACAACACCAAATCAGTCCACATACCACCAAAACAGTCCACACATCACCGTAGACATCACAAACCGATAGGATTTTACACCAAGTTTCTACTTTACACCAAGTTTCTACTTTACATTTCCGCCTCAATACAACTCCACATATTTATCCCATCAATTCACATAAATATCTTCCACAACAATATACCAAAAACAGCCCACACAATTTTATAATTCACTTTAAGTTAACAAGAAAGTATTCTCTTTTCACTACGCCAAACGTTCCATGCACAATTACGTAAAAACGTTTCCATCAAGCCATACACAAAGTAACGAATTAAGTACAGCACCATACTTAAATATACTGAAATTTCATCCATATAATTCAATTCCTTCAATACCTTAAGTCCCCTTTCAAGTTTAAATCACATAGAAGGCAAATCTTTTACCGATTTAGCAAAAGTGGACTGTTTTACACATAGTGGACTGCTCAACACTTTTTCAACATAACCAACATTATTTACACACCCTATTATGCATATAATATAGTAATATACAAGAGTAAACATTTACCACACACATAAACATCACCAAAATCACATTTTCCTCTCAATACGTCACCAATTCCGCACACTTTTTCCATAGCAACAATTTCCAAAAATAACATACAAAGAGAAATTAAATTAGGGACACAACCAAATCATACTTGTTGATGTTCAATCCATCAAATCACTTTCTTCAAGACCACAAGGCCACTTTCAATTTCAA
This sequence comes from Capsicum rhomboideum, assembly GCA_031232105.1. Taxonomy (NCBI): domain Eukaryota; kingdom Viridiplantae; phylum Streptophyta; class Magnoliopsida; order Solanales; family Solanaceae; genus Capsicum; species Capsicum rhomboideum. Next base: position 47,740,144 of record CP124716.1, on the reverse strand, counting down.
ATCACCAAAATACACAACTTGTGTCACATAAGCCAAAGTGCACCAATCAACCCCTTTTAAACATAACCATCACAACCCATACAATTTCTCATGCACATAACATATTAAATCAAAATAATATACACTTACCAACACTTAAAAGGTGATGATCTTGGCCAAAATAAGTATAGTTGCCTTAGGCTTGAAAGGGTTTCTTTTTGGTCTTCTTGGAAAGTCTAGAAATTTCAAGAAATGGCAAGGTGTTCCTTGTGATTAAAATCTGATTTTTTTGAGCTATATATATATCATCCTTGGTCAATTTTAAATCAAGGATGAGGTGTCCAAGTGGGTCAAGGAAGAATGGGTCATTTTCCCTTGTTTTGGGCCATGTCTTCCTTATCATTTTTGGGCCAATTTAGAGCCCAATACCCAATATACATTAAATCCAACACTTTGTATGTATTATATACCCTTTATTACATGTTCACAAATTTTGTCACGTAGTCGCATACATTCGAAAATCTATGGGGTGTTACATTTATTCCTTGTATTTTGAACTATTGTTGGGTCTTATTTTGCTATCATTGAGCTTGGATCTAGCCAAATTTATATGGCATTTGTTCCTTGAGCTACATGGGATGCTGTGACGGTTTCAATTTTACAATTTCACAAGCGAGCCCTATATGGGATTTTTAGTTCAATTTCTAACCTGGGGCATCTATACGCAATATGGGTATCATTTTTCTTATCTTGACACATAGATCATTATTGTGATAGTATGGCAGCTCTCAAAGGCCTTTCAAAATGGGAAAGCTTCAGTTTAGAGAATTCGACAAGCGTTCAACGATGTCTAGGTAGGCTAGGCTTACCCTACTTTTAGATTGAGCTTACTTATGGTATTGGTGTACACTTGTGCTAGTTTTGGGCAGGTAGTTGTAACCCTATGCCGTCTTAGTACCTTTTTCATTTTATTTAGCTTGTTAGGGCCCCATTTTCATAGATTTCATGGTTATTCTCTCCTATTATAGTGTGTTATCATCCTTAGGACTAGAATTAGTGCTTGTAGTTCCTTGGGATGGGATGGGGAAACCTTAGACTAGAATCGGGTAGGTTCTGGTTTAGGTTTGGTTATCGGGACCTTGTAGTGTGCCCCACTGCCCTAGTTAGATAGTGTATTTAGACATGGATATTCTTTAGGTTTAGTTAGACTCTTGACTACTATTTGAGGCTATTACCTTGGGTTGGGTTTGACTTAGACTTGATTTCTAGCCTATGTTAGCCCCTCTTTCTCGGGTAGACTAGTAATGGACCTGGACTGTACTACCTTGACCTAGTATTTAGGACTCGCCTTGCCTTAGTAAACTTATCCGCTCGAGGTTGGTATTTATGGACTTATGGTCTGGAGATAGGCTTGGAAACCTTGCTTTTCTTCCTATTAGCTAGATATGCTTATTTCTATATAAATGCATTTCAGTTCTGATTCAAGTCTGGTATATGTTTTATTTCTACTACGATTATTTATCCTGGCTCAATACTGGCATCGGTTACAGTTATGGTTATGGTTCCTATGTATGAGCTCTGATATGATTTTGGCATCAATTTTAAGGTTGAGATTGGTTACTTATGGGATCACTTGTTTCTGGTTACGATATGGTTACTATGAGTTCTAGTTCGAGTCCGACATCTATTTATGATACGGTGTGGATGTTCAAGAGTTGTTTATGATTGTTACTGGGTGTATTGGCAGGGTTAATGAGATTTTGTATATGATATGGTGTGGATGTTCAAGAGTTGTTTATGATTATTACTGCGTGTATTGGCAGGGTTAATGAGATCTATTGTACATAATTCATGTGGCCTCTAATTATTACCCATTATTTTTTGTTCAAACCCGATGTTTGGCCTCTCGTTAATACCCATTAGTGTCGGTTCAAGCCTGGTACACACCTAGATATTTTATTATGGATTTGGGATCAGAAGGTTACTTGAGATTGGTTCAGCTATGAGTTACTTATGTTTCTCACTTTAGTTACTTCTTGTCTGTACCTACCAGCTTATAGGGGCTTGATAGAGTTAACTGTTTTCTTATGTGTGCCTTCTGGGCTAATTGGGGCCCAGTTAGGTTGAAGCTAGTTCATTTATCTTACATTTTGAGTTATTTATTTCCCTTACTATACTTGTTTAGTATAGTAGAAGCTTATATTTTACCCTTGTTACTGTACTGTTGACTTAGCTTACACACTCGCAATATAGTTATGCTTTTACTATGTTTGAACTCAGTCAGCCGATGATGTCTACTGAGTGTCCATTGATTTGGTACTCATACTAAACTTCTGCATATTTTTCCTGATGCAGATCCGAGTACGAGCCACCGGCATTGACATTATTCTCAGGCCCAACTACTGATTTGGAGACGAAGTGAGCTTTCTAGAATTTGAGGTCGATCCTCTTCCATCTATTTTAGTTACAGTCTTTTGTATTCCGAGACTATTGTATATATGTATATTTTAGATACTATATAGTACTCTTGTTTTTAGTCGTAGTGGCTCTAGTACCAACCTTACCAGATCTTAGGAGGGATTCTGTTTGTTCATTTTGTCTTCTCCCCATCTTGTATAGCATGTGTGTATATATATATATATCTTTTCTTCCACTTTAATTATTGTTATATGTTTGTTTCATCCTTGTATTCCTTTACTTGCCGCCCGTCAGCCCATTACTTGTTGTTTTGGTCTTGGTTTGGATTACCTGCTGGTGGGATAAAGAAGGTGTCATCATGACCTGAGAAATTGGGTCATGACAGGAATGAAATTTGTGGACTTGGTTAGCCTGTCCACTATGACCCAAATTGAGTCATGTTGCTCTAAATCTTAGAAAACCCACCACGAAATCCATAGCTATCCTTTCCCACTTCCACTCAGGAATGGGCATTCTTTGAAGCAAACCAGTAGGCCTTTGATGTTCTTATTTCACCTGCTGACAGTTGTGGTAACTGGCCAAATACTCCACTATATCTCTCTTCATTCGAGGCCACTAATAATGTTGTCTCAAGTCACGATACATCTTGGTTGCACCCAGACGAATCAAGTATCGGGAACTATGAGGTTTTGTAAGCAAACTCAGAATGACATCACCATCATGAAGCATGCACACGAGTCCTCTAACCCTCAACACTCCAGATGCATCAAGTGTGGCATCTTGAGCTTCACCACGCACCATCTTGTTTTGAATCTTGTTCAACTTTGCATTCTCAAATTGCTTAGCCTTAATTTAATCAAGGAAGGTGGACCTCACCTCCATACTAGACAACACTTCACCTCTTTCAGACACTCCAAATTGCATAAACCGCATTGCTAGAGTTTGGATATCTCTAGCCAATGGTCACTTTGGCACTATCAAACAGGCCAAACTACCCATACTTATAGACTTTCGACTCAATGTGTCTGCCACCACATTGGCCTTGCGTGGATGGTATTAGATGGCCACACCATAAGCTTTCAATAATTTCATCCACCGCCTCTGCCTCAAGTTCAAATCCTTTTGTGTGAAAACATATTGTAATCTGTGATTGTCTGTAAACACCTCACACTTGACACCATAAAGGTAGTGTCTCCATGTCATAAGCGCCAAAACCACTGCTGCCAACTCTAAGTCATGGGTCGGATAATTCTTCCCATGAGGCTTCTATTTCCTTAAAGAATAGGCAATCACATTCCTGTCCTGCATCAACACAACACCCAAACCAAAGTTTGAAGCATCATAAAACACAATAAAATCCTTACCTTCAACTAGCAAGCCAAGAATTGGAGTTGTGGTCAAAAGAGAGTTGAGCTTTTGAAAGCTCTCTTCACACTTGTCAGACCAAACAAATGGCACCTCTTTATGTGTCAGTCTTGTCAAATGAGAAGCAATGGAGGGAAAGTTCTTGACAAACCTACGATAGTAGCAAGAAAGACCCACAAAACTTTGAACCTCAGTCACAGAGTTTACCATACCTAACTCTTGACATCCTCAATTTTTTAGGGATCTACCATCACCCCCCTTTTCTAAAACTACATGCCCCAAAAAGGATACAGAAGACATCCAAAACTCATATTTAGAGAACTTAGCATAAAGTTGCTTCTCCTTCAAAATCCCCAAGACTATACAAAGATAACTTGCATGTTCCTCCTTACTCTTGGAGAAAACCAAAATGTCATCAATAAAAAACAATCACAAAAAAATCCAAGAAAGACTTGAAGTTACCATTCATCAAACTCAGGAACACCACCGGCGTATAAGTTAACCCAAAGGACATCACTAAGAACTCGTAACGCCCATACAAACTCTTGACAGCTATCTTAGGTATATCCTTAGGCAAAATCTTTAACTGGTGATACCCTAACCTCAGGTCTATCTTGTAGAAAACCAAAGCACCCTGCAACTGGTCAAAAAGATCATCTATTTGAGGCGAAGGATACTTATTCCTAATGGTAATCTTATTTAACTGCCTGTAATCAATACACATTCTCATGCTACCATCTTTTTTCTTAACGAACAAGAATAGAGCACCCCAAGGCAAAGCATTAGGACGAATGAATACCTTATCAAATAACTCCTTCAACTGAGTCTTGAGTTCCCTCAACTCAGCTGGAGCAATTCAATAGGGAGGAATAGAAATTGGGCGAGTGTCTGGCTCTAAATCAATGCAAAAGTCAATATCCCAATCTGGAGGCATACCAGGGAAGTTAGTGTGAAATACCTCCTAAAACTCTAACACTACGGGAACTGAATTAGAAGAAGGAACCTCTGTACTAACATCCTGAAGATGTGTCGAAAGGCCGAACACTCCTTCCCAACTAGCTTCTTAGCTAGAATAAAAAAAATAATTTACACAGGTCCAGACTTATGCACACCTTCCCATTCTAACTTATCCATCCCAGGTATCTCTAAAGTCATAGTTTTTGTATTATAGTTTAGAACAACGTGATACGAATAGAGCCAAGTCATGCCCAGGATGATTTTAAAATCCAGCATATCTAAAATCACCTACCCAAGTCTGGAAAATTATAAACATAATAGAATAGGAATGATACGCTTGAGTCACTACCATAGAAGCTCCAACCAAGTAGATACATACACAGGTGAGTCAAGCACATCACAAACCATGTGCAAACCCAAGGAAAATTTAATAGATATATAAGAATAAGTGGAACCCAGATAAAGGAAGACTGTATCCATCCAGTAAAAAATGAGAATAGTACCTATAATGACAGCATCTGAAGCTTCTACCTCATATTTTCCTGGTAAGGCATAAAAATGAGCTCTATCATCGATCTGGACAACCTCTTTAGCAGGCTGCCCACCACCTCTCCCTACATTACCACCACCTCATTTCCACCATGACCACTTTAATGATTACCATTCCCGCTGTAGATGACCTCTACTATTACCATCGCCACCTCTACTAGTGGGAACCATAGCTCTAGTCTGTTGCTGCCCCTAAAAACTAGTATGTCTACCATTAGGATAACCTTTCTTGAAGTGCCCCACAGCATTACAAGTCTAGCAAGATCGGTCTAGGGAAGGCCTGCTAGTAGAAGAATATAAAAACCCTTAGCTTCTCTCAATTATGGACTACTGAGTGGTCCCTGACGAACCTATTATAGATGTTGGCAAAGCTGACTAAATAGGGTTAGTTGGATAAGCATGATGACCATAACCCCTGGAGTAAGAACCATTGAAGTTACCCACATTCTGAGATTTCTTTGTTATAACCTTAGCCTAGCCAACCTGTTTGACTCCTTCTACCTTCTTCACATAATAAGCAATATCATTAAAGGTCTTTCCAACAGAAGTCATCTATACACCTAAACCTATAAGTCAGTGTTTAAACTTTTCACAAAAAGCTGAATCCTCTCCTCTTCGGTACCAAGCAACTGAGTAGCATAATGGTATAATGCATGAAACTTAGTCATGTAGGCTGCAACAGATATACTGCCTTGCTCAAGAGCCAAAAACTCATCCTTCTTATGATCGCAAAGGGTACGGGTACATACTTCTCCAAAAATAGAGTATGGAATTTAGTCCATGTTAATGGAGGTAAAGCTAGAGATCGATATTCCACATAAGCCCTCCACTACTACTTTGCATCACCCTGCAGTTGGCAGGTTACAAACTCAACACTGTGTTGCTCCAAAATACCTATTTTTTGCAGCCTCTTATAACAATCAACAATGAATTTTAACCCATCTTCTATCTTAGAACCAACAAAGGCAGGAGGTTTTATCTTCAGAAATTTAGTTAACATATCATACTCAGTCCCAGTCAAGATAGGACCTAACATCGGACGAGGAAAAACCTCCATCCCTGAGACCTTATCCATCCTAGGAGCAAAAGTAGCAACAGGTTACACCCCCAAAAACTGGTAAGTAGGTGTTATAGGCATGACTCCTAAACCTACCAACCCATTCAAAAAAGCAAAAAATTGTTAAATCACCTTAAATGACATTGGTGGAGGAGCTGCACCTACTTGAACTGGTACTGCCTCCTCATGTTCCAAATCTTCCTCATTCATATCCTCATCATATTGATCCTGGGGTGGGGGAGGTGTCTTAGATTTCTATCAGTCCGTATTATCTACAGCCCGAACTCTACCCCTGGTGGGTGTTGCTCTATGACTCCCTCTCCCCTACCCCTTCTTCTACCTTAAATAGTTGGTTCTGTAGCTGGAACTGCTAGCATAGGAGTTGCTGCTCTAGCTCCACTGGCTCTCATATTTACCATCTACATACAAAAGAGTGAAGAGTCCAAGTTGAACCACCAGATACCAATTGGAATCAATTTATAGCATGAAAGAAGAAAGAAGTGATAATTTCCTAAAAGTCTTATAGCCTTTCGATGAAAAGTACAAATGTCTTTGTACTATGCCGCAAGCCTCTACTGAACCCATTTTAGGTACATGAGATCAACAAACCTAGGGCTCTGATACAAACTTTATCATGATCCAAACCCATCACGAGTGGCACCCATACTATCCCTCCGGTGAAAGAACCAGTTAGCCCAAATAACCGTCCATTCAACATAATAGATTTTTAAAAGTATTAGCAATTTCATTAATAAAACTAATACCATCGAAATATTCTAACAATGATATCAAATGCATAAATGTATGAATTCTAAAATACCCCCAAGAATTGAAAGTCATTATACCAAAAACATCTAATAATATCAATAAATAGTTCAACCCGAAACAATATGAAAAGTATCCATGTCCGAAACAAGTGGAAAAGAACTAAAGAGAGATGACTCATAGCTGCCCGAAAGATGTAGCTCACCCTTGAGTTGATGCATGTCACGATCTAAAGTTGAGATTTCAATGTAGTTGCTAGAAGATGCTCTACACTCAACAAAAAGAAGAGTACAGGTAGTATTAGTACAAACCCTCTACATATTGGTAGGGTTATCGGCCAACCCAAAATAATAAATGTGAACAAATAACTATAACCTTGTAAACAAGTACAACCATGAACACTTAACAATTACCTTTACCTCAATTATATTTCCACTTAATCTTTCACAACAACGCCAAATGAAAATAGATAAAAATAAGTTAATGTAGGCAATTCATCAAGTCAAGACCATGACTAGCAACAATAGACCAAGTCAACAAAACCATGACTAATAATAATAAATTTCACAATGCCTCAATTATTATTTAAATATAAATCAATAGAATTTTTACCATTAAACTATGCCAATAGGCAGACCACACAAGGATACTATATAACAATATTAACGACAACCAATTCACTCAAGGAACCCAATACATTAATAACAACAAAACTCGATCCCCTCAAGGAACCATAAAACTCACTAGTACCGTGTATACACATGCTAAGGGTTTTATGGTTGCCCATTAGACATGACATGCAGGGGATGAGCTTAGTCCATGTACCATCATCTCAGACATCTAGTGTCTGCCACCCTTATCCCAAACCAATGTGATGTCACTCTTATTACAACATCCCCACCCTTATACTCCCTGAGTTTCACCAATTCTGTGATGATGACCTTTATTAGTTCATCTCATAATAACGACTGATATCACAACAAGCCCAATCACAAATGAGAATAACACAATTACACTTGTATAACCAACAAATCCTTAATACAACCTCATTAGATGTGATTAGACTCTTAAGATATCATTCAACAATTAAACCTCTTAAACATGCATTATAGCAAGTATACAAAGAGACAGCTAATATGCACACATAAACTCTATTAATTTTTCAACTACATTTAACCATCACCTACCTAAATCCAAGCTTACTCTTGATCTAACAAACCTGAGCCTTACCCTTTTTTGCAATTTCAGCTTGGTTTTGGTCTAGAAAGAACAATACAACACATATTTCAATAAATGGCCTAATAAATTCAAGGATTATACCCTAATCCCAAAACCCCAAGGCCAAAGTGACGATCATTAACTTATTATAGGGATTTTCTACCATTATTTCACCTTAATTCTACCAATTTCATATTTATAAGGATGAATTCTAAGTATGCAACCTTAGTTCATCTATTTTAATAAAAAAAAAACTAGGGTTTTACCCCAAAATCACCAAATTGTACCAGAATTTCCACCTAGGTCAAGTCCAATCCTTTCCTATACCTAAAAACTAGTGATTTTAATGTTAATTCTTCAAAAAAAAAAAAATTAAAAGGGATAGAATTACTTACCTCAACCAAGGAATTAGGTGGAAAATAATGAAAATCTCCCCAAATCACCCTCTCCAGCCCTTGAATGTATTTATAAGGAAAAATACATTTTTGGGTTGTTTTCTGCATTAAACAGTGCTTATCCCACTATAGCAGGACAATTCCCTCTATAGAGGCATCGCTATAGTAGGATTCGCCCGCTATGGCGGGATTGAACGACCCAGACTCCCACAATAGCAGAAATATTCCCGCTATAGAGGGCCAATGGTAGCAGCATGACACTCACTATAGTGGATTAGATATAGGCAAAAGTTTGAATACCCTAGAATTTTTCCCATTTCACAACACACTACAAGATATTGATATCCAAAACTATCATTTTTACGTCAAATGTGATATCCAGAGTTCTACTAACCTGAATTCACTTTTGAAAGTTTCTATGTATTCCTTATTATCTTAGCTATCATAAAATAACCTCAAATAACTTAACCATTAAATAATCCTTTCCCAACTTATCCTATACCACAGCACACTTGGATTTCATCCAAGACTAGCCTAGCCTGAAATTTCTAACACTTTCTTCGGGGAGATTCTTAAACCAAATATTGGCACGCTAGACTTTACCATAATGATGGAAAGGATCATTATAATTAGGAAACTTGAGTTCAATAAAAATGGGATCTTTAGCACAAAAATTATTATAAAGAGGGTAATTACAGTAGAAACTCAATGAATTGAGATAATGTGAGTATTATGGAACTAGTTAATGATTGATTGACCCTTGGATAATGTTATTGACTATGAATATGGTAGAATTAGTCGTTTGAATTCCTAAATCATATATTTTATGAGTAGATGATTAACTACTCTTATAATTGTTTTGTTTTAAACTTTGAACATTCTGAGATGTTGATGAAAGAAAAATCTCCTGTGATTTAGCTTGCTTGATTTGTGTTCTTCGGTTGAGTTAGGTTATGATTTATGTATATTTAGAATTAATTTAGTTTCTTGTATGTTCTTGAAATGATAAGAATGTTGGTTAGCCTTCGGACAAAAACTGTGGTTGATTATATGTTTGGCTTGGCAATGCTTGCATGAATAAGATTATAACTATAAAAGCTTATCTTTAAATGACTTGTGAGAATAATGTACACTTATTAAACATATTGTGCACTTGATTATAATATCTTGAGAGATTGTTGAATATGAGAACTTACTGAGATATGTTGAAAGAGGTTGAGGATATGCATACTATTATATTATTGAGGGGCTTAAGTCTGGTGTAAGCTTATGGATGAGAGATTATGTTATAGATAGGGTACCATGCTAGTATTGTACATAGACCATATGTTGTACCCTTCATATCATGACTAGTTTGGTAGAAATAAGACCTTTTAGCATGTGTGTACAAATGAGTGATTCTTGGAAATTCTGATATAGTAAAGAGTGAAACTGATGAGATATAGTAACTATACATCTGTAACATTAGTATGGACATAAATCTATGTTTGAGATGTGACTACATTATATTTGCATAGTTCATAATGATTTATTATATGTGTTGGGCGACTTATATGTCCTCTATTTATTGACATTGATGTGTCTAGATTTGGGTGATTTACCTGGATAATGTAACTACTTGAATATGTGTTGATCTACCTATTTACTTGCCTTACTTGATTCATAAGATATACTTGCTACTATTTTGAGTCAGCCTATGATACCTACCAGTACATAGTATTTGTATTGACATTACTCCTGCACTTCTTTTTATGAGTGTAGATTGTGTTTTAGAGACTTCGATGTGACCTTATATCTAGCGATGTTTAGTTGACTGATTTAAGGGTGAGCTAATCCCATTCAGGCTGCCATGGATCTTCTTAGTTACATATGTCTCTTTATTATAAAATGTTTATTTATTACTGATTTTGGACTACTCTTAGACACTATTTTGTTTGCATTCTTTGTATGATGACTTTTAGAACTTAGGGATGTAATAGCTAGATTTATGCATATTATTTTATTAAGTTTGAGATTTCAATTATTAAGTCCTGCAAATTACTTTATTTTGTTAAATGAATTGATTAAGGCTTAGATTGGATAGTAATGTATGGTTCACCCGCTGGAGGGTTAGTATGGGTTCCACTCATCGACATTTAGGTATTTCCAAAGATTGTACCATAGCTTTAGGTTTGTCGATCCCATCATACAAAGACACTAGGAAAACTCGATTCTTTCCTTCTTTCATGTTAATACCTGATTTCAATTGGTACCTAGTGCCCTGAATAGATATCAGAACTCTTTTATTATTTTCTCTCATAGATAGTAATGACATGTAAAACATAGGTGAGAGTAGAGGCACCTAGGCCAGCTGCTCATGGTAGAAGACGTGTAAGAGAAAGTGGTAGAGTCAGGAGATGAGGAGCAGTGCCCATTAGGGGTAGGGCTAAGACTATTATGTAGGTTTGTGATAGGTTAATATCACTCCCCCACTAGAAGATCACATTAGGGTAGCAGTAGATGAGGTAGAAATAACAGTCCAGAAAGGTGTTGCACCTTCTCTGGCTTCTTTAGATGTGCTTCATTAGGTTTTTACTCTACTAAGAAGTTTGACAGGGACTCGAGTGGTATACGCAGCTCCTACAGGTCAGTATCTAGGGGTTCATTAAGATGTTATTGTGCCTCTGTAGATGTAAAAGGCTTATGAGATGGGGATCTTTCTGAGATCAGTGGAAGAGCTGGTGATAATTGGAGAGAGCATGATTTATTTCAGAGGTTCACTAAAATAAAGCCTTTTATTTTCTACAGTACCGAGACTGTGGATGCTTATAAGTTTATTATTGATTATCATGAGAGGCTCTATAAGATGGGACAGTAGAGTGATATGTGGTGGAGTTTGTTACTTTCTAGTTGCATAGGGATACAATGTTTTGGTGGAGAGCTTCTGTGGAGTATAGGTCAGCTGAATCACCTCCGTTGACTTGGACATAGTTTTACTCCATTTTTTTAGAGAATTACATTCCTCCTACTTTGTAAGATAAGAGGCGGGATGAGTTTACTAGTATTAGGTAGGGAACTTCTTCTATTACAGCCTATGAGGCCTAATTTCACTCACTCTCTAGGCATTCATTGTAGCTATTGCACACATAGAAGGAAAGGATATGTCGGTTCACCAATAGGTTGAATACCTAACTTCAGCTATTAGCGCTTCAGATGGTGTCTAGTAAGATTTTTTAGATAATGGTTACGTATGATAGGAATGTGGAAAGGGTAAATAGAATGGTTACACAAATTCTGTAGAAAAAAGCCTAAAAAGGTGTAGGTATAGTGTCTCTCTTTTTCTAAGGGTCAAATTACTTAGGGGTATTTTGGGTGACCTATTTAGTCAGCCATGTAGGTATCAGTTGGGGCTCCGTTAGAGGCCAGCCAGCCTTCTTCAGAACATAGTGGGTATATTACTTCTTCGTGTTCAACTTAGAGGCCCATTTTAGATAGGGCATATTATGAGTGTGGTGAGGTTGGGCACATTTGGAGATATAGATCTCCTATTAGTTAGTTTGATTCTTTTAAGGTGAGACCATGGGGTACCATTAGAGAATGTGAAATTTATTTAAAAGAAACTCCTAACAACCAAGAGTTGGTAGAAAGAGTATGCAGACCATAAGGTCAGGGATATGTAATTTATAGTAGGAGAGTAGAGCGAGATTTTCTTAAAGTTTCACCCATGAAGGGTGTGATGAGGTTTGGTAAGCGATGCAAGCTCAGTCTGAGGTTCATTGGGCCATTTGAAATTCTTAAGCGTGTGAAGGGGGTAGCCTATGACTTTTCCTTTCCTATAGGTTGTTAGGAGTTCACTGAGTGTTATATGAGTCCATGTTGAAGAAATATCATAGTCATGGAAATTATATTATTCATTGAGATTCAATTTTGTTTGATGAGAATATGTCATATGAAAAGGAACCTATAGCTATCTTTGATAAAGAAGTCCACAAGTTGAGATCAAAAGAGATTGCATTTGAGAAGGACTAGTGGAAGAACCATTCTATTGAGGAGTCCACTTAGGAGACTGAATCAGACATGCGTAGCAAGTTTCCCCAGTTTTTCACTGAGTCAGATAATCTTTCTTTATTTTCTTTCTTGTCTGTTTGGGGAAAGATATATATTTAATTGATATCTTTATCTAATGACCCTCCCAGTTTTTATAGAGTGGTTAGGTCCTATGTACCATGTTAGAGTTCTCCTAGTGAGTTAAGCTAACAAAACCTCAAGGTAGGATGGTTTAAAATTGAAAATTTGTGTTGTGTTTATTCATGGTGAATTATGATTCACGGTGTTGCATTTTGTGGTGTCGTGTTTTGTTAGGGGGTCACTTAGTGATCAAGACATTAGTTGGAAATTCTTAGACTACAAGTGAATTTGCAGCATGTAGTTTTAGTGGTTTCCATGTTGGGATAGCTTTGTGATGTCTAATTATAAAATTTGTGTTGTAAAATGGGGCTGGAGTTCACTTTTCCTAAGCTGTTGGTTAAGGAGGCTACAGAGGTGGGATTTTTGCTGAAGCGAGACCATCGTACAGGTTGAGTCCCACCATAGTGGAGCTAGGCAAATCGACAAGGCTCGCCATAGTGATTCCTATTTAGCCATAGTAGAACTGTCATAGCGAGAAAAGGCACGTTGCAGCTAATGACGTGATGCAAAATACCTGTTTGACTCACTAATTTTTTATTTTCATATAATAAACTCCAAAACTTTATTCCAGAGCTCCAGAGAGGCAATTTTCACAAGGCTAGTATGGATTTTCTCGTGAGGTAAGTTATTTCATCAATCTCTTTGCCTAGTAATCTATAATCATTATAGAATCGTTAAGGATAATATAATGGTGGAATTATGGGTTAGAAGTGTAGGAAAACGTATATGTATGTGTAATAATCATTTCGAATGCTTCTAGGTTGTACATTAACACTTTCTAGCATGAATTTGTTGTCCTTAAACATGAATTGTGGTGATTGGGAACCTCGAGTTCAATAAAAATAGGATTTTTAGTGTAAAAACTACTTTAAAGAGGGTAATTGGAGTAGAAACTCCATGAATTGAAATAATGTGAGTATTGTGGAACTAGTTGATGGTTAATTGACCCTTGGGTAATGTTATAAACCATGAATAAGGGTAGAATTAGTGGGTTTGAATTTCAAAAGAATATATTTAAAGAGAAGATCATTAATTACTTTTATAATTGTTTATTTATACTTTGAACTTTTTGAGGCATTGATGAAAGGAAAAGCTCATATGATTTAGCTTGTTTATATGTGAATTGAGTATTTATAATTGCTTTTGGGAACTACTTGTGATTATTGACTGCATTTGCATATTCATACATATTGATGATGATAAGTTAATGATAGTGATGATGATAGTGAAATCATGATGTTCATGATGTTGTTGATGATGAATTGATGATGATGTTGTTGATATGGATATTGAAATCATCATGTTCATGATATTGAGAAAGATGTTGATGAAACTGAAAATAGAAAGAGATGATGCGCACATCTTGCATTCATACATTCATCATATGCATTGAATGTACAGTTATAATTATATATTGTGATGGAACTTGTTGATAAAATTATATAAGTGTAAAAAGATATAAACATGAGTTTGTACTCCATCTAAAGTGAAGTGTCATAAATGTGTTGTTCATCTTTGATTATAATTTCTATGATGATCGCTTTTACATTTATTTGGTTTACTTATTTGTATGGTGTCGGGTTGAGTCAACCTATGATGCCTATCAGTACTTGTTGATGTATTGATGCTACCTGTGCTCTTCTTTTTATTGAGTGCAGAGTATGTTCTAGCATTTGAGATGATACCTCGAATTTAGCCAGTAGTTCTAGACTTAGGTTCAAGGGTGAGCACCATGACCGGGCATCGATTGACATCTTCTAATTTGTGTTCATGTCCCTTGTTTTGTGACTAAGACTTTTTCGTATTTCCTTCCGTATTTTAGATAATCTATTAGTTAGTTGTCTATACATTCTTAGTTGTTCTTCTATGGTGACTTCAGGTCCCGAAGATGTAATAAATAGAGGATTTCTGCACTTTATTAGTGATTAAATGATTTTGTTGGGTTGAAATTTTTATTTTTGTGTTGAATAATTTAATTTAGAACTTATTAATGATAAGAATAGTAGAAAGTAATCATTGACTATTGAGCTTGATTAGTGAGGGTTGGGCTAAGCATGGTTCTCCCGCCATAGTTTAGGGTGGGTGCCAATAATGATCGTTTGGATCGTGACAAAAATGGTATCATAGCACTGGGTTCGTAGATCTCATAGTACAAGAAAAGGTCTAGTAGAGTCTTGCGGAATGGTACAGAGACATCTGTACTTTTTTAAGAGGCTACAGGGCTTTAGGAAATGAATTCCTTTCTTTCTTCCTTTCATGTTATTACTTGATTCCGATTGGTATCTGGTGATCCAAATTGGTATTTAAGTCATTCACTCTTGTTCGTATATGGTGAATACTCATTCTACCAGAGCAGCAACAGTTGTAGCAGTCGTACTGGCAGCAAATCCAGTAGCGGTACCTGCACCGGCTATTGGGGTCGCAGTTTGGGGTAGGCCTTAAGTTAGGGGAAGAGCTAGAAAGAGAGGACGAAAGGAAGCACCTTTTAGGCTTGGAGCCCAGGCAGTCGGAGGACCGGCTAGGCATAGATCACCATTCTCTCCCCCACAGCAGGATGTTCTAGACATTTCCCAGAACGAGGGAGTGGTAGTTAAGAAGGAAGAAATAGTAGTCCCAAAGAATGTGATGCCAGTACAGAATGGTGCAACCCCGGTGCCTTTGTCTACAAAAGTGATTTAGTAAATGTTGGGATTTCTGAGTAGCTCGGCCAGCATCGTTAAGACTACAGTTGTTCCAATATTTTCATCCCCAGCCTTATAACATGTTGTTGTTATAGCACCAAGAATGGATGAAGGCCTTGATATAGGGGTGTATCCTTGACAGGTATTTTGACCAGTAATGACAAATGATAAGCATGGACTATTCTGCAAGTGCATAAAAATGAAACCCCAGTATTTTATGGTTCAGAGTCTGAGGATGCATTCAAGTTTTTGATAGATTGTCATGAACGTCTGCATAAGATAGGAATTGTTGAAAGGTACAGTGTGGAGTTTGTTTGTTTTCAGCTATAGGCCGAAGCCAAGCAGTGGTGGAGGTCATTCATAGAGTGTAGGGCTACCTTACCTCCACTTACTTGGGTATAATTTTAGAATGTTTTTCTTAAGAAGTACGTTCCCCATGCTTATAGTGATCAAAAGAAAGATGAATTCTTGAGCTTTGAGTAGGGTAGCATGTTTGTGGCAGCCTATGAGGCCAAGTTTCATGCCTTGTCTCGCTATGCTCTTCAGTTGATCACTTCAGGGGAGGAGTGAATCAGGTACTTCATGAAGGGTCTGAATTTTAGGATTCAAATGGTTACTCTATTAGTAGCAATATCGGGCAAGTTTTACCAAGAGGTAGTGGAATTTGCTAAAAATATTAAGCCACTGAGAAAACAAGGAGAAGTGAAAGTAGAAGAAAAGAAGGCCTAGACCTCGGGCCAGTTCAGCAGTACTTTTTCTAAGAGTCGTCGATCGCAGGGTTATTCTTCCTAGCCTTATTATTTATGTATGCCTGTGTCCGTAGGAGTCCCATCTAGGGTCAGTTATCAGCCTTCACGGATAAGCATCTATACACCTTCATCCTCTTCAGTTTAAAGGTCTTTTTTGGGCATCAGGTGCCATGAGTATGGAAGTTTGGGCCACACCAAAAGGTATTGTCCTAATTTCTTATATGCAGGGTAGTTGACTATCCCATACAAGACTTAGAGTTGGAGGTCGTGGTGTTTTCTTTGAAGATTTAGAGACACTAACTCTATGGGGTGAAGTGCAAAGTGTTCACGGACCACCTTAACTTGCAGCAGGTGTTTCTACTTAGAGAGACCTGAATCTGATATAGAGAAGGTGGATGGAGTTGATCAAGGACTATGACTTCTTGATTCTATATCATATGGGCAAGGCCAATGTAATAGCAGACGTATTGAGCTGGAAGCCAGTAAGTATGGGAATTTTGCATGGTTGGAGGTTTCTAGGTGCCCTTTGGTTAGAGAGGTACAGTCTTTGGCTAATGATTTCCTGAGATTGCAGGGAGGGATAAGTATTAGTTCATGTGGAAGCTAGGTCTACATTCTTCGACCAAATTAAAAGCAGACAGTTCAAAGACAAGCAGCTGAGAAACCTTAGAGAAAATGTGTTGCAGGGTGAGACTAGAGAAGCCGTTCTTGATGATGAAGGAGTGTTGAGGATTTAGGGGCAATTGTGTATGCCCCATGTGGGTAATTTGATTTCTACTATCCTTGCAGAGTCTCACAACTCCAAGTACTCTATACATCCGAGCGCAACCAAGATGTATAGAAACTTAAGACAACATTATTGGTGGCAAAGAATGAAACGTGATATTGAAAATTTTGTGACTAAATGCCAAAATTGTCAACAGGTAAAGTATGAGCATCAAAAACCTGATAGCACTTTTCAAAGGATGCCCATTCTAAAATGGAAGTAGAAATGAATAACTATGGACTTTGTGGTGGGTCATCCTAAGGCCTTGAGGAAGTGTGACTCTAAATGGGTTATTGTTGATCGATTGATCAATTCGACACATTTTATTCTGGGGAAGGTAGATTATAATACAGCTAAGTTGGCCAATACTTATGTGAAGGAGGTCGTAAGGCTCCATGGGGTATCTGTTTCAATTGTGTTAGACAGAGGTACTAAATTTACCTCAAATTTTTGGGAGAAGTTTCAGCTAGAGTTTGGTTCTAGATCAGACTTAAGTACAGTTTTCCATCTACAGACTAACGGGTAGTTGAAATAAACTATTCAAGTACTTGAGGATATGTTTCAGGCTTGTCTTATGGACTCTGAGGGTCAATGGGACCAATATCTACCTTTGTGTTAATTCGCCTACAATAATAGCTACCACTCTAGTATTGAGATGGCTCCTTTTGAAGCCTTATATGGTAGAAGATGTATGTCTCCAATCAGATGGTTTGATACTTTTAAAGTGAGGCATTGGGGTACTCATATGCTTAAAGATCTGATGGAGAAGATAAGGTTTATACAATAAAAACTCTTAGCAGCTCAAAGCCGACCAAAATAGTATACGAATAATAAAATGAGGGATGTAAAATTTGAACAAGGAGAGAAAGTACTCTTGAAAGTGTCACCCATGAAGGGTATTATGCATTTTGGCAAGAGGGGGAAATTAAGTCCAAGATACCTTAGAACATTTGAGGTTTTGAAGGAAATAGGGTTAGTAGCTTATAAGTCGAGCTTGCCTCCTAGTATGTCTGAGGTTCACCAGATATTTCATGTGTCTATGTTAAAGAAGTACCATGGAGATAAGGACTACATCATCCGTTGGGACCCTGAGTGGTTTGATAAAGAGCTATCATACGAAGAGGAACCAATTGCTATATTGGATTGGGACATGAGAAAATTGAGAACCATAGTCATTTCTTCCATAAAGGTTTAATGGAAAAATCGTCCAGTTGAAAAGGAAACTTGGGAGACAGAAGCAGATATGCGTAAGTGGTACCCGCACTTATTCACAGACTGCTAGTTGCCATTCAATTATGAACAAGTGGTAAATTGGTATCTAATATAGTGACCGACATAATCATTATGCAGAAATAAGGAGTAAAAACCCCACCAAAATTTCCCTTAAACAACTTTAAGAAATTCAGGAATGGTCTAGTGTTAGATAAATTTTGAGGGTGTACTAGTCTAAGAAAATATGGTATTTATGTGAGCATTGGTGGGGGATTTCTACTTGATTTATAGATAGAGAATGAGTTTAGAAAGGCGTCGCAACTTCTAGCACATAAAAGGGATCTATAGAACTCCGGTTCTAGAGGTTATCATAAAGGGGTTGGTTTGTGATGTCGTATTTTGAGAGGGGTGTTGTAAAATGGACCTAATTGGGGAGAGGCCTTGAGTTTCTGTTCGAGACAGTGTAGCAGAAAAAGAAGCCGTTGTAGTGGTACCACTGCTGTGGAAAAGGTACTGCCTCAGTCTCATCGCAAACCGCTACAGTGGTAACTTTACCACTGCAGTGGTAAAATGCAGTAAATTTAAGTTTTAAAAACTTAGAAATGTTTCCATTCCCAGCTTTTTGAAAAATGAACCATGGCTCTAGCAAGGCAATTTTTTGTGAATTTTCAGAGGTTTTCATCTTTGGAGCTAAGTTCCTTACATTCTAAACTAGAATTACTTCTTAGAATCATAGAGAATCATTAGAATCTTGTTCATGGTGGAAAATTGGGTTTTATCCCCAATTCATGAATTTAATACAAATTGGTGAGAATGTGTACAAAATCAGTAGGGTGTTATAAAATACTACTTGGAGTACAATCAAAGTTATTCATGCAAAGTAAAGTAGAATTCATGAGGTTTAAAGTGTAGAAAACCCTAAGATGATGAACTAGGGCACATTCATGAATAAATTTGTGAATTATGGATCTCTATTAATTAGACTTTTTGACTCTGTACTTATATGTGAATTGAGTATTTGTAATTGCTTTCGGGCACTACTTGTGATTATTGACTGCATTTGCATATTCATACATATTGATGATGATGAGTTGATGATAGTGATGATGATATTAAAATCATGATGTTCATGATGTTGTTGATGATGAGTTGATAATGATGTTGCTGATATTGATATTAAAATCATGATGTTCATGATATTGATGAGATTGTGAAGAGAAAGAGATGATGCGCACATCTTGCATTCATACATTCATCATATGCATTGAATATAAACTTATAATTATATGTTTTGATGTTACTTCTTGATGAAATTGTCTAAGTATAAAAAAATATAAACATGAGTTTGTACTCCCTCTAAAATGAAGTGTCATAAATGTGTTTTTCATATTTGATTATAAATTCTGTGATGATTGCCTTTGCATTTATTTGGTTTACTTATTTGTATGGTGCCAGGTTGAGTAGGCCTATGATGCCTACCAGTACTTGTTGATGTACTGATGCTACCTGTGATCTACATTTTGTTGAGTGCAGAGCGTGTTTTGGCATTTGAGATGAGACCTCAACTTTAGCCAGCAGTTCCAGACTCAGGTTCAAGGGTGAGCATCATGACCGGGCAGCCATTGACATCTTCTGATTTTTGTTCATGTCCCTTGTTTTGGGACTAAGATTTTTTCGTATTTCCTTCCATATTTTGGATAATCTAATAGTTTCCTATTCAAACATTCTTAGTTGTTCTTGTACGGTGACTTAAGGTCCCGGGGATGTAATAAATAGTGGATTTTTGTACTCTATCAATGATTCGATGATTATGTTGTGTTGACATTTTTATTTCTGTATTTAATAATTGAATTTAGAACTTATTAATGGTAAGAATGGTAGAAACTAATCATTGACTATTGAACTTGATTAGTGAGGGGTGGGCTAAGTATGGTTCTCCCACCATAGTTTAGGGTGGATGCCAATCATGACCATTTGGTTCGTGACAAGTAACTACACAACATATATACATAAAAGGAAGATCAAATTACATGATACCAAATACATAAGAGAAATGCAAGCGATGCAATGCAATGATATGATGAGGATGCAATGACTCAATGTCATCTCGTATACACCTTCCGATCATAAGCTTCCAGGAGAGGACCCATTGGGGGTTCACAACCCATATAGTTTTATAATTTCATCAATCAACCTTATTGGCACATCCCTCGGTTAAAGCTTTTTATTAAGTGTCTCGCTTTTTTCAAAGACAGTGTTCCTTAGTAGTACCAGTTCCATAAATATGAATGAATGAATGAATGAGGGTGCATGCTCATAACCAGTTCAATACTATATAATAAATCAACTCAATAATGGTATAAATAATCTCAAGTCACCTCAAATCTCAATAGATCATGATATAAGACATCTCATGGCAAAACAGTAATAGAGAGCCATAAAAGATATTAATAATATCAATCCAAGCTCCCACACTAGCATCACAATAATAATAATAATAATAATAATAATAATAATAAAATACAAATAGTACTTAAACAAGACTAATACCAGCAGTTGCACGGGCATCTCAAAGATAATAATCTCTCAAGTCAATAATAAGATTCACATAAGCCCCCACACGGGCAACACGATAAAGTAATAATCTCAAAATATGAACTCACGATAAAATCCTTTACCCATAGCATACTTTATATGAATGGTTAACTATCTATCCCATTATAAACAAATTTAAGCCATAACCTACCTCGAAAGTCAAAATACAAGCCTGGACCCCTCAATAAGAAGCCTATCCTTTATGAACAGCCTCAAAATGAACCTAATCTATCAAAAATATAATCTTCATGTCAATAGGAGTCTAATGATACCCATATGAGCCACTTTCGTTCCTGGTCCAAAAATACTTTGAAAATCAACCCCAAAATAAAAAGGGTAAAATTGGAATTTTTATTAAAATATCAAAGTACCCATACTTTAAGGCTTCTAAATGTAAAAACCCATCTAAAAATAAGTTGAAATCGAGCTTGAAATCATTGAAAACCTATTTTCTTATTTTTTCGAGTAAAATCCAAAATCTCAAGTTTAAGATTCAAGTTCTTAAGGTGTTTAAGCAATATAATCAATGGGTAATGATAGAAATTAGGTTTAGAAGTTTACCCAAAGAAGTTTGATGAAAAATCCTCTTTAAAATCGCCTATTCTGAGGTCTTAAGCTCCAAAAATAGTGAAAATAGAGTTGGAGTCGCAAAAATAGGGTTTATATACTGTTCTATGAATAGTGAATCACGAATTGTTAGGGTTTTTGCCCTGATTTTCTTACCAAAATTGAGTATTAATTTTCTATTAAAGGAAAATAAAAGTAATACCATAATTACTTTTACTTTTCCTAAAAGGAAAATATAAAACTCTTCCATATTTGACTAAACTCTTTCTTGGAGGAAAGGATTTGAACCTCTATAAATAGAAAACCCCTCTTCTCATATCAAAACACAATAGCATCCACAATGTAGTCTTTAAAGAGTTTTGTTTAGGAGGAGATTTCTCCCAATAGTTTTTTATGCTTTTTCAATATTAGGTTTTCATATGTAGGCCAATTGGCCAAACCATATTCAATAATATGTTTTTAGTATATTTTGTGTCATCTGATTTATCGCTGCCATGAGTTGCAACTTTAAGCTTCTGCATGACGCCCTCTTGATTTCGAACCCAACAAGTGGTATCAGAGCCTACGATTCAAAGGTCCAATGGTTTGGTGAAACGAGATTAAAAATAGGTTTAAAGCAGTTTCAAATCAAGCTGCAACCAATTTGATGATAATGAAGATTTTTTTCAAACTACATGTGGAGAAGAAGTTTCAACTAGAAGAAGTTTCAACCATATTTTCAACATACCTGCTGCTGCATTTTTAAAAATAAAAATAAAATATTAATTTTTAACTCATTTTTAACCATGATATTTTAAACCTTATATTTAACCATGGCAAGCAGCAGTGATGAAGATTATGTGAAGAACAAAGATAATATATGCAAGTGAAGAAGGCGGATCAAATTTTGTCAAGAAAATCAAGCAAAAAAGGGGAGATTTGTTAGGGTTTTTGCCCTGATTTTCTTACCAAAATTGAGTATTAATTTTCTATTGAAGGAAAATAAAAGTAATACCATAATTACTTTTACTTTTCCTAAAAGAAAAATATAAAACTCTTCCATATTTGGCTAACCTATTTCTTCTAGAAAAGGTTTTGAAATTCTATAAATAGAAGACCCCTCTTCTCATACTATGACACAAGAGCATCCACCACAATGTAGTCCTTAAAGAGTCTTGTTTAGGGGGAGATTTCTCCCAATAGTTTTTATACTTTTTTAATATTAGGTTTTTATATGTAGGTCGTTTGACCAAATCATATAATAATATTAAGTTTTTAGTATTGTTTTATGTGTCATCTGATTTGTCATATTGATGGTTTGCAACTATAAGCTTCCGCATGACGCCCTCTCGATTTTGAACCCAACACGAATGTGGTCAACCCTTCATGTTCACGAAGGCTACCAACCTGTACCTACCATAAACGCGGTGGCTCAATTGTATATGCGAAGGCCAAAGACCCGACCCAATTCCTAATTACTCATCATGAATGTGGTCCCTCTTTCATGTTTGTGAAGATGAATAATTTTATTCTCCATGAATACGATAGTAAGACCATTAATGCGAAGAAGGATAGGGTCTGCACCAGCAACCTTGCACCAGTAATGATTTAAGTCTACAAATTTCTCCAAATGGATCTTTGGGATTCATTTGGGGCCCCATAAAAATAAACCAATAATTCTACTAGGCTAATTTCGATGTTCTGAACTCAATGAAACCATCGGATTTACCAAAGAGGTCATTTTCAACAAGTTACCCCCAAGAACCCCTTTAGGCTAAAATAACTAGTTTTTTATCTAAATGCTCAAAACTCAAAATAAAGACTCAAAACCCAAAGCAACCATGCTACTAACCCAAAATGAAATTTCAAATCTAATGGAATTGACAAAATCACCATCTGATGCTTGGATTACAAACTATTGATCAAAGTCAAATATATCACTTTAAGGCTACTTAAAACTTCAAACTCACATAAATCATTAACGAATATTTCTAAGATCGTGACAACCATACCCACAACTCATAAATGATATAAAGCAACCACAGTGAAGGGAAAATAGTCAAAATATAGAAAAAGTTAAAAATCACAATGAGGATTGTTATAATTTTTTACTCGATTTCTGCCTTGATTTTCAAATATTCGCTATGGATATCATTATTCTTGTCTTAACAAGCAAATTACTTTCTTGATAAAATGGTGGAAATCTAAGGTTGTACAAAAAGGAAAGGCAACTCTAAAATAGTCTAAGTCTGTTGTTCAGCCCTAAGGTAGGTTACGGTCTACTTTTCTCTAGATATAGCTTGGCTAGATGGTAAATCTTATAAATTGCATTTTTTTTTAGGGGATTTTTATGGTATGATTAGGTTTAATTTTGTATTTCTAGATTTATTAGCCTATTTTGGGGACCTTAGGGTTGTATTCTTGCATGTGCCTTAGTTTAGATCACTTACTTAGCTTTATGCTTAGATTTTGAATATTTAGTCTAGGATCATGGTAGGATTTCGGGTTAGGATGGTTTTCCCTATGATTTTTGCATTTTACATTGCATTTCATCCCATATTTCTTTATGTCATGAGATTGTGGGCCTAAGGCCGAGGTTCTATGTGAGTTGACCCCCAAGTTAGACATGGTTGTGATGTGGAGGATGGTTTTACCCTATTTTTATGTGTACATATATACATATATATATACTTCTATCTGCACTCATACACTCATACATAGATTCTCATAGACTATGGTATGATGTGGAGGAAAAATACTATTTTTGAATTTTAAAAGAGTTATATCACCTCTATTACTAATTTTTGGTTTTATAAGTAAATTGTACCACTTTTCTAACTAAATCTAATGTAAGATTTCGGACGGTACCATCTTTTACTATTTGGTTCGAGGTAAGATTCCAGTCCATTCACACTTTACTTAATTGTTTCATTTGAGGTGAGATTTTGGGTGGCCCAAAGTAAGATTCTGGGTTTCACTGGATTGGCCACATATTGCATTGCATCTGTCACGCCCCAAATTCCAACGGGGCGGACTGGCACCCGAAGCCGTTGAGGCCCGAGAGAACTAATCTTTGCTCATGTGCATTCCTACGCATGCTACTCAATATACATCATCACCACACATGGATATAAAATGTCAATAGCGGAATTCGTGGAAAATATATGATACTATGAAACTTGGTCGTTGGGGCCATCAAGAAAAAAACATACATTCCTTATATATCCTTCATTTGTCCCACAACATCTACAGATGCATAACCAAAACCAATCTTAGAGTCGGGAAAAGTTCCCCGCTCTATACACATATACAATACCAACACAGCACCAAAACAAATGTACATATTGTGACTTGGAAAGCCCCGAAGTAACTGGAGCTCACCAATGCTCTACAAATGACCTGCAACTTACTGTGGAAGTCTACTAGCACCTGCGGCTGTAGCAAGTAAGGTAAGTCCCCCAAGGGACGTCAGTACGAAGAATGTACTAAGTATGCAAGGCTATAAAACTACATCATACATAAGGATTTCAGTGGAGTCAAATAACAAATGGAAAGACAATATAGATAAGCCACTGATGTGCATATGTTTGGAACCATGTACATTATATTCATTGCGTTCTTTGCATTTAAATTCATTTACCATCATTTGATTCATATCATACCCGAGCCCCGACTGATCAGTGGGAAATAACATACTATTGGGATTGTTCCAGCCAGGCTTATGCCCCTTAGATTGCGATCCATCATAGCATAATTTTGGGATCGTGCCAGCCAGGCTTATGCCCCTTAGATTGTGATCCATACCAAAAAAAATAGGTTCATTCCGACCAGGGTTTTCACCCCTCCGGACTGCCACCTGTGCTCAAACAGAAACCAACTAAGCATTACTTTGTTCTTTTACTTTTATATGAGAGTGATACATTGGGGATGGTACATTATTGGAATTTAGAAACATTAGTAAATGACTATGAACCATGTGAATCACCATTGACCCTATGAGTAATATGATATGACAACTTGAAATTAAAATATCTTTGGACATTTTGGAATGAAACAAGTACAATGTCGATGTGAACAATATATGCTGCAGAAGGATACGGAAAGAGTAACCTTACATACCTTATACCTCCAATATGAATACATAATCCTATACGTGAACACAATAGTCCAGCTCTTTCCTTATGTTTCACTCTACAACACAAGTATATAACGGAGCTCACATTAACATCCAACTACCTTACATGTGTGTAAAACGACAATGAGTTACATGATTTCCCTATAATGTCATTTCACCCTTTACGATACAATTCACGGCATCGTCACACCAATAATACCACAACATTCCACACATTGACCACAACATCATAAACCAATAGCATTTTGATACCATTTGTAACCCTTACACTTCTTCGTTAACTCCACGTCACAATTATTCCATCAAGTCACCTCAATACACTCCATAACCACATATCGACAATAATCCCACAATTTACACTTATAGAAAAATAAAAAGTTAAGGAACATAATCACACCATACATGTTTATATCTCATCCATACCATTCACTTTCATTCAAACCTCAAGTCTCCTTTTAATTTTAAATCACATAGATGGCACATCTTTTAGCAAATAGCAAAAGTGCACTATTTAACACTTTGCCAACATAACCATCATGATATACAAACCATCTTAAGCATATAATAAATTAATCCATGAGATTAGACACTTACCAAGGCTTCCAAAGTGATGATCTTTACCAAAGAAGTGCCTAAGGATTATTAGGGTTTGAAAGAAAATAACTTGTAATTGCTAGAAGGCATGAGAGTTAGAATGAATTAAAATCTGGTTTTGTGCCTTTATATAGCCCTCAAGTCATCCTTAGCCACTCCTTGGCATTAAATGCCATGTTTCTTGGTCAATTATGGAAGAATGGGTCATTTGCCCTTTGGGCCCATGCATTTTGGCTTTATTTTGGGCTTTAAATTGAGCCCAATAACACATGTCATCTTAGCCCACAAAATTCAATGTTTAATACATCATATATCTCATGTTTAAATAATTCCATAAATATTATGACAATATTCAACTCACGCGATTCATGCTCGTAGTTTTAATCCCAAGAATAAACAATTTTGGCCACTCATGGCTTAATTGAACATAATTTGATAAATTGCTTATGACAAAGAATTAATCCCAACTCAGATGCCAAACTCACTCAAGAGTAGTCTTACTACTATAGAATAATGATACCATGACTCAAAAGTCTTATATATATCATAATAGTCGGATAAAAATTTTGGCGAAAAGCACCCCTGGCACGCCGCCTGGCGCGCCCCAATGCTGCCTATGCCAGAAAAATTTATGGCATAGGCGGCCTGGCACACTGCCTGGCGCACCCCAGTGCTGCCTGTTCCAAAACAATTTTGGCCAGAAGCGGCCTGACACGCCCCTGGGCGCGCCCCACACCAAAAATGTGATTTTTTTCCTTTCTTCGACTTTTCTTTGCGGATTTGGTTAGATCCTTCAAGTTCAAGTCTTTTTCTTACCTCCTAAACTTAATATCCTTTGCTCAGAAGTCCTCCAAACCTCACTTTTCACCCCCACAAATGCTCCACAAAGTCACAAACACCTCCTACAAAGGTCTAATCACATTTACTAGCCCGATATCAAATGTTCCATCAATAACACTACAAAATACATACTTATGGCTCTCGAAACCTAAGTAAGCATTGCTCAAAGTTTCCAAGTAGGGTCAAAAATGTATGGGGTTTTACATTCTCCCCCCCCCCCCCACTTAGGAACATTCGTCCTCGAATGTTAACAACATCTTTTCAATTACAACAAATGCATCTTTATTATTAGCATATATATACACATACACTTAATTCCCATAGATACTTACTTGTTATTGCTCCACTTCTGCACTATGAACTTTTTCTTTCATTTGAAACAGATAGGGGTACTTAGACTTCATCATTTCTTCAGCTTTCCATGTGATCTCCTCTACTTGTTGATTTCTCCAAAGGACTTTTATGGACGCTACATATTTATTTCTCAACCTCTTCACTTGTCTATCTAGAATAGCAATGGGCATCTCTTCATAAGTGAGATCCTCCGTAACTTGTACATCGTCAAAGGGAGTAATACAAGATGGATCTCCTATGCACTTTCGAAGCATCGAAACATGGAATACTAGATGGACTGAGGAGAGTTCTTGGGGTAATTTCAATTCATATGCAACTTGCCCAAATCTTCTGATAATTTCATATGGACCTATGTAACGTGGACTTAACTTTCCTTTCTTTCCAAATCTCATTACTCCTTTCATTAGCGACACCTTCAAGAATACCCAATCGCCTATGTCAAATTCAAGCCCTCTTCTTCTAACATCAGCATATGACTTGTGTCAACTTTTGTCCATTTGTAGCCGCTGTTGGATCACTTTAACTTTCTCCATGGATTGGTGAACAAGATCTGGCCCAAGTAAAGCAGTTTCACCCGCTTCAAACCATACAATTGGCGATCTTTAAAGTCCATTGTACATGCTCGTAGCATATCTTCAAGTGTTTAGATAGTACACTCTGTTTGTCCATCTGTCTGAGGATGAGAAGCCGTACTTAAATTCACCTGTGTACCCAAGCTCCTCTGAAAAGATTTCCAGAAATATGCAGTAAATTGATCCCCCCTATCTGATATAATGGAGATTGGAATCCCATGTAATCTTACTATCTCTTTAACATACAGCCATGCATAATATTCAGCTGTATAGGTAGTCCTGAATGGTAGGAAATGCGCTGACTTGGTAAGCCTGTCAACTATCACCCATATGGAATCAAAGTTTTGCAATGTACGAGGCAAACCTGTGATGAAATCCATATTAATCATGTCCCATTTCCAGACTGGAAGATTGATACATTGCATGTAACCTCCTGGTTTCTGATGCTCTACTTTGACTTGTTGGCTATTTGTACATTGAGCTACAAATTCTGCAATGTTCTTTTTCATATTTCCCCACCAATACATGTCTTTCAAATCATGATACATTTTGGTGGATCCCGAATGAATAGAATACCGTGAATGGTGTGCCTCTGTCATAATCCGCTTCCTCAGCTCATCTACATTCGGTACACATAATCTCCCTTGGCATTGAAGTACTCCTTCTTGTGTAAGCTCAAATGCCTTGGTCAACTCCTGGTGCACATTCTCTCTTAGCTGCAATAGAATAGGATTTGCATACTATTTCTCCTTTACCTCAGCTTTTAAGGAAGATTCTGTTGCATGTTGCACAATAATCCCTTCATCTGGAGATTCAAGAAGACGAACCCCCAAGCTGGATAGTTGATGAAGATCCCTGACTATATCTTTCTTTTCCCTCAACTGATCATTGGTGCTTCCTATTGCTTTGCGACTTAGTGCGTCAGCTACCATATTTGCCTTCCCTGGGTGGTATAAGATATCGATATCATAGTCTTTTAAGAGTTCTAACCACCTTCGTTGCCTCAAATTTAGTTCTTTCTGCTTAAAGATATATTGCAAACTTTTGTGATAAGTAGAGATATCAATATGAACCCCATACAAATAATGGCGCCATATCTTTAAAGAAAATACCATAGCTGCTAACTCAAGATCATGTGTGGGATAGTTTCTCTCATGTGGTCGCAACTGTCGTGAGGCATACGCTATTACCTTACCATACTGCATCAATACACATCCGAAGCCAACCCGGAAGCATCACAATATACTGCATAACCATCTGTGCCTTTGAGAAGTACTAAAACTGGTGTGGAGGTTAATTTATCTTTCAGCTCTTGGAAACTTTTTCTCATGCATCATTCCACTGAAACTTGATCGCCTTGTGTGTTAGCTTAGTCAAAGGTGCAGCAATAGAAGAAAATCCTTCAACAAACCTTCGATAGTAACCTGCCAGTCCAAGAAAACTATGAATCTCTGTATGTGTCATAGGTCTTGGCCAATTTTTCACCGCTTCAATCTTTTGAGAATCAACCCGAATTCCTTCATCGGACACAACAGGACCCAAGAATGCTACGGATTTTAACCAAAATTTGCACTTAGAGAACTTCGCATATAACTTATGATCTCGAAGAATCTGTAACACCTGCCGTAAGTGGTTGGCATGGTCCTCTTGTGATCTCGAATAAGCCAGAATATCATCTATGAACACGGTCACAAATACATCCAAAAATTGTTTGAACACCCTATTCATCAAATCCATAAAAATAGCTGGTGCATTTGTTAGTCCAAATGACATAACTAAGAATTTATAATGGCCATACCGTGTTCGGAAAGCTGTCTTAGGTAAATTATTTTCTCTAACCCTGACTTGATGGTAACCCGACCTCAAGTCAATCTTTGAAAAGAACTTGGCACCCTGTAACTGATCAAACAAATCATCAATTCTAGGGAGGGGATATTTTTTCTTGATCGTTACCTTATTCAATTGCCGATAGTCAATACACATTCTCAATGAGCCATCTTTCTTCCATACAAATAATGCTGGTGCACCCCATGGGGACTTACTAGGTCGTATAAACCCCTTGTCTAGCAAATCTTTTAGTTTCTCCTTTAATTCTCGCAATTTTGCTGGAGCCATTCTATACGGGGGAATAGAGATAGGCTGAGTGTCTGGCATCAAATCAATACCAAACTCTACCTCCCATTCTGGGGGTAAGCCTGGAAAATCATCGGGGAATACACCAAGAAATTCGTTGACCACCAAAACCGTTTGAGGAGTTCGTGGTTCCACATCGATATCTTGCACTCAAACCAAATGACATATATACCCCTTGGCTATCATTTTCTTTGCTTTAAGATAAGAGATAAATTTTCCTCTCGGTGCCCCCACATTACCCTGCCATTCAAGAAGATTTCCTTGTGGAAAATGAAAATGCACCTTCTTGGCCTGGCAATCTACCGTGGCATAACAAGAAGCCAACCAATCCATTCCCATTATTACATCAAAATCCACCATGTTCAATTCAATAAGATCGGACAAGGTATCATGACCACACACAGTTACCACGATATACTCTTTTTACAACAATGGACTCACCAACTGGTGTGGATACTTTAAATATCTTAATTAATAATTTTGGAGTTCTTTTACATTTTGCGGCAATCAATGGAGTAACATATGATAATGTAGAACCCGGATCAATCAATGCATATACACTGTGCAAAAATATGGATAATGTACCTGTGACTACGTCAGGAGAAGCCTCCAAATTCTGCCAGTCCACTAGAGCATAAGTACGATTCTGGGCTCCACTGGAACTAGCTGCTCCTCTAGTACCTCTGCCATGACCAGCAGGTTGTACACCTCTGCCTAGGGAGGGAACCGATGATGATGATGCAACATCTGATCCCGTAGGTCATGCTACACCACCCATGCTCTTTTGTGGGCAGTCTCTCACTATGTGTCTCGATAAACCACACCAGAAGCAAACATTCATCCCAATACGGCATGTGCCTAAATTTTACTTCCCACAACGCTGACATGGCTGATGAGAAGATCCCGCTGTCTACGATCCTTGCATACCACTACTCTGTCCAGTGTGACTGCCCCTAAACCCTCGGAATTGAAGTTGAGTGCCCGCTATGGAATAAGAGAATGAGAGTCTAGGTGGTCTAGGATACATCCGAGGCCTAGAGTCTCCTTAGGACACCATAGACTGTCCCATAGGTCCAGCCCTCTTTGAAGGCCCTCTTTCAAACTCATGTACCCTTCTTCTCTTTCTCTGGTCTTCCATCTTCTGTGCGAAAGCCTGAATTCTGGCTATGTCCATATCTCGGTTCCATGCAGCAATGGTGCAGTCCCGTACCAAATATGGCTCCAATCTGTCCACATATCGATGGACTCTGTCTGTCATTGTGGCCACTACATTCGGAGCATATCGAGCCAAAGAATTAAACTGGAGACTGTATTCTCTCACACTCATAGTCCCTTGTCGGAGATTTAAAAATTGGTCCGTACGAGCCTCTCGAACCTCATACAGAAGATAGTGATCAAGGAACGCCATTTTAAATTCATCATAATTAGCTGGATTTGCACCAACACCCCTTGATCTTTTCCAATCTTCATACCAAAATATAGCTTCCCCTTTCAATCTATAGGCTGCAAGCTCAACCGTTTCCACATCAGATATATGCATAACCTCCAAGGCCCTTTGGATTTGATCAATAAAATCTTGTGGATCGTCATTAAGGTCTGACCCAGTGAATGTGGGAGGATCTAGTTTCAAAAAATCCTGTGTTCTACGACTAGCTGCACCATTATCACTTGTCGTTGGACCAGCTCATCCTTGAGTTTGTACAGCAATTAGCTGAGTCAACATATACACTGCATTTCTTAAATCCTGGTCAGTGTCATTCATAGGCGGTTCTGTGGGTACTTCTCTATCTCTTGGCTCTTTCGAAGTTAGAAAAGTATAAGAAGACCGAGATGCAATTGCAGTGTCAGCCCCACCATGACTAGCTTGGTCAGGTGGTGATCTACTTGTGCCTTCACCGGCAAGAATATCTACCTGTTTACCCTTGCCTCTACCTCTTCTTGTCATCAGCATTTTACTATAAACAAGAAAATCAATTCTAATGGTTAGATACGATTCCACCTACAATATTGGCTCTATTGTATGATCTTGAAATGAAGAACAGAAACAACTCCTAAATATCCCATAGCCTCCTACTTATAAATGTGGCACGCAACACATTCATAAGCACGACTCTACTCAGACACGGCTTTGTAGACACCCTTAGGACGACCTGCTCTGATACCACTTTTGTCACGCCCTGAATTCCAACGGGGGGGACTGGCACCCGAAGCCGTTGAGGCCCAAGAGAACCAATCTTTACTCATGTGTATTCCTATGCATGCTACTCAATATACATCACCACCACACATGGATATAAAATGTCAATAGCGAAATTCGTGGAAAATATATGATACTATGAAACTTGGCCGTTGGGGCCATCAATAAAAAAACATACGTTCCTTATATATCCTTCATTTGTCCCACAACATCTACAAAGCCTCTACAGATGCATAACCAAAACCAATCTTAGAGTTGGTACAAGCCCCCGCTCTATACACATATACAATACCAACACAGCACCAAAACAAATGTACATATGTGACTCAAAAAGCCCTGGAGTAACTGGATCTCACCAATGCTTTGCAAATGACCTGCAACCTACTATGGAGGTCTACTAGCACCTGTGCCTTCAGCAAGTAAGGTAAGCCCCCCAAGGGACGTCAGTACGAAGAATGTACTTAGTATGCAAGGCTATAAAACTGCATCATACATAAGGATTTTAATGGAGTCAAATAACAAATGGAAAGACAATATAGATAAGCCATTGATGTGCATATGTTTGGAACCATGTACATTACATTCATTGAATTCTTTGCATTTACATTCATTTGCCATCATTTGATTCATATCATACCCGGGCCCCGACTGATCAATGGGAAATAACATACTATTGGGATTGTTCCAGCCAGGCTTATGCCCCTTAGATTGCGATCCATCATAGCATAATTTTGGGATCGTTCCAGCCAGGCTTATGACCTTTAGATTGTGATCCATACCAAAAAAATAGGTTTGTTCTGACCAGGGTTTTCACTCCTCTGGATTTCCCCCTGTGCTCAAACAGTAACCAACTAAGCATTACTTTGTTCTTTTACTTTTGTGTGAGAGTGATACATTGGGGATGGTAAATTATTAGAATTTTGAAACATTAGTCAATGACTATGAACCATGTGAATCACCATTGACCCTATGAGTAATATGATATGACAACTTGAAATGAAATACCTTTGGACATTTTGGAATGAAACAAGCACAATGTCGATGTGAACAATATGTGCTGTAGAAGGATACGAAAAGAGTAACCTTACATACCTTATACCTCCAATATGAATACACAATCCTATACGTGAACACAATAGTCCAACTCCTTCCTTACATTTCACTCTACAACACAAGTATATAACGGAGCTCACGTTAACATCCAACTACCTTACATGTGTATAAAATGACAATGAGTTACATGATTGCCCTATAACCTCATTTCACCCTTTATGATACAATTCACGGCATCGTCACACCAACAATACCACAACATTCCACACATTGACCACAACATCATAAACCAATAGCATTTTGATACCACTTGTAACCCTTACACTTCCTTATTAACACCACGTCACAATAATTCCATCAAGTCACCTCAATACACTCCATAACCACATATCGACAATAGTCCCACAATTTACACTTATAGAAAAATA
The DNA here is from genome assembly GCA_031232105.1 of Capsicum rhomboideum. NCBI lineage: Eukaryota > Viridiplantae > Streptophyta > Magnoliopsida > Solanales > Solanaceae > Capsicum > Capsicum rhomboideum. The sequence goes on along the minus strand of CP124716.1, from coordinate 47,706,419 downwards.
ACAAGTTAAGGAACATAATCACACCATACATGTTTATATCTCATCCATACCATTCACTTTCATTCAAACCTCAAGTCTCCTTTTAATTTTAAATCACATAGATGGCACATCTTTTAGCAAAAAGCAAAAGTGAACTATTCAACACCTTGCCAACATAACCATCATGATATACAAACCATCTTAAGCATATAATAAATTAATCCATGAGAGTATACACTTACCAAGGCTTCCAAAGTGATGATATTTACCAAAGAAGTGCCTTAGGGTTATTAGGGTTTGAAAGAAAATATCTTGTAATTGTATAGAAGGCATGAGAGTTAGAATGAATTAAAATCTGATTTTGTGCCTTTATATAGCCCTCAAGTCATCCTTAGCCACTCCTTGGCATTAAATGCCATGTTTCTTGGTCAATTGTGGAAGAATGGGTCATTTGCCCTTTGGGCCCATGCATTTTGGCTTTATTTTGGGCTTTAAATTGAGCCCAATAACACATGTCATCTTAGCCCACAAAATTCAATGTTTAATACATCATATATCTCATGTTTAAATAATTCCATAAATGTTATGACAATATTCAACTCACGCGATTCATGCTCGTAGTTTTAATCCCAAGAATAAACAATTTTGGCCACTCATGGCTTAATTGAACATAATTTGATAAATTGCTTATGACGAAGAATTAATACCAACTCGGATGCCAAACTTTCTCTAGAGTAGTCCTACTACGATGGAATAATGATACCATGACTCAAAAGTCTTATATATATCATAATAGTCGGAGAAAAATTTTGGCGAAAAGCACCCTGGCATGCCGCCTGGCGCGCCCCAATGCTGCCTATGCCAAAAATATTTCTAGCATAGGCGGCCTGGAAGGCTGCCTGGCGTGCCCCAGTGCTTCCTGTGCCAAAAAAATCTTTGCCAGAAGCGGCCTGACACGCCCTTGGGCGCGCCCCACACCAAAAATGTGATTTTTTTCCTTTCTTCGACTTTTCTTTGTGGATTTGGTTAGATCCTTCAAGTTCAAGTCTTTTGCTTACCTCCTAACCTTAATATCCTTTGCTCGAAAGTCCTCCAAGCCTCACTTTTCACCCCACAAATGCTCCACAATGTCACAAACACCTCCTACAAAGGTCTAATCACATTTACTAGCCTGATATCAAATGTTCCATCAATAACACTACACTATACATACTTATGGCTCTCGAAACCTAAGTAAGCATTGTTCAATGTTTTCAAGTAGGGTCGAAAATGTACAGGGTGTTACAGCATCATTCTATACTATTCAATATCACATATATGTATACTGCATGTATTACTATTATTACTATTTTCATTTTATTTATGTTGTGCTTTAGACTGCTCGGATTTTTCTGCCTGCAGGTGTTTATTTTTCATATTATTTTTATTATATATCATCTTTTGAGCTAAGTCAGCCTATGATGCCTACTAAGCACCTTGTGTTTTATTACTTGTACTATACTTCTATATATTTTTCTGATACAGAGCCTAGAATGTGTTACCCTCATTGATCTCTATTCATCTAGAGGTTCCTGCTTATCAGATTTGTGGTGAGCTCTTAGTGTCAAAAGGCTTATCCTTATCCTTCCTATACCTACTTTCTATATATTGCATTTTTGGACATACATGTATTAGTATAGTTCTACTCTTGTACTATAGTGGCTCTTGTACTGGTGACACCAATTTTAGGGATAGGTACTTGTATATTTTGTCTTTCCTTATTTCCACATAGGCCCATTTTGTATATTTTTGTATACTTGGCATATTATGTGTATATAGTGGCCCGTTGTTCCTATTTAAATTTTCTTTATTGTTATAGCTTATCACTTATTGTACTTGTCTATAGGTTTTGACTTACCTATTAGGGGGTTATAGCATGTGACATCATAGTTTGATTTTTGATTGTGACACCATCCCTGACCTCTCCTGGCATAAAAATTTTCCTACTTTTTTTAAATAAGGTTACTTTGGTCCTTTTACCTATATGAAACCTCACTATACAATTTTAAAGTCCCTTATAGTGTAATATAATAAGATTACATCAATCATTCCCTCATTCATTCTCCAAAAAACTCCAAGACATAGAAAGTCCCTCAACAGCCAAGCATCATTCAAGTTCCCCTTCAAGTTCTTTTCCTCTTCCAGGTATGTAAGGATTCAGTGTGGGAAATTTTGTTCATCCTCACATCCATGATTTTCATGGTATTATTTTACTTGAAACTAAAGTAGGGTTTCAATACTAAATCCCTAATTTAATTCCTTTACTTAATCTATTGGTTCTATTAAAAGTTTACTAAAGGGATTATAGTATTTCATGAAAATTGTGGTAAATTCTTATCTTCCAATTGTAACGTATGTTTTGGGACTGTTTTAAGAAATCTTGAAAACCTTAAATTGTGATTTTGAAGTAGAATTATGCTTTTCACTAATTTCCACCATATTTATTTTGAAAAGTAGTTTTGAAAGGAAAACTTGATTTTCATGAAAGTCAGAACTTGATTATTACCTCGAAATTGAGCATAGGCTCACAATAGTAAAATATTATAGAATAGATTTTTGAGCAAAGACTCACGCTATGATTTCAGTTACTTTTCAAGATATATTATGAGCATATATAGTTTTGGAAGGATTATTTAGCACTGACATGTTATGGGCTTTTGGAAGGATTATTTAGCACTGACATGTTATGGGCTAGATTACACATGCCTTAGAATTACGTTGCCACCGTAGGTTAGGATCATATAATTAATTCACACAACTCTTTTTCCCAAGAGGCTTAGGTTTGGATCCATAGTTTAATCGGGTTCTATACCCCGGCAAGATATGGAACGGCTCTCCTAACCAGGTTAGAGGTTTGATATCATGAGCTCACATGGTGTATGTCGGTTGTAAGAAACTCCGAATAGAGAACTTTGTATTTTTTTTACTTATGTATTGATTATGACCTTTTATGCAGACACTGATTATTTTGATATTTATTCAGTTTTAGTACATTATTTATCTTTTTAGTTAAGATCTTTTTATACCATCATCTTCTTGGAGAATTTTAAATGATGTCTCACGCTTGATTCTCTTCATTGAGTTACTATATTTATATTGTTCATTCTCAGATTCATAGTCTTTCGGTTATTATGAATATATTATATTCATTTATTGCTTTACATACCAATACATTCAATTATATTGATGCTCCTTTGTGATACATCATTTTTATGATGTAGGTTTCAGTGCTTAGACTCAGGCCCACAATTAGACATTCCACCAGATTTTTGCACTCATCTCGTGGTGAATCCTCCTCGCATCCAAAGGACTTAGTAAGGTTTGATTAGTTTATAGTTTAGTTTTTAGTTATTTTGCTGTCTTGGTAGACTTATTTAGTTAGGCATTAGAGACTTTATTAGACACTAGTTGTTTCAGTATTAACATTATTCAAGTTGTTTTAAAATTTTGATTATAAGACTATATCATTTTTAGAAGTTTAGCCTATGTTTATTCTTTGTCAGCTTCTGCATAATTCGACATTCAATCTTAATAGTATATTAGGCCAAGGGTACGCTTGGGCCAGTAGTGGTTGCGAGTATGGGTATCATTATTCTTGTACTTATGTATAAAGTTCGTATTTGATAGATTGACAGTGATTTGAGGCTTTGCAAAAGGAGAAAGCTTCTAAGTGATGGTTTGAGATTGTCATTTGGCTTTAAGGTAGCTTACAGTCTTCTTTTCATTAGACTTAGCTTAGATAGATAGTATATGGTATAAATTGTATGTTGATTAGAAAAATTTCTAGGAAGGAATAGGTTTATCTTGAAATTCTAAATTATGTCCTAATTTGGAGACTTTAGAGTAGTATTTTTGCTTGAGCCTTAGTTTTAGGATGTTTTACGTAGTACTAGGCTTAGATTAGGGCCTCTTAGGGTAGGTTGAGGGTAAATTCTCATAGTAGGATGGGTCAAGCTTGATTAAGTGCTTTATGAGGCATTTCTTTCGGTATTGATCCTTCTACTGTGATTGTGGGGCTTATGACCCGAGATTTGTATGGTATACGGTATTTCGGTGGATTGATGCTGTGGTATAGACTTATTCTTCCTTATTCGTGCTATATCATATATATACATACATACATATATATATATATGTGTGTGTGTGTGTGTGTGTGTGTGTATGTGTGTGTGTGTGTGTGTGTGGTTGTGTGTGTGTGTGTGTATGTATGTATGTATGTATAGATCAATGGAATGTAATTGGTTAGCTAAATCTTATTGACTCACGGCCATACAAAGTTACTTTTGCCGTAAATAAATATATATATATATATATATATATATATATATATATAAGCTTATAAATATCCCAAAATATGTTGTAAGAGTTGAGAATAAATCTCCTATGTGAAGGGAAAAAGATAGCTAATATTCTGAAAATTCTCAAGATATATATATATATATATATATATATATATATATATATATATATATTTATATGTATATATAGAAGCTTATAAATTTCCCAAAATAAATTGTAAGAGTTGAGAATAAATCTCCTATGTGAAGGGAAAAAGATAGCTAATATTTTGAAAATTCTCAAGGCTCACGCCTCACCAAATTACCTTCATCACGATGAGATTTATGCTCTATTAATCACTTGGAACTTATGGTACCACCAATGGATCATAAAAGAGTACTAATCTACTCTTACTCTATTTATGAAATTATTTTGGAATTTTATCTATTATTTATAGGTAGGACTCATGGGATGGTGAACAAAATCCGCGAGTCTGAGTTTCCCCTATTTTGACAATTTAGAAATTTCATATTTATTTGGCTATTTTGATTAGTATATGGGCGTCAAAAATTTGTAAGGCCTCATAGGAGGCATTTGAATGATTATTGTTGATGAGGAAGATTGTATATTAAATGCATCACTAATTTAAGAGTTTTGTGAGCTCGAAACTCATCAAGTGTTTGAAAAATTTCTTCATTGTCGTAAGCTTGTTGTAAGTCGATTATATTACTATTTATACCAGCGTTTTTGTATATTAAATCAGTAAAGTAATGTTTAATCATGTAACCTAATAAAGCACTGGAATTGAGATACGTCTTCCATCCCTACTATCATTTACCAAAACTATGTTGACATTCTAGTTAAATTTATGAGAATTTCTCAAAAGACGGTATTCGAAAGCTAAGAGTTCATGTTTTTATATTTGGTTGGGTTGTAGAGGGAGATGTACATTGTAACATAAGGATGGTAGGAAATCGTGGCCTTATTGAAGGTCATGAGCTCATTTGGGAAGTAGGGAAAGATAAGGTTGTGGTGATACACCACTTGATTATCGTATTTATTGAGCTTGTCACTTGTGACCTATTGTTGTATTATCAGTTAACCCATGCTTCAAGTTAGCTACTTATATTGCTTCCATATTATCGTTAATTTAGATAAAGTTAGTCACTTAAAGGACGACGAAGACACAACATTAAAGCTAACGTCAAGAAGAAATGTATCTAAATCTAAACCCTCTTTCACCATTATTGCATCACGTTATGTTATTTATTTCTCCTATTAAAAGGTCCACACTGCTTATATCATTGTAAAAGTAGAATCCTTAGTTTTTATGTATCCTTCTCATGCCTTATCATTAAAGCTAGTAAGTATTCGTATTAATCCTTTCATGTTGAGTACCAAAAATGATTCATATACCATACATGTCTTTAATTGAAAATGTCACCTAGGCAAACTATTAGGGGTTTTATAGTAAAGAATAACTCGTAAGGTGTATATATTGAGATAGAAATGTTAAATTACGCATTACACTTTCATATTATGTTTCATTTACTTGTATGTTAATAGCTACTTAATTTATTATATCTAATTTGCATGGGTATCCTTATTTGTTTACTTGTTATTTATCTTTTTCTCATGCCAGTACATGTTGTATATGTACTGCCATTTCTACTTTCTTGATACTAGCACGGATAAAACCAACTATAAAGATCCTTTTGAGCTTACAATAAGGACACGAAGATGAACTTGGATGGATCTTATTAAGCATAAACAAAAGGGTTCCACATATGGATAATAGCTTGGAATACAGAGAAAGCTATGTTTGTAGAGGAGAACCCTAGTGGAGCAAGGAAGAAGGCATCATACTGCCTAGTTTGGCAAGCTACAAGCCATCACCAAAGTGAAGGACACCTCGCTAAGTTTGGCAATCAATCTCAAGGCCACTTTGGAGAGATCAAGCCAATATTGGCGATCACCAAGGCAAGCATCAAGCCAAGCTTGCTGATCAAGACCAACTCAAGGCGATCAAGAGGCAACCTTGGTGATGCCAAGTGCATTTGGGCGATCAAGCATAGCCTATTGGGGTCACATTTTAAATAGCCACTTTGGGGCTATGTATGTAAAGGTTAATACTATAAATACATGCCTTAGTCTTTTCATTCATTAGATTCTGTTAAATTGAGAATTGTCCTGAAAGACTTGATAGTTATTTAAGCTTGTAGCTTTGGCTAGATTCCCAATTATCTTAGATTAGTGGGTGGATTACCAATTAGGTAGCTAAATTTATTAGGTGGATCCCTAATAGTACTATTGGGTGGAATCCTAGTAGTTTAGGTGAGTGATTAGGGGTGGATATTATTAATGGCTTGTTAACTTCTTTTGGTTGATTAATCATATAGAGTCATCCATTTGTGGATTCAATTGGTTTCTCTTTTGTTTGATTGTTCATTGATTAGATTGAATTGGGAGGTGAGGGTATAGAGTCCCTTGTTGACCTCATCTCCAATTGAGATCTTATTATTTGGTATCAGAGCTTAGGCTACATATTTGTATTCATGGATCTCAATCCTAGATTCATAAATCCAAAATATATACATATAGGTGAAAAGAATTATTGAAAAATTTCAAAAAAAAAATTAGTTGATTTGAGTATTTGATTGAGTCCCTAACACTAGATTTGAGTTCTCTAGTGTTCATAGAGTCTGAATCAGAGATTTGAGTCAATTTGATAAAGGTTTAAAGGTTTCACCATTTTTGAGGTGAATAAAAGCTTGACGAAGAACAAGTGTGTTCTTAGGTTTGGGTTAAATTGGATGTTCAAGTGTTTTAGGGTTTGTTCTCTCTATCAAAAGGAATTCAAATTTTGGAATTTGAGAGGAAACGGAGTTGAAATCCATTGGGGTTAAATTTTAGAAGTTCACCTTGTTCATGGTGTTTTCATATCTTGAAGTGGGTTTCAAAGTCTAAAAGTTTTGGATTAAAATTGGAGCTTGAAAAGTATCGGGATTTGTTCTGCATAACTAGGGGAGCCTAAATCTCAAATTTCTTCCGAATTTGGTGTTAAAATGAGAGAGTTAAGAATTTTTAAAGTTCGTCAATGTTCTTGGTGTTCTTCATGAGCTTCATAGCTTGAAGAATAAGAATATTCAAAAAGGAGTGTTTGATCTAAAAGGATAAAAGTAAAAGAAAGAGTACTTGTAGGTACAAAAGAAATTTACCAAAAGGAGCAAGTACTAGGACAAAGAAAAGTATAGGGGGATACAAAGTATTATTTTTGGGAGTCTTCAGGTGCACCTACTGCCTAGTTTGGAGAGTAGGCAGATCAGTTTGGTGAGCAAGATCCACATTGTTAAACTCAAAGGTGACATACAAAACTTTAGCGATCTAAATTTGCCCCAAGTCAAATATTTGGTCTAGTTTGGTGATTGGAAGCTAGTTTGGAAATCCAACGTGAACTTAAGCGAACAAAATGGTAACTTAGTGAGCTAAAGGGTTACTTGGGTGATGGTCTTGTATACTTTGGTGAGATGAACTTAGTTTTGGCGAGTTAAGGTGCACTTTGGTAAACAGCCAGCCGCTTTGGTGAGGTAAAGAGTAGTTTGGCAATCAAGTGTGAAGTTTGGCGATCCCAAACATGTTTCATGCGATGAATCTCAGGATTTAACTTCTTAGTTTAATTCCTTTGACTTTTAATCACTTTTCTTGATTCCTTAACTAATGAAAAACTAGTAATTGATCTACTTAGCTGTTTATTGGGTCTTGAGTCCGTATTTCTTCGTACTAATTCTTATGAAGCTTTTCTCATTTTACATACTTCTTGAACTTTCTTGGCTCTGTCTGTTTGAATTTGAGTCGTCCTTTCTTTCAGTTAAAAAGAATCCATTCCTCTACAAAAGGATAGTTTAATGTGTGACTTGATTGATCTAAGTTAGCTCACTAATAATTTCAAGAAGACACTATAGAAGGTAAGGTGAGAGCTCAAATACAAGTGACGTAAGGTTTATTTTAATACTAACCTTGTGTGTTGAGTTTTATAGGTACAATGTATAGTTATTTTCCTTATAACCATGGAGGAAAGATATCGGTGAACAACATGGGGTAACATGTCAATGTGTCAAGGCTAGTGATTGAGATAAAAGAAAGGGTAGCTGAAATGAATGGGAGGTTAGGAATTACGAAAAAAAGGATAAGAGGGGTGGATAGTGTGTGTAGAAGGGTGGATACACTCTGAATGCTCTCTACCCTCACCATAAAAACCTACAACCCAAACCATACTCCACTATTCATGGTTATTTCGGTCACTGGTTAGTCGGAAGTGGCTGGCCACGCATACTCTCTCACGTCCCTGTCAACTTTTCCATCCCTATATCATCCTAACTCTCCCAAAAAACAAGATTTGCCTAACGATCCTAATTATCCTATCATTGTTAGCAGTGAACAAGACAATTCAACAAGCAATAAAGAGAATACAAAATATAAGGTAAAATTTGTAGATTTAATAAAGCCCTCAACAGTCAACAATTGACAAAATAATAAAGGGGTGAAAATTGATCCAATCCCTATTAGGTCAGTCTCTTATAATAATGGAGTGCCACGTGTTACTTGGACAAAGGAAGAAGTACAAAAGATGACCATTATGGAGAATTTACAACTTGTTGTAGTTCGGAAATTGTCCTATGGATGGCCTGAATTGGAAGACCTGAGAACTCAAATCCCAAAATAATGCAACATAAAAGGTGATTGTAAAATAGGGTTATTAAGAAACAGAAACATTTTGATGTGGTTTGAATTGATGGAAGACTTCGTAAATATGATGGAAAAGAATGTCTACTACATTGGTGCAAAAGATGGGTTTGCATACCAAATAAGGCCTCTAATCTATGATTCTATGGTTAGGCAAAAGGAGGAAACTACACAAGTGATGGCTTAGGTTTCTTTCCCTAATCTATTGCCCACTTTCTCTGGGAAAGAAACCTTGTTTTCACTTGCTTCAGCTGTGGGTAAACCAATTCATCTAGATATGGCGACGATCAATAAGGCAAGGCGTAGTTGTACAAGCGTGAAAGTACATGTGGATTTGGCAGCAAGTTACCAACTCAATTGGAAATATAGGTAGTAAATAGTGATACAAACACTACAAGGGTAAAAACAATTAATATTTAGTATGACTCCTTACCTAAATATTGTAACTCCCGCAAGCTACAAGGTCACGGAGAAATTGACTGTAGGATGTTACATCCAGAGCTGAGGATACAATATGATGAAAATCAGGAAGGGATTAAGAAAGATAACAATGATATTGAATCACACAAGCAGACATTTCACACAACAGGAAGGATGGTTCAAAGATGGAACCCTACTAATAGAAGGTTCAGTAAACTGGAAAAGGGTGCTGGTAAAATACTGAGTGTTGAGGCTTTTTCTCAATCAACCAAAGGCATTAGTACTAGGAATGCCTTTGGTATCCTACAGAAAGAAGGTGAAGAGGTGAATAATTCACATGAATAAAACAAAAACAAACAAGTCAGTAATGAGGAACCCACCAAGGAAACAAACATACAAAAAGTAGCAAATTCAAAGGTGTTGTAAGTTATAAAATAGTCATCTCAGAGACATAAAGAAAATATTGAAAAAACAAGAGGGAATGATGGCACAAGAAGTCAGGTTTAGAAATAGCAGATCCTAAGAGAGGGTAAAATAGTGTAAATAAGTCCTCAACCTAATAAAGACATCAGGGAAAGTTCACAGTTAATAAGCAACACAAATAACCAGGTACAACATGAAGAGAATGAATGCAATAAAAAGGAAGTTAATTTGGAAATAGATGAGTTGAAGGAAGCAGTGATTAATAACCAGATTATTATACATATTGATACAGAAGACCATGCTATTGCAAAGGAACTAGATCAGACCAAGTATCAGCAACCTCTTTAGATGGTGGACTTAACTCAAAGTTCAAGCATGGAAGTTGAGAAGGTTGAACGATTTCCTCCTGAAAATCAAGACCTGTCGTTGATTGAGTCAGGCAAAGAAGGTACAGTAGTTGCTGCAGATGTGAAACTTTAGGTAGAGTACAATAGTAATAAAACTCCCCAATGCAGGTGTTACATAATATTTTTTCTTATCAAATCACAGAAGCAGCAGAGCAGTTAATGAATCAGACTAATGGGAGCATAGTTGAAGACAAAGAAGAGAAAGATAGTCAAGAAAATCTAAACACATTCATGAAGCAAGCAGATTTATCACCACAAGTAATTATAAAAGGAAAAAAGGGAAAGGCCAAGGTTAACGCTAAGCCTACAAGGATAGTCCCTAAGAGGAGTGGTAAATCAAGTTTAAATGAGTCTAACGGCTTTATTCTGGAACATAAGGTTTGTGAAGTCTCAACATACTTTTCACTGAGTTCAGATGCTACATAGACATCATAGTTTCATTTTAATTTGTTTGATGGAACCATTTCAAAATTCAAGACATATACAAAGGTATAGGAGGAGGTTAGGGATGAATTATGGAAACTACAACTTGAATGGAAAGATTTGGGTGATTGTTCAAAATCACATACAAGTGGATGTGTTGGCAGATTCTGAATAGCAGTTAAAACTATAGTTTACACTTTAAAATAGTCATCAGTTTATCACTACTATTGTGTTTGCAAAGCATGATATCACAAAGCGACTAAGTTTATGGGATGATATATACTATCTGAGTTAAAACATGAGACTTCTTTGGCTAGTTGGTGGAGATTTTACTGTATTATGTGTGAAGAAGAGAAAATTAGTGGTTTCTTTTGCATTAAGTCATGTAAGTTATTTGACTATAATTTCAAGAGTAGTCCTTTCACATGGTGGAATAGGAGGGCTGATGATGATTGTATTTTTAAGAGACTAGACAGACTGGTGGTGAATCAATATTTTCTTGGTCTGAGGGGGAATGTAGAGGTGAAGCACTTGGTAAGAACTGGTTCTGATCATGCCCCGTTTGTATTATCTTGTGAGGGGAAGAGCCCCTAATTTTTTAGACCCTTTAGATTTCTAAAATTTTGGTCTGAAAAAGAATATTTCAAAGGTTAGATTGAACTAGGTATCAGATGGTGCTAATGATATTTTCATTTGCTTGAAGCAAAAATTGAAGAAGACCAAGTTAGCTTTGACTGCTTGGAGCAAGGAAAAGTTTGGTGACATCTTTAAGCAATTGAAAATCAGGAAGGATATAGTCAGGGTGAAGAAAAATCTGTTTGAAGAATTTCCCATAGTTACAAATAGAGTTGTCCTGCAAAGGGCTCAAATAGAATTAAAATAGTATATACATTATGAAAAGGATTTTTAGAGATAAAAGGCTGGTGTACAGTGGTTCACAGATGGGGACAGGAATACCAGTATTTTCATAGCCTGGTGAATAGAAAAAGCAAGAGACTTGCAATTATCAAAATTCAGAAAATTGATGGGTCATCGGCTGAAGGTGATGAGCAAATAGCTATAGAGGCCATTTTTTTTTTTACAAGAGCAATTTATTGGTATTTCTAATAGTTGTGAGTTGAATTTGCTTGATATTATTCCTTGTCTTGTTAACTTTAATGATAATAATGTGATGAATGTATTACATCGATGGCAAATAGGAACAACATGCATCAGGAACAACATGCATCAGGAACAAATTCATAAACACATGTCACAAGTTACAAGTTACAAGTTACAATCGACAAGGGAAAAGGTATTAGATACAAGGTATAAGCTATAAGGTGTGTAATTTATAATTTGAGATTAAGATAATTTTCTAAGGAATAGATTCGGATTGTTGGTTACCTTTATTGGAAGTGAATTCCATGAGTATGACACCTACACCCAGTGAGAGTTGGGGTGTTGAAGGTCAACATACTCAAACAAAGAAGACCAAGTCTTAATTTATCCCGTGGAAGATGTTCCAAATCTCCTATTACACAAAGCTCAATGTTTATCTCTACAAGTTTTCATCTTTCATAACTTAATTTCCTAAGTTAGGTGGTGGTATTAGCTTGTTTAGAAGATTAATCCACCAATTTTGGAAAAAAGGAAAGGAAGATGACAAAGTGAAGACGAATACTTAGCTTAGTATCTCAATGAATCATGGAAATGGATTCATCGTTGACGATTTTTGGTGAATGAGTATGGACCTCAAGATTAAGATTCAGTAGCATAAATAGTTGAGGGATTTGGGAAAGTCACCTACTTTCCTAAAGGGTGATTTTAGGGTATTTGTTTTTGCTGTTGTTGAATATGGCTTTAAGTGTATTTTTGTTTGTTTTTGTTTGGGCCAGGCCACTTTTGGGCCTGGTCTTTGTAAATAATTTTCTTCCTTTTATGAGAAGGGCACCTAGCCCAATTTTAGTTCCAAAAAAACTAAAGTTGAGATGAAGAAAGTGGTGTTGGAACTTAATGGGTAAAGTGCTATTATCCGTGATGGGTTCACATGACATTTTTATCAAGCATGCTTAGGATATAGTTGGTGAAGATGTGATTAATGTGGTAAATGCTTTCTTTGTTGGTTCTACTTTACCTAAATCCATTACCTATACTAATTTGGTCTTTCTTCCTAAAAAAATAAAGGGTGGTGTCCTTTTTCTTATTTAATACCTATTAGTTTGAGTAATTTCTTGAATAAGGTAATATCAAGAATTCTCTATGACATGATTGAAGGTTTTCTACCTAAGCTTATTTCGCATAACCAATCTAGATTTGTGAAGGGCAGGAGTATTACTGAGAATGTATTGCTAGCACAAGAGATAATTACTGACATTAGAAAAAGAGGAAAACCTACTAATATTGTTATCAAACTGACATGGAAAAAGCTTATGATAGGGTGGATTAGACCTTTCTTATCAAGGTGCTGGAGAAGATGGGATTCAATCATTTGGTGATGGACAAGGTTTGGAGATTGGTTGCTAATAATTGATATTCTCTACTAATTAATGGGAAAGCCCATGGTTTCTTTCACTCTTCTAGAAGGGTAAAGTAAGGAGACCCACTTTCACCAGCCTTATTTATTTTAGCTGTAGAAGTTCTATCAAGGGCTCTCAATAATTTATTCATGCACAGTGATTTCAGGGGTTATGAATTTCTAAAATGGAGTGAAAACATTAATCATTTGTCTTATGGAGATGATACAATAATATGTGTTGATGTTGATAGGGTTTCTTTATATTTGATTATGAAAACTCTTGAAGATTATGAAATATAGTCTGGTCAGAAGATTAATAAAGAAAAAAAAAGCTTTTTTTATTTATTCTAAAGTTGCCTTTGCTAATATTCATACTGTTGAAGACTGTACATGCTTTGCTAGAGGTAAATTTCCTTTAACTTATCTAGGTTGCCTTATTAGGCATGCTAGAAAGAGGAAAAATCATTTTTAGAGCTTATGAAGAAGGTACAGAACAAATTATAGGCTCAGAAGGGTAAACTCTTATCTTTTGGAGGTAAGGTTATATTGATAAATAGTGTTCTGCAGAGTATCCCAATTTATCAGTTATCAGCTATTATTCCACACAAACGTGTTATTCATGATTTACATAGAATCTTTCCTAGGTTGCAGTGGAATTTCAAAGAAGTTGGAAGGAATAAACATTAGGTGGCCTAGTCAGATGTTTGTTTACCTAAAAATGAAATGGGTTTAGGCTTTAGATCTTTATTTGATGTTGCAAAAGCCTTATATGCTAAACTGTAGTGGATCTTTAGAACCCATAAATTAATATGGATCAATTTTATGTGGAATAAATATTGCAAGAAACAAAGACCTAAGATGGAAGAATGGAGAGGGGGTTCTCAATTATGGAAGCATATGTTTTAGGCCAGGGATGAAATTGATCAACAAATTTGGTGGGAACCCAGGTGTGGAAGCTCTAGCATATGGTTTTACAATTGGTCTTAATTGGAATCTTTGAATTATTATTTACCTAAAAATTATCCTATTAACTTGTCTCTTAAAGATGTTTTACAGTTGAGAATGAATGGAGCATGGAATGATATTCTTTTACAATAGACTTTTCCTAAAGAAGTGTGTAACTACATTATCAGGGAAGTAGTAGTAAGAGATGAGTCAAAAGAGTAGGACAAACCTTGGTGCACTTTGCAAAGCTCTAGAAAATTCTCAGTAAGTAGTGCTTGGGAATTTCTTAGAAGCACTGGTATAGTTAAAGAGGAGTACAACATTATCTGGGAAAAAGGGATTCCATTCAAAGCCCCTTTCCTCCTTTGGAGGTTACGGAAGAAGAGATTACCTATGGGAGAGATCCTAGTTAGAGTTCGTCTGAAGCATGAGGTCAGATGTTGTTGTTGTGACACTTAAGCTCATGAAACTTTTGACCACATGTTTATTAATTATCCAGAAGCTGCTGGATTATAGTCTTGTTTTGCAGCTCCAGTAGGGGTACAGGATCCTTTTTTACAATTAAAGGACATAATTTTCAAGTGGTGGAAGTTTCCTTGTGTTACAAATCTAAAGCCTATGTTCAGAGCTATACCTGCTTTTATATTATGGCAAATCTGGAAGAGAAGGAATATTTTAAAACATGAAGGGAGGATGTCTATTTATAGTATGTGGAGATTAACAGAAATCTATACTATTTGGCAATTACGAGCTATCCATGGTTGAAAAACCTTCCTAGTAGTTGGCCTATGATAGTCAAAAATTTTGAAGCCTACACTCCTTCTATTGAATCAAAATTATAAGGTGGAAGTTCCCTTCTGAGGATTTTTTAATTGTAATTTTGATGGAGCTTCAAAAGGGAATCCAGGTTTTAGTGCATCTGCCTTTTGCATTAGGGATGCCACAGGAGAATTTATTTATGTAGAATCTAGAGGATGTGGGATAGTCACAAGCTTAGAAGTAGACACAATTACTATGAGAAGAGGATTGGAGTACTATATTTCTCAAAATTTAATGCATGTGGTACTAGAGACTGATTGTCTTACTCTAAAAAAAGTGTTGGATGGTATATGGGGAGTGCCCTGGAGTATTGGTATTGAAGTTTAGAGGCTATGAAATTTGAGGGCTAACATAGGTGTGGAGGTTGTACACACATTTAGGGAAGGCAACAAGTTGGCAGACTATTTTTCTAACAAGTTTTTCTATTTTGCAAGTATACATAGCATTACATATAATTCTATCAAATATGTACCAAATGAAAGGTAAGCAATTATAAGCATGGATAAAAAGCAAATACCCAATATCAGAATAGCAAATTATCAAAATGTAAATTTTAGTGTGCAATTATCGGGTATACAGCATGGATCAATAGTTTATAGGACAAGGTTTTATACAATCAAGACATACAAAGCACAGAATGTTCGATGGGAGGATAAATCAGGACATAAAAGTTAACATGGGTACCTGAATAATGTCACGAGTTACATACTCGATTTAATTGGATTTTTCTTTATGTTTATTAATCTTTAGCAGTGGTATCAGCTCCTTGAGAGCTCAATATTCTGAGATAAAGAAATGTTAGAGGTTTTTCGACTAAATTCAAGTTCAAATACCAACAAGAAAAGGGAGAAAGAGGGTGTATCTAATGTTAAAATCCAGATCTGAGGTTGTTGAGTTGAAGGATTCTTCTTTTGGGCTCAATTTCATGGTATTCATGAGATCTATTAATGTCTAAGGTGAAATTGACCAAAACTCAACTTGAATCGATTAGGCTTGGAGTTAGAAGGTATGGTGATACACCAAGTTTTTATTATTGTGCGGGCATGTTACCTATTTTTTGTGGTGGACAGTTTTTCAAGGATAAGATTATTATTAACTACTATAAATATGTTCATTAAGTGTTTTAACTTGTGGTTGTAATAAGGTAAAGAAACTAGAATGAAGCATATATATTAAAAGGTTTGACGAGTATGTCGCTCACCTATTAGCTGATATATTGTTGTTATGGATTGAGTGTGTTAATGGGCTACTTGCAATGATTATACCACTTATGTTTTGTGTCTATTACCTTCTATAAGGAATGGATAAGTGTTGTGTCCAGCACACATGCAAGCGTATGTGTTCTAACAAGTAATATAGGACTTGTAAGCCCAAATATTAATCCCACATGGAAATGACGAATAGATGACTATATTGGATTCATATTTAGATATTCAGAGGGTAAACAAGAAATATAAAGTATTTGAGAGATTAATAAACTATTTAAACTAATTAAGATGTTGAAAACTTAACAACAATTGAAAGTTTGGTTTGTGACTTTAGAGATGAATATTGATCCAGAGTTGCAGTATTGTGACAGTCTAGTTGAGTTATAGGACAACTAGCTTAATTAATTTCCTGAGTTACTAGTTGTCAGTTCCTATTTGAGATGTTGAAAATCTTGCCAAATAAACTCTATGACTACTTGACTATTCCTAACGCCTATATTCCTATGGTTATTGATCGATAGTGAGGTGCATGTGATTTTTCTTCTGTATCAACTGAGCAAGGATAATGGATATATTCCTATCCATGTTAGTGAATCACTTCCCCTTTCATATAGAATTCACAACTAAGCCCTATCTTTTCTTATTGCATAGATAAGTTCCTTATTCCTAGTTCAACTTATGTACCATAGATAGTATTTGATAATTGACTAGATAATCAAATAATTAAGATCAAGAAAAGATAAATAACTCAATGATGAAAATTATTATTAAATAGATTATCATTAAAACTTCAACCTTCAAGTTCAATCACAACCTTAGATACTATGAGTTTATCTACTCATGAATTGATCACAAGATGAAGCTTTCATGAATCAACAAAGGTTTAGTGATTAAAAGAAAAAAAAAACTAAGTGTAAAAGTTTTGTCTCTTCCCACTGAAGTTGTTTGTGTCTTCCCCTTTGAAAAATGACTAAAATGAAGTATTTATAGAGTTTCAAAAGGGTTCGGGTTGGGTCCAGCTTTTTAAAATGATCCAAGAAAAAATTGGCCCAGATTTATACTAATGCAGTGCCCCAGGGGGTGTCCCAGGTGCCCCCTTAGTGCATTTTTCATGTCTTCTTCTCGTTTCACTCCCGTTAATCTCTTGCCTTGGTCTAACACCTTTGGATTTTCCCTAAATCATCTTCCTTGGCTCCGAATCAAACTTCGAAGCCTGTTTATACTCCATTATGCTCCAATTTCATGTAAAATCCATTAATTTACACCCTACACATCAAAACAAGCGACATAAGTATAATTCATATAAAATAAGCTCAAAATAATACTATAAAGAGGTAAAGTGTGAGAAACATGATAGTATAAATGTATGACTTTTAGTCTTACATCAATAGCCCACACTTAAACTCGTGCTCATCCTCGAGTAAGATATACACTTATGACTATAACTTTTTAGTCTCAATTGAACTAGTCTACCCCAAATCAAGAACACCACAAATATGAACATCAATCCTTTCTTCATTCTTTGTGCACTTTCTTTAGATTAAAACTCACAACAACCTTCTCAAGAAAACCCAACCTTAAGAACCAACTCAAGTAAGCATGCACAAAAACTCAGTGTGATTACAATATAGAAGATCAAACATTCAAGCATATTGTGCTAACCATGTGCCCTACAACAGGGAAATGTCTATTACTCATATAGTAACATTCAAAAGCAATTTCAAACATGGGTATGAAAGTTATCGAACTCTCACACTCACAAAGAAATTTACATGTGTCAAAAGTGAACCATAAGCTAGTGTACTTGCTCTACTAATTCAAAAAAGTCTATATTTAGGATCAAGCAGGTCTTAATTTAGCTGTAATGTAGGCTAAGGGATAGGTAGGAACATTTTGGGTAAAATAATGACTAACCTCACTAGGCACTTTTAATGCATCACTTTTTCTATGACTTAGCACTTTTCACCTTCAACTAACTATTTCTCATTCTTCCTTTATTTTCTACCCCTTTCTTCACCAACTTTTATCCCTTATTCATTTAGCAACATACAATTATAATACTAGCAAGGGTTCTCTTTTCATACCCATTTCACACTAATATTACAACTTTTTTTGCTCAAACTACCAATCAACCTTCTTTCATTTTCAAGTTTTTCACAACATCGCCACTTCCCTTTATTTTTTTCTAGCTTCCTTCAAGCGCTCAACACTAGACCAAGTGCCTTTTGGGATCTCTTTGGATCAAACATTCATAGTTTAAGAATAAAGAAGATTAGGCTATATATGTGGCTATCAAAAAATTAGGGTAAAGGCTCAAAAGGACTTGACTATGAGTAACATGCAAAGGTAGCCACAAAAGAGAAAATGAAAAGAATGGCTAATAAAAAAAATGTCTCTATCATTTTCTAAACATGGCTAACTTCATTTTACTTCACAAAACACCCAAGGAAGGTTCTAGAAACCATTTGAGCACACAAAAGTTAACCAAGTTCTCACATCACACACGGGATATGCTCATCACAAACTTACTGTCATGTAGATTTCTAGTCAATGATGCACCAAGCATTCAACAATAAGCACATGTACACGAGTCATGAAAATGAGCGTAGGTGTCTCAAATGAGGCTATCCTCTCTTCTTTGCTCAACGTTTTTTTCAAAACAAACCAAGACTTTGTGTTCATAGAGGTGACATCCCAAATTAAGGATCTAGTATCCATTTTCAAATTTTGAAGGGGTTCTTCTACCTAGTGACTAATTTTCCTCAAGACGGTCGTCATCCATCCATCATAAGGAAAAGTCCCTACCTACGACTAAAATAAAAATAAAGATTTACTTCCTAAAAATAAAAAATACCCCGGTTCCATGGTCACCCTTTTGGAAAAGAACATTCGAGGGGAAAAATCAGAAGGTGGAAAAAAATATCCCATTAAAGACTAAAAACCAAAAAATTAAAGAAACTAAAATCTACTTCTAAAAGGAAATCTTTTCATGTTTTCTTTGTTTTTATTCTTTTTTGATTTTTTTCAAAAATCACCTAAAACATAAGAAAAAAGAAAATGTAAAAACTATGAATTATAAAGCTAACACTATGGCATACAATCCCATGATCAAAAACAAAAACAAAAACATGAAAAGTAATAATAAGAAGACATCCAAGTGTATATCTCATCAAAATATCACAAGTACCACACTCCATACTTAAGATATTGCAATGTCCTCACGCAATAAACTAAATCCCATTCGGGCCGGACTGGCACCCGAAGCCGATATGGCCCGAGAGAACCAATCTTTGCTCATGAACCTTCGTATGCCTATTCTCGTGTGAATCGTATTATTCCTCATGCAACTACGCGGAAAACATGAACATGGAAACATATGTTATATATATTAGGAATCTTGGCCGTTGGGGCAATCATGTCAAAATGAACGTACATATCTTACATTCAACTTCCCACATAAGTCTACAAAGCCTCTACAGATACATAACTATGAAAAACCTAGAGTCGGGACAATATCCCGCTCCATACTCATATACATTAACAAACCCATATGAATAATGACTCGGAAAAGCCCCGGATCAACTGGAGCTCACCAACAATCTGCGGATATCTCGTCGTCTACTGCGGAGATCTACTAACACCAAAGCCTGCAGCATGTAAGGTAAGCCCCCCAAAAGGGGTCAGTACGAACAAAGTACTGAGTATGTAAGGCCATATGAGACTATAATAACACATAAGTACTTCCAAGAAATTAAGCGTAAGAGAATAATCAATGTGAATAGACCTCCAACCTGGATGTGTGGAACCATGTTCATTACTTCTATTATTTCATTACTTGGTCAATCAGTCTTGCCATCCTCTTTTTTATAACAATCTTCATATTTATATATATACATTCACGCAAGGGATATATTCTCATCTCTTTACAACTATCTTCATTACCATTCACTCAACTAGTTAGTGGTTCATAATACCTTATGGATCATCACCTTATAAGTAAATACTACCGGGCCTCCACCTTTGGTGGGCTATAATAGATAAATATATAATACCAGGCCTCCACCTTTGGTGGGATATAATAGATAAATATATAATACCGGGCCTCCACCTTTGGTGAGCTATAATAGATATATATATATATATAACATAGCATAGTATTGAGATTGTTCCATCTTGAACTTACACCCTCTAGATTGTGATCCATACTCAATGTAACATATAATAACCATACGTACATTACTTCTCTACAAATCTTATACCATTTACATAGTTATGAGAGTAACACATTAAAGATTTATATATTACTTCACTCCTTTACTTCATGAGATTAACGTCTTCACTTATGGGGAATAATTATATTAACTTGCACATCACCTCTCTTATTACTCTTATGAGATTGATACCTTAACTTGTGAGAGATTAACACATTGAGGATCATGATAATATTGAAAACACACCTCTATATCTTGCTTCACTTCCTTACTTTCAAGAGAGTGATACGCTCACTTGTGAGGAATAGATATATTAGTTCGCAGTTTACCTCCTTCACTACTCTTATGATATTGGTACAAAGATATTCATAATAATATGGGACTTTGGAACATGACATGATTGGAGAATGCTTTTCAAGAATAACTAGATTCTCTTTACATCTTACCCTCTTTGAGATAGTTCTCTTGGAATCTACAACATCATGACAACTTAGGAACTTCCGTCAATAACTAAGAGATAAGTGGGTCATAATTCATCTAGGAGTAGGACACAAATGAATAACAATATATGTCAACTAGTTGGAATACTATAGGACCCTTTTGGAATATAACATTTTGAAACCTTTGACATATTAGCTAATGAACATGAGTCAACCAAAGGACATGAGTCATGTGAATCACAATTGACCAATGAATAAAGAACATGTGAGTAACACTATTCAATAGTCGGAAATGGAATACCTTAGGATATCTCGGAATAGAATAAGTACAAGGTGAACACTATATGCTGCAGAAAGATACGGAAAGAATAACCTTACATACCTTCACTTCCAAGTATGAGTACACGAGTCGATATATGAACATAACAGTCCAGCTTCTTCCTTACGTCTTACTCTACAATACAAGTTCATACCGGAACTTACACTAGCAACTAGTCACTATACAGGCGTACAAGACGACAATGAACTATGTGACTACCATATAACGTCATGTCATACCTTACAATACAATCCACTACATTTCCATATCCACAACACCATAACATTACATACATTGACCAAAAGATCATACATCGATAGCATTTCACACCACACTTACCCTTTACGCTTTTCTCTTTATCATTCCGTCACAATTACTCCTTTATAACAACATATGAACAACCATCCATACTTAATATAGTTCAACACACCTCCATACGACACTTTCAAGTCATTCAAATGACATCACAAGTTGATAATTACATCTAAAAGGGTATAGGGGCCTTCGAGGGTCGACTAGGTACGAAAACATACAAAACCGGATCTGGGGGTGACCTGCGCTGCCACCTGCGCCCGCAGGTGGCTAAGGTGCGCGCGCAGATACACTTTGGCAGCAGCCAGAGGCATCTGCGTTGGCATCTGCGCCCGCAGGTGCCTCCGTCTGCGGGGGCAGATGCCCGTTTTGGTCCGAAATGGCCTATTTTGGGTATTTTCATGCAATGAATGGTCCATGATCATAACCAAACTTATTTTAACATATTTTTGATCATATTATATGCCAACAATCATCCATGGTCTCACAACACACATAACAACACCCAAAACCACACTTTACGGTCAATACGTCACCAAAACCATAACCAATTTCACAATAGAAATTCCAAACATTATACATCATGATAAAACAAGGTAAGACTATAATCACATCTTCACATGTCAATATTGAATCCATCAAGTTTATCTCCTTCAAGATCACAAGTATATGTTCAAGGTTACAAGGCAAAACCATCCTCAAATTTAACAACATGTACACTTCACACATAGTGAGCTTCTCAATACTCCACCAACACAACCAACATAATATTCACCATCTCACATGCATAAAATATATTTAACCATAATAATATACACTTACCCAAGCTTTCCAAGGAGTAATCTTGTCTCAAATAGAAGATAGCTTAGGGTTTGAGTGTTGAGAGAATGTTATGGAAATGTCTAGAAAATGGCATGTGTAATATGGTGAATAAATCTGATTTTTCACCTTATAAAGCCCCTTTAAAGTCATCTTTATCCAATACCTTTGGTCAATAATTGATTTGTGGACTTAGTCATGCAAGAATAGGTCAATTACCCCTTTTGGGCCATATCTTTTTGTTCCATTTTGGGTCTCATTTGGGGCCCAAATTACAAAATTAACTTAGCCCACAAATTGTAATGCATAATTCCTCTAATCTCTCATGTTTCATTATTTCCATCAATGCTACGGTAGTCAGCTAGACTCAGAAACGTACGGGGTGTTATACTAAAAGTGCTACTTCTTAGACTAAAGTTCGGAGTTCTCATCCTCCTCAAGTAGCACTGGTGGATCCTTATCTCGCGCATCCAATCCAAGAAAAGCTCTTGTGGAAGGTGCAAGTTTCTCCATCATCTCGAGTGTAACTCGATTGGCCTCTTGATTCTCCGTCCTTCTTCTCACCACAGTAGTAAGAAATTGGATAGACTGCTCTATTCGTGTACACCTCTCCACAATAGTGTGCCCAATATTTGCATATTTTTTTATAGCTGTGACATCAAAGAACTTCTCTAGGGTAAATCTCCCTATCGATCATTGGGTTCCTAGGAACCCCAATGGCCCTAATAATGTCAGTCAACAGGCTAGAGTAAAGCAACCTAACCTTTCCTTCAAACCTCAAGTGAACCATCTCACTAAGCATAATCTTTCCATATTCAACTCCCAGTAGCGCAAGAAGGCATGGATAAGACAACCCTTGAATATGGAGACATTAGTATCATTGATGTAGGTGTAATTCGATTATTGATAAAACACAACAACACTTGTGACTCCAATGATAATTTGGACCTATGGTAAGTGTCATGACACCCACGAGATTTATGTTGTCATAATGCATTTGAGCGAGGACCAAAAACCATTTGGCGAAGAAGCTTCTAATCAGGCCAATTAAAATCTTCAAATCCATTTCTCTACCTTGTGCATTCATTAAACTAAGCAACCTCATTAGCATGATATTGTCATGAAGCTTGCGAAACTGGTTTTGAAGGGCCATGTGGTCAATATGGGCTTTGGGAGTTGCCGACATGGAAGATTTGAAAGTAATGAACCACTTTCTACCATACAAATCAATGGAGTTTAAGCCACGAAGCTCCTATGATATTTTGGGTTATGTGTCACTTGCCTTCATTGGCCTCTTCTTCTTGTCCCGACTACTAGTTTTAGTCGTGGTCTTTTTGATTTTTTCTCTCTTTGTCCTTGATAAACGTGTGCCTACAAAAAAAACTAATTATACTAATAATATAAAAACTATGGGTTAAAACTAAAAAAATATAATAAGAATAAAAAATAATACAACCAAACAATTCAAAAAACTAAGATAAGTTAATAAAATTTACTCATGAACCCAAGCAAAATTAAAAATAACCGAAACTTTAATTAATGACATATGTTGAATTTTGATCATGGCATACTTGATTTTATGTGAGAGTTGCTAATTTCAAGCTTAAGTGAGGTTTGGAATTCCACTTATAGCTTTGTCATATCTTTAAAAAATGCTCATTCAAGCATTTTATCAAATACTTGGTGTGCATAGTAACTTAGCTTATTTTCATGAAAGATAGTCATCCAAATTCACCCCTAAATTTTATTAAAAAAGTATTCAATCCATCATGTGCATCATACAACCATCAACAACTAATAATTTTAACATTCCCAATCATCAATTTAGCACAAATCATAAGTTGGGAAATTCAAGTATCCATTGCCATGGGTTCATTAAACTATCAAGAAACAATTAAAATAAAAAACAAAAAAATAATATCTAAAACTCAGTAAAAACTAAATTTAAGATAGAATAAATAAGAAATCATACCTTGAAAGTTGAACTAGAGAATGAACGCTTGAGGTATGGGAAGTTAGAGAGAGTATTTTCTTAGAGAAAGAAAGTTTTAAAGTGAAAAAGTGAAAAAAGGGGGTCGAGTAGGTCCTTAAAAATTTTTATTTTTGCATTTTTTTAAAAAATTGAGAAAAATATTTTTTGGATAAAATTGCACTATGGCGGTTCCCTGAGCGACGCCCCAGTATAATTTTACTGGTTTTCAATTTTTTCTTTTTTTCTTTTCAAACCTTGTTTTAGGTGCCCGTTTCCATTTTCCTTGCTCCACAGCTTGAAAAACCCATAAAACACACTTAAATCATTTGTTAAATTATAATAAAATTAAAGAAAATAAAGACTACTAAAAATACATTGGGTTGCCTCCCAACAATGTCTTATTTTACGTTGCAGCATGATGAATGTCACTTAATTTACATTCACTCCACAGTGGAGGTAAGTGACTTCTCCCCATCGCACTTGGGCTTCCCTTATTTGGCTTCTCATAACAAGCTTCAAAACTTGTTATTCTATATTATTCCTTTTCTCGCCATGTCTTGTAGTGAACCTATGGCTCAGGTGGTTGAAGCTTCATTCCACCACTTACCAATTACCACATCGATTATTGATATGTTGACTTGGTCATGTACTTGATAGAAAGTGTCAAGCATCATCATCACCATAGAGAGTTCAAGGTTGTGGTAGTACATTAATTGATTGAATCTTGCCCAAGCATCCAACATTAATTCATCTTCTTTTTATGTAACGATCCAAAACATCGTTACACTAAAATAGAGAGTAAAACCATAGTTTTACCTTTCCCTAGGTCAATTTTGTGAAATTCAGGGCTAGCCTAGTTTTAGGTAGACTTTGAATATGGAGTGGTCTAGAAAAATCTGATAGTTATTGGCATAGTGATTGGCAGATTTGAGTTGATAGTGTGTTACATGATGAGTTTAGAAAGTCGTAGAAACTTTTGATGTGTAAAATGGGTTAGTGAAACTCCAGCTATAGCGATTACCGTGAAAGGGTCAGTTCGTAATATCGAAATGCGAGAAGTGTGTTGTGAAATGGATAGAGTTGGGAATGGATCCTGAGCTACTATTTTAGCATCACTGCAGCAACATATACATTGTTCTAATGACAGAAGTGTCACCACGGCGATGGGTCTTTTTAGCCTAAGCATAGCCGCAGTGGCAGATTCGTCGTTGCAGTGATAGAAATGTAGTAAGGCCAGTTAAAATAGAAAAGTTGTATTTTTAATTCCCGTTATTCTAGTTTTCATTAAAGGGTGGAGAGAGGGTGACTTTCACCATATTAGGGGGTTTTCAATCTTTGAGGTAAGGTTTCTTTATTATTCAAACTTGCAATTACTCCCTTTGATTCTTAGAATGATAAGGATCATAACCATGGTTGAAAATTGGGATTTAGCCCTAGGTTTATGAAATGGTGGAAATTTGTGGTGAATGACTTAAATTCCATTGTAAATGATCCTATGTTATTAGAAAATACTTCCTAGTATAGAATTCTTCCTTGCAATCATGAATATAGAGAATTCAAGGAGATTAAGGGGTAGAACACCCTAGAATAATAAACTTAGTTAAGCTCATAGGTTGAAATTGATGTATTTGGGTTTGTAATGCCTAGAAGTGGAGAAAGTTATATTGATTTATGCTTATTTGTTATTTATAGACCAAGAACGAACGGAAATCAAAAGGAAAGGAAAGGCCTTGATAAGTAGTGTTTTTGGGTGAGGATACAAGGTAGGCTATGGTTTAAATATAGTTATAAACTTGATTTGACTTTGTGTTTATATTTGAGTTGAATGTTCGTGATTAGCCTTTGGGCATTACGTGTGATTGTTGATTATCATCATGCATTGAGCATTGTGTTAAGGTTATTCAGTGAGATAATATATTTGGATTAGATGTCACGTCGATACTATTATTTGGATCGAGTGTCACACTAATACTGTTATTTGGACCAGGTGTCATGAAGACACTGGTACATAGACTGAGCTCGTCCTCTGCAGGTCTTAGCTAAGGGT
Source organism: Capsicum rhomboideum (assembly GCA_031232105.1). Taxonomy (NCBI): domain Eukaryota; kingdom Viridiplantae; phylum Streptophyta; class Magnoliopsida; order Solanales; family Solanaceae; genus Capsicum; species Capsicum rhomboideum. The sequence goes on along the minus strand of CP124716.1, from coordinate 47,680,118 downwards.
CCCTATTGACCCTAGTATATGTGTACACTTTGCATGAATGTAATCATTATTACATTTGCACGTATGATTGTCTTTTATTATTGTTAACTGAATCTTACTAAGTGTAAATGATGTACCTGTACGACGTGAACACAGATTTATATGAAGAGAATTATTGTCGGTTTTGTGACTTAAAGTGCTTATGAATGTATATTTAATTGTCAATTGATTATAAGTTGTGTCTTGATTGTTTCTTACTTGTATTTAACTTATATATTTATATAGTGTTGGGTTAAGTCGGTCGATGACGCTTACTAGTACTTAGTTTTTGTACTGATACTACCTGTACTGTTATTTTTATTTAGTACAGAGCATGTTCCAGTATTTGAGATGAGACCTCAACTCTAGTTTGTGATTTCAGCTTTGATTCAAGGGTAAGCACCATATTCAGGCAAATGCTGGATCGTCTTTTAGCTCATGTCCTTTGTTCCTAGATAATGACTTTCATTGTAGTTTAGTATTTTGGATTATGCTTTTGGATCTTGTTTTGGATTTTAGAGTTCTTGTACGGTGACTTTCAGGTCCTTGGGGATGTAATAAAAAAAGATATTTCTGCACTTTTATTTTGTTTTTGGTATTAATGGATTATTAGATGACTTACTTTTCTTGGAACATGTTAAGTATAATAAATGATGGTTAACTTAGAAAAAGGGTAAATGTGAGTCCTATATTAGTTGGCTAAGGATTGGGTTGAATAGTTCTCCCACTATAGAGTTAGGGTGGGTGCCACTCATGACCGTTTGGATCGTGACAAAGATGGTATCAGAGCACTGGGTTTAACGATCTCATCGTATAGGAATGGGTCATTAGAGTCTTGAGAAACGGTACGGAGAAGTCTGTACTTTTCTTTTAGAGGCTATAAGACATTAGGAAAAAATTTCACTTCTTTCTTTTCTTTGTGTTGATACTTGATTTCAATTGGTATTTGGGGATCTAAATTGGTAGCTGACCTCCTTCACTCTTATTTTATAGATGGTGAACACTCGTTCAACAAGAGCAGTAGCACTAGAACTTGGGGCTATGTTTCAGGGTAAGGCTCGAGTAAGAGGTAGGGAAAGAAGGATAGGAAGAGAGGCACCAGACACCAGAGGTGAAGCTCGAGTAGCCAAAAGACTGGCTAGGCTGATATCACCATCCCCTCCCCCATAGCAGGATGCTTCATGTATGGTTCAAGAGGAAGATATGGTAATTGAGAAAGAGAGGGTCCCAGTTCCAGAGAATACGGTGTCAGCGCAAGGTGGTGCAGGTCAGGTGCCAATGTATGGGGAATTGATTCAGTAGGCGTTGGGTTTTTTGAGTAGTATAGTTGGCACTGGTACTACCCTGGTAGTTCTCACCTTTTAGTCTCCAGCCTTATAGTATGTCGTTGCTATAGCACCTCGGATGGATGAGGGATTTGAAATGGTAGTTTTTCCCTGACAGGTATTGGGTCCAGTTATGACAGATGATGAGCATGGTTTGTTTTGTAACTTCATGAAAATGTAACCTCCAGTGTTTCAAGGGGCTGAGTCTGAGGATGCATTTGAGTTTCTGATTGATTGTCATGAGCACCTGCACAAGATGGGCATTGTGAAGAGATATGGTGTAAAGTTTGTGACTTTTCAGTTGCAGGGAGAGGCCAAGCAATAGTGGAGGTCCTTTGTTGAGTGCAGAGTTATTTTACCTGCACTTACTTGGTCTCAGTTTTAGAATGTGTTTCTTAAGAAGTATGTTCCTCATACCTATTGGGATATAAAAAGGATGAGTTCCTGAAACTTGAGCAGGGTGATATGTCTATGGCGGACTACGAGGCCAAATTTCATGCTTTGTCCATTATGTGTTGTGGTTGATCACTACAAAAGAAGAAAGAATTAGATATTTCATGAAGGTTTGGAACGCGAGTCTTCAGGTGGCTGCACTGTAAGTGGCTTCATCTAGAAAGACTTTTTAGGAAGTAGTGAAATTTGTGAAAAAAGTGGAAAGAGTAAAGAATCAAGGGGAGGTTAAGGGGAGGTTAAAGTAGAGGAAAAGAAGGCCTAGAAATTGGGTCATTTCAGTGGTTTCTATTCAAGGGGTCATAGTTCATAGAGTTACTCTTCTCAACCATTTCATTCAGCTATGCCTGTGTCTACTGAGGGCCCTCAAGGGTCATATTACATGCGGTGTTAGCTTTCTGCTTCTAAAATCTCTCCAAGAATGGTGTGGTGGCCTGACTACCAATTCTTTAGACGATTTTTCAATCTGATCATCATTCTACCAATTCTTTAGACGGTTTTTCAATCTGATCATCAATCTCTTTCTCTACATTTTTAATTGGTATAGACCTCAACTCTTCATTTTGTCTTCTATTTTTTTGAGGTTCTACTTCTCTCTCTCTTTCGCTTCTCAAGGTAATTGTATTAACTGACACTTTTGGATTCTTTTTTGTATCATTGGGTAATGCCCCTTGAGGTCTCACGTGCATTGCAACATCAAATGCCCCAATTGTTGTTGCAAGTCTGAAATCGCCTTCTTGGTCTCATTGTTGATCACTTGCTAATCTTGACCAGCTTGTTGCTGTCTCTGGACATTCTAGTTACCTCCCCAAGAGAAGTTTGGGTGGTTTCTATAATTTGAAGCATAGCTGTTTTGTTGAAATCTAATACCACAATTTTGTTGACCCACATAAAATATACTGTGGGCGTAGAGGACAACCTGAATATGTGTGATTCTAACCATTCAACTCATATGTAATAGTGGTTTTCTGAACCTGCTGAACTTGTTGTACTTGATTTGAGCGTTGTACGATCAAACACTTCTTCACTACAATAGAAGATCTTGATTCAACAGCATATTTAGAATTGAGAAAATGTTGCAGCAAATACAAGTTTTTTAGGGCCTTTACTACCGATGGAATTAGGAGCCATTGAGAACCGTTCTAACGAGTTAACTGAAAGAAAAAGGGGTTTACAAGGTATATGCTTTTGAAAAATTGGATTACAGACTAAGTTTGGGTTTCATAGTTGTTGAGATTGTAATTAAATCCCATTGAAGTTTGATTTAAAATTGACTCGAGCTTTGCTTTGATTTCTATTCTTTTATTTTAAAAAAAAAATAGTAAATAAGATATTTTGATTAAAATAATTAATTTTAGAAGTTTAATATTAGAAAAGGGTAAAATAGTCAAATTATAAGTAAAAAATTAAACATTGATGATAAATAGGTTAAAAGAGTTGTTACACAAAATAAAAATAAAAAAGATAAATGTGATACTATAAACCACAAAGGAAGTCAGAACGACTCAACATAAGCTCCTGGTGGTAGATTTGGAGATCAAGAGGACGTAGAAGAAGAGAGTCGTGCATAAACGGCCAAGGATCAAAAGGGGTAGTTTGACTATGGTCAGTGCCTAGGAGATGGGGGAGATCAAGAGGACGTAGAAGAAGAGATTCGTGCATAAATGGCCAAGGATCTAAAGGGGTAGTTTGACTATGGTCAGTGCCTAGGAGATGGGGAGAAGTTGTTGGCGATGGGGCGTGGGGAAGAAGAAAGGATGCGAACGGTATATGTGATAAGACTGTGAGTTGCATTAGGGTGGCTAGTAGAGATATGCTTGGAGTCTTGAGAGGTAACTTTGGTGGGCATCGAAGGGATAGGTGGTGAAATGGGGATGTCCAAGGGAAAGTGAAAGCTAAGAAGGTGGCAAACGTAAAGTTGGAGGAGTGTAAGGATAGGGTGGAGAAGGGGACGAATAGGGAAAGGTATAAGATGGAGAGGAATGAGGCTAAGCTAGCAGTTACAACGATAAAAACATCAACTTTTGAATGCTTGTATGTAGAACTGGAGGACAAAGGCATAGAGAAGAGTTCTACAGGCTAGCCAAGATGAGAGAGAGGAAGGCCCGATACCTAGACCAAGTGAAGTGCATTAAGGACGAGAATGGAAAAGTGTTGGTGGAAGAGGCACTTATTAGATGTAGATGACCGTCATACTACAATAAACTCTTGAACGAAGAGGGATTGTGCTAGGAGATTTGGATCACTCTTGGAGGCATTGCGATTTTGGGGATTATAGCTATAGGAGGTTAAGAGTGTTATTCACAGCATGCGCAAGGGTAAAGCGATCGGGCTAGACAAAATTCTATTAGAATTTTGAAAAAGCACAGACATATAAGGTAGGCGATGGTTAACTAGTTGTTTAACATCATTTTAAGAAAATAAAGATGCCTAAGAATGGAAGTGGAGTACGATGATCCTACTGTACAAGAACACAGGTTACATTCAAAATTGTAACAACTATAGCGGTATCAAGCTGCTAAGCGACTCTATCAAGGTTTGGGAAATAGTGGTGGTGGTGAAGGTGATAAGGGGTGTGTCTATTTTCAAGAACCATTTTGGCTTCACGTCGGGGTGTTCAACTACAGAAGTTATTCATCTTGTTAAGAGACTGGTGGAACAGTATAGGGATAGGACGAGGGACTTTCACATAGTGTTCATAGACCTAGAAAAAGCTTATGGCAAAGTTCCAAGGAAAGTTTTATGGAAGTGCTTAGAGGCTAAAAACCTTCCTATTGCATATATTAGGAAAATTAAGGATATGTATGATGAAGCCTAGACCTGGTAAGAACTGTGGGTAGGGAGTCAAAGTACTTTCCAGTTGTGATGTTATTACATCAGGGATCAACTCTTAGCCCATTTTTATTTACCTTAGTGATGGATGAATTGACTCAACGAAGACAAGGTTAGGTGTAATGGTGTATCTTTTTACAGATGACATAGTTTTGATCGACGAAACTCGTGGCAGAGTTAACGCTAAGCTTGAGGTTTAGTGACAAACTATGGAGTTTAAAGGGCTCAGATTGAGCAGGACCAAGACAGAATACGTGGATTGCATGTTCAATGATATAAGCACATAAGGACGATAAAGATGTGAGGCTTAGGTCAATTATCCAAAGAAATAGGGAAATAAATTAGGATGTCACACATTGAATTGGCACATGATGGTTGAAACAGAGGTTCGCATTCAGAATTTTGTGTGATAAGAAGATGCCACCAAAACTTAAAGGCATATTATACAGAGCAGTGGTTAGACAAACTATGTTGTATGGAGTAGAATGTTGGTTAATCAAGAACTCCCACATCCAGAAGTAGAAAGTTACAGAAATGAAGATGCTAAGATGGATGTGTAGTATATTAGGAGAAATTAGATTAGAAATAAAGATATTCGAGATAAAGTAGGAGTAACCTCGATGGGGGACAAGATGTGAGAAGCGCTGAAATGGTTTGAACATGTAAAAAAGAGATGCACGAAAGGCCCCGTGCAAAGGTGTGAGAGGTTGGCCAGGAATTGTTACAAGAAAGATAGAAGTAGGCTGAAGAAGAATTGAGCAAACGTGATTAGACTAGACATGACGCAACTGCAACTTACCAAGGATATTACCTTACATAGAAGGTTATGGAGAACACGAATTAACACATGGTTAATTAGGCAATTGAGAATTGTCACACTTATTCTTTATAGTTCATACTAATAGTCATAGCATTACTTTGAGAACTTCTTGTTATTCCATTTCTGTGATCATTTGATGTTTCTTGCCCTGAGATTATTGTAGTATATTTTTTCATAGTAATTGTTCCTTTTAGTATGCTTCGTCCTACTTTCTTTTGTATTGTCTTAACTTCGTTTTTCCTTACTAAAACTACTTTGTAATGTTTTTACTTGAGCCGAAGGTCTATCAAAAACAACCTAGGGGTACGGTCTGCGTACACACTACCCTCCACAAACCCCACTAGTGGGATTGTACTAGTTATGTTGTTATACAAAGGAAGTGTAATACTAAACCTATAGAATAGTCTCTCAAATGATCCCGAATAAGGGACAAAGCCAACCACAATAAATCATGTCACTGATAACTATTAGTTTAGCTTGCCACTAAGATTATACATGGTTACACTTGAACCATGGCAAAAGAACTCTACTACAAGCACTTCGTGAATGCTTCAAAATAATCTAATGCGACAAAGCTTCCCATTTGTGCAAGTGCCATTTCAATTATATAATTAAAGGGCCTCTTTATTGATAGGTTAGTATAACTCACGTCCTCGGCAATAACCTCGGTAATTTAGTGATCATCATCCAATAATCACAACATCTGCCCCATTATTAACTTAATCCCAGTTTATCACACAAACATTGATATGCTGCACTGCAGGCCTTGAACTTCTCCTCTGCAACAACCTGTCAATCAATCAAAACTTGTGATCTACTATAGCTGGATTACAGAGAATAGAGAAAGATAAGTTTGAATACCATAAAGTAATCAGACTTTCATGATCGACATGAGAAAAGTGAGGCAATAATAAGCTCCGAGCATAAGCTACAAGTACGGAATATTGACTTGGAATAGAATTTTTGGTTTCTTTTACTTTTCTCTTCTGTATGTGTGAATTGATATCTGATACATGAACTAGATAATGTATTCAAATGTCAGTATAATCCAAGGGCAAATATATTAACCAGCACTAGGAGCTCGGCCAATCATTCAGATGAAACAGCTAATCCTAAGACCTAATGAAGCATGATACAGATCAAGAGACCCAAGACATATTCTTCCAAGCCAGCCCCTCAAAATGCTAAAGTAAAATAACAACCATAGGTGTGAGCTCATGCGGCTAACAATAGGATTGAACATATTTCGTGAATGAAGCACGGAGTAGTCTGTGCTGTATGAGCCTTAGGAAAAAGCCGAGTGGAGTAGATGGATGCAGGTGGAAAAGGGAAAACATCAAACCAAAAATGTCACAGTAATGAAATAGATATACCTTAGATGAGCCTTGGTGGCGATCAGGATGCCATTTCAGTGCACATAAACGATATCTGCAAATGTAAAGCATGTGCAATCAGTGATATAGACATTACTTTTGCCAATAAGGATATCAAAACACATCAGAAAGTAAATTTTTTCTAGTTGGCAATTCATTAAACACCCTCGCATTCTTAACAAAGAGTAAATTTTTTTCTAGTTGGCAATTCATTAAACACCCACGCGTTCTTAACATCTTCCAGATTCAAAGGGCCAAATGCATTCAATCCCAGAGTCAAACGCTCTGAACTCAAATATGACTCTGAATTGTCAGAGTCTGTTGACTCATCATAGTCCGAGTATTGATGCCTCCAATTCCACCGATGGCTGTTAAAGTTGCTCGATGAGTTCCTCCATTGTGGTTCTTCATTCATAAATGACCAGTAGTAGTATCTGTTTCCACCAAATGCGGAACGAAAAAAGGTCTCTATCTCAATATCATCATCCTCAAAGAATTGGAACCCTCCTGAAAGTAGAGTTGATGAAAATCAGCTATTGCTCAATACTCAAAAGGCACTAGCTGATAGCTAAATGGCCTGGTTTGTCAAACAACTTGCACAAAGACAGAAAAGTAGGCTCTTCACATGACACTTTCGGCGCAAAAATGGTTGTATTTTACAAGATCGAATTCCAAAGAAGGTGAAGTTCTCCAGCAACTCTATACTGCATTCCATTACAAAAGGTGTTCTTACTCTGTTGATGTCCCTTGTTCCTTGATCTCCCTCCTTTGTGCTCACTGGCCCTGAAATCTCGTCTAAACCATGAACTTTCTCGGCTTGAAGAAGGATCATGTTCATCAGAGTCATGCTGCCAGCTCTGAAATGCTAAAAAACAACGTTATAGTGGAATAGTTTCTTTAAAGTAAGAATTAAATAGGATTGGACTACTCTGTAGACTTCAAAGTCCAGAATTTAAATTAAGTAATTGTGTTTGAGAACATTGATAAGCCGGAAAGTGGCAACATAATTCATAGTAAAAATTCCTAAAAAGTGATAGTCCAGTGATTCAGGCTTCGAAAACTGAATGCAATGTAAGCAGCTACTGCCAAAAATTTCCAAGCTCTTAAACTCAAAGCTCTGTTTCTAGGAAAGAGAATAATGTTGCCAGTAACATGAGAAAGCGTTACTGGAAAAGAGGAACCTCCATTACAAAAAGTACTACATTTATTTTAATGTTAGCAATAACAATGAATGGAAATCATTAAACATAACATTTCAATTCCATATCAAGCAAATTGCAGAATGGATCCTCAAAAGTCGTCTTGCACTTTACATGTTTAAATAAAAGACCTCGGCTTTGCTCGTTAATGATATACCTATTACCCAAGGAACAGCACAACAGTCTTATGATGTGCCGGCTAATTACGGCACATTTTACGCTTTTAACTAAGAAGAATCGTGAGTTTTTGAGCAACCTTTGGCAGTTTTGATGTGTTTTTGTGTTAAATTGCAGGAAATAGGCCTGAGGACAGAAAAGGATGAACACTGTGCTGAAGATGATGTGTGACGGTTTAGCTGACGTCTCGCCAAGGCCTTGGCGAGCCACCACACCAACCGTCAAGAGGAAACAGAACCAATGGTACCACGAAGTTAGGTGACGGCTCAGCTGGCAACCCGTCAAGGCCTTGGAGAGTCGTCACTTGAACCATCAGGTTGAAGCAAACTTGAGGATCCAACAAAGCCAGGTGACGGCTCAACTGGAAAATCGTCAGGGGTCTGGCAAGCCATCACGCCGGTCATCAAGCCAAAGCAGATTCCATGCATTTTTTAAGGCGTGTGACGGTTCAAGTTGACGAACCGTCATGGTTGCGGCAAGTCGTCAGGCGAGCCCGCCAAGAAAGAAGCGGCAGTCCGAGTTTAAATTTTAAATCACATATTTCTGGAGCCTATAAATACCTAGTGTAGGGTTTAGAAGGAAAGATTGAATCTTGAAAGACTGAGCCCCCGGCTGGCAAGATCGGGAGGGTTAGTTAGCAGCTGAACGTTGATTGTCAAGCTCAACAGTGACTCCTGGATGATTGGGGGAAGTCGTTTTTTGACTTTGTACCTTACCACGGAAACTCCGCTATCAATGTCGTCTGGCCCAGTTGCCCCAACTGGACTTAACCATTTGACTTCTCGTCTCATCAATGAGCGTAGATTAATAGCCAAGCCTACCCTTTTTGTGCTTGTCAATCTGTATTCCATTCTTCAGGTATAGTTTGCCTTGAACAATGACTGACTATTTTCCTCCACAGGTACAATGCCTCAAAAGCTACATACAAACAAAGGTGGAGCACGGAAAAGGCAAGCTAGGGATACCACAACCTCGAGACTCAGAGATGAACCGGAAAATAAGGTTGAGGAAGTTGAGGCTCCACTAGACAAAGCGAAAAGAAACGTGCTTTTGCCTCCCAGTTTGACGAGGATAGGTCCTCAAGTGAGGAGTCTAGCAGCAATGACGAAAGCAGTGACAGCTCAAGCTCGGGGCCCAATGAAAAAGGTGATAATGAAGCCACCAACAGTCCAGAAACAGAACCTGAAAAGGAGAGGATGAAGTGATCAGAACCAAGGCCCCGTGGGTTAGAGAAAATATTTGTTGGAAGATCTAGGGGGCAGAAAAACACTACCAAGATGGCCTTCTCCCGACGAAGACAAGGAGTTTAAAGAGACCATTTGCTGAAGAAGTTCAAATCATCACTACTGAATTGCCCGAGTACCCGAACATTGAGCGACGATTCAATGAGTATAACTAGGGTTGGATGAGCACACCTCCCAGAAAGTACTACGCTGCCATGGTTCACGAACTACTTGACCCTCCTTGAGAAGACATGTGAGAAAGGACAGAAAGTTTCTGATACACGATTGTTGGAAAGGCTTCCGATTCGTGGGGTTTCAGTAGACATCTCCGAAGACACCATCAATCGAATTCTATTTGGCCAACTCTATGAACCCCTAGCTATCACTCTTGAGTATGAACGTCGGATTATGTCGGCATCCACCCAACGACCCTGGTTAGCACAGATTTTGACGGAGAGTGGTGAACCCTCCTGCTTAATAAATAAGGAGAGGATGACCAAATCCTCACTAAGTTTTGCAACAAAATTTTGGTGGGCAGTCGTCAAGTTGCGGATAATGCCTACAGGCGGAGATGCTAATCTAGATGAGCTCAGGGCAGTAAAGGTTGCAAGCATGATGGAGGGTTTTAAAATTAATTTCGGCCAGATAATTGTGGATGAATTACATGCAAAGGTGCATAAGACTGCTACAGCATTGCCATTTCCTTGCTTGGTGACTGAGCTATGTAGGCTCGCGAAGGTACCTATTCTGAGTGGTATCGATGATGAGGTGACAGCCACACATACCCCACATACCCAGGAAATCGATAGGACTCGAGATGATTCTAAGTTTGAGTTGACGGTCCGCAAACCTCTTTTATATGGACCTCAATCACAGTCTACTCCAGAGATGTCGGGTACTCCTTCAAGTACACCTCTAGCTATTATGCCTATTGATCCACAGGGTGCGTCTGCTACTTCCGGGGTTGCAGCTGCTACCCCAACCGCTGAGACTACTGACACAGAATCGATGCCACCCTCCTATTCGGAGTTTCAGTTGAACCCGACAATTTTATGAAAATGGTCAAGCGGCAAAAGAGGTTTGAGAGGCAATTGCAGGAATGGGCCAAAGAATTCAAGCCCTTCATGGATAGAACAATAAAAGAAGCATTGAAGCCTTATGAAAATCTGCATGCCCATATGGATGACATGGAATTGCGGGTGAACAATAGATTGAGGGAGTTGTCAGTCCCGGATTTGGCCAAGTTCACGACCGAACTTATGAAGGCCCAAGATGATATTGCCACCATGAAAAAGGGTCACTCTTTTGGGTTCCCTAAGCTGGAAATGGAGTCAGAGGACGATGATACCATACTTGATTTGGGGTAGACCTGTCAGAGATAGCAGGAAGAAACCAGTTGAAGGCGAGGAGAAGAAAAGGTCAAAGAAAAGAAAGCATCGAGATGAGATGCCCGAAGAAAGAAACATGTGGAAGGCACTGAAGGCCTCTAAGAAAGACGAAGAATTAAGGCAAAAGCATGAGCAGGATCAGCTAGCGGGAGTTTCTTCCCGCTCGGCACCTAGAGTTGGGCCCACACCATCAGTGTTACCTACTCCCACTCAAGTGATAGCGAATGTTGTTGATGGTGTGAGTACTCCGGTTGACACTAGGGTCACTGTTTCAGATTCTGAGGGCACAAAGGCCTCCAAAGACTTGTCAGATCCGAAGCCTAAGGGCTTCACAGGTATTCCTTCCTCCGAGTTCTTATTTATCGTCTTGATGCATTGGGGACAATGCCTGTTTCTTTTGATAGGGGTGGGGGTACCTGTGAGTCTGTCACCACCGAGGTTTTTTGTTGTTGTGTTTCTTTTCCCTCGGTGTGCTATCTAGTAGAACCGGCATGTTTAGGTTTATTGCTTTTTGTTTTAATTAAGTTAGACTAGTAGCAATCAACGATTTGAAATTTGTGATCTTTTGTGGATTTTGTGAAAAATGGAGACCCCTCCAAAAATGACTTACTGTTAGCACTGATGGCATGTTTTCATATGATTGACTGTTTGGATCTCTGAATGTCATTAGCATACATGGATGTAATAATACTGCTTAAGCTTAATTGTCGTCGTGATAGTGGGTATTAATAGGTGTTCTATTGTGCCAAGTGTGTGTGAGCCTAGTTTGTATTTTTCTGACATTGTTTATACACCAAGAACTTGCCTGGTCTATGATGTTTAAGTTGTAAGTCATTGATTAGGAAAGGATCACAGGCCCTATTTGAATCAAGTCCACTTAGCCTAAAGAAACTGTCCAAATGATGTTAATAAATCCCTTGATCCCTATTTGAGCTGTTCAGACTTCTTTATTCAACAACTGTTCACCTTTCCTCTTTTATCGTTGAACATCTATTTTGGCCCTGGTCCCTCTTTGGACAATGTGCACCTCAACTCAGGCAACTTGGCTAAGTTGAGGATGGCTAATGTATAAGTGTTTGATAAGTGAAAAAGGGTATGAAAAGAGCGGGTGTGGATAAAAGAAGATCCTATGAGTGTGCGCAAATGAAAAAGAAAGAAAAAGAGTGAACAAGAAAAAGAATGAAAAAGAGAAGAAAAGAAAAAGAAAAAAGCAGAAAAGATCCTAGAGATTTGCCGCACTCGGTGATGGGTATCATTGACAGAATAAGGTGAATAAAGGCAGAATCTTAAGGTAAGTGGAAATAAGTGCTCGTTCATGTCAAGGAGGGCTAAGTCACTAATCCCCAAATACATCCTATCAGCACCCAAGCCCTCATTACAAGCCTAGAAAAGCCCTGTAGTGATCTTGATCAATGTTCTGAAAAACTGAGATAGAATAGTAAAGGCAAGCCTATGGGTTCGTATGTGCATTGTTGGAAACTTCTTTTGCGAGTGTGAGCGATTTTTTTTCCAGTCCCTGATGAAATTTGCATGTGTGTGGGACTTCTTGTAGCGAGGGCACCATAAAGACACCATTGACCACTTACTGTTAGGATGGCAATTATTGTGTATGCAAATTGTTCATTGATATTGTAATGACATGCTTAGATCCGAAATTGTTGAAATGCTGAATGACTGCTATGTGCTTAATCGAAAAAAATGATGTAAAAAGGGTGAATTTTGAAAAGAGCTGAAAATTGTAAACTGATTGGTGGAACAATTTAGCTTAGTTGTCGTTTAACTGATTGCTACAGTTTAGCTTAGTTGTCGTTTGTTTAAAGTGTTTGTTTAGTTTGGTTTTGTGTTGTTGCTTGAGGACAAGCGAACATTCTAAGTTGAGGGTGTTGATGTGCCGGCTAATTACGGCACATTTTACGCTTTTAACTAAGAATCGTGAGTTTTTGAGCAACCTTTGGTAGTTTTGATGTGTTTTTGTGTTAAATTGCAGGAAATAGGCCCGAGGACAAAAAAGGATGAACACTGTGCTGAAGATGATGTGTGACGGTTTAGCTGTCGGCTCGTCAAGGCCTTGGTGAGCTGCCACACCAATCGTCAAGAGGAAACAGAACCAATGGTCCCATGAAGTTAGGTGACGGCTTAGCTGGCGACTCGTCAAGGCCTTGGAGAGTCGTCAGTTGAACCGTCAGGTTGAAGCAGAATGGAGGATCCAACAAAGCCAAGTGACGGCTCAACTGGAGAATCGTTAGGGGTCTGGCGAGCCATCAGGCCGATCGTCAAGCCAAAGCAGATTCCATGCATTTTTTAAGGCGTGTGACGATTTAAGTTGACGAACCATCACGGTTGCGGCGAGTCGTCAGGCGAGCCGCCAAGACAGGCGGCGGTCCGAGTTGAAATTTTAAATCCCATATTTTTGGAGCCTATAAATACCTAGTCTAGGATTTAGAATAGGCATCAGGCGGCGGTCCGGGTTTAAATTTTAAATCCCATATTTTTGGAGCCTATAAATACCTAGTCTAGGGTTTAGAATAGGCATCTTTTGATACTTTGGATATTTTTACGACTCTCATCTCTGGAGAAACACGATTTGGAGAATTTCTAACGCTACTTTGGTATTTTGTGAAGAATCAAAGGCTTGATTTCACTCTTTGTAAGACTAATTCTTCTATTTATGAAATATATTGTTGTTCTCTTCTCAATTACTATGAGTGGTTAAAACCCCTATAATTAGGGTTATAGAATCCTTGGCGGATTATCAATTCTAGGGTTCATGTCGTCGTGAGTTCAAGTAACATTAGTGAATGTATTGTTAATTCCTTCGTATTTACAAATTTCTAATGGTTGCAAACATTAGAACAAGCCCTAGGTTTGGCTTGCTTGAACAAAGAGGTTAAAAACGAAAAAAAAGGATTTAACAACGAGAATTCGGAGCTTCTAACTTTCGTCTAATGATTAATGCTTTTAACGAGATTAATAACTTGAGGCTAAAATCGAGTAATTATTTCCATCACTTTAAGTTCGAACGAATTAAAGGGATAATCATCTAATTAGGTTGGGAAACGTTTAGGTGAACATTTGAACTCGTTGCTTTACATTTACGAGTGTTAACATAAATTCATCATCGACTTGACTCGGAAGGTGAACACAATCCTTATTTGTTCTCTCTATTGATAAAGTGACAATCAATCTCAATGTGCTTAGTCCTCTCATGAAACACTGGATTTGATGTTATATGAAGGGCCGCTTGATTATCACACACAAGTTCCATCCGACCAATTTCTCCAAATTTTCGTTCTCTCAACAATTGTTTGATCCAAACTAGCTCACAAGTTGCTACTGCCATTACTCAATATTCTGCTTCTGCAATAGATTGAGCAACCACACTCTGTTTCTTACTCTTCCAGGACACCAAATTACCTCCTACTAAAACACAACATCCGGATGTAGAACGTCTATCACAAGGTGATACTGCCCAATCAGCATCTGTGTATCCAACGATCTACTCATGATCTCAATCCTCGAAGAATAGTCCTTTACCTGGAGCTGACTTATATCGCAGAATGCAAACAACTGCATCCCAATGACCACACATGGAGAATCCATAAACTAACTTACACACTCACAGGATAGGAAATGTCAGGTCTGGTCACAGTGAGATAATTCAACTTACCTACCAGACGTTTATATCTTCCAGGATCATTGAGTGGCCCCCCTTGTCCTGGCAGGAGTTTGGTATTTGAATTCATAGGAGTGTCAATGGGTCTACGTCCCATCATTTCTGTCTCCTAAAGAATGTCTAAGGCATACTTGCGTTGAGAAATAACAATAACTGATCTGGACAGAGCAACCTCAATACCTAGAAAATACTTGAGTCTGTCGAGGTCTTTAGTCTGAAAATGCTGAAAGAGATGTTGCTTCAAATTAGTGATACCATCTTGAATATTGCCGGTAATAACGATATCATCAACGTAAACCACCAAATAAATACATAGAGTTGGAGCAGAATGTCGATAAAACACAGAGTGATCTGCTTCACTACGAATCATGCCAAACTCCTGAACTACTGTATTGAACTTTCCAAACCACGCTCGAGCAGACTGTTTTAGACCATAAAGTGATCGGCGCAATCGACACACCAAACCAGACTCCCCCTAAGCAACAAAACTAGGTGGTTGCTCCATATAAACTTCCTCCTGAAGGTCACCATAGAGAAAAGTATTCTTAATATCAAACTGATAAAGAGGCCACTGTCGAACAGTAGCCATGGATTGAAAAAAAAGAACAGATGCTATATTAGCCACCGGAGAGAAAGTGTCACTGTAATAAAGCCCAAATATCTGAGTATATCCTTTGGCAACAAGGCGAGCCTTAAGCCGATCAATTTGGCCGTCCGGACCAACTTTCACTGCATAAACCCAACGACAACCAACAGTCGATTCACCTGAAGGGAGAGGAACAAGCTCCCAAATACCACTTGCATGTAAAGCAGACATCCCGTCAATCATAGCTTGTTGCCATCCTGGATGAGAAAGTGCTTCTTTTGTGGATTTAGGGATGGAGACAGAGGACAGATGATACAAAGGCATAATGGGGTGATGATAGACGATGATAACTTTAAAGGGTATAATGAGGGTTAGTATTACGAGTGAACCGTATACCTTTTCGAAGTGCAATCAGTTGATTAGGAGGAGAGAAGTCTGTAGTAGGTGAAGGGTCAGGTGTAGAACAGGGTTATCTGAGCATGTTGTTGTACGTAGACGACGATGATAAGTCAGGATTGGTGGTACTATGGATAGAATTGTAGAAGGTATTATAGATTTCTCAAAAGTCGGTGCAGGTAAGACTGGTGGCACTATAGAGATGTAGAAGTAACGGTAGGATCCTCAAAAGTCAATACAGGTAAGACCTCAGATATGTTAGGATGATCAGGATCAGAAGAAGATATTAAGGCCGAGACTCAAAGAATGTGACATCAGCTAACATAAGGTATCGACGAAGATCAAGTGAACGGTACCTTTTTTATACTCGAGAATAACCAAGAAAGACACATTTGAGAGCACAAGGGGTTAATTTATCTTTCCCTATAGTGAAGTTATGAACAAAACATGTACTCCCAAAGACACGAGGGGGAAGAGAGTATAGAGGTGAATGAGGAAACAATACTAAATAAGAAATTTGATTTTGAATGGAAGATGAGAGCATTCGATTAATTAAATAGCAAGATGAGATAACTGCATAGCCCCAAAAACGTAGCGAAACATGGGATTGAATGATAAGAGTGCGAACAGTCTTGATGAGGTGCCTATTCTTTCTCTATGCTACTCCATTCTGTTGAGGGGTGTACGGACAAAAAGTCTGAGGAATAATTCCTTGATGAGTCATAAATTGTTGAAATTTAGGGGACATATATTCCAAGGTATTATCACTACGAATGGTACGAATAGAGACACCGAATTGATTTTGTATTTCAGCACAATAGCTCTTGAATACAGGAAACAATTCAGAGGGATCTTTCATTAAGAAAATCCAAGTACATCTTGAATAATCATCAATGAAGCTAACAAAATAACGAAACCCTAACTCTGAACTGACCCTACTAGGACCCCAAATACTAGAGTGAACTAAGGAAAAGATAGACTTTGCAAGACTCTCAGCACTACATTGAAAGGTAGTTCAAATGTGTTTCCCAAGTTGACACGACTCACAATCTAATGTGGATAGACTAGACAAACTAGGCACCATCTTTTGTAGCTTGAACAAACTAGGATGTCCCAAACATTTTTGAATTACATCCAGAGGATCTATAACTGGACATGCTATGGAGGACCTAGGAGAGGTAAGGTAGTAGAAGCCTTGTGATTCATTTTTTTTATCAGGTAAACGTATTTTCATTCATAAACATGGCCAAAAAGTTGGTCGTATACAAAGGGTATACCAAAAAGTAAAGAATCTACAATAATAAATGATTCTCTACAAACTCCACTCAATCTCCTATACAAATTGGAATTCTATGGGTGCAGAAAATAAAGGACCGGAGGCTACTCCTCAAATGAGAAAAACTCGATTCTACCCCCTCAAAAGCTCTTCTATTTCTTTCTCTACACAACACCCACATCAACGCGAGTGGAACCACATTCCAAGCCTTGCATCTTCTCTTCCTCCTTCCGTCTCCAACTAACCATCAATTCTTTCACAGTTCTTGGCATTGCCCATGAAGTATCAAACCACCTAAACATACCCCACCATAACCTCGTGGTAAAATCACAATGAAGACGAAGATAATCCACGTCCTCACCCGTTTTCTTACACATATAACACCAACTGATGCACCCAACCTAACGTTTTCTAAGAATTTCCGCCGTCAAGATCACCCCATGAGTGGCTAGCCAGATGAAGAAACACACCTTCCCCGGTACCTTAGGTATCCAAACATTGTTACAAGGAAAAGCATCCACCTCTCTAACCAGAAGTTTCCCGTAAAAAGACTTGACTGAGAACATACCATTATTCCCCACCTCCCACCACAACACATCAGAATTATCTACAATTGCGATTGTTTATGGAGAAAGTCCAATAATCTTTGAAACTCATTCACCTCCTAGCAGTGTTATCAAAAGCGAAAAGCGCAAAAAAGCTCTAAGGTCTGTTGGGGCTTAAAGCGCAAAGCGCAAATAAAAGCGTGGGCTTCAATGAAAAAGGCGCAAAGGGAGAAAAAATATAAATATTTATATTTAGTCCAAGACTAATAATTATATGCATGAATGACAAATATATCAACAAAGAGATTGAAAAACAATTATGATAAAGTGAAATATCAATTGTTTAGTGTTGCCTTTTCAGAAGAGGCTCATTGGCAAGGAAAAATATGTCTTAAAAACTTGATGACGACAGTGAAGCGCACATAAAGCGAGGCGAAGCGCTCAACACGTTTTGAGCCTCGCTTCAGGGCTTAAGCGCGCTTAAAGCGCGCCTTTGATATCACTGCCTCCTAGTCGTGGAAATCCCTCCTAAATCTCAAGTCCCAAAAGGTCTCTCCACCTTGTATCCCCCTGCCTTGTGATTCATATCCTACACCAATTGTTTGTCCTATACTACGGTCATGCATGACAAAGGAGTCCTCAAGATATAGTATGCCACAATTTAGGGCACGAGTTAAACGACTGACTGATGCAAGATTAAAAAGACAGCCAGGGACATAAAGAACATAATTTAAAGTGACAGAGGATAGGGGATTACCTTGTCCAACTCCTTTTGCTTTGGTTTGGTTACCATTGGCTAAAGTGACAGCCGGAAGAGACTGTGAATTAACCATATTTGACAGAAGTGATTTATCACCAGAAATATGATCAGAAGCATCAGAGTACACAACCCATAATCCAAAGGTAGGAGAAATAAACTCATTGATTACCTGTGGTGTTAGACCGAGCAAAATGAGCATATTTAGGCAATCGACCATGCAACGAATAACATATTTCACGAGTGTGTCCAAGCCTATTACAATAACTACACTTAGGCTGAAAGGAACATACGTCACGAGTGTGTCCAAGCCTATTACAATAACTATACCTAGGTCGAGATCTTTCAAAACGACCTCCCAATCGTCGATTCTTCATGGACTGTGACATTTGATTATCTGATCTCCTCATTAGGGGTTTAGACTTAATCATAGGATAAATCGAAATCAGTGATGAACGTTTGCAGAAATTGTACTGAACCGCCGAAAACTTAGGTTTAACTACTAAAAAATGATCAAAATCTGATTAAAAAATGATATGGGTAGGGTTGTAATGACGGCACAACCCTACTGGAAAAAGAAATTGCTGGAAAAGTGGTTGGATTTGCACCCAAGGGTGTGGCCTAGTGGTTTAATGATGTTGAGTTGAGCACGATGAGATATCAGGTTCAATTCTCAACAAAGACAAACACTAGGTGATTTCTTCCCATCTGTTCTAGCCTTGGTGGATAGAGTTACCTGGTACCTGTTGCTGGTGGGAGATGGCAGGTATCCCGTGGAATTAGACGAGGTGCACGCAAGCTGGCCCAGAAACTACGGTTATCAAAAAAAAAAAAAAGTGGTCGGATTTCTCACAGCACTGACGAAAATAGACGATGACAAAAATCAGCACTGACAGTCGCCGAAAATTGACGCGCGGTGACCTGTCTGACTGAGTCTCACCAACGCTCTGATACCATGTGAAAAAATCTAAGAGAAGAATATTATTGAATTGTTGTGTCTATCGGTATTACACTGAGATCCTATTTATAGACACTACATTAATCCTTTTCCAAGTAGGATTCTATTTACTATTCATGTTTCTACTCTAATTCTAATAGTCATAAAACACGAAAATTTATTACATTGCTTCAAATCACAAAATATCTTTAATATATCGTCGATGGAGTTACAGTTTATCCCTTTTTCAATTTAACTTTCAAATCAAGGAATATACTAGCAAATGTTTATCCTACTTTAATGTCACTTTCGTGGGTGTGACTTTGGTGGAAGACAAGATGCAGGAAGCGAGGTTAAGATGGTTCAAACGTGTATTGAGGAGTTGCACGGAGGCCTTAGTGCGGAGGTATGAGAGGGTGGCTATGGATAGATTTAGGAGAGATAGAGATACACCGAAGAAATATTGGAGGGAGGTGATTAGACATGACATGGAGCAATTACAGCTTATCGAGGGCATGACACTAGATAGGAAGGTGTGGAGGATGCAAATCAGGGTAGAAGGCTAGTAGGAAGGAGTGTGTCCATGATAGTAGGTAGGAGTGCTTTATTTTGTTGTTCGTACTAGTAGTCGTATTGCTATACTTGTAGTTTCTTGTTCTTGGCGTTTTGGTGATGTTTGTTGTTCCCGGTAGATCGATTGTAGAATTATTTTGTTGTTTTGTTACTACTTATTATTTCTTGTCCTTATAATGCGTCTTTTTCTAGACTGTTTTTGTCTCAAGCCGAGGGTCTATCAGAAACAGTCTCTCTACCTCACCTCTGAGGTAGTGGTATGTACTTTGTACACTCTATCTTCTCAGACCCCACTTTGTGGAAATACACTGGGTAGGTTGTTATTGTTGTTGTAATGCCACCTTGTGGAATTATACTGGGTATGTTGTTGTTGTTGAATTCTGAAAAGATTAAGAAATAAAAATATTTTTATTTTATTAGAAGAAAAAAAAGAAATTTATCATTATCTAAATGAAAATTAATGATGAGATGACTATAATCTTATATGTTTGACCTATATTGTCATTGTAAAAAGAAAACGGGGTTATTCGCATTTTTTTTAGTTAAAGGGATTTTATAAGAAAAGAAATAAGAAAAAGGTTCTTTAAAAATAATATTTTATCAGAAAAAATGTGTTTAAAAATAAAAGAAATAATATGTTTATTAGGAAAAGGGAATTTTAGAACCAAAAGTAATAATAGGGGCTTTTTTGGACCATATTATTAATGGTAGAGGCATTTTTGGACCAAACTATTAACAGTAGGAGAATTTTTAGACTAGACTATTAACGAAGAGCATTTTTGTTCAATTTCACATAGTTATAAGGGCATTTTTTGACCCTTCTCCAATTTTTTTAATTAGAAATAGTAGTTATTCAATGAAGTTGCCGATTCGTTCAACTAGCTAAATACACATCTGCTATTGGGGTGTGTACTAAGCCGAGTAAAAGTATTCCGCGATAACTTGATGTATCCGCCAACCAAGCCAACAAATTCCCACACAAACTGGACTAATCATAGTATATTCTACTCCCTCCGTCCATCTTTACTTGTCCACTTTCCTATTGGCACAAGGATTAAGAAGCAGTAAATGATAGGGGTAATTTTATCATATTACCCTTTGAATATAATAAATTTAATACTTTGGAAAATGCATTAGATAATGAATCGTATTTAATGTTAAGGGTAAAACGGGTAGAAATAGGTAAATTATCGATTGGTTTTATAAATTGGACAAGTATTGTTGGACATTCCAAAATAAAAAAGTGGACAAGTAAAGATGGACGAAGGGAGTAATCTTTGCAGATATTTTCAGATTCCTTAGATTTGCTACAGACTCTTTTCTAGAAATAAGAACATGAATTCTTAGGACATTTGGTACTACATAACTCTTTGCGCTAGGACTAAGCTTTCTCATATGCTATTGTTAATTTATAAAGTTACCTTGAAGATCCCCATTTTTGGGACCTTGGATCTTGAATGAGAAACCTTAGTA
This sequence comes from Capsicum rhomboideum, assembly GCA_031232105.1. Taxonomy (NCBI): domain Eukaryota; kingdom Viridiplantae; phylum Streptophyta; class Magnoliopsida; order Solanales; family Solanaceae; genus Capsicum; species Capsicum rhomboideum. The sequence continues at coordinate 47,659,097 of CP124716.1, read as the reverse complement.
GCTCAATAAGTACATGGATTTACTAGTAGCCACAGAGATGTTTATCAAGCATTTCTTACTGACCATGTGAAAAGTAACGCACGAGTAAACATGATCTGACCTATGCTAAGCACCATTCCCATCAGTTCAACCCAAGCCATAGTCAAACTTATAACAGCTTCCTTGCAAAGAACCACCTTAAAATGCGGAGCTCAGTAACTGTGCCCTACCCAATGTTATCAAAAGCAAAAAGTGCAAAAAAGCTCTAAGGTTCGTTGGGGCTCTAAGCGCAAACCGCAAATAAAGCATGGGCTTTAACGAAAAAAAGCGCAAATGGTGAAAAAATGCAAATACATATGTCTAGTCCAAGACTAATGTTATAAGCATGCGCTTTAACAAAAAAAGGAGTAAATGGTTAAAAAATACAAATATATATGTCTAGTCCAAGACTAATGATTATAAGCATAAATTACAAAGTATATGAACAATGAAATTGTGAAAATAAAAATTACGATAAAGTGCTATCTCAATTGTTTAGTGTCTCCTTTACAAAGGAGGCTCATTGACAAAGGAAAGTATGTCTTAGAACCTTGATGATGACACTAAACCGCACATTAAGCGAGGCAAAGCGCTCAACACGTTTTGAACCTCGCTTCAGGGCTTAAGCGCGCTTAAAGCACGCCTTTGACAACACTGCCCTACCCGGCTTGGGCTTTCCTTTTTCCCCTCCAAATGGAGCTTCCATGACCATGTTACAACCATCAGACACCACAAAGTGCACGCAAGACTATATTTTAGCATATAAAAAGTTCCAATGACCATTCTATAAATTAGAAAAAATTGGAAAAAAAAAAAAAAGCTTATATACCAATAGCATTTCAAAGGAACGTGAATTCAGCTATAAATAATCTATTTTGGCTCATGAATGACCTGAAAAAACTGTTCAGAAAATCCATTGACACTCTCAAACAGTGCCTGCCCTGAGTTAAGCTTCCTATATCTTCTTGAGTAGAAGTTTGATTTCTGCAACAATAGTTGGCAATCAATATAACAATTTGCCTAAAACATCATAAATGAAGCATATCACTGTAACTAAAGAGTAGGATTTTATATGCTTATCAGAACAATTACTTTGTACTTGTTTTAAAAGACAATTTATTTATTTTTGAAACAGAAATTCGAAGAAACCTGTTTTAGAAGACAAATTATTGAGGGGGCTGTTTGGATTGGCTTTTTTTAAGTAGCTTATAATCTAAAAGCTAAAAGCCATAAGATGGGAATACCCAACTTTTGGCTTTTAGCTTATTTTTATACTTTTTCAGCCTAAAAAATAGTACTTAAAAGAACTTTTTGTCTTTCCCAAACACCTCCAAAAATAAAAAAAGAGCTTAAAAGTAAAATAAGCCAATCCAAACACCCTCTGAGTATTGGGATGAAACTAATCCATATGGAACGAAATGGATATTGAAAAATCGTGCAACACACCTAGTTAGGGGACAAGGACTAGTTTTATTTTATCAGAACCATTAAATTTTGGTAACACTCCCATTTAGTAACATATGAATGTAACCACACTGCACTTACGGGAAGATTTGGTCTGACCTCATAAAATCTATAGACCAAGACTAGGGGTGTTCACGGTTTGGTTAAAAACTGATCCAAATTAAAAATCAAACCAAACTGATTTTTATTTGGTTTTGGCTATATTTTTTTTTGATAACCATGGTGTCTGGGCGAGCTTGTGCGCCCCTCGACTAATTTCACGGGATACCTGCCACCTCCCACCAGCAACATATACCAGGTAACTCTATCCACCAAAGCTAGAACAGATAGAAAGAAATCACCTAGCATTTGTCTCTGTTGGGAATTGAACCTGAGACTTCATGGTGCTCAACCCAACTTCATTGAACCACTAGGCCACACCCTTGGGTGCATTTGGTTTTGGCTTTGTTACGATTTAAGTTTGAAAAACCCGATAATATTTGATTTCGTTTTACTAAAAACAGAGTTCTAAGCCGGGGGTCTATCGGAAACAGCCTCTCTACTTCATCTGAGGTAGTGGTATGGACTGTCTATACTTTACCCTCCCCAGACCCCACCTGGTGGGAATACGCTGGGTATGTTGTTGTTGTTGTTGTTGTTGTTTACTAAAAACAAACCAAAGAAAAAATCAAACCAACCGATAAATTATATACAATAATTTTAAATATTGTATACTTTTTCATGAAATTTTTATTTATGTCAACTAATGAACTTTACACCTAAAGCTCATTTCTTAAAAGAAATTCATGAATCCAAACTCATTTGGAATTCATTGATATTATGAGATAATACACGTGTAGAAAAGTAGGAAAGCAAGTTCTATTATTGGTCTGTTCAACCTATGTATGTCTCGTTCGGTATCAATATATTCTCTTCATTTAATGATCTCAATTTTGTACTACTAAGTAGATGTTAATTTTTTTTTATATACATTTGGAAAATATAGTTCTGAGTTTAATCCTCCATAATAGTAACAATATCAATATATGTACCAGTGCGGTACCCACTAAACCATAATAATAGCAATGAATGTTTCCAATATCACTATCTCTCAAGATATAACGGATACGCATGCATCCTTGACATATTTGATGCTATAACATATAGTCCACTGATGATATGTAACTACTACCGTTACTTTTAGATTAAATCAATCAAAGCAGCTCAAGGATCATTTGCCCCAAAATTGGGCATAATCCAAGCTTAAAACCGTCCTATAACAGTCCCAACAGTTTGAAGAAACAAGAATAAAAAATGGAGAATTTATTAAAAGAAACAACTATGAGATTTACCTATATATTTTTTTGTATTTCTTATCAACTTTAATTCACTTGATTAAAGCTTATAGATTCTTAAGACAATTACTCCATAATCCAAGAAAATTAGAGCTACCACAATAAAAGGATTATAACGGATTTAAGTTGGAAAGGGATGGAAAATTCTTTTCTAATTGTAGGAATAAAATAAAATAAAGAAAATACCATTATTTCTCTTCGAACCGAACCAAACCGATGAATATGAATTATATTTGATTTGGTTTTAGTAATTAATTAATGACTAAATTGGTTTGATTTTGGTTTTAATCAAAAAAACCGACCCAAACCAAACAATGAACATCCTTAACTAACAAAAGCAAAACATCACTCAACACCAAAAAAAAACTTTCTAGCTTCTATACACCAAGAGAAACGGCATCATATAGTTTGAAACTCTGTGATCCCAACAGAATGAGCTATGTTGCACAGTTTAATCACAAGATAAGCACAATTTTTTGCCAGTTAGGAACATGAACAGATTTGTCGCCTGACATCCATAAACAAACTAATGTTTTCAATCTATAAGTTTCAATCAACTCAAAGCCTATATTCCCATTAAAGTTTCAATCAACTCAAAGCCTATATTCCCATTAAGACAACAGCCTAAAGATTTATTAGACTGAGGTAAACCCCACCCTGAAAACTAAGTTTCCTAAAGCCAGAAGTCTCCACAAGCAGAGGGGCAAAGCATTTTTGCCATTCTCTTTGGTCTAGTATAAAATAAAGCTTTATGTCATGTAGCTGATTTGTAGGTTCGGTGTACTCCGATGATTGCGAAAGCTACTCGGTAGCAACAAATCATGTAGACAGAACACCATTCAGAAGAATTTTATTATGCACTTTGACATTGGTATATGATGATAAAAATGTGTACGCATGGATTGGTTAAACATAGTATTTACATGATAAACTCCGATAAGAGTTTCACGTCATTCACTCCGTCCATCAAACAAGACTTTTTGCCCCTCAACTTGATCATTAAATATTTGATAAATGTATTTCACATTTGGGATTAACATAACCAATTACAATAGAAGACGGGGTAATTCACAATGACTTTTAAGTACAATGACCAAATATGTTGTATAGGACAAAGTGTTGACGGGTCAAAAACTCGTACATCTAGAAGATAAAAGCAGCGGAAATAGGGATGTTGAGATGAATGTGTGGGCATACTAGGAGAGATAGGATTAGGAATAAAAAAACCCAGATAAGGTGTGAGTAGCCTCTATAGTGGACAAGATGAGGGAAGCGAGGCTGAGATGGTTCAGGCATGGGAAGAGAAGATGCACAGATATTCTGGTGAGGAGGTGTGAGAGGTTAACTATGGTGGGTATGAGGAGAGGAAGAGGTAGGCCGAAAAAGTATTGGGAGAGGTGATTAGACAGCATATGACACACTTGCAAGTAGGGGCGTTCATGGTTTGGATAAAAACCAAACCGAACCGCAAACCAAACCAAACTGACTAAAATAACCGATATTTGGTTTGGTTTTAAATTTTAAAAACCGACAATATTTGGTTTGGTTATGGTTCTACTAAGAAAAAACCAAAAAAATAACCAAACCGAACGGATAAATTATATATATAAATTTTATAATTATTTGAATATATAATATTAGTTTTTCATATATAATAACAAATATTTTATACCTTTTGATCATTAGTTTGGTTTTAGTTTACTTATTTAACATGCACTACAACACTTTTAAATTTCATTTCTTAAAAGATATGTCCAAACTCAATACTCTAAGTCTAATTGTCTAATTGTATATATGTGTTGGGGTGTATTGTCAGTTTTTAGTTTTCTTTGCTAAGACATCCATCAACTCTTCAATGGCTTGCCCCTTTGATTTTTTAAGGGTTGACCATTCTATTTAAAGATGTATATTGCTTCTATGGATGTAGATATGTGAATTGAAAGAACCTCTACAATTACGCAACTTAAACATGCTAAAACGTTAAAATAGTGTTGAAAAATAATAGAAGATTCATATACATTCATCTTGTGATAGTAGAGAGAAATATATTGATTCCTAACGTTCATTTGAAATAGTTGTCTCATGTCCTATTGTTTTACTATTATCATTTATCCTTAGCTAATCATAAACCGAAAAATCAAACTAAACCAAACCAAAATCGACAAGAACCAAAACCGATAGTTTTTATTTTATTTAGTTTGGTTTGGTTTTAAAATTTTAAAAACCGACTTAATTGGTTTGGTTATAGTTTTAATTAAAAATCGATCCAAACCAAACCATGAAGACCCCTACTTGCGGCTTATCGAGGATATAAACCTAGATAGAAAGATATGGAGGTCGACAATTAGGGTTGAAACTTAGTAGGTAGTCGAGCGTTGTCTAGTTTCCTTATCAGTGTTATTATTATTACTCTCCTAGTAACTTATCCTTTAATTTGGTATTACTTGTTGTTTCCTTTGCTTCGGTTATCATATTATTTCTTGTTGCTACTGTTTGTTCTGCATTGTTTTTAGTATGTCTTTTTCACTACTGTATTTGTTTTACATACTTGATTTTTTATACGTGTTACTTGACTTGAAGGTATATCAGAAACGGCCTCTCTACCTTCACAAGATATAGGTAAGGCTGCGTATACACCACCCTCCCCAGATCGCATTTTTGGGATTACACTAGATATGTTGTTGTTGTACAATGACAAGAAAAGACATAAATCAAGCGATTTGTTGTAAATTAATAGTTCAACAGTTCCAAGGTTAAACAGGAATCAAAGATGAATCTTAAATTCAGAGACACAAAACGCTCAAGTAACCAGCCATGCTAACCATGGAATGTTAAACTACTCAAGAATCTGTGTGATACATGAAAAACTAACAACTTAGGACAAAAATTAAGCATTCTCAATTTCTTTTTGTTTTGATTTTTATTTATTTAGAGTATATTTCTATGTTTTTACCAATTTATTTGAAAATGCACGAGCTTTTGCTAGTTCATCGTGTTAAACTCTAGGGATTTTGCAGAATTCCATGTCAAGAAGAAATAGAAACAAGAAGGTTAGCCTCTTCCTTAACCTTCTTCAATTCCTAATGGTATGTAACTTAAGCTAACCTTGGCAAACTACCATATGGGGCAGGTATTGTACTAGATTTTATTCCTCATTAACCAAACCAAAGGGAGAAACCTATTTTGCAACATTAAATGTAATTTCATTAGTCATAATCTGAAGGAAAGCTCAATTTTTTGTTTTTGAAATAAACAAGAAAAGAGTAAATCTAAAATGTCATTCAGTAAAATTCCTTGAACAATGTTATTGAAGCAACATAGTGTCAATGGCTCACCCTTGAAGAGCCTTTATAAGCACCTATCCCCTGCACAACAAGGAAAAAGGGCAAACTTTATCAAACTTTACAATAGTTATTTCGATTGCCACAAATGAAAATCCAGAAATCACCAATTCGTGGGCTTGCTGTGCAACGTTTGCCTTCTTCTCTATAATAAATACAATATAGTTATGTTTATGCAAACAACTAACATGAATTTCCACTTCCAAAACCAAACTTGTTGCACATAGAAAAATTCATATATCGCAAATCCAAAGAATCCTACAAACTGAAAACTCGAGAAAAAACAAATAAATAAACGAATTATATATATGTAATAGAGAGAGACACTAACAGAATCCCAATGAGTGCGTCTTCTGCGTTCCAAGATTGGGGAAGAATGAAAAAGAGAGGCGGCCCTTAGCTGAAAAGGGTTGGCCTGAGAGCTTATTAAAGCGGCCCTATTCATTGCCGGAAATTCATGTAAACAAGAAACAAGGCTCACTCATTAATTAATTAAATTTGAGAAAGAAAACACTGGTGCCTTGGGTAACATCTACCAAAAATGTTCTGCTCCTTTCTTTTAAAGAAACATGGACTGAGATGCAACTGGACTGCCTGCCTTGTTGCGTAGGTAGCCGCTTCTGACGGACATTTAAAATATAGACGACTTTGTTTAAGAAACTATTTAGGCGTTGTTTGGTAGGTTGTATTAGAATATAAAATATAATGTATTAATAATGTTTGTATTAATAATATTTGTATTAGTTATATTTATATTTTTCTTATGTAGTATTTTATTTAATGTATTAAAAATAACATGAATTGTATAATTTTTAAAATAAAATATTTTTTTATAAAAATACCCATATTTTCATAAATATGGTAGAAAGAATGTGGAAAAGATTTTAAGGAATAATTGTGACTTTAACCATACTAATGCATGCATTAGATCCATTACATTACAAATACTATGGATTTTCATACATTATTAATACACTCCTTAATACCAAATAGAGTATATAACTAATGCAAGCATTAGTAATACATAGGATAAAAAAAATTATCAAATAAGGTATCAATAATACACAAAGTTAATACATGCATTAGTTTTTCTAATACACTCTACCAAACGACCCCTTAAAGTTTAGCCTCAAGCTTTACACCTTGCCCCTCCTCACGAGATTTTCATTAATATTAAATATTAATAGTTTATTTGGTCAAACTTCTAAAATCAGCTTATTTTTACGGGAAAAGACTCAAATATGCCATCGAACTATTAGAAATGGCTCATCTATGTCATTCGTTATAAGTTTGGTTCATCTATGCCACCACTTTTAAATTTTGGCTCATCTATGTCACCACTTTTAAAGTTTGACTCATCTATGTCACTGCCGTTACAGAAAGGTTCATCCATGCCATTATTTTATAACAGTGATTTTGCAAAACCATTTTTGTCACGCGATCTCTTATTAGAGGTCAACGTCACCAAATTCAAATCTACCAATATTATTTAAAATCAAAATAAAAAATCGGACCCATTAAAATAAAATTAGATCCACACTATTAAAATAAAAATCAGACTCATTATTAAAAAAAAAACGGACTCATTAAAAATAGAAATCAGACACATTAATTGTGTCGGGTTTTATTTTAATGGATTCGATTTTTATTTTGGTTTTAAGTAATATTTGGTTGCTTTAGATTTGTGGCGTCGACTTCTAATAAGAGGTCATGTGGCAAAATAGTTTTGCAAAATCACCGTTGCAAAATAATAGTACGAATGAACCTTTCTGTAACGATAGTGGCATAGATGAGCCAAATTTTTACAGGTGATAGCATAGATGAGTCAAACTTATAACGGATGGCATAGATAAGTCATTTCTAATAGTTTGATGGCATATTTGAGCATTTTTCCTATTTTTAAAAGTGTATATTCCAAAAGTGTTTTTAGTGAGAAATAGTTCGTATTTGGCCAATAAATATTAAAAAATATTTTAAAGCAATCATTGATGTTTGGCCAAGCTTTAAAAAATGCTTTTAAGTGTATTTTTCTTAAAAGTATTTTTCAAATAAGTGCTTTTAGAAAGAAACTACTTTTTTTGGCTTCTGAAAAACGGCTTTTGCTTATCCCTAAAAATACTTATTTTCTCTCAAAAGTTTGGTTGAACACCTCACTTTTTTAAAAATAAGCACTTTATTAGAAGAAGAAAAAGCACTTTTAGGGAAAATAAGCTTGGCCAAATAGGCTATAGGACGTCTGAATTTGAATACACATCTGAATAATTAAAATGTTGTTTCTAAATCTAAACACTAGATGATTAAGATTATTTATATTTTGAATATTTGAATTTGTATAATTTATCAATATGTAGACATAATAAATACTCCCTCCATCCCATTTTATGTGGCCTAATTTGACTAGGCACGAAGTTTAACAAATAAGCTTTGACTTGATAATGTTTACCATATTATCCTTTAAAAAATAAAAGGTAAGGCATTCATTTTTTAATTAAGTGGGACCAATAAGGGTAAAAGAGTAATTGTGCTTTCAAAAAATTACCAAATAAGAAAATGTGACATTCTTTTTGGGATGGACCAAAAAGAAAAGTAGGTGTAACACCCCGTAAGTTTCTGAGCCTAATTAATTCCCGTAACATTTATGGAAATAATGAAACATGAGAGTTTTGATGATTTATGCATTAAAATTTGTGGGCTTAAGTTATTGGGCCCAAATGGAGCCCCATATTAATAAGAAGACATGGCCTAAATGGAAATTTGACCCATGTTTTTATTGCTCTTTCATTGACCAAGTAAACCACTAAGTGTGTGGATAAGGATCATTAGTGAGGGGCTATAAATAGAGCCAAAAATCAGATTTTAACTCATTTTGAACTCTCATGCTTTTTCTAGAAATTTCCCAAAATTTCTCTCTACACACACAAACCCTAGGTCTTCATCCCTTTGGCCAAGATCAACTCTTTTCAAGCCTTGGTAAGTATTTATTCTCATGGTTTAATATATTATGTGCATGAGAGGGTGCATATATGATGTTGGTTATGCTGGTGATGTATTGAGAATTCACTATGTGTGTAATATTGCATGTTTGCTAAATCGGAGGATGGTTTTGTCTTGTAAACTTGAACATGGACTTGTGATCTTGAAGGAAATGAACTTTATGGATTCAATATTGACATGTGAGATGTGAATATAGTCTTACCTTGTTTTACTCTTGTATACAATGTTTGGAATTGTTGTTGTAAATTTGGTACGGATTTGGTGGCGTATTGAAGGGAAAGTGAGGTTTTGGTGATGTTTTTGTGTGTTGTGAGGACATGGCTGGTTTTTGAAAGGTAATATGATCAAAAATATGTTAAAAGAAGGTTAGATATGAGCATGGACCATTCATTGCATGAAAAGACCCCAAAAGAGACCAATTTGGCCGAAAAGGGGCACCCGCCCTCGCAGGTGAGGCATATGGGGGCGCAGGTGCCAACGCAGATGCCCCTGGATACTTCCAAAGGGAACCTTCGGACACAGGTCAGCCATCTGGGGCGCAGGTGGCTTCGCAAGTCACTTCCAGAACCCCGTTTTGCATGTTTTTGACCCCCTATACCCTTTATGGATATAATTAGCAACTTGTGATGTCATTTTAATGACTTTAAAGTGTCGTACGGAGGCATGTTAGACTGTATTAAGTATGGATTGTTGTTTATATGTTGTTATGAGGCAAGTTGATAGGAGACATTGTGACGAAATGCTAATGAGAAAGCATAAGGGTAAGTGTGATGTGAAATGCTATTGATGTGCGATATTTTGGTCAATATGTGGAATGTTATGGTGTTGTTGGTATGATAATGTAATGGAATGTACTGTGAAGGATGAAATGATGTTATAGAGCAGTCACGTAACTCATTGTGACACTTATACATACGTAAGAGAGTTGATTGTTAACGTACGCTGTTACATACTTGTGTTGTAGAGTGAAACATAAAGGAGGAAGCTGGACCCTTGTATCCCCAAATAGGCTTGTGTATTCGTAGTGAGACGACAAGGTATGTAAGGTTACTCGTTCCGTATCCTTCTGCAGCATATAGTATTCACCTTGTCATGGTACTTACTCAATTGTCCTAAGGCATCTCAATTCATGTTATCATCTATGTCTTAGTCTTGATCTATTGTCATTCATGTCTCACATAATTATGGACATGATTCCAAGTTCCAATAATATTATGTTCCAAAGCTTCCAATAATGCTACAACTTCAAAATTATCAATCTCATGAACATAAAAGATTGAAGTAATGCATTTATGTGTTTCCAAAAAGGTTATGATCCCCCAATGTATCAATCTTATAAAAGTAAAAGAAAGAAGTAATCCAATGAAGTAATGGAAAAAGAATTCCCGTATGGATACTTTATATTTTCCTCATGGATACTTTATATTTTCCTTATGGATACCTTATATTTTTCCTTATGGTTACTTTATATTTTCTTTATACTTATTGAGTACGGGTGATAGCTTTGTGGTGGCGCAAGCCTAACTCAAGCCGATCCCGATATTGTTGGATCAGGGGGAAAGCTCAGTGAAGCATAAGCCAAACTTGATGCCGAACCTGCTCCACTGATTTCCGAGTGTTGGCAGGGGGGAAGTTCAGTGGGGCAGAAGCCTAACTTGATGCCGAACCTGACAGGGGGTAGACCTAAGGGCCGAACCTGCTATATATATATATATATATATATTGATGTTTGCATATTGACGGTTGCATTGCATATTGACGGTTGCATATTGACGGTTGCATTGCATGTTGACGGTTGCATACTAACGGTTATACATTATTGACAATTATCTATTGACGGTTCTAACCATTAACGGTAACAGACTTAAAGGCAAATGGAATAATGAAAGTAACGTACCTATTTCCACACATACTAAACGATGATTTATCCACATTGACTATTCTCTTGAAATCAAGTTCATTGAGGTGTTTAAGTTTCATGAAGTTTCTTATAGCCTTGCATACTCAGTACATCCTTCGTACTGACCCCTTTTGGGGAACTTACTTTATTTGCTGCAGGCACAGGTGTTAATAGACCTCCACAATAGGCTACGAGTCATCCGCGGATCATTGGTGAGCTCCAGTTGATTTGGGGCTTTCCGAGTCACATGTGTACATTGTTTTGGTATTATAATTATTGTATAAAGTGGGGACTTGTCCCGATTATAGGTTTTTATGTTCATGTATCGGTTAGAGGCTTTGTAGACATATGTGGGAAAGTGAATGTAAGAGATGTATATTCTGTTTGACTTGATGGCCCTAACGACCAAGTTTCCTATATTGTATAAGTTTTCCATTACTTTCGCATAGTTGCATGAGATATAATAAGGTTCATACGAGGTTATGCATACGAATGTTCGTGAGCAAAGATTGGTTCTCTCGAGCCGTATCGGCTTCGGGTGCCAGTCCGCCTCAATGGGATTTGGGGTCGTGACAGTAGGTCACATAAAATGAGATGGAGGGAGTATAAGATTATTAATAAGGGATTGAACACGGGCCTTCAGATATCAACACTTCGAATGGTGTCTTTCAGTAGGCTTTTTTAGGAGGTGGTTGAGTTTGTTAAGAGTGTAGAAGGAGTGAAATAGGAGGGGTATGCAAAGATGGCAGTGAAAAAGGTGCGAAAAGAGGGCAACTACAATGGTTCATTCTCTAGGGGTTAGAGTTATCAGGGGTATTCTGCACACCCTATTCAGTCATCTATGCAAGTGTCAGCTAGGGGTCCATCAGGGGCCAGTCATCCTTGTTCAGATTTTTATGGGTATCTTACTTTTTCTGCTTTATCTCAGTGACCTACCTTGGACTGGACTTTCTATAAGTGCAGTGAGGTTGGTTATATTCAAAGGAATTGTCCCATATATAAATAGGCTATTCATTCATGCCAGCAGCAGGCTCATCGGGCTCCACTCCAGCAGGTATGGGAGACGGTGTTCATGGTAGAGGTAATCCTTAGGGTAGGCGTAGAGGCCACATATCGAGTAGAGGTAGTAACTAGCCTAATAGAGGGGGTGGGCATGCTGACAGAAATGGTTCTCATCTCATTAGAGGCACTGCGTAGATGGGTGACTGGGCCTATTTCTATGTTTTTCTAGGCACACTCGAGGCAGATGCATCGGATGCGGTGATCACAGGTGTTATTCTTTTCTGTAACTGGATGGCTATAGTCTTATTTGATCTTAGTTCTACTTTCTCTTATGTGTCTGTGTGTTTGGCTAAGGAGTTGGACATGGTGTGTGATTTACTTGATGTTTTGGTTTATGTGTCCATTCCTGTTGGTGATTTTGTGGTTGTTGATAGAGTTTATCATTCTTGTCTTATTACCTTTATGGGTATAGAACGTGGGCAAATTTAGTGATTTTGGACATAGTTGATTTTGATATTATTCTTGGAATGGGTTGGTTGTCTTCTTATCATATTATTTTACACAGTCATGCTAAGACAATGACTGTGGCTATGCCAGGGATGGCTAGACTTTAATGGGAGGGTGGTCATAGTCATGCTCTTATGAAGCTTATATCTTTCATTCATGCTAAGAGATTGATAAGAGGAGGGTGTTTGGTATTTTTAGCACATCTTTAGGATACTAGTGTAAATGTTCTACCTATTGAGTCAGTTCCCGTGGTATGTGAGTTTTTATAGTGTTTCCTATGAATTTACTTAGCATGCCACTAGACTGCAATATTAATTTTGAGCTGAATACTCATCCTATTTCTATTACTCCTTATAAGATGGCACCAGTTGAGTTGAGGGAGTTGAAGGCTCAGTTACAAGATTTGCTTAATAAAGGGTTTATCCATTAGAGTGCTTCTTCAAAGGGTGGTCCAATGTTATTTGTGAAGAAGAAGGATGGTAGTTTGCATATATGGATAGACAACCGTTAGTTGAATAAGGTTATGATCCCTTAAAAGTATCCTCTTCCCTGTATAGATGATTTGTTTGACCAACTACAGGGTGTATCATTATTTTCTTATATTGATTTGAGGTCTGGATATCAGCAGTTGAAGATTTGGGCCAATGACATTCCTAATACCATGTTCCAGACCAGTTATGCGCATTATGAGTTCTTAGTGATGTCTTTTGGGCTTACTAATGCCCCAACTGCTTTTATGGGTTTGATTAATGGGATAGTTAAGCCCTATTTAGATTCATTTATGATTGTTTTTATTGATGACATCTTAGTTTATTCTAAGAGTAAAAAAGAGCATGAGAAACACTAAGGATTGTGTTGGGTTTATTGAAAGAGAAGAAATTATATGCAAAATTCTCTAGTTTTAGTTGGCTTTGGTTTCCTTCTTGGGACATGTGGTTTCGAAGGAGGGAGTTATGGTGGATCCATAGAAGATTAAGGTAGTTAAGAGTTGGGCTAGGTCAACTTTAGTGACTGAGATTTGCAGTTTTGTGGGATTGGTTAGCTATTATCGTAGATTTATGAAATGGTTCTCCTCCATTGCTTCTCATATGATCCTTTTAACTCAGAAGGAGGTACCATTTCATTGATCAGATGAGTGTGAGGAGAGCTTATAAAAACTCAATACATTATTGACTACCGCTCCTATTCTTGCTTTGCTAGTGGGGGTAAGGGTTTTATTTTTTATTATGATACCTCACGTTCTGATTTAGGTGCTATTTTGATGCAGGAAAAGAACATCATTGCCTATGCTTCTAGGTAGTTGAAGGTGCATGAAAGGAACTATCATATGCATGATTTGGAATTGGCTGCGGTAGTATTTGCTATTAAAATATGGAGGCATTACTTGTATGGTGTTCGTTGTGAGGTATTTACTAACCACCGCAGTTTACAACATATATTCATGTAGAAATTCACATAGCTTAGATGGATGAAGCTGCTTAATGATTAAGATGTTTCCATTTTATATCATTCAAGGCTAACATAGTGGCAGACGCTTTGAGTAGAAAGACTGAGAGTATGGGTAAACTGGTTTATTTGATAACTACCAGGCGTCTGTTGGCTAGAGAGATTCAGACTCTAGCTAACAATTTTATGCGATTTAAAGTATTCAAGATAGTTGGATTGCTAGCCTGTGTAGAGGTAAGGTCTTCATTTCTTGATCAGATCAAGGCTAGACAGTTCGAGAATGCTATGTTGAGCAAAATTTGTGATAAGGTCATGCAGGGTGAGGCTAAGTTGGCTATGATTGATGATGAGGGTGCTCTAAAAATTAAGGGGTGAGTATGTGAGCCATGTGTTCCGTTGCATGGAGTTTCGATTTGTATTGTCTCGGATAGAGGTACTTAGTTTGCCTCTATTTTATGGTGAAAGTTTCATAAGGAGTTGGGTACTAGGTTGGATCTTAGTACAACATTTCACCCTCAGACTGATAAGTGGTTTGAGCGGATGATTTAGGTGTTGTAGGATATGTTTTGTGCACGCATAATGGACTTCGGAGGTCATTGGGACGGGTTTCTGCCATTAGCGGAGTTCGCTTATCATAATACCTACCACTCGAGTATTGATATGGCTCCATTTGAGGCATTGTATAGCAAGAGGTATAGAACTACCATTGGATGGTTTGATGCTTTTGGGGTGAGAACATGGGGTACTCACCTTTTAAAGGAATTATTGGAGAAAGTAAAGTTTATCTAAGAGAAGCTTCTAGTGGCTCAGAGTAGACAAAAGAAATATCCACACCAAAAGGTGAGAGATATGACTTTTATGGAAGGTAAGCAAGTGCTGCTCAAAGTTTCACCCATAAAGGATGTTATGAGATTTGGTAAGGGAGGTAAGCTCAGTCCTAGATGTATTGGACCGTTAGAGATTCTTAAGCATGTGAGGTCGGTGGCCGATAAATTGGCTTTGCCTTCAAGTTTGTTGGGAGTTCACTCCATATTTTATATGTCCATGATAAAGATGTATCATGGTGATGAAAATTACATTATTCGTTGGTATTTAGTCTCCTGTTGAATGAAAACCTCTCTTATGAAGAGAAACCTATGGCTATTATAGATAGAGAGGTCCTCAAGTTGAGATAAAAGGAGATTGTGTCTATAAAGGTCCAGTGAAAGAACTATCCTGTTGAGGAGGACACTTGGAGACCAAATGTCATGACCCGAAGCCGGACTGGCACCCGAAGCCGATATGCCCGAGAGAACCAATCTTTGCTCATGAACCTTCGTATATGTATTCTTGTATGAATCTTATTATACCTCATGCAACTATGCATAAGACATGAATCATGGAAACATATGCCATATATATAAAAATAAAACTTGACCGTTGGGGCCATTACGTCGAACTGACCGTACGTATCTTACATCCGTATACCTACATATGTCTACAAAAGCCTCTAACAGATGCATTTACAAGACCAACTTAAAGTCGGGACAAGTCCCCGCTTTATACAATATTTACAATGCCAAAACAAATATACAATTATGACCCAGAAAGCTCCGAATCAAGTGGAGCTCACCAAAACTCTGCAAATGATCCCAGTCTACAGAGGAGGTCTACTAATGCCTGCACCTGCAACATGTAAGGTAAGTCCCCCGAGGGGGTCAGTACGAAGAATGTACTGAGTATGAAAGGCTCCTAATAAATAGCATCATACATGAGAATGTCAATAGAATAAAATATGAGAGAATAGTCAATGGGGATAAGCCATCATTTTAGACAATATCATTTATAATTACTTTCCTTCAAGGGAAATTACCTTCACTCAAGAAACTTGCCTCCAATAGCTTCTTCTATATACAAGAGATTCTTTCTTGCTTCTAGGTTCATTACCACTAGTTTTCATCTACTTGGTTAGAAAGAATAACACTCATCCACATACATCCACTCTAGTGGTGGGGGTAATAATATAACATACATCTATTCTATTAACGTACATCCACTTTATTAGTGGTTTTAACCTACATCCACTCTATTGGTGGGGCAACATACATCCACTCTTATGGTGGGGCAACATACATCCACTCTCATGGTGGGGCGACATACATCCACTCTCATGGTGGGGAGACATACATCCACTCTCATGGTGGGGAGACATACATCCACTCTCATGGTGGGGAACATACATCCACTCTATGGTGGGAGAACATACATCCACTCTATGGTGGGAGAACATACATCCACTCTATGGTGGGAGAACATGATATATCAACTTATGAGAGATTAATACATTAAGGATCATGACACTAATTGACACACACAAATATGCTTTACCTTACTCTTACACTTCATGAGAGTAACACCTTAACTTGTGAGGGATAGATATATTAGCTCGCACTTTACCTCCTTCACTATTCTTACGAGATCTTATATAAGTAAGCATATGATACCGGACCTCCACCTTTGGTGGGCTATACTAAATAACAAAGCATAATATTGAGACTATTCCATATTGAACTTATACCCGCTAGAATGTAATCCATACTCCACGAAACATATAGCAACCATGCGCACTACCTCTTTACAGTCTTATACCTTTCATTTAGTTATGAGAGTGACACATTAAAGATCATAAGACTAAAGCACACACTTATATACACGTCTCACTTCACCCCTTTACTTCATGAGAATGACATCTTCACTTATGAGGGATAATTTTACTAACTCGCACATCACCCCTATTATTACTCTTATGAGATTGGTACTTCTACTTATGAATGATTGTTACAAGGATAATCATCATACTATAGAACTTTGGAACAAGACATGATTGGAATAATGCTATTCAAACTAAACAAGCTCTCTTTACCTCATTGCTCTCGTTGAGATAGTTCTCTTAGAATTTACAACGTTATGACATCTTTGAAACTTCCATCAACGACTAAGAGATAAGTGAATCATCGTTCATCTAAGAATAGGACACATATGAATCACAATAGACGTCAACCTGAATTGATATACTTTAAGCCTCTCGGAATTGAAACAAGTCCAATGTCAATGTGAACAACATGTTGCAGAAGGATATGAAAAAAAGGAACCTTACATACCTTGTATTCTTAATACGAATACACAATCTTAGACGTGCATACAATAGTCCCTCTCCGTCCTTGTGTTTTTCTCTACAACACAAGTTCATAACGAAACCAAGATTAACCACCAATTACCTTACAATGGCATACAATAACAATAAGTCACATGTTTAGCTTTAACATGTCATTTCCCCCTTGACAATACCATTTATGAAATCATTATACCAATAATCCCAAAATATTCCATACATTGACCAACACATGATAACCAATAGCATGTCACACCAAGTTCATATTTTACACTTCTCCATCACCACCACATCACAATTATTCCATCAATTTACTTCAATACACCTCACAACAACAAATCGGCCAAACTCCCATAATTTACACTTATAGAAAAATAACAAGTTTGGGACCATAATAACACCATACATGTTGTTATTTTATCCATACCATTCTTTTTCATCAAGACCACAAGTCATAATTCAAGTTACAATCCCATGGATAACACATCTTTTTAACAAAAACCAAAAGTGCCATGTTCAACACTTCCAACCATAACCAACATGATATAAATAATCTCTCATGCTTATAATATGTTAAAGTACAATAATAATCACTTACCCAAGCTTGAAAGGTGATGATCTTGCTCCAAAATTTGGCTTTGAGCTTTTAGGGTTTGAGAGAAAAATAGATGAGAAATATCTAGAAAGCATGAGAGTTTCCAATGAATAAAATCTGATTTTTTGGTCCCTTTTATAAGCCTTAAGTCCATCCTTATCCATTAAATATGGTATTCTAGAAGGTCAAGGCAAGAATGGGTCTTTTGACCCATTTTGGCCCATGTTTTCTTCTCATTTTGGGCCTCTTGTTGGGCCCGATTCTCTTAACCCAATAAAATCAATAATTCCTCATGTTCAATTCATTTCATATGAGTTACGATAATATTTCCACTCAAGCCATTCATACTCGTAGCCTCAATTCCAAAAACAAGCAATTCTAGCCACGTATGACTTATTTTGGCTATAAGGGTAAAATCGTCATTTTGATGCCAAATTCGTTCTCGAGTAATTTTATCATACCAATATAATACTTTACTCATTTCATGTATATTCTCATGGTTGTATAAGAAGCGTAGCAAAAATCGGCTCGGTACATCCCCGGGCACCCTTAAGACTTAAGAAAATTTCCAACTTTGAAAAAGTGGCAAAACCAGCGTGGCCCGCCCTTGGGCGTGCCAAATTGCTGCCTATGAACTAAAAATTTTAGCCCAGAGTGGCGTGGCATGCCCTCCAGTGCACCCCAGACTTAACATTTTCGAAAATTTCATTTCTCGACTTTTCTTCGCGGGTTTGGTTAGATACTTCAAATCCTATTCTTTAACTTACTTATTAACCTTAATATACTTTGTTTAGAGGTCCTCTTAGCCTCATTTTTAACCCCACAAATGCTCCACAAAAATCACAACACATCTTCTACAAAGGGTTAATCACATGTACGAGACCAAATTTCAATTTTCTCATCATTCACATTACCAAATACTTACTCATGGCATCTCAACACCTAAGTAACCATTGTTCAACGTCATCACATAGGGTCGGAAAGGTACGGGGTGTTACACCAAAGTAGACATGCACAGCAAGTACCCTCAACTCTTCACCGAGTCAAGTATTTACCTTATTTCCTTTCTTGTTTGTTCAGGGAGGAGCGGTTTTTTAATTGGTATCTAATATAACGACCCTTCCCATTGTTATAGTGTGGTTAGGGCCTAAGTACCATGGTAGAAGTTACCATAATGATTTAAATTAAAAAAATCTCAAGGTGGGGTGGTTTAGGGCTAAAAACTAGCATTGTGGATGTTCTTGCTAATTGTGACTCTTGTTGTTGTGTTATATGGTGTTGAATTCCGTTAGGGAGTGACCGAGTGGTCTAGACCTCTATAGGAAAAAATTAGGACTAAATAACTTGTGATTTTTGTAGTTTCCGCATTGGGATAGTTTTGTGATGTCCTAAGCTCTTGATTTGTGTTGCAAAATAGGGGTAGATTCAATCCTTCCCCGAGCTACCGTTTAAGGCATGCTACAACGATAGGATTCCCGCTGCAGCAAGACCACTATAGCAGTTGATATACCACAGTAGCGGTAGTAGTGAAGTAGCAGTAGGCCGCCATATCAAGCCAAATTCTGCTACAGCAGGATCACTGTAGCAAGAAAAAAGTCGTTGCAGTGGATGACACACAAATTAAATCACATTTAAGTCAGTTTTCTCCGTGTTTTAACCCACAGTCTCAAAAGTTTTGTTCTAAACTGCTAAGAGGCAATTTCCTACAGGGCTAGGGTAATTTCCTCATTGAGGTAAATAATTTCAAACACTTTTTCACAATGTAATCCTTCACTACCCTAGAATCGTTAGGGAAAATTGTTGGGATGGATTCATGGGTGAAACTCCAAGTTTATGAAAATGTTGGGAAAACCTAGGTTAGATGTAAAATCATCTTGAATTGCTTCTAGGGTGTAAGACAACACTTCCTAGCGTAGCAATATTTCTCTTGAGCAAAAATTATGGGAATTAGGGGCAATTTGATGGTTGAAAAACTTAGCTAAGTTTATAGGCTATGAATGAAGATAAAACTAGTAGGGTTGAATCCCCACGACTTAAAATTGAAGAGTAAATGATTAATTACTCTTATGTTGTGAGTATTTTAGACTTTGAGCATTCTAAAGCGTTGAGGAATGGCAAGGATCTTGTAGATTAGCTTACTTGAGCGAATTCTTCAATGGAGGTAGGTTATGGTTTAAATAGAGTTAGACTTAATTTAGTTACTTGTATACTTCTAAATTGGATGGCATGTTGATTGGTTTTCGGATATACCTGTGGTTAACTAATTTGTTGGTTTGATAATGCTTGAATGAATAAGCTATTGATCTTTGAACATGTTGATTTCGAGATTGATTGTGAAGTGTACTTGTAAAATTGGATACACTTGTGATATTATCCTGAGAGGTAGTAAAAGAGGGAATATAAATTGATGTTGTTACGATAGATTAGGTACCACATCGATAATTTATTATTTGATAGATCAGCACCTTACTGGTATGATGTTATGATTATGGGTCGGGTACCATGCTGGTACGATATATGGACCCTAGTGTGTTGTCACGACCTGAGATACACCCTAGTGGTAACACAGTGCTCAGAGCCACAAGTGACCCAAGCTAACCCATGGTCTGACATAACACTGAGAATACTGAAATAACTGGAAATCACTGATACGAAAGCTAACAACCTAAAGAATAAGTACGGAACTAAGCCCAAGTGACAACATCTGAATAAAACCCATAAAGCTCAAAACATAATCTATCTGACTATCTGAAAGATTCAAAATAAGATGAGTTGCTGGGATAAGCCCCCAACTAACTCTAACTATCTGAAACTAAAATAATACTGAAAAGAAATACTGATAACTGGTCCTCAAATGATGAGGACTCATAAAAACACTGCTGCTGAAATGATGCTGAATCATACTAGCCTCGAGTGGGATGCTGAATGTCGGAACCTATATTATAAGACAATATAGCACAAAGAAAAGTATGCGGTCAGTACTTTGAATGTACTGAGTGATGTGTCATGATCACATGACACTTTCGATGCTTAAAACAAGAAAAATATGCAATAACTTGGGTATGTCTTATAGGTATGATGTGTTTTCTGTCTTATATTGCAGGGAAATAAGTTATGGAGGCAAAATGGAGATAAAGTGAAGAATATCACACCAAAATAGAGTATCTGAAGATGAAAGAACCCGGTCTCGCACCAGAGGAGTAACCCACGACAGGACCCTCGTCACGTGAGTCAACCTACGTGGCATGAGTCTGTGCCGTAGGTTGACTCCTGCAAATGAGTGGAAGAGCCTGATTTCTAAGACAGGCAGTCACGTGGCGTGACTACACTTATATGGCGTGATTTGGTGTCGTAATTCAACTTCTGAGGATGTCAAATTGTGCCTGATTTCCACGGAGCTCATCTACGTGGCGTGGCTTGGTTCCACGATACCAAGTCACGATACCGTGGAAAATTGCTGACTTTAGTCTCCTACTTTGTTTAGGATATGATTCATCTTGTATCTATAAATACCCCTTTATTGGCCTATGTACAGGAGTTAGTCATTACATTGTTTTGAGATAGTTTTTCATTATTTTGAGTTCAGAAAAACATTATTATTTTGTAATCTTGGAACACCGATTCTAGGGTTTTAGTCATAATTGAGATTTCAGAGTTTCTTCATTATTGTGAGTTTACAACTATGTCTTCATCTTCGAATTTTGATTGTGCTCTTGCGAACATGAGTAGCTAAACTCATTAACTAGGGTTGTGTGAACCATGAAGAATTAACGAAACAGGTTAAGTGCAAAGCAATTCTGAACCGGTGTGAATGCATGTATTGTTATTTTCTTCGTTGTGATTGATCTTCTAACAGTTGCAAATGTTAGAAACTCGCCTGTATTCTAGACTTGCTCGAGAGAGAGGTAGAGATTGGGAAAAGGAAATAACGACAGAGATTTGAAGCTATCAACCTTCATCTAATAACTTGAGCCTTAGCAGGAATAGTTATCTGGGATCCAGGACAAGGGTTAGTAGTGCGACGCTCGGAGACCGAGAGGAGAAGAGTGAAATTCATCTAACCAAGGTCGAGAGACGTTTAGATGAACATATCTTGTCAGATTTTGCATGCAACGCACCGGGACAATTTTGCCAGCACCAATAACCGGTAGAGTTAAGGAATCATTGGGGATCACAGTCCTAGTGTACTTCTCATATTGAAAACAACTTCAAAGAATCAACACTTGTTACTATCACTACTTGTTACAAATATTTCCCTTTTTTTTACTTATTTGCCAACTACTCGAACAAGAACTCAACCTACTTTCATCTTATTCCCTGTGGGATCGACCCCAACTTAGTTGGGTTCTATATTTGATACAACGACCGCTTTATACTTCTCAGGAGGCATATTTTGGGTGACATCAAATTTTAGCACCGTTGCCGGGGAATACGGTTACAGAGTTGATTAGTACTAGTTGGAGTTGATTGGTTTTGTTTTTCTATACTTTTAAGGGCACACGCCGGTGTATGCCCAATACTAGGAGTCAAGGCAATCTCCTGATTCCACTTGATCTTGAAATAGAAAGGACTCTGAGAGCTAATCGAAGAATGGTGAATACCGACGAAGTTTAGGATCCTGGTCCCATGGGAGACATTCATAATCAACCAATTCATCCGGTTGGTCATGAAACAATGGATCAAACTACTGCTCGATTGACACGAGAAGAGTATGCTAGATAAGCTGCTCTTAGGAAAGCAGAGAGAGATAATCGAGCTGTGCAAGAGGCAGCCCAGCGATTGGCTGAGGATAAAGAGAGACAAAGAATATTAAGAGCTCAACCACCACTTCAAAGACCGCATGTGCCAGTTTATAATGATCCTGAGGAAGAAGATGTGGCCTACTTCGAGCCAATAGAGACTGGTACCATTATTCCACCAGAGTTACCTCAGGGCACTAAGTTTGACATTACCAGTGCCATAATTCACCTGCTAAACCTGAAGGGTGTGTTCGCCGATCTTCTTACTGATGATCCAAACATGCACGTGATGAATTTTGTGGGGGTCTGCACTTTATATAATTTGCCCGGAGTTAACCAAGAGGCTATTCGATTGAGATTGTTTCCATTCTCTCTAACAGGAGAGGCGACTTTGTGGTTGGCAAAATTCCCAAAAGGATCCATCACTACTTGGCAAGAATTGAGAAATCAATTTCTAGAGAGGTTTTCCCACTTTCCAAGTTGCTACAGTTGAAGGATGAGATCTACAACTTCAGACAACTACATTCTGAAGCACTTTATGAGACATGGATAAGGTTCAAGAAGAAGCTGCAGAATGTGCCAAATCATAGGATGAGTGGTAGAAACTTACTTGAAATCTTCTACAGGGCTTTAAACGTCAATACTAAGGCTGCAGCAGATACTATCACTGGTGGAGCATTTATGAGTCTGAGGTGGGAACAAGCTTCAAAAATATTAGATCGTATCACTAAGACCAACTGAGGATGGCATACTCGGGAAGCAGATATACCTGCTGGCACATACGCTATTGGATCCTCAGCAGTACAAAAAGGTCGCTCAGCTGAGGACAGAAATTGGTCTTCTGGCCAAACAGATTGCGGCTAGAGATGCTGAAAAGGTGCATGCTGTAGGTGAACAAGGTAAAACGCCTAGACATGATGATTATGAATCTGATGAAGAGGCTAAGTATTTGGATCGAGAAGTGGCGGGTTTTCAAGCCAAGGGCCAAAGGTCTAACCAAGACTCTTGGAACTTGAGGCAAGGGAATCAAGGTCGGAACTACTATAGAGACAGTTACAACAAGTCGGGATATAGATATAGAGAACGAGATAGTGATGGTGATTGAGGTGAAAGGAAGATTATAGAGAGAAGAGTGGTCTTTATGTACCACCAGGGAACTATAATGATGAGTCTGGAAATTCAAGGATTGAAGACCTTCTTAATAAACTGGTTACGAGGTCAGAGAGCCAAGAAAACTGTCTAAAAGAGATTAGGACAGATATCTCGGGGATAAGTCAGAAAGTAGAATCTCACTCAACTGCCATAAAATAGTTGGAGCAACAGTTCGGACAGTTATCAGTGGCATTAAACCAACGTCAACTTGATACACTTTCGAGCAACATCGTTCCAAACCCAAAAAATAATGCTCATTGTATGGTTATCACAACAAGAAGCGAAATGACTCTCATTGAGGCACCAAAACAAGTTGAGGGTGTTCAGGCTACACTGGAAGAACAAACGAACGCCACGAAAAAGGTAAAGGAAGCTCTAAAGAAGTATGTTCCATTCCCAAAACTTCCTCCACCTTTCTCTCAATGTCTCAAGAAAAAGGTGTATGTAAATAAAAGTATTAGTGGGGAGATCATAAAAGAAGCTGACAAGCCAAAGACTGATGAAAATAAGGTGAATGTTGAAAACAAGAAAGAAAAGGAAGACTCACAAATGCTAAACCCCATTCCTAAACCGCCACCTCCATTCCCTCAGCGCTTGAAGAAGAAGAAGGAGGATGGAAAATTTCATAAGTTCATGTCTATATTAAAGCAACTTTTTATAAATATTCCATTGGTGGAGGCACTGGAACAAATGTCGGGATATGCAAAGTTCATGAAAGAGTTGGTCACAAAGAAGAGAACTGTTATTTGTGAGTCTGTTGGTGATTTGCACCATTGTAGTACAATTGCATCCCGTTCTCTTGTGCAAAAGAAAGATGATCCCGGTGCCTTCACAATTTCATGCACAACAGTTAACTTTGCCAGAGCTTTGTGTGACCTAGGTGCAAGCATTAACTTGATGTCGCTGGCAGTATTCAAGAAATTAGGCTTGGGAACCCTCGATCAATGTTGATGGCGAATCGTACGATCAAGAAGCTTGTAGGCATATTATTTGATGTTTTGATCAAGGTTGAAAACTTTATCTTTCCTGCTGACTTTGTTGTCTTGGACTGTGAGGTCAATTTTGAGATGCCCATAATTTTGGGGAGATCATTTTTAGCCACCGACAGAGCATTGGTAGATATGGAATAGGGTGAGCTAAAATTCAAGCTGAATAATAAGGAAGTCATGTTCAATGTTTGCAGAACTATGAAGCAACCAATGGACATGAGGGTGGTTACGAAAATAAATATTTTAGATGACCCTGGAGGCAAACCCAAGGGATATCTTGATGAAGTCTGAGTAATCAAGACACCCGCGTCGTGCCACGACATTAAATCAGGCGCTGCTTGGGAGTCAACCCGAGGTGTCTTGCTATTCCTACATTTGTTTTGATTTTTGTTATTTTGATCGACATTAGACCCACGCACCTAGGGTGCTACAGGTATGTTCCTAACTCCCTTGTTTTATTCTAATGCATTGGGGACAATATATGCTTATTTGGTGGGGGCGGAGGTACTTGTGGGTCTATATGTCCTCTTGGGGTTTTTTGTTGCTGTGTTTCTTTTCCCCCCAAGTGTGCTATCATAGTAGAACCGACATGTTTAGGTTGTTATTTATAATATTTATATGTTTTCTTATTGAATTAGGAGAAAATTTGGGGAACCGTAGTGCAGTACAGTTTTGAACAAATTATTTAAAAGACATCCCTCCTGAAATTTTTGTTTTAAAATGTGTGTAGCATGTTAGTGGTGACAGTTGTTGGATCTTGTTATGGCATTAGAATTATAGATAAAATAACTATAGCTAGCATTGCATGAACCCAGATAGGTAGTAAGTGATAATGTAACCCTGTGCTATGTGTGTGTGAGGTCATTACTTAGTTGACTTTGTGTGTGCGATCCAGAACTTGCCCGATTAGTCTTGCCTAGGTTAGAGGATAGTGGTTAGGAAAGGATCATAGGCCATTTTTGAATAAGTCCACGTTTAGCCTAAATGCCTGACCAAATGAATTCAGTATCCCTTGATCCCGATTTTGAGCTTTAATTGACCTGTTTCTTTCATTAGCCTATTCACCTTCCCTTTTTGATTTATAATGAACCTGTCTTGGCCCTGGTCCCTCCTTGGACATTGTGTACCTCAACTCAGGCAAATCATCTAAGTTGAGGGTGACTATTATAGGGGTGCGTAGATTGATTTGGGTATGAAGAAGGGATTAGTAAAAGAAAAAGAGAGAAAACAAATTTGGGTGTGAAGAAAAAGAGAAAAAAAATAAAGTGAAATGAATAGAAATTGAAAAAAAAAGAAGAGAAAATTATGTTTTGAAAATAAAGAAAATCACACCCAAAATTTGAAAATAAATGAAGGAGAATAAATAAGCATGGTTGAACAGTGGAGCAAAAAAATAGTATAGTGTCAAGGAGGGTTAAGTCACCATATCCATATGTACCATACCCGTCCCCAAGCCGACATTATAAGCCGATTAAAGTCCTATAGTGATCCTAGTCCAACTGTCCGGAAAAAAAACTAAGGCATAGAGAATAAGGGCAAGCCTATGGTATGTCATGCACACTGTTTGAACTTCTTTGTGAGAGAGAGTATTTTGACTGAGTCCCGAATTTGAGATTCATTAGTATACTGTGAGCACATGGGACTTCTTTGATTGTGAGAGTACATGGGTTGAATTGTTAGCTGCTATTTGTTCGGATAATGACATTTGCATATATGCTCAGTTGTTTGTTCATAATCTGATGCCATCACTTGATCCCTTTCGTGTCACGATAATATGCTGCATGTATACATACCATGGTTTTTGATTTGTAAATAGGAGGGGTCAGAAAAGTTTTGAGGTCAAAAGCAATGAATCGACTGTCATAGGTCTCTTAGGTTTCTCTTAGTTAAGCATCGTATATGTGTGTTTCATTTTGTTCGCTTGAGGACATGCAAACATTCTAAGTTGAGGGTGTTGATGTGTCATGATCACATGACACTTTCGATGCTTAAAACAAGAAAAATATGCAATAACTTGGGTATGTCTTATAGGTATGATGTGTTTTCTGTCTTATATTGCAGGGAAATAAGTTATGGAGGCAAAATGGAGATAAAGTGAAGAATATCACACCAAAATAGAGTATCTGAAGATGAAAGAACCCGGTCTCGCACCAGAGGAGTAACCCACGGCAGGACCCTCGTCACGTGAGTCAACCTACGTGGCATGAGTCTGTGCCATAGGTTGACTCCTGCAAATGAGTGGAAGAGCCTGATTTCTAAGACAGGCAGTCACGTGGCGTGACTACACTTATATGGCGTGATTTGGTGTCGTAATTCAACTTCTGAGGATGTCAAATTGTGCCTGATTTCCACGGAGCTCATCTACGTGGCGTGGCTTGGTTCCATGATACCAAGTCACGATACCATGGAAAATTGCTGACTTTAGTCTCCTACTTTGTTTAGGATATGATTCATCTTGTATCTATAAATACCCCTTTATTGGCCTATGTACAGGAGTTAGTCATTACATTGTTTTGAGATAGTTTTTCATTATTTTGAGTTCAGAAAAACATTATTATTTTGTAATCTTGGAACACCGATTCTAGGGTTTTAGTCATAATTGAGATTTCAGAGTTTCTTCATTATTGTGAGTTTACAACTATGTCTTCATCTTCGAATTTTGATTGTGCTCTTGCGAACATGAGTAGCTAAACTCATTAACTAGGGTTGTGTGAACCATGAAGAATTAACGAAACAGGTTAAGTGCAAAGCAATTCTGAACCGGTGTGAATGCATGTATTGTTATTTTCTTCGTTGTGATTGATCTTCTAACAGTTGCAAATGTTAGAAACTCGCCTGTATTCTAGACTTGCTCGAGAGAGAGGTAGAGATTGGGAAAAGGAAATAACGACAGAGATTTGAAGCTATCAACCTTCATCTAATAACTTGAGCCTTAGCAGGAATAGTTATCTGGGATCCAGGACAAGGGTTAGTAGTGCGACGCTCGAAGACCGAGAGGAGAAGAGTGAAATTCATCTAACCAAGGTCGAGAGACGTTTAGATGAACATATCTTGTCAGATTTTGCATGCAACGCACCGGGATAATTTTGCCAGCACCAATAACCGGTAGAGTTAAGGAATCATTGGGGATCACAGTCCTAGTGTACTTCTCATATTGAAAACAACTTCAAAGAATCAACACTTGTTACTATCACTACTTGTTACAAATATTTCCCTTTTTTTTACTTATTTGCCAACTACTCGAACAAGAACTCAACCTACTTTCGTCTTATTCCCTGTGGGATCGACCCCAACTTAGTTGGGTTCTATATTTGATACAACGACCGCTTTATACTTCTCAGGAGGCATATTTTGGCCGACATCACTGAGCATTTGAGATATATATTATCTAATAGAAGCTGAATTTACTGAGGGTAACATAATAATCTGATCATGGAACTAGAGAATGTGAACTAATACAATGACCAAGTAATAAACATGTAATTGTATAATATGCTGAATGAACTGAATACCAGGTCATGCAATATATGGGTTTGAACTATGTGAGATATTATTAAACAACATACCCCAATATGAGCTAACTAGGGTCTAACCTGTAACCCCAACAAGAAGGGTGTTCTGTACCTTGCCAAGGGTACAAACACTAACTGACATGGATCCACTAAACTGATATCTAAAAGGTCTAAGATGTCAAGCCTGGTCTGACGGGTGATCCTTTAGAACCTACGTTGGTGCTGTAGTTCTGGGACTTTTACTAAAGGTTCCAGCCTAACTGACGGGTGAGCCTTCATCCCTGCGTCCACTTGGTGCTAAGTACTACTCCCACCTAAATGTAAACTGATAACTGATAGGCTAATTTATGCTGAAGTCTGAGACTAGAAATACAGATACTTTATCTGAAAAGCATTCTACATCATGTAAACATGAAGGACTGAGTATTTATTAACATATGCATGAAATCCTAGGTCATCGGGTGTTCATAACCCTTCATCTCCGAAGAATGCAACTAGTCATGGCAATACTGTAATCTGAACGTAATAAGGAATTTCATAACTCAAGCCCAAAATTCAGTAATTTATCAATATATTGAGAGTTCATAGTCATGAGTATGTAAAGATTCTAAGATATTTGGGAAAACATATATTCATGGTTTAGTCAAAGTATGAAACTGAAAGATAATGGAATTCACACTTTTCATGGAAACCCTAGGCTTGAAGGATGAATTAAACTGAGAATTTGAAATAACTTTAGGACTCAATGGGTGAAAGGAAACCCAATGATGAAATCCCACATACCTGGAGGTGAAAACATTGGTAGAATCTTGGAATTTGGAGCCTGAGGTTGAAGAACCCTAATTCTTGCTTTGGAGAAAGAAATCATCCTTTTTTCTCTATTTTGGCTAAGAATCGAAGGGATTATCAGGTAATGAAGCACTTAGGGTATTTTAGGCTTATTATTTAACCTTAGGATAGCTTAAACCATGTAGTTTAAGGGTTTAAGTATTGGGAAAAGACTGAAAAGCCCCTCATAAAATATAACTAAAAATCTACAGAATTGTGACGTATGGACCATCCCATAATTATAGGGCCCACCTATGATCGTGGGTGGTGCTCGTGGGATGTTGGCTGATTTGTGTCTTCTCTATACTTCATTAGAGGAGCCATGGTATGACTCATGGGACCTTTGTTCGTAGTTCAAAGTCCAAGCAAAAACATACTTTGTGAACCAAGATCGTACCTAAGATCGTAGGATCCTTTCATGGTTGGGCGATATTTTTGTCATCTTTCAGGTTTTTGGGGCTATTTCATATAGACGAATGCATTGTACGGTCGTACAATCTCACCAAGATCGTACCTTGGTTCGTGGTATCTCTCTGCAGGACAGTGCTTTACTAAAATGGTCATAACTCTTAGCTCCAAAACTGGATTAATGAGCAATTAGATATGTTGGAAATAAAAATCAAAGACCTTTCATTTGGTGGTCTTGAGCTCATAAAAAATTCAGAATCTAGGAGTTATTCTTATTTGAAGTTGACTATAGAAAGATTCTTTGCAAGAAATCAATAGATAAGAAAGGTTTTAACTTGGCTATGAGCTAGGAGTTACTTGTTGCCTTAATACATGTCTAAATCACTTCACACACTAACAAAACATGATGTTTGGTTCTACATGTACTTGAAGCATGGTTCTAATCTTAGCCTGGGTTTTCGGGGTGTTACTTGTGTCCTCTGCAGGTCATGACTAGTTGGGCAGAAATAAGACCCTTTAGCGTGTGTGTACAGATTAGTGTTTGAGGTGTGAGTTAGTTTGATATATCATTATATTAATGAAATTAAAAAAATACAAATGTGAGACTGAGGTGGACATAGATCCATGTTGTGATGTGATTATTGAGATTGTGGAATTCGTGATTATTTATGATAATTGTTTGTGGCTTATATGACTTATTTCACTAACATTCTTAGCCTGATTTGAAATGATTGTTTCATTTAGTAAACTACTTGCTATGTGTTGATGCTCCTGTCTACTTATTATTTGATTTATAATTTATACTTGTTACTAAGTTGAATCGGCCTATAAGGCCTACTTGTACATAGGTGTTTTGTACTAATACTACTCGTGTGCTCACTTTTGTTGAGTGCAGATTGTGTTCCAGAGACTTAGACGTGACACACCTTTAGTATGTCCAATTGATCAATCCGAGGGTGAGCTACATGTATTTTAGGTCATCACGGGTCTTCGTAGTTGCTATTGTCTTTCTTTTGGACTATGGAGTTATTTCATTTTAGTTGTTTATTGGGACATTCTTAGACAGTTTTTGTTAGCATCCTTGTATAGTGATTTTCAGATTCTAGGGATATAATTGTTAGGATTTCTACTTTTATTTATTTAGTTTTTGAGACTTATTTAATTTCTTATTATCTTAATCTTATTAAATGAATTGGCTAGATGCTTAGTTTAGATGGTTCTCCCTCTGGAGGGTTAGTGTGGGTGCCACTCACGGTCATTTGGGTCATGACAGTTTTTCTCCTTGAATCTTGTTTATCAAATTTCCAATCTTCTAGGTAGAGTTACCGCCATAACGACTTGTCCTTGGCCATAGTTCCATTCCTTTTGATGATGTCTGAATTGCCTCTCTATATAGACCTTTTGTAAGTGGATCCAATACATTATCCTTTGACTTTATATAGTCAACTGTGATAATTCCACTAGGGAGTACTTTTCTAATAGTATTATATCTTTGTCATATGTGATGAGATTTTCTGTTATCCATAATGCCCACCCTTGCTATTGCTTCTTAACTATCCCAATGCATATAAGTTCCAAAGATTTGGTCCAAAATAGAATGTCTTCTATGAAATTTCGGAGCCTTTTAGCTTCTTCACCGGCTTTGTCCAATGCTATGAACTCATACTCCATTATTTAAGTGAGCGACATATGTCTATTTAGATAACTTCCAAGACACAACTCCACGGTAAATGGTAAAAACATAGCCATTTATGGACTTAATTTTAGTTGAGCCGGTGATCCAATTCGCATCATTGTACCCTTCCACAACCACATGATATTTATTGCAGTGCAAAACATACTCTTGGGTATACTGTAAATATCCCAAAACTCATTTCATTGTCGTACAATGAGTTTGGTTAGGATTACCTGTGTATCGACTTAAATTGCTTATTTCCCAAGGTTTATCAGGCCGTGTACAATTCATAATGTACAAGAAACTTCCTTATACTTGAGCATAATCCAATTATACTTACTTTGACCTTATTCTTCACAAAAGTATGATTTAAGTCAATTAGAGTTTTGGCAACTTTGAAATTCAAGTATTCAAAATTTTCAAGTACCATTTTGATATAATGAGATTGAGACAATGCTAAACCTTGAGGAGGCCTTTGAATTTTATCTCTAAGAATTAGATTGGCAACTCCTAAGTTTTTCATATCAAATATGCTAGCAAGCATTTGCTTAGTAGTATTTATGCCGACAATGTCTTTACTTATTATCAACATGCCATCCATACATAAACAAAAAATCACTATATGATTTAGAGTGGTTTTAATGTAAACACATTTATCACAGTTATTGATCTTAAATCCGTTTGGTAACATTATTTGGTCAAATTTCACATGGGTGATTATTTTTGTCCATAAAGCCACTTAACAAGTATGCATACCTTCTTTCCATTTCTTGGGATGCTAAATCCGTCAAGTTATTTCGTGTAAATTTCTTCTTCCAAGTCTCCATTTAAGAAGGTTATATTAACATCTATTTAATGTATTTGAAGATCATACATGACGACCAACGCTATTAACACTCGAATAGATGTAATTCTCATTACCGGTGAGTATGAGTTATAATAATCATGACCTTGTATTTGTCAATTGTCCCATCATCCTTTATTTTCCTCTTGAAAATCCATTTGGAACCTAAGGGTATGTTTCCTGAAGGAAGATCAACCAATTCCCAAGTATGATTGTTTAATATGTGTTCTATTTCACTAGTAATTGCCTCTTTCCAATATAGTGCTTCTGAGGAAAAAATGGCTTCTTTAAAGTTTTGATGCTCATTTTCAAACAAATAAGTTATAAAGTCTCATCCAAATGATCTAGATGTCCTTTGACGTTTTCTACGTCTTGGATTTTCCTCACTATGAACATTTTAAATTATTTCTTCTTGAGATCATTTAGATCTTACGTTCGACATCCCACATTAATTTTTATATAGATATATAGTTTGAAAAAATTCAGCATTATCTAATTCAATTACCATATTAATACAAATCTCGAATTTTTTTAATTTTTGAACCAGAAATTGAGATGCCTTGTTGTTTGTGGCATATCCTATAAAAATACAATCAACAGTTTTCAGTCCTAATTTAACCCTTTTGGGTTTAGGAACTTTCACTTTTGCTTAACACCTCCACACTTTGAAATATTTTTAGTTGGATATACTTCCTTTCCATTGTTCATATGGAATGGATTGCATTTTGCTATGAGGAACTCTATTAAGTATTCTATTAGCTACAAGAATAGCTTCCCTCCACAAGTTTGAGGGTCAACCAGAACATATCAATGAGGCATTCATCATCCCCTTGAAACTTCATTTTTTCCTTTTCACAATTCCATTAGATTGTGGCAAGTACGGAAAAGTTGTTTTGATGAATAATTCCATATTCCAAACATATTTCTTCAAAATGAGATTCATATTCGCTACCCGTATCTTTACTTATCATTTTAATCTTTTTGTTTAATTGCGTCTCAACTTCATTTTTGTATTGTTGAAATGCATCAATTGCTTCATCTTTACCTTTAAGTAAGTAAATATCTAGGATTTGAATTCCTTTCAACTTATTTAAATGGATGTTTAACATACTTTGATTCCATACATATTTGACACTTAGATTTATTACATTCAAAACTTTGGCAATACTTTTAAGTAAATCAGTTTTTGTAATGTGTGAATTTGACGTGACCTAAACATGAATGCCATAAAGATTTAGAATCAAGCAAGTAAGAAGAAGCTTCAATTTTATTCATTTCAAAAACTATAAAATTTAGTTTGACAAGGCCCTCAGTCAGGTAATATTTTCCTACATACATTTCATCTTACTAATTACTATTTTTCAGAAAATAAAACACATTTAAACCCATTTTTAACGAGAAGTGCAGTAGGAGATTTATTCTTGTAAATTTCTAGAACATGGATAACATTGTTAAGAGTCACTGCTTTGCAGAAGTCATCTCTAGACATATCTTTCCAACTTCTTTGATTTTAGCAGTTGTGAAGTTTTCCATGAAGATAGTCTCATCTGGAACTGCAGTAGCATACAAAACAAACAACCCTTTGTTAGCACAAACATGCTGAGTGGCTCCTAAATCAATCCACCATTCTGTAGAGTTTCCTACCAAGTTACACTATGAGAGTATGGCATACAAGTTCTCTATTTCTTCATTCTTTTCAATCATGTTCTCTTGACTTTTTTTCTTGTCTTTCTATAGATCATGATAGTCCACAACCTCATGTCCAACCTTTACACAATTGTGGAAGCTTTTTTTGAACTTCTTCTTAGGCAGGTAACCTTTTGGTCCAGATGGCTTCTTTCTCTTTTTATTATTTGTTGGTGCTTCTTCAGCAATATTTACTCCTGATATTACTGAACTTACACAAGACTTCTTTTTTGTAGCCTTGTTGTCTTCGTCTCTCCTTCGATGAGCAATAAAATCATCAAGAGTAATCACTTTTTGCTAATGCTTCAAGTAATTCTTAAAATCTCTCTATAGAGGAGGTAATTTTTCAATAAAGGATGCTACTTGAAATGCTTTATTTATGACCATACCTACAATAGAAAGTTTAAAATCAGCAATACAATCAACATATTTAATAGTAAAAATATTGAATCTGTTTATACCTTCAACAAGGAGATCATGAATGATGACTTATAGTTCTTGGACTTGGACATGACAATCTTGCTATCAACCATTTTAAAGTCCAAATTTTATAGCCATAAACTTCTTTAATCCAACATCTTCAGTCCTGTATTTCTTCTCAAGAGCATTCCATAACTCTTTTAAAGTTTTACAAAAATTGAATACATTATACAAGTCATCCTCTAAGCCATTGAGTATACCATTTTTGCAAGGGAAATCAAAATATTTCCATGCCTCAGTCACCACAAACTTCTTATTATCAAGATTTTCTTCTTCCAAGGTAGGAACATCCTCATTGGTAAATTGCTGTAGACTAAGTGTAGTCAGATAGAAAAACATTTTCTACTTCCAGCGTTTGAAGTTAATTCCATAAATTTTTCTAGATCTTTTGCCGTATCCATTGCTGGAGCAACCATTGTACGACTTGACAAGCAATGGTTATTGTTGTAGTGGTAGCACCATTCTCAATAGAAATATTTTGTCACTCTATTTCAATTATCATTTTTTTGCAAGAGATTGTCACAAATAAAATTTAGTGAATTGGTGAAGTTTTTATATTCTTTAAACTGAATACCCAAACAGATTTATATGATGAAGTTTTTGTCTTCTTCAAACCAAGGGAGTAGAAAATCAAAAGATTTTAGTTTCCACAAATTAGAGTAAGCATAGGAAAATGAAACAAAATGGTAAATTATAATTCCTTAAGCTTGTTATTAATCAGTGTTCAATGCAGTACTTAAACAAGAAGTTTCTATTTATGATCATGTAATGAATCTCCTAGTTATTTTTGTACTTTTGTGTTTTTTTCCTATTTTGACCATTCCCATAGCTTCTACAGGGTATTTGTGGTCTACAGGGGGGAGTGGCTCAGTTCTTAGGGGTTAAGTTGAATTTTTGATGGGTTTTTCTATTTTGAAGCCTTTAAGTTGGAAAGGGTTGACTTGGGTTAACATTCTTGGAAAATGGGTTCAGATGGAAATTCTGTCAGCTCCAAAAGATGGCTTTTAGGTTAATGGGTCATTTGGTTCGGGTCTCAAGGATTTCAGACTCATTTCGGGTGCTTGGTTGGGTTTTTAACAATTTTAGTAAAGTGTTGACTTCGATTAATATTTCATCAAGACAACTTCTATTTACTGTTTTGAAGATTTTATTAAGTTCGGAATGTCATTTCCAGTTAGTTAACATGTTCATTTTCTATTCACGGGACTCCAAATAAATCTCAAGGGTCCATTTAGGACTTGTTTTTGAGTTTGGTTTTGCTGGTTTTTCAGTTGCTGCTGTAGGGTTGTTTTGTCCTTTGTGTTTGCAATAGTTGTATTGTGTTTGCGAAGGGTGAGCTTTATGACCTTTGCATTTACAAAGGTGGGATTTGTATTCATGAAGAAGGGTTTGGGGGACCTAGTCTGGGTTGTTCTTTGCATTCACAAAGAGGCCTTCGCGATCGTGATGGGTCAGGTTTGGGCAGTCATGCGTTTGTGAAAGGGTCCTCACATTTGCAATGAAATACCCCTGGCAGTGTATAAATTTCTCCACTTTATTTTTATTTCAATTTATTCTAATTTGGACTTGGGGGAGATTGGGAGAGAGTAGTCTTGGGGGATTTTCACCATAATAGCGTTGGGATATAATTCTAAGTCTCATTATTATTATGTTCGAGGTTTCGGGCGGCTAGAGAGATGATACCATGTCTCATTATTGCATCTGATGTAAGATTTTGGTGGCCCAAGGTTATATTCTAGGCTTCACTACCTTAGCCCTATTTGTGTATTGCATCATCCCATACCACACTTCATCATATACACATACATGTATGTGTACATATATATATATATATATATATTAACTGCATGTATATCATTATTATCGTGTTGTTCTATAGGCTGTTGAGACTTTTTCTACTTGCAGGATTACTTTTCTTATAATTTATATTATATATTTGTCTCTTGAGCTCTGTTGGTCTATGATGCATACTAAGTATCCATGTTTTGTGCTCATGCTACACTTCTATATATTTTTCTGATGTAGAGCCTAGTGCTAGTCATCCTTGCTGATTCCACGTGTTCGGGGAGGTATGCTGCTCTGATTTGTGGTGAGCTCTTGCATCCGAAGGCTTATCCATTTCCCTCTTGTATTTACTGTCTATATTTTTTGTACTTTTGGATAGATATGTATTAGTCTAGCTCCTACTCTTGTATATTATTAACTCTTCTACTGGTGACACCAAGTTTGGGGATTGCTATTTTGTATATTTTGTAGTTTTCCATTTGTGTATATATATATATATATATATATATATATATATATATAAATATACATACATATATGTATTTTGCCCATTTATCTCCTTTGTCTTTCTTTTACTGTTCATTGACTTGTTATATATTGTATATTGCTATAGGATCTAACTTACCTACTAGGGGGGGGGGTTATGGTATATGAAGTCATGGCTTGGTTTCGGGTAGTGAATGCATGGTATCAGACCTTTAGGTGTACTAGATTCATGGTATCGGAGCTTTAGGTGTACTAGACTTACGGTACAAGAGAAAGTGCCTAGTAGAGTCCTGCGGATGGGTACAATGACGTATGTATCTTATCTTCAAGAGGCTATAATGCATTCTTAGGAAAATTCTATCCTTTGATTCCTTATCATGTGTTCTTATTCCTATGGAATTCTAAATATCATTTGTTTCATTCTTTCTCAGATGGTTAGGACGAGGTTATCAGCGGGCAAGAGCAAGGCTTCTGTGACTATTGATAGGGCCCCATCTAGGGTTTGTTGAAGAGGTTGAGGTAGGGTTTGAACTGTGGTGCCATATCGGTGTCAGGCCAGGGCACCGTCACCAGAGCCAGAGATGAGGTAGAGGACCTACTACATAAACCAGAGGGTTTGGTGCCAGCCCAGGCTCAGCCAAGATTTGTGGCCACGCTAGTTCTCCAGGATACCATGGTTAGGATATTGAGCTTTTTAGAGGGCATGTCGCTGGCAGAGGCTTTGCCTGGTACTTTGAGTGGTTCTAAGATCTAAGTTGATCTCAGACTTCAGCCCAAGCAGGCGTACAGGGTGTTCAAATTCCAAGGGCACAACCTGCTTTAGCTCCCCACTTAGAGGTCTTGCCAGTGCTGGTCATTGCTCTGCCTATTGCAACCAAATCAGTGATGTCTATAGAGGAGGCAGAAAATATTTGATAGATTTATAAAATTGGGACCTCATAGGTTTATTAATGCTCTAGAGGAGGATGCCTATAAGTTTCTAGTGAGTTGTTAAGAGAGGTTTCATCTTAGGTTAGTTGAGTTGCAGGGGGTTGACTACACCATATTCTAGATGGTCGGGCGGCCAGCCGCCAGCCAAGTAGTGCTAGAGAACCTATCTTGAGTGTCGACGAGATGGGTCACCCTCAATGACTTAGGCATAGTTCTCTTAGTCTTTCTTAGGGAAGAATGTGCGCCGCATTATGGGAGGGAGGTTGAGGGATGAGTTCATTAGTTTATATTACATTCCTCAGACCATTTTAGAGTACGAGATGAGATTCTATAAGTTGGCTTGACATGCCTCTATTATTCTACTAATAGAGCACGGAAGAGCTTAGAGATTTTTAAGGGGCTGACTACACCGCTCCGCATGGCAACAACCCATCTAATAGCTTCTGGGGGTACAAATTCTATAGGTTGTTGACCATGCGAGGACTATTGAGCAGATATGTCTTGAGGCCTATGGAGGCAGCGAC
The DNA here is from genome assembly GCA_031232105.1 of Capsicum rhomboideum. Taxonomy (NCBI): domain Eukaryota; kingdom Viridiplantae; phylum Streptophyta; class Magnoliopsida; order Solanales; family Solanaceae; genus Capsicum; species Capsicum rhomboideum. Next base: position 47,621,307 of record CP124716.1, on the reverse strand, counting down.
AAAAGGGTTTGTTGTCAGGGCGGTTTTAGTGGTTCTTCATCAAGAGGTAGGATTTTACTGGTCGTGGTCATCACTTCTAGTCTAGCAGGCCTGTTCAGGTAGCGCTATAAATTACAGATGGTGGTTTTTGGGTTATTGCGGACAAAGCTACAAAGAAGTAGCTAAAATAAGATAACAGGGCCGACAAGTATAGATATATACATAATAGGGACAAAATATACAAAATGGGTCCCTAAAGAAATAGGAAAGACAGAACATATAAGGAAATCCAAACCCCTAACCTGGTATCACTGGTACAAAAGCTACTACGTTCTAAAATACATGCTATTCTAGTACAAGCCTGTATAGGATATACAAAATATAGGTACTACATATAAGAAGGAGATGTCTAAGCATATGAACGCCAAATGCTCACCACAACTCTGAGTAAGGCTCTTCAGAACAAGTAGAATCAACAAGGAAGACTCATACTAGGATCTGCATCAGGGAAATAGATGCAAAAGTGTCGTATGAGTACCAAAACACGCGGTACCTAGTAGGCATCATAGTTTGACTGAGCTCAAAAGACAATAAACAATATAAATGGCATGAAATGAGATACTTATATGAAAATGCTAGCCTAGCCATCTAACATACAAAGGTCAAACTACGAATGGTAATAGTAATATACATAGAGTACCTATTTAATTAGAAGATATAATAATGCAATATAATGCCAAATATAGAAGTACTAGAAGGAGTGGCAACAGGGTGTATCTATGCCACGAGTAAAATGTAAGCAACTATATTATCCCAAGCTATGCAATAATAAACAAACAAGAACCTAACCATGCCCCCATAAGCCCAAAAAGTACCGTAAAAAAAAAAAGTCCAACTGCCCCTCAAAAGCACGACAATTTCAAACAATTACAATATGATATGATGCAATGTATGATGATATGATGCAGCATGTGGGCAGTGCAGAAAAGTAAACTTGCTCGGTAATATCTAAGCCTCACTCTCTCATAATATAACCTGCTCGAGAATACCTCGAGCCTCTCTCTCATCATAAGCAGTGTAGTATGTGAACAATGCCGAAAAGTAAAGTAAAACCCAGAACATATACCTTGGACCGCCCAAAAAATGCCCAGCAGACACTCGTCTTCCAAGCAAAAATAAAAGAAAGTGAATAGAGAAATGGACTGAAAATGTCCCTTGGCCCAAATTTATAGGAGTATAGTCTTTTTAGTTTAAAAATCTATGGTAAAATGTTAATAATATTTTTAAAACCCAAAATTAGTAGTAGGAGAGAAAAGTCTTTCCAAAATGACAAACCAGTGATAAAAGCGATACAAATCCCTTAAAATCCTAAATCTGTAGTAAAGTGGTACATTTGCATCTTTAAAAGCATTCAACCAGTAGTAAGGGTGGTATGAGTTCCCTTTTTGTTTTAAAAGCCCAAAAATCAGTATTTTTCCTTAGGACCATACCACAATCAATGTATATGAGTGAATGAATGTATGCATGCCACTCAGTTGTGTGTATATATATATATATATGGAAAATCTACCCTCCATAACAAAGCAACACTGACATGGGGTCCAGCTAAAGCATATCCATAACCCCGGGCTCAGAAACACACAGTATAGTAAATACGAGAGTAAATACGATTCTAAGATAAAAGCCAATCGAAGAATATTGGTTTTATCACGAGATATTACCCCCAACCTATACTTAGGGAAAAAAAGAAAGAAATTTTAAGAACCAACCGCCTTGGGAACCTCTCTAAAAGAAAACCCTAATAATCCAAAAACCTAGGATCTGCTGCCAACCAATGGCAACCACCACTGCCGGTGGAATGCTCCTACTAAAGGAATTTCTATCACTACAAACCCGGAATAACCCTAAGCCAGAAGAAATAAACCAATATGAACCTATTACCCCACAATATGCAAATATTCTTAAGCCCAAACCTATCGTCACCACCATTCCAAAGGTCCTTCCCAAACCAATCATTATGTTACACGGAGAACCAAATATCACATGGCAAACATCGAAAGTAAGAAGTTTAATCATTCAAGAAAATCTACAATATGCTATTATCGGGAAATTTTCATATGGAAAGATAGACATCAAGGAAGGAGAAAAATTCCAGGGCAATGTGGGATTAAAGGAGAATAGACTCTAGGAGTTCTGGATACAAGGTACATCTTGATAAGACTCACAGGATTGGAAGACTTTGTCCAATTAATGTCTACATCAACCTATTATGTTAAAGTAAAGGTCATGTACAGGGAAATGCATACTATAAAATAGTATCCATTGTCTAAGCCATATGTAGAAACTACTATAGGAGTAGCATGGATCTCGTTGCCTGATTTACCACAAAATGTTTTTGCTAAGGAGGCAATTTTTTCAATTGCATCAGCAGTAGGGAAACGTTTAATGATGGATATGGCAACAAAGAATCAGACAAGACCAAGTTGTGCCAAGGTAAAAGTTGAGGTGGATTTAGTGGCTAAATTACCACAATGAGTATGAATTAATAAGGAGGATGATAGTATAGGGAAATCAAATTAAAGTGGATTCAAATCCAATATGATTACATGCCCAAGTATTGTAAATAATGTTGTTTACAAAGGCATGATGAGGCTAGTTGTTGGAATATTCACCCAAAATTACATGAAGAAAAACTTGAGATACAAAAGGAGAAGAAGGAGGAAAACCAATCAAGAAAACAAATAATAGGAACTGCGGCAAATAAAACAAGAACTTTGAATAATGGAAGAATAGTGGGAAACCAACAAAAGCAGGAATAGATGCACAAAAGAAGCAAATATAAGAAAGACAAGTATGGGTGCATAAAAGTGGAGGAGGAAGTATATGTTACTAATTCCTTTAATGCACTTGGGGAAGATGGAAGTATGCCGAATGAAGATGAACAAAACAAGGAAGTAATAATCACCGACAAAAGAGGGTAAGGGGAAGAGTAATAATCAAAAGCAAAGCAGTAGTCCAAAGTAGGAGGCGCATCCAGAAAGACAAAGCTTAAGCCCACAAAATAAATCACCTGCTCAAACCTGTTAGGGCAAGGAGAAGATAGCTGACAAGAACGACAAGACAGAAGGAGAAAATTAAGCTATAGTGGTTGCAGAGAAGGAAAACACTCCACAAAGTGATTCAAGCAAAAAAATTGTATTGGCAGTAGAGACTCATGAAGTTCTACCAATCTCCATACATACAAGTGGATATGTGGAAGAAAAGGAAGGGACGAAGGAGAACCTAGAAAAAGATGATTTGAGCCAAAATATCATAAATGCTACTAAAGAAGGGGATTATCCCCAAAACAGATAGAGCAAGTGAAGTCCAGCACATGTATGGCAAAGAAGAAGAATAGCAAGAAAAATAAGCCTCATGATAATGGGGATAGAAAAATAAGAAGTTCAACTTCTAGACATCATCAGTCTCTATGAATGCTCTAATTTGGAACATTTGTTTAATGAATACTCAGCAGGCATTCACAAGACTAATTACTCTTCACAAAAAATACAAGTTCTATTTCATTGGACTAATGGAGCCATTTTAGGAAGGTCAGCAAATAGACAAATACAAAAGATCTCTAGGCATACATTCATCCATTTTCAATGTGTCTGGCAAGATATGGTCTTCTTAGATGCTACACTATAATGTATAGTATTAGTGCATGAGGAGAAACAAGTATCCCTTAGAATAGAAAGTCAAGAAATTGGAAAAGAGATAACTGTAACACTAGTCTTTGCAAACTGTTCCCAGAATGACATACTTCATCCGTGGTAGTCTATTTATGATATGTCAACATCTATGAGCCTAACTTAGATTATGGGAGGTGACTTTAATGTCATTAGTAAAGAGGAAGAAAAGCTAGGAGAACTTCTAATTACAGTAGCAGAAATCGAATCTTTCATTCATTGTATTAACTCAAGTAATTTAATGGATCAAGGATTCAAAGGCAGCAAATTCACATGGTGGAATGGCAAAACTGATGAGGACTACATTTTCAAGAGGTTGGATAGGGTCCTTGGTAATAATGAATTACAAGATCTTTTCCTTATAATGGAGGTTGAGCACTTGGAGAGGTGGATTAGATCATGCCCCTATGTTACTGTAGTTTAATACCATTTCAGAAGAGATCCAAAAGCCTTTCAGATTTTTAAACTTCTGGTTGAAGGAAAACTCTTTAAAAGTGTAGTATAATAGAATTGGAAAACATATTTGAAGGAAATCCATTCATTATTTTCCATCATAAGATCAAAAAAGTAAAGAAGGCCTTGGTACAATAGAGCAAAGCCACATTTGGTAACATTTTTCAGGAGATTGCCACTTTGGAAGAAATCATCCAAGTGTAGGAAGTGCAGTTTGAGTAGAATCTAACTGTGGAGAATAGGGTTAAATTGCACAAACTACAAGTAGATCTCAACAGACAATTACATTTGGAGGAAGAATTTGGAAATAAAAAGCTGGAATGGAATGGTTTAAAGGTGGGGAAAGAAATACAAAGTTCTTTCATACTTAAGTCAAATGGAGAAGAACCAAATTAAAAATCAGGAGAATACAAAATAGTGAAGGGGACTGGCTTGATGATTAGAAAGACATTATAGATGAAGCTATTAATTTATTCAAGAATTAGTTCACAAAAGGAGAAGACCCAATAAACTTTGAAATTCTCAAAGGAATTCCTTGTTCAGTTACACAAGAGCAGAATAAAGAGATACAAAGAATCCCTGACAAAGAGGAAGTCCATGAGGCTGTTATGGGATTGGATAGAGACAGCGCAGGTGGATCAAATTGTTTGACAGAATCATTCTACCAAGACACTTAGGATATTATAGGGGTGGACATCACTAACTTGGTTAGAGCATTTTTCTATGGGATAGAACTACTAAAGATTGTAACTCATACAAACTTTGTTCTACTACCAAAGAAACTAGAGGTGAGAAGTTTCTCTGACAGGAGACCAATATCCCTAAGTTACTTCATTAATAAAGTTTTCTCAAGGATCATTCATGAAAGAACTAAGAGCTTGCTCCCAGACATAATTTCACCTGAGTAGGCAGGCTTTGTCTAGGGGAGAAATAGAGTTGAGAATACTTTACAGGTCCAAGAGATCATTTCTAAGATCAGACTGAGGGGCAAACCAACAAATCTAATTATAAAGCTTGATATGATGAAAGCCTATGATAGAGTAGAGTGGTTATTCCTTACTAAGGTTCTAAGACAAATGGGATTTGGTGAAAGACTAATTGATATAGTATTCAGGCTCTTAAGCAACAACTACTATTTTATTCTTCTAATTGGGAAGCCTAAGGGTTTCTTGAGTTCTAGTAGAGGGCTGAAGCAAGGGGATCCTTTGTCCCACACACTCTTTATTCTTGCAACAGAGGTCATGTCCAAACCACATGGAAGGAAATTCATTAACACTGACAAGTCAAAATTCCCATATATTAGAATTTCACCAATTAACCAGTGAAAGGGCATTATAGGCTACATCATAGAGTTTTTTTCTCAGCCAAAATATTTACAAAGGGCCGAAGAGACAATTGAAAATGCTCACTAGCCTACACTATTTCAGCATACAAAAGAGACTCTCATCCAAATATCAGGGCTGTATTGTTAGATTGGAATATGGAAACATGAGTACTGAGGAATTCTCTAAGAAGAGGTGGATTGGAGCTTCTAGTTGCACTCCATCTCATCTAAATATGCAGTAAGAAAGCTTAGAACAGGAGAAGAGTACTGCAGTAAAGTTTCATGTCCGAAGATGCTTACCTGGAGATAGATCTCAGTACTCTATGATGGATACCATCTAGTACACCTTGGAGAATATATGCAACCTCACCCACTGGAGAATACAACTAACAAGCAAAAGAGAAAGAGGATTAAAAGAAGTAGTTGAAGAAAAACTATATCAAAGAAGAGTTTCACACTTACTTTTGCAAGGTTATAACAGATCTTCAGCTCCATGGTTGATGAAGTGCTTATCACCCAAAAAATAAAGAAAAGGATGAGGCGAGTTAGCAGGTAACTCAGTGGCGCCATCTCAGATATGTGAAAAGGGTTAGGAAATGGAAAGTGGTGGAATAGGAAACCCTACACTATACTATTCATGTCTGTAGGACCTGATGATAGTGGATTGAGTCATTTAGTCTTTTATTTTTCTTTGGGCTTTTGTTTTCGTATTTTGTTTGTTCATGTTGGGTTTGGGGCTAAAAATGTTGTATTTTCTTAAGCTTTGATTAATAAAATTCCCAAAATTTATTTTTTTTAAAAAGCCTATACTAAGGATCCCTAA